>CM042691.1:96058020-97506354 GCA_023614405.1 Avena insularis
GTGTCTTGTGCCACTCGCACTCGTAATAACAGCGCCAAGCTAACTGCAGAAGTCAACCTTTGGTACAGCGATCGGCATGGCCAAGTAGTGCGTTACAAGGGCACTGGGTCACCTCAGGTCTTGCAACGAAAAACGCCTACCTGGAGCCCCATTGGAGTCGCCTAGCCCGACTGGCTCTACGAGCCAAGACAACTGCCTTCGCTTCTCACAGCGACCATGATCCTCCGCATCCTTGACATAGCGACTCGAACAGCCAAGTACCACGCTCGGGGACTGACGACCAGTTCAGCGCGAGCGGCTAGGGAAAACGCCAAGTATGAGAGCATGCCCAGGACTCGCCATGCAACTGACCCAACGGGTCAGGCAGGAGTGATGCGCTCAAACTGACGCGCCAAGTCCTCACCCACCCTCGAGTCGCGCCTAGAACAACCAAGTACCACGCTTGGGGACTCGGCCACCCGACCTCGTTCGCGCAAGGGAAAATGGTGAAGTACAGAGCGCTCGTGGGAGTCGCCTTGCGACTGGCTCTCCGAGTCCGGGCGAGTCGACCACTATAACAAAACATTCAACAATCGCAAACACATAACAAACGAGGTAAAACCCCATAAAAAGGGCGGACACATTCGGGCTCGTTCAACCCTCAATCAAAAAACACACGACAATTCACAAAACAACACGACATCTCATTAATAGCATGTTGCAATCGTCACAAAATACAAAGTATGCCCAACGGCAAAACTGCTACTAACGCCCCAGGGCAAACTACTCTACTCCGCAGGCTTCGATGACGACTCGCCAACACCCTTGCGATTGCGAATGAAGGGAGTATACGGGTTTGACGGGTACGTCGTCAGCTCACCCGCCATCGCCGCACGGAAGGGTTGCTCGATCTTGAAGTCCCTGTGCTGCGGCTCGGGGTCGTTGGGTGCGACGACCGTCTCCTGATAAGGGAGGAGGTCGCCCATCGCCCAGACGCGCTCGGAGTACACCGCGGCGCGGTCCGTCAACTTCAACACCTCGGAGATTTCCACCGAGACAGTCGACGACGGGTAGCCACTCGTCACGTCGTCCAGGTCGAAGTCCTCCGAGAAGTGAGCGAGCCCAAGGCTAAGCGTCGTTGCTGCTCCGCGTCGGAATGCCGATCCCGTCATGAACTCGACGACCGATGGCGCCTTCTCCAGGTATCGCCACACCTCGACGAGGTCGCTGGGAATTACTTCCGTAGGCGACATCTCCTGAAGGTACGCCCGTATGCATGTCGCCGACAACGTCGCCGAGTCGACAAGTGTGGCCACACATTGCCGCGCATCGAACGAACTTGCCTCTTCCGCGCTATCAATGATCCGACCTGCAGACAGAAGATGTCAGCGAACACATCAAAGATTAAGGGACGAGCGTGGCCACACAATGCACATGTAACGTTACAGGCACAGGAAGACACACTCACCAATCAAGGGACGGGCGAGATCCGTGATGAAGCTCTGAAGAGAGGTGTAGTCATCCTGAAGCCCAGCAACAAGGGCGTCAGAAACCTTACGCTCTTCGGCGGCGGATGTGACAACGGCCTTGGCTCGCCGAGCTCAACGCCGATTGTTATCGCTAACTCGTCATTGACGAAGTTCTGGCGGACCTCCTCCGCCTTTGCAGCGATCGCCCAGAGCCCTTCGTTCGCCTCTTGGGCGACGGCAAGTTCTTCCTCCGCGCGACGCCTCGCAGCAAGCCGGTCAGCTGACTCGCGCTGCAAACCCCAAACACAAGCTAAATAGTTAGCAACATCAAAAATCCTAAGTGCCCACCCGCTGAAATTCAGCGAGTGCGCACTCGGGGACTGGCAATCAAAGATCCTAAGTGCCCACCCGCTGAAATTCAGCGAGTGCGCACTCGGGGATTGGCAATCGAAAATCCTAAGTACCCACCCGCTGAAATTCAGCGAAGCACTTTCGGGACTGGACGCGAGAATTAAAAACAAGAAATTAAAAGAATCAGACCATTGCAACACAGCGGCCTGATCCTCGGGGACTGGACATACCTGGATGGCCGCGCCCAGCATGCCATGAAGCTGCAGTGCATCCACGGAGGTAAGAAGGGCCAGAGTGTGCCCGCGCCGCTGCTCGACCTCCGTCTCGGCGACTCCGGGTGCACGGCTCGACGGTGTGGTACCACTCTCCGTGGCCGCTTTATCCATGAAGCGCGGGAAGGTCGCGATAGACGCGCCGGCACCAAAAGAGGCTGGCTCGGCCTCCCCTCGTGAAGGAGCACCCTCCTTGATTGCCGAGGCCGTCACCGCCACAGGGGCGCTCGGGGCCACCATCGTATCGTCAGATACCATGACGACCTCGTCGTTCTTGGCCTTCTTGGCACCATCTGTGGGGGCAGCGACCTCGTCAGCCTTCCTCTTCCGAGAGGGGTCCTCCTCCGCGACGACTGGCGGCACCTTGGCTACAGACGGGTGGCCTATCTTTTTAGCTCCGGTCCTACAAATTGATCGCGTGAGCAAAATAATCCGAGTACAATGAAAGACAAAGATAGGTGAGCAAAACTCACTTGGCGACTGGAATGAAGTGTAGCCCCGTGCGGATGCCGGCCGGCTTCTCCAGTTCGAGGCCCAGTCGGCGACTGAGGCCCATCTCCAGGACGTCACGCGCCCAACACACGGACGGTTTCTTCGTTGTCGAGGCTGCGGCTGGAGCTTCCGAAACATTTTTGGCAGGAGCATCCTTGGGCGGTTACCGCGATCGAGCGCCCCACCAGATCGCGAACGGCGGAGGCATCGAGGCCAGAGGCACCTCAGTCAGGACGGCAGTGATATCCAGCGCCATCGCCGTCTGTGGAGCTTCACCCCTGGCCAGGCTGGTGGCGTCGGAGCTGCTCGGCGAATGAGGCGGAGACGCCTGTTTCGCTGGCTTCGCCTTCTTCTTTGGAGGGGCCTTCACCTCCTTCTTCTTCTTCTTCTTCTTATTCTTCTTCTTCTTCTTCGATGGAGTGGCCTCGCGACGCGAAGTGTGCTCAGGGAGCTCGTCGTCGTCATTGTCATGATGCTCGAGGCTTTTGCTCGCTTCGAGCTCGCGCTGCCGCTGTCAGCGTGTTTTCCGGACCAGCGGGGCGACCTCTTCTTCGGATTCGTTGTCATCGCCGCTCCCGTCACTCTCAACGCCTCCCCTTGCTGGAGGCGATTTGCCCACCTCCTGGACGGACGAACTCGAAGTTCGTCATGCGTAAGCCACCCTTCCACCACTTGGATATAGCTGCAATAGGCGTAAACAACATCAGTATGACCGTGATCGCATTTAATCGCATCGCGAATGACGAAAAAGATGACTTACGGGGGCTGGATGCTTGGCGGTGTAGGGGGCGACCCAGCCTTGGCCGAGGTACGTCGCTGGGTGATCTTCTTCGCCGCCAGAGGTAATCCTCGGTTGCCACTCAACGAGGCAGACTTCACGAGTCCTCCCGCCCGCCAGACCAGACATGTAGTGGTCGCGGGCTGAGGGACGAGTCGCCGCCGAGCCAGTTAGTTGTACAAATTGATGGGCAGGAGACCTCTTCTTCGTGCCACGAATGGTCTGAAGCATTTCATCCCACGACCATCCGCTGGTCTGTTGAAGCTTGCCGACTTGAAGTCGGCGTGGTTCAGGCCGTCGGCGGAGTATCTTAGGATCGCCACCTCGCCCGTGGAGTCGCCTCGGTGACATAGAACCAAGAATTCTTCCATTGGCTCGCCGGCAAGTAGCATCGATCGAAGAAGGAAGCCTTCGATTTCAGCTGAAACGCGGCGCATTGGGCCGCCCGCTTCCTCGCGATGATCGCTGTAGAATAGATCTTGCTTGCCACAGAAGTAGGGCCTGCAGCCAGTAGCACTCATGAACGCCACGAAAATGGCGAGCTGCTCGATGTCTTGAGCCAGTCCGACGGTTGATCTCAGAAGGCGCAGGTTACCGGAAGAAAAGAGATGTTGGGAATCCCAGCCCCCGCTCTAGGTGGCTGGTGAAGCAGACGAACTCTCCCTCGCGCGGGTCCAGGGTCACCTCTCCGGCCGCAGGGATGCGCCACCTGCCGGCACGTAGGATCCCGGCCTGCTCGAAGGACGCCAGTTGCACTCTGGTGCACTTGGATATACCCCAAGGCTCGGTGGAGGGGGCCATTGGCGGAAGGATTCGTGGGGGTCGGAGGATTTTGGGTCGGCTGGATCGCGATGCGGAGGAAGACGAAAGTGCGCGCAATCGGAGGAAATGACGAGGAGGTGGTTCTCCGATCGCCTACCATCCCGTTTATATAGCGGTTGTTACCCGCCAAATCAGGGAGCCGTTACTATGCGGTGATTACGCCAAAAGTTACCGTTGGATTACCCCAATGGCTAGTTTGACTGCGTTTGGACGGTCCAACTTCAGCCACTCGGCTCGCCGACCCGCTCGCTACAAACAGTGACTAAATATTTCGCCGACTCAATCGCCAAAGCTGCGACCAGAATGACTAGTTTCCTCCTTTATTCAGGGGCCCGCTGCCGATTCGACTGGATGCCCGCGTTGAAAGACGAATACTCCGATTGCCAGCAACCACCTGCGCCCAATCGATGACGGCCTCGGGGACTACTGATGGGGATATGCCTACCGGGCTATACCCAGCAGGACGTTTCCGACTGGCCCAGGAACTGGCGAGTGGGCCTGCGAGACGGCGACTGGATCAAGGCCCGGTGTAGATCCAAGCGACTGGAAGCTGAAGGCCCAGGCGAGTAGATAGGCCCAGTCGGATTAGGTTAAACGAGTACTGAAGCCTTAACTGATTCGGTTGAGATATGTAAACCCTAGGGGAGGTAAGTCTATATAAACCTCCCTACAGGGCGTGTAAAGATACGTTCCATTGTACACCCAAGCGACTCGCCACCGAGTTCGCCCATTGTACCACCATCATAATACAATCTAGCAGGAGTAGGTCTTTACCCTCCGGGGGGCCGAACCTGGGTAAAACCCTGTGTCTCCGCCCTCATCTCGCACCGCAGATGGCTGGCCGCCCTTGCCCCTCGTTCTACTACTCGTTGCCGATTGCAGCATCTGCCGTGACCATTCCCACGACATGTTACGAACCGGTGTTAAAGGGGGGGGGGGTGAGCTCTGCGGCAGCCCCACGTGCGCCACCCTTTAACAACGGTTCGTATAAGAACCGCTGTTAAAGGTGGGGGGCCTCTAACACCGAACCCTCAACAACGGTTCTATAACCGCTGTTAGAGGGCCTTACAAACCGGTGTTAGAAGCCACCGTGTGCACTAGTGGCATCAGCAGTTATAGAGCCCCTTTGTTCCTCGCTAGACGACGTCCGCTCCAGCAGGCTTTCGGCGCCTTTCTTCACGCTTCATTCATCCCTGCAGGACCAACTCCCCGACACCGCAAACCTCGTCCTTTTTGGTTCCTTGTAGCTCTCAAAATCTTCCATCAAAGACCAAGGAAAATCTGTCTCGCGCGACCGTACATGTCGTGTCATCCGTCAGTTTCATCGTCTAATCTTATTATGTTCCCCTATTTTCTCGGCGCACACGTTCCTTCTATGTCGAACTCTACAACACGAAATCTATTCTACGAGCACCAGCCTAGCCGCAGGAAGAAACTTCTATCAAATTGAAGAACCACAGCAGGAGAAACTGTCTCGCAAAGATCAGCCAGAAATATGTGTTTTGAAAACATTCTGAAAAGTATTCTTCAATGTTTCCCGGCTCGTACAAGATTCCTTTGAAGAAACTTTCTTATAAAATATTTTATATCATTGATGGATCTATAATTTTTTTACGGTATCTTCAATTTCCTCACTTTTTGTCGCCATCTTCATCCATAAAGAGGCCGAATTAACTAGAAATCTCAAATCTGAAATTCAATTAAACATCCAGATCATGAAGTTTTATAGAAAGGCCCCTCTGTTTTGTTTTTCCTAACCGCAGTCCCTTCTATGTCCACTTGTCACCCCACGTTGACCAAGCGTGCAGTGGCCCCTCTAGCCCTGCAGACCCACCCGTCATGCTGGGTGGGTAGAATCTATCTCGATGACAAAAGCCCCATGTCCTTTTCCAATTCAACAAATTTCACGAAAATGGCTAAATAAAAATTCAATCAAAACCTTTGAAATATTTGGAATTTGCAAAAACTTTCAAAACGAAAAGTGATTTTTTTAAATGTGAATCCAAATACATATACAGTAAATTCCAGAATTGTGCCCAACTATACCAACTAATGACAATTTTGCCCTTTTTAATTAAGATGTATTTATTAATAACATTAAATCTATAAATTCAAATATTGTAAATAATATATGTTTTTGAATAATAAAAACATGAGAAATCTGTTTATGCTATTTATAATTTCATTTGGGCAATTTAAAATTTTCGAATTAATAAATGTTAATAAATGCCTATTTCTTAAATATCGCATAACTTTAAATCCGTAACTCCGTTTTTGATAAATGATATGTCTAAATCGATTAGCTCGACAAGCCCGTTCTAACTATTCATTTCCTATTATGAATTGAAGCATGCATCATGTAATTATTAAGTATACAACAATGTTTATGGGAGCAAAACATGACTAAAAACTTAATAAAATACTTTCGTCTTGTACCCCACACCTCACCCATGACATGCTATGCTATGACATGTAAATTGTGCATCATTCCATTATGGAATACTTGGTTGATTGTTGCATATGATTTATATGATTATGCAATGTATTTATTTTGGTCCCTTATATGTTTGGTTTTTATCCGGATAGACGCTGAGCAAGGAGAATATCAGGATCCTCAGGACTTTTACCCGGATCCATTTTTTCTGCAACTGGACTTCCAGGCAAACATTTCCCCATGCTTGCACTACATATAGTACCTATTGTATCTATCTTATTCTTGCATCATATGTCGCGATCCGATTAAAATTTAATCCTAAGTATTGCATAGTCTTTACTTTTAAACCCCACCGAAGCTTGTCCCCTCCATCCTATGAGCCATTACTACAGGAGTTGTTTGAGCCATGCGAGTTGTAGAACTACATGTGTAGGGTTTGTGAAGAGTCTATGAATAACGAGGTACCTAAACAACTGAAGCGAGTAGTAACGGGATAACTAAAAAAAGAGGCACGGTGGGCATTATCTGCTATTTGGTTCTTTAAGCTCACTTGTGTCCTGTAGGACCCTGAGTACTTGATTCTTGTTCCTTGACTATCGCACTATCCGCATGTGGGACCATGAATCCTCTTAGTCCTAGCTTGAGTCATATTTAACTTCTTGGGGCCACAAACTATTTTGGAGCGTTATTACTATCATGTACTTATGCCATGTTTTACTCCTTATTTACTACTACTGCTCGAGGAGCGTTTACTACTGTATTGTTTAGGAATTGTGATATTTTTATGCGGTATCGACAAGCCTAGTCACACTTTTGGGTTCTCGATCGTTTATAGTCGTTGACACAAACCTCTGGGTCTGTGTCAGAGCCGGCCAACTTTGTCACGGGTTTCTTAGTGGGGTGGTCTCCTAAAATCAACTATGAATCTTGCGAATGCTTTGTCGTGATGCCTCGTTGGGTTTTCATTTGGTTTTTTTGAGGTTGATCGTGCGTGTTTTGCTATTTGTGCACCCCTGCAGAGTAAATCTTTCTGAAAGCCGTGTCCACGGATATGGACGACTTGGAGCACAGTTTCTCGATCATAGACAAGCATAACTAAAGTACCAGTTTTAAATTGACTAAAATTTGACTAGTAATAGTGCAATATTCATGGAATAATTAATAAAACTGCCAACCGATGGGATGTTCTTCTGCCTTCTCGTTTGGGAACGAGGAGGTGGGCGAGCGATATTTATTTGTGTTGATATATATCTGTTGGGAAATTATCTATTGTTTAATTAACGAGCGTCTGTCTATCATTGGTTAGGCGGATGTTCTAGCGTATGTCTATAGAACGGCTAGGCTTTACTTTTGTTGCTATTGTGTCACCCTCAGGTTGTTCCCTTTAGATACATAAAGGCTTGCTGAGTCCCTTAGGGTCTCACCCGATAAAATATTGGTTCAGATGGGCAGATATGCTCTGAGAAAGGTTACTGGTTCGAAGAGACCAATGATGGTGGCAACTACCGTAAGGTGTAGATATTCCGGGGATGAAGATTCGTGAGATCTATGGGTGAGATGTACTTATATTCAGGGCATCTTATGTCAATTTTCCTGTTATCCGTAGTCAGATCTTGTTTTCTGCTTCCGCTTGATACTCTGATGTGTGATGTATGAGGATGTATCCTAAACTATTAGCTATCTAGTATTTTGGATCTTGCCATATGGCATTGAATATTTCTATTTCTTTTAGATGGTTTGGCTCTAATGTACTCTTGTATGTCGCTGACATACACACTTGTGTATGTTTTGTTCACATGCCTGTCGACTACGCCGCTCGCACTTGATATGATGTTCTTGGAAACTAGATAGGATGGTTGGCCGGTACTGTGCCCTGCTCCGCTTAGACGGGCTTGCACGTGGGTGGCCTTTGGGCCTCCGCAGTAGAACCACCTTCTGCACTTTGGGTTTGTCCTGGCTTGTTGCTTAGAGAGTAGTGTCCGCGGTATTACATCCACCTCTGGGCTATGGGTTTGTGGTAGTAGCTTGATCTATTTATCTCTTGTTCTTCATATATCTAGTACCATATGAGTTTCCCTACATGATTATGGTCATATTTGTAATTCCTATGTGGTGGATCTTTGTTCTATGATTTTATATTTGAGATTGGAATATACTTTGTGTAAGATGTTATGCCATACATCGCAATCCTAGAATTACCATTTTTGCGAGACATAACAGACTGGATATCACAGTACATCATCCATTACAAACCATACATAAGGTCTTACAACAAATAAAGGATCTCACGATCCAGTCTTAGTATAATCAAGCAGCGGAATAATATAATAATGGTAGCATGGGCGAGACTCCATCTTCATGGTCACATGCAATGCTGATGATGGGAGATGATCCTAGTTGTCATAACCTTCCAGCGGTCCATCCTCCTAATAGTCCTCTTCATAGTCTGGCCACGGGAATAGCCAGGGACAAAGCCATGAGTACTCTTTAAGTACTCGCAAACTAAGACTAACAAGTGAATTAGTTTTGAGTATGAATACTAAGCTCTACGTTGTTTTGCAAAAAGCCAGATTTACCTTAACTAAGTTCGGAAGCAAAGAAAGCTAGTTGAAAGTTTTATAACACCTAAGTGGGAGCTTGAATTTTCATATCACAACTCTCTTGTGGTTAAGTCAAAGTCATGATTCATTTCATAAGTCATTTTGAAAACATCTGACGACGGAACAGTATGGCCACTCCAACTATCCATAACCGGGAACGCGGCTATTCGAATAGTTTGACACTCTGCAGAGGTGGTACACTTTCACCACAATATTCGATACATCCGTCAGGAACAATCCTGAATTCACCATACTTAGTATGCGGATAATCAATCCTAACCTTTCAATTACACGCCCTAGTATAGGCACCTCTCCTATGAGTTTGGCCTCCCAACCATGACCAACTGTCATCTTGGGAACTGCACAGGTGGTTAATCTTCACGAGGTAGCCTCAGCTCAAACCTCGACCGCAAGGGAACCCATACTAAGATATATAAACTTCTAGTCAAGCCCTACCCAAATTCGGGTATTGTGATTGTACGGTAAAATTGGAATGGTATCGCATCTAGACAACCATCAGTTTTATAAAGGGCTAAGGCTCATGCCTCAACATTTTCATCATCAAAATCATCTGGTGTTCAAGAACACATGTCAAAACATTTCATTAGAGTGACTCATCATTCTAAGGTTTTCATAATCATTTTCACCAAGTATTCCCATCTAAAGTGATCAAGTTTTATGCTTAGCACTAGCATCTACAAGTGGGGGTAAACACTAATGAGGGGTGGTAATCAAGTGTGAATGATCTAAGTTCAATCTCATGCCTCAGGATGACATCAAGATTTATCTAACTTAGGCCAAGTTTTATGCTCTTTATGCTACCTTTCATATCTTTCCAAAACTTACGAGTCACTTAACTAAGGAGCTTTGATAAAGAAATAAAAGAGTAGAGCTTGCAGGTAAAACTGGGTTTTGGTATCATCACTTGGTATAACCAAGGCATGCCTAATGCATTGCATATGTTATCTAGCTTTCACAGTTGCAAGTGTTAGCTTGCCTTGTACAGTGCAGTGGTTGAAGTTCTCCTCGGCTTCTTCCTCGTAGTAATCTCCTTCCTCTTCATATCCTTGGTCGGTACTAGCGTCTATAAATAAATATGAGGTACACAATTACCAAACAATACTTAACTACTTCTATTTAGCATACAAAGGTTCACACTAGATGATCTAGCATCATCACAAACAACACAAGAAATAAGGCACTAGTTTTATTTATTTTCTTTTAGAAAAGTAATTTCTACTCATTGAAAATCTACTTAAGATTTAATATTCTCCAACTAAAACATGGGATCATGTTGACACATGTCATCACCACATATTTCAGTACTTGGGAATGTGATTTAAAGTGTTCATAATTTAATAAGGTTTAACCTTTTTATTTTTATTAATTAAAGTGACTAGAAATGCCTATGAGGCATTCTTGTATTTCTTGTCCATTATTTCTGCAAGTAAACCTAGATATTTTTATATATTTAGAAAGGTATTATCAAATGTGATTTTTGAGAGTTGTAATTAACACAAAAGCATCTATGGTTGAATTTTGAAAAATGTTTAAATGGAGAAAAACTTCCGCCTTGTTATTTTTACTATATGCGATCTAAAATTACAAATGGTTTGAATCCAACGGGCTTGGATAAAGAGTTTCAATACCTTTATAGCACAATTAGTTTCATGCAATTTGGTTTAGTGAATCTCTCTTAAATGATTTTTGAATCTAGAGACAGAGCTAAGTTTGAAACTAAATTGATAAACCTAAATTCTGACTACTGGGTCACGCGGGAAGGTTAACTGGGCCGGCCCACTGCGCACAGTGTGTACGCGGAGGGTTTAAGTGATTGTCCCCACCAGTAAGTGAGATAGGGGGGTGCAAAGGGGTACGGGGTGATTAGGGCCCTAGGATTAGAAACGAGATGTACGCCGGAGGTGCATCGTCCACGTCTAAACAGAACACGACGAGGTCAAACCCTAGAGCGGCCAATGGGGGTCAGTGGTGGCTCACCGAGGCTCCGGCGATGGTCGGCGATGGGGGTGAATGACGGAGTCGATGACAGCGATCCTCCTGGTACTGGCGGCTCCTCCTAGGGTGGCTCCAATCAATGACGCCCTTCTCCTCCAGTAGCGGCAAGCTCCGGTGAAATTCCGGCGACCTGTTGCTCACCTTAGTCCGGGGATGAGTGGGTACGATCAGTGAGAGGTGGGAGTGAGATGGTGTGGAGAATTCATGCTAGGGAGGCCTCCTTTTATAGGCAAGCGAGGGAACCGAAGGGTGTGGGTGGAGCTCGTCGGGGTCGTCTGCACAACGAGCTACCGGCATGGCTGGGGTAGGGGACGGTGCGCCGCCTCCTGGCGAAGCTCAACGGCCTGATGGCGAGGCGTGGGGTGGTACGGTGCGGTTGGAACACGTCGACGCTCTGAGCTGCTCCGACGGAAGTTTTAATGGCGCATGTGTGCTCCGCGCGCGCGAACGGGCATGTCCGGGCGTTCTGGGCGGTGGTCATGTACGCGAAAGCAAAGGCGGGCGCGGTTCAGGCGGCAGCGAAGCGCGGCGCTCTCAGCATGGTCGCAGAGAGACTGGACATGCGCGTTCTGGGTGGTCCAGTGGCTGGCAGGGCTCGGGCGCTGGATAGGGGGTGGCGATGGATGGTGGAGTGCCTCCTAGACAAGGTTAGCGAGGTTAGTTAGGCTTGCATCTTGTTGTCGACCTTGGGGTGGCAATTTAGGCTTGGTCATGGTCACCATTGATGGCATTGTCAAGTTTACAGTGAGCTAGGGCTTGTTAAACTAGTTAGATGATCTACTGAGAGTGTAGTGTGAGCTAGAGAAGGAACAAGTTAGGCACAAACATTGCTCACTATAGTGTTTGTTGTTTAATTTGATTTGTGTTCAGAAGGTGTTTGATGAAATGGCCGCAAGATATTTGAATTTGAATTTTTGGATGAAACTTGGTGGGTGTACTAGTCACATACTAGGTAGTCTCTAGTTGCTTGGATTTGTCAAGGTGCACTGGTTTGGTTGGGTTTTGAAAAATGGTGATCTTCCCATATGATATAGATTCAAATTTGGATTGTCATTTGAATCAAGTTGCCGAATGTTTCTGTGGGTTTGCAAGGTGGGCTTGGGTTCACTTTCACTTGGTCTAGCAAGGGGTGAAAAGAAATGGAATTGTTTATGTTTGAAATCTTGGACTAGAAACACTCAGAGTGGTCTAGTGAGCAAGATTGGCAAAAATGACCATTTGCTTATTTTGTTTGTTTTTGAATTTCTCTTGATTTGTTTCTGCTTGGAATTGATTTAGATGATGTTGTTTTCATCTTTAAACCATTCCTTTCTATTAACAACAATCACACAAGTCCATTCATGCATTCATACATTCATCACATACACACATGCATTCATATGATTTTAATTCACAAAAGTGTTTACAAACCTTCCCTCCTTAAACAAAATCTCATCCCGAGATTTGAGAAAAAGAAAAGTAGGATTTAAAGAGATCTGTTAACTCTGTCCTAATGTAGTCTTCTCGCTCCCATGTAGCTTCTTCTTCAGTGTGGTTACTCCACTAAATCTTGAGAAATTTGATGTTCCCGGTCCTAGTGGTTCTGAAAGCTTCCTCCAAAATACGGATGGGTACTTCAGGATACGTTAAGTCATCGTTGATCTCTATGGTTCAGTGACCAATATTCTTGAAAATTTTGGTCTTCTCCGGGACTTCTAGGCATTTGCGAAGTAACGATATATGGAACACATTATGCACGGCTAACATCTCCTCGGGCAGTTCCAGTTGATACGATACTTCACCTCCATGATTCAGAATCTTGAAAGGTCCGATATATCTGGGGGATAACTTTCCTTTGAGCTGGAAACGTTGCATTCCTTTCAAAGGTGACACTTTGAGATACACAAAATCTCCAATATTAAAAGCGAGGTCTCGACATCTCTTGTCGGCATAACTCTTCTATCTGGATTGGGAGGTCTTGAGGTGCTCACGGATCTTGTGAACTTTCTCTTCTGCTTCACATAGGATGTCGGGTCCGAAAATCTGAATCTCTCCTACTTCCGACCAATTCAAAGGGGTATGACACTTCCTTCCATACATGAATTCAAATGGGGCCATTTGCAAACTAGCTTGATAACTGTTGTTGTATGAAAATTCTGCGAACGGCAGACAATCTTCCCATTTAGATCCATATTCTAACACGCAGGCTCTCAACATATCTTCAAGTATTTGATTTACTCGCTCCGTTTTTCCATCGGTTTGAGGGTGATAAGCTGTGCTAAAATCTAGTATTGTTCCTAATCCTTCTTGGACTTTCTTCCAAAATCTCGAGGTAAACTGAGTTCCTCGATCCGACACAATTTTCTTGGGAACTCCATGCAAATTAACGATTCTAGCGATGTACAACTCTGCTAGCTTCGAACTCTGGTAGGTGGTCTTGACTGGTAAGAAATGGGCTACTTTGGGCAGTCTATCTACTATGACCCAAATAGAGTCATTTCCCCTACTAGATGTAGGCAAACCGGTGATAAAATCCATTCCAACTGAATCCCATTTCCATTCCGGAATCTGCAATAGTTGCAACAGTCCTGCGAGTCTCTGATGTCCCGCCTTGATTCTCTGACAAATGTCACACTTGGCTATGTAGCTTCCGATTTCTCTCTTCATCTTATGCCACCAAAATTGCTCCTTCAAATCCTGATACATCTTTGTCCCTCCGTGGTGGATAGAATAAAGAGTATCATGGGTTTCTTTCAAAATAGCTTGCTTCAACTCTGAATCTGCTAGAACATAGATACGTCCTTTGTACCACAAAACTCCTTATTCATCCTCAGTGAATCCGGGTACTTTGCCTGTACCGATGCGACATTTGATTCCGTCGATACTAGCATTTCCTTTCTGCGCCTCCTTGATCTAACTAATCAAAGTGGGTTGAAGTTCTATGCTAGCCAAACATCCTTCACTAACTAATTCCATTCAGAAATCTTCCAACTCCTTGTGCAAACGTGGTTGCTCCTTCAGAATCATAGAGTTCAAGCGTCACAGCATTCTGTTAAGGGAATCTGCTACCACATTGGCTTTACTGGGGTGATAGTGAATGTCCAGATCATAGTACTTGATTAACTCTACCCATCTCCTTTGCCTCATATTCAGCTCCTTCTGAGTGAAAATATACTTCAGGCTCTTGTGATCCGAATAAATCTCACAATGGTTTCCCATAAGGTAATGCCGCCATGTCTTCAAGGCTAAAACTACGGCTTCTAATTCAAGATCATGGGTAGGATAATTCTGCTAATGTTGCTTCAGTTGTCGGGATAGATAAGATATTATTTTGCCTTCTTGCATCAACACACATCTGAGACTGATCTTGGATGCGTCACAATACACATCAAAGGGCTTCGTGATATCCGTCATGATCAAGATTGGGGTTGAGATCAATCTATTCTTGAGTTCTTGAAAACTCGCTTCACATTTGTCCGTCCATTCAAACTTCTTATCTTCAACAATTGGGTCATGGGTCTTGCGATACTCGAGAATCCTTCTACAAACTTGCGGTAGTATCCCGCTAATCTAAGAATTGCACGAACTTGGGTTTGGGTGGTTGGGGCTTGCCATTCTTCGACATCCTTAACCATTGCAGGGTCAACGGCAATTCCTCCGGCTGATACGATATATCTGAGGAATCCTACCTCCTGTAACCAGAATTCGCATTTGCTAAACTTAGCATACAACTGATGCTCCCTAAGGGTTCCAAGGATGGTCCTTAGGTGTAGCTCATGTTCTTCTTCTGGTTTGGAATATATCAGAATGTCATCGATGAAAACAACGACAAACTTATCCAGGAAGTCCATAAAAATATTATTCATGAGATTCATGAAATAAGCGGGGGCATTGGTTAATCCAAAAGACATGATAGTGTACTCATACAGTCCATATCTGATGGTAAAGGCAGTCTTTGAGATATCCTCTGCACGAATCTTGAGTTGATGATAACCAGTTCTAAGATCAATCTTAGAAAACACTTTGGCACCAGTCAACTGATCAAATAAATCTTCTATATTCGGCAGTGGGTACTTGTTCTTGATGGTGACATCATTCAGCTTCCCATAATCTGTACAAAAACAGTTACCTCCATCTTTCTTGTCCACAAACAATACAGGTGATCTCCATGGCGATGCACTTGGTTGGATCAATCCTATCTAGCATAGCATCTAGTTGATTCTTCAACTCCACTAATACACACGGGTTCATACTATACGGTCTCTGGGCTATGGGTCCAGTTCCAGGGTTAGTTCAATGATAAACTCTTGATATCCCGATATGGGGTCATACCGGGTAATACATCTGGGAATACGTCAGGGTATTCATAGACTACTCTGACTTGGTCAATGGTTGGTTGGGCTAGACTCTTGTTGCACTTGAATTGACGGGGCAAGGTTTCAGATACATGCTCTACTGATATTCCGGCTGTACTGGTCATGGTTATGGCTTTATTTGCACAGTCGATTAATCCTTTATGTTTCGACATCCAATCCATTCCTAATACTACTTCCAAACCTTTAGTTCCAAGTACTATTAGATTTGCATAAAAATCTATGCCATGGATTCAGATAGGTACGGCCTTGCAAATTTGTCTAGCTTTGGTGGTTGAACCATGTATTTGAACTATCATAACATGCTTCAATTTTGTTGGTTGAATCTTACTAGTGCATGCAAATTCTTCTATAACAAATGAGTGCGATGATCCAGAATCAAACAACACTCTTGCAAGTACTGAGTTACCAGAAAACATACCCAGCACGACATCTGGTGCTTCTTGGGCTTCTTCAGCATTCATGTGAAATAGACGGCCGTTGCGGTTGAGTGAATTCCCTGGGGCAAATCTTCTTCTAGGCTGAATACGACGCTGCTGCTGAGCTGGGGCATTCGCATTGGGGGCTGCTGTAAGCTTCTTGGGGCACTCATTGGAATAGTGACCCTTGGTTCCACATTCATAACAAGTCACCTGAGACTTGTCCTTTGCTGCAACAGGCACAACATTGCTTCCAGTTCTTGGGGCAGTATTGGTGTTGGTGGCGACATTGTTTTTGTTGAAATTGGGCGGTGCACGATTGAAATTATTGGAGTTGCCGGGGTTGTTATTGTTTCCTCCGAGCCTTGGGTTTCCTCCTCCACGGTTGGGATAGGTTGGACAGTTCATCGGGGGTCTATTGGTTCTTGGGGAAAATCCTAGAGATGGGTTGGGGCGATACTTTGGGGTATGGTGGGTTCCTGGTTGATGCATCATTCTACGCTTGCGGTTCTCATTGGCTTGGTTGATCTTGCCTTCCATCTGAATGGCAGAATCCACTACGGCTTCAATGTCAGCAAAGGGAATGTTGACCAACACTATCTGCATATCATCATGTAGACCATTCAAGAATCTCTCCTTCTTCTTAGCTTCAGTGTCAATCTCATCCGGTGCATACCTAGCCAATGAAATTTTTTTGTCACGGTATTCAACTACTGTCATCCTCCCTTGCTTCAATTCTCTGAATTCATCTCTCATCCTCTTGATCAAACCCGGTGGCACATGGGTTCTGCTGAACTTGAGTTTGAATTCATCCCAAGTCATCATTTGTCCTCCATTCATGGCGCGAATGCTGTTCCACCAAGATCTTGCATATCCTGCCAGATAGTGGGTGGCAAACATTAATTTCTCGTTGGATTCCACTCCTGCAACTTCTAAGTTGTTCTCCATGGTTTGTAGCCAATCATCTGCATCTAGGGGCTCTTCAGACTTAGTAAAGATGGGAGGATTGGTGTTCTGAAAGTTCTTGAGCTTTGATACATGGTTGTCCTGATTTCCATGGCCTTGGTTGTTGTTGGCCATATGATCTATGTGTTGAAAGGTGGCTAAGTTGGCCTGACGTTCGGCTCTTTCAGCCTCGCGGTCAGAAACCAACATTTGCAAGATCTGCAACATTGGGTCCGGGGACGAAGTGCTTCCTCCGCGAGGCATCTGAAGATTGAGATAGATCGTGAGACAAGAGGGACATTTCTAAGGTTCAGGGGTTTGTTTTTGAAGAGTTTTTAAACTTTGACTCAGATTTTTCTAGCAACTTGCTTTTCATTCATTCATAGCACACAATACAAACACACACCACAACAAGGAAAACAAATGGTTTTAAGAACCATTCTATGAAACTACGATACAGTGGGACCGGATACAACTCACTAACGATAGTTCTCAAGTGCTACTACTCCTTGGAATCAGTGGCTTCATCCTCCTCCTCCTCATCATCAATGAAGGAGAAGTCATCCTCGTCGGTGAAGAAGTCCATGGCTTGATCCTCTAGAAAGTCATCATCGTCACTGAGGTAATAATAGGGGTCTCCACAGATATCCTCCCCTGCATTCTCCCTCTCCTCAAGCTGCATGTCCCTCTCATGGATGGTCTACTCCAAGTCTGTGATCCTGTGACAAAGGCGGGCAATGATGCACTCCTTCTTTTCAAGCTGACGGCGACGAGACTTGCGATCCTTCACCAGCATGGTGATGGTCTGGTCCTTCTTGATAGAGATGGAGAAGTTGTGGTTGGCGTAGGAACGTGCATTGTCCAACTCCTTCTGCCGGTTATACATCATGAACTGAGGTGGTCCACTTGATGCTTCAGATCTGGGTGACGTGGTACCTCCAGTGGTTGTCCCATCGCATCACGCCTTGGATAGAACTCAAAGTGCGTGCCCTTGATCTAATTGATGCTTTGCCCACACAGACGGGCAAGCGCTTCCTGCATGGCCCTGGCAAGTCCATCTATCTAGTTTTTCTCCCTTAAGGTGAACTGGATTCCCTCTGAGGTGGGGGCTTCAATCTTTCCTCGGAGACTTGCTACAATCAGCCATTGCAATTCTCCTCCTTCCTGATCGTTGATCTGAGCTCCGAAGAACTCAGGATGCGGGCGCTCCATTAGTTCCGAAAGCTGGTCCAATTCATGCTAAAAGATGAGATCTCCTCCATTTCCCAACTGATAGAACTTTCTATACTTCACGTCCATCTATAAGAATGTATGATGAGTAAGTTAGTAGAGTGATCAAGTGTGTCAAATTTTATGTAAGTTTGCAAGATTTTTGAGGAACATGAATTTTCATGAAAGAATCTAAGTGATAAGAATGATAATAAGTTTTCATAAGTACTCACTTCTTTTGTTTTGAAACTAATTTTTTGATTCAAGCGTACATTCTAACTAGGGTATCCTATGGTCAGGATGGCTCTGATACCAACTTTTCAACACCCGGATTTTTAATCCTAGATGCCTGTTATGCCATACATCGCAATCCCAGAATTACCATTTTTGCGAGACATAACAAATTGGATATCACAGTACATCATCCATTACAAACCATACATAACATACATAAGGTCTTACAACAAATAAAGGATCTCATGATCCAGTATTAGTACAATCAAGCAACAGAATAATATAATAATGGTAGCGTGGGCGAGACTCCATCTTCATGGTCACAGGCAATGCTGACGATGAGAGATGATCCTAGTTGTCGTAACCTTCCTGTGGTCCATCTTCCGGATAGTCCTCTTCATAGTCTGGCCACGGGAATAGCCAGGGACAAAGCCATGAGTACTCTTTAAGTACTCGCAAACTAAGACTAACAAGTGAAGTAGTTTTGAGTAGGAATACTAAGCTCTACGTTGTTTTGCAAAAAAACCAGATTTACCTTAACTGAGTTCAGAAGCAAAGAAAGCTAGTTTAAGTGATTGTCCCCACCAGTCAGTGAGACAGGGGGTGCGAAGGGGTACGGGGTGATTAGGGCCGTAGGATTAGAAACGAGATCTATGGCTGAGGTGCATCGTCCATGTCTGAACAAAACGCGGCGAGGTCGAACCCTAGCGCGGCCAGTGGGGGTGAGTGGTGGCTCACCGGGGCTCCAGCGATGGTCGGTGATGGGTGCGAACGATAGAGTCGATGACGGCGATCCTCCTGGTACTGGCGGCTCCTCCTGGGGTGGCTCCAATCAACGACGCCCTTCACCTCCAGCAGCGGCAAGCTCCGGTGAAATTCCGGTGACCTGGTGCTCGCCTTGCTCCGGGGATGAGTGGGTACGATCAGTGAGAGGTGGGGAGTGATATGGTGTGGAGAATTCATGCTGGGGAGGCCTCCTTTTATAGGCGAGCGAGGGAACCAAAGGGTGCGGGTGGAGCTCGTCGGGGTTGTCTGCACAGCGAGCTAACGGCATGGCTGGGGGTTGGGGACGGTGCGCTGCCTCCTGGTGAAGCTCAACGGCTTGATGGAGAGGCGTGGGGTGGTCCGGTGCGGTCGGAACACGTCGACGCTCTGAGAGGCTCCGACGGAAGTTTTAATGGTGCACAGGCGCCCCTGGTCACGCGATGGCGAACGGGCATGTCTGGGCGGTTCCTGGGGCGGTGGTGGTCACGTACGCGAGTGGCGAAGGCGGGGCGCGGTCTGTGTGAGCATGTCGAGCGCGGTGCTCTGGCGCGCTCTCGGCATGGTCGTAGAGTGACTGGGCGTGCGTGTTCTGGGTGGTCTAATGGCTGACAGGGCTCGGGCGCTGGACAGGGGGTGGCGGTGGACGGTGGAGTGCCTGCTAGACAAGGTTGACAAGGCTAGTTAGGCTTGCAGCTTGCTGTCGACCTTGGGGTGGCAATTTGGACTCGGCCATGGTCACCATTGATGGCATTGTCAAGTTTACAGTGAGCTAGGGCTGGTTAAACTAGTTAGATGATCTACTGAGAGTGTAGTGTGAGATAGAGAGGGAACAAGTTAGGCACAAACACTGCTCACTATACTGTTTCTTGTTTAATTTGATTTGTGTTTAGAAGGTGTTTGATAAAATGGCCGCAAGAGATTTGAATTTGAATTTTTGGATGAAACTTGGTGGGTGTACTAGTTACATAATAGGTAGTCTCTGGTTGCTTGGATTTGTCAAGGTGCACTGGTTTGGTTGGGTTTTGAAAAATGGTGACCTTTCCATATGATATAGATTCAAATTTGAATTTGAATTGTCATTTGAATCAAGTTGCCAAATGTTTCTGTGAGTTTGCAAGGTGGGCTTGGGTTAACTATCACTTGGTCTAGAAAGGGGTGAAAAGAAATGGAATTGTTTCTGTTTGAAATCTTGGACTAGAAACACTCAAAGTGGTCTAGTGAGCAAGATTGGCAAAAATGACCATTTGCTTGTTTTGTTTGTTTTTGAATTTCTATTGATTTGTTTCTGCTTGGAATTGATTTAGATGATGTTGTTTTCATGTTTAAACCATTCCTTGCTATTCACAACAATCACACAAGTCCATTCATGCATTCATACATTCATCACATACACACATGCATTCGTATGATTTTAATTCACAATTTTTTGTTAACCCTAATTTTGGTGATTGGAATTTGATAACCTTGATTAATATTTTTAGGATGTTACAGATTCATATCATGCACCCCATCCTTAATTGCTTGTTTTGATCCACCTTGTATGCAAGAACTTGTATGGGGAGAAGTATGTATTAGATGGAGTAGCATGGTGGTAAAGATTGAATTGTGACAAACAATATTCAAGATCTACTTTGGTTTTACCTTTATTTTGCTTCCTCACTAGGGGTAAAGTGAAATCATGTGCTATAGTTATCATATGAAAGCGTGATAACCTTGTTAGATCAAGGTAGTGTTGGAGATATGCCCAAGAGGAAATAATAGAAGTAGTTATTATTATATCTTCCTGTTTATGATAAATGTTTGCATTCATGCTCTAATTGTATTAACCAGAAACATTAATACTTGTGTGATTTGTAAACTTGTAAGAGTCCCTAGTAAATCTTCTTTGTAATACTAACTTGTTGGTTAATAGATGGTCATGGTTTCCTGATCATGAACATTGATATGTTATTGACAACAATATCATATCATTAGGAGAATGATGTGATGGACATACTCCTATAGTTAAGTGTAGCATAAAGATCAAGTCTTTTCAATAGTTTGTTTGCTATAAGCTTTTAGATACATAGTAATCACCATCACCGGATGGATGCTTTGATGACATCAAACACCACTTCGTAACTGGGTGGCTATAAAAGTGGCATTGAGTGTTTGGAAAGTATGTGTTGAGGCACATGGATCAAGAGTGGGATTTGTCCATCCATATGATAGATAGATATACTCTGGGCCCTCTCGGTGGAATTTCATCCAATTAGATTGCAAGCATGTGACTGGATCACATATCAGACGAACGAGTAAAGAGTACTTATCGGTAACAAGGTTGAACTAAGTATGCAGAGATACCGACGATCAAACCTCGGATAAGTAAAGTATCGCGAGACAAAGGGAAATTTGTATCGTATGTAAATGGTTCATTCGATCACGAAGTAACCATACAAATATGTGGGAGCCATATGAATTTTCAGATTCTTCTACTGGTTATTGATCGGAGAAGAGTCTCGATCATGTCTATATAATTCACGAACCGTAGGGAGACACACTTAAGGATTCGATGTTATTTAGTAGATATGGAATGTGAGGAAGAAGACCGTATGTTTTTTGGAGTCTCGGATTGGATCCAAGACATCACGAGGAGATCCAGAATAGTCTAGAGAATAATATTCATATAAGGAAAGTCCAATTGCGGAGTTCGGGAATGGTTTCGGTGTTTTCACCGGAATGTTCTAGAAGGGTCTAGAAGGTCTACCGATCCGGAGTGGGAAGGGTGCATTGATGTGTCATGACAAAGTGGAATGGTTGCATCATTTACTAGGTCACTTGGCTGGGCAATGGGAAGAGAGAAATCAAACTCTAGTTTGAAAAGTCAAACTCCAATTTGAAAAAGTCAAATCCTAACATTGGTTGCCTAGTGGAGGGAGGGAAGGAATTCTACCTAAGGGAGGACTCCATCCTCTCCTTGCCGTCGGCCCAGCAAGGGGAGTTGGGTGAGGACTCCTCTCCCCTTGCCACCTCTCCCTTTGATACGTCCAATTTGCATCACCATTCTATATCATAATTTGCCTCTATTCATTGATATATTTCTTATTAAGAGGTGTTACTTATGTCTTTTCATCTGTTTTTGCATGTTGGATGATTCTTGGAGGATGAACTGCCGGAGTCAGTTTTTGATGGAAAACGAGGTGTTTTGATGCAATTTCGCAAAGATCGGAAAAATATCAGAAAAACTACGGAAAATCATATTTTACCAGAAGACGAATAATGCCAGAAGAGGAGGAGGAGATGGGCCACAGGGGTCCCACACCCCCCAGGCGCGGGCCACCCCTAGGCCACACCTACAGGGGGTGTGGCCAACCTGGCCCAGCTCTAGCTCTGCCCTCTCGCCTATATATTCTCCTCGAAACCCTAAAACAAAAGGGAGCGACCATAGAAAGATTCCACCGCCTCTGCAGAGCGGAAAACACCGAGAGAGAAAGAGCTCTCCGGCAGACAGATTTCTGCCGGGAAAATTCCTTCCCGGAGAGAAGAGATCATCGCCATCAACACCATCATCAAGCTAGAGTTCATCGGGATCATCATCATCATCATCCACACCATCATCTCCACCAGCACCATCATCACCACTCCATCCCGTTGTAACAATTGTGTTGAATATTTGCATAGTTCTTAGGGGAAACTTTCTCGGTGTTGATTACTATTGTATTTGATGCTTGTGAGTGGAACCATTGGATTATTTATTGTGTTCAGATTGTTATCCATCACTATATCATCTTTGATCTTGATCCATATGATGTCTTGTGAGTAGTTCGTTTAGTTCTTGAGGACATGGGAGAAGTCATGTTGTTAGTAGTGGATTTGTGTTGAGATATTATTCAATGGTTTAGTATTTAAGTTGTGGTGCTATTCTTCTAGCGGTGTCATGTGAACGTCGAATACATGATAATTCACCATTTATGGTCCTAGGGGAATGCATTGTGTATTTAGATACTAATTGTGGGGTTGCCGGAGTGACAGAAACCCGAACCCCCGTTAGGACACCATCACACAAAGGGGCGTAGGATCTCAGAGTTTAAGGCTGTGGTTAGGTATATATCTTAATTGTTTTCCTGTAGTTGCGGATGCTTGCAGGGGGTTTAATCACAAGTATGTATTAGTCCAAGTAAGGTCGGTACATTAGCACAGGTTCACCCACACAACACTTACAAAACCAAAGAAGACTGCTCAGCTATATGAAGCGAAGCACTTGACAGAATTCCCATGTGTCCTCGAGAATGTTTGGTCCTTATAAGTATTTCCACCGACTTGTCCTTTGCTAAGAAAGGATTGGGCCACTTGATGCAATTGTTTGTTGTCTTTATTACTTGCACTTTATTTCTTTGCTTTATCAGAAAACCCCTAAAAATCCATTTGGTCAGTATTTACAGGGATTTCCTGCTCCAGACCACTAGTCAACACCTTTTGCTCCTTGTTGGGATCGACACTCCTATTTATTGAAAGTACTACGATACACCCCCTATACTTATGGGTCATCAAGACTATTTTTTGGCGCCGTTGCCGGGGAGTGAAGTGCTATTGAAGAGTGGAACTGGTAAAGGAAACTTCTACTGTGAGTATTGCTTTTTATTTCTGTTTGTTACTTTTTTTCCAATATGGATAACCCACTTGGTTTTCTGTTTGGGAAAACTACTACCACTTTTAGGGTATTAGATGAACCACCACATGTTGAGATTGATCCTTTTAAGATACCTACAAGTATTGTTGATCGTGTTATGGATAATTATTATTTATGGGATGGAACTGTCCATCCTGGTGATCACTTGCTTTTTATCCATGAGTTATGCGGGTTGTTTAAGTGTGCAGGTATCACAACTGAACATGTGAAGAAGAAATTACTCTCTATATCCTTGAAAGGGAGAGCTGACGAATGGTATAAGATACTAAAAGAATGGACAATCCATGGAATGGGAGGAAATATGTAACATCCCAGCATTAGAGCCTAGAAATAAGCTGAACCCAGATGTGTGCATTGCATTCATGCATAGAAAATCTGAATAATTCTCGCTCTTTTGAACAAAACTTGTCAATGTGATTGAAGCTTCTCTTAACTTGATGGAATTGAAGGAGATCGTCAAGTTAACTGTGATAAGTTTCAATATGACCTTTGCTAAAACCCTATTTTTGGGAAAAGGAGATTTGATCTAAGGGTAGATCAAATGTAATAAAAGTTAAACCTTAATACATTATGATTTATATTTGATCCTCAGGTGATCATATTATAGAATTCACTATAATCACTCATGAATACCAAGTTAAGGATATAACACAAAATATGAATTTAACAACTCTGTCTTAATATCATCTGCATATACCATGCGTATCATGGTAATACCTAACCCTACTTCTTAAGTAAGATTGAATAGGAAAGAAACCAAGTTCAGATCATTCACCATATATCTTTCTTTCCATATCAATCCTTATCATCTCTATTGAGTTATATTCCAATATCTGTTGTTCATCAATGTGGAGAAAACAATTATTGATTCACCAATTCTCAATCTACTAACTCTTGACCAGAACATGGTTCACAGTTAAGTGTCTATAAAGAAACTACTAAGAAGAGGTAAATAGAAATGCTAGTTTTAGATATCATCTATAGGATGGGAATGAAGGAAGAGAATCCAATCCATAGGATAATTGATGGAGCTAAATCACTCCTAAATAAATATAAGAATTATTTATATCATCTAATTATATGGTGATTAAGAAGATTACAAGGATAAACCCTGAAGATAGCTACCAGTAGTAATTCCATTAGACCAAGTGGGCATAATCCATGAATAATCTTAATCTAATATGAAATACTAAGAAGATAATTTCAGTACAATTAAAAAGTAGTATTGATAAAGCCTTGCTTAGCCAACTAAGGACTTAAGAAATAAATGATTAAAGGATTATAATGGTGATGCTTTAGCCACCAATATTGAATGCTTATATTTAGTATAAGTGATATTGGTGGGTAGAACATGATTGAAACCCTAGTAGAGATAAGTTATCCTAGAGTAGTCATTACAAGCCACATAAATATAATTTAGGGTTGGAGTGTGATTTATTGGAGTAAAGTAAATATAGGATGATATTATTCAATTAAAGCTAGTGTAGCATAGAGTTATGGAAGTAGTGTTATTCATTTTAAAGGATAGTCAACTTTAGAGAAAGGTAGTTGGATGCATACAACTATTAGAGATATATTAGTGATGGATGAATATTATGAGTAGAGTTTGAAGGAACTACTTGTTGGATGGAAGGCTATCAACATTAGAGTAGTAGATACAACCAAGCAAGGATATGAGGAAGTTATGAAATACTTTAGTATCAAACTCATTGGATTCATCCATGAGTTTAGAAGAGTAAAGGGTGAATAAGAACATTTTGTGAAGAAAGCTCATCATACTAACTAGGATGATGGATAGGAGGAAGTATTATATCTAGGAAAGGAATTCATTAATTAAAGGTCCAGGATGGTGAAGAATGGTAAAATAGACATTCTTGTTAAACAACCAACTCTAAATCTTAAACCAAGGATAATATCCATTTTAGGGAATTGATTCATCATCTTATGTCTACATCACTCTATAGGAATATTTTCCTATAGCAAATCAAATAAACACATTTTTGTTAATTCCAATCATCATAATTATATGTGCTCAAGAGTATATTTATCAATCCCTTTCTATAAAACATTCAAGATATAACTTTCTATTATAAAAGGTGATGTCATCAAATATCACAAACAGAAGTCAACATGTTTAGTTATTAAATCTGTCCTCACATCCATAAAGGAATCTAAGTAAATTAAGAACCCTAAACCCATGGGTAAACATTTATAATTCAAACTTTAAAACTTCTATGATTACCATAACAAAATATATATAATACCATGTTCTCAACTAATGAAAGTAATATTAACCATATTAAATTATTTTGTATTTTATGCATCAAATAATGATATAGGATCATCATACATATAACATTTTTCTATTTAAAACTATGAGCCAACTAGAGTTAAGTTTTATAAACAAATAAGAATATATCATTTAATAAATTCATGATTAAAAGAGGAGACAAAAATAATAAGAAAAGCTTCTAAAAAATATTAATAGGGGTTATATAATAAAAGAAATATAAAAAGATCATATAATAAAAGTTTACAAATGATACTAAATATATTTTAGAATTACTACAATTATCCAGCAAATAAATTCTGCAAAGAAAAGTTCAAAGATAAATTAAATTCAAATCTGAAAAGGAAAACAAATAAAAACATTACCTGGCCGTGGCCCAACACCTCTGTACTTATCTGACGCCCATGTGCAGCCCACAAAAGCCCAACAGCCAACCCAACTCTTTCTCATCTGTGACTGACGAGTGGGGCCAGGGAAGGACTGCGAGTTGAGAGGAAAGAAGTGCTAGGGGGTTATCCACAAAACATCATGTCGTCGTCATCCTCACGCACACAGAAAGTTCGCTGGAGGAGCTCGCCGCCACCCGATGCCGTCATCATCATCCTTGCGCCAAGATCAACGCCGCTGTCGCCCGAAGAGGATAAGGAGGCCACCGCGACGTCCCTGCTCGTCCCCATCCTCAATTTCCCCTTCTGAAACCCTCTCTGCCTCTTTTCCCCAACCATGCCGAGAACCCTAGCTCGAAGGTTAGTCAGAGCCGGCGATTCCGTGCTCGCCTCAGTCAGATAAGACCACGGTGGACACCACCGTGCTCTTCTCGTTCGATTGCCCCAACTTGTGACTACGGAGGAGAAGTGAATCGACCTAATCGCACCCTCGGTTCCCGACGCTGTTCGTCGACCTCGTCGTCGTCTCCGACCGCACCTCGCCAAACCAAGCATACCATCGCGTTCCTGGTGAGTCACTGAGTCTCCTAGCATGCGCCGATGCTTTCTTTGCTTCCTAATTCCATGCCACCATAATAAACCGCAAGCACCGCCGCATAAGCTCGACACTGGTTGCCCTTCGATGACCATTAGATAGCGGCGCCACCACCAATAGGTTCGCCTTGATCTCCTCTGTCCAACGCACCTAGCCACAACCCCGCGCATGCACCAGATCGATCGATCGATCCTCAACCAGTAAGGATCAATCCAGGTGACGTCTTGCCTACATCAGATTCGAACCACGTCAGCTAGTTTGACCAGTCTTTGCTAGCGTGGCGTGTGACGTGGCCCAGGACCCATGTGTCATCGTCTGGGAGTAGAGAGAGGGTCAGTAACAAAATACATTTACTAACCTGAGTGCTGAGGTGGGCACTGGCCCACTAGTCAGTGACTTAGGCTAGCTGTGGGTGCGGTGTAAAAAGTATTTCCTGTTTAATAAATAATAAAATTTTATAAAATCAATTATTAATATTCCAAAAATATAATCAAATAAATGATTAAATCTTGTTTAATTAATAACTTTTGATTTAAAATTTAGAAAAATATGTATAATATATGAAAATTTGTAGAAAAATAAAATCTAAAACTTAACCTTATTATCCAATATTATTATGATGATTATTTAAATAAATATTATTTAATAAAGGTTTAAAAGTAATAAAACTTTGATAATTCATATT
This sequence comes from Avena insularis, assembly GCA_023614405.1. NCBI lineage: Eukaryota > Viridiplantae > Streptophyta > Magnoliopsida > Poales > Poaceae > Avena > Avena insularis. The sequence goes on from CM042691.1 coordinate 96,085,783, forward strand.
CCAAAAAGGTAAATATTAGAAATATGAATAAAATACCAATTTTTTTTAGGAAAATAAAGACTATAATTTAAAACTATAATCATGCGTTATTATTTCACTTACTTAAATATTTATTATTTATTAAGTATTTTAAAATAATTAAATCTTATAAAAATCATATCTTATTATTTATAAATCATAAAAATAAATATAATATACCAAAATGATCACAAAAAGAATATCTACATGTTAAAAATATAATATTACATTTTTGAGTTAATTAAAAAATTCAAACATTTTAATAACTCAAATTTAAACTTACTTACTTAGTTTAAAAATTCATATAAGGATAAATAACAATTATTAATATTTCTAAATTAGTCAATTAAGTTTAATAAATATTATTAGTCTTGAGTATTAATAATATAAGCGATAATGGTTTAAAACACTACAAATACCTTATTATTAAATTATTTTCAACCTTAAGTGAAGATTATATTCTAAAAAGATTCCTATTCATAATAAAAACCTTAAAGAACAACTTGTGAATAAATCAAATCCTTTCTATCTACTTTACCCACCAGATTACAAAAACTACCACAACATTATAGTAAGTCCATAAGTAGTGAAGTAATATTATATCTTGTTTCATAAACTATAACCCCTCATTTATAAAAGGTAAATGACACTACTCCATTATAAAATCAAGAAACCACCACACCAAGTAAAAGTATAACCATTTTTAAGTAACCTTAAGGAAACATTACCAGGTACACAAGATACAAATATGATAAACATTATACTTTTAAACTACCTTTGTTTTAAAGTTAACTTTAGTCTATAAGAATCTAAATATAACACTATAAACATTGTTATACATTTTATAGTTAACTTTGGTCTGAAGTAGTTAAGTTATAAAACATCTCAAACTCAAACCATTCGAGCAAGCATAAATAACATCGACCAAACTCTATTAACCACAAAGCTTGTTTAGACCTTAGAAGAGAAACCTTTTCTTCGAAGGTTATTCTTTTTGCCACTTCAAACAAGAACTCTTATATGAACAATCTTAAGTAAGCATTTCACCTTTTGTGTGTGCCCCATTGCTTATGATATTGTAATTATATGATTGTTCCACACATATTCACAAGCCTTAATAAGAAGCACAAGTATGAAATCTATCTAAAAGGGACAACACATTCCAAAGTAACCATTTCTGGAATCCAAACCCTAGAACAACGTTATCCCCGGGATTCGCGTTTATAACGTGCGTCACATTACTTATGCATAAAAGCATGTTGCTTCTTTAAACATTAGTCCTTACCGGACCAATGGTGCTGATTTCAGATTTTGGATCTTATACTAACTCGAAGACCGTGAGTGCATAATCTTGCAATCACAAAAGGCAAGTTCACAATTGCTCATGTCCTTTGATTATTTTCTATAAAGTATTTTGCAAATCCAGTGTTGTCATCACTTGCATTTGAAAAGGGTCAGAAAATACTATTTTCATAATAAAAGGATTATAGGTTATTACCATGAGGTAATAACTTACTATAAATGTTCTGGTGGTAAAGGAACATAATATCTAGGACTTAACAACCAATGTTGCCAGTGATTCTTGCGCCGTATATTACGCGTTAACCATGAGATTTGGAATGGGACGGAGAAGTCAGCTGTATCCTTTTCCTCTTGTATGGAGGCAAGACGACCTTAACGTGACATTGTGATTCCTTGCGTGGATCCAACATATGGGTAGGCACCCTTACTCCCCACACTTTTGGTGTCTACATTATCTATGAATGGTGTTTAGGGATATAGTCCATGTAAATGGTACTATTCCGGGCATCACTAGGTCATAGAGTCTTCGGGAACTCATCAGGGTTGGAGCCTGCCCAAAAGGGGGCTTAATGAAGATGAGCCAGCCTGAAGGATCGTGCAGACATATGAGGTCGCGGAGAGGGCAGTGATTGGCTTGGATCATCTACTGGGCCCCACAACATGTAATTGTGGACGGGTAAGTTGTCTGGTTGTGCAACAAGGAGTTGATCTCTCATGGGAAAAGTAACGCACCTATGCAGAGTGTAAGAACTATAACTTGTTACTCCCTGTTCCGGGAAGGAGCTGCGAACGCTGCGGGAAAGGAACTCCATGAAAGTTCTGGTAAACCCGTGAAGGCTGACGGACATAGATTTTCAGAATAAAAGCAACCTTTGAAGAAATGTTTATGAAAACTTGCATTGGCCTACGACCTATGGTCTGTGTCTGTAGTTATAGTGCATCAAACACTCCTTTTCTAGTGAACTTTCTAAGTACGCTCGTACTCAAAGTATCTTCTTAACCCTTGCTAGATTCTGAAGCCATTTAGACGATGTCTACACCAAGTTATGCTCCAGGAAGCATCATCCAAAGCCAAAGCTTTTCAACAAAGACAAGGAAGTCAACAAATACCTCAACTCAAGTGAAGACGAAGTTACTGATTAGATAGGAATATAATCTCTAGCCAAAGAACCTATTTCCGTAGCGCGTTGCAATAGCAGCAATGCCAACCTCTTAGCTAGAATACTAGTCTTACTAGTATAATAGTTCCTGCGTTGTTTATCTTTGATTCTTCTCCGTAAGAAGTTCTCTCTCTCTTTAACCTAGAGTGTTCTCTAGATCTTGTGTAAAGAGTGAGTTGTAACCTTTAGCCATGTATTGGGCCCGCTGTGTTTCTGTTGTGCCATTCCGAGGGATGTAATACTAGTGAACGGTGTTTCATTGGTATTATGTCAACGACTATAGTATACTTCATCATGCAGTGGTATGCTGGGTCACCGCAAAATAGTACCTCTCTTTTATTCTAAATTCTATCCTCCTAGTGAAATTCATAATAATAGGAATCTGATATATAACTTTTGGCCTCGTGATGGAGAGAGTACAACTCAAGCTTGGGGGAGATTAAAGTTACTAATGCTTAAATGTCCTATTCATGAACTCCCTAACAATATTATTATCAATAACTTTTATGCTAGCCTTTCTCTTCATGATAAAGATTTACTAGATGCTTCTTGTGTTGGATCATTCACATGTATGAAGGAAGAAGCTAAATGGGATCTCCTGGACCGTATTCAAGAGAACACTAAAGCATGTGAGAATGAAAAGGAAGAAAGTCAGGTATAAACTATGATTATGAATGCATTAAATCCTTTATGGGAACTGATGACTTTCGTGATATTAGTAATGAGTATGGGCTTGATTCCCAATGTATTGCCAATTGTTTTAAGGCCTTTGACTCTTACATAGAAATTACCAAAATGAAGTGGAATAAGTACCATGCACCTTATAAAGATGTTGTTAGTCATGTTCCTATTAGAAGCACTGAAGTTTGTACTTTTGATCATATTTTGCCTGAACCTTATGTTGAGAAAACACCTTTCCCAGCTAAGATAAAGGAGTATTCTATGATGATTAGTGCGAATAACAAAAGTACAAAGAAAATTGTGGAACCTGATGAGCAAATAAATACTAAACCTATGGTAGCTATTGTGAAAGATCTTGACACTAGAAATATAGAGGATGAGCACATTGTCTTCTGTGACGACGCTTCTATTATTATCTCTCATCCTAGTAAAGCTAGAAAGGCTAGTGTCCCTGTGCTTTCTGTGAGAATTGGTGATCATTTCTAGTATGGTTTATGTGATATTGGTGCTAGTTCTAGTGCTATTCCTTATGAGCTTTACATGGAAATTATGCATGAAATTGGTCCTTGTGAGCTTGAGGACATTGATGTGGTTATTCACCTTGATAATAAGGAAACCATTTGCCCTATTGGCATTGTAAGATATGTGGAGGTTCTTTGTGGTAAGATTAAATATCCTGCTGATTTTCTAGTGCTTAATTCAGCATCTAGTAAAACTTGTCCTATCATCTTTGGTAGACCCTTATTAAACACTTGTGGAGATATTATAGATTGTAAAAAGGAGAAAGTTTTAACTAAGTTTGATGAAGATTTTTATGAGTTTAACTTTTCCAAATTTGCTAAAGCTCCTTGTGAAAATTGCTTGCCTAATGAAGATTTCAGGATGGAACAACTTGCTTCTATTGATCCAGTTTATGACCTTGGGCCTCTTTTTAATGATTGTAAGTATGCTCATTCTGATGATAGAGTTGTTTCCTGTGACAGTTACATTGTCAAATTTATTCAAGGTGCTACTAAAAGTTGTTACGAGAGAGGGAAACATGGTTTTATGCATCTCAATAATGTTAAGTTTCCCCGTTTTATGTTGAAAGCTTTGAAGTTGCATTTGTTTTGTCTTCCTATGCTATGGGATTTTGTTTCAATAATTTGTTTTCTCATGATACTCCCATGCATAGGAAGTGGGTTAGACTCAAATGTGTGGGATATTTGCTTCTTGATGCTCTCTTTCACTTCAAATATATATCTCCTATGTGAGCATCTTTGAAATCTTCAAGCCTAACTTAAAGGCATTAAAGAAAAGTACTTCTTGGGAGATAACCCAATAGTTTTGTTGATTCTTGGAAGTAATACCTCAGTAATAACCGCTCCTTATCCTTCTTATTTTTGTTTTTGTGTCAAGATCAACTACTTTTGAGAAGTAGAGGAGTTGTGAAAAGTAGCTGTCCTGGGATGGATTTTTGTGCTGCATAGTAAAAATTCGTGAAGGATCTTAGTACAACGGATGGAGCTGTAATTTTCCGTGCTTGTTCTCCAAGTTATTACCCAACTTTTATTAGTTTTGCACTTTTTGATTTGAGTAACTGAAGGTTTTCTAAAAAATCAATCTTTACCTACTGGTCTGTTTTGACAGATTTCTACCATCATTTGCATTTGCCTCTTATATTGATTCCCTTCCAGATTCTTTTTGTGGCTTAAGGAAAGGAGTTGCTACAATATCTTTTGTTTTGATGGATTTCAGTTGAAGTGTGAACCTAAAGGTTCATTGTTTTTGCATACACTAATGTTGCCAATGAGGTTTGTGTAAGGCCTTGCATGAAAGGAATTTTCAAGAGATGGAGAAAAGGAATCTGCAGAGTTTGTCTTTGAATAGGTAAAAGTGGTGAAAACAGAAGGTTCGTGAAAGCCTAATCTTTTTATATTTTTGATATTTTTATTACATACGGAAGGTTACGAGGCGAAACAGAGGAGGAAATGAAGACCAGGGTGGCCACACCCATCCTAGGAGCGGGCCCCAACTGGCCACGCCTGGAGGGGGTGTGAGCCCCCTGAGCTCCGTCTCCGCCTTGTTTTCGCATCAGTACCTTCCTTATCCATTGAAACTTCGTAATATATAACCCCCGGATCCCTCGAGGTTCATATATCATGTTCTCGTCGTGTTTTCATTTCGATCTGTTTCTGTCAAGAAATCTTCTCAAGTTTAGAGCACCATGGTCTCCGCGAACAACAAAGGCAAGAAGCCCAAGGAAGATGATCCTGAAAACCCCAAGGAGGAGGAGATCTTGTTGGGGATGAAGAAGACATGGAATAGGACGAGCATCTGGACACCCGCGCTACCATCGCAAGCATTGGAGTGGTGGCAAATCTTACCAAGCTTAGAAGTACAACACAGATGTCTACGGGAGGGAAACCTCCATCTCTTGTCTTCGCTCCACGGTCACCTCCTTCACGTACCAAGAACCCCTTCCATACTCTTATACATTAGCAACAATACCAACAGGTGCCCAAAGGGAACTTGCCCTCGGTTTGGGATCTTCCTCGCACTAACCATGCAGGGAAGGAACACACCAAGAAAGAAGAGTGGGGAAAGAATAACAAGGACTGGGATTCTCGGTCCGATATGATCATGAACCGAATTGAGAAAAATTCAGAGTTGATCCGTACTTTGACCTTCGAGATTGAGGATTTGAGGAAACTGATTGAAGAGCTTATCAAGAGAACACCACCACCACCGAAGGGGTAATTCGTCATCAGGTTTGGCATCCCCTTGGCTTGTTCCAAGCTTGGGGGAGTGCCGCGGTATCACATCATTACCTTTTATCTTTTACCTTTTTAATGGATTCATGTCTTTGGTAGAGAAGTTATCTTATAGGTTGATTTGCATTGTGGAAGTATCTCTCCTTTAGTTGATTATCTATGTATCCCTTGGTGTGAGTGCCTTTATGGAATATTAATGAGAAGTTTCATCTTTTACTTTTTGCACTTCTTATTTTAGTTTGCAATCTCTATTATAAGATTGATCTTGTTGATCAGTATTGGTATCACTTTGGGAGCATCAAGAAGATCTAAATTGGTTTTGGCAAACCGAGCTCTGGTTAGTAGCAAAACTTTTTGAGGTTTGAAAAGAAAAGAGAAAATCTTACAGGTATTTTGTATCATTTATTTTCTTTCTTGATTGGCTCATAAGCTTAGTATTCTTTATTTAAGATCTTTTGTGTCTTCAAGGAAGATTGTATTTTTGGCTTTTTCACTTGTAGGTTTGCTTGTTTCTTTCAACTCTTTTGCTTGGTACCCAGCCTTGCTAGCCAAAAACCTGTTTTAAGAAGGACTACTTCTCATGCATCCAATCCCTTTGAACCAAAACTTGTGCCATTTGTGTCCACCATATCTACCTATTAGAATTATTGCTATTCCAAGCAAATTCTCAAGCTTCATCTATCTTTCGAATTAAAAATCATTTTGTTATGTGAAAACTAGTTAGTAAAGCTCTCACGAACTTGATGGTACATCTTATTTTCTTGCCCCTAATAAAATTGAACCATTGTGTCATCAAAGTTGTATATGCTTGCATCTATACGTTGGGATTAGCAGAACCATGCTGTCATGGGGAACACTTTCAACACTTATGGATACATATCCAATTTATATCATGCTTTTTTGTTTGCGGATGTCGTCGGTGTGAAATATAAGGGGATCTTGGAAGTCCATGGAGTTATGTATGTGTGTTAGAGAAACGCCTAGGCCGCTAGCCTAATCCATGCCTAATCATGGTGGAAACTTGCAGCATAACCATAGTGAGCAATCTGTGAAGCATCCTCAATAAAAACCTATGCAAATAGCAAATAAAAAGATTGCTGAGATGCTCTCTGTCTGCTTGCCTTGTCATTTTGATTATGAGATAGCTCCTGTATCATGTGCAAGGGGTACCCCGTTGGCGGTTCTTTCTGATACACATGCACTTACAATGACAAGAACTTACCGGTAACTAAATTTGAGTAGCATGAGGAGCGACCCTCGTACTCAAGGGACATGAGATTGCAAACTTATATTTCGTCAAGCATATACTCCATCTTTGTTCACTTTAACCTTAATCACCTCAAGATGCTCAGAATAGGGGCAATGAGGGCTCAAAGCTAGTAAGTACCGTAATCTTTTGGAAGCTCTTTATGACTTGAAATCCCTGCTTCCCTCTATGAAGGGCCTTTCTCCTATTTCTAAGTTGAGTCAGTAAACCTACTTGCTCTCTATCTCTAGCAAGCATTTGATTTTTTGTGTTCCAAGCATTCATATGATGATTTATTCAATCATGCTCTTCAACTTACTTGTTTGCAAAATACTCTTATCTATTGAGTATTACTTTGAAAGCCTTCTTTGTGAAAAACCTTTTATGTTTGAGAAAAATAGTATTCCTGTTGTAAAACTTCTAAAAAGATTTTTGTGAAAATGTTTGCCAGCTGATCTCTGACCAAGACAAAGTTTGCCAATTCCAATTATGATTTATCTTTATGCATATCTATTGTTGTAAGCGGTCCCAACCTTTAACAAGGTAGAGATCCCTATGTTTACAATGATAGTCCCTGGATCAATAGCTAGCATCCACAGTTAAGATGTAATATCAAGAAACACATGTCATAATACAACTTTATAACCAGGAATAAAATAATTCATTACATCTTACATAGCTCATTTGGCTATCTCATTACAATGCAACAGAAATAACTATATAGCATGGAGTCCTTCATCTTCAAAGTGCCACAGGAAATCATGTTGGTTGTAGACTTGTAATCCTAATCAACATACTTTACTAACATCAAACAAACCTGCAACATAATAAGTTACAGCCACAAGGGTCAATACATTTGAATTGTATTGTCAAGTGATACTATGGTAATATAGTGGTAACTATCATCTATATGCATTTGGCCAAGTGGAGCTTAGGCTTGCTTTGCTCAAAATAGATTTTCCTTATCATTTAAAAATACTAAGTTTTTGTTTGTCAAAAATCACCCAAGGCATCTCCCAATAGAAATTAGTGATCCTTAAACCCTTGTTCATCCACAATTTTTAACTTAGAAATTGGGCTGAGGAGATTCTTGATAGCTTCCATGTCTTGATGCTCAAATTTGTCCATTGCTGGGGACACGGCTAATTACTTAGATTTTACTCTCTGCAGAGGTGGTGCACTTTCCCCACAAGACTCGACATGCATCGAGACAAGATCTTTCAGAAGCCTTCCCTTAGACCAGAATGGACGCGTTCCAACCTATCATCCCCTACGACCAACTGTCCATTTGGCTAAGTTATTGCAACCTATATGATCCAGGCAGAGCCCATAATGCCAAGTGGCTACACTTGAAGCTTCTCAACATTTGACATCTCAAATCTCTTTGTTCCTGGGTGGCATTCCACAAGTGAGATATACAAGGTAAAACATAGAAATGGGCCTTGTGTAACCACTCAACAAAAATCCTTCCAAGCAATACCATTCCACCCAGGTGATTCATTCACTTAGTTGTTTTATTAAACAAAACACACGTCCTTGACTTAGAAATATTCCATAGCATGAATATAATCCTCCCTTGGTTTCTACTAGCTAAGCATGATAGTAGTAGGAATCTTAACTTAGGAAAATTCTACTAAGGTTTCATCTACTAGGATTTCCCATGGCATAGTTTATACTTAGCAAAAATTCCATGCAAGTCCTACTTAGAAATAACACTAATGCATAGTGAAAATAATGGGACAAAAGTATGAAGCACCACTTTCCTTTTTGGTAGAGAATATAAGTTCACTCCTTGATCTTGCAATAGTCACACTCTTCAAATTCCACTACAATTCAATCAAGGCACAAATTCAATCTACCATTCAAGTAATTTCATCACATAGAATAATAAAAGCAAAGCAATGCATGCAAGCATGCCAAAGATTGTTTTATTTGTAAAAGTGGTTTCTAATAGGTTATAAACATTTTAAAACACCTATTGGTCATTTATAAATGTGGCAAAACCATTTGATATCATGTTAGTGAAAATGGCCATTTTAAGTCATTTTTGTTTTGCTAGAAATGGTTCAAATCAAAGTAATATTTTTCTACGGTTTAACAAATATATTTTTAAACACAAGTGTTAGTGTTTATGGTCAAGTGTTTATTATTAAAACCATTTGCAAAAGGTTTTTTTACCTATAAACCATTTTTAAGTCAAACAACATTTTATTTCATTAGAAATGCCTTTAAACAAAGTAATAATTTTCTAGGGTTCACCAAGTATATTTTTAAATCTTAAAACTTGGTGTTTAGGGTTAGAGAGTTTAATCCAAATCATCCAAAGGCTTTACTCAAAAAGCATTTTTAACATATAAACAATATTTTTATTTAACTAGAAATGCTTTAATTCAAAGATTCATTCTTTAACTTCACAAAATACATTTTTAAATCCATAAGTTGGTTTCTATGGTCAGTAGGTTCAAAACAATCCAATTACAAAATATTTTACTCTAAAAATATTTTTAGAATGAATTTTATACACAAATTATGCCTACACAAGTTTCTGCAAAAACAACTAATTTACCATAAGCAATTCATTAAACAAAGTGCATGGTTGGAAAGTACTTGTTTTGCTGATTCCATTGATATAAAATTTGTAAATTTGGACGTGTAGATTTAAAGTTATGCAATTTACAAATTCATACAACTAATAGAAATGTTTCTGGTTTTAAATCAAAACTCTAGCCACGCGTCATGTTCTGATTGGGCGATACCGTTTCGTTCGGATCTGGCAATGTGGAGCGTTAGATTTTAAACAGATCGTGTGGCACAGATGAGTTCTTACCCCTTCGTTAAGTCATCTATTTCGATGCGTCTGATCTAAGTCGAATGGCCCTGATCTATTCGACAGAAAAGTGGCGGCGCTGGCGGCGGCGGCGCGGTTAGACGGTGGTGTTCCCGGTGATTCAGGAAGCAAGAGAGGGAGAGAGGTAGCTCACGGAGTTCGTAGGGCGATGCTGATGCTCAACTTTGTCGTCGCAGGGCAGGGGGCGCACAGGGTTGACAATAATTGTTCGCCAGAGTTGTCCCTAGCGTCAGGCTTCTCTGTTCATCATCGCTGGCGAAGCTGCAGGTCACGAGAGGGCGAGTGAAGAGGGGCATTAGATGCGGAAGAGTTTGGCGAACACGTGTGTGTCATCTGGAGAGAGAGGGGAGGACATGACTTACAGGGAGAAGTCGCCGAAATAACGGCTGATGGTGGGGCTGCTCTGGCGAAGACGTTGCCGAGCCTACGGTGCTCGCGCGGGCGAGTGGGGGGTACGGGGAGGTTCGCCGGACGATGGGGATCTCGTTCGTGTGAAGCAGGGCTTGTGGGGGTGAGGGTGCTGGCCGGAATTGCTTACGAAGCTCGTCGGAGATGGCGGTGGTTTAGGCGTGAATTCGTGTGGCCTGGTGGCTCGTTAGCAGAGGGGTTTGAGGGGAAAGGTAGAGAAGGGGGAGGCAAGTTATCGAGCGTGACTGATGACAGACATTACTCACGATATTGACGTGAATTAATACCACGAGATCAAAGCAGTAATGTGCGAGGAAATGGTCGCAGGGTGGAGACGACGACGGGGCAGGGTGGGGTCTGGTTGTCAGCGTAAGAGAGAGAAAGGGTGGGGTCCAGTCATCAGTGGGTTTGCGGGTGAGATCTGCGGTGTGAATCGTTTTCCCGCGGGAAAGAGGAGATGGGATAGCTGGGCCAGATGGGCTTAGCTGGGCTGGGCTGCTTTGTTTTATTTTTTTCTTCTTCTGTTTATTTTTCTTTTTCTGTTTATTTTATTCTGTTTTGATTTTATCCAAATGTTTTCAAACCTTTGAATTCAAGCCATTTTCAAATGTTCAGTATATTTCTATACTATTTTAAATAGTTATTTTAAGTCCATTTTAGAATAATTCTTTTATTCTTTTATGGTTTTTATTCTATTTAAATTAGGCACTTGCCTTGTTTCAAATAAGATTTTAAATATAATTTCAACTCTTATTTAAATTCAATTTTTATCAAAACCTTTTCAGTAGGTTTTATTTATTCAAATGATCTTTGAATTATTTAAAATATTTTAATATGATTATTAATCATTTAATTTGGGCAAATGTCCTTATTCCATTGAAATCAAATATGGCTTTAATTCCATAAATTTTATTTAGATGATTTATTTGATTCCATTTAAGTTAATTAAATAACTTTTATTCCACTTGGGCAAAATCCATTTATTATTTTCCCATGATTTAATTAATCATTTCTATGAGGGATTTTGTCTTTAATCAAATGGAATAGAATTTGGTTAAGGCCATTTTATTTATTTGAATATTCTTTATCCCTTTATTTTATTTGGATTTGGATTATATTTATTGCATTTTATTATGGATTTGGCCAAGTTTTAATTTGGCTTTTAAATATTCCTGATTTATTTATTTCTTTATTTGTCTTACAAAATCCACATCTTTTTATTTAAAGATCCAAACTTGGTGATTCCAATTTGTAAAATCTTTTTTAATATTTGTTTATCCTTTTATATTTATTTAGGATTAATTTGATCATAATTTGGTATGGATTTAGATAGGAGCTTTATTAGCTTTGGAAATTATTCCTTTACCTTATTAAATTCATAAGATTTTATCCATGGCTCCAAATTGAATGAAATCAATTTCTATGGTTTTAGAATATTTTCATTTATCCTTTTGATCATTTATAAATGTTTGTTGGTAAATCTTTATATGGATCAAATCCATAGTATTAGGGATATCTTGGAATTACTTTATTCCATTTAGGGTTTTAGAGTTTTGGTTTAACTTTTCCAAGTGTTTAAATTTTAATGCTCAATATTGATGGATGCATTTCATTTGTCTTGGAATTTGTTGAATTCCATTTTGTTCAAAGTTTGTTCAAGATGGGTTTTGATGTTTCCATTTGGAATCAAAAAGTTTCTTTTCACCCTAAATTTCAACAATTATTTATTTTGTTTATTTATTTTTCACATTACAAAATTTGGAAAATTTTGGGATGTTACATGCTACCACCATTAAAAGAAATCTTGTCCTGAGATTTGGGGAGGCTAGAGGTTACAAGTTGGATTCAAAACAACTAGGGTACTACCACCCTTAAAAATTTCCAACTAGATTACATCTTGGCTTGCTTGGGATCTTGATGAATCTTCTTTGGGCAGACATCTGCATAGTGTCCTTTGTTTCCACACTTGAAACATGTGACACGGTTGAGATCCTTCATAGGCTTGCTTGTCTTGTACTTCATCTTTTCTGGGCAATTGCTTGCATAATGTCCTTGGTTACCACAATTGTAACATGTGACAAGGTTGAGTTCTTCATGTATCTTTTGTGGACAAGTTGATACATAATGGCCTAGCTCTTTGCAGTTGTTGTACCACACTTGGCTAATTTCCTTATACTTCTTCTTATTCTCTGGACATTCATTGGCATAGTGTCCCATCTCTTTGCAATTGCAACATTGCACTTGGATTTTGTCCTTCTTCTTCTTGGGTTTCTCCAAAGCTAGGAGTTCCTCTAGTTCATGTTCTTCATATCTCACCTTAAAGGTGGGAAAGTCTCCTGGTTTCCTTAATCGTTTCCTTGGATAATACATAGGTTTCTTCTTCTGTCCATCAAGGTGAGTCATAGTGCATGGAGGTGCAAGCTGAGATTTTCCTTTGTCTTCATCCTTCTTGGTAGAAGTTGTTTCCTCATGGGGGTTTCCAAACTTTTGTTGCACTCCACCTTGTTTCCTTTGTTGAACTATAGAATAGATGGGGCATTGGATAGGGACATGATTATTTCCTTCACATAGGAAACAAGTCACTTGAGATGTGGGGCATTGTTTAGTTGGATGTTTCTCTTCACAATTAGGGAATTGATCTTCATGCTCTTTGGAAGTGTGATCCATGTCTCCACAAATGTTGCAAGCTTGAGTTCCTTCTATCATATCATCCTTGACATCATTGTTGTCAAAAACTCCTTGGGAAAGGTTGTCTTTCATGTTGATCATGTGAGTGGTCATCCTTTGCAATAATTGAGATTGATTTTCCAAAAACTTTTGCAAGGTTGGGTCTAACTCATTGTTGTTGGCTAAAAATTGAGTTGTCATCTGATTCAAATGGGTTTGGTTTACTAGTAGTTGTTCTCTCATGTGCAGCTCTTGGTTGTTGTCACCATTCTTGATGTTGGAGTTTCTTGGAGTAGTCATCTGTTTGGGTTGTATTGGGATTAGAATAGGCAAAATATTTATAAGGAAGAATTCTGATCGCACACATCACAAATCACACAAGCAATGTGCAAGCAATCACAAACAAACATTCCACTCAAACAACAAGTTTCAAGCACATTTTTAGGCAACAAAATATTTCTTTGTTGCACCACATAAGTTGGTGGGTTTGATCTAAACTAATATGGTGGTACAACTATATGCTTCACTTGAGATCATTCCATTCTTCTTTGTTGTTTCTTCTTGAATGAGATCATTGTATCCTTGGAAAAATTTCTTGGTCAGAAAACTTCAAAGGTGATGATGGTTCCTTCTAAGTTGTGTTTCCTTAGTCTTCAAGTCTTGAGTAATATTTCTTGTCTCACTTGTAGTCCTTAGTGATATCCAAGTTGAAGTCCTTGTTGAATCTAAGGTAGAAGTCATTGGTGATGTTGAAGTCTTTGCTCATGTTGAGGTCTTGTCCATCAAATTTGAAAAGGAAGAGATGTAGAATCAAAACCAAAAATGGTTGAGGAAAGAGTTTACAAGATTGTTTTTAAATAAGTTTTGGAACAAATATAACTCCTATTTTTTCTAAGGGTTTTTGTACAATCCTAGGGTTACAATCCTATAGGCAACACAGTGCTCTGATACCATCTGTAAGAGGTCCCAACCTTTAACAAGGTAGAGATCCATGTGTTTATAATGCTAGTCCCTGGATCAATAGCTAGCATCCACAGTTAAGATGTAATATCAAGAAACACAGGTCATAATACAACTTTATAACAAGGAATAAAATAATTCATTACATCTTACATAGCTCATTTGTCTATCTCATTACAATGCAGCAGAAATAACTATATATTATGGAGTCCTTCATCTTCAAAGTGCCACATGCAATCATGTTGGTTGTAGACTTGTAATCCTAATCAACATACTTTACTAACATCAAACAAACCTACAACATAATAAGTTATAGCCACAAGGGTCAATACATTTGAATTGTATTGGCAAGTGATACTATGGTAATATAGTGGTAACTATCATCTATATGCATTTGGCCAAGTGGAGCTTAGGCTTGCTTTGCTCAAAATAGATTTTCCTTATCATTTAAAAATACTAAGTTTTTGTTTGTCAAAAATCACCCAAGGCATCTCCCAATAGAAATTGGTGATCCTTAAACCCTTGTTCATCCAATATTTTTAACTTAGAAATTGGGATGAGGAGATTCTTGATAGCTTCCATGTCTTGATGCTCAAATTTTTCCATTGCTGGGGACACGGCTAAGTACTTAGATTTTACTCTCTGTAGAGGTGGTGCACTTTCCCCACAAGACTCGACATGCATCGAGACAAGATCTTTCAGAAGCCTTCCCTTAGACCAGAATGGACGCGTTCCAACCTATCATCCCCTACCACCAACTGTCCATTTGGCTAAGTTATTGCAACCTATATGATCCAGGCAGATCCCATAATGCCAAGTGGCTGCACTTGAAGCTTCTCAACATTTGACATATCAAATCTCTTTGTTCCTGGGTGGCATTCCATAAGTGAGATACATAAGGTAAACCATAGAAATGGGCCTTATGTAACCACTCAACAAAAATCCTTCCAAGCAATACCATTCCACCCAGGTGATTCATTCACTTAGTTGTTTTATTAAACAAAACACAAGTCCTTGACTTAGAAATATTACATAGCATGAATATAATCCTCACTTGTTTTCTACTAGCTAAGCTAAGCATGATAGTAGTAGGAATCTTAACTTAGGAAAATTCTACTAAGGTTTCATCTACTAGGATTTCCCATGGCATAGTTTATACTTAGCAAAAATTCCATGCAAGTCCTACTTAGAAATAACACTCATGCATAGTGAAAATAATGGGACAAAATTATGAAGAACCACTTGCCTTTTTGGTAGAGAATATAAGTTCACTACTTGATCTTGCAATAGTCACACTCTTCAAATTCCACTACAATTCAATCAAGGCACAAATTCAATCTACCATTCAAGCAATTTCATCACATAGAATAATAAAAACAAAGCAATGCATGCAAGCATGCCAAAGATTCTTTTATTTGAAAAAGTGTTTTCTAATAGGTTATAAACATTTTAAAACAGCTATTGGTAATTTATAAATGTCGCAAAACCATTTGATATCATGTTAGTGAAAATGGCCATTTTAAGTCATTTTTGTTTTGCTAGAAATGGTTCAAATCAAAGTAATATTTTTATAGTGTTTGACAAATATATTAAACACAAGTGTTAGTGTTTATGGTCAAGTGTTTATTATTAAAACCATTTGCAAAAGGTTTTTACCTATAAACCATTTTTAAGTCAAACAACATTTTATTTCATTAGAAATGCCTTTAAACAAAGTAATAATTTTCTAGAGTTCACCAAATATATTTTTAAATCTTAAAAATTGGTGTTTAGGATCAGAGAGTTTAATTCAAATCATTTTCCAAAGGCTTTACTCAAAAAGCATTTTTAACATATAAACAATATTGTTATTTAACTAGAAATGCTTTAATTCAAAGATTCATTCTTTAACTTCACAAAATACATTTTTAAATCCATAAGTTGGTTTCTATGGTCAGTAGGTTCAAAACAATCCAATTACAAAAGATTTTACTCTAAAAATATTTTTAGAATGAATTTTATACACAAATTATGCCTACATAAGTTTCTGCAAAAACAACTAATTTACCAGAAGCAATTCATTAAACAAAATGCATGGTTGGAAAGTACTTGTTTTGCTGATTCCATTGATATAAAATTTGTAAAATTTGGACGTGTAGATTTAAAGTTATGCAATTTACAAATTCATACAACTAATAGAAATGTTTCTGGTTTTAAATCAAAACTCTTGCCACGCGTCATGTTCTGATTGGGCGATACCGTTTCGTTCAGATCAGGTAATGTGGAGCGTCAGATTTTAAATAGATCGTGCAACACAGATGAGTTCTTACCCCTTCGTTAAGTCGTCTGTTTCTACGCGTCCAATCTAAATCGAATGGCCCTGATCTATTCGACCACAAAGTGGCGGCGCTGGCGGCGGCGAGTGGCGGTGGCGCGGTCAGATGGTGGTGTTCCCGGTAATTCAGGAAGCAAGAGAGGGAGAGAGGTAGCTCACGTAGTTCGCAGGGCGATGCTGATGCTCAACATTGTCGTCGTAGGGCAGGGGGCGCACGGGGTTGACAATAATTGTTCGCCGGAGTTGTCCCTGGCGTTGGGATTCTCTGTTCGTCATCGCTGGCGAAGCTGCAGGTCACGAGAGGGCGAGTGAAGAGGGGCATTAGATGCGGAAGAGTTTGGCGAACACGTGTGTGTCATCTGGAGAGAGAGGGGAGGACAGGACTTATGGGGAGAAGTCGCCGGAATAACGGCTGACGGTGGCACTGCTCTGGCGAAGACGTTGCCGAGCCTATGGTGCTCGCACGGGTGAGTGGGGGGTACTGGGAGATTCGCAGGACGATGGGGATCTCGTTCTTGTGAAGCAGGGCTTGTGGGGGTGAGAGTGTTGGCCGGAATTGCTTGTGAAGCTCGTGGAGACGGCGGTGGTTTGGGCGTGAATTCGTGTGGCCTGGTGGCTCGTTAGCAGAGGGATTTGAGGGGAAAGGTAGAGAAGGGGGAGGCGAGTTATCGAGCGTGACTGATGACAGACATTACTCATGGCATTGACGTGAATTAATCCCACGAGATCAAAGAAGTAACGTGCGAGGAAATGGTCGCAGTGTGGAGACGACGACGGGGCAGGGTGGGGTATAGTTGTCAGCGTAAGAGAGAGAGAGAAAGTGTGGGGTCCAGTCATCAGTGGGTTTGCGGGTGAGATCTGCGGTGTGAATCGTTTTCCTTCGGGAAATAGGAGATAGGCTACTGGCTAGATGGGCTTAGCTAGGCTGGGCTGCTTTGTTTTATTTTTTTCTTCTTTTGTTTATTTTTATTTTTCTGTTTATATTATTCTGTTTTGATTTTATCCAAATTTTTTCAAAGCTTGTTTGAATTCAAACCCTTTTCAAATGTTTAGTATATTTCTATACTGTTTTAAATCGTTATTTTAAGTCCATTTTAGAATAATTCTTTTATGGTGTTTATTCTATTTAAATTAGGCACTTGCCTTTTTTCAAATAAGATTTTAAATATAATTTCAACTCTTATTTAAATTCAAATTTTTATGAAAACCTTTTCAGTAGGTTTTATTTATTCAAATGAGGTGTTAAATAATTTACTTTGAATTATATAAAATATTTTAATATGATTATTAATCATTTAATTTGGGCAAATGTCCTTATTCCATTGAAATCAAATATGGCTTTAATTCCATAAATTTTATTTAGATGATTTCTTTGATTCCATTTAAGTTAATTAAATAACTTTTATTCCACTTGGGCAAAATCCATTTATTATTTTCCCATGATTTAATTAATCATTTCTATTAGGGATTTTGTCTTTAATCAAATGGAATAGAATTTGGTTAAGGCCATTTTATTTATTTGAATATTATTTATCCGTTTATTTTATTTGGATTTGGATTATATTTATTCCATTTGCTTATGGATTTGGCCAAGTTTTAATTGGGCTTTTAAATATTCCTTATTTATTTCTTTATTTGTCTTAGAAAATCCATATTTTTTATTTAAAGATCCAAACTTGGTGATTCCAATTTGTCAAATCTTTTTTTAATATTTGTTTATCCTTTTATATTTCTTTAGGATTAATTTGATCATAATTTTGTATGGATTTAGATAGGAGCTTTATTAGCTTTGGAAATTATTCCTTTACCTTATTAAATTCATAAGATTTTATCCATGGCTCGAAATTGAATGAAATCAATTTCTTTGGTTTTATAATATTTTCATTTATCCTTTTGATCATTTATAAATGTTTGTTGGTAAATATTTATATGGATCAAATCCATAGTCTTAGGGATATCTTGGAATTACTTTTTTCTATTTAGGGTTTTAGAGTTTTGGTTTAACTTTTCCAAGTGTTTAAATTTTAATGCTCAATATTGATGGATGCATTTCATTTGTCTTGGAATTTGTTGAATTCCATTTTGTTCAAAGTTTGTTCAAGATGGGTTTTGATGTTTCCATTTGGAATCAAAAAGTTTCTTTTCACCCTAAATTTCAACAATTATTTATTTTTCACATTACACAATTTGGAAATTTTTGGGATGTGACAATTGTGACTCCTCTAGTTGTTGCAAGCTAAGTTATATAATGGTGAGTTGCTTTCTTCTATGAATTGTGTAATGGTAAGTGTGATGCTTCTTGTCCGTCTTTTATCGATACTTCACTCCATAAACCCGTGGACATGTTTACTGAGCTCAGTTTCGCTTGGGGGGAGTTGATACGTCCAATTTGCATCACCATTCTATATCATAATTTTCCTCTATTCATTGATATATTTCTTATTAAGAGGTGTTACTTATGTCTTTTCATCTGTTTTTGCATGTTGGATGATTCTTGGAGGATGAACTGCCAGAGTCAGGTTTCTGATGGAAAAAGAGGTGTTTTGATGCAATTTCGTGAAGATCAAAAAAATACCAGAAAAAATACGGAAAATCTTATTTTTCCAGAAGACGAAGAATGCCAGAAGGGGAGGCACAGATGGGCCACAGGGGGCCCACACACACCCCCAGGCGCGGGCCACCCCTAGGCCGCGCCTACAGGGGGTGTGGCCCACCTGGCCCACCTCTGGCTCCGCCCTCTGGCCTATATCTTATCCTCGAAACCCTAAAACAAAAAGGAGAAATCAAAGAAAGATTCTGTCGCCTCTGCGGGGCAAAAAACACCGAGAGAGAAATAGCTCTCCGGTAGACAGATTTCTGCCAGGAAAATTCCTTCCCGGAGAGGGGAGATCATCGCTATCAACACTTTCATCAAGCTAGACTTCATCGAGATCATCATCATCATCCACACCATCATCTCTACCAGCACCATCATCACCACTCCACCCCACTGTAACAATTGTGTTGAATACTTGCATAGTTCTCAGGGAAAACTTTGTTGGTGTTGATTACTATTGTAGTTGATGCTTGTGAGTGGAACCATTAGATTATTGTTTATGTTCAGATTGTTATCCATCACCATATCATCTTTGCTCTTGATCCATATGATGTCTTGTGAGTAGTTCGTTTAGTTCTTGAGGACATGGGAGAAGTCATGTTGTTAGTAGTGGATTTGTGTTGAGATATTATTCAATGGTTTAGTATTTAAGTTGTGGTGCTATTCTTCTAGTGGTGTCATGTGAATGTCGACTACATGATACTTCACCATTTATGGGACTAGGGGAATGCATTGTGTATTTGGCTACTAATTGTGGGGTTGCCGGAGTGACAGAAACCTGAACCCCCGTTAGGACACCATTGCACAAGGGAGCGTAGGATCTCAGAGTTTAAGGCTATTATTAGGTTTATATCTTAATTGCTTTCCTATAGTTGCGGATGCTTGCAGGGGGTTTAATCACAAGTATGTATTATTCCAAGTAAGGTCGGTACATTAGCACAGGTTCACCCACACAACACTTAGAAAACCAAAGAAGACTGCTCAGCTATATGAAGCGAAAGCACTTGACAGAATTCCCATGTGTCCTCAAGAACGTTTGATCCTTATAAGTATTTCCACCGACTTGTCCTTTGCTAAGAAAGGATTGGGCCACTTGCTACAATTTTTCATTGTCTTTATTACTTGCACTTTATTTCTTTGATTTATCAGAAAACCCCTAAAAATACATTTGTTAAGTATTTACAGGGATTTCCTGCTCCATACCACTAGTCAACACCTTCTGCTCCTTGTTGGGATCGACACTCCTGTTTATCAAAAGTACTATGATACACCCCCTATACTTGTGGGTCATCACCCTCTCATAAATAGAGGGGAGAGGGCACCCCTTGCCCCACAACTCAAACCTTAGCTTTGGCGCCACCACCTCTCAAGCTGTCGCCTAGGGATCTCCTCCCAAGTCACTGACTAGGGCAAAGCCCTAGCCGTAGCCATCGGCCACCACCCCCCTTGGACCTCTAAACCCTAGATCGCCAAGGCATCTCTTCTACTCCACCATACCCGCTTCGGCTTAGGTGAAGCCCTGCGAGATTTCCCCTCTAAACTCCGACAACAAACCGTCGTGGTGTCGGAATCGTGAGGAGAGATCTACAAGCTCCGCTGCCTGCTGGAACAAGGGAGAGGAAGGTATTTATCGAGTACCGAACGTGTGACCGACTGCGAGAGTGCTGCCAGAACACGGCACCGGAAGGATCGTCTACGCGATCTTGAGATCGACAAGTGAACTACTACATCACCCATGAGAATTCGATCTTGTTAATCGCTTTGGAATCTTCGAGTGTGAGTACTCTATCGACTCGTTGCTACAATCTAATAGATAGATCTTGGCTTGTATGTGTTCATGCGGTATAATTTTTGTTTTCCATGCTATGAACCCCTACAGTGGTATTAGAGCTGTGTCTATAAGTAGATCTGTTGCACGAGTAGAACACAATGGTCATTGTGGGCGGTGGTGCTTTTATTATCAATTTCTTCTTGTATACTTTGCATCCTGCGAGATGGTGTGATGAAGCGGCCCTACATGATATTGTTCATGAGACTTTCTCTGCGCTCGACATGCAACTTTTATTGCATAAGTGGCTTTGCGGGTGTCTGTCTCTCCCATCATAGTGAAGATTCAATTTACAACGGACACTTGATAGTTCTTGCATCAACGTTATGGTTCTTGTTTGTAAGTTAGAACGATACTTATTGAAAAGCCGCAAAACACGTAAAGCATGCAAACAAAATTAGAGGCGTCTAACTTTGTTTTGCAGGGGCGTGTTGTGATGTGATATGGACATGATTGTGATTATATATGATGTATGCAATGATCCTTATTGTAAGTCGGCAACCATCAGTAACCTTATGGTTGTATTTTATTTCATTAAGACCTACATGTCTATTATTTAAAGTAGTTGTAATAGTTGATGCTGGTGGATGACAACCATGGAGCGGTGCCATTGACCTTGACGCCACGTCGGTGATGATGGAGATCATGTTTGTGCTTGAAGATGGAGATCGTAAGCATAATAAGAAAGGCCATATCATATCACATATTATGAATTGCATGTGATGTTAATCCTTTTATGCATCTTATACTTCTTAGATCGCGAGATAGCATTATAAGATGACCCCTCTCACAAAATATCAAGATAAAGTGTTCGTCCTTAGTTAGCACTGTTGCTAAGACTCGTCGTTTCAAAGCACCACGTGATGATCGGGTGTGATAGATTCTGCGTGTGCATACAACGTGCGGAAACTAAGGTTAATATTGATGAGCTTAGATTGTATAGACGTGGTCTCGGAACACGGAATACCTAAAGCTAAAGCATGAGTCATATAGTAGATATGATGAACATGTTGATTGTTTGCCTTTGAAACTACATCTTTTCTCGTGATAATCGGACTTGATGTAGTGGATTTGGTTCGTGTGATCACTAAAATAATGTGAGGGATATTGTTTTGAGTGGGAGTTCACCTAGATTAATTTAAGTATTAATTAGAACTCAATTTGTCATAAACTTAGTCTAAAACTATTGCAAATATGTTGTAGATCATGGCGGCTCCTACCATCAACTTTAATGCGTTCCTAGAGAAATAAAAGTTGAAAAACAATGGAAGCAACTTTGAGGATTGGTTCCGCAATTTGAGGATTGTCCTCAATGCTGGTCAGTTGACCTATGTGCTAGATGCACCGCTGGGTGACCCACCTGCAGCTGATGCTACCGATGAGGTGAAGAATGTCTTTCCTTGCTCAGAAAAATCAGTACTCCACAGTTCAGTGTGCTATCTTGTATGGTTTGGAATCGGAGCTTAAAAAGAGGTTTGAGAACTTTGACCCACATGATATTGTTCCTGAACTCAAAATGATATTTGAGGCTCATGCGGTAGTTGAGAGTTGTGAAGCTTCTGAAAAGTTCTTTAACTGCAAGATGGAAGAGGGCAGCTTCATCAGTGAGCATGTTCTTAAGATGTCTGGGCATGCCAATAAGCTCCAGAGCTTGGGTATAGTGATTCCTAATGCTTTGGGGATTAATCGTGTCCTTCGATCACTACCACCAAGTTAGAAGAACTTTGTGATGAACTACAACATGCAGCGCATGGATAAGTCGTTACCAGAACTCTTCTCTATGTTGAAGTCTGCAAAAGTGGAGATCAAGAAAGAGCATCAAGTGTTGATGGTCAATAATACCACCAATTTCAAGAAGCAAGGCAAGCCTAATAAAAAGGATAACTTCAAGAAGTGCGGTAAGAAAGCTACCGCACCGGCGAAGAAGACTAAGGATGGGCCTAAGCCTGATACTGAGTGCTTTTGCTGCAAGGGAGAAGGTCACTAGAAGCGTAATTGCCCCAAGTACTTGGCAGACCTGAAGAACGGTAACATCAAGAAGAAAGGTATATCTGATACTCATATTTGTAACTCGAAACAGGTGCTGCAGAATAAACAGAGACTAGCGAAAGACGAGGTGATCATGATGCGCGTTGGAAATGGATCAAAGGTTGATGCGATCAGGGTCGACACGCTACCTATTCATCTACCATCAGGATTCGTTTTATACTTAAATAATTGTTATTTGGTGCCTGCGTTGAGCATGAACATTATATCAAGATCTTGTTTATTGCGAGACGGTTACTTGTTTATGTCCAATAATAATGGTTATTTGATTTATATGATTAATATATTTTATGCTCATGCATCTTTGATAGATGGTCTATTATTGTTGAATCTCGATATTAGTAATACACATGTTCATAATATAGGCGCTAAACGTTTGAAATTGAATGATAATTCTACATACATGTGGCATTGTCGTCTTGGTCACACTGGAGCGAAGCGTATGAAAAAACTCCATTCCGATGGACTTTTTGAATCACTTGATTTCAAATCACTTGAAATCTACGAAGCATGTCTTATGGAGAAAATGACTAAGACTCCATTTTATGGTATGATGGAGCGAGCTACAGACGTATTGGAAATCATACATACTGATGTGTGTGGCCCGATGAGCGTGGCATTGTGTGATGGTTATTGTTATGTTCCTATTTTCACGGATGACTTGAGTAGATATGGGTATATATATTTCTTGAAACATAAGTCCGAAACAATTGAGAAGTTTAAGGAATTTTAAAGTGAAGTAGAGAATCAACGTAACAAGAAGATTAAATTTCTACGATCCGATCGTGGAGGTGAATATCTAAGTTACGAGTTTGGCGAACAATTGAAGAAATGTGGAATACTTTCACAATTGACACCGCCAGGAACACCACAGCTAATGGTGTGTCCGAACGTCATAATCGAATTCTCTTAGATATGGTTTGTTCTATAATGTCACTTACAGATTTACCGTTATTGTTTTGGGGTTATGCATTAGAAACAACCACATTCACTTTAAATAGGGCACCATCTAAATCCGTTGAAACGACACCATATGAATTATGGTTTGCGAACAAACCTAAATTGTCGTTCCTTAAAGTTTAGGGTTGCGAAGCTTATGCAAAGAAGTTACAGCCCGACAAGCTTGAACCCAAAGAGGAAAATGCGTATTCATAGGATACCCAAAGGAAAGTATTGGTATACCTTCTATCATAGATCCGAAGGCAAAATCTTCGTTGACAAGAATGGATCCTTTCTAGAGAAGGAGTTTCTATTGAAAGAAGTGACTCGAAAGAAAGTAGAACTCGACAAGGTTATCGAACCTTCTCTCAGATTTGAGAGTAGTGCAGCACCGGAAGAAGTTCATGTGGTGCCTACACCAAGAGAGGAAGCTAATGATGATGATGATCATGAAACTTTGATCAAAGTTACTACGAAACCCCGTAGGTCGACGAGGACTCGTACCACTCCTGATTGGTATGATCCCATTATGAGTGTCATGTTGGTGGACAACACCGATGACCCTTCGAAATATTAGGAAGCGATGATGAGCCCAGATTTGAATAAATGGCAAGAAGCCATGAAATCCGAGATTGGATCCATGTACGAAAACCAAGTGTGGACTTTGGTGGACTTACCGGATGGTCAGAAGGTTGTCGAGAACAAATGGATTTTCAAGAAGAAAACAGATGTCGATGGTAATGTAACTGTCTATAAAGCTCGACTTGTCGCAAAAGGATTTTGAAAAATTCAAGGAGTTGACTACGATGATACTTTCTCACCGGTAGCGAAACTAAAGTCAATGAGGATTTTGTTAGCAATCGCTGCATATTATGGTTATGAGATATCGAAGATGGATGTCAAAATGGCATTCCTCAATGGAGACATTGATGAAGAGTTGTATATGGTACAACCCAAAGGTTTTGTTGATCCTAAAGATGCTAACAAGGTATGCAAACTTCAATGATCCATTTATGTATTGAAGCAAGCATCCCGAAGTTGGAATCAATGTTTTGAGAAGGTGATCAAATTTTTTGGTTTTATACAAACTTATGGAGAAGTTTGTATTTATAAGAAAGTGAGTGGGAGCTCTGTAGCATTCCTAGTACTATATGTGGATGACATATTGTTGTTTGGGAATGATGTAGACCTTCTTAAAAGTGTCAAAGATTATTTGAATAATAGTTTTTCAATGAAGGATCTTGGTGAAGCTGCTTATATATTAGGCATAAAGATTTATAGAGATAGATAGAGACGCCTAATATCACTTTCACAAAGTACATATTTGGAAAAGGTTCTAAAGAGGTTTGGAATGGAAGATATCAAGAAAGGGTTCTTGCCCATGTTGCCCAATACGACCTTGAGTAAAACTCAAACTCCTACTATGGCAGAAGATAGAGAGCGGATGAGTAAGACTCCCTATGCCTCAGCCATAGGATCTATCATGTATGCCATGCTATGTACTAGACACGACATTGCATATGCTGTTAGTTTGACTAGCAGATATCAAATTGATCCAAGAGTGGATCATTGGACAACGGTCAAAAACATCCTTAAGTACTTGAGAAGAACTAAGGATATGGTTCTTTCTTATGGAGGTGATGAATAGTTCGTTGTTAATGGTTACATCGATGCTAGTTGGACCACCGATCCGGATGATTCTAAATCTCATTCTGTATACGTGTTTATATTGAATGGAGCAACAATGAGCTGGAGGAGTGCAAAGCAAAGCATTATGGCTAGATCTTAAACTGAATCGGAATACATAGCTGCTTCGGAGGCTTCACAAGAGGCGATATGGATGAAGGAGTTAATAATGGAGCTTGGTGTGGTTCCCAATGCGCTGGACCCAATGGCTATCTACTATGCTAACATGGGTGCCATATCCAATGCGTAGGAGCCAAGGTCACACAAGAAGCTGAAGCATATCAAGCTACGTTTTCACGCTATTCGAGAGCATGTACAAGATGGTGACATAAAGATTTGCAAAGTACACACCGATCTGAATGTGGCGGATCCATTGACTAAACCTCTCCCGAGCACAAAACATGACCAGCACCAAACCGCCATGGGTGTTTTGTATATTACCATGTAATCTAGATTATTGACTCTATTGCAAGTGGGAGACTGTTGGAGATATGCCCAAGACTCAATAATAGAAGTATTTATTATTATATCTTCATGTTTATGATAAATATTTGCATTCATGCTATAATTGTATTAACCAAAAACATTAATACTTGTGTGATTTGTAAACTTGTAAGATTCCCTAGTAAACCCTCTTTGAAATAATAGCTTGTTGGTTAATAGATGATCATGGTTTCCTGATCATGAACATTGAGATGTTATTGACAACAAGATCATATCATTAGGATAATGATGTGATGGACATACTCCTATAGTTAAGCGTATCATAAAGATCAATTCATTTCAATAGTTTGGTTGCTATAAGCTTTCAGATACATAGTAACCTAAATCCTTCGACCATGAGATCATGTTAATCACCATCACCGGATGGATTCTTTTATGACATCAAACACCACTTCGTAACTGGGTGGATAAAAAGGTGGCATTGAGTGTTCGGAAAGTATGTGTTGAGGCACATGGATCAAGAGTGGGATTTGTCCATCGATATGACAGATAGATATACTATGGGCCCTCTCAGTGGAATGTCATTCAATTAGCTTGCAAGCATGTGACTGGCTCACAAGGGATCACATATCACAGGAACGAATAAAGAGTACTTACCGGTAACGAGGTTGAACTAGGTATGCAGAGATACCGACAATCAAACCTCGGATAAGTAAAGTATCGCGAGACAAAGGGAAATTGGTATCGTATGTAAGATCATGAAGTAATCATAGAAATATGTGGGATCCATATGAATTTCAAGATTCCTCTATTGTTTATTGATCGGAGAAGAGTCTTGATCATGTCTACATAATTCACGAACCATAGGGATACACACTTAAGGATTCGATGTTGTTTAGTAGATATGGAATGTGAGTAAGAAGACCGAATGTTGTTTGGAGTCTCGGATTGGATCCAGGACATCACGATGATATCCGGAATATTCTGAAGGATAAGATTCATATAAGGAAAGTCCAATTCCGGAGTTCGGTAATGGTTTCTGTTTTTTCGCCGGAATGTTCTTGATGGGTCTAGAAGGTCCACCAATCCGGAGTGGGAAGGGTACATGGATGTGTCATGACAAAGTGGAATGGTTGCATAATGTACTACGTCACTTGGCTGGGCAAGGGGAAGAGATAAATCAAACTCTAGTTTGAAAAGTCAAACGCCAATTTGAAAAAGTCAAATCCTAACATTGGTTGCCTAGTGGAAGGAGGGAAGGAATCCTACCTAAGGGATGACTCCTCCCTCTCCTTTCCTCCTACCTAGCAAGGGGATTTGGGGGGGGGGGGGGACTCCCCTTCCCTTGTCGCCTCTCCCTCTCATAAATAGAGGGGAGAGGTCACCCCCTTGCCCCACAACTCAAACCCTAGCTTTGGCGCCTCAACCTCTCAAGCCGCCGCCTAGGGATCTCCTCCCAAGTTGCCGACTAGGGCAAAGCCCTAGCCCTAGCACTAGTCGCCGGCCACCCCCCTTGGCCCTCTAAATCCTAGATCCCCAAGGCCTCTCTTCTATACCATACCCGCTCCGGCTTAGGCGAAGCCCTGTGGGATTTCCCCTCTAAACTCTGACACCACACTGTCGTGCTGCCGGAATCACAAGGAGAGATCTACAACCTCCACTGCCTGCTGGAACAAGGGAGAGGAAGGTCTTCATCGAATACTAAATGTGTGACCGACTGCGGGAGCGCTGCAGGAACGCGACGCCAGAAGGATCGTCTATGCGATCTTGAGATTGGCAAGTGAACGACTACATCACCCATGAGAATCCGATCTCGTTAACCGCTTTGGAATCTTCGAGGGCGAGTATTCTATCGACTCATTGCTACAATCTAGTTGATAGATATTCGCTTGTATGTGTTCATGCAGTAGAATTTTTTTCTTTTCCATGCTATGAACCCCTACAGGTAGCATATTTGTATTTCAAACATCATGTTATATTGCTTAAAGCTATACTCTGATTTGTAAATAATTCAAGATTGCATGGAGTTTTCCCTTTCTTGAGGAGTATAATAGAGATGTATTCCATCTCTATTTTAGAATGTTATGCCCATATTGATTCATTTATCAAACACATATAGAATTTCCATGAATTTTATCATTGATGAATTGTTTTGTGATCACTACAACTTAAAAAGAGAGTAGACAAGTAAACCCATTAATGCCGGTTTGATTTTTATCATAAGAAACACCGTTCCATTGCATCTACTATCATTTATATTTTCTTCAATTTCTCATTTCGAAAATACAAAAATATTTTCCCTACTTGCAATCACTCATGAAAACCCAAAAACAACTCTACTAGCTTCCATATCATCTAGTTTGCATTAATTTATTTACTTTACCTTATTTTATATTTTATTTAATATTAGTAATACGAAACCTTGTGCTTGAAAACCACTTGGTGGAGTTGGGGACACAAGACAAATTATTTTACTTTACAAGTTGCTTGAAGAGGTTAAGGGAAATACCCTTCCATAACCAATTCCCAGAGAGTTCGATATAAACCCTTGAGTCACCCTTGTGTGGAAAATAAGATTGCTACAACACTCTACACTTGGAGTTCCAACAAAAAGTGGTCACGTTTGTTGCCATCAATACTATTTCCTGGTGCTGTTGCCGGGGAATTGGGGAAGGTACACCACAAATGTATCCTCATCATTTTTGAAGAGCAAGTTTGAAGAGTAAGGTAACTCCCATGACAACTGCCTATTTTCTGGCACAGTTGAAGAATAAGGCAACTACCAGACTATTTTTTGGCACCATCATCTTCATCAACTTATGCAACAACCCAAGCTTGGGGAGGTTGCACCACTGTGAGCTTTCTCTTCTCCTTTTAGATTTTTAAAGTATTTTACTTTGTCTTGTTTTTAGTCTTTTTAAGTTTTCCTTAAAACACAAAAACACATAAAAATTAGTATTAACTTTTTATTTGCAAATATGGGAGAATGAGGAACAAAACTTTGTGACTACACAAACACTCCTAATGATCAATTCATAGCTAGACCTATTACCACTCGAGAAATCACTGCTGAAAGTTTTGAAGTCCTGGTC
Source organism: Avena insularis (assembly GCA_023614405.1). Taxonomy (NCBI): domain Eukaryota; kingdom Viridiplantae; phylum Streptophyta; class Magnoliopsida; order Poales; family Poaceae; genus Avena; species Avena insularis. Next base: position 96,114,771 of record CM042691.1, read on the forward strand.
TTTTAAATATTATAACTAAAGAACAATTTGGGGGGAGTGCTAGTGAGGATGCCTCTATGCATCATATTTTTGTCAAATTTGTGATATTCAAAACTTTAAAAATGTGGAAAATAACATTGTCAAACTTAAACTATTCCCATTTTCACTAAGAGTTAGAGCTAAATAATGGTTATTATCACTTCCTATTACTAGTATAAACTCTTGGGATGACTTAAAAGAAGCTTTCATAAAAAATATTACCCACCTGTTAAGATCCTACAAAACATAAATAGTATCCTATCATTTAGACAAAATGATAATGAACATGTAGCAACAGCTTGGGAGAGAGTTAAAAACATGCTTAGATCTTGCACATCACATGGAGTAAATGAATGGACAATATTACATTCTTTTTATAATGGCCTAAATATTATGTCAGGTAGCATTTTAGATTCCGCTGCGGGGGTGCATTTATGAGTAAAACTATGTCTGAAGCTAAAACTATCCTAGAAAGCATGCTCCACAACCATAGTCAATGGCATACTGAAAGAATACCAAACCCATCTAAGAAAGTTAACTCCATTGAATAGACTCCACAGGAAATAAACTTGATGCCATATTCTCCTACATATCTAAGCAAAATACCAATAATGTTCCTCTACAAGAATTATTAACAAACACCAATGAAAGTGTAGGTGTCAACTACATAAGAAACTTTGTTAGTAATGGATATGGGAGCAACTATAATAACTCATATGGAAGGCCACCTTTTGTTCCTAACAAATATGCTAGTGGTAATAATGCTTCTAATGATTTAGAAAGCACCATGAGATCCTTTATAGCTACTCAAAAGGAACTTAACAAGAAATTTATATCTAAGTTTGAAAGACAAGATGATTTGTTTGAAAGGTTAGATCTCCTAACAAAAGAAGTCACATCATTTAAAAATCTTATTCAAGCTCAAAAGAACCATGAGGAACAATCAAATATGTGCAAGAAGTAATAGATAAATCATGGGAAACTCTTAATATGATGGAGGAAAATGAAACACAAATGATAAACCACCTAAGATTGGGGATGTATGGATCCCCAAGATATTAATCACTATTGGAAAATAGACACATCATGCTATTCTAGATTTAGGATCTAGTGTCTCAGTTTTATCTAAAGATCTATATGATTTACTTAATTTGAAACCTATGGAAAAATGCTCTATAGATCATTTACTTGCTGATGATTCAAATAAACATGCTTTAGGAAAATTTCAAAATATTATGGTTTAATTACATATGACATTTGTACCTATTGATTTTATTGTCATGGACATGGGGAGCAATACCTCAAGTCGTATAATACTTGGTAGACCTTTTTTGAGAACCATAGGTGCAGTCATTGATACAAAAGAAGGAAATGTGAAGTTTCAATTTCCTCACAAGAAGTGTATGGAAAACTTTCCAGGGAAGGAGGTAGCAAAGAAGCTCAAGCTATCCCATGAATTCCATATCACCTAAACCAAGTAAGTAAAGCCTAACTATATGGCTATAAAGAAAGCGCTTTGCGGGAGGCAACCCGGTTATTTTATTTTGGATTTTTGTTTTGAACTCTTTCTGTAGCAAGAGTGATTTGTTTTGGTTTTATTTCTGTAATTTTTAATAAAGAACCAAGTCGAACCCATTTTGGATGTTTTAAAAGTTGTTAAACATATGGAGTAGCAAATTTCTGCAGAACAGTTTTCAGTGCAAGAATTTTCTATTTTTTTATGTAACTCTGATTACACTAAAATTTATAAATAGTTTACAAATTCTCATCCTATGTATGCAAAAAAAAATTGGCTAAAATTCCTGACATGTCTAAGTGGGCAAAAAATCGTTTTGCTGCTACTAAAAATCTGGACAGATTCTGCCATGTTTCGTTTTAACCATTCCCAAGTGTCCTAAAATGATTGTCATGAGTCATATTATATGATAGGAATATGTAGGAACATTATATGCTTGATGTAACATTTATAAAGGATTTCTTCTTTGTATATATGCAACAACTATTATACTTTTGTGCCACTAATGTCACCACTCAGAAAAGAGATGGGAGAAAAAATTGTGTTGAATTTTTTTGACAGGGAATAGAGGAACATCACACCAAGAGAAATCCAAGGATGGTGAAAACCATAAGATTGGGTATGCCCAAGGAACCCCACTGTACCCAGTAAACTTTCGGTTTGCAAACCTCTAAACTTTGTTTTTTGAGCAACATAGAACTATCGTAGAAACTTGGAGCATCTATTTTGTCATTTTATTTTTGTTTTGCATTAAAAATACCACCACAATTATTATAAATGGTTATTATCAAGCTATTTAAAAGAAACTTTGACTTGATGATATTAAAAATGAATAATAATGCCTTTGAATAAAATAAAAGGGGAGATAAAAGCAAAAGGGTGAAATTCATGTTGTGTCTAGTTCTTAAGCTCAAGTACTTTATATGAAGCATGATTTGTTTTGTGCCTATTAATTTGTATCCTTTTATTGTGTATATTTATGTTCAACATTAAGGATCAAGGTGAGAAAATAAATGCTGACATTATGAACTAGATGGCACACTCTTTAGATCTCTTTTTGCTAAGCCTTCACAACACAAGCTAAGACTTATTCCAAACCCCATAAACTAGACTAGGCATATCCACCTATTTTTCGCAAAAGCTACTTTCAAGTATAGTATGCATGTTAATCCTCCCAACATTCTTAAAAACACCTTTTTCATGTATTTTAAAGTTCATAAGAAAGTAAGGTTTGGGGTGATACCACTATGGAATTTTTTGTGCTTTACATCTTATTAGTTGTTGTTGGCTAAACCATGCTAGCATGGCACAAGATTTCAATGTTGAATGTTGATAATTAATCATGTTTAAGTTCTTCCTATGGATTGCATCGATGTGAAATAAAGTGTGCACACTGGAGTAGGCATGTTGACAGAAAACGCTCCTAAACCGCTAGTCAAAGCCATGCACAACTCATGGTGGAAACTTACAGCATGATGACCCTTGTTGATATGATTCATATGTCTGTTTTTCTTGTTCTTCTAGAGTAGAGATACTCCCCCGACCCTCCCACCTTGAACATAACCAAGGAATTATGTTAACTCTTATGCTAAATGAATTAATGAATAAATAAATAAAAGAGGGGGGCATATAGCTACACAGGGAGCAAGAGGTACTTCAGTGATGCGGTTTATGAGACCAACATGAGCATACAATGATAGGACTAAGTTGAGTAGCATGAGGAGTGCAAGGTCATGGGTATGGTGCATGAAACAATCAACTTGTAAGATGTTTAGCACATGAACCATATGAACCTTTGAAATAAAAGATACTTGGAACCCCATCCTTATTAGTATTGTTGACATGAACTACATATCTCAAAATTTTATTTTACATTCTTTATGAAGGATTAACATATGTACTCAATGCTTACTTTCGGTACGAGATGCAAAACATCTCAAGGGAAGACATAAAACTAAGAACTAAGTCTTCTAGTCAAGGGCATGAAACTAAGTAGTCCAAAAATAAAGGCATAAAACACCAATGCCAATCGAAAAGAGTCTCTTATTCTATAGGTTTATCAAAGTGTGTTTGAAGGTTTGTTTTGTTCATCATTTGTTTTATCACACCATTACTTATTGTTTAACATATTTATAGATGTGTAAAAGATACAACTTGATAATACACTTGCATATTATGTTTCATTGAAAGGAATTGAGCCTATGGACTTTACATGATAATGAAGGAAGCAAAGGTAACAAACTCCAAAGTCCATGTTTAGTTTTTATCACCTTCATTCTCGAGGACGAGCATAGATTAAGCTTGGGGATGTTGATGCATGTAAAATCCATACATGAACTTTGTAGTTTGTTAACATGTTTTCCCACATATTTGCATCATATATAATGTTATATACATGTTTTATATTGATTTTTTGGGATTTACCAATAATCCCCTTTATTTTGGCTATAACCCGACAAGGCAGAAAAACCCTGTTTCAATGTTTTTGATGTTTCAGGACTTATACGAAGTCAAATGGACCTGCACTTTAGGTAGAAGCCCCCTCAATGCAATCGAAAGCAATTGCGTCATAATCACATGGCAGTCATGAGACTTCAGGTTTTGGAATTTTTTCTTTGCCATATTTATTATTCCCTTTATATTCGACGAGAAGCTAGACGGGACCTTGATACTGCTCAGGGATTCAAAAAAGATTTCCTTCTCTGCTTTGGTAAGAGCGTAGCTGGCAAGAGTTAAGTGGCTTCCTTTACCCTTTTTGTTCTCAGGATGCATAGGCTCTTCAGGTTCTTTCATACGTTGCTGGTCCTGCCGTGCTTCCGGTGTATCTTTTGTCTTCCCATACACTCCCAGGAAACCTAGCAGGTTCACGCAAAGATTCTTTGTCACGTGCATCACTTCGATTGAAGAGCAGACCTCTAGGACTTTCCAATAGGGTAGGTCCCAAAATATAGATTGCTTCTTCCACATGGGCGCGTGTCCGGCATCGTCATTCAGAACAGATTGACTGCCAGGACATTTTCCAAAGATTACTTCTAGGTCCTTGACCATACCAAATACCTCCTCACCGGTACGGAGGACAGGCTTCCTCCGGGGTTCTGCCAGACGTTTGAAATGCTTGCCTTTATTTTTTACGGGATGCATGTTTGGAAGAAATCGACGATGCCCTAGGTACACAACCTTCTTACATTTATCCAAATATACACTTTCAGTCTCATCTAAATAGTGCGTGCATGCTTTGAATCCCTTGTTTGTTTATCCTGAAATGTTACTAAGAGCGAGCCAATCATTAATGGTTATGAAAAGCAACACTCGTAGGTCAAATGGCTCCCCTTTGTGCTCATCAATGTCGTTGTCGGGTTGCCTCGGGCCTTGGATGAGCACTGGCATCATAATGAACTTACGCTTTATGCACAACCAAGGAGGAAGGTTATAAATACATAGAGTCACATGCCAGGTGCTATGACTGCAGCTCTGCTCCCCAAAAGGATTCATGCCATCTGTACTTAGACCAAACCTTAAGTTCCTTGCATCACGTGCAAAGTCTGGGTACTCTTGCTCGACTTTTCTCCACTGTGACCCATCAGCGGGGTGTCTCAACATCGCGTCTTTCTTACGGTCTTCCATGTACCATCGCAAAAACTTGGAATGCTCTTTATTTCTGAAGAGACGTTTTAACTGTGCTATTATAGGAGCATACCACATAACCTTGGCAGGAACCTTCTTCCTAGGGGCCTCTCCCTCAATATCGCCAGGGTCGTCTCGTCTGATCTTATACCGCAGTGCAGTATATACCGGGCATGCATCCAAATTCTCGTACTTATCACCATGGAATAGGATGCAGTCATTAATGCAGGCATGTCTAATCCTAGAGGGAAGATAACCTTCTTTGCTTGGTATGTACTGTCGGGCAATTTATTATTTCTTGGAAGCATATTCTTTATTTTTACCAACAACTTAATGCGCTGTCAGTCACACTGTTCTCTGCCTTCCATTGCAGCAAATCTAGTGTGGTACCTAGCTTTTTGTGGCCATCTTCGCAAGTTGGGTACAACAATGTTTTGTGATCCTTTAACATATGCTCCAGCTTCTCCTTCTCCTTTTCAGTTTCACATTCTTCCTTTGCATCAGTAATGGCCCGACCAAGATCGTCATCAGTGGGCCCATCTGCTACCTCTTGATCTTCATCTACCCCCGTTGCAGTATCATCGTATTCAGGATACATGTTATGATAGTTGTCATCATCCTCTTCTTCTTCATTTTCTTCCATCATAACCCCTCTTTCTCCGTGCTTGGTCCAACAATTATAGCTGGGCATGAAACCGGACCGAAGCAGGTGGGCGTGAATGGTTTTGGTATTTGAGTAGTCTTTCTTGTTCTGACAATAAACACATGGACAACACATAAAATCATTGTGACCACGGTTTGCCTTAGCCACAACGATAAAATTTTGGAGGCCCGTAATATACTCGGAAGTGTGTCGGTCACCGTACATCCATTGCCGGTTCATCTGCATTATATAATTAATTACGTATATCAAAAATCAATACAGTACATCATGGATTAATATGGAGATGACCACTTTTACAGTACATTAAGGACACACGAAAGGATAAAGTTGCCGACCTCGACCGAGGAGGAAAGAGCAACGAGAAAACTTAATTCGAGCTCTCGGGCATTTCACCGAACACCTCTTGTGCATAGGATGAAAACACAAACTAGCACCCTCTCACCCTCTTTGCTAAGCTCCAAAATGAGAGAGTGAAACAATGAGAGAGAGGGGGGTGGGATGCGGTGTATTATATATAGGCGCACACCCTTTAACACCGATTCAAGCCATGAACCAGTGTTAAAGGGGGGAGGGGTCCCGCGCGGCGCTGTGGGGCAGGGCCGCCACAAACCGGTATTAAAGGGGTGGGCCTTTTTTCTTTCTAGACCACGCTGGTACGGGAAGCCCCTTTAACACCGGTTCGTGGGAGAACCAGTGTTAAAAGCCAATTTGGACCTCAACTAAAGGCCTCATTTCCATCAGTGTGCTGCAGATAGGCGGTGCACGGCAAGGCGACTACGGCGAGCAGCAAGATGAACTACATGGGGTGTACAGAGGAGGGAACTGTGGTGCTCACCAGGGCGCAACGCAGCGCTAGAACGACACAGAGGAGTCCGGATAGGAAGAAGATGCATGCGGTGGCGGGCGTCACGTGCACGCTGGGATGGCGAGATGATGTCTTCGGTTCACGGCGAGGTTGGCGATGTCCATAAGCTCCATCTCTGCGTCCAGGGGCTCCCATATGCTCAACATCGACCAAGGCATCTCTAGGACATGGCGGCATGGGCTCGAAGACAGCAGATCATCGGCAGAAGGAGGACGCCGATGTAGCGACAGGCGGCGTGGCCATGGAATCGGCTTGGCAGTGGACAGAAGGGGTTGGAGACGAGATCTCGATCCAGAGGCATGGTGGTTGAGGATGAGACTGCCGCTGCTTTATGCACAGACGATAGGCGAGAGAGAGAGAGGGAGCAAGCACTCAGCATGGGGGAGGCGTCCTGGCTGGTGATCACGTGCTTGGGGTTCGCAGAGAGATAAACAGGAACGGCGCGGCAGCTGCTGTCCACTCGACACGGTCGAACCAGGTAGAGGAGAGGGGGTTGGGTGCAGCGAAGCTGGTGGTTGATCGATGGAGAGGTGCATGTGTGGGATTGGTACTCGGTAGGGATTAGGAGTGTGGGTTTATTTTTCCAGCTAGCTAGGAATATGGCTAGCTTACGAATAGATCAAAGTGTTGCATGTATCTAGGTGGGTGTGTGCGTGTATATATGTAGATAGGTGTGTGTAGGGACTATGTGTGCACACACGAGCTAGGTAGCTCGCTAGAATAGATGGGTTTAATCCAAGGTTAGCTAGGTTGAGGAAAAACTCAAGATTAGGCATGGACGCATGGTTGCAACAACAAAAATAGAGTAGAGAAAAGATGGACAAGATGGCTAAAGAGAGAGATAGATGGAATTAGGCAGAACAACATTGATCTAGATGATAGATTTGATCATATTAAGAACGAACAAGATTGAGCAAAAAAACAATAATTCGAATAAACCAAAAATATTCCAAATAGAGGAAAATAGATCACACATAGGCATTGCTATTTCATGTGACCAGGGAAAGAATGTTTGATATTGCATGTGCTCTAGAATTAAATATATAGTATGGCACATGCATATATGGTAGACATAGAGGATGGTGAAAAGATTTAGAAGTAAGGTGATATGGCAAGGATTCCACACATTAGCATATGAGCATGATTTATACACAAGGCTAAAATAGATAAGAACCCATATGTCTCTGATGTAGAAGAAAATAGAGCCAGATCATTACGTCTAGAGATAATAGCATGTTGGTAGCTAGAACGGAATTCAATATATGCCCCAACTCAACTTGGGCATCAAGCAATATATCAAGAGCTAACTACAATATATCAAGAGGCAAATACAAGTATTACAATATAAATGCATATGGGATAAGAACCAAATGAAAAAAGGTTTTATATGATGCTCAAATGCAAGGTGGCATAGTGACATGAGCATGGTATAATGATAATGCAATGCAAGAATAATATGTAGGAAGTAGAACTTATATGCGAGGCAAGTATCATTGCAATTTTTAGACAATTGGGATGCTACAACTCTCCCCCACTAAAGAAGAATCTCGCCCCGTGATTCCTAGGAAAAGAAAAAGATCAAGAAAAGGCAGGTGTTCGGAACGAACATGATCCTCATGTTCCCAAGTTTATTTCTCAACGGAATGGTGCGACCGATACACCTTCAAAACATGCTAGACTTGTTGCGAGTCTTGTGTTTTGCTTCTAGGAAACAAAGGACTTGAAGCGATTCAAAAGGAGCGAGCTTCTTACTTCAAGCCGAAGGATGAGACACATCGAAAGGATTAAAGATCTAAAGATGCCAGTTAAGATAATTCTTTCTTTCTCCATAAGAAAAGAACTATTTTGGAGAATTTATCAACCACTATGAAAATATCATTGTTTCTTCCCTCAGATTTAAGAACAACCAAGTACATAAACAATATTGCCTTCAAACAATAGAGTTCCTTGACATCAACAGAAAGATTTGGGTTCCTGAATTCTCGGATTAGGTTCTTCTTGCGCCGGTAAGGACCAAAGGGTCATGCAAAGGAGGTGCGTGGATTTATCTCCACGAGAAAGAATGATGCGAATATATGGTGGAATCCTAAAAAAAATAAGTTGAAGATCTAGAGTTATTGTAGATATGCTTATTGCTTTCCTTAACCATGAGGTTATTGCAATAATTTTTTATTGATGGCATCGACCATAAGTGGCTTTACCAAAGAAAATAATTTCTGAAAAGAAGTTAGATATAACTTCCATCCATCTCGTATGATGATGTCGAGCACCAGTGGGATGAAGAGTAAGGAGGAGATTTGCATTTGCTTCCACTAGATAATTGAAGATTTTGCTCCACCTTGAAATGGACGAACCTACCAATAAGAGATTATTGAATACATTCTTGAGAGAGCACTTTTGAAAACAATGAAGGAAGTAAAAGTATCGAGAGATAAAGGCCACTTCTTACTTCCGTGGAATAAGTGAAATTGCATTAATTCACCAATTCAATATACAAGAGCGAATGATAAGAGTAGTAGTATGATAGCTACTCCATCCCGCATCCAAAGCCTTAATCGCACATGAATAATAAAATCATGCAATATAACTATTGAATTTCAGACTGAAGATCTTGATAAGAACTCATGAAGCTCCGTATGAAAACAAGGATTTGATGCAAATGATTCATTGGATCCAAAGTAGATAAAGATATTTATGTTGTCGTCGTGTTGGAAGTCGCAAGTCATCGGAAAGATATGAATGATTATCACGGAGATAGATAAAAGGTTCAACAGATAGATTAAGGATAGCACCCAAACTAGAATAGAAGAATTACGAAAGATCTAGAAACACTTCTTGGAATCCGGCGGATTAAGTGTCGTGGTATTGCCCACGAGTACGCCATGGAGGGGTCCTCACAGTGCGTGTTTAGAGACGTGGGGTAAGGCGGACGGTTGACGGGTACGAGGTAACATAGCTTACCCATGTTCAGATCCCACAACGGTGGCGGAATCCTACTCCTGCTATAAATCACTATAAGGGCAATACGCCGAGTTACAGAGACAGGTTCGCTGTGCGAGGTTGTATGTATCGATGCCCTAAAGGCTCCCATAGGCCCGACTTATATAGTCGCCAGGTCCTAGGGTTACAGGGAAAAGTCCTAGCCAGACAGGTTACAGAGTCCTACACCGTCTATTACTAGTCTTGTGTATCTTGTACTCCAAGGCTCTGGGAACGCTGGTGACTCCACCGTAGCCTTCCTTTATCCGGCATGGGCCTCCCTTCTGGATCCATCTAACTGGGCCGCCCAGCAGGCCATAGGCCATGCTACCGACTATGGGCCACTCGGGTTATTCGGATAAGTGACATGCTATGAGGATACCCATATAGCATATCCCCAACAGTAGCCCCCGGAGAACTCTGAGATCTTGCACCGTCTTGCCTCTTCGGATGGATGCTCCGTCGAGTTGGATGTCGGCAAATCGTCAAGCAATATCTCTTAGTCCTCCCAAAGAACCCTGCAAAATTTTCTCCGTCTTCAACTTGTAAGCCGGAGAAATGCTGAATCTTCCATTGTACTCTTCCATAGTCAGATTGAATACGTCTATGTCGGAATCTTTGATGTGACGGCTCATCTACCCATGTCATCTAGGACGACGTAGGCTTAGGTCAGTGACGCCTCGTAACTCACACATGCAAAGAATGCAATCATATATGATTTTCCCGCGTGAGCGATACGAACCGTTGGCGGCGACGGTTGGAGACGTGGCGAAATTTCCGCGCACGTTCACGACCACGTCGTCTACGCGGCAACCGTCCGATCAAGCTGCACGAATCTTGACGCCGAGGATGATAAATAGTAACCATGGGGAAATTTCCACTTTTTACCTCATTCTCCTCGCATCATCTTCTTCCTCCAGCCGCATGTCTCCTCGAGCTCTCCGCGAGAACTCTCGAAAAAACCGTAGCTCCAATCTGCACCAGTCGCACCCAATCTTCCTCCATGGCTAGAAGCAGCGCTTCTCTATCAATGGCAGCGTCGAGCGAAGCCGCGGCGAAGCCGGCGAGCTCCGTCGTCGTGCCCCCATAGGGTTTGGTCATCCCCGCATCGGCAGTGATCGAGTCCACCGGCGGCGGCCTAAATTTGGCGGCGCTAGAGCCACTGGAGGAGGAACCGTACTCGCATAAGGGCGACTGGCGCGGCTCGGACATCACCGACCGCGATATCCAAGAGATGGTCGCTGAAGGCTACCTCCCCGCGAGGGAGGGGCTTGACTGGTGGGCGGCGCCGGCCGGCGAGGTGACACCCTCTCCCCAAGCCGGAGAAAAGGTGTACCTAAAAGCTCAACTGGTACGCGACGTCTCCCTGCCCATCTCCAACTTCTTCCTCTCTGTCTTAAACCACTATAGGGTCCAGCCTCAGAACCTTTCCCCCAATAGCATCTTAGTGCTTAGCAACTACGCGGCACTTTGCGAGGGATACCTAGGGATAAGGCCTAGGTTAGACCTTTTTGTGTACTTCTTCACCGTCAAACGTGAAGCCGGACATAGCAAGGAAGATCTTAGGAATTGTGTCACCATAAGCTTCAAGATTCGACCTGGTCGGCGGTTCCCCGACATCGTCGGCCACGAGTCCTGCAAGAATTGGCAACGGACGTACTTTTACGGCCCAGACATCCCTCTGGCTAGCCGACAAGTTACGTACCCGGACTTCGTTGACGGAGCCGCCGCTGAAGCCTCATCATGGAGATCCCAGGCCTCCCTTCCCTCCAACCTTGACGCTTCTCGGGCCATAAGGCGGATCAAGTGGTTTGTAGAGACGGGTCTGACCGGCTTGGACCTAGCCATGTGCTGGTTCATCAGGCGAATCCAACCTCTGCAGCACCGCGCGAAGCTCATGCACGAGTATACCAACGATAGAAGGGATAGTCTCCGCATCTCCGTGGACAACTTCTCGAGCGACTCCATCAAGATCCTCCTTAAGGACATCGTCAAGGTGAAGGATAAGAAGCGCGGCTTCACCATCACCTACGACATGTTCTTAGACGGCAAGTGCCCAAAGGTATATTTTTATTTTCCGTGTACGACATATTCTCTAGTTCTTCCGTCTTGCAAATGTCATCTTGTCTAACACGGTGATTTCTTACTTAACAGCTTAGCGATCTAGAGGAGGGCAACCTGGCTGCCCAAATCTATGATCCAAAGATGAAGGAAGTCACGGTCGTGTCCGACGACGAAGCTCCGTTGGCACGGAAGCGGAAGAGCTCCACCTCTGACGCTGCCGACGGAGGCAAGAAGAAGAAGACAGAGGGTGGAGCCTCCAAAAAGACTACCGCCGCCCTGGAGGCGGAAAAGATAAGAACCACTGGGATCCCCTTTGCCAAAGCACCCCCACTAGTGTAAGCTTCTCATTCTCCGACATTGTCTATTTATCTGTCTTGCTCCTGTACTTATGGATTTTGCACGTTTCAGGAAGAAAGCCACGACCAGCCTCAAGAAGACCTCCAAAACATTGGGGTCTTCTCGAAATATCAAGGACATGCTGCATCGCGACGCCTCCCTCGCCATCGCCCCTGCTACTCCTGCCGTCAAGCCCTTGTCTGCCCCGACAAGCTCACAATATAAGGAGGCATCAGGCCCTTCCGCCATGGAAGTGGATTCTGGCGCCTCTACTGAACTCGCTGTTGTCGGTGAGCAGGCAATGTAGGAGAGCACCGCTCAACAAATGGCTGAAGCTCCGGCTAAGGATGCCATCGGTGGCGGCAAGGCGGTGGTGGAAGCTGGTACTTCTGCCGTTGGCGGCACCCCCGCATCCCAGAAAACCATAGTCTATCCAAAGATAGTCTATCCGGTACTTACACCGGGTAGCACTGCTTTGGTTCCTGGTGCGGCGCCGACATCTCCGACGTGCGGTCTAGAGGAGCTCCCCCAAACTTCTAATTGAGAATGGAATTAGTTCTGACTAGATGCTTAAAAAAAGCTAAGCATATTGTTAAGTCAAAAACTCTCGCTGTAGCCCCCGAGCGTCTAGGTGGAAAATTTCCGACTAGATGATCCAACCAGACTAAACAACGTTTAACTTTTATTCTTTTATAGAACGAGAATGCTCGGAGGGGCATGGCTAATGACAAGTATCAGAAGATGCGCGCAGATCTTGAAGCCGAAAAGGGTAAAACTGCCTTCTTAAAGGAATAGATCACCAAGAGCAAGCGCCTGTTTTCTAATGCGCATTCCGACTTGGTTTTGTGCCAATAATCTCCGAGTATTCACTGTGTACTTTTCTTTCTCCGACTTGCAGAAACCATCGCCAAGGCTAAGAACATAGTCGAGCAATCCAAGCATATTCAAGAGCTGGATAGCGAAAACAAGATTCTTAAGCAGGAGAGGAAGGACATGCTGAAAATGCATGAGGAGTCGATGAAGGCCTTGCAGGACTCCGCCACCGAGGAAATCAACCGCTTGAAGGAGGAGATTGCGATCTTAAAATATCAGAAGCGAGCTGCCGATGAGCAGAATCACCGCCATGGTGAGGCGTACAAGCTCCTCCAACAAGAGAAACAATCCTTGGCGGACACCCTCTGGCAAGCTGAGGCCAGCATCTTCAGTAAGTTTTCTCCACCTTGGATTTTTGTAGTCTGGATACTTTGAATTGTTGAGCTCATGCGCTCCTTGTCGGAATTTGCAGCTCATATGGGTTTAACCCGGTCGCCCCCTCCAGCCAAGGAATGCATGGTTCTTGCCGGCAACTTTATCAACACTGCCATCACCCAAGCCAAGGAGATTTCCAAGCCCCTCCAGATAAACATCAAGGCATCGGAATCCGTGACGAAGTACTCGGAGATTCTGCGCCGAGCCCCCGAGCGTATCACAAGCTAGAAAGCTTCATGTGCACGGGCTGGCGCAAGGATGGCGCTGTCAATTGTGAAGGCACACTATGAAGGTGCCGACATTGACACGGTGACCTCTGATATCCCCGACGTCAACGATGACGGCAAAGAGATTGATCATGAAGCCATCTTGTCATCACTCGCGGGTTATGACACCAGAGTTGCCGAGTTGGTGGACATCGATGTCTTTGTGCCCATGAACATCATCGACAGCGGCAATCAAGATTCCTTCGAGTCCCACCATAGTGCCGACGTTGAGGGTGATTCTCCGGCTGGTGACGATGCCGCTTCCAAGTCTCCCGCGCCAAAGGAATGAAAAACAACTTTGTAATATTTGTTTCACCTTTGGTGTATACGCGGAAAAAACTTGTTGATGTAACTTAAGGCGGAAAACAATGGTTGTTTATTTCCTGCTGCTTAAGAACTAGTTTCCAGCATTTATATATATTTTAAGCAAGTGCTGGCTTATCCATTACTTTGGTTCTTATGCTTGACTTTTCGTGAGTCGGAAGACTCGTTGTCGGAACCATGCGCTTAGGTGATGATGCCCAATGGCACCGTCAATAACCTGAGCACAAAATCGCCGACAATAAGTGCCAAAAGTCACTACTCCATAATCCACATAAGAACGACAAAGAACGTGACCAGAAAACTTAAGCTAACGCCCGTAGGCGGAATTTTCACAAGTGCAAACGCAAAGCTTGTGCATAAAGGTTTTACATGTAAAAATAAACACTAAAGGAGGTAAAAGACTAGAAAATATGAGTGAACCAGAGAGCTTTATTTCATTGATCATATAAGAGGTACATAATTAGATAAAAAATGCTAAGTGTAAAAAGGACGTAGCTGTGCTATGTTCCATGGCCGATCAAGCTCTGGGTAGTCATCATACGGGTCACGTCGCGTACGCTTATGATCCTCATTGGGTCTATCCTTTAGTTCATGATTGTCAACCAGATAGTAAGACCCGTTGAGTAGCGCCTTGCTTATGATGAACGGTCCTTCCCATGGCGGGGATAGTTTGTGTGAATTCTTCTGCTTAAGTCGGAGCATCAAATCCCCCTCTTTAAACGAGCGATGCCGAACGCGGCGACTATGGTAGCTGCGTAGCTTCTGCTGGTAGATGGCGGATCTTTGGCATGCCAAAACGCGCTCCTCCTCGAGAAGGTCCACACCTAGGCGTCTGGATTCTTCAGCGTCATCTTCGTCGTAGGCGTCAACTCTTGGTGCATCGTGAAGAATGTCGGAAGGCAGGATGACTTCTGCTCCATATACCATGAAATAAGGGGTGTAGCCGGTGGATTTGTTGGGTGTAGTTCATAAACTCCACAACACAGATGGCAATTCTTCCGCCCAGGCTCCAGCTCCTCTATGTAGCGGTGCCTCAAGACGTGGCTTGATTCCCTGCAGAATTAATCCATTGGCTCGCTCAACCTGACCGTTGGATTGTGGGTGTGCCATAGAAGCAAGATCAAGTCGGATGCCTTTCTCCCAAAAATATGGCTCCACTTCTCCGAGTGACAAATTGCTGCCGTTGTCGGTGATAATGCTATGTGGGAGACCAAATCTCACTACTAGATCCCGGACAAACCTGAGGGCAGTTGCCCCATCAAGCTTTCTAATGGGTTTAGCTTCTATCCATTTAGTGAATTTATCAACTGCTACAAGCAGATGCGTCAACCCACAGGGTGCCGTTTGTAACGGTTCCACCATGTCTAGCCCCCAAACTACAAACGGCCAAGTTATTGGTATTGTTCACAGTTCTTCAGCAGGAACATGTGGTTATCAGGCTTAATACTGGCATCCCATGCATGTCTCAACCAGCTTGTCAGCGTCCGCCTTCGTGGTTAGCCAGTAGAATCCCTGCCGGAAGGCTTTCGCGACGAACAATCAGGGAGCGGCGTGATGCCCGCAATCTCCGAGATGGATTTCGCGTAGAATTTACATACCTTCTAGCTGGGAAACACACTTTAGGTATACACCAGTAGTGCTTCTTTTGTAGAGTTGCCCATTGATTATGGTATAACCATTTGCTCGTCGTACTATTTGCCGTCTTTCGACTTCGTCGTCAGGCAAAGTTCCGTGTTCGAGATATTCCATGAACGGTTTTGTCCAAGCCGGAGGGACCTTAGCCACCATGTTGACGAAAGAGTCAGCTCTATCCGGGTTGTCGATGTCGGCCCCCTTCACAGATGGTGTGCGCAGGTGCTCTAGGAAAACTCCTCGCGGAATTTGCTTGCGCCCTGATCCAAGCTTAGACAGTAGATCAGCCGCCTAGTTTTGTTCCCTAGGTACATACTTGACTTCGTAGCCCAAGAAGCTCTTGGCTATCTCGTCCACTTCATCTTGATATGCCGCCATCATAGGGTTCCGCGCATTCCAGGTGCCAGCCACCTGCTGGGCAACCAAGTCGGAATCTCCACAGCAAACTATGCGCTTGATGCCAATATCCTTGGCTACATGCAGTCCGCGAATGAGTGCTTTTACTCCGCCATGTTGTTTGTAGCCTCGAAGTGGATCTGCAGAATGTAGTGTAGCTTGTCTCCTGTTGGTGACTGTAGCAATACACCAGCCCCCGAGCCGTTGAGCAGCTTTGATCCGCCAAAGTGCATCACCCAGTACTCTGGTTCTGGCAACGGAGTAGCATCTGGCATCTCTGTCCAATCTGCAACAAAATCCGCCAAGGCTTGTGACTTGATAGCGTCGCGTCTCTTGTAGGTGATATCGAAGGCGGCGAGTTCAATGCCCCACTTCGCGACCCTTCCTGTAGCGTCACTGTTATTGATAATGTCGGACAGTGGAGTCTTGCTCACCACTGTGATTGGGTGCTCCTGAAAGTAATGCCTCAGCTTCCGAGAAGCAAGGAATACTCCATAAGCTATCTTTTGGTAGTGCGGGTAACGCTGCTTGGACTCCGTCAAGACCTCGCTCACATAGTAAACTGGTCGTTGAACTCCGTGCTCATAGCCTGGTTCCTTCCGCTCTACCACGACGACGATGCTGATAACCCGGTTGGTTGCCACCATGTAAATTAACAGGGGCTCTCCAGGCTCGGGTGCTGCAAGGATGGGCGCTGAGGAAAGAATCTCCTTGAGCTGCTTCAATGCTGCATTTGCTTCGCCCGTCCACGTGAATTTCTCCGCCTTCTTTAGCAACTTGTACAACGGCAGGGCCTTCTCTCCAAGTCGGCTGACGAACCGACTAACTGTTGCAACACAACCTGTTTTAGTCGTTGAATGTCCTTTAGGCATGTCGGACGGTTTATGTTTAAGATGGCCTTGATTTTCTCTAGCTTGGCCTCGATTCCACGTTGGGAAATGATGAAACCCAACAATTTGCCGGCTGGAACCCCGAAGACGCACTTCTTAGGGTTAAGCATCATGTTGTATTTTCGGAGATTATCAAAGGTTTCTATTAAGTCAGAGATTAAGTCATTTGACTTTTTAGACATCACCGCGATATCGTCCACATAAGCGTGAATGTTCCGACCAATTTGGTCGTGGAGGCAACGTTGCATTGTCCGCTGGTATGTAGCACCTGCGTTTTTCAGCCCAAAGGGCATCGTGACATAGCAAAATGTGTCGTATGGGGTAGTGAACGAAGTGGCCAATTGGACCGACCTCCTCATATTGATCTGGTGGTATCCTGAGTATGCATCAAAAAAACACAAAAGCTCCGAGCCAGCCGTCGAGTCAATGACTTGGTCAATGCGAGGCAAAGCAAACAGATCTTTGGGACATGCTTTGTTCAAGCCGGTGTAATCAACGCACATTCTTAATTCGTTGGTTCCCTTTTGGGGACAAGTACAGGATTGGCCACCCATTGGGTGTGAAGGACTTCCCGGATAAATCTATCCTTAAGTAACCTAGCTATCTCTTTGCCAATGGCGCATCTCTTCTCATATCCAAAGCTTCGTAGAGGTTGTTTCGCAGGTTTGCATTTTGGATCAATGTTTAAGCTGTGCTCGGCAAGTTCCCTAGGTACACCTTTCATGTCGGCAGGTTGCCAGGCAAAGATGTCCCTATTCTCACGGAGGAACTCGACGAGTGCGCTTTCCTATTTGGGATCCAGGTTCGTCCCAATGGCGGTGACCTTGGAGGCATCGCCTACCACAAGTTCCACCGGCTTGGTCTCGATGGTGGCCTTGAACGCAGGAGCGGAGTCGGAGATCTGCTTCTTCGACGCGGGCATCTCTGAGTCATTGACCTTGTTCTAGATCTCTTTGAATTCTTCGCTGTAGAGGACAGCTTTTGCAACGGCTGCTTCATTGATCTCACAGTCCCTTGCCTTGGTAAAGCTTCCGGATACGGTGATGACACCGTTTGGTCAGGGTATCTTGAGTTTGTTTTAGACGAAGCATGGCTTGGCCATGAACGTGTGGAATATGTCGTGGCCGAATATGACGTGGTACACGCTCTTGAAGGGGACCACCTCGAAGGTCATGCGCTCTTGGCGGTAATTGTTAACGTTGCCAAAGGCAACCTGAAGTGTAATGCACCCAAGGGACCGAGCCTCCCGACTAGGAACTATGCCGTGGAAGATGGTGTTGGTCCGCCTTAGGTTTGCCTCCGTCAAGTTCATCTTTTGCAGTGTATCCAGGTACATGATGTTTATGCTGCTTCCACTATCCACCATACACTTGGTGAACTCCACGCCGTCAATCAAGGGGTTGATGACCATGGCGTACTAGTTCTCCGTAGGTATAAGGTCTGGGTGGTCCGTCCTATCCCAAGTGATTGGAACTTTCGACCAGCGCAGGTACTGAGGAACTGGGGGGAGAGTAGCCATCAGGATCCTCAGAGAGGTCTTCTGTTGTCGGACGGTGGGGGTGCCAAGGAAAGTGTGGTAGACTGGAGCCTTCTTTGCGAAGGGGTTATTGCCCTTAACATCGCTCTTGGCGGCGTGCTTGGGGTCAACGTCTTCATCCATATCACTTGAATCCTTGGACTCCTCCTCCTTCTTATTCCCCTTGCCCTTGCCTCGCGGTCTGTTCTTCCGACTTTGCTTGTAGCCGTACTCCGGGTCTTCTTTGAGGTCGTTGACAAACTTGCAGTGTCGATTGGTATGGGTGGCCTTGCCGTTGGCGTCGAGGTGTATGAGGCACGGCATGTCACGGTACTCCTCGTAGGTTTGGGGAATGCGGAGAGGTGCCGAGGTAGTTTCACTTCCTCGTTGCTACCCACGACCAGCTCCCCTTCCTCGGCCACGTTGTCCGCCATCACCTTGTCCTGCAAAAGTCATAGCGACCATGTCGGTAGATTGCTTTTCTTCTGGAGCAGTTTCCGCTTTGTACTGCTGTTCCTCCGAGCTTGAGTTGGAATGGCTGTTGCCGGCAATGAGCCACGAGCATCGTCGTCGGCAGCTGCAAACTCACTAGCCAACTGAATCATCTGGTTCAAGTCAAGCTGGTGATTGTCCTGCAAGCGCTTCAGTTTATGTCGGAGCAATGTGCCTCTTTCCAATCCGTCGATGAAGGCGGCCATGGCGGTCTGGGCGTGCACTCCTGCGCAGGAATTCTTCATGTCCAGCCAGCGAGAGAGGTAGGCGCGAGATGTCTCGTCTTTCTCTTGCACGCACCGCTGTAGATCGCCCATAGTGCAGGGACGCTTGTATGTACCCTCAAAGTTCTTGGTGAACACTTCTTGCATGTCCAACCAGTTGTAGATGGATTTCTCCGGCAAGTCGTCGATCCATTGACGGGCCGTGCCTGCCAACATTAATGGGAGGTATTTGATGGCGACGATGTTAGTTGCCCGCAATCTCCGGTTGCCGTAGTCCTGCAACCATGTGGCTGGCTTGGCGGTGCCGTCATAGGGCTTGATGGTCTTGTCAATCCAGAAACCTTTGGGGTAAGTTGCGGACCGTATTGCAGGTCCAAAGCAACGTGGTCCCAGGTATGGTCCTTCCCGGGCCTCGTGGATCTTATCGATCCGCGAACGTGCATCGTATGGCTCCGGGTTTTTCTTCTTTTTGTCAACAGGGGATGGGCTGCGTGAACAACACGGGCCTCCTCTGCCATGG
This sequence comes from Avena insularis, assembly GCA_023614405.1. Taxonomy (NCBI): domain Eukaryota; kingdom Viridiplantae; phylum Streptophyta; class Magnoliopsida; order Poales; family Poaceae; genus Avena; species Avena insularis. Next base: position 96,134,345 of record CM042691.1, read on the forward strand.
TGACTGCTTGGTGGCGACGGAGGCGGAGGTGGCGGTGGGTTAGCCTTCTTGCTGTTACCCTCCTGTGACGCCTCACGCCTGTCACGGTTGCTTGTCGGACGCGGAGGGTCATGGCGTGACCTTCTCTTGTGTCCTTGGTTGCGCTCTCCGTCATAACGGGTCTGCTCCGCTTATCGTGGATGACGATGCCACACTGCTTTGGTGGGGGCATATCCGCACGATGGTGAGTCTTGTAATCTTCGAGATGTCGAGGGGATCAGGGCGGTAGCGGTGGGCGACGAGGTCGTGCCTTTTCTCCATGGTCGGAGGATATGGGGATAGCATCCTTCCTGTTGCGCGCATCCCTCCGTCCTCGTTCTGATGAACCCGTCTAGGACCCGACATCAAGAGGAGATCTGTCTCTTGGCGGCTTGTACTGGCTAGATTGGCAGAGCACTGGGTCAGACTCAAGCCTCTGAGAGGTGGCCTTTTCCTCCTGCTTTACCGCCTTGGCCACTAGGTCGTAGACCTGTTCTGCTGCCTCAGGCGATCTATCCTGCTCCAAAAGGGTCTTGGCGACGGCGAGGTTAAGGAGTGGGGTGGGCATCACCTGCTTGCCTTCACTGTCAATGTATGGCTTGGCCTGTGCCGGCTTCAAGGGAGCCCATCCTAGGTTGCCCCGTACACCAGGATCGTTGATGACGCAGGCCGGAGCTTTCTTAGCCTTCTGCTGCTGCAGTAAAGTCTTGTACTCAGCCTCCATTTCTCTAGCTTTCTCTATGGACTTATGCGTGTTGACCAGATCTCGATCTAGCTTAGCGCCTTGTTCCCCGATGGCCTGTGCTTCCTCCAGCAGCTGCTGGCGCTTCTCGTCAAGCTGGGTCATGTTCCGGATATGAGCAACGGCCAGTGGCTCGACAAGGAGATTGTCGTACATCACTCTATCAGCTGGAGTAACTTGGGATGCTGCAGACGTAGATGCTGGAGGCGGCAAGTTTGCGGTGTTGTTGTTGCTCGGGCCGGTGCCGAGTTCCTGTGGCTGTTGCACTGGGTTAGGCGGAGGAGGCATGACTTTTGCGCGATCATCGTCAGCAGCAATAAGTGGCCCCTTCCCCTTTTCCAGTGCTATAGGCGGAGCTCGTTCGGGTTGATTTTCATCCATCGCCGTCCCAATGGTGACGAACACCCCTCGAGATGTGACGGCGTTGTTGGCTTGCTCGTCGCGCGAGTACTCCTCCTCCATATCCTGCATAGCGGAGTCTAGCTCTTTTGGACTAAAGTCTATCTCCTCTGAATCTGCACTGAAATCAGCATAAAGCGCGTCAATGACAGAGTCGGAGGGTGCTAGGACTTCCTAGATGACGGGCGGTGGAGGTGCAACGACCTCGACGATGACTGGAGGGGGTGGGGCTGCTGCGACGATGGCGGCGGGAGGCGGTGGCGGCGGCTGCTGAATCGGAGGTTCTCCGTCTCTGAGCGCAAGCTCCATCTGGGCTGCTGCGTCAGCTTCCGCGTAGTTGTTGACGGTGCTCACCATCTCTTCGAGGGTAAGGCGTCCTGTTGCCTGCTGCCGTCTTAAAGAATGTCGGAGAAGCATGCCACGGTCCATTCCTTCCACGAAGTGATACAAAGCGTTATCATCGGGGTAGTGGGCTAGATCGGCTCGTATACGGAGCCACCTGGCCAGGTAATCGCGGGGGTATTCGCCTTCTCTCTGAATGCAGCGCGCTAGATCGAAGATAGTTACCACGCCGAAGAACTTGGATCTCTGCTGTCCAGACGCACGGGCGAAGCAGGCGGATTTGCAGTGATCTTCCACCTTTATGTCCTGCACAGGGCCAGTTTGGGTGGGCCTTGAATTTTTCTGATCTTTGCCGGCAAACTCCGAAGAGAGATCCGACATCGATCCTTCCGCGAACGTATCCTGCCTGTAGGCGGTCCGTGCGGGCCTTGATGCTTTCTGATCTTTGCCGGCGAACTCCGAAGAGAGATCCTACATCGACCCTTCCGTGAACGTACCCTGCCCATAGGCGGTCCGTGCGGGCCTTGATGCTCCTCCGACTCCCAGGGAACTAGTGCTCGAGTCAGTTTCGCCGATGAAGAGGTGGATGTCTCCGATAGGAACGATTGAACACCACGTATTGTTCGTCTTCGCCGGGATCCAGAACTCGTCAGGAGGGATGATCAGAACATTGCCGGAGAAGAGAACACGGCCGATAGCTACAGTTTCGTCGATTCCCACAAAGGTCCTCGCCCGCTGAAGAGCTTGAAGCGCCTCTTGCCCCACGGTAGGCGCCAACTGTCGTGGTATTGCCGACGAGTACGCCATGGAGGTGTCCTCACAGTGCGTGTTTAGAGACGTGGGGTAAGGCATACGGTTGACGGGTACGAGGTAACACAGCTTACCCAGGTTCAGATCCCACAACGGTGGCGGAATCCTACTCCTGCTATAAATCACTATAAGGGCAATACGCCGAGTTACAGAGACAGGTTCGCTGTGCGAGGTTGTATGTATCGATGCCCTAAAGGCTCCCATAGGCCCGACTTATATAGTCGCCAGGTCCTAGGGTTACAGGGAAAAGTCCTAGCCAGACAGGTTACAGAGTCCTACACCGTCTATTACTAGTCTTGTGTATCTTGCACTCCAAGGCTCCGGGTACGCTGGTGACTCCACCGTAGCCTTCCTTTATCCGGCATGGGCCTCCCTTCTAGATCCATCTAACTGGGCCACCCAGCAGGCCATAGGCCATGCTACCGACTATGGGCCACCCGGGTTATTCGGATAAGTGACATGCTATGAGGATACCCATATAGCATATCCCCAACATTAAGGATAGAAGATAAAGAAATATGGTTTCAAAAGATTTCTTGATGAGTTGAAGATTAGAAGAATTTCTTGTTCTTCTTGATAAGAGCTGAGAGAGATTTGATAGAGATTTAGCCTTCTTGAGGAAATCTTCAGAAGACTGACGATGATAACTTGCCAAACAAGGAAAAGCTCCGGAGTTGGTTAGAATCGGTGAAGTTTAACAATTGATTTTGATGATTCGCGGATTGCAACAATGTTTTTAGCAGAAGGACGTGGTCGAGATAGGTGACTTTAAAAGTTGAGCTTACACTTTGAGAAATTTACACAGATGCGGTGTTCTCGAAGCTTGAGAGGATGAAAATAGGTTGTTGTTCATGTTCTTACATTGATATAGAATAGGCAAGAATATCATCACGATATACCACCACGAAAGATTAACTTACAGATAAAGGATTGGTGTTAGAAAGATGTAGTGCAAGAATATATTATCTGGCCTTTCGGATAAGAAAAGAGATACTGAGTTGTTCACCTTCTTGATCGGATCACCGATTGAAAAGAGGAAATATTTAGATAAGAACCGATGATAACTCATACATTTAAGCAAAGCTATCATAGATGAAAGGACGAGATTCTCTCGTATTAAAGAGAACCTTGCAGATATGAAGTTCAAAAAGATGTGAAGCATGATAAACAAATGATAATCCGCCATGGTGCTTGAAGGAACCTCCGGATTGCCAAAGATACTTGAATAATATATAGATATGATAACGGTATAACTCAAAATCACAAGAGGTAACCACCATCATTTAGATGCTAAGATTGATAGCATTGACCATATTCCACTCATGATAAGCGTCATATAGATATACCGTGGACCAAATTACAATCACAAGCAGCATGTCTACACCGTTAAGTATTTAGCCCAAAAGAATTTCAAGGTGAAATGAAAACTCTTGATTGAAGTGCCGGTAGCAAAAGATCGAGTTAGCGTGATATGCCGACAAAAAGAAGGTGAAATTTGTATCGCACGACTGAAAAGGAGTGTGAAAACACATATGCATCAAAGAAAAATTTCCCGCATTTTTCGGCATTAAAATACCAACAGATGCGAAAAACAACTTGACGGATAGAGATTAACAACATCCATATTCCGTGAAATCATGCAGGAAGGACAAACACCCTCAACAAGTCCATGTCGTTTTACAAGGAATCAGATAGATCGCGTCAGTTTAACAAGGCTTGTCGGGATGGAATGTACCAATAGTTGATAACCAAAGGCAGATTGCAACAACAAGGTTGGTTGCAACAAATAGACAAAGGATTTGACAAACACATCCTATGGTACTAGGGAAACCCCAAACATGTGAATCCTAGCTTTAGTTTTAGAAGAGGATTGATAAACGTTACACTTCCTTATCAGAAAAGGGTGGGTGGGAGGGTAAGAAGAAAAATGGAAGAAGTCCTACTCTCACATTTTAGTTTTTTCCCTAATTTACATAACTACCAAAAATATTTGCTAGACTGACAATGACCATCTTAGTTGAGACCCTGAAGGGCGGAATGGCTTTGATATCATATGTAATACCTCGGACACTACGCTCTCAGAAACAAGTCAGGACGAACACAAAGTGCATAAGGTGGTTCTACCACGGAGGACCAAAGGCCACCCACGTGCAGGCCCGTATAAGCAGAGCGGCACACGGTACCGGCCAACCACCCTATCCACTTTGCAAGAACATCGTATGAAGTGCGAGCGGCATAGTCGACATGCATGCAAACAAAACATACACAAGTTTGTATGTTAGCGACATACAAGAGTACATCAGAGCCAAACCATCTAAAAAATAGAAATATTCAACGCCATACGGCAAGATCCAAAATACTAGATAGCTAATAGTTTGGGATACATCCTCATACATCACATATCAGAGTATCAAGCGGAAGCGGAAAACAGGATCCGAGTATGGATAAGAGCCAAATTAGCATAAGATGCCCTGAAAATAAGCACATCCCGCCCACAGATCTCACGGATCCCCATCCCCGGAATCTCTACACCAGACGGTCATTGCCACCATAATCGGTCTCTTTGAACTAGTAACCTTCCGCAGAGCATACCTGTCCATAGGAACCAATATTTTATCGTGTGAGACCCTAAGGGACTCAGCAAGTATTTATGCATCCAAAGGGGACCTCTGCTTGTAATAATTTGGTTCTCTGCTCAGAAATGAGCTTGCTGTAATAAATTTTGTGTCGTAGGGTCATTGTTGTGTTACCGATTCCTCACTGGATATTCTCGATCTCAAGGTTAAGCTTATGTCAGACTGAGGTCTGGGATTTGTTTAGCCCTGATCCCGGGGGTGTCATAGTTCTTGGTATCAGAGCAGTACCGACCGTAGGAAAACCTTGCTATTGGTCGATGTTGAGTCTAGTGCTTGTGAAAACTATTTTAAAAGCTGAAAAGTATCTGCGAAAACTCTAGTATGCTTCTTTTTCTCCTTATCCAGTTTCGCTCTAACTCTGGGTTATCTTATCTGGTGTTGATTTCAGAAAAGTTTTGATATCTCTTCTAGTCTTTCAAAGCTTAGGTGCCTTCTTGGCATGCCGTTTCTAAGCCAGTTGACCTAGTGTTGAGTTCTTCAGAGTTATGTATGTTAAGAATTCTGTATTCCCTTTGCTCTGCTTCATCTGAGAGATTCCTTTCCATCATAATCTCTCTATCTTTTGGACCCACAATATTATATTGTTGGATCTTTAGTTTTCTGTTCTAGGCTTCGAGGTTTCCTTTCGCCTCGTGTGCCTCCTTTTCGTTAGTTAGGTACTTCAGAAGTCGTTTCTTCTCTTGGAAGCTACCTCGTGAATACTATCTTGCAATGTACACTATGTCACTCAAGTAGTAGTTACTCCTTTCTTTGGGTTTTAACCCTTGGACTTGAAGCTAAGATCCCTGATTGTGCTAGATTCCGGTGTTGTGAATCTTGTACATGATGCTGATCTTTAAACCAAGATCCATTCCTTTGTCCCCTGTCGTTAATGCTCACACATTATCTCAGGATGGCTGGTACTACAATTCTAGCCTTCAAGCTTATGGTTATTGTCGCGACTGAATTGTGACAATTAAGGACTTCCCTTACCACATGCTATGGAAGATGTTCTTTAATGGAACAAACAGATCACGACAAGAGTACTCCTCGCGAGTCTCGCATCTACACTCGTGACTCTGCCTCACCTTACCCCTTCTTTGCATTGGTTTTCGGAAGATTGTTAATCTATGCATCCACATCTCGGGATTCTATCGTGAGTATGTTCTTTTTCCCTTGTTGTTTTCTGACCTTTGTCTACCATTTGGTAGCCAACTAGTAATGTGCATCGATGTCTTCTGATGTAAGATACTCTTGTGGTCCGTCAAGACAACCAATTTCGGGATGTTAGGAGAAACAAACTCCAGTACCTCGTCGTATCTAGGACCAGGTCAAAGCGTTGTAATCTACAGATTAAGAGGCGTTGCTAAGCTTCTGTCTGTTCTACCTTAAAGTATCACACCCTTTTATACTAAAGAGGTTGTGCTGAGTTTCATGACCCCTTAATGAAGTGATACTTCCACACATCTTTACTCACCCTCCCTCGAGCCTTCGTGCTCGTGAGTGATGCGTGTGCGTAATAATGTGGCCATCTGAGATTCTAGCAATTCTTATTGTTTGAACTCTAAGGACATTTGAGTCATTCTTAGCATGATTGGTTAACCCCGTCACTATGCAAAGGATGATTGAGCTAACAAGTCCGTTATTCTGGTACACTCTTCTCGGTCAAAGAGTTAGGTTTGTGCCGAAGCTCTGAGACTATGTCTTCTTGCCTTACCAAGCAAGTTTCCTCTTGAACTAAGTGACATATCGGTGGTTCGTGATATTCTAGATGTCTACTAGAAGTACCGCCATGTTGCCACATGACCGAGTTATCAAGTTCTTGAGCAAGTAAGTTCTCTGAACTACTCCTATCTCCAAGGATCCGTAATTGGATACCCCTAAACTAGTTGGTTGAGCTTAAACAACAACTTGGAGAGTTGTAAGACAAAAGTTATATCCGACTTTGTTCCTTCTTAAAGGGTTGTCTAGTTTTGTTCGTTTTGAAGAAAGATAACATTTCATTTGTGGATATGTTATCTTCCCCCACCTTTGATTTGATTTGGGTTATTGTCAAATCAAACTCAGTTCCAAGGACTATCTTGATGATGTTTCTTCTCGTGATGTTTCACTTGAGTACATCTTCATGTCCCTTGATCTGACCAATACTTTTGTCTTGTTCAAGCAACATATGAGTACATCTTCTCGTAGTGTTTTTATAAGTTTGTTGTTGATCCCATCAATGACATCCTTATCTTCTCCATGATAGACAAGATTCATATGGAACAATTGACTTAATGTTGGAAACTTTCGAGAACCATCTTCGGGTCATTTCGAAGTATGTGTTCTGGATGTTAGAAGTAACCTTCTCTGGTTCACGTGCAATTATTGAAAGATGTTGCCGTGAATTCGAGAAGAGTTATCTTCCTTTTCTTAAGGACACATGTGTGTTTTATTGTTAGTACTTTATGTGTGCACAGCTGTCTTCCGACAAGTTGCTAAATGCATATGTCTAGATATCAAGCTCATCTTTTGGAGCTTTACACTAAAGTCCATACCTTGAGAGTCTAGTACCTTTACCTTTGTGGTAAATGTTGCGAACTTTCTATTCGGACATGCTAAGTCTAAAGTATCATACCACTTAACCAAATCTGAATCTCAAGCAGCAACGATGGTTGGTGTTCCTCGAGGTTTTGACATAGGTTTCTTTGTAATTCTGGCAAGGATGATGTAATGGTTGACACACCTAGCCAGAAAGACCTATTGTCATGTCCTCCTGAATCAGCAATATCAACCACTCTTCATGAGGCTTCTTCTATAATTGAATATAGGAGTTGTGCTTATGGTCTCCTTTGTATCCGAAGTCCGACCTTTACTTGGTGTCTGATTTCTCGAACATCAAGGAGAACATTTAAATTAGTGTTGCTAAATGTCTCTCGGTCAATCCTCCAGACCCTTTATGTTGGCAAGCGTCTTGTTGTGCCAAGTAATTGAAGTCTGAGAATGAAGTTTCTTTCTTCTCGTGTCATCAGGAATCTTCTTAACTATTCATCCTAGTGGTGTAAAGTAATATCATGATCTTGGCAAGGATTTTGGTATACCTGGATGAATAAATAGTTTCCTTTGTTCTCTCAACTATGTTTTAAGAGTGACTATGATTTTGGTAATCAGAAGTTCCTCTTGCTACATGTTCCTTGCGACTCTTGTGAGTCCTCCCCACCAAAACACCTTTCCATCTTGGCCTTCTGTTGAATGAAAAAAAAGTGACCCTTCTATGTCAAAAGTAGTTCAACAACTTGGTTTTGTTGATCCCTATCTCTGCAACCTAAAACCTCTACTTAAGATGTTTAGTAGAGGTTCTTCATCGAAGTCTGTGTTGTGTTCCTTCTGTTGTAAGCTTTCCTGTTCAGAAGCTTAAACCCTTATGAAGCTCCATGGTCTCAACCCTTATGAGGACCATCTATCCAACAACTTGAAACCTTCTCCTTCTGTTTCCTCTGTTACCTTCACGTGTTTCATGTTCGTCACATCAGAGTTGTTTCTAAACACTCCATCCATGAGTTGACCATGAGATACTCTGTATGCTGTTTAGTGTGTTTCCCTCTTATCTTTAGACTGACCTTGTTTCTTTCTCTCTCCGTATATTTTCCTACCTTTGGAATCTCGGGTCGAGATTCTCGTAAGGGGGATAGAGCTGTAACACCCCAGTTCTAGCTAATCAATTATTTAGGGTTTGATTGTGCATCATAAGCATCATCTCTATTAATGCATGCAAGAAAGAATAAACAAAACCCTAAAACCCTATTTCCCCCTCTCTTTGAAATGCATTCAAATGGTTTTCATATTTTGAAAACTACCAAAAAATGTTGGAGCCCAAATTGAATACTAGGGCTCATAAATATTTTACATATTTTATAACAGCCTCTTGTGTATTAAAAGCATTTAAAACAGATTTGAAAATGATTCACAAAAGGAGAAAACAGAAAAATAAATGGAAAATGTTTTAGAAATAAAAACAAGTCAGACTAGCTAACCAGGACGCAGCCCAGCTAGCCCACCTTCTCCCTCTCTCTTCCTGACGCCCGCGCGTGCAGCCTGCAGCCGGCCCATCACGGCCCAAGCCCACTTACCTGTTCGTCGTCTCCCTGGAGTCGTCGTCGACCTCTCGATCTGCCGAAGCAGCTCGCTATCGGCACGTCGCCGGCCGCCCCGCATGGAGATCCTCGCCGCCGCTCCGGAGAAGTATAAGGACCGGCCCTGGACGCTTCCCCCTCATCCTATCCTCTTCTTTCGGTTTCCCTTGCTCCCCATCGCCAGCTCCCGAACCCTAGTGCCATGGCGACCTTGTAGCCCCGCCGTTTTGAGCCCTCCCTCTCCTCTCTTGGCACGCCTTCGTCTTCTGCTGGACGTCTTCTTCCATCCAGCCAACTCAATCAAGTAGGGGAGCTCTTCATCGCTGCAATTGGAAGCTCCTTCCCGAGCTCCGACCGTCGCCTTCACCATAGACTCTGGCCGCCCCCGAACTCACCAACCGCTCCCTGAGCTTCGTGGTGAGCTATTGAACATCTCGGTGCCCTCCATCCTCTCCCTCTCGCTCTGTAGCCGTCCCTCGCCGTTGATCTGCAAGTCCCGCCGCCGCGCGCCACCATGGTCGCTGCTCCGGCAACCAAACGTGAGCGGCGCCGCCATTTTATTGCTCCCTATGTCGCTCCGCTTCGAGCCGTAGCAACCCCGCAGCACCGAATCGCCACCACCTCCATTGATCTGGGAGCTCCCTGCCGGATGACGTCTTGTCAACGTCATCGTGACATTAGCCAATGCGGGTCAGTCCCCAGTCAAACCTAGTGGGTTCCACCCTGTCCACGTGGAGGCTAAGGTGGCCTGGGCCCCTCTATCATCCACTGTGGGTAAGCTCTGCCCCCGTAAGGAATGTCCCTAGCCCTAGATGCCGTCATGCTGATGCAATAAACCTCTTTTAATAATTCCAGAAATTGATATAATCTTGTAAAATGAATAACTTATTATTTATAAGTTAGAAAAATACAAATAATATATCAAAATGTTCAGAAAAATGAGAACTACCTAATTAAGCTATAATCATGCATTTTTAATCAACTTAAATGACAAGTTCAATTAGAGAACAAAATCAACCCCTCTCATATACATTCAGGAGTTTTCCCGAGTTAGGGTTTGTACCCCTCGGACCCCGATTAAAATGACCAAGCATGTTTAGGGTTTCAATTTCAATAACTTTTAACTTGTCATATCATCATCCTTGCTTGAGCATTGCATCGATGCCAGGTGTTGATTGTTTCCTTTCTTTCCGGTATTTGGTTCTTCTCCGGTAGAATACGATATCGAAATCAAGATCCAGTCCAAGATTGAAGATCAAGATCAAGATCATCGAAGGTCATCGACGAACAATGCCAACACGATGAACCCTGGAGAGCTATATCCTTGTGGTTGTCGAACAAGTCAATATGATGAATCCGAAGATCTGTATTGGGTATCAACAGGAAAAGGCAAGCATAGCCCCACCATGATATAATCCTATGATTTCGAAAGTATTTCAATTCCTGCCATGTTCCATACGATTCTACTGTGGTCTTTTATTGATAGATAGAGTATCCTATCTGTTGCATACTCTCTTTGAGCTTATATTACTTGATCCACTGCTCCTACCATAACTAGGTTCGTCTTGTGTGCACTGCTAGAGCTTATATCTGTGTCTTGCTTAGCCATGCTTAGCTGTTGAGTCTGGTTCATCCAGATGACGTATCAGATGCAGAGAATCTAGTATGACAGGAGAACATGATAAGATGAGATCAGTGATATGAGATTAAACATGCTAAGGCTTGTATGGGAGGCCACGGTGGGATGTGGTTTTTCTAGTCCCAGGCTCGCCACCCTTAGGACCTTAGGTTCTTGCCTCTTGAACCAAGACGAGCATATAACCACATGGGGTAAATAGGGACCCCATGATTGACTAACTTGCCTAGTAGATTCCATGAGTCACATAGTTCGGGCATTCCATTTGACATATGCATAGAAAACCTTTTGAAAGATTTGTCAAGTGCAAGTGCATTCATAACAGGTAGGTAAGCATGGACCAAGTTGCTTGGGGTAGATGGCGCCCCTGATAAACCAACCTCGCCTCACATATTTAAGTACCGGCTTCGGGATTTGACCCGTTACGGCGGAACCATACTTATTGCGTGACTCATGGTCTCGGGGAAAGCAAGGTAAAGGTCGTGTCCAACCACACCCTCTATCAGCACACCAAGGAAGTGTGTCAAGTGGCAATAAGAGTCGGTTGGTACGTGTGGGTAAAGTTGTACACCCCTGCAGGGTAATAATCTTTAGGAAAGCCGTGTCCACGGTTATGGACGACTTGGTAACGGATGGGAGATCATAGAGAACTTGAACCTATTCGTAAAACTTGGCAACTAATGTTTGTTAAGGATGCTTCCTCATGGGTACCAGGGGGTGATCCTAGTTCAGATGATGATGATTTGGTGGATATCAAAAGATGATGATCAATATTTTTTTGGAGATGTCGCTCTCTTATCCCCTTTTAAAATACTCTGATTAGACGAGATTCTTCTCCCTCTCTTGTTTTATAAAGAAAGATGGCTTTTCACAAAACAACTCCACTAGCCAGAAGTCTTGCGGAATACACCTTGTACTCACCCTTGCTTTGTTGATACTTTTGGCAGAGTAAGTGTTCACCTGAAGACGAGTTCCGTACTACGTCGACATCGACGAGTAGCTTGGGGTTCCCGGCCGGCAGCCTGGAATCTATGGGTTGGGACGTCGTCGTTATGCTTCAGGCCTCTTAGGCCATTTGTTAAGCTTGTTATACTTAATGTCATAATTTGCCTTCCGTTGTTTGGTGTTTGTGGTCAGTGACCTCTGCTTGTAATAATTTGGTTCTCTGCTCAGATATGAGCTTGCTGTAATAAATTTTGTGTCGTAGGGTCACTGTTGTGTTACCGATTCTTCACTGGATATTCTCGATCTCAAGGTTAAGCTTATGTAAGACTGAGGTCTGAGATTTGTTTAGCCCTGATCCCGGGGGTGTCACATTTATCATCACTGTTCAATAGCGACAGTATCCACAAGCTGGAAGGCTATACTAGAGGGTACTAGCCATCCTGAAGTAATGTGTGAACATTAACGTCAGGGGTCAACAAAATGGATCTTGGGTTAAAGGTCAGCTTCATGTACAAGATTCACAAAACCAGAATCCAGCACAATCGGGGATCTTAAGTTCAAGTCCGAGGGTTAAAACCCAAAGAAAGAGTAACTACTACTTGAGTGACAAAGCGTAAACTACAAGCTAGCAATCACGAGGTAACTTCCAAGAGAAGAAACGACTTCTGAAGTACCCTAACAAATAAAAAGAAGGCACACGAGGAGAAAGGAAACTTCGAGGCCTAGAACAGAACATTGAGGAACCATCAACATGATGTTGTGGACCCATAAACCAGAGAGATCATGATGGAAAGGAATCTCTCAAACGAATAGGATCAAAGGGAACAAGGATCACACACACACCATACTTTATAGAACTTAACACTAGGTCAAATGGTTGAGAAACGACATGCCTGAAAAGGCACCTAAGCTTTTGACCCAGAGTTAGAGCGAAACTGGATAAGGAGAAAAAGAAGCATACTAGAGTTTTCGCAGATAATTTTCATCTTTGAAAATAGTTTTCACAAGTACTAGACTCAAAATCGACCAATAGAAAGGTTTCCTACAGTCGGTACTGCTCTGATACCAAAACCTATGACACCCCTGGGATTAAGGCTAGACAAATCCCAGACCTTCGTCTGAACATAAGCCTAACCTAATCTCGAAAGTGTACAGAGAGAAAATCAGTAACACAACAAGAACCCTACGACACAAAATTTATTACAACAAGCTCATAACTGAGCGAAGAACCCAAAATATTACAATCAGAGGTCACTGACCACAAACATCAAACAACGAAAGGCAAATTATGTTATTAAGTATAGCAAACTTAACAAATAGCCTAAGAGGCCTGAAGCATAACGATGGCGTCCAATCCATAGATCCTAGACTGTCGGCTGGGAACTCCAAACTACTCGTCGATGTCGATGTCGTGAGGAACTCATCTTCAATGGTAACACTTACTCTGCTGCAAAAGTATCAACGAAGCAAGGGTGAGTACAGGGTGTACTCTGCAAGATTTATGGCTGGTGGAGTTGTTTTGCACAAAGCCATTTTTTGTTTTGTAAAACAAGAGGGAGAAGAATCTCGACTAATCAGAATATTTTAAAAGGGGATAAGAGAGCGGTATCACTAGCTTTGATCATCTTTTGATATCCACCGAATCATCATCAGCTGAACCTAACTAGGATCACCCCTTGTACCCATTAGGAAGAATCCTTAAGCACACATTACTTAACTTGCCAAGTTTTACGATTAGGTTCAAGTTCTCTATAATCTTCACGTCCGTTCCCAAGTTCGTCCATAACCGCGGACGCGGCTTTTCGAAAAGATTAATAACCCTGCAGGGATGTACAACTTTACCCACACGTACCAACCGATTCTTAATGCCAGTACATTAGCCCTCTTCCTTGGAAGACCAGTAGAGAGGGTGACCACGACCTTTACCTTGCTTTCGCAGAGACCATGAGTCACGCACTAGGGATATGCCGCCGTGACGGGTCGATTCCCGAAGTCGGTCCCTAATGATGTGAATAGGGTTTGAGATTACGGATGCCGGGCATCTCCCATTCCCTGCCACACTTACCTACCTGTATGAATGCACCTCCTTCACCTCCTTCGAGAAGAGCCAGAATGCATATGTCGAATGGAAAGCCCGAACTATGTGACTCATGGAATCTACTCGGGCAAGTTAGTTGGTCGAGGGGGTTTCCAGGCCCCCGTGTGGCTGTACGCTCGTCTTGGTTCAAGAGGCAAGAACAACGGGTCCTAGGGGTGGCAAGTATGGGACTGCAAAACCACAACCCACCGTGGCCTCCCATACAAGCCTTAGCATGTTTAACTTTAATCTTTGATCTTACCATGTCATCCTGTCATACTAGATTCATTCGCAGCTCTGATTCATCAACCGGATGGACCAGTGATAACAACTAAGCATAGCTAAGCCCAGCAGATAAAATAGCTCTAGCAACGCTTCACAAGCTCAAACCCTAGTTATGCTAGGAGCAGTGGATCAGGGAATATAGTCTTCAAAGGTAACATGCATCAGATAGGATTACTATATCTATCGATGAAATACTTTGGAATCGTATGCACATGGCAAGAATTGAAATACTTGAAAACATAGGATTATATCATGTGTGGGGTTTCGCTTGCCTTTGCCAGTTGATATCCAGAAAGTAGAGCTTCGGACATCTGGTACTTGACTTGATTACAGTTGGTCAAGTATTGGCCTTCGAGCTTCGACGATGTTGATCTCGGGCTTTGATCTCAATCTCGATTCCGATATCGTATTCTGCCGGAGAAGAACCAAATACCGGAAATCAAGGAAACAATCAACACATGGCATCGATGCAATGGTCAACCAGGAATGATGATATGACAAGTTAAATTGCATTGAAATAAACCCCTAAGTCATGCTTGACAAATTAATCGGGGTTCCGAGGGGTGAAAACCCTAATTCGGAGAAACCCCGGATGTGTATGAGAGGGTGCATTTAGTTCTTCTAACTAAACTTGTAATTGAAGTTGTTTAACAATGCATGATTATAGTTTAATTAGATAGAGCTCATTTTCTAAAAAATTTGATATATTATTTGTATTTTTCTGAATTACAGAATAAAAGTTATTGAATTTACAAGTTTTATTCATGTTTCTGGAATTATTTAATTAAATAAAACCTTTACTGCGTCACACTGACGTCATTAGGGTTGGGGTTGTTTTGTACATAGGCTTGGCTAGCCTCAGTCACTGACGACTGGGTCCTAGGTCGGGTCAACATGCCACGCTGGGTGAATCTGGCCAAGGCACATGTCACTGCCACGCAAGCGCCACATCGACGACACGGTGGTGCCACGTAGGCTCGCCAAAGAGCACGTCGGGGAGCACCAAGGATGGTGAAGGAGAGGGATCTGGGGCACGCAAGCGTGCCTGTTCGACGCATTCGAGCTAGGCGAGCAAAACTAAGGCGGCACCGCTAGGGTAAGGTCGCCGGAACAGTAGCTTCAACGGCGCGTGGCGGCGGAGCTCACAGGCAAACGTCGACGGGGCACACCAGGAAGCGAGGAAGGAAACGGAGGGCACCAAAAGGATCGTGAGCTCACCAGGAGCGCGAGAGGACGGTCGGCGAAGCGAGGGAAGGCCGGATGGCATCGGCAACATCGATGGGGAAGACGTCCAGAGACGGGGAAGATGGCATCGTTGGTGACGACTGGAGGAATGCAACATCGATTCCTTCGATGGGGTGGCTCACAAAGGCGAGGCGGAGCTTCTGGTGGCCTTAGAACGGCGCGGGGTATACGGAGACGGCAGGGCGACGGCAAGCTCCGAAGCTAGGGTTTCAGATTGGGGAGACCTAGGAGAGAGGGATGTCGCTAGGGAGAGGAGAAGTGGATGAGGGAGAGAGGGGCGTGCCTGAGATGATCTTATCCATCTCCACACGGCGGCGAACGGCCGGATGCAGGTAGTGGGGATCGACGGCGGCAGGCGGCACACGCAGTTGCTTCCTCGGTGTCGAGGAAGACAACAAACAGAGGCTGCGAAGAGGTACAGGCCGAAGCTGGGCTGAGTTGGGCCGCGCGTGGGCTGCACTGTGTGGCGCTGAGTGGCAAGAAAGGGAGAGGAAGTTGGGCTGCTGGCCCAGATAGACTTGGGTTTCTATTTGTTTTCTGTAAAAACATTTCTCTTTTGTGTTTTCATTTTCAAATCTGTTTTGATACATTTTAAAATTACCAGAGCTTTTACAAAATATTGAAATACTAGAGGGCCCTTATAACAATTTGGGCTCCAATTGTTTTGGTAGTTTCCAAAATATTCAAATCCTTTTGAATGATTTTCAAGAGGAGGAAAGATTAGGATTTAGGGTTTTATCTTTATTTGTTGTATGCATTTTAGGTAATGATGATGCTCATGAATGCACAAACAAATCCTAGTTACTGTTTAATAAAACTAGGGTTGTTACACCTATGATGCTGGTCTGAGGTTTAGGGACTAGGTCCTTATCTTGTTGTTTCTCATGGATTTGTTCTGGTAGTGATACCAGCTACTGATTCCTGAGTCAAAGTTGGGAAAAATGATTTGTAGGCTTGATAAATTATATGGATCCATAAGATGAAATTCTAAGGTGCTACTCTTGTTTAAGAGATGTGCCTAGAAGTTCAGATCTTAGCTATATTCATTCTTGGAATTTAAGTTATAGCCTGATAGCTAGGATCAATGATGTTGTCCTGAGATCCTAGTTGGATCTATATAGTTTTCTGATTGCTTTTAGTGTTTAAAAACTTCAATGATGGACTCACCCCACTTGGGTGTTTTTCTGAGAATTTGAGTGTGAGATAACTCATGAATGCTTGTCTAGCTTAGACAGATAAATCATGTGATGGTCTTTTTGTACTCACCACAACAGTGGAGTTGTTGGGGCTGCAACTTGTTGATCTTGTGGTTGTGTGGCTAGCCTGATCTGGTGCTTCTCTTGATGCTCCTCCTGCTACTTCTAGCTCCTGGACTTGTCCTTGATCTAGCTTTCCACCTCCTGGTCCTGTTGGCTTGACCTTGTTCTTGCTATCCACCTGATCTACCCTCTCCTTATGTCACCATCTTGGTGATATGATCAAGGGTGTGGTTGGTGTGACCTGGTTTCGTTTGGTTTGGCTGCTGTGCTTGATGTGTATGAACTGGAGAATGGTGTTGGAGGTGCTTCCCATGGCTGTGCTGAGCAGTTTTGTGTGTGTGACATGTTCTTGCTGTGCTGACAGCACACACCATGCAATTTGGTGTGTGTGCTGCTTGTGTGCCTGCTGCACCTTGTGGATATGTTCAGGGATTGAAAGTTACTTCTATCTAATTACTTTTACCTGTCTGGTGAAACTTGTCCCTTCTTACTGTTTGGAGTTATTTGACTTATGGCTTAAAATTATGAAAGATTCAGTTCTTTCATATTGGTGAAACTTTCTCCTTAAAGTTTACACTGTGATGTAAAGTTTGAACAGTGCAACTCACTGTCAATACCGAGAGTAACATATTTTAATCCTTAACTTTCTTTCTTTTAGTTTGTGTTTGTTTTGCAGGT
Organism: Avena insularis; assembly: GCA_023614405.1. NCBI lineage: Eukaryota > Viridiplantae > Streptophyta > Magnoliopsida > Poales > Poaceae > Avena > Avena insularis. Next base: position 96,151,508 of record CM042691.1, read on the forward strand.
ACCAGACTTGAAGATTCAAGATTTAGATTAGGTTTTTTTCTTTATAGAATAATCCCTTGTAATATTTATTTTATTTTTTGTAAAATTTATTTTATCCTTTTGTAATAAAGATTATAATATTACTCAATATATAAATGTTCTTCTTTTATTTTGTTTACTATTGTAAAGTTCTTGATCATTTTCATAAGTTACATTTTGTAACTTATTTATTGAATAAAATTATAGAATGAATATTCATTTTCTAGTTTATTTTATTTAAAGTTTGAGTTACTAATTGCTAATTCTTGATTAAATCAATTCACTCAAACATAATTCTAAATCCTTTTAAATTATAAATCCGATACTCAAGTTTGAATTCAAAATTTCATTTCCCAAAACACACTAATCCACAAAGATCATATCAAAGTTTATAACGATCATTCCCCAAGGCTATTCCTAATCTTAAAGAGTGAAAGAAACTTTGATCACTTTAGGTTTTTATTTGGCAAAAAATTTACCCACATTTTTAAAAATGAATGTATGCAATTTCACAGATTCCTAAATCTACCCTTCGTTGGTTCCTAAATGTTGGGATGTTACAAATACACATGCGCCACACCACTGCCACGTTCGGGTCATCCTTTTTCTTCTTGACCAAGACTGGATTTGACAACCAATCCGGATGTAGTACTTCCGTGATGAATCCAGCAGCTAAGAGCCTGGCAATCGGCAGCTATCACTTTCCTCCTATCTACGGCGAGGCAGCGGAGGGTTGCTTCACCGGCTTGGCATCTGGCCTTACATGAAGAGAGTGCTCAGCCAACTCCCTCGGAACTCCTTGCAAATCCTGTGTGGACCATGCAAAGATATCCCGATTCTCACGGAGGAAGCTGGTGAGCTCGCTTTCCTATTTACTAGTTAGCCTAGCCCCAATGGTAACTGTGCGCTCTGGGAAAATCTCATCCACTTGTACCTTCTTGGTCTCTTTGGTAGCTTGGAATGATACATTGCCATGCGGATTAGTGAGTGTCGACATGGACATTTGTGCTGCTTTGGCCAATGCTTCCACCTCCAACATTTGATGCTTTTCCTGTGCTATGACCAGTGACTCGGCTAGTGAAGATTCGACTGAGGAACAAGCAATAGATCTTTTGTATTCTTCTTCGACTGTGATAACTCCACATGAACCTGGCAGTTTCATCTTCAAGTAAGCAATGTGAGGAGTAGACACAAACTTTTCCATAGCCGGCCAGCTGAGTAAGGCGTGGTATGAGCCGACCAAGTCGACCACCTCGAACTCTATGGCTTCAGTGCGACAATTCTCTCTGTTGCTGAATACGACGTCGACCCAGATTTTGCCAATTGGCTCACAGGACAATCCCGACACGATGCCATGGAAAGTTGTCTTAGTCGGCTCCAACATGTTCATACTAATGCCTAGCTTGAGCATGGTATCTTTGTACATGATGTTGATGCTACTGCCATCATCAATCAATACCTTGGAAAATTTCACATTGATATCAGGGCCCATGAAAGTTGGATCCAAGACTAGAGCAAAACCTCCTGGGGTTGGCATGATCTTGGGGTGATCCTTTATGCTCCAAGTTATCCCCTGTTCAGACCAGTGCATGTACTTAGGAATTGCAGGCATTGTGGCATTCACTTCCATCATCCGTCTCTGCTGGCTCTTTTTGTCATTCGGCTCTATGACAAAGACGACGTAGCTCTGGTGATGTTATCTATACTCATTTCTAGTTCCATGGCCGACATGAGTGTCGTCACCTCTTGGATTGTGCACCTGGTGCACAGCCTCTCTTCTTTCGTGATTATGACACCTCAACTGCCTGTTCTCGTATCTATTATTAGCTCCAACAACTTGAGCATTTCCTCCTGGGAGCGGTGGAGTGGTGGTGGTGGTGGTGGTAGCTTCTTACTCGGCGAATCCACTCTATCTCCCTTCTAAAACCAAGTACATTGCCTTGTCGTGTGATTTGCTTGCTTACTCGGACTAGGCATGTGAAATTTACACGGCTGGTCCAGCATCATCTCATAGGTATACTTCTGTCTGTCCTGATACGGCTTTCTTTATTCATATGGCTTTTTGCCATCACTCTTTGGTATCCACTGTTGTTGTCCATTTGTCCTTTGATATTGGCTACTTCTAGCATCTGGATGATCCTGGCCCACGACCGCAACCTGAGTCGAACCATACCTGTAGTCTGGCCTTTCATCTCTTCTTTGGCTTCTATACTCGGCTCTTTCCTGGAGCCTTTGCGATCCGGCAGCGTCATAGATCTGAGTCTCAGTTAACCCGTCTGACGACATGAGCAGAGGCTGAGTCGGATCTCCTAACGCACATGAATCAACAACCCTTATTGTTTTCGCCAAGCTTACCGGCATATCTCTCTGTAACCTTTGCCATAGTACACTTCCATGTCTGCATCCTTATGCAAACCGAGCGATAGCCTGTGACTCGATTACCCCTTCGCAAGAGTTGCGCATTGTGCACTATATTGTGAGGAATTCTCTGCCTGTCTCATTCGGCCTTTGCTTGCACATTGCTAGCTGTTGTGGGCGATTCGGCCTATTGTAGGTGCTTGTAAAATTGCTCACAAAAGCGTCCTGAAAATCAATCCGGTTGTTGATACTTTCGGGTGACAAGTTATTCAGCCACACCCGTGCTGGTCCTTCTATCATTTGCAGCACATATCGTACTGCCCATCTCAAATTTCCCTGTGCGATTTTCACAGCAGTTCCATAATCTATGAGCCAGTCTTCCGGCTTTGTGCTTCCATCATAAGTTTTTGTTCCTCTGGCCAGCTGAAAATTTGGCAGAGGTGGCGCCTTCATGATCCTCGGGCCAAAGCATGGTGGACCCTGTGGACCTTGCGACTCGATTAGTTCTGCCATCTTTATTCGGTCAAGCTTCAGCCTTGCATCATCCGACTGAAGGTTCCTACCTCCGAGTCTTGCTCCCATTGTTTGGTATGCGTGATCCGACAATTCATACCCGCCATTCACCATCGCCGAGTAGCCATCATTGTACATGTTTGCGTTCGGGTCAGTAGGTTGATGTACTGCTTTTCTTGCGCTTTGCTGTCTTCTTTCAGGTTGAGCTGGAGCATTATTCGGAACTGGATTTCCTCCTCCTGCCGAGTGAGCTCCACTCCTAGGCTGAGGCGCAAAATTTTGCCCTCCATTGTCATTCCTTTGTCCTGCTTGCCTCTCTCAGCCTGCATTTTCCTGGTTCTCATTTCTCTGAACATTGTTCCTTCTCGTTCCGTGTGCATGCGCTGGGTTTCCCTGAGCCATTACCGGGTCGTAGGTGATCATTTGCTTGTTTCTCCCTGAATCCACACTCTTTTCTTTTCTCTGTCTCGGCGCCACTCTGGGTGAGGAGGCTGTATGACCTGCTGATCTTGCCGGGATTGGAGTTGCCGAGTGAACTAGCTGCGATCTCCCTGCTATACCCGGATTCACCCTATAATATGCCTCATTCAGCATCCCTGCTTCTCTTACCATTTCATTGACTCGCTCTTGTTGCTTTTTCTTTGCCTCACCCATCAAATGGGTAGCTCTGCCATTGCTGCCTCTGCGACTCTCAGGATAGCTGCTGCGGTATTGTACGTTGGCCGCATGGCTGTTTCGTTGTTGTTCGCTGGTGTTATCTTTGACGTTGCATCTGCCAGCTCCTCATTGAGGTTTCTTCCTCTTAATCTTATTGCATCTAGCCGGGTCTTTGCTCCCTTGACTCGATTTTCCGAGTTGAGCTCTCGGATTGTGATATCCATGTCTTCCTGTAACTGTGCTAACTCCTTTGCTTTCTCCAGAACCTTTATCCTGGCCTCCTATAACTCGGCCTGCACATGTGCCGGATCAGTTGCTTGTGCTACTGGCTCTGCCAACTTGTCTATTGCGTCTTGTAGCTCTTTGGCTCTCTTACTTCTGGCTATGTTCTCTGGCTTTTCTAGCGGTGCCTTCGCTGTTCTTGCAGCCCTTGGCGTTTCCTCTTGATTTCCTTCCTCGGGATCCTCATTCACTACGGGAGCTACTAGAGGTGCTGCTGGGTTAGGAGCTGTCATCATTACCTCAACGGAGACGAGCTGATGCAGCTTTCCTGCGATAGGAACCGCAGGTGGATCCGGCGCCAGGATGACGCGCTCCGGATACGCATGCTCCACGCGCACCGCGACGTAGACCTGGTGCTCGCCGAACTTGAGGAAGCGACTGCCCCTAGGGAACGGCTTGGTCCCAAAGCACCCTGTGTTATCGCTGATGAAGTTGAACGCTCCAAACCTCTGGATGAGGCCGGAGTAGACGCGCTCGCCGGTCTTGGTGATGATGTTGCCCGTCCGAATGAAGACTCCATCAAACACCTGCTTCAGCCCCATGGTGGGCGCCAACTGTCGTGGTGGTGTCACGGCAGATGCCATGGGTAGGCTTAAGTTAGGGGCCGAATGGGTGCTTGTGGTCACCGGGAAGGGAGTGTACGGTCTTGCCATGCACGAAGAACAAGATGAACTCTCCACACTTGGGAATTTTATTGATGCTTGTGGTTTACAAGTGCTCCTAGAGCAGTTTGAACTAGGGTTCAGTGCACTAGTTCCCTACTGGGTCCAACCTCTTCTAACCCTAGCTATCCCCCTCCTTATATAGGCGATGGCTAGCTAGGTTACACCCATTTTTGGTCCTAGGGTTAATGTTTGGATCTTGGTCCTTACTGTACGGGCCGGGTCATGGGCTTGTACTAAGCTCAGTGACCTAGTCCATAAAGCTAGGCAGCTAACGGTCTTCACGTACGTCGCCTCCAGTTCCTTTGACGTCATGCAGTAACTTTGTACGTCAGACCTTACTTTAGGCGTCACCTAGCTCCTTTCGTGTCACCCGGCATCGCCCTTATCTTTTGACCACGCTTTACTTTGGTCCCTCCTGAATCTCAGTCGGAAATATGCTACACGTCCTATCTGACTCGGCCCTTTCTCGTGAGATTCGGCTCGTGGGTTCCTGCAAGATCAACTAACTTGTCTTATATGGGCCGACATAGGGTCTATGTAGGCCGCATATGACCATCTTACCCAGCCGTCCTTACCCGGTCTGGTTCCTTCTTTACTCGGCGTAAGCCAAGTTGGGCAATGTTCTACCCCTTGTGACCCTACCGGGGGTTATCCCCCGACAAATACGAAAGAAATCTTTGTTTGCTCAAAAAGGAAGAAAAAGAATGTTCATTTGTAGTGATATATAATAAATAAATTATTACGATCATAACTGCAATAAGTTAATTTGTTAGTAATTTGGTATCGCCGAATAGATTGTTCATGTAGATGTCATTTATTCGTGCAAAATGGGATGTTAGTTAGGCAATATTTGTTACTCGCTCTAACCCAAATTAGTTGACTTAGATTTGTCGAGATTCAATTGTATCTATCTATGATTTAGTATTAGAGAGGAAGCAATCATCATAGCACGGGTAGTTTCAAGAATATGACGATGTTTACGCTCGACGATACCATTTTGAGCATGGGCGCCGGGACACGAGAACTGAGCGAGGGTGTCCTGCTCAGCAAGGACACCACGTAGGTGCTGGGAGATATACTCTCCTGCAGAATCAGCACGAAACACACGAATATGCGCGGAATACTGAGTACGAACCATGCCGCAAAACGCTGATAAATAGAGAGCACCTCACTGCGAGAGCGCATAAAAAACAACCAGGTGTACCGTGAAAAATCATCAATGAATAAAATATAGTATCGATGGCCCCCTTTGGAAGTAAAGGGAGCCGGACCCCAAACATATGAATAAACTAAATCAAAAGGTCGCCGAGATACAGACACACTAGTAGGATAGGGAAGCTGAATCTGTTTGCCTAACCTGCAACCCTGACACGAATGTAAAGACACATCTCCTGAGACAGACCCCAGAAGACCACGACGTACTAAGGACGATAAATGGGAGCCACAAAGGTGACCCAGCCGATGATGCCACTACTGAAATGAGCCAGTGACAGAAGCAACAACCACAGAAGAACTAGTAGATGAAGTGTCAGTTGATGGAACGCGAAGCCGGTCTAACTCCCATATCCCTGGAGACTCAAGACTGCGAGGACCAGCTCCAACCAGGGCCTGGGTACGGCGGTCCTGAACCGCACAAGAATCAGCGTCAAGATTGACACGACAACCAGAATCAGTAAGCTGACTAGCAGAGAAAAGGTTCATCTTAAGACTAGGAACATGAGAAACGTCAGGAACAGAGAAAGATGAAGTAGAAAGGGTGCCTCGACTGGAAACAGGAAGAGAGGTACCATCAGCCGTGATAACACGGACAGGAGAAATAAGAGAGCGAAGAGCAGAAAGAATAGAGGACGCAGAAGTCATATGAAAAGAAGCTCTAGAATCCAGAAGAGAGGTACCATCAGCCGTGATACCACGGGGATGACGTACCTGACTGTGTAGAAGGTGGTGGTCGCGCGGTGCCAGAAGAGCTAGGCACAGAACCAGCAGTACCCGACGAGGAAGAGCCTGTAGCAGCGAGTAGACCACGAAGAATGTCCTGATCAGACAGTGCAACAGCAGAAGATCCTGAAGAACCAGCCTGCCTACGAGCATGGTACTGCTGACGTAAGCTAGGATCCCTCCTCCAGCAGCTAGAGACATCGTGGCCAGGCTTGCCACAGTAGGCACAGGGAGGACGAGGAGGTGCTGTCATACCACGAGGCTGCTGAGGCTGACTCTGGCCCTGGACCGGAGGAGTAGAGAGTATCGGCGGTACTGGAGACCGCAACGAAGCCGACGACACAGGAGGACCATGAGCAGCAAGTACGGAGGGAACCTCAAGAAGACCAGCACCACGAAGACGAGTCTCCTCAGCACGAAGCTCAGACAGTACCTCAGAGAGCGGAACACGACCACGGGCAAGCAGCTGGGCACGGCGCGGCTCAAACTCCTTACGGAGCCGCGACAAGAACTCAAAAACGCGCTGAAACTCCAGATCCGCGCGCACAGTCAGACAGCAGGGACAGGTGGCACACACAGCTGTACGAAGAGAATCAAGCTGACGCCAAATAGCAGCACTCTGAGTATAGAACGCATCAACAGTAGAGTCACCCTGTTGAAGAGCATGCTCCTGGCGAACCACAGACAGGTAAAGAGCATCCCCAGACGGCTGATAGCGCTGACGAAGAAAACCCCACTGAGCAGCAGCAGTGGGAAGACCCATGAACTCAGCAGCATACTGAGGCAGAATACTGGAAGTGAGAACAACAGCAGCACGAGCATCCTCATCTATCCACTGAGTATAGTCAGTCAGATCCTGAGGAGCATCGGGGGCAAGGGCAATAGGCGACGTAGGAGCAGCGGGGCGCGGCGGACAGGAGACCTCACCAGAAAGTACACCCCAAAGACGAAGACCGCGCATGTGGACGCACATAAAGACAGCGAAATCAAGATAATTCGCGCCATAAAAAACCACCGGACAACTAGGAATCGCAAGATAGCCCGACGAGGATGGCATTTTTTTTTGCTTTTTTTTGCTCTTTTTTTTTAACGAAAATCAGGTCAGATCAGATCTGATCAGATCCGCAACACGCAGCAACCGCCGTGGCGGACAGGGTCGACAGGCCGGGCGGCGGCCGGGAGGCGGCGGCGGCCGGGCGGCGGACGGCGACAGGCCGGCGGGCGGGCAGGACGGTCGGGCGGCGGCCGGGGCAGATCGGACGGGCGACAGCGACCAGGGAGGACGGGGCAAACTCGCAGGAGGCGAGGGAGAGGCAGCGGCGGCGACCGGGTGCGGCGGCAGGAAGTCGGGGCGGGCGGCGGCGGCAACTGCGAGGAGAGGAGCTACCTTACAGCTCTTATACCATGTTAGGGTAATAGACTTGTTGTATGACCAGAAGGTCAAAGGCCACAATATATAGTACATGTACAGGCGCAAATATACAGGAAACCCCCTAACACACGGGAAAACTACAATATCCAAATATATATACTCTAACAATATACATCCGTATATTGACAAATTTAAGTCAACTAATTTGTATCAGAGGAAGTACAACTATTCTGTTTATCTATTTTGAGATAGAAGGATTGCAACCGTGTTGCCGTTTTGGAACTCAATGTCGTTCAAACGGTGCACCTATAGAACCATGTTTCAATAAAAATTTGAGTATTTAATTGTTATCCAGTGGCAAACTTAATTGTTATCCAATGGCAAACGCATGGATATTTAGCTAGTACTTATAGATTTTGTCCAGATCAAATTAATTTGACCAACCTTTTAGATAAATATATTAACATATATTACATAATTGTTATATTATGAAACTAAATTTAAAAACTAATCTAATAGTACCAATTTAGTGTGATGAATATTTCTATATTTTTTTTAAAGTTAGTCAAAGTTTATTAAGTTTGACTTAAGACAAACCTAGATATACACTTATTGGTGAACGGAGGAGTATAGTCCCACGAACTTGCTCAGCCTGTGTAAATTAGTCCTATAATTTACAAAACATGATTTTGCCGTACACAAACTTATCCGGTGAGCAAACTAGTCTAAATTCAATCAGAAGGTAACACATGGCATTGTAATTTTTGCAAACACACCCCTATATATTTTTCTCTCTAACAGATGTAACTTTGGTACTGTCTTATGGGTTGGTCCCACCTATCAGTCAACAAAGAAATAATTAAAACTAAATGGGAGGAATTCGAACTAACCACCAAATGTACACACTAACAGGCGTTGCCAATTATGCCTAGAACATTTATAAGTCAAATTTAGTTCATAGTTCGTTACGTTATTATACAATATACTCGCACCTGCATGTTGTTAGCTAAGATCTCGCTAGTCCAGTTCTCTTGTCTAGCATGAATACAGAGGCTATGGCCGTCGATGAGAGCCCGGTCATCCTCACCGTGTCTTCGACATGTGCCCAACCGATAATACGTCGCTGCACCGACACTCGCTCCACATGCTCGCGCTCCTCGTCGTTGTGCACCTTCGGTGCCGATTGTGCCTAGGCTTGTCGATGGCACCACTGCTCGAGGCTTCAACTACCTCGGTCTAGCGAACACGTATGACATGGAAGATGTCGCCGCGGACTCTGCCGGTGTATGTTTCATGAACCCCGTCGCGTACGTTGTTTAGCACGCCATGTCGGACCTCGCCACGAAGACCGTCATCCATGCTGTCACACACGCAATGATGGACTTCGCCGCATAGCAATTCGCAGATATCGTGCTGGACCTTACCATCCAGAGCTTGGAGGGCAAGAACGTAAACATCATGTGCAGCTCAGAGGCGGTGACACATTCCACCATATGCATCTCGGCCGAGCTCGAGTTTGCCATGATCGTAGAAGTTGACCGATGTAATGGTCCCACAGCTTCGATCGCGTCATGTTGATGGTACTGTTGCGGTGTGCTGCTTGGCCGCGCTTCTTTGCAGAGGCTGCCGCATAACCTACGTTCTCGTGACAGTGTAGAGAAGCGGAGGCTGGCAAGCTCTACTGATAAGATGACGAGTTCAGACCAACGCGGTCGGAGTCGCTGAAACAGCAAGCTCGTTGTTGCCACGGCCTTTTCTACGTGCCTCCTTTAAATACGTTATAAAAAAGGTGCGACCTAACGTAAAGCATTGATCGATGTAGGTTGTAGTTGTGTTCGCGTGTTACTAAGAGCACTAGATTTTGTGTTCCAAATCCCACATCCCATGCACATTTTTTAATTCTTTCTTCGCCGACTCATAGTTGGGCCTACTCATGAGGTAGAACAAGGTTACTTGTGCATGAGAAAAATATACATAGTGGTGTTAATGAAAATTACAACGCTATGTGTCAGCTCGTGAATGAATTTGGACTAGTTTGTTCACTTGGGACTAGTTTGTGTACCGCGGGATCACGCTTTGCAACTTATAGAACAAATTTGCACGTGGAAGGAAGTTGTAGGACTAAGGGTGTTATTAGCTCTATTTTAAGCTTAATTTTAATTCAAAGTGCATATATTTTAATATAATCTAGTAAATACTGCATAATTGTCTAACCAATCTAGTAAACTATCATCTAAAATTGAGATATGTTTGAGTGAAACCTATTACACTTAGTATGAACATGAAGGACAGATAAAACTACTAATGTACTGAAAGAGCATGTGGGCCCCAAGTATGGTTTTGGTAATTAATGATATTCTTTATGGACTAATATGTGTTTTAAGTTGCAATTGTAGGTATTGTCCATTGACATCGCTTGGAGCATGTGTTTAGCTTTAAGGTCGATGAAATGAAGAAGAAAATGTGTCGTGCAAGCTCAAAATGCGGCATCTCTGGAAGATATCATGTTTGTTGCTTGCCATCCTTGATGGTCTTGGATCGATGACGAGGAATCAAGAAAGGTGTTCCATCTTGAGAAAGTCGAGATCGTCTAAATCGTGCTCAAGTGGAATGCTCAAGGCAAAGATATAATATTGATAGGTTTTCCCTTTTGCCAGTCTCGTGTTGTTAGTTGGGAGATCGGGTTTAGGATAGATAGCCGTACTATAAAGAGGGGCTCTCGAGTGAGTATCTTGATCATATCGATCGGAGAGAGATCAAACCTTTGTATACTTGAATCATCATATTTGGTTGTTATGTGGTCTTATCCATGTGAGGATTTAGAGCTTGTGCTAATCTCCATAACAAGCTCTAATTCATCAAAATCGGATCTCCCTTTTATATCTTGTTGCGATTTTGATCTTTGTGGATTTCCGGTTTCTCACCAAGTGAGGTATCGCACATTATTATACTTGATACGTTCTCACTTGGTGATAACCAATATTTTCAACGCAATTAGAATCGGGTCAATCAGGGTTACCAATCAAAGTTATCATAGTTTGAAGTTTTCCTATTTGATTTATTAACAGTAAAGGAAAAAGCAGGCTCTGATGGGCCGGCGGTACTACCGCTCGCGGTACCGCCCGGCCCAGTGCGCGCCGCCCTCCCTCTGTGTCGCCGGGTACTTATTTCTGGTCCTACCGGCTCGGCCCGGTAGTACCGCCGTGCAGGTCGGTACTACCGGCTGGCCTAGTTCCCAGCCCAGCTGCACAGGGCCAGCTCCAGCCCGTGCATCCCGCTCGTTTCCGCACGCGTTGCCGCTTCGCTCCGCTCGCCTGGGCTCGCGCGCGTGTCGCCCCCGCTTTTACCGCCGATCCCGCTCGCACGCCCAGCCTCGTGCAGCTGACCCCCGCGTCATGCGCAGCCTCCCCACGCGCCCTAGAAGCAATAATAAAAGTAGTTACTATTATATCTCTGTGTTTATGATAAATGTTTACATTCATGCTATAACAGTATTAACCGGAAATATTAATACTTGTGTGATTTGTAAACTAAACTAGAATCCCTAGTAAAGCCTCTTTGTAATACTAGCTTGTTGGTTGATAGATGATCGTGGTTTCCCGATCATGAATATTAAGATGTTATTAACAACAAAATCATATCATTAGAAGAATGGTATGATGGACATACTCATATAGATAAGCGTAGCATAAAGATCAAGTTATTTCAATAGTTCATTTGCTATAAGCATTCTGATACATAGTAACCTAATTCCTTCGACCATGAGATCATGCTAATCACCATCACCATAAGGATTCTTTGATGACATCAAACACCACACCGTAACTGGGTGGCTATAAACGTGGCATTGAGCGTTCAGAAAGTATGTGTTGAGGCATATGGATCAAGAGTGGGATTTGTCCATCCATATGACAGATAGATATACTCTTGGCCCTCTCGGTGGAATGTCATCCAATTAGCTTGCAAGCATGTGACTGTCTCACAAGGGATCACATATCACGGGAACGAGGTTGAACTAGGTATGCAGAGATACCGGCGATCAGACTTCGGATAAGTAAACTATCACGAAACAAAGGGAAATTGGTTTCATATGTAAGTGGTTCATTCCATCGCAAAGTAATCGTTGAAATATGTGGGAGCCATATAAATTTCCAGATTCCTCTATCGGTTATTTATCGGAGAATAGTCTCGGTCATGTCTGCATAATTCACGAACCGTAGGGAGACACACTTAAGGATTCGATGTTGTTTAGTACATATGGAATGTAAGTAGGGAGACCAAATGTTGTTCGGAGTCTTGGATGGGATCCGGGATACCACGAGGAGATCCATAATGGTCCGGAGAATAAGATTCGTACAAGGAAAGACCAATTCCGGAGTTCGGGAATGATTCCGTTGTTTTCAGCGGAATGATCCAGAAGGGTCTAGAAGGTTCACCGGACCGGAAGGGAAAGGGTACATGAATATGTCATGAATGAATGGAATGATTGAATCATGTCCTAGGTCACTTGGTTGGGTATTTGTAAGAAAGAAACTAAAGCTCCAAATTGAAAGTCAAAAGGCAAGTTTGAAAAGTCAAACTGGGACAATGTATCCTGGTGGAGGAAGGAAAGAATCCTTCTTTCCCTCCCCACCTCATAAATAGAGGGGAGGGGGTGCCCCAAGGAGACACACACCAACCCCTCCCCATCTAGACGCCACGTCGCCGCCCCACAGCGCTGCCACGCCGCAGCGCCGCGCCGCCAGCCGCTGCCCTAGCCGCCACCGACTCCACCTCCTCCTCTCCGGCCCTCTAAACCCTAGATCGCCGGAAACCCTAATTCACACCATAACCTTATCCGTCTTAGGCAAAGCCCTGCAGGATCTTCCCTCTACTTCCGACACCACGTCTTCATGCTGCCGGAATCGTGAGGGGGGAACTACAACATCCGCTGCCTGCTGGAACAAGGGAGAGGAAGGTCTTCATCTAGTACCGAAAGTGTGACCGATCATGAAGTGCTTGCGAACGCAGCCGAAGGATCGTCTACGCGATCTTGAGATCGGCAAGTGTACGACTACATCACCAACGAGAATCTGCTCTCGTTAACCGCTTTGGAATCTTTGAGGGTGAGTACTCTAATCGACTCGTTGCGACAATCTAGTAGATAGATCTTGGCTTGTTTGTGTTCATTCTGTAGAATTTTTTTGTTTTCCATGATACGAATCCCTACACATGGTTTTCATAAGAGTCCCTAGTAAAGCCTTTAGTAAGAGGTGTGATTCCATAGACCCCCCACTCTAAAAGTTGTAATAGTCCCAATGGGTAGAATTGCCCCCGTGCGTATTAGAGGAGGGTGCGCGAGGGTAGCCCGCCAACAGGCCCAAAATAACTCACACTAAACCACATATGCGGTGTTTCCACATCAGCGAATGCATGCAAGTGTTGTATCCAAGTTGGACACTTACATTTCCACGCTGCATATGTAGAAAACTCACGTATTGACATTCTTTGGGCCCATACATGCTTTGGTGGGCAGTGCGTATGCAGTCTAATTTTTTTGAATCCCGATCATGCCCCCACGCGCGAAGAGGTATCGGTGGATCCGAGCCATCGATCTAATTTGTCTGCTTATTTTCATTCCCTTGGGGGCCTCATGAACATTGGATGTTATTGATAACAAGGTCGTATCATTATGAGAATGATGTGATGGACATACTCCTATAGTTAAGCGTAGCATAAGCTGAAGTCATTTCAATAGTTTGTTTTCTATAAGCTTTCAGATACATAGTAACATAAATCCTTCGACCATGAGATCATATTAATCACCATCACCGGATGGATGCTTTGATGACATCAAACACCACTTCGTAACTAGGTGGTTATAAAGGTATATATTGAGTATTCGGAAAGTATGTGTTGAGGCACATGGATCAAGAGTGGGATTTGTCCATCCATATGACAGATAGATATACTCTGGGCCCTCTCGATAGAATGTCATCCAATTGGCTTGCAAGCACGTGACTAGATCACAAGGGATCACATATCAAAGGAACGAGTAAAGAGTACTTATCAGTAACGAGGTTTAACTAGGTATGTAGAGATACCGACAATCAAACCTCGGATAAGTAAAGTATCGCGAGACAAATGGAAATTGGTATCGTATGTAAATGTTTATTTGATCACAAAGTAATCATACAAATATGTGGGAGCCATATGAATTTCCATATTCCTCTATTGGTTATTGATCAGAGAAGAGTCTCGATCATGTCTGTATATTTCACGAATCGTAGGTAGACACACTTAAGGATTCGATGTTGTTTAGTAGATATGGAATGTGATTTAGAGACCGAATGTTGTTCGGAGTCTCTTATTGGATCCAGTATATTACGAGGAGATCCAGAATGATCCGGAGAATAATATTCATATAAGGAAAGTCCAATTTCGGAGTTCGGAATTGTTTTCGGTGTTTTCACCGGAATCTTGTAGAAGGGTCTAGAAGGTCCACCACTCCGGAGTGGGAAGGGTACACGGATGTGTCATACCAATGTGGAATGGTTGCATCATGTCCTGGGTCACTTGGCTGGGCAATGGGAAGAGAGAAATCAAACATTAGTTTGAAAATTCAAACGCCAATTTGAAAAAGTCAAATCCCAACATGGTTGCCAAGTAGAGGGAGGAGAGGAAACCCACTTAGGGAAGGTTTCCTCCCTCCCCTTGCCGCCGGACTAAAAGAGGAGTTGGGGGAGGACTCCCCTCCCCCAAACCGCCTCTCCCACCTATATAAGGAGGGGTAGGGTTCCCCCCTAAACCTCACCCCAAAAACCCTAGCTCGACTGCGCCCTCCCCAAGTCGCCGCAGCCCTAGGCCCTCCTCCAAGTCGCTGCCGCCAGGACTTGCCCTAGCTGTTGGCCACCTCCACACCTCGGCTCTCTAAACCCTAGATCGCCGATGCCCTCTTCCACTCCACCATACCCGCTCCGGCTTAGGCGAAGCCCTGTGGATTTCCCCTCTACTTCCACCAGCACGTCGTCGTGCTGCTGAAATCACGAGGAGAGATCTACAACCTCCACTGCCTGCTTGAACAAGGGAGAGGAAGGTCTTCATTGAGTATCGTACATGTGACCGACTGCTGAAGAGCTGCCGGAACGCGGCACCGGAAGGATCGTCTGCACGATCTTGAGATTGGCAAGTGAACGACTACATCATCCACAAGAATCCGGTCTCGTTAACCGCTTTGGATCTTCGAGGGTTAGTACTCTATCAACTCGTTGCACCGATCTAGTAGATTAGATCTTGGCTTGTGTGTGTTCATGCGATAGAATTTTTTGTTTTCCATGCTACGAACCCCTATAGTGGTATCAGAGCCGTGTCTATGTGTAGATCTATCGCACGAGTAGAACACAATGGTTATTATGGGCGTTGATGTTTTTTGTTGTCGATTGCTTTTTGTTTACTTTGCATCTTGCGGGATGATGGGATGAAGCGGCCCGGGCTAACCTTACATGACATCGTTCATGAGACTTGCTCCACACTCGACATGCAACTTGTATTGCATAAGTGGCTTTGCGGGTGTCTGACTCTCCCACCATAGTTAAGATTCAATTTACAACGGGCACTTGACAATACTTGTTTCAATGTTGCAGTTCATGTTCGTAAGTTAGAATGGTTCTTATGTGAAAGCCCTAGCCACGTAAAACATGCCAACCGACCTCGAGCACGATTCGCCACGGGTGGTCAACTACACGGAGGCCGACAACAAGCTCGCACGCCAGGACGGAGTCGATCAACTCGATGAAGCGCGCGATCTAGCTCGCTCCCGCAGTGCCATCTACTAGCAAGGGCTTCGCCGCTACCACAGCCGGCGAGTACGGACTCGCACCTTCCAGTAAGGCGACCTGGCACTGTGTCTGATCCAGGACAAGAAGGGCATGCACAAGCTCTCTCCCCCTTGGGAGGGACCATTTTCCATCGGGCAAGTCCTGGGCAACAACGCCTACTACCTCACCGACGTCCGAGGCAACGGAAAACTCGACGTCAAGCGGTCATGGAATGTAAACCTCCTACGGAAGCTCTACTCTTAGAACTCCAAACATGTACCCCCTACCCGCTATGAAATAAAGAAGATCGATTGGCGCAGATTGCTTCCATTCTCTGTACCTTGTGCCACTCGCACTCGTAGTAACAGCGTTACGCTATTCGCAGAAGTCAACCTTTGGTGACGCGACCGGCATGGCCAAGTAGTGCGGTACGAGGGAACTGGAAGAATTCAGGCCTCGTACCGTCCACGAAAAAAGCTAACCCGGAGCCCCATTGGAGTCGCCCCGCTCGACTGGCTTCCCGAGCCAAGACGACTGCATTCGCTTCCCACAGCGACCCAGTCCTCCACATCCTCGGCGCATCGACTCGAATGGCAAATTACCACGCTAGGGCACTGACACTAGCCCAAGGAAGAGTGGCTAGGGAAAAACGCCAAGTAAGAGAGCGCGCCCTGGACTCGCCATGCGACTGGTCTTACGGATCAGGCAGAGTGACGCACCTAACAAAACGCGCCTAGTCCTCACCTACCTCAGGCATGCGACTAGAACGGCCAAGTACCATGCTCGGGGACTCGACCACCCGACCCCGTTCGCGCCCGGGAAAACGACCAAGTAAAGAGCACCCCTGGGAGTCGCCATGCGACTGGCCTCCCGAGCCACGGCGAGTCGACCCTAACTCATTAACAATTCAAACAACATATAAAAACAAGGTCAACCCCATAAAAGGGCGGACGCGCTTGGGGACTCGCACAACCAATAACCAAACTACAAAAACAATGACAAAATAACCCATGCATTCCTTCATAGCAGCAAAATTTGTTCGCGTACAAGGGGAATTACATGTTTATCTTAAGCTAACGCCGAATGGAAAAATACTCTATTCCGCAGGCTTCGACAAGGAGGCGCCACCATCCTTGCGACTGCGGATAAAGGGAACCCAAGGATTCGATGGGTACGTCGTGATCTCACCCGCCATGGCCGCATGAAATGGCTGCTCCACCTTGAAGTCACGGTGCGCCGGCTCAGGGTCATTGGGGGCGTCGACCGTTTCCTGATAGGGAATAAGGTCGCCCATCGCCCACACGCGGTCGGAATACACCACGGCTCGCTCCGTCAGCTTCAGCACCTCGGCAATCTCGACTGAGCCCGTCGACGAAGGATACCCACTCGTGACGTCGTCAAGGTCGAAGTCGTCGGGAAAATGCGCGAGCCCAAGGCTTAGCGCAGTCGCTGCTCCACGACGGAAGGCCGACCGCGTCATGAACTCCACAACTGCTGGGGCCTTCTCCAGATAGCGCCAGACTTCAATGAGGTCGCTGGGGATCACCTCCGTGGGCGAGATCTCCTGAAGATACGCCCGGAGGCAGGTCGCTGACAGCACGGCAGAATCGACCAGAGTGGTGACGCATTGCCGCGCGTCGTACGATTGCGCCTCTTCAGCATTATCAGTGATCAGGCCTGCAACACACAAGCAAATATTAAGGGAATCACCAGCAAAAAAATGTGAGTCGCACGCCCGAAGATTCGTAGAAGAAACACTCACCAACCAGCGGGCGATAGAGGTCCGTGATGAAATTCTGAAGAGCTGAGAGGTCATTCTGCAGCGGTGGCGAGCGCGTCCGACACCTTTCGCTCCTCAGCAACAGAAGAAACGGCCGCCTTGGCTCGTCCTTCCGCCGAGCTCGCTTACGCCTCCGCCTCCTTGAGCTTACGCTCCAGTTCGGCGATTCGCTTCTCCGCGGCGCTCAAGGACGACTGAGCAGCCGCCAACTCACCAGCCAGAACAAGGCCGTGGCGAGCCTCCTTCACTGCGGCTGCACTATCCTCTACTTCCGCAATATAACGATTACAAACGTAACAAGTTCGCGACCAACGCCAAACAAGACAAACACTCACCCGTAGTCGCTCGAAGCTGCTCGTTCGTATCCTGAATAGCGAGGAGCTCCTTTTCCACGCGGTGTTTGGCAGCAAGACGCTCGGCCGAATCACGCTGCAAGCCCTGTGCAACAATTACAGCGACAGCGTCAAAACTTCCTAAGTGCCTAGCCGCTGAAGTTCAGCGACTAGCCACTCGGGGACTGGATGACAAAACTTCCTAAGTGCCTAGCCGCTGAAATTCAGCGACTAGCCACTCGGGGACTAGATAACAAAACTTCCTAAGTGCCTAGCCGCTGAAATTCAGCGACTAGCCACTCGGGGACTGGATGACAAAACTTCCTAAGTGCCTAGCCGCTGAAATTCAGCGACTAGCCACTCGGGGACTGGATGATAAAACTTCCTAAGTGCCTAGCCGCTAAAATTCAGCGACTAGACACTCGGGGACTGGATGGCAAAAAACAGTAAGAATCCGACCACTGAAATTCAATGGCCCGATCCTCGGGGACTGGACATACCTGGATGGCGGCACCTAGCATGCCGTGAAGTTCCATTGCGTCCACTGATGAGACCACGAGTGGAGTATGCCCGCGACGCTGTTCAACCTCCGTGCCAGCGGCCCTAGGGTGTTGGCTCGATGGCACCGAGGCACTCACCGTGGCGGCCCTCGCTACAAAGTGAGGGAACGTCGCCACCGCGGCCCCCGCGCCACCCGAAGGCGGCCCAATCGCCTCAATCGAGGCCGTGGGGTCTGCCTGCTGCGACTCCCCGTCCTCCGCGGCCTTCAGAGCCACGTCCACCGCAATCTGGGTTTCGCTCGGGGCAGCCGCTGGCTCGTCCGAGATCGTGATGACCACATCGCCTTTTGTCCTCTTGGTGCCTTCAGCCGGAGCCTCAACCTCGTCGCCCTTCCTCTTCTTCGAGGGATCAGCCAGCGCCTCCGCGGTGACCGATGGAACCTTGGACACCGAAGGGTGACCTATCTTCTTCACTCCAGTCCTGCGAAACAACTCCGTCAATAACACTCGTCAATCAAACATGAACCAAGCAAACAAATGAAAGATTGAGGAATACTTACTTGGCGACTGGGATAAATCGTAGGCTAGTACAAATACTGGCTGGCTTCTCCAATTCTGGCCCCAGTTTCCGACCGAGGCCCGTCTCGAACATGCTTTGCGCCCAAGACACCAACGACTTCTTCGAGGATGAGGCCGCGATAGGAGGTTCAGTCGCAATCGCCGCGGGAGAACCTCTCGGCGGCGAGGCCCCTACGTCTGTGAGTGCATGGCGGCGGCAGTGATGCCAACAGCGCCTCGTCTTCCATGATGGTCGCACCAGTTGCTGCGGCTGCGTGCGCCGCTATTTCTTCAGCTGTGCTGGTAGCATCGGAGCTACCCGCGGACCGGGGCAGAGACGCTGGCTTAGCCGGCTTCGTCTTCTTCTTGGGTGGCGGAGGCTTCTTCTTCTTTGATGGTGTGGCTTCTCGCTGCGAGGTATGCTCGGGGAGCTCGTCATCATCGTTGTCATGGGCCTCGAGGCTTTTGCTGGCCTCGAGCTCGCGCTGGTGTTGCCCACGAGTCTTGCGGACCGTGGGGGCAGCGACCTCCACGGCATTGTTGCCATCGTCGTCATCGTCATCACCGCCGCCCCCGTCACTTCTAACATTGCCCTTATCAGGCGATGACTCGCTCTCGTCTTGGGCGGACGAGTTCGAGTTCTTGTCATCTGCGGGTGGAAGCCAACCTTCCACCACTTGGAATAGCTGCAACAACCAAGTAACATTAGCACGACCGCGAATGCACAAACTGCGACTATGAGTGCATGGGAAATAAAAACTCACCGTTGGAGCTTGGCGCTTCGCGGTATAAGGCGCGACCCTGGCCTTTGCATCAAGATACACCGCCTGAGTGATCTTCTTCAGGGCCAGGGTGTAGTCATTGCGTCTCCACTCGGCATGACAGGACTTTGTTGGGTCGTCCTTGCCCGTATACTCATACATATAGTGGGCACGGCTGGCCAGAGGCACGAGCCGTCGCCCGAGCTAGCAATTGTAGAGGTTCATGGTTTGGAGGCCCTTCTTCTTCAAGTTGCGGATGGTCTGTAACATCTTGTCGACGACCATCCGCTGCTCTAGCGGAAGCTTGGTGACTTGGAGCCGACGCGGCTCGGGCCGGTCGGCCGAGTACCTTGGAAGCGCCACCTCGTCGCCTGGTGTTGACTTGGTCACGTAGAACCAGGTCTTCTTCCACTCATTCGCTGCCTTGGCAGGCAGCATCAGATCGAAGAACGACGCCTTCGACTTCAGCTAGAAAGTCAGGCCGCCTGCAGCTAGCATCGGGTCGCCTGCCTCTTCGCGGCTGATCCTCCCATGGAACAGGTCTTGCCATAGGGGAAAGTATGGCCGACAGCCCAGGTAGCACTCACAGAACGTCACGAACATGGCGAGCTGCTCGGTACTGTGTGGTCCAAGGTCTGACGGTTGGATGTCGAAGTAGGCGCAGAAGCGGTGAAAGAAGAGGGAGGTGGGGAATCCGAGCCCCCGCTCCAGATGGCTGGTGAAACAAACGAATTCCCCCTCGCGCGGATCTGTAATCACTTCTCCGGCCGCGGGGATGTGCCATCTCCCGGCGCGGAGGATCCCTGGCTCCTCGAACGATCTCAGCAGCGCCTTCGTGCACTTGGATCTGCCCCATGGTTCTGCAGGAGTGGCCATCGATTGGGGGATCTCGGGTTGCGAATCGCTCTGAGTCGCTCTGGTCGTTGCGCAGAATGAAGGATTGAGAATGCACGAGTTCGGAGGAAGCGAGGGAAGTGTCTTCCCCTCACCCATCACTCTCCTTATATAGTGGTTGTTACCCGCCATTTCCGGGGAGCCGTTACCACGCTGTAATTACGCCGATATTACAGTTGGGTTACCCAACGGCTAGTTTGACCAAGCTGACAGTCCAACTTCATCCACTCGACTCGCTGTCTTCAGCGACTCAATGATTCGTCGACCAGTTCACTACAACAGTGACTTAATTATTCGCCGACCCGTTCGCCAAGCTACGATTCGATTCAAATGACTAGTTCTTTGCTTTGTTCAGGAGTCCACCGCCGATTCGACTGGGCGTCCGAGTACCTGCATACTTCGACTGCCAACGAACACCTGCGATGAATCAACGACGGCCTCGGGGACTACTGATGGGGATATGCCTACCGGGGTATGCCCAGCAGGACGTTTCCTATTGGCCCAAGCTGCTAGTGAGTGGGCCTGCAGGACGGCGATTGGATCAAGACTTGGCGAGGACCCAGGCGACTGGAAGCTGGAGGCCCAGAAGCGTAGCTAGGCCCAATCGGACTAGGTCAAAGACCCTCTGAATCCTTAACCAGTTCGGTTGTAGATCTGTAAACCCTAGCGAGGTGAACCTATATAAACCTCCCTAGGGTACGCATAGAGGACACGTTCCATCATACACCCCAGCGACTCGCCGCCTAGTCGTCGAGCTCGCCCTTGTACTCTCTCCATAATATAATCTAGCAGGAGTAGGTCTTTACCCTCCAGGGGGCCGAACCTGGGTAAACCCTTGTGTATCCGCCCTCATCTCGCACCGTAGATGGCAGGCCTCCCTTGCCCCATGTTTTACTACTCGCTACCGATTGCAGCATCTGCCGTGGCCATTCCCATGACAGCTAAGTATATGACTGTTTTTGTAGCAGCAAAAGAGGGCATTTGTTTCAAGTAGTTTGTTATCAAACTAGGTGTGGTTCACAGCAGGCTAGTACTATGAAGATATATTGTACAATAATTGTATCGACATAGTTTGACCCCAAGGGAACTAAAGGTCTCACCAAAGGAACAAATTTATACAAGGACATCTCATTAGAGAATGAGTGATGCGTAGAGACTCAAAGACATGCAATTACACACGGACCTGAAAGTGTCAGATCCGAAGATTAGTTAACCACTAGCAATCGTGTATACAACATCGAAAAGCCATAGGTGTTGAATGCACAAAGGTTTGAAACTAGATTATTGACTCTAGTGCAAGTGGGATACTATTAGAGATATGCCCAAGAGGCAATAATAAAGTGGTTATTATCATATCTTTATGTTTATGATAAATGTTTACATCCCATGATATAATTGTATTAACCGGAAACATTAATACTTGTGTGATTTGTAAACATAAAAGAGACCCTAGTAAAGCCTCTTGTTAAACTAGCTTGTTTATTGATTGATTATCATGGTTTCCTCATCATGAACATTGGATGTTATCGATAACAAGGTCATATCATTAGGATGATGATGTGATGGACATACTCCTATAGTTAAGCGTAGCATAAGATCAAGTCATTTCAATAGTTCGTTTGCTATAAGCTTTCAGATACATAGTTACATAAATCCTTTGACCATGAGATCATGTTAATCACCATCACCGGATGGATGATTTGATGACATCAAACACCACTTCGTAACTAGGTGGTTATAAAAGTGGCATTGAGTATTCGGAAAGTATATGTTGAGGCACATGGATCAAGAGTGGGATTTGTCCATCCATATGACGGATAGATATACTCTGGGCCCTCTCGGTGGAATGTCATCCAATTATCTTGCAAGCATGTGACTAGATCACAAGGGATCACATATCACAGGAACGAGTAAAGAGTACTTATCGATAACGAGGTTGAACTAAGTATGCACAGATACCGACAATCAAAACTCAGATAAGTAAAGTATCGCGAGACAAAGGGAAATTGGTATCGTATGTAAATGGTGCATTTGATCATGATGTGCCTAGTTAATGTAGGTGCGCTTCGTCGGGAAACCTCAAGAGCAAGGCGTGATGCAGCACAGCAGCAAGTCTTCCCTCAGTAAGAAACCGAGGTTATCGAACCAGTAGGAGGAAGGCTTAGGCTAGGGGCCCAGGTGTTTCTCTAACACAAAATACATAACGCCATGGACTTACAAGCTCCCTCTTTATTTCACATCGGTGACATCCATAGACAAAAGAGCATGATATCAACTGCGTACAAAGTACAAGTGCAATGTTGAAAACGTTCCCCATGACATCATGGTTCTGCTAATTCCAACATATAAGTGCAAGCATATACAACAGAGATGACACAATAGTTCAAGTTTATTAGGGACAAAGAATATAAAGTGTGCCATCAAATTTGTGAGTGCTTTAATCACTAAGTTTTCACATAACAAAATACTTTTTAATTGGAAGATAGCTGAAAACAAGAATATACTTGGAATGGTGTAACACACCATGCATAGGAATTTATAGTGGACACTTTGGAATAACTTGGTTTCTTAGGAGTTTGAAGCATGAGTAGAGCTTACTCATACAAGTGGAGGCTAGCAAAAGACTGGGAGCAACCAACTAAAAGAGCAATAATGGCCATAATCATGAAGAGCAACAAAACATTACTAATCAAAGCATAGAGTGGTACTACAAGTCAAGGACTAAATGATCATAGAGGCTATGGTGACTTGTTCATAGTCATAACATGGTGTAAGCATGTGCCAAGTCAACCCAAACAAAGCATCAAAGGAGAATACCACAATACTATGCTTTTTATGCTAAAACAACGCATGATTCTTTCAAGGCACACTAAGCAATCCCAATTGTTTGGAACAAGACATTCTATAGAAATAATCACTAAGCCTAAGGTCAAAACAACACCTAACATGTCATTCTAAAGTCTAAGTCACAGTCAATGCAAGCTCCTCTTGCACTTTCAAGTAAGAACTTTCTACTCCTTTCCAACACCAATCAACTTATTTGAAACAACACAGCGAGAATGGGGGTCCAAACTACTTTATTCAAGCAAACTAAACAAACTAAGCAAAGCAAACGAAAACTAAGATGCTCCAAGAACAACGCAATAGAGCTTGAAACAATAAAAACAAAGTGTCTAGACAGACCTGAGCTTTTTATTGATGAAGAAGGGGATGCCTTGGGCATCCCCAAGCTTTGACGCTTGTACCTATTGGATATTTCTTGGGGTGACACCGGGGTCGCATCCCCAAGCTTGAGCTTTTGTCCATTCTTCATCTTATTACATCATTCTCTCTCTACACCTGAAATTTTTCCTTCATACAAAACTTCACACAATCTTCATTAGCAATATTAGTGTATTCAAAAGATAATAGACCTTTAGGCTAGCTCTGGAACAGAAAAACTTTTCACTAAAAACACAAGATACTGTAGCAACTCTTTCAAAAAGTTCAATTCCCCAAAAGAGAACTCAAAAAGGAATCAATAAGAAGCAAATGCAAATAATGTTAGAAATCTGCCAAAACAGACCAGAAGGTAGAAACCGATTTGTTTGAAAATATTCTGTTGCTCAAATCAAAAAGTGTTGAACTAACGAAAGTTATCTAACATACTGGGGGATATATTCGTAAATTTTCAGCTCAATCCGACTTACAGAGGCTCCTCACGAATTTTTATGGTGGAGGACAGAAATCTGTTTCGCGACAGCAGCTCCCCAAATTTTAGTTCCCTATCATTAGAGGTCATTCTTGGCACCAAAAGAAAACAAAACGGATAAGGAGAGGTCATTACTGAAGTAATAACTCCCAAGACTCAAGGAAACTCTTCGGTTATCTCCCAACAAGTACTTTTCTTTAACGCCTTTAAGTTAGGCACAAGAAGCAAGAAATCAAGTATTTTCAAATGAGGAAGCATTAACATCAATACTTGCAAAATCTTCAACTATGAAAGGTATATCATCCAAATGAGTTCTGGAGGATCCCTTCTCATCTCTCTTTGGTTTACTACTTTCATCGAAAGGATTTTCTGGAACAATCCAATCAAAATTCTTTTCAAAGGCCTCATGCATCCCAACAAGCTTAAAGGGTATGGGTATCTTAAATTCCTCTTTAGGATTAGTTTTATCAGAAGTACCCACAACATCTACACATGAGCCTAGCATATTGAAACGCTCAAAGACTTTTTTGGCTTCCTTATCAACATCATGGAACCCTTTGAGTAAAGTTTTAAGAATAAATTATCTCTTTTCAGCATTCTTTTCTTCTTTTAGTTTTAGAAACAAAATTTGCATCATGGGGTTAAGACTAACATACCTAGCCTCCAACATATGAACTAAAGAAGCTGCAGCAATTTCATAATTAGGAGCAAGCTCTACTATTTATTTATCCTCAATATCCTCATGCTTACTAGCATTATTAAAGAATTCTTCAATATTATCTTTCCCAATTATGGAGCCACTAACTATTGCAAGATCTTTTAGGGCGAACTTGGGAAACAACATGGTGAGCAAGGGCAAGGCGGCAACTAGAGTAGGAACTAATTTTTTGTGTGTATTTGATAAGAGAAAGCAAACCAAACTAGACTAATTGTTTTGGAGTTTTTGATAAAAAGAGGCAAACATAACCCAGCAAAATAAACTAAGCAAACTAAAAACAAAGAAAAGAGAAAGGTTGAGGAGGACTCCCCTTGTGAAGACGTCCTTAGCCTCCCCGGCAACGGCGCCAGAAAACTTGTTGATGCGCCTAGTTGATGTAGGTGCGCTTTGTAGGGAAACCCCAATAGCAAGGTGTGATGGAACACAGCAGCAAG
This sequence comes from Avena insularis, assembly GCA_023614405.1. NCBI lineage: Eukaryota > Viridiplantae > Streptophyta > Magnoliopsida > Poales > Poaceae > Avena > Avena insularis. The sequence continues at coordinate 96,176,775 of CM042691.1, forward strand.
TCTTCCCTTAGTAAGAAACCAAGGTTATCGAACCAGTAGGAGGAAGGAAATGTCACACAAGTGTTGCAAGCAACGTGGAAACCTGCACAACACAAACTCAAGACTTTGCCCCAACGAACAATGAGGTTGTCACTCTCACCGGTTGCTGTAACAAAGGATTAACTATATGGTGTGGAAGGTGATGATGGTTTGCAGAAAGTAAAGAATAACAGATGTATCAATGGTAAAGATTGGACCGGGGTCCATAGTTCACTAGAGGTGCTCTCCTTAGATAAACAACATGGCATGAAGGGTAAACAAATTATAGCAGGGTAATTGACAGGAACTGAGCAAGGCATAACAATGCAATACTAGACAAAAAGATCCTATGAGATTCGATTGGGAAATACAACAATATACATAGACTACCATCCAACTGCATCTATGACTAGAAGTCCACCTTCAGTTATCATCCGAACCCCCTCCAGTATTAATTTGCAAGCAACAGACAACTGCTTTAAGCAAAGTGTGTAAGGTAAACAATCTACTTGTTCCATGAACAAGAGACCATTGTTTTCTCCTTAGTGGCAACAACACATCTACAACTGAAGAGATTTCTGTCACTTCCCTTGGAAACTAGAGTCATGAACCCACTACTGAGCATAAATACCCCCTCTTGGAGTCACTAGCAACTACTTGGCCAAGATAGCTACTAACAACGGAGAGCATGCAAGATCACAAACAACAGAGACATGATAGAATCAAATAGAAAAAACCATTAATCAATCTGACATAGTAATCTCAATATCCATTAGATCCCCGCAAACACAACATGCATGATTACAAATAGATTAGATCTTGATCATGAACGGAGCTCACAAGATCTATACATGAAAGCACAAGGAGGAGATACAACCATCTAGCTACTACATGGACCCGTAGTCCAAGGCGGAACTACTCACGCTTCATACCAGAGGCTGGCATGATGAAGAAGAAGGCCTCCGGGATGATCTCCCCTCCGGTAGGGTGCCGGGAAGAACTTCAGATCCCCCTGATCTAGGGACGATGGTGGCGGCGGCTACAGACGGTTTCGTGGAGTTTTGATCGGGTGCCTAGGGTTTCTGTATCAGGGGCTTCTAATAGGCGAATGGGCGAGCCAGGGGTGCCACCATGGTGGCTGCACCCCCTAGGTGTGGGGTGGGCCCACCCGTGCGGCCAGGGGGTGTGGCCCCCTGGTGAGCCTTCTCCGTCTTGTCTTCTGGCTTTGTGTTGCCCACGGTAAAATATTGACTTTGGCTTTTGTCTCGTCCAATTCCGATAATATTGATTTTTTGCCTTTCTGGAACCAAAAACAGAAGAAAACAGGCAACTGGCACTATGGCAACTTGTTAATAGGTTAGTTCCAGAAAACATATAAAAACACCTCAAAGTGTACACAAAGCAAAGCAAAGTAGATACTAAACAAGCATGGAGCATAAAAAATTATAGATACATTTCCGACGTATCAGATCATGAAGTAATCATAGAAATATGTGGGAGCCATATGAATTTCCAGATTCCTCTATTGGTTATTGATCGGAGAAGAGTCTCGATCATGTCTGCATAATTCACGAACTGTAGGGAGGCACTTTTAAGGATTCAATGTTGTTTAGTAGATATGGAATGTGATCTAGAGACCGAATGTTGTTCGGAGTCTCGAATTGGATCCGGGATATCACGAGGAGATCCAGAATGATCCGGAGAATAAGATTCATATAAGGAAAGTCCAATTTTGGAGTTCGGAAATGTTTTTGGTGTTTTCACCGGAATCTTCTAGAAGGGTCTAGAAGGTCCACCACTCTAGAGTGGGAAGGGTACATGGATGTGTCATACCAATGTGGAATGGTTGCATCATGTCTTGGGTCACTTGGCTGGGTAATGGGGAAGAGAGAAATCAAACTCTAGTTTGAAAAGTCAAACGCCAATTTGAAAAAGTCAAATCCCAACAAGGTTGCCTAGTGGAGGGAGGAGAGAAAACCCACTTAGGGAAGGTTTCCTCCCTCCCCTTGCTGCCGGCCTAGAAGAGGAGTTGGGGGAGAACTCCCCTCCCCAAAAACTGCCTCTCCTACCTATATAAGGAGGGGTAGGGTGCCCCCCTAAACCTCACCCCAAAACCCTAGATCGGGCACGCCCTCCCTAAGTCGCCACCGCCCTAGGCCCTCCTCCAAGTCGCCGCCGCCGCCAGGCCCTGCCCTAGCCATCGGTCACCTCCACACCTCGGCCCTCTAAACCCTAGATTGCTGAGGCCCTCTTCTACTCCACCATACCCGCTTCGGCTTAGGCGAAGCCCTGCGGGATTTCCCCTCTACTTCCACCACCACGCCGTCGTGCTGCTGGAATCGTGAGGAGAGATCTACAACCTCACACGCTCATTTGCCGAACAAGGAGGGAAGGTCTTCATCTAGCACCATACATGTGACCGATCATGAAGCGCTTTTAACGCTACAAGGATCATCTACACAATCTTGATATCGACAAGTGAACAACTACATCACCCACAAGAATTCGACCTCGTTAACCGCTTTGGATCTTTGAGGGTTAGTCCTCTATGAACTCGTTACACCGATCTACTAGATTAGATCTTGGCTTGTGTGTGTTCATGTGATAGAAGTTTTTTGTTTTCCATGCTACGAACCCGTACATCTAGATCTACATTTTGACCAATCCATTTCATTTCTTAGTGAGTGAATCCTTTGGGATCTAGATCTTGGGGGATTTTTTGTTCGTCTTTGATTCCTTCTATCTTGTTCCTCCAATAGCTTTAGTAGCTTTGTTGGAACTTGAGAGTGAGGGATTGGAGAATCTTTGTGGTGTTCTTGCCTTTTGCATTAGGTGCATCGGTTTGAGTTCTCCTTGGATGATTTGGTTCGTGATATTCATTGAAGCTTCTCTCTCTTGGGTTCTTGGAACCCTAGACGGTTTTGTGGCCTTGGTGGCGTTTGTTAGGAGCCTCCAATTAAGTAGTGGAGAAGTGCCCCAACCTTGTGAGAGGTTACGGATTGCCACCGACAAGTGCACCGATAGTGGAAGTGTGGATCGATCCCGTTGGGGTGAGATTCACTGGAGAAAAAGGGAGGCCTCTTGTGGCGTTGGTGGTTTGATACCACCCCCTCTCCTAACGATACGTACTCCATGTTGGGAGGAACTCAGTAAAATATCATTGTCTCCACGTGCCTCGGTTATCTGTATATCCGAGATCTTACTTATGCACTTTACTTTGTGATAGCCTTCGTGCTTGAAGTATATATCTTGCTATCACATAGTTTCTTGTATTGCTTAGCATAAGTTGTTGGTTCAAATAGGTGAACCCTAGTTGTTCTAGGTTTTGTGCTTAACAAAGTAAACGCTAGTTTACTTCCGCCTTTGTTGAGCCACTCTCGTAAAAGTTTTAAACCGCCTATTCACCCCCCTCTAGGTGGCATCTGTATCCTTTCACATAGAAAACAACTAGCAAGACAAAGAGATCGAACAAGGCAACCGAGAAGAGGAGGTTGTAATTCATGAAGTTTTGTTTGTTCGGGGCCTATCAACAAATCCATACCTGCCTCGCGGGTCGCCCTCGACAAATCCGAAGGTCTTCCCATCACTTACCCCACAAAAGCCACCTCTCCACTACTCCTCTACACCCTGCCATCCCGAAGGAGGTTGCCGGCCAATGGCAACGGTGGGGTTCCCTATTTTTTCCTTTTTTGTTTTGTTGTCTAGATTTTCTATCATATCATGTCGAGACCTAATGCCTTGACTTTATTTCTGGAGGTATACGTCGCCGGCACGGGCTTTTTGTTGCTATCAACATCGATCCATCTCCGTCACCACTCGTTGGGGTTAACAAGCTTGACGATGCTGTTTCTTGCGGGCGTGGGTGCAGGTCAGGGTAGGGGATGGTGCCTGAGCATGCGCTAAGGCCTCTCGGGGGCTGCTTCGGTCAGGAATGAGAACTGGGTCGCGCTAATGAGGCATACATGCTGGATCTACAGGCACCAGATCAACATCTTAGCTAGTTATAGCATTGGGCTTATTCGCCTGATCTGCCTTTGTTGTAGGAGTTCGGTCTTGTGACGCCTTCATCGATGTCGACGTGAAGATCCATGTTCCTATGGCTAGTGGCGACCCTCCATGCACTTTGGAAACACCATGTCACCTTAGTTTCTGTGATCTCCAAGGTGTTGACATGAGATCTTTATGGTCGTCTTCCGATCTCGCATGCTCAAGTCGAGTCGAGAGCCAGTACTATCAACGGATTGGGAGAAGTATGCATCTCAGACGATCAATGTTCTTGCAACATTGTTCTCAACGAGTAGGTAAGGCGAAGATTTCGTCCTTGGAAGTCTCAATTTCAATCGTGAAAACCCGAAGTCTGACCTTCAGTGGTTGTACTAGGCAATGCCTGTTACCTAGTTGTTTTCTTGTTGAAGGAATTGTATAGAGTTTGGACCTTATTCCCGGGAAAACCAAGAATCTGACCATGCTAGCTAGACCGAACGATGATGGGATTTTGACCCTGTTACTTTTCTAGAAGTGTCATTTTGAACAAACTTTTTTCAGATTCTATATGTCGCCGCCACTGGTGGTGCTCTTAATGCTATGAGTCACTGATTGGTTCAGTGGGGTCTTATGTTTTCTTCTTTCTTTTTTCTTTGTTTTTGGGATTTGTGCATTGTTAATCTCTATACTTGGTCTAGTTATTATGTTGTTATAGAGATCAGGTGTAATTGGTATCATTTTGGTATTAATACTTCCTTTATCGAACCTTATATGTGCTTAGTGTCTCCTTCAGGGAGTTAAGAGTAGAATGTCTAACATTTATTTCCTACAAAATGTTCTAAATTAAAAAATAGATAACAAGCACCACGACAGCACCAGCTTTAAATTAATAAAGCGACATGGCCAAAGAGGCAGCATTACAACGAAAGACGGATGGGAGTACCAGCAAGCGTTTAACACAGTACAAGCCCCAAGACAGCCGAACAGCAGAGAAAAAATAACATAGTTCAAAGGCAGCACGAAGCAAAACAACGCGGACACCCAAATCGTACACATATAGAAGGGCGTCGATGAGCATGTTCGAGATGAGAACCCGAACAGGGCACCTAAATCGTAATTAGTTTCATGACATGCATGTTTAATATATTTTTGAAGAACGTGCATGTTTAATTTTCTGAATGTTAGCAGGAGAGCTGCTAAATTCAATGATTAGATAAAGAAATTTGTTACAAAATGGTATAGCGATAAAGGCATCTAAGAACCCTGGTCGCCAAAGTGGAAAGCAAGACAAAATAGAAAAGAAGGCTTCTAAAAATCATCCTGGGTCGAACGAGATCTTCGCTCGTGCCATATTCCAAAGCTTGGCTTTCTCGTGTATGCGGGCGACAAGCCTGGCGGTTGAGAGATCTTCATTTGAAAAATTCGCCTGTTTCACCCTCTTCAAATCTTCCAAGTTGCCAACATTATGAGGGAACGTGTGCCCTTTCTTTTTTTTTGTTTTGGGGTATTTAGACGGCAAAAAAATAGTCACTCCATGATCGTGGTGGCTCCACTCCATGACCATACATCCCTCGTCCAGGTGCAATCCGTGAGTAGGTATGACATGGGTATGCTCTACGGGTACCCAATATTGGCCTATCTAGTTTGACCCAGCGATATCCCTTGTGATGATCTGCACCCGATGATGAAGACCAAGAAGGATTTGGATGGCCCAGGCCCATGAAGGATGCGATTTCTTAGAGGATACAGCTATCTTTAGATAGAAAGTTTGAAAGGCAAACCCTAATTTGTAACCGACTTGGCCCTATTATGAGACCTGGACTACCTATATAAAGGCCAGGAGGGCACGACGAGAAGGACCACCTAGACCCTAGAATACACACCTGCTAGATCTCATTTGCACACCCTTGTAATCCTCGGTTTCACGGATAATCAAGAATAGACAAAAAAGAGTAGGGTTTTCCCTCCGGGGCCTGAACCTAGGTAAACCTCGTGTCCTGCATTGCTTGTTTGTTAGATGAACGAGATCTCCAGTGCACCCCTCTTCCTTAAACCCAAGTCCATCAAGTATGGGCATTGACGTGAACACCCCATCAACGCTCCCACGCCGATCTACGACACGAATAGCAATATCAGTTGCGACTCCGATCTGGACGATCTGCTATCAGGAAAAGAATCCTATGGCTCTGGACCGGAGAGCTACGTGAGCAACGACCTCACCAATTTATACATGTGCACTGATGTTGTTAACGGTTATGACAGTCGCGGTAATAACGGGAACGGAGATGAACCTCCTAATCCCAACACCAACAACAACAACGGATCGAGTTGCCCTCAGATCCATCCCACCGATCCCGAATGGGAATGGGTCAAGGAGGCCTTACGAGGAAATCCCCTACCAGACGATGCATCCCGCACCATGATGATGGGCTACAATTGGATCCTCGTGAAAGAGTACGATCACCAGCAGGTGGTGAACGCTCAACTAGAGCAATGCAACAAGGCAGACGACAAATCGAGTGCCAGGCGCGTGACACTCTCCTCCATGGGTGGATCCTCCTCAAAGGACAACAATGGCGGACCCCACAAGAGGCGCTCTTGGCTGGACCAATGGGCAAACGCGATGCGCTAAGCCACCAAGGCCCTCGACTTCTCCTTGATGCCGGTGGACTCACAGGGTAAAATGATACCCAAGATGCCACAAGCAGCGGTGATAGCAGCTACTAGGTACCTACTAACCAACCAGCTGCTGGTCAAGGACCCACGAGCTGCAGTCCACCGATCTGCCATCGCTAGACTCAGACTGGTAAAGTATGTGCTAACAACAAATCCGTCTCCAGAGCCAAATAAATCAGCGGTGAAGTTCACGAGGAACCATATGCCATCTTCTGATGAGGAAGGCAATGACTTATCGCGACAACGTCGTAGCCTGCGGCAAAAGAGCCACCACTATGACGCTCGTGACTAAATCATGTAACGCAAGGTCAACAAGATGCATGCCAAACACTCCTACTCCACTAAGTATGAGGATGAAGACACTGAGTTCTATGGTTCTCGATGCTTCAGTCGAGCCATCTTACGGATATCTCTTGGTGGAACAACTTCATTTCCGGTTTACTTTCTTGGTGGAACAACTTCGTTTCCGGTTTCATTTCTTGGTGGAACAACTTTGTTTTCGGTTTCCATTCCTTTCTTTGTTTCCGGTTTCCTTTCCTTTCTTCGTTTCTGGTTTCCTTTCTTGGTGACGGACCATGCCGCGAAGACCGCCACCCATGCTGTCACACATGCAATGATGGACTTCGCCGCATAGCAAGGCATAGATATCGTGCTGGACCTTACCATGCAGAGCTTGAATGGCAAGAACGTAAACATCATGTGCAACTCGGAGGCAGCTACACATTCCATTGTATGCATCTCGGCAGCGCTTGAGTTTGCTGTGATCGTATAAGTTGGCCGATGTAATGGTCCCACAACTTCGATCGCGTCATGTCGATGGTACTGCTGCGGCGTGCTGCTTGCCGCGCTTCTTTGCAGGCTGCAGCATAACCTACGTTCTCGTGACAGTATAGAGAAGCGGGCACGTATTACTATATATGGAACACATGCCTATGATTATTTAGTACTTTGATGCTTTATATTATTTATCTGCAAATGCCCTAGATCTTGCTATTACATGAATAGTCTTGTGCATGCAACGCCCGTCCATCCATCCCTATTCCTACCGCACTCAAATCCCGTTGTTTGCTACTATTGTTACTACTGCCTTTATTTTCCTGCTACTATTACTCTGCTATTACTATTACAAAACTATTGCTACTGATAAACTACTGTGAGCAAGACTATTTCCAGGTGCAGCTGAATTGACAACTCAGTTTTTAAGGCTTATAAATATTCTTTATCTCCCCTTGTGTCGAATCAATAAATTGGGTTATACAACCCTCGAAGACTGTTGCGATCCCCTATACTTGTGGGTCATCAAGACTATTTTCTGGCGCCGTGGCCGGGGAGCATAGCTTTATTTGTAAGTTCACTTGGGATTACTATTGTTTGTTGCTATCCTTTTCATCATGGGGAAAACTCGTGGTGGAAAATTTCCTATTTTACCATCCACTACAAGAAGAGGTACAGTTCTAAAAACCTCTGTTGCTCTTGATTCACCATCTGTTATAAGTAAGCTTGTTACACCACCACCACATACACCTGCTACACACATTGCTACTACTGCTGAATCTAAAATTGCTTCTGATGCTCATGATGTTACTTCTATTGTGCTTGATGAGAGTGGTTCATTAGGTCCTTCCCTAGATGCTACTATTGCTAGAACTATACTGGGAAACACTGGAACTCCTAGTGAAGACACTATTACACCTGTTAGCTCACCTGAGTCTAGAGAGAGCTATGATATTAATGATGAATATATTGAAACGACTGATGAATTTATTGAAGAATATCGAAACACACATGGTGCTAGTGCTATTAAGAGTCTTCTTGAGAAATGTACTATTATACCTAAACTATCTCCTGATGCTAAGTTTGTCACATCTCCCATAAACATTAAAGATAAAAATTATGATTTCTCTCTTGATTTATCCTATATAAACATTGTTGAGAAAGAACCTTTTTGTGGGACTGAGAATGGAAGGGCTGTGGAACATGTGACTGGGCTTTCTACTATGAGTGCCTTATTTTCTGATGATATTAAGATGTGCACCTAATTTTTTGCTAAAATTTTCCCTTTTTCACTAAAAGGAGAAGATAAAGCTTGGTTTAATAATTTACCCCTGGATCCATTGATAGCCCTGATTGCTACTTTCTTTCAGAAATATTTCCTTCCTAGTGCTCGGCATGCTGTTTTGCAGAAACTTTTTGATTTTTAACAGGGAGAAGAGGAGAAATTGCCTGAGTCATGGGCAAGGTTTTGTGCCTTGATTCATGCACATCCTGGATGTCCATTACCTAAAAATGAGCTCCTTGATATCTATTATAATGGACTAACTGATGAATCTAGGACATACCTGGATAGTTTTGATGATTGTGTTTTCACGAAATGAACTCCTACATAAGATGAGGAATTAATGGCTAAAATAAGCAAGAATTATGATGATTGGACTACAACTGAGCTAATTACACCTGAGCCAACTATACCTGAACCAATTGTGCCTGAGCCAACCCCAACACCAACACCCAAGAAGAGGGGAGTGATTGAATTAAATGATGAAGTGATGAAAGAAGCTAATAATTGTCTTAAGGAGAAAGGTATTAAATCTGAAGATCTGAAGAATTTACCTCCTATAGAAGAATTATGTAAGTCAATTTCCCACTCATCTACTATTGAGGTACACTCTCTCCAACATTTTGATTAAGGTGATATTCCTTGTGGTAAACCTCCTAATCAATTCTTAGAGGAACTTCATACTTTTATTGTTAAACAAGGTAATTTTAATAAACAAGTTTAGAATCATTTATTAGAAAACTCTACAGCTATTAATGAGTAGAAAGATATTGTGGAAAGAACTTCTAATGATGTTAAAATGCTTGTCAAACATTTCCAAATGGTTCAAACTCAAATTGATCAACTTGCTAAAGTACAAAAGGATATGCTAGTTAATGCTTCTGGAGATAAACATGCTTATGAAATCAGAACTATGAGTGGTGCTACCACTCAGGATCCCTTATATCCTGAGGGACATCCTAACAGAATTGAGCAGGATTCTCAACAAGCTGAAAATAGTGGTACTCCTTCTAAGAGAAAGAAAAAGAAACATAAGACAGTTGAGGAACCTTCTGAACCTGCTATAGATCCTAATAGTATATTTGTCTCTGATGCTGAAACTGAAAGTGGTAATGATAACAATGGTGCTCCTGATAAGGAAGAAATTGAAGAGGAACCTAAGAGGCACACTAAAAACACTAAGTATACTAAGGAAGATTTTGTTGCTAATAAACATGGTAGTGAAAGAGAACCTTGGGTGCAGAAACTAATGCCTTTTCCTAATAAGAAACACAAGTCAAAGGAGGAAGAACACTATAACAAGTTATGTGAGTGGATGAAACCTTTATTTTTTCAAATTGATTTGACTGATGCTATTAAGTTGCCTCCTTATTCAAAGTATATGAAGGATATTGTCTCTAATAAAAGGAAGATTCCTAATGAAGAAGTTTCCACTTTCCTTGCTAATTATTACTTCAATGGTAATGTTCCAAAGAAACTTGGGGATCCATGGATTCCAACTATTCCTTTCTCTATTAAAAATAATTAGGTTAGAACTGCTTTGTGTGATTTTGGAGGAGTTAGTGTTATGCCTTTTTCTATCTATAAGAGACTTCAACCAGAAAAATTGATACCAACTAATATATCTTTGCAAATGGCTGATAAGTCTACTACTATTCCTGTTGGTATATGTGAGGATGTCCATGTTCAAGTGGCCCATAATTGCTTGGTATTAATTGATTTTGTTGTGCTTGAGATGCTTGAAGATGATAATATGTCTATTATTCTTGGGAGACCTTTTCTTAATACCGCAGGTGCTATCATCAGTTGTAATCAAGGAAAGGTAACTTCTAATATTAATGACAAAGAGCATACTGTCTTTTTCCCTAAGAAGATTGATAAGAGTTATGTCCTAAATTCAATTGAAAATATTGAGGGCATCAAAGTTGGAGAAATATATTGTCCCATACCACAAGAAAATTATGAAACTATTATGATTGGAACTATTGCTATCAACATTGAGGTAACATAATCATTTAGTGAAATGCAAAGTTTTGTTTCATATAAAATTGTTTTGGTAACAAGACTTGATCAACCTTGTTAACAAAGGGATTTTAATGAACAAAACAATGTTTTCACACTGATTATCCTTGCTCACTTTTATTTTCTCTACTCCAATCTTTGTTTTTCCTCTTGTTAGTCTTAGTTTTGCTTGTGTTGCTTGCTTGTTAGAGTGTCTTAGAACTTCTGTAGTTTTGGTTTTGGTTTGCTTTTGCGTCTTTCAAAAATCTTTTTTTGCGAGAAAATCAATTTTCATAACCTGAAAATTCACCAAAAATAAAGTTCCCGAAAAATTCCAGAAAATTCATATTAAATTTTTTCACGAAAAAGGGGTAGAGGGGTTCCTAGAGTGACCCAGGGGGGCCGCCCACCAGGCAGGCACACCCCCTGGTGTCATGGACAGCCCTAGGGCGCGCCTGGCCTAGGTGTGGGCCACCCCTGGCCCTCCACTTAGTCTCCTTCCTGCCACTTCTTTCTCTCTCCCAAAAAACACCGGAAAGATTCTCAAAGCTCGAGTTTCTGCTCCTGATTTTTTATCTCCTTGCTCAGCCCATCTTTGTTGCTGATTTTTGGAGGGATTGCTCTCCGGTATGTTCCTCCTCCGTTTGTCTAATTAGATTTTTGATTGGTGGATTGTAGCTTGAGTATTTTGATACTGTAGGTGACTGGTTATGTGAACTTGCATGCTTGTTCTATGCTTAGATATTTCATTTTGATGCATGTTTAGCCCTCTAGCAAGTTCCTAGAGTAGTTCCCCATCATTTATTAACTTGGAATCACTTGGTTTGATGTTTGTCTAAAAATTTCAGAAAAGAAGATGAGTGAATACCAGATGAGTCGACATGAATTAAGGGTACCGGAGGTTATGAAATTCCACCATGAGGAGGAAGTTTTCTCTTCCATTTATCCATGCCCAGAATTCATGAGAGCTGCAGGGATATTTCAGGATTTCCAAAACTCTAATTTCTAATACAGGGTTGGAGCATTTTGTTGGAGAAGAACCTTACCAATATGTGAAACTAACTATGCATGTGGTGCAAGACTTTCGATTTAGTTGGTCCTTGCCTAACCCCATGGTTCACTACAAATTTACAATATAGCTGTCAACCTCCCCTTTGATGATTTTTGTGCAGCCATTAGAGTGCCACAGTGGGGTTCATGTGAGAAGATTAGAGAGAGGCCTACGCCACTCATGGACTTATATGCGGAGATTTGCCAAGGATGCAGCTTCTCAAAGGAGAGTGGTAAAATTTGGAATATTCATCTCCCATCCATTCATTATTTTTCCTATTTCATTGCTAAGTATGTTCTTTTTAGGAAGACTACTAGTAAGTTATCTTCATTTGATCTAGCTTTTATCTCAGCTACTTTGAAAAGGGATAGAACTTATAACTTAGGTGCTTTGATAGCCTTACGTCTTGCTGCTAACTGCGATAAAGGTGGAATATGTGGATGCCTCATTGCCTCTCGTTTGTTAGCTTTTCATGGTTTAGTGATACGTCCAATTTGCATCACCATTCTATATCATAATTTGCCTCTATTCATTGATATATGTCTTTTCATCTGTTTATGCATGTTGGATGATTCTTGGAGGATGGACTGCCGGAGTCTGGATTCTGATGGAAAAAGAGGTGTTTTGATGCAATTTCGCAAAGATCAGGAAAATACCAGAAAAATATGGGAAAATTATATTTTCCCAGAAGACAGAGGATGCCATAAGGGAAGGCAAAGAAGGGCCATAGGGGGCACACACCCCACTAGGCGCGGGTGCCCCCTTAGCCGTGCCTAGGGTAGGTGTGGCCCACATGCTCGGATCCCGACTCTGCCCTCTCGCCTATATCTTCCTTACTGAACCCAAACACCAGGGGAGCGACCACAGATAGATTTCCATCACCTCTGCGGGGCGGAAAACACCAAGAGAGAAAGATCTCTCCGGAAGACAGATTTCTGCCGAGGAAATTCCTTCCCAGAGAGGGGAGATCGTCGCCATCAACACCGTCATCAAGATAGGCTTCATCGGGATCATCATCATCATCCATATCATCATCTCCACTAGCACCATCATCACCACTCCATCCCGCTGTAACAATCGTGTTGGATACTTGCTTAGTTCATAGGGGAAACTTTCCCGGTGTTAATTACTATTGTAGTTGATGCTTGTGAGTGGAACCATTGGATTATTGTTTATGTTCACATTGTTATTCATCACCATATCACCTTTGATCTTGATCCATATGATGTCTTTTGAGTAGTTCTTTTAGTTCTTGAGGACATGGGAGAAGTCATGTTGTTAGTAGTGGATTTGTGTTGAGTTATTATTCAATGGTTTAGTATTTAAGTTGTGGTGATATTCTTCTAGTGGTGTCATGTGAACGTCGACTACATGATACTTCACCATTTATGGGCCTAGGGGAATGCATTGTGTATTTGGCTACTTATTATGGGGTTTCCGGAGTGACAGAAACCTAAACCCCCGTTAGGACACCTTTGCACAAGGGAGTGTAGGATCTCAGTGTTTAAGGCTGTGGTTAGGTTTATATCTTAATTACTTTCATGTAGTTGCGGATGCTTGCAGGGGGTTTAATCAAAAGTATGTATTAGTCCAAGTAAGGTCAGTACATTAGCACAGGTTCACCCACACAACACTTACAACACCAAAGAAGAGTACTCAGCTATTTGAAGTGAAAGCACTTGACAGAATTTCCATGTGTCCTCGAGAACGTTTGGTCCTTATAAGTATTCCCACCGGATTGTCCTTTGCTAAGAAAGGATTGGGCCACTTGTTGAGTTTGTTCTGTCTTTATTACTTGCACTTTGTTTTGTTGTTTTATCAGAAAACCACTAAAAATCCGTTTGCTAAGTATTTATTGAGATTTCCTGCTCCATACCACTAGTTAACACCTTCTGCTTCTTGTTGGGATCGACACTCCTATTTATTGAAAGTACTACGATACACCCCCTATACATGTGGCTCATCAAGACTATTTTCTGGCACCGTTGCCGGGGAGTGAAGCGCTATTGAAGAGTGGAACTGGTAAAGGAAACTTCTACTATGAGTATTTATTTTTGTTTTTGCTTGTTACTCTGTTTCCAATATGGATAACTCACTTGGTTTTATGTTTGGCAAAACAACTACCACTTCTAGGGTAGTAGATGAACCACCACCTGTTGAGATAGATCCTTTTAAGGTACCTACAAGTATTGTTGATCGTGTTATGGATAATTATTATTTTGGGGATGGAACTGTCTATCCTGGTGATCACTTGATTTTTATCCATGAATTATGCGGGTTGTTTAAGTGTGCAAGTATCACAACTGAACAGGTGAAGAAGAAGTTACTTGTTGGAGATATGGCCTAGAGGCAATAATAAAAGTGGTTATTATTATATCTTTGTGTTTATGATAAATGTTTACATTCATGCTATAATAGTATTAACCGGAAACATTAATACTTGTGTGATTTGTAAACTAAATTAGAGTCACTGGTAAAGCCTCTTTATAATACTAGCTTGTTGGTTAATAGATGATCGTGGTTTATCGATCATGAACATTGAGATGTTATTGACAACAAGAGCATATCATTAGGAGAATAGTATGATGGACATACTCCTATAGATAAGCGTAGCATAAAGTTCAAGTCATTTCAATATTCCATTTCCTATAAGCTTTCTGATACATAGTAATCTAATTCCTTCGACCATGAGGTCATGCTAATCACCATCACCGGAAGGACGCTTTGATGACATCAAACACCACACCGTAACTGGGTGGCTATAAAGGTGGCATTGAGTGTTCGGAAAGTATGTGTTGAGGCACATGGATCAAGAGTGGGATTTGTCCATCCATATGACGGATAGATAAACTCTGGGCCCTCTCGGTGGAATGTCATCCAATTAGCTTGCAAGCATGTGACTTTCTCACAAGGGATCACATATTACGGGAACAAGAAAAGGGTACTTATCGGTAACGAGGTTGAACTAGGTATGCAGAGATACCGACGATCAAACCTCGGATAAGTAAACTATCGCGAGACAAAGGGAAATTGGTTTCGTATGTAAGTGGTTCATTCGATCACAAATTAATCGTAGAAATATGTGGGAGCCATATGAATTTCCAGATTCCTCCATTGGTTATTGATCGGAGAAGTGTCTCGGTCATGTCCACGTAATTCACGAACCGTAGGGAGACACACTTAAGGATTCAATGTTGTTTAGTAGATAGGGAATGTAAGTAGGGAGACCGAATGTTGTTTGGAGTCTCGGATGGGATCTGGGATATCACGAGGAGATCCGAAATGGTCCGGAGAATAGGATTCATATAAGGAAAGTCCAATTCCGGAGTTCGGGAATGATTTCGATGTTTTCATCGGAGAGGTTCTAGAAGGGTCAAGAAGGTTCACCGGACCGGAAGGGGAATGGTTCATGAATGTGTCATGGTTAAATGGAATGATTGGATCATGTCCTAGGTCACTTGGTTGGGCATTTGCAAGAGAGAAATAAAGCTCTAAATTGAAAGTCCAAAGGGAGGTTTGAAAAGTCAAACTGGAACAATAGTTTCCTAGTCGAAAAAGGAAAGAGTCCTTCCTTCTCTCCAACTTGGGTTTGGGGAAGGATTCAAACTCCCCTCTCCCAAGCTGCCCTCCCTCTCATAAATAGAGAGGAGGGGCTGCCCCAAAGCAACACAACCAGCCCTCCCCACCTCCAAGCCGCGCCGCCGCCCTAGCACCATCGCCGCCGCTTGTCGCCGCCGCCGCCAGCCCGTCGCCGTCGCCCTAGCTGCCACCGACACCACCTCCTCCTCTACGGCCTTCTAAACCTAGATCGCCGGAAACCCTAGATCCACCATAACCTGCTTCGGCTTAGGCGAAGCCCTATAGGATCTTCCCTCTACTTCCGACACCACACCGTCGTGCTGCCAGAATCACGAGGAGATAACTACAACCTCCACTGCCTGCTGGAACAAGGGAGAGGAAGGTCTTCATCGAGTACCAAACGTGTGACCGAGTGCGGAAGCGCTGCCGGAACGCAGTGCCAGAAGGATCGTCTACGCGATCTTGAGATCGGCAGGTGTACGACTACATCACACACGAGAATTTGCTCTCATTAACCACTTTGGAATCTTCGAGGGTGAGTAATCTAATCGACTCGTTGCTACAATCTAGTAGATATATCTTGCTTGTTTGTGTGCATGCAGTACAATTTTTTTGTTTTCCATGCTACGAACCCCTACAGTGGTATCAGAGCCGTGTATATATGTAGATCTGTTGCACGAGTAGAACACAATGGTCATTATGGGCGGTGGTGCTTTTATTATCAATTTCTTTTTGTGTACTTTGCATCTTGCGTTATGATGGGATGAAGCAGCCCGGGCTAACCTTACATGACATCGTTCATGAGACTTGCTCCACGCTCAACATGCAACTTGTATTGCATAAGTGTCTTTGCGGGTGTCTGTCTCTCCCATCATAGTATATATTCAATTTACAACAGGCACTTGATAGTTCAAGCATCAACGTTGTGGTTCTTGTTCGTAAGTTAGAACGACACTTATTGAAAGCCCCAAACCATGTAAAATATGCAAAGAAAATTAGAGGCGTCTAACTTTGTTTTGCAGGGGTGTGTTGTGATGTGATATGGCCATGATTGTGATTATATATGATGTATGCAATGTTCCTTATTGTAAGTTGGCAACCGGCAGGAGCCATATGGTTGTCTTTTAATTCCATTAAGACATGTGTGTCTATTATTCAAAGTAGTTGTAATAGTTGATACAACCATGTAGCGGCGACATTGGCCTTAACGCAATGCCGGTGATGATGGAGATCATGTTCGTGCTTGAAGATGGAGATTGGAAGCACAAGAAGAAAGGCCATATCATATCACATATTATGACTTGCATGTGATGTTAATCCTTTTATGCATCTTGTATTTCTTAGTTCGCGATGGTAGCATTATAAGATGATCCCTCTCACAAAAAATTTCAAGTTATAAAGTGTTCATCCTTAGTAAGCACCGTTGCTAAAGCTCGTTGTTTCGAAGCACCACGTGATGATCGGGTGTGTTAGATTCTGCGAGTGTATACAACATGAGCAAGCCAGATTTTCTCATGCGGAAGCTAAGGTTTGATCTTGACGAGCCTAGAATGTACAAATATGGTCTCGGAACACGGATCACCAAAAGGTAAAGCATGAGTCATATAGTAGATATGATGAAAGTGTTGATTGTTCGCCATTGAAGCTACATCAACTCTCGTGATGATCGGTTTTGATGTGGTGGATTTGGTTCGTGTGATCACTAAAACAATATGAGGGATATTGTTTTGAGTAGGAGTTCACCTAGATTAATTTAACTATTAATTAGGACTCAATTTGTCATAAACTTAGTCTAAACTATTGCAAATATTGTGTAGATCAATGGCGGCCCCTACCATCAATTTTAATGAGTTCCTAGAGAAAGAAAAGTTGGAAAACAATGGAAGCAACTTCGTGGATTGGCTCCACAATTTGAGGATTGTCCTCAATGCTGGTAATTTAACCTATGTGCTGGATGCACCGCTGGGTGACCCACCTGCAGCTGATCCTACTGATGAGGTGAAGAATGTTTTCCTCACTCGGAAGAATCAGTACTCCACAGTTCAGTGTACTATCTTGTATGGTTTGGAATCGGAGCTTCAGAAAAGGTTTGAGAACCATGACCCACATGATATTGTCCGTGAACTCAAAATGATATTTGAGGCTCACGCGACAGTTGAAAGTTATGAGGCTTCTTAAAAGTTCTTTAACTGGGAGATGTAAGAGGGCAGCTCCGTTAGTGAGCACGTCCTTAAGATGTCTTGGCACGCAAGAAAGCTTCAAATCTTGGGTATAGTGATTCCTAATGCTTTGGGGATTCACCGTGTCCTCCAATCACTACCACCAAGTTATAAGAACTTTGTGATGAACTACAATATGCAAAACATGGACAAGTTGTTGCCTGAACTCTTCTCCATGTTAAAATCTGCGGAAGTGGAGATCAAGAAAGAGCACCAAGTGTTGATGGTCAATAAGACCACCAAATTCAAGAAGCAAGGCAAGTCTAAGAAAAAGGGAAACTTCAAGAAGGTCGGTAAGAAACTTACCGCACCGGTGAAGAAGACCAAGGCTAGGCCTAAGCCTGATATTGAGTGCTTTTACTGCAAGGGAGAAGGTCACTGGAAGCGGAATTTCCCTAAGTACTTGGCGGATTTGAAGAACGGCAACATCAAGAAGAAAGGTATATCCGATATACATGTTTTTGATGTGTATCTCACTAGTACTCGTAGTAGTGCCTAGGTATTTGATACTGGTTCAGTTGCTCCTATTTGTAACTCGAAACAGGTGCTGCAGAATAGACAGAAATTAGTGAAGAACGAGGTGACGACGCGCGTTGGAAATGGATCAAAGGTTGATGTGATCGCGTTCGGCATGCTACCTCTTAATCTACCATCGGGATTAGTTTTATACTTAAATAATTGTTATTTGGTGCCTGCGTTGACCATGAACATTATATCAGGATCATGTTTATTGCGAGACAGTTACTTTTTAAGTCCGAGAATAATGGTTGTTCGATTTATATGAGTAATATGTTTTATGCACATGCACCTTTGATAGATGGTCTATTCTTGTTGAATCTCGATTGTAGTAATACACATATTAATAACATTGAAGCTAAACATTTGAAATTGAGCGATAACTCGACCTATATGTGGCACTATCATATTGGTCATATTGGAGTGAAGCGTATGAAGAAACTCCATTCCGATGGACTTCTTGAATCACTTGATTTCGAATCACTTGAAATATGCGAAGCATGTCTGATGGGTAAAATGACTAAGACTCCATTTTCTGGTATGATGGAGCAATCTACGGACTTGTTGGAAATCATACATACCGATGTGTGTGGCCCAATGAGTATAGCATCGTGTGGTGGTTATCGTTATGTTCTTACCTTCACGGATGACTTGAGTAGATATGGGTATATCTATTTCATGAAACATAAGTCCGAAACTTTCGAGAAGTTTAAGGAATTTCAAATTGAAGTAGAGAATCAACATAACAAGAAGATTAAATTTCTATGATCTGATCGTGGAGGTGAGTATCTGAGTTACGAGTTTGGCGAGCATTTGAAGAAATGCGGAATACTTTCACAATTGACACTGCCAGGAACACCACAATGTAATGGTGTTCCCGAACGTCGTAGTCGAACTCTCTTAGATATGGTTCGTTCTATGATGTCACTTACAGATTTACCACTATCGTTTTGGGGTTATGCATTAGAAACAGCCGCGTTCACTTTAAATAGGGCACCATCTAAATCCGTTGAAATGACACCATATGAATTGTGGTTTGGGAAGAAACCTCAATGGTCATTCCTAAAAGTTTGGGGTTGCGAAGCTTATGTAAAGAAGTTATAGCCCGACAAGCTTGAACCCAAAGCGGAAAAATGCGTCTTCATAGGGTACCCAAAGGAAACTATTGTGTATACCTTCTATCATAGATCCGAGGGCAAAATCTTTGTTGCCAAGAATGGATCCTTTCTAGAGAAGGAGTCTCTCTCGAAAGAAGTGACTGGAAGGAAAGTAGAATTCAACGAGGTTGTTGAACCTTCTCTCGGACTTGAGAGTAGGGCAGCACCAGAAGTAGTTCATGTGGCGTCTACACCAATAAGAGAGGAAGATAATGATGCTGATCATGAAACTTCGGTTGAAGTCACTACGGAACCTCGCAGGTCAACGAGAACTCGTACCACTCCTGATTGGTATGATCCCATTATGAGTGTCATGTTGGTGGACAACACCGATGACCCTGCGACATATGAGGAAGCGATGATGATCCTAGATTCCAATAAATGGCAAGAAGCCATGAAATCCGAGATTGGATCCATGTACTAAAACCAAGTATGGGCTTTGGTGGACTTACCGGATGGCCGGAAGGCTGTCGAGAACAAATGGATTTTCAAGAAGAAAACAGATGTTGATGGTAATGTTACTATCTATAAAGCTCGACTTGTCGCAAAAGGGTTTCGACAAATTCAAGGAGTTGACTACGATGAGATTTTCTCACCGGTAGTGAAGCTAAAGTCTGTGAGGATTTTATTAGCAATCGCTGCATATTATGATTATGAGATATGGCAGATGGATGTCAAAATGGTGTTCCTCAATGGAGACATTGATGAAGAGTTGCATATGGTACAACCCAAAAGTTTTTACTATCCTAAAGATGCTAACAAGGTATCCAACTCCAGCGGTCCATTTATGGATTGAAGCAAGCATCCCAAAGTTGGAATCAACATTTTGATAAGGTGATCAAAAGTTTTGGTTTTATACAAACTTATGGAGAAGCTTGTAATTACAAGAAAGTGAGTGGGAGCTTTGTAGCATTCTTAATACTATATGTAGATGACATATTGTTGATTGGGAATAATGTAGACCTTCTTAATAGTGTCAAGGATTATTTGAATAATAGTTTTTCAATGAAAGATCTTGGCGAAGCATCTTACATATTAGGCATAAAGATTTATAGATATAGACCGACGCGCCTAATATCATTGTCACAGAGTACATATTTGGACAAAGTTCTAAAGAGTTTTGGAATGGAAGATAGCAAGAAATGGTTCTTGCCCATTTTTCCCAATACGACCTTGAGTAAAACTCAAAGTCCTGCAACGGCAGAAGATAGAGAAAGAATAAGTAAAACTCCCTATGCCTCAGCCATAGGATCTCTTATGTATGCCATGCTATGTACTAGACCCGACATTTCATATGCTGTTAGTTTGACTAGCAGATATCAAAGTGATCCAGGAGTGGATCATTGGACAGCGGTCAAAAACATCCTTAAGTACTTGAGAAGAACTAAGGATATGGTTCTTTCTTATGGAGGTGATGAACATCTCGTTGTTAATGGTTACACCGATGCTAGTTGGAACACCGATCCGGATGATTCTAAATCTCAATATGGATACGTATTTACTTTGAATGGTGCAGCAGTTAGATGGAGGAGTGCAAAGCCAAGTGTTGTGGCGGGATCTTCAACTGAATCGGAATACATAGCTGCTTCGGAAGCTTCACAAGAGGCGATATGGATGGAGGAGTTCATTACAGAGCTTGGTGTGGTTCCAAGTGCGCTGGACCCAATGTCTATCTATTGTGATAACATGGGCGCCATAGCTAATGCGCAAGAACCAAGGTCACACAAGAAGCTGAAGCATATGAAGCTGCGTTTTCACGCTATTGGAGAGCATGTCCAAGATGGTGATATAAAGATTTGCAAAGTACACACAGATTTGAATGTGGCGGATCCGTTGACTAAACCTCTCCCGAGGGCAAAAAATGACCAGCACCAAACCGCCATGGGTGTTCGGTATATTACCATGTAATCTAGATTAGTTGACTCTAGTGCAAGTGGGAGACTATTGGAGATATACCCTAGAGGCAATAATATAAGTGGTTATTATTATATCTTTGTGTTTATGATAAATGTTTACATTCATGATATAATAGTATTAACCGGAAACATTAATACTTGTGTGATTTGTAAACTAAATTAGAGTCCCTGGTAAATCCTCTTTATAATACTAGCTTGTTGGTTAATAGATGATCTTGGTTTCTCGATCATGAACATTTGAGATGTTATTGACAACAAGATCATATCATTAGGAGAATGGTATGATGGACATACTCCTATAGATAAGCGTAGCATAAACATCAAGTCATTTCAATAGTTCATTTGCTATAAGCTTTCTGATACATAGTAATGCAATTCCTTCGACCATGAGATCATGCTAATCACCATCACCGGAAGGATGCTTTGATGACATCAAACACCATACCGTAACTGGGTGGCTATAAGGTGGCATTGAGTATTCGGAAAGTATGTGTTGAGGCACATGGATCAAGAGTGGGATTTGTCCATCCATATGACGGATAAATAAACTCTGGGCCCTCTCGGTGGAATTCCATCCAATTAGCTTGCAAGCATGTGACTGGCTCACAAGCGATCACATATCACGGGAACGAGAAAAGAGTACTTATCGGTAACAAGGTTAAACTAGGTATGCAGAGATACCGACGATCAAACCTCGGATAAGTAAACTATCACGAGACAAATGGAAATTGGTTTCGTATGTAAGTGGCTCATTCAATCGCAAAGTAATAGTAGAAATATGTGGGAGCCATATGAATTTCTAGATTCCTCTATTGGTTATTGATCGGAGAAGTGTCTCGGTCATTTCCACATAATTCACGAACCGTGGGGAGACACACTTAAGGATTCGATGTTGTTTAGTAGATATGGAATGTAAGTAGGGAGACCGAATGTTGTTCGGAGTCTCGGATGGGATCCGGGATATCACGAGGAGATCTAGAATGTTCCGGAGAATATGATTCATATAAGGAAAGTCCGATCCTGGAGTTCGGGAATGATTTTGATGTTTTCATCGGAGATGTTCTAGAAGGCTATAGAAGGTTCACCGAACAGGAAGGGGAATGGTTCATGAATGTGTCTTGGTTAAGTGGAATGATGTAGCGACCTTGGATCGATAAAGATCCTAAGTCCCTGTGATTAACATGCTAGTCCATGGATCAATAGCTAGCACTCACAGTCGATGAAATATCATGTAAAACCCAAGTCTTTATTACATGAATCGAATAATCCATAGTTTACATTATTACAACAGAAGCGATATAAATACAACTTAGAGTCCCATCAATGCCACAGGCAGGTTGAGTGAAGACCCGCGATCCTAGCGCACCTTTCAATGATCTCTAGATTCTGCACATGAAACGTGCAGCCAAACGAGTTGGGTCAATACTTTGAATGTATTGGCAAATTACACCAAGGAAATAATAAGGCTAACTCTACATGCAAGGCTGAGTAGGCATTGGAGTTCATTTGCATAAAGCCATTTTTCTCTAAGTAAGAAGAAAATAAGAAGAGTTTTATCCTACTTTCTAAACATTTGCTGGAGTAAAATAGGGTCGAATGGCACACGAGGATATTACTCACCAAGTGTCCAAACAACCAAACACTTGGATATTACTCACCAAGTTCCCAAAATCCCACCCATTGGTGATATTACTCATGCCATGGGGTTTCAAAACTTTGTTTAGAAAGGAGAGAGGAAGATCCTTCAGAGGCTCCATCCTTCAGATGCTCAATGTTGTTCTATTTCCGTGAAAACGGATGATCGATCAGATTGCAATACTCTCGAGAGTTTGTGCACTTTACCCACAATCCACGATCAAGTCCTTTTATAGACAAGACCATGGCGAGGCTTTCCCTTAGTAGCCCCTCTACCTTCTGGATCCAACCGTGCCAAAAACCTCCAAATGTTGGTACCCCGGTGAGGTTTCCCACTAAGTACTAGGCCAAGACAAAGCCCATATGTATTGTGGTTGCACTGGAAGCTTATGAATTCTGAAACATGCCAGACTTCTTTGATTCCTGGGCGGCTGTCCTTCACCAAAATCTCACTCGTTGTCCCAACAACCATTCCGCCCAGAAGAAAACTTAGTTTTATTTTGAAGTGGATTTGAGAAGAAAAGATCGCTCAAAAGAGCCTTTATACTTAGAAAAATTCCTTGCCTTTCGAACCCCCAACGGTACTTTAGATATATATAGCATAGAAAGCAATACTTAGCAAAACAGGGGAACCTATTAGGAGGGGAAATCCTAAGTATAGAGATACTCATGGCTTACTACAAAATCATCGCACTTGCAAAATAATACTAAGGAAAAATTCTACTAGAACATCCTACACATGCATACTACAGAATTTTGAAGATCACATGCATAGAATCAAAACTAGGACAAAAGTTATGAACAAATGGTGTAACTTGCCTTATGTTGATAATATGGGTGATGATTGTATTTCTCCGTAGTAGTCGCACTCTCGGAACAATCTAACGCAGAAATAGAGTAATTCCAATCAAAACAATTGCAATATACAATACAACAATGATGATCACAAACATGCATGATGATTTAGCATGACACAATGGTTATATTTAGTTTTATGAACATTAACATATCATATGATGCATGTATAAGATCATTTAATGCAATAGGGTATTTATCATTAAATGTTGATTTCCATAATGGGGTTTTAATAGTTTGGTTGTACCTTCTATCCTAACTATCGAATTAAATTTGGTTCCCAGCTTTAATGGATATAGGATATTGATACAAACCAGTAGGAATTGGATTCACCTTAATCGGAGTTGTAAATCTTTTTCTATGATTTAATTACCATTTAATGGAGTTTAATTCATTTAAAATATTACTTCATCAAAAATTATGTCTAAGACCAGATTTGTATTCTTCGAGAAATTGTGAATCCAGAGACATATTATTTATATTTTTCTGATCTATAAATAATTTATTATGAATTTAATACTGTAAATGGACATTAAAACTAATTAAATTACTACAGAAATTTTTACAACTCCAAAATTGGAGCTAATATCATATTAAGGTCTTATATGAAATTACGAATCCATATATGCTTTATTTGTATTTTTAGGATATACAAATAATTTACTATAATTTATTTAGTCTAGATTATCCATTATACTATTTAAATTATTATAGTAAAACAATACTGTAAAACCTAGATCTAATCTCATATTATTATTCTAAATATTTTTATGGATCCATAGGTATATTATTTGTATTTTCCAGAGTAGTATTTATTTTTCTACAATTTAAATACCATGAAAGGGATATTTAACCAATTAAATAAATACAGAAAAACTATACCTCAAAAAATAGATATGATCACGGAATAATGTTCTACGATAAAATATCTTCCAACGGTATACTATATGTAATTTTGGGGCTTACAATCGATTTAATATGGATTTTACAAATTCTACCAACTTTCTGCAATTTAGATTACACTTTATTCTTTTTATTGCATAAATGCTGACTGGACACTGACCTGGGCCGAAGCGATGACAAGGCGCCGACATGGCTGACGATTAAGCTTGCTGACAAGGATGCCCACACGGCGCGCGCTGATTCGTTGATACCCCTTCGCGGGAAAGATCTATCCTGGGCCGCCGGATGGGGATCCAACGGCCTGAAAGCAAATCTTCCAGGGGGCTCGCCGGAGGTGACGTCGCTAGCGGCGGAGCGGCGACTGGCACATAGGAGGTGATGGTAGGTGGCGTTCCAGCGGCTCCCGACGATGAATAAGACACGTACGAGTCGCGGAAGATTATGTCGATGTCCCACATGCGTTCTTCGGCTCCTATCAGTGTCCCTGGCAGCGATGGAGGTCGACTGGAGCTTCGTGGTTCCTGACGTGCTCCGGCGCCCTCGGGTACGTGCTGTAGGGATATGGAGAAGGGGAAAACGGGGTGAGTTGAAGCGGAAGTGCTAGGAGAAGATAACGAGGGAGATAGGAGGGGCACGGGGTGATTGAACCATCGAAAACGAGATCGACCTGAGCTTTCTTCGGTAATGGCGGCGGCGGGATTGGAGTATATCGATCTAGGCGGCTAGCGTTTGTGGATAGCGAAAATTTGCTTGGGGAAAAGAGGGAGATGGTTTATATGGGGAGGATTGCGTGCACGAGGGGAAGAAATACGAAAGGATTCGTTCCGATTTTGGTGGAATTGATTCGGTGGGGATGAATGTGTTCATCCTGGTCTCTGTTGACGGGATGGGGGAGACGACTGACGGGTGGGCCCCGCGTGTCAGTGACAGAGGGAGAGGAGCAGGCTGGGGTGGGCCCATTGGCGAACATCCATTCATGCGTGGGAGAGAAAGGAAGGAGGGGGAGAGGTGCTTGGGCTGGGCCGGACGGGTTGTCGCCGGGTAGGTTACTTAATTCGGGTTTTGTTTTTTTTCTTTTGTTTTTATACACTTTCCTATTTAGTATTTCTTTTATAGTTTTAGTTATATAACTCCAAATTATATGAAATTTGTTTCTAAAATTTTCTAAATTCAAAACATACCCCTAAAATATTTAGTCCATAGTTTGGTCAAAACCAAAATCACAAGATTTCCATTATGCATAGAGTATTTATGGCCACTTTAGAGAAAATTCAAAATAGGGTTTAGGGTTTGGTAATTCTAGATATGTTTTTAGTGCATATTAAGAACAATATCCGTTCTATCAAATATACAAAATGTATTTTTCTTTTATGAACCTTTATGAGTGGATTTCAATTAGGGTTTTGACACAAGATTTTGAATGAGGGTTTGCATGAGATGCAATGATGCAATGCAACATAATATTTTTTTGATTTTTTTACCAATCTATTTACGTTGAATGTGGATTATGAATGTTCGAACAATCCTAAAAAGTTTTCTTTTGAATCAAATTTCAACAAGGTCAAACAATTCAATCAACTTATTAATTTTTATTTTAACATTCCAAAATTAGGATAATTTTGGGATGTTACAAAAGATTGGATCATGTCCTAGGTCACTTGGTTGGGCATTTGCAAGAGACAAATAAAGCTCTAAATTGAAAGTCAAAAGGGAGGTTTGAAAAGTCAAACTGGAACAATAGTTTCCTAGTGGAAAAAGGAAAGAGTCCTTCCTTCTCTCCAACTTGGGTTTGGGGAAGGATTCAAACTCCTCTCTCCCAAGCTGCCCTCCCTCTCATAAATAGGGGGGAGGGGCTACCCCAAAGCAACACAACCAGCCCTCCCCACCTCCAAGCTGCGACGCCGCTGGCCCATCGCCGTCGCCCTAGCCGCCACCGACACCACCTCATCCTCTTCGTCCTTCTAAACCTAGATCATCGGAAACCCTAGATCCACCATAACCTGCTCCGGCTTAGGCAAAGCCCTACAGGATCTTCCCTCTACTTTCATCACCACGCCGTCGTGCTGCTGGAATCACAAGGAGAGAACTACAACCTCCGCTGCCTGCTGGAACAAGGGAGAGGAAGGTCTTCATCGAGTACATAACGTGTGATCGACTGCGGAAGCGCTGCCTGTACGCAGCACCGGAAGGATCGTATACGGGATCTTGAGATCGGAAAGTGTACGACTACATCACCCACAAGAATCTGCTCTCGTTAATCGCTTTGGAATCTTCGAGGGTGAGTACTCTAATCGACTCGTTGCTACAATCTAGTAGATAGATCTTGGCTTGTTTGTGTGCATGCAGTAGAATTTTTTTCCATGCTACGAACCCCTACATTACTCTCCATATCCTTGAAAGGGAGAGCTGAAGAATGGTATAAGATGCTAAAGAATGGACAATCCATGGAATGGGAGGAGATGGCATCTCTCTTTTATTCTAAATTTTATCCTCCTAGTGAGATCCATAAGGATAGAAATCTAATATATAACTTTTGGCCTCGTGATGGAGAGAGTACAACTCAAGCTTGGGGGAGATTAAAGTTACTAATGCTTAAATGTCCTATTCATGAACTCCCTAACAATATTATTATCAATAACTTTTATGCTAGGCTTTCTCTTCCTGATAAAGATTTACTAGATGCTTCTTGTGCTGGATCATTCACATGTATGAAGGAAGAAGCTAAATGGGATCTACTAGACCATATTCAAGAGAACACTGAATCTTGGGAGAATGACAAAGGAAGAAAGTCAGGTATAAACTATGATTATGAATGCATTAAATCTTTTATGGGAACTGATGACTTCCGGGATATTAGTAATGAGTTTGGTCTTGATTCCCAAAGTATTGCCAACTGTTTTAAGGCCTTTGCCTCTTACATAGAAATTCCCAAAAAGAAGTGGAACAAGTACCATGCACCTTATAAAGATGTTGTAAATCATGTTCCTATTAGAAGTGCTGAAGTTTGTACTACTAATCATATTGTGCTTGAACCTTATTTTGAGAAAATACCTTTCCTAGCTAAGGTAAAGGATTATTCTATGATGATTAGTGCAGATAATAAAGGTACTAAGAAAACTGTGGAGCCTGATGATAAATTGAATATTGAACCTGTGGTAGCTATTGTGAAAGATCTTGACGCTAGAAATATAGATTGTCTTCCGTGAAGACTCTTCTAATGTTATCTCTCATCCTAGTAGGGCTAGAAAATCTAGTGTTCATGTGCTTTCTGTTAAAATTAGTGATCATTGCTACTATGGTTTATGTGATATTGGTGCTAGTTCTAGTGTTATTCCTTATGAGCTTTACAGGTAAATTATGCATGAAATTGGTCCTTGTGAGCTTGAGGACATTGATGTGGTTATTCACCTTGCTAATAAGGAAACCATATGCCCTATTGGTATTGTAAGAGATGTGGAGGTTCTTTGTGGTAAGATTAAGTATCCTGCTGATTTTATAGTGCTTAATTCTGCAGGTAGCAAAACTTGTCCTATCATTTTTGGTAGGCCTTTCTTGAACACTTATGGAGCTATTATAGATTGTAAGAAGGAGAAATTTTTAACTAAGTTTGATGGATATTCTTATGAGTTTAACTTTTCCAAATTTGCTAAAGCTCCTTGTGAAAAGAGCTTGCCTAATAAAGATTTCAGGATGGAACAACTTGCTTCTATTGATCCAGTTTATGACCTTGGACCTCTTTTTGGTGACTGTAAGTATGCTCATTCTTGTGGAGTAAATTGCAGGAAGCTACCACAATTCAGGCTGTCAGAACGAGTCAGTACCAACATTCTTAATTTTTGTTTGTCAGTGCCAGTTTTTGGACATGCGAACGCGAATCATGCTGATCCCTGTCTGATGCCGTTTTTGATAGCGCGGACCCACTGTCAGGGTCCACATGGACAAATGGCCGTTTCCATGCCGTTTGGACCGACCGCATCGGCACAGACACACCCGTTCGCTCGCTTGCTCCACTGTCAGTCAGCTCGCTCGCTCTCCTTCTCCTACCACCGTTCTCGCTCGACTAGGAGGCGATGGAGGAGCTGGTGAGTCCTAGAGGCGGTGCCGGCGACGAGGGCCGCATTGGGAGCTCCAGTGCTGTCGGCGGAGATAGCACACACGGCGGACGCAGAGTGGCAGAGCAGGATGAATTGGATGAGCTCTGGTCATCTCAGCCATCGAGGGTGGCGGCGATGCTGGCGCATCTCTGGGTGGACAATCCGGCGGAAAGCGAATGGTGGAGCAGCGGCCTCGGCGGAGTAGAGTATGTGTTCACTTTTCCCCCAATTTCCTATCTGAATTTTTCTGTCTAGGGTTAGTGTTTGCTGAATTTTACAATTTTTACTCGATTTCTGTAGTCTGGATCCTGAAATATGGGAAGTCGGAATTCAGTTGGATGGTGTAGACAATCTAGAGAGGAGAATAGCCAGAGAAGACATTACTTATATGAATATAGTTGCACTGATTGAGGAAAAAGGGTTTAGTTTTCAGAATTCCATTTACTGCACAATGTTGGGTGTACATGAATTGGTTCAGAACAACTGCAAGGTCTATGAACTACTGAATCATTTTGAATCAAGTAGGGTGCTGTCATTGTTTGTGAATAGGGGCAATCCTGCTGTAGTTAGAAAGAATAATAAATCTTCATACAAGTCCAGTGAAGCCACTGCATCTTCTATTGTGCTGCTTGAAGAACCTGTTCCTTATGATTGGAGTGAGCATGATGTCTATGTTGTTGATGGATAAGGTTGCATTTTTACAAGTCAGAGTGATGAATATGCACCTGCTAGTAGAGGAGTACATGTTCCAACTCAAGAGAGTCAGAATGTGGATAAGGGTAAAGCAATACAAAATGAAGACAGTGATGCTGATGATGATGGAAGCAATGGTTTAGAGAGTGAGCTTGATGATATATGGTGGGATATTGCCATAGGACAAGTTGATGTTGCACATTTGGAAGAAATGAGGCAGAAGGAACTCAAAGAATTGGCTGAGAGGTTGAGGAGAGGAGGAGGAAGAGAGAGGATCCCCTGCTACACTGTGAAGGGGACACAAATATTGAAGATTTGTTTGTGACTGCAGAAAAAGAAGAAGTTGCACATGAGTTGGAACCAGCACCTGTTTCAGTCAATAAGAAGAAATTGCCTGTGAAAAGAGGCCCAACTTTGAGGTGTCATTCAGAAGTGGAGATACAAGAGGAACCAGATTACATACCATCATCAGATGAAGACAAGGACACCGGTTTCCTTGAGGAGGAGGATGAATCAGACAATGAATTTCAGCCATTGTCAATGGTGCCACCAAAAGGCAGAAAGAGTAGAGCAAAGAAAAGGCCAGAGAGGAAGTGGTATGATGATAGAAGGCTTCAGCCACATGAGCAACTTTTCTTGAAGATGTGCTTTGTCAATGTTCAACAATTCAGGGATGCTTTGATAGATTTGCACATTTCTCAAAGTAGGAATTTCCAGTATTGGAGAAACTCTAATGTTAGAGTCATTGTTCATTGCATCAAGAAGGGTTGTCCCTTCAAGATGGTGGCATCTGAGATAAAAGGTGAGAAAACCTTTGTCACTAGGAATATGATACTACAACACACTTGTAATACTACAAATGAAAGTACCAGGGTCAGTGCTAAATGGTTAGCTCACACATATGAAGGAATGTTCAGGTCAGATCAAAATACAGGAATTCAGTCACTCATAGATGCAGCAAGGCAACAACATGGTGTGGAAGTCAGCAAGGATATGGCCTACAGGGCCAAAAATTTGGCTCTAGATGCTGTGTTGGGTGATCACAGGGAGCAGTATGTAAGGCTTAGAGTTTTGCTCAAGCTATCATTGATACTAACCCTGGTAGCAGGGTGGTTGTGACAACTGTGACACCAACACCTACAGCAGAAAATCCCTATACTAGCCCAACATTCCATGGTTTCTTCTTTTGTATCAATGGAGCCAGAGAGAGTTTTCTAAATGGTTGTAGGCCATTCATAGGTGATTATATTCTCATATTATTTTTTATAGTGCAACTCCTTTTCCCTGTGTGTAATAATTATCTTATTCTATAGGCCTTGATGGTTGCTTTGTGAAGCTGTGCACTGGTGCTCAAATTTTTGCTGCAATAGGAAGGGATGGCAATAACATGTACCCTATTGCCTTTGTTGTTGTACCCAAAGAGGACAAAGCCAATTGGTGCTGGTTTCTAACTCAACTTAAATATGCCCTTGGTGGAGAAGAGGGGCAGTTTGGTAGATACACATTCATGTCTGATAGACAAAAGGTTAGTCTTATCTTGTGCTTATCTAGTTTGTCTCGCCATAGTTAACTAGTTTGTCTTGCAATAGTTAACTAGTTTGTCTTATCAACATAGGGACTCATTTCAGCCATCAACATAGTTTTCCCTAATAGCCCACAAAGATTTTGCTTAAGGCACATATATGCCAACTTCCAAAGTGCTGGGTTTAGGGGTGAAGATCTGAAAAAGATAATGGATTCTGCTGCTTATGCTTACCAAAAGCACCACCATGAGCTTGCCCTGGAGAATCTGAGAAAGGAGAGTGAGGCAGCTTGGAAGTGGCTAAGTGAAATCCATGTATACACATGGGCCAGGCATGCATTTGACACCACCTGCAAGACTGACCTTGTGGTAAACAACCTGAGTGAGGTGTTCAACAGATACATCCTTGATGTTAGGAAGAAACCAATAAGAACAATGATAGAAGGAATAAAAGACAAGATGACGGTGAGGAATCACGAGAAGAGGACAACTGCTGGTATTTCTAGGTGGGAAATCACTCCCCACTTCAGTGAGCAACTTGAAATGTCCAAGAAGAACTCCAGATTCTGCACACCAAGGATTGCCGATGTAGATTTGTGGCAAGTGACTAATGCTAAGGGTGATGCAACCCATGTTGTCAACCTGGTGGACAGGACATGTGGATGTAGGAAGTGGGATGTCACTGGCCTGCCTTGCAGTCATGCATGTAGTGCTATCATCAAGGCCAAGCAAAGACCATAGGACTATGTTAGCCACTTTTTCAAAAAGAAGATGTATGTTAAAGCATTCAAGCCCATAATTTACCCAGTCCCTGGGCAGCATGGCTGGCCCAAGACAAGGATAGCTGACATCATTCCATCTGTCTTCCATATCAAGAAAGGGAGAAAGCAAGAGAAGAGGAGAAAGGGGAAGTTTGAGGTGCCAAAACCTAAACAGACATCAAGAATGGGAACCATAACATGCTCTAATTGTAAACTGCAGGGCCATAGATACACTAGCTGTGCACAACCTTTAAGGCCTGATTTGGTGATTAGAAAGAACAAGCATGTGGTGAGTTTATGTCCAGCCTACACCACCTTATTATGTGTTCTGTTATATGTTATCCTTAACATGATCATCTTATGTTGTTTCTTGTTGTTTCTTGTTGTCCAGCCAACACCACCTCCAGCAGCAGATGCACCTACCCCAGCAGCTACTAGAAGGGAACCCCCAGCAGCTACTAGAAGGGCACCCCCAGCAGGTACTACAAGGGCAGCTACTACAAGGGCACCCCCAGCAGCTACTTCCTTTGTTGCTCCAAGAAGAACATCAAGAGAGAGAGAAGATGATGGTGGATTTGTTCCTGGATACAAGAAGAGCAAGAACTAGGGATATTTCAACTGTGGTTATGCTGGAGGTGATGATGATGGAGGAGCTAGGTCATCAAACCATTGAAATGTTGTAATGGATACATGTACTAGTCATCTTCTGTTTGAAAAAGTTATTGTAATGGACATGTACTACTTGTTGCCTTACTCCAGTTGCTCTTTTGCTTATGAAACTAATGTGAAATGGACATGTAATGGATTTGTTCTGTGAAATGGACATGTAATGGATTTGTTCTGTCAAATGTTGTTCTATGATGGCAGTTGTGTTATGTGAAATGTTGTTCTATGAAATTTGGTCAACAATGGCATGTGAAATCTTGTTGTCAACAATGGCACCACATACAAACATAGACAAATGCACCACATACACAAATGGTTCAACATAGAAAAATGCACCACATAGACAAATGGTTCACATACACAAATGGTGCAACTCACATGGTTCAACACAGCTAACACACTACTGCAGATACTCTAGCTTTTTCTTCATCTCACTCAGCACAGATTGCAGCAATCTTCTTTAGTTTCTCCTTGTTGTCAGTATTTGCTTTAAAAAGATCAAAAAGCAAATACTCCAGCTTTTTTATTTTCTGCCTTGAGAACATCTTTTTGTTCCTGTAGAGCCTCCTTTTCTGCCTTCATAGCCTCCTTTTCTGCCTTCATATCCTGCTTTTGTTCCTCCCATTCCTTCTGCCTAACCCTAAGCACATCAGCTTGTGTAATCCGAATCTGTTTAAGCATGCCAGCTTCAGTCTTTAAATCCTCCACTTCTTTCAGCAAATTCATCTCACTCTCACTTTCTTCCATCACCTCCTTCTCTGCCTTCTTCTCAGCATTCTTCTCAGTGTTCATGTTAGCCAAATTATCCACCATGGCCTTCTTCTCGGTGCTCTCCATATATTTTTTGATATCGGCAAGGAGGGTGGCATGCTTCTTCTCTATCTTGGCTTTTTCTTCAGCAAGCAGAGCAAGCACCTTACCATTTTCCACCTTCTCATCTATTCTGGCATCATTACTTTCATGGTACATAGCCCACAAACTAACTATTGCATTGCTCAAATGATCTGGCCACTATTCATCTTTCCATGCAACAAACCCACAGTTCAACACTTGCTATTACAAATAAATAAAACCATATGAGATGGATTATACTAACAACAAATACTAATATATGTAACTAAGCTAGTGAGCAAAGCAACTAGGCTAATATATGTAAGAATCTTCTGTTTACAATTTCATATAAGAGCAACTAGCAACTAGGATTCAACAAAGATAAAATCTATTGAAATTAGCAACTATGGTTCAACTAGGCAGAGCAACTAGGCAGTGAGCAAAGCCCCTAGGAAGATGAACTAGGAAGTGAGCAAAGCAACTAGGCAGATCAACTAGAACTAGATAGTGAGCAAAGCAACTAAAACTGTTGTAATTGGGATAGAACTCACATTTTCCATAGGGCACAGATAAAATCTACGGCCAGTGTTGCTCCCTTCAAAAGCCACACACTGCTGCGGTGCCATCTTGTGGTTGCGACAAACCAGGGCGCAATCCAGGGCTATGCCGCTGAAATTGGGATCCTCAACATACGCAGGAGCATAATCTAGGTCCGTCAGGTCCTAGTCAAGCAGAAACTGCAAAGACAAATGAGGTAAATGGGGAGGGGTGAAAAATTCCTAAATCGACAAAATTCAACCCTAACCCTAGAGCTTACCCCAAGAATGTAAGATCTAGAACTCTCCCCATCGTCCCAGCTAGGCATGCTGGCGACGGCTAGCGGCCTCGGACGGTGGCAATTTGGTCGCCCAGCGGTGGTGGCGGCGGCAATAGAGCTGCGCGGCGGTGTTGAAAAGAACAGGTGGAGTAGGAGTGAGAGCGATTTGGGACTGAGTGTGTTGACCGTGCATGGAACGGGTGTGTCTGCGCCGATGCGGTCGGTCCAAACGGCGCAGAAACGAACGTTTGTCCACGTGGACCCTGACAGTGGGGCCGCGCTATCAAAAACGGCATCAGACAGGGATCAGTGTGATTCACGTTCGCATGTCCGAAAACTGGTACTGACAAACAAAAATTAAGAATGTTGGTACTGACTCGTTTTAACAGCCCGAATTGTGGTAGCTTCCTGCAATTTACTCCATTCTTGTGATAAAATTGATTCCTTTGATGGTTATATTTTCAACTTTATTCAAAGTGCTACTGAAAGTTATTATGAGAGAGGGAAACATGGTTTTATGCATCTCAATAATGTTAAGTTTCCCCGTTTTATTTTGAAAGCTTTGAAGTTGCATTTGTTTTGTCTTCCTATGCTAGTGGCTTTTTGTTTCAACAATTTGTTTTATCATGACACCCCCATTCATAGGAAGTGGATTAGACTCAAGTGTGTTGGTTATTTGCTTCTTGATGCTCTCTTTCATTCCAGATATATATCTCCTTTGTGAGCATCCTTGAAACTTTCAAGCCTAACTTAAAGGCATTAAAGAAAAGTACTTGTTGGGAGATAACCCAAGAGTTTGGTTGAGTCTTGGAAGTTATTACCTCTATAATAACCGCTCCTTATCCTTTTTGTTTTGGTTTGTGTGTCAAGTTCAACTACTTTTGAGAAGTGGAGGAGTTGTGAAAAGTGGCTGTCTAGGGACAGATTTTTGTGCTGCATTGTAAAAATTTGTGAGGGAGCGCAGTACGTCGGATGGAGCTATATTTTTCTGAGATTGTTCTCCAGGTTGTTACCCAACTTTCATTAGTTATGTACTTTTTGATTTGAGCAACAGAATATTTTTGAAAAAAAATCAATATTTACCTACTGGTCTATTTTGATAGATTTCTGCTATCATTTGCATTTGCCTCTTACAGAAGCCTTTGTTTTGATGGATTTCAGTTGAAGTGTTTACCTAAAGGTTAATTGTTTTTTCTTAAACTAATGTTGACATTCATGTTTGTGTATTACCCTATGAGAAAAGGAATTCCAGGAGAAGGAGAAAAGGAGTCTGCAGAGTTTGTCTTTGAATAGGTAAAAGTGGTGAAAACAGAAGGTTCGTGAAACCCCAATCTTTTTATATTTTGATGGTTTTAATACATAAGGGAAGTTACGAGACGGAACAGAGGAGGAACCGGAGGCCGGGTGGCCTCACCCACCCCAGGCGCGGGCCCCGACTGGTCGCACTTGGAGGGGGTGTGAGCACCCCGAGCTCCGACTCTGCCTCTCTTTCATATCGGAACCTTCCTTATGCTTTGAAACTTCATAATATATAACCCCTGGATCCCCCGAGGTTCGTGCATCGTGTTCTCATCGTGTTTTCGTTTTGATCTGTTTCTGTCAGGAAAATTATCTCAAGTTTAGAGCACTATGGTCTCCGCCAACAACAAAGGCAAGAAGCCCGAGGAAGATGATCTTCACAAACCCAAGGAGGAGGAGATTTTGGTAGGTTATGAAGGAGACATGGAGGAGGACAAGCAACCGGACACCCGCACTACCGTCGCAAGCATTGGAGTGGTGGCAAAACCTACCAATCTTAGTAGGACGGCACGAATGTCTATAGGAGGGAAACCTCCACGTCATACCCTCTCTCCACACTCTTATACATGAGCGTCAATATCAACATGTGCCCAAAGGGAACTTGCCCTCGATGTGGGATTTGCCTCGTTCTAACAATGCAGGGAAGGAACACTCTAAGGAGGAAGAGTGGGGAAAGAATAACAAGGACTGGAATTCTAGGCCCGACATGATCATGAACCGCATTGAGCAGAATTCGGAGTTGATTCGTACTCTGACCTTTGAGATTGAGAATTTGAAGAAACTTATTGAATAGATTATCAAGAGAACACCACCATCACTAAAGGAGTAATGCATCATCAGGTTTGGCATCCCCTTGGCTTGTTCCAAGCTTGGGGTGAGTGCCACGGTATCACCATCATTATCTTTTATCTTTTACCTTTTTAGTGGATTCATATCTTTGGTAGAGAGGTTATCTTATAGTTTGGCTTGCATGTGGAAGTATCTCTCCTTTAGTTGATTATCTATGTATCCCTTGGTGTGAGTGCCTTTATGGAATATTAATGAGAAGTTTCATCTTTTACTTGTTGCACTTCTTATTTTAGTTTGCAATTTCTATTATATGATGGATATGTTCATCAGTATTGGAATCACTTTGGGATCATCAAGTGGATCTAAATTGGTTTTGGCAAACCGAGCTCTGGTCAATAGCAATACTTTTTGAGGTTTGAAAGAAAAAGAGAAAAAGCTTACAAGTATTTTGTATCATTTACTTTCTTTCTTGTTGGCTCATAAGCTTAGTATTATTTATTTAAGATCTTTTGTGTCTTCAAGGAATATTGCATGTTTGGCTTTATCACTTGTAGGTTTGCTTGTTTCTTTCAACTCTTTTGCTTGCTACCCAGCCTTGCTAGCCAAAAACCTGTTTTGAGAAGGCATACTTCTCATGGTTCCAACACCTTTGAACCAAAACCCATGCCATTTTTGTCCACCATATCTATCGATTAGCATTTGCTATTGCAAGCAAATTATCAAGCTTCATCTATCTTTCGAATTAAAAAGTATTTTGTTATGTGAAAACTAGTTAGTAAAGCTCTCACGAACTTGATGGCACACCTTATTTTCTTGCTCCTAATAGACTTTAACCATTGTGTCATCGAAGTTGTATATGCTTGCATCTATACGTTGGAATTAGCAGAACCATGTTGTCACGGGTAACACTTTCAACATTGCACTTGTATGTTGTACATAGTTGATATCATGCTCTTTTGTTTGCGGATGTCGACGGTGTGAAATAAAGAGGGAGCTTGTAAGTCCATGGAGTGATGTATGTGTGTTAGAGAAACATCTGGTCCGCTAGCCTAAGCTATGCCTAATCATGGTGGAAACTTGCAGCATCACCATAGTGAGCATTCTATGGAGCATCCTTAGTAAAAAGCTATGCACATAGTAAATAAAAATATCGCTGAGATGATCATTGTCTGCTTGCCTTGTCATTTTGGTTATGAGATAGCTCATGTACCATGTGCAAGGGGTACCCCGTTGGCGGTTCTTTATGATACACATGTACTTACAATGACAAGAACTTACTAGTGACCAAAGTTGATTAGCATGAGGAGCGACCCTCGTACTCAAGGGACATGAGATTGCCAACTTATATTTCGTCAAGCATATACTCCATCTTTGTGCACTATAAACTTAATCATATCAAGATGCCTATGATAGGGGCAATGAGGGCTCAAATCTAGTAAGTACCATAATGAAAGTACAAAGGAAGTCGCCTAGAGGGGGTGAATAGGCTTTTAAAATTATTACGGTTTAGGCTCAAGTAAATGCGGAATAAAACTAACGTTTAATTTATTGAGCACAAAACCTAGCCACTAAGTTCACCTAGGTGCACCAACAACCTATGCTAAGCAATACAAGCAACAAGGTGATAGCAAGGTATAAATACTTCAAGCACGATGGCTATCACAATGTAAAGTGCATAAGTAAAGGGTTCGGTTGAGATATAACCGATGGGCGCGGAGACAAACATTTGTTTCCCGAAGTTCACTTCCAAAGAAACTACGTCTCTGTTGGAGAGGTGTGATGGCGCAATGCTCTCTGAACGCCACAAATGGCTCACCTCGAGGTGTGGTGGCTCGATGCTCACCCAACGCCACACAAGGCCTCACCCCGGATGCGGAAGCACGCAACTCACCGACGCCACAAAAGGCTCCCCCTATTCTCCCAAGTGCGCACCACAAAAGGCGGGTACTTGCTCCACTATGGGACGCTTGAGGGCGGTCACCGAACCCGTACAAGATTGGGGCTAACTCCAGAACTCAATTGGATGCTCCCAACAACAAAGCCACAAAAGGCCAACAATGCCACAAAAGGCCAACAACGCCACAAAAGGCTACAAGACCACAAAAGGTCAACAAGACCACAAAAGGTCAACAATCCAACCACACAACCGTCTAGGGTTCCAAGGAACCCAAGAGAAACAAGATCACAAGCTTGAACTCGCCGAATCTCCGAGGAGAACTCAAACCTATGCACCAAATGCAAGGTCAAGTCCTTCTCTCCCAAATTCCAACAAAGCTACAAAAGCTATTGGGGGAATAAAGGAGGAAGAACACAAGAGGAGAACTCAAACCTATGCACCAAATGCAAGGGCAAGTCCTTCTCTCCCAAATTCCAACAAAGCTACAAAAGCTATTGGGGGAATAAGGGAGGAAGAACACAAGAGGAGAACACAAAACTCTCCAAGATCTAGATCCCAATGATTCCTTCACAAAGAAGGGATTTGACTTGGGGGGATTGTAGATCTAGATCTCATCTCTCAAATCCCTCAAAAAGATGCAAGAATCATAGGAGGGGAAAGGGAGAGGGAAAGCTTCTTCAAGGTTGACAATGGAGGAGAGAGAGAAAGCCAAGAACCAAGAAGAAAAGTTGTGTCCCACGAAGGGGAAGAGGAGCCCCTTTTAAAGGGCTCCCAGATCTGCCCGTTATGGGCATTCACGACACCTGGCCGGAACTTCCAGTGGGAGGCCGGAAGTTCCGGTGCCAAACAGCCAACGGTCGAAAACTGCGGAGCGGGAAATTGAAAAAACGAATCATGGCCGGAACTTCCGCCGGTTCACCGGAACTTCCGGTGGGAGCAAAACTTCCGGTGAAAGTTCCGACAGAAGTTCCGTCAAATAGACACAACGAAAACGCCCTAGCGGAACTTCCACCGGAACTTTCGGCGGAACTTTCGACGGCAAAAATGCCCTAGCGGAACTTCCGATGGCAAGCCAGAACTTCCGAACGGGATGAAACCAATTTTGTTGGAAAGATAACGACGAATATAATCACACATATATGTATTGGGTATCACCTTGGAATATAGCAAACTATTGGGTATCACGTTGGAAGAAAATACTATGAATATATATGTGAAGTATCCCCCAAGGTGTGGAGCCGGAAAACTCGCAAGATCAAAAACCGCAATAAGATATGCAAGTGAAATCCTTAGATGATGAACTAGAGCTTGTTATGATGATGACCACAAGCTCTAGATCCTCTCATGGACAAGAACCAAATAATAACCAAGAAATATGATGCTATGAATGCAAAGGTTTGAGCTCTCTCCGAACGATGCAAACGAGACACCCGCTTGAGAGCCCCTCTTGATAGTACGGCTATCTATCCTAAACCCGGTCTCCCAACTAACAACACGAGACCGGCAAAAGAGAAGCCCTATCAAGAACATACCTTTGCCTTGAGGAACCCACTTGAACTTGATGTAGACCGTCTTGTTCTTATATACTGGCAACACCTTTCTTGGATGCTCTTGCTTGATGAAGATGAAGACTTGCAAATTGCTCCCCCATACTCCATGGGGAAACCTCTTCTTTGAACTTGTCTTCATCATTCCATGAGCACGAGGATGGCAAGATTCAATCATGAGATCTTATAGAGATGGCGCATCTTGAGCTCGCCCTTCTTCATCCCTACTTGAGGTTGATCCATCTTGACGCAACTCTTTGCACATGCCTGGATCGAACTTCAAGCTCCTTCTTTCTTCATGATTCCAATGGGCACAAAGCCCTTGGACATTTCTTCATCTTCCAACCTTGAGACCAACACATGGCCCAAGCGATGCCAATGGACAAACCTACAAGTGAAACTCAATTTACACATTAGTCCATAGAGATTGTCATTAATTACCAAAACCACACATGGGGCATACATGCCCTTTCACATAATCTTTTGGAAGCTCTTTATGACTTGTAATCCCTTTTACCCTCTATGAAGGGACCTTTCTCCTATTTTCTAAGATTGAGTCAGTAAACCTACTTCCTCTCTATCTCTAGCAAGCATTTGAGTTGTTGAGTTTGAAGCATTCATATGGTGATTTATTCACTCATGTTATTTATCTTCCTTGTTTGCACAAAACTCTTATATATTGAGTATTACTTTGAAAGCCTTCATTGAAAAACCTTTTTGACCAAAGAGTGCTCCTGTTATAAAACTTCTACAAAAAGCTTTTTGTGAAACTGTTTACCAGCTATTCTCTGACCAAGAACAAGAGTTTGCTAATTCCAATTATGATTTATCTTTATGCATCTCTATTGTGACACATGTACTTGTTGCAAGCTAAGTTATATAATGGTGAGTTACTTTATTCTATGAGTTGTGTAATGGTAAGTGTGATGCTTCTTGTCCGTATTATTTTATCGACACTTCACTCCATAAACCTGTGGACATGTTTATCGAGCTCGTTTTCAGGATAAGCGAAGGTCTAAGCTTGGGGGAGTTGATACGTCCAATTTGCATCACCATTATATATCATAATTTTCCTCTATTCATTGATATATGTCTTATTATGAGGTAATACTTATGTCTTTTCATCTGTTTGCGCATGTTGGATGATTTTTGGAGGACGGACTGCCGGGGTCTGGATTCTGATGGAAAAAGAGGTGTTTTGATGCAATTTCGCAAAGATCAGGAAAATACCAAAAAAATATGGGGAAAATATATTTTCCCAAAAGACAGAGGAAGCCAGAAGGGGAGGCGAAGAAGGGCCACAGGGGGCCGATACCCCCTAGGCACGGGTCCCCCCTGGGCCGCGACTAAGGCAGGTGTGGCACACCTTCTCGGCCCCCAACTCCGCCCTCTCGCCTATATCTTCCTTATGGAACCCTAACATCAGGGGAGCGACCACAGATAGATTTCCATCGCCTCTGCGGGGCAGAAAACACCGAGAGAGAAAGATCTCTCCGGCAGACAGATTTTTGCCGGGGAAATTCCTTCCCGGAGAGGGGAGATCGTGGCCATCAACACCGTCATCAAGCTAGGCTTCATCGGGATCATCATCATCATACATATCATCTCCACCAGCACCATCATCACCACTCCATCCCGCTGTAACAGTCGTGTTAGATACTTACTTAGTTCATAGGGGAAACTTTCCCGGTGTTAATTACTATTGTAGTTGATGCTTGTGAGTGGAACCATTATATTATTGTTTATGTTCAGATTGTTATTCATCACCATGTCACCTTTGATCTTGATCCATATGATGTCTTGTGAGTAGTTCGTTTAGTTCTTGAGGACATGGGAGAAGTCATGTTGTTAGTAGTGGATTTGTGTTGAGTTATTATTCAATGGTTTAGTATTTAAGTTGTGGTTCTATTCTTCTAGTGGTGTCATGTGAACGTCGACTACATGATACTTCACCATTTATGGGCCTAGGGGAATGCATTGTGTATTTGGCAACTAATTGTGGGGTTGCCGGAGTGACAAAAACCTGAACCCCCGTTAGGACACCTTTGCACAAGGGAGTGTAGGATCTCAGAGTTTAAGGCTGAGGTTAGTTTTATATCTTAATTACTTTCCTGTATTTGCGGATGCTTGTAGGGGGTTTAATCACAAGTATGTATTAGTCCAAGTAAGGTCGGTACATTAGCATAGGTTCACCCACACAACACTTACAACACCAAAGAAGAGTACTTAGCTATTTGAAGTGAAAGCACTTGGCAGAATTCCCATGTGTCCTCGAGAACGTTTGGTCCTTATAAGTATTCGCACTGGCTTGTCCTTTGCTAAGAAAGGATTGGGAACTTGCTGCATTTGTTCTTTGTCTTTATTACTTGAACTTTGTTTTGTTGCTTTATCACAAAACCATTAAAAATCCGTTTGCTAAGTATTTACAGAGATTTCCTGCTCCATACCACTAGTAAACACCTTCTGATCCTCATTGGGATCGACACTCCTATTTATTCAAAGTACTACGATACACCCCCTATACTTGTGGGTCATTATTTAGCGCCTCATCATTCAAACTTGTAGTTTCCCATAGAGAGGCTTGATCTCAATTCCATGATAGAACATAAATTTGTTTCTTCTTGGGCTAGTTTGAGCGAGTTACCTTATGAAATAACCTTTCTCAAGAGTGGTTGGAGAGGGGGTAAGTCTGAGAAAGTAGTCCCTTTGCCTACACCTTCTTTGTTTAACTTTGATACCAGGCAAGGATTGTCACTCATGGAGGAAGAACTTGACACATACATGGCGGAGCTCTCCTAAAAAGAGGAGAATGTTGGAGAGGATGTCGAATATAATTCGATTTATCCCTCCAACATGGGGGAGTCTTCATACCGGCAACCCTCTTATGATTGGGGCGCTTCTTCTTCTTCATCGCGAGGGCCTGATTATGATCATTCCTATGATGATCCACC
The DNA here is from genome assembly GCA_023614405.1 of Avena insularis. NCBI lineage: Eukaryota > Viridiplantae > Streptophyta > Magnoliopsida > Poales > Poaceae > Avena > Avena insularis. Next base: position 96,219,208 of record CM042691.1, read on the forward strand.
GACTTGGGGCTACTACCCGCGTTTTGATTGATCTCCACTTAGGCCAAAAGCCTAATCTCAGGCGAGGTATTACGACATCACACTCATATACATATCATGTTCGTCCGTACTTTGCATATCCATGTTTCGCTTTCTTTTTAGTTTTTGTTTCTGCTTTCCAAAACACAAAAATACCAAAAATATTTTCATTGTTTCTCTTTGTTTGTTTCTTTGTCTTTTAGCTTTGATTTGCTAAAAAGAAAAATCCAAAAAGATTTTACTTTGTTTTCTTTTGCCTTCGGTGCTTGCTTTTAAAAAATAGAAAACCCAAAAATATTTGTTGTTCTTCTCTGGTTTTGTAAAGTTTGTTGCGGGGTTCAGCGGTCCTTAGTGACTCCTTTGGAGTTTGGTTTCATGTTATTATTCAAGTAACACAAGTGAAAGGCAATAATGATGAATTATCATAACTCAAGGTGTGGTAAGAGGCTGGTAATGAACTCTATTTGTTTTCATTTTTGTACATATACTCATCATTATGGACATGCTTAGTCTGTTCATGTAAGGTGTGTGTTATTTATTGGATGCTTAGTTTCTTGCTCTCTTATGATTAGCTCCAACTTTCTAATAGTTTGTAGCATGCCATATAAATATTTTCTTGCATTGTTCTATTCATAAATTGGTATGACATTGTGGTATTCTCCTCTGAATGTTTCATTTGAATCGACTTGGCACATGCTCACGCAAGCATATGACTGAACCAAAGTCAGTTAAGCCTCGATGATTTATTTTGCCTCAGAGTTCTTCTATCACTTTTATGCCATAATTAGTTTTGTTTTGTTTCAAGCATGATTATAACAGTTACTGCTCTCTCGTTTTCTGCTCCCTTTCTATTGCTAGCCTTCACTTGAACTGAGTATGAGCTCTACTTGTGCATCCAGCTCCCCAAAACCAAAATTGTCAAAAGGTGTCCACCATATCTACCTATTAGCATCATTGCTATTCCGTGCATATTTATTATGCCTTGTTTTCTTCCAAATAAAGTGTTTGGTTGTTATGAGAAAGTTAGTCAGTAAAGCTCGCACGAACTTGATGGCACACTTTATTTCTTGCACTTAATAAACCTGAACCATTGTGACTGTCCATGAAAGTTATATGCTTGCAAATTATAGGCTGGGAGTTAGCAGAACCGAGCTATCACGGAGAATGCTTTCAACACCTGTAAATATTATCTAGTTGATATCATGCTCTTTTGTTTACGGATGTTGGCGGTGTGAAATAAAAGGGGAGCTTGTAAGTCCATGGAGTTATGTATATGTGTTAGAGAAATGCCTGGGCCGCTAGCCTAAGCCATGCCTAATCATGGTGGAAACTTGTAGTATAACCATAGTGAGCAATCTATGAAGCATCCTCAGAAAAATATATAGGAAAAAGAGAAGAGAAAAAATATATGCACCATACTCATGGTAAATAAAAGGATTGTTGAGATGCTCATTGTCTATTGCCTTAACATTTTGATATGGGACAACTCCTGTATCATGGGGCAAGGGGTACCCCGTTGGCGGTTCTCTATGATACGCATGTACTTACAATGACAAGAACTTACCGGAAACTAAAGTTGAGTAGCATGAGGAACGGCCCTCATACTCAAGGGACATGAGATTTCCAGTTTATGGTTTGTCAAGCATATAACTCAAATTGTACCTCACTTTAAACTTAACCATTTAAAGATGCCTATGATAGGGGCAATAAGAGCTCAAAGCTAATGAGTATCATACTTTCAGCATTTGGAAGCCTTTCAAACTTTTCAAAACCTTTTTACTTCTTTGTTGAGTCACCACTTATTCTATGAGCACCTTCTTGAGAGCATATTTGTCATTCTTAGTGTAATATGCTTGTCTCAAAACATGGTTAATTTTGACATAACTTTGATGCTTGTATCTTTGATATCTTTACTTCTAGTCTTCATCTGAACTTCAGAGGTGCCTTGGCATTTATATTTTGCTCCACAATCAAAGGCAAGCGAGATACCACTTTATCATACCTTCTTATGAGCATTACAATGTTTCTTATGCTTATGTTTCATGTTGCTTACTATTATTATGTTGGAACCTCTTCATAGCTTGCATGACTATTGAGTAGACTTATTTGCATACTCCTTATTATGAATTGTCTAAGTATTGATCATATGTTCAGAATATTGTAACATCCCAGGATTAGCACCTAGAAATAGAGAGGACACAGGTTTGTGCATTGCATTCATGCATAAGAAAATCCGGGAAATTTTCGCGCAAAACTAAAAGAGCTATAGAGCGATCGAGATCTCTCTTGTACTGATGGAAACTTCAGAGCAAGTGCGATAGATTTCGGCATGACCTTTGTAGAATTCTTTGTTTTGGGGAAAGGTGGTTCAAACATGTATTTGAATTTCAAATATGAATTCTAATGAATTTATAAAATTCACAAATGGAAATTGGAAACATTTAATAACTTGAAATGAAATGATTACAAAAATGATATAAAAATAATTATTTATTAATATATATATACACATATAGTATTACATTGATCTTTTACAATAAATGAATAAAAGTAAAGTATTAGGAAACAAATAAGTAGAAAAAGGAATTACATTACTGAAATAAATAAAAGAATTCATTATTACCAGAAAATATATATGACATTGTCTTTACAAATGAATTGTAAAAGAAAAAGGAAATAAGTAAACTTTATTGAATAAAATACAACAATACAATGTTTTTACAATATTCAAACAGAAAATAAATTACAATATTTTATACTAAGAAACTCCTAAGATACTGTTCTCTTATTTCCTTCATCATCTGACATTTTCTTTCTTCTTTTCATTTCCTGCAAACACAACAAAAAGAAAAAGAAAACAAAACAAAAATAAAATAAAAGATTGTTAGTTGGATAGTTAGTTTTGCTCTCAGAAGTGAACAATGAAATGCACTGTTAAGTTTCATCATTGAGCTAATATGTAAGGGGCAAGTTTCACCAAATTGAGGATCTATTCTTATTTAGTAATGGCCTCAGTACAACATCACAGGCTTGGAGAGTGGCATGTTTCACCATGGCAGTAAAAGTAAAAAAGATAAAGATTCCACAAATATCAAGTTTTCACTTGATCTCATCCACACTAGCGGGTCCCACTTGCAAGCAGCTTGCACATCAACATGCAGTTATCTGATGTCAACACATGAGCACATCAGGGGAGGATAAGAAGGAACCAGCCGTGGCAGTCCATTGCTGCTAGCTACTCCTTCCACCCCAGATCATTTCTTAGCACTAGAACTCCCAAGCTCCACACATAACCAACCACATTTTAGAATCAGATTATCACTGACCTATCCAACTCCATCAACAAGAAACCACATCATACCACCAAACCGTTAACCAACTCTGGTTACTCCCTGGATCCATCCAAGAGTTAGCCTTAGGAGAAGAAGGCCAGGACATAGTTGTATCAGGAGCACAAAGATAAAGAAGGAGCAGGCCAGCAAGGTGGAGAAGTAAATTGGAAGGAGAGAGAAGGTTATAGCAGATCAAGAAGCTCAAGTCATAGTGAAGCAAGCTAAAGCATAGCAGCAGGTAGATCAAGTAGGAACATACCCCACCCATGCATCATATAATTTTGTTGTTCTGCACTAATAGGATTAAGGGGAATAAGGGATGCTACAAATCAATCTCTATTCAATCACCCTGCAACTAGAACATGCCTAGGAGGATTAAGAGAATAGTTTTCCTCTCAGAACTACATAGAAATGCTATGAAGATTCTTCCTAGAGGTTTCTATTACCATATCATAACATTTGTTCCTATCAAGGCAAAGCCTCAGCCTTTGCATCATAGGCCAGTTGTATGATCTTAACAAGTAAAATCATTAAGCACAACAGTATAAAGATAGATCACGGTCAGCAGAAGAATATCAAGTGTAGATAACAACAACTGCACCACAAGCAGTAGGTTGATCCTTATGCTCATCATTTAAGTCATGTTTTATCAACTCAGAGCTAAGATCTATTTACTGTAGTGTTACTCTCAGCCTTACATGTTGGTGGCATTTTTAAATCATCATTGAGTTAAAAGAAGAAGGAAATAATAGTATATGTTCTTTTAATCAAACTGTATGTCTTAGTCTTAGCATTCTTAGAATTGACCACAAGTTTTAGCCAACCAAGCTCATAGCAGATCATGCAAATAGGAAAACAATATGCACACTCCAATGGAGGCACCAAGTGGTAGCTATTAAGCAAAAGCCTTTCTAAATGAGACAATCACATCAGCCCAAATAAAAAAATCATCTTCCTAGCCAAATCCTAGGAATCATTTATAATTATCTGACTATCCTGTTGATAGTATACATATTGGTCACTTCCTCACCTATGAAGAATTCAAATCATTTTCCCAGATCATCTGATCTAGGAATCATTTAACTAGTTATCAAGCAATTAAGTAGATAAAGGAATCTACTTTAAATCTTCTAATTCATAATTGTCCAAGATCATGCCTTTGCATGATATGATCATCAATAGTTCATTCAAAACCATTTGCAAGCAACCAACACTAAATTTAGATCATTTTCCTAGATATTTAGCTAGGAATCATTTGTGTGTAACATCACTGCCATATTGATAGTACAAATAGGGCACACCAAATAAGTTCAAATCATTTTTCTAGTTAAACAACTAGAAATCATATAAATTCCAGCAAATAAAATGCTCATACATGATAGCCAAACATCATATACCTAACTGCAAATTCAGGAATTAAGCATATATGAACTCACTAGCCGAAATAACAGGAAGTTAGAGTATTATCAAATTAGTCATATTCTTCACACAGTTGAGCACGACAGTGACAACCTAGGCACAATTGTATATGCTTGGTTTATCTACTAGTTAGAAGAGAGCATCCAAAGAGGGCCATTTAATTATCACATGATCTCTGTCTTATAAAAAATACCAGAAATCTATACACAAGCATTTGACATTAGTGGATCATCATTGACACACTTTAAAGGATCTTACAGATCAAAGATAAGGGGGATGTCACCACATAAAGCTTTAGCAGATGCTACTAGGGATCTAGGATCTTCAGTAGAGAAGGGTAATAGCAAAAGGAGTAGAGAAAGTAGAAGGGGTACCTACCTGGGGCGAGTCCTAGCTCGCCGAAGAGGAGATAGAGGCCGCGAGTGTAGCAGCATGGCGACACGGTGGGCACCGAGGCGCCTGCACCGCCCTGAGCCATCCCAGCAGCGTCTATAGCACGCGGAGAGTGTCGTAGCCAAGCAACAGCACTGCCAGAATCGACAGCGGTCAGGCTAAGGCAAAACTAGGGTTTTGGCCAGACGCGTGCAAGGCCACGATTGAACCTAGTCGACAAGGAGAAGGGAAGAGGAGGTAGTGGCGAGCCAGCGCCAACTCACGGCAGCAGCCAACAGCGTCGGATTTGTCCGGCGTTGGTCACGAGGGCGGCGGTGGCAGCGTGTGCCTGTGAGGTAGAGGAACGAGACAGGGAGAGTGGGGATGTACGCAGCGGAATATTGATGTCTTATCCCCTCTTCACATAGAAATTCATTCAGAGTGTAGTTCTTGAACTTGGAGCCGTCGCTTCTTATTGCCAATATAGGGTCATTGTGTTGTCGCTGGAACTCATTGGCAAAATCGATGACCGTTTGTTGTCTGTCACTTTTTTGCTTGAAGAAGTAGACCTATGTATACCTTGAGTAGTCGCCAACAATGACAAGACGGTACTTCTTCCCACCAAGAATTGCATGAGATGGAGGACCAAAAATATCCACATGAAGAAGCTCCAAGATCCTCTTTGATGAAATAATTGTCTTACTTCGATGGGGAGAGTCATGACTCTTTCTTTCAGCACAAACTCTGCAAACACGATCTTTGGCAAAGGAAACATTTTATTTTCGTCCAAGAATGTGGCCACCCTTGTGAATAATTTGCAAAGTTCTCATGTTGACGTGGGTTATATGGCGATGCCATAACCCTCCCGCGTTGGCCTTTCCGAATAAGCACATTAGACCTGCAGTGGTTTTCCTCGAAAATTCCACCACATACAAGTCATTTTCGACGTACCCAACAAAAGCAACCTTTAGAGACTTGCTCCAAGAGTACCACTAAATCATCATCAATGAAAACTGCAAAGACCATCTTACCAAGGGCACGAAGAGAAAGTAAATTGTAACCAAGGGTCTCAACAAGCATGATGTCTACGAGAGAGATATCATGAGCAACCACAACCTTGCCAAGATCCAATACCTTTGACTTTGACTTATCACCATAGGAGATGGTTATTTGATCATGATTATGCCTCATATCCATGATGATATCCTTGCTTCCGGACATATTACTTGTGCATCCACTATCAATCACCCATTTCGACCCACCATAAGCATAGCCTTACAAGAAAACTACTTATTAGTTTTAGGTACCCATTTTTAATGGGTCCTCTCATATTAGTAACGGGGTCTTTGGAACCCAAATAGACGAAGCAATGCAGAAGAACCAATATAGCTAGCATAAACGTCACCATAATAATCATGAAATAACTCATAGTGAGGATTATTATACCTTGCAAAACCATAATAATTAGTTTTGTCCTTCGTGATGTTCTTTTCAGCGGTGCTTGTCTTTGCTTGAGCATTCTTGGCCTTCTTCTTATTTATTTTTCTTCTTCTTGGTTTGGGGGACATATCCAAGTCCCTCCTTTCCATTTTTTGTCCTTTGCTTTCTAAGGACCAAATTGAGAACTTCTTTACCTTTGGGAAGTGATGCCTTGGCAAGCTCATATTTTAATCTAACATTTTCTTCTGTAATTTCTTCATGAGCACATATTGAAGTAGAAGTGCTAGGACATCAAACTTGGTTAATCGAATTTGGAGATGATCATGAGACTCATTTAGAATAGAGTATTCACTCTCCAATGCCTTGTGAGCAATGTCAAGTCTCTCTAGTTTCTCGGAGAGTCTAGCGTGAGCAGCCCCAAATTCAACTTTCTCCTTTTTTTAGTTTCTTTGCCTTTGCAATGTCATGATCACATTACTTTACAAGCTTGGCAAGAATTTCATCATGTGACTCCTCAATAGACTCAAGCCTCTCCTCAAGATAAGCCCAAATCTCTTCTTCAAGAGAGAATTCTTCAAGGATGTTATCTCCATCGCATCCTCTCTTTCAATTCTGACCTTTTCTTCAAGGAGATATTTCGAGTGAACAAGTTGGCCCATGATGGCCTCGAAGTGCATCTTATGCTCACCTTGCAGGTTAGTAATAAAATGGTCCAAGGCAATAACTTCTTCCTTAACCTTAAGACTAGTGGAATCATCCATATCAGCATTCATATTAGTCTTAGGAAAGGAAGTGGTGGAAGGTGATACCTCGGAACCTCTTGACATAAGATGAGTGACGTTCTTGTTGATGACGTTCTCATTTGGAGAGTCGAAGAGTGAAGTAGTAGGTGTAGATGTGGTGGCTATGGAAGCCACCTCTCGTGAGTTATCAGCATCCTCTTCGTCTTCACTTGTGAACGAGTACTCCTATTGAGCTACCAACATAATCTTTGGTTGCTTCTTATAAGGAGCATTCTTCTTGACAAATGGCTTCTTATGAGGCGCCTTTGAATTTTCCTTGAGAACCAGCCTAGCCCCATAATCTTCTCGACTTTGATAGGGGCACTCATCTACAAAATTCAAATGGTCTCCGCAATTTTAGCTAGATCTCAGTTCTGGACCGTTTTCCTTCCTTCCATTTGACCCATTCTTGCATTCAAGTTTAGATTTAGCTTTGGCGGGGTCCTTCCAAAAGTTTCTTGCATAGAAGGCCATGGAGTTTATATGTGCCCATTTGACCTCCTCGGTGCAGTTCATGTCAACAATGTCATCATCTTCTTGCTCAATAACATTTGCCTTCAAGGCCACATTTACCCCCTTTTGCATTCCAATAGCTCGTGAACGAGCATCTTCAGCATTCTTGGCGGTGACTTTTAATGCAACCATTTCTTGCATGACTTCATTGGAAGTCATTTGGTGATAGGTGTGTCTTCCTTGAAGACTCTTCAAATCTGTGGCTCAAATGGCATAAGAGCACTTACATATTTTCTCATGTGTTGCATCATCGTTTCTAAATGTTGTGGAAATGGACTTGAGTCTTCTATACATGTCTTCGTGATCCTCACCATCCATCATATAGAATCCTTCCGCTTGGTTGCTTAGAGCATCATACCTATTTCTTCTCATGCTCTCATTTCTAATGAATAATTCGGTGAGGGCATCTCATGCTTCCTTAGCAGTGCTGAGATGTTCTATATGAGGCATGTCCTTGGGACCCACACCAAGCTGCGTCATGTGTAAAGCCGTTGCATTGAGTTGACTATCGAAAACTTATCTTCTTGTCAAATTGTTTGGGTCCCCAATATGAAGACCATTCTCAATGATTTTCCATAACTCAATGGATGAGCTACACACATGAGACTTCATCAAAAATTTCCATTGATTAAAAGGAGATACAGTAATCTTGGGTGGATCATCGCTGTTGTTTATATGAGGGTGAGGGATTGGTGGATTAGGTGTGTATAAGTGAGAGATGTCACTATAATCCTCCCTACCACTTCTATTTTTCGAGGAGTTTTTACTTTTATCGTCACCCTCCAACTCTTCTTCCTTGGAGTTAGCATTAGCTTTCTCCTTTGAAATAGGAGTGGCGGCCTCAGGGGAAGATGGAGGTGAGGTTTTAGGTAGAGAGATACACACTATCATTCCATGCATCTCTTGCATTTGGGTCTCCATGGATTTAATCAAGGTTGTTTCCAACGTCTTGACATCATTCATGGTGACATCGCACATAGCCTCACTTCCATATCCTTTTGTACCCATACTCTCTTAGGCGGTAAAGCCCGAATAAAGAGCTAAGACTCTAATACCAATTGAAATGGATCGTATGGGCACCTAGAGGTGGGGTGAATAGGTTATGCTCCAAATTTTAATTCTTTTCCAGAATTTAGGCCTGGCACAATGGTAAATTCTCTAGATATGCAACTACGGAGAATTTCCCTATATGCAAGCCTATCTACTAAGCGAGTAAATGCAAGTAACAAGGTAACCATAGTGAAGCACGCGGAGACACATGATTTGTGTGACCGTAGTTCCTTCCTTGTTAAGGGAAGTACGTCTGCGTTGGAGGGGTGGGAGGTACTAAGACCACCATGCCACAATAGGCCTCACTCTGTTCTCTGATGGGTCTCCCCACAAAAGGCCTGATCCACCTTTACACTATCTGGTACCGTTCGAGGCAGGAACCGGTGCCTTTACAACACTAGCGAGGCACACATCTACAATTGAATTGGATGCTCCCGTGATGACACCTAGCTTCCACAAGAACAAGTTAATCAATAACAAAAAACGGTGATCTAGATATTTGCAAGAAATACTAGATCAAGAATCCTCCAAGTGAATGGAGGGGAATTGAAGATCTTGATTGGTGATGATATAGATCAAAGCCTTCTCCTTTGATTCCCGAAAGATTGCAATCTTCGGGTGGTTGACTCTAGAGATCTCATGAGTATTAGGATGAACATCATAGCACTTTTTTAATAAATCAAGCGATCTGAAAGGATGATCAATTGGGGTATTTATACCCCTGCCAAAAGCCAGCCGTTGGAGAAAAGAGGGGATATATTATCCGGCCTAAGTGGGGTCCGGATTATCTGGCCTGAAATCGTATTTTCCAGGCCAAAAATCTGCCCCCATACTATGGGACGTACCTTGGTTGCCCTTGACAAAATTCTCGGGATTATCCGCCTGGAGGGCGGATTATCCGCCCGTCAAAACTTCCGCCCAGGCGCATAATCCATGGGATAATCCACCCCCATACCGTGTGACGCGCCTTGTCCCCCTTTGTCGATCGAGCCAAGGATGGATAATCCGGCCCTAGGAAGGGGCAGATAATCCACCCCCAAAACTCTAGTTAAGCTACTTTTTGAGTGTCGTGGTGTGGAACACGGCAGTGCCATCGGGGATGGAAAAGAAGGGACACACGGATGCATTCGGTGGCTCACGCAACGGGTTGGGCACGGTGAACCGCAAACACAGCGACGTACCAAGGTTCGGGGCCCTGTTGGCGAGGTAACACCCCTACTCCTGCAAGATGAACTATATGTGGGAGCTGATGCTCAATATAGATGCTCCTTGAGTTGTTTCCTTAGCGACTATTGAGAGCTAGAGAAAGATGGGGACTTGATTCTAGCACTTCTATCCTTCTATTGTTGCCTACCTAGAACCCTAGCTCTGCCCTCCCTTATATACTGGTCTGGGGGGCAGATTACAGATCGGGTCCTAGGGTTTACTATTTGGATAAGGGTTTATAGGACAGGCCGGCTGCAGGGCCTAGCCGGTGGGCCAGGACCCAGTCCGCCCTTCTTTTAGCGTCATCCTTCTCTTTAGTGGTCACCCGGGCTTCCTTTGGGGCGTCATCCTTGCTTTAACGGTCACCCGGACTGCTTTCGCCAGTCCAGCCGACCACCTTGCTTTATCTTTGTCGGGTAGCGCTGGCCATGACGGCATGCCAGCTAGCCCGATGACGAGGGAGAGCCAGAGGCGTACCCCGCACGGAGCGTCGGCCCTTCCGTGGTCTCCATCGAATCCGAGGTGAGCCGGGCGGAAACGGCCACCCGGCCGGTTCTTCTGGCCACCAGCTAGATGAGCCAGCCGGGAAGGTTATAAGCCCAGCCGGGTGTGGTTGCCAGTTAGCTAGAGTTGTCCTTCCTGGAGGCCAGGCGGCCTACTTGTGCCTGGCTTTCTCCACCCGGGGGTTATCCGCCCGACACTAGTCCCCGAGCATGTATGGGCTTGGCCGGTGGGCAAGATCTTCTGTGCTCCTTCTTGCCCTAAGAGAGTTGTTTTGTTGCATCTGGCTGCGGCTTTTGCTTTTGCTTTCCGGCTGGATTTCACTGACTGCAGAATCGATGGTCGTCCACTGGGTGTAAACAACGAAGGCAGGTACCGGCTGGTGCAGCTGAAAATGAAACGTTTAGCTTGATGACGTCGTTGATGCCGTCACCCACGATTGCGGCTCTGGCGCACGTCGCGTTAGTTTGACTTCCGCGTCACTGCGTCAGTTTTTGGCAACTGCGCACGCAACTTGCCGCAGCGGTTTATCGGGGCAAGAGCGCATGCCTCGTCTCCTGGTAACGCCCGCGGATCTTCTGTGGCGATTATGACAGCGCAGAGGATCTGGAGCCGAAGCGTCGTGTGGCTGTGGTTCCACGATGCCATGCGTCGCGCAGAAGCCGAAGAGGCGACGGTGCCATCCACGGGGATAAATAGAGCTCTGAGGGGGATCAGTTCCCACACTTATCCATCCTCCGGCTCATCTTCCCCTCGTACTCCAGCGCCCTTTGCTCTTGTACGCCTTCTCCTTGCCGTCGCCGGCCACTTCTTACTCGTCCACCACGGCCACCTCCTCTGTCGAGATGCTGTCAGAGCAGTGCGGTGGCTGGTGCGGGTCCTTTGTGACCGACGAGCTTGTCAACAAGTACCAGCGGGGGAGGTTTCTTCCCTCGTCGATGCTCGTGAAACACCAGCTCACGCCGGAGGGGGAGCGGGTGCCGGATCCTCGGCCGGGGGAGCGCGTCGTCTTCCTCGTGCACTTTGCCCGCGGCTTCGGCCTTCCCGTCAGCCCCTTCCTCCTCCAGCACTTTCTCTTCTTCGATCTCCAGCTTCATCACTTGGGTGCCAACGCCATTGCGCAGCTATCGCATCATGCGTCCTGCTGCGAATCATATCTAGGGGTGTGGCCTGAGGTGGCGAACTTTCTCAAGTTCTTCCACTTCAAGGCCCAAAACACCTCCAAGGGTGGTTCGCTGACGCAGACGGGCTGCTGCGCCATCTACCCGCGGTCCTCCTCGCCGATGCCGCGGTTCGAGCTCCCCGACACCGTCAAGCTGTGGTAGCGCTCATATTTTTATGTGAGCAACGCCACAGAGATTGACTGGATCTGCCTTCCGCCTTTCGCCAACTTGCCCTCGACGTAGAAGGGCTGGACGACGAAGGGCATGGGCGCGACGGTGGACCTCGACCGGATGGCCACCCTGCTGGAGACGATGGTGGAGACGGAGAGGCTCACCGCCCGACACATCACCTTGTCGTGGATGGTGCGTCGCGTGCTTCCGCTGCAGAAGCGGTCGCACAAGATGTGCCACCTATCGACCGCCAACGATCCTACGAGGACGTCGAGGAAGGATGTGCCCTACCAGGACCTGCGGAACTGGGTCTCCATGATCTCCAAGTTCTGCATGGAGGCCACCTGGGCATATTCCTGCCCTCCGTATCATCGCGGCCGCCTGCCACCACGGGTAAGTTTTTCTCTGGTTATCTTGCGTCTCGCTCCTTGTCACCGCTAGCTTTCCTTGGGTGCCTTATGCTCCCTTTTTTGATTAGTTGTTCACGGCGCAGATAGCCAAGGACGGTATGGGTGACTTCCCGCTTCCGTCCTTCTTGGAGGACAGGAAGCTAAAGAAGTACCCCTAGACGCAGCCCGAAGGGTTTCCCGTCCGGGCGGACGATGGCCCCTCGGATCATCATGGTAAGTTGCTGACCGCAGCTCTTTCCTTCATCTTTGTTCTTGAGGTTGTGGTTTTAATTCCTTGCTTGTGTCGCAGTCGATGTCACCAACGAGGAGGGTGGCCAAGAGAAACCCGCGGTGAGAGCCCGGGGAAAGAGGTTGGCACCTGTTGCTGCTCCCGTTCCAGTTGAAACGAAGAAGACGCGCCGAGGGCGTCAAGTCATTGCTCCAGTGTCCGTCGCTGGGTTAGTATCTTCCTTGCCCTTTCTTGCCGCTCTGTGGTTCTGCTGGTACCTCCTTTGACTCTTCACTCTGCGCAGCGAGGCGATGCTGCTTGGTGATGGTGGTGTCGCCGCCGTTGCTCCTCCCCCTCCTCCGCCGGCTGAAGAGGTGGCGAGGTCGCCGGATGCGGCCACGCCGGCTGCATCAGCCGCGCCGTCTCTGCCCAGGGCCCCTCAGGGCTCCCCGACCATAGGGCTGCTGCACCAGGCGCCTGCGTCTTCGTGGTTGGGGCTGCTGTTTGCGGCTGCGCAGGACCCGGAGACCCCCTCCTTCGTCCCGGGGCTGGCGTGAACCCGTCCTGGAGCGATGCTCCAAGAAGCTCCGCCAGGCCCGTGATTATGAAGGTGGCGGAGGAGGCTGGGGCTGCGCAGGCGGCTGCGGCAGATGGCGGATGGCGGCCAGCCGGGTGCTTCTGCGCCGGCTGGGAGGGAGTTGGTGGTGGCTGCGCCTTTGGGTGTGGCTACCGATGATGACGAGGTTATCGTCATCGGCTCGAGGCCAGCTCCGGCTATGCTGACGCCGAGAGCGATCCTTGCCTAGCTCTCGGGCGCGGCACCCGTCGCACTCAGCCAGGTTCGCCACCTGGTTGAGGGAATGGAAAAAGGCCTTGGCGAGCCAAAAAATTGTCTGTCTTTATGGAGGTAGGTCATTTCCCTTCACACCTTTTTGTTCTTCCATCCGGTTTGCTTCTCTGTTGCTCATTTGTTTTCTTGCTGCAGAGAGCTTTTGCGGAGTCCGTGAAGAACACCCGAGATCTTGGCCGTAAGATTGCTTCTTCAGATCTGTCTTGGCGATTGGCTCCCTTTTCCCGTTTTTTGTTGACCATCGGGTATCCTCCTACAACCATGATCCAGGACAAGGAGAGGGAGGTGGAGCGCCTCAAAGCTGAGGTCGCCCGGCTGGAAGAATCAAACAAGGCGCGACAGGCGCAGTTCGATAAACTTGCCACGGCCAAGCATCAACTTGAGGTTAGCATGGAGCGGGGCAAGAAGGCAGCTGACATCCGGGCAGAGGCGCTGAAGAATTTTGAGACGATCTCCACCCAACAGGAGGAGACAATCAAGATTCTTCGCACCCGGGAGGGGGAGTATACTCAGCACCTCCAGAACATCTCAGAGATGGTCATCGGTAAGTTCTTCAGTTTCCCTCTTCTTTTATGTCATGACTTGCTCGATCTTGTCTGATTATTCTGCCTTGTGCTCGGCTGCAGCTCATTATCCTGAGGCGACCGAGATGGCCGTGGAGAAGCTGCCCGTGGATGAGGTTGGACGCGACCTGACTGCTCTCGATCTGGTCAAGGTGCTGGCGGAGGAGAGCAATGGTCTGCGCACCGTTGGCAACGATCTCTTCCACTACATCTGGCCAGACGCGGGCGAGGTGCACGACATTGCCAGCCTGGCTGTGGCTCTGTCTAGAGGCATCGATGTGCTGGACATTCATAAGGAGTGGGTTGCTCGAGGCAGAGTGGAGATGTCTCTAGCCCTGGTGAAGTCGTGGTATCCGGGTGCCGACCTCAGCGTTCTCACTCGGGGCTTCCGTCTTGGGACGAGCTACGAGGGCCTTCGCGCCAGCACTCCGGCGCTCCAGTCCTGTGGGGTGAAGATTGGCACCTATGTGGACTTATAGCATGACTTTAGTGCCCCCGGAGATCCACGGCCGTTCCACTGGGCCTCGGCACCTTGGAATCCCATTGATGTCGCCTCCAGCAGCCAACCTCCTTCAACTGATGCTGGCGCCGCCCCTGCTGATCCAACTCCTGCTCCTGCACCTTCCACTGCTTCAGTCCCAGAGTCTTGATCCCCGGAATGCTAGGTGTACTTGTGAAACTTATTGTTTTGTTGTTGCTACATTTAGGCTGACTTTTGTCGCCAAATTTTGAATCTGCGCAGAGCCTTCGTGCTCTGCTTCATGGCTTGGTGCCTTTTTGCTTATCTGTGGTGCTTCTTTGTTTACACCTCTGTCATTTGCGCTCTTTGATGTTCGGGCCGGCTGGGATAGCCAGCCGGGTTGAAGCTCTTTTGCCGTCCCGACTTGAGTTTGTGAGTGCGCGAGAGCGCGTCCACTGGGTGTAGTCCCCGAGGTTCGGGCCGGCTGGGGTAGCCAGCCGGGTCGAAGCTCTTTTGGCTACTTTGACTTGAGTTTGTGGGTGCACGGGAGCGCGTCCACTGGGTGTAGTCCCCAAGGTTCGGGCCGGCTGGGGTAGCCAGCCGGGTCGAAGCTCTTTTGGCTACCTTGACTTGATTTTGTGGGTGTGCGGGAGCGCGTCCACTGGGTGTAGTCCCCGAGGTTCGGGCCGGCTGGGGTAGCCAGCCGGGTCGAAGCTATTTTCGCTACCTTGCCTTGAGTTTGTGGATGTGCGGGAGCGCGTCCACTGGGTGTAGTTCCCGAGGTTCGGGCCGGCTAGGGTAGCCAGCTAGGTCGAAGCTCTTTTGGCTACCTTGACTTGAGTTTGTGGGTGCGCGGGAGCGCGTCCACTGGGTGTAGTCCCCGAGGTTCGGGCCGGCTGGGGTAGCCAGCCGGGTCGAAGCTCTTTTGGCTACCTTGACTTGAGTTTGTGGGTGCACGGGAGCGCGTCCACTGGGTGTAGTCCCCGAGGTTCGGGCCGGGTGGGATAGCCAGCCGGGTCGAAGCTCTTTTTCCACCTCGTTTCCTACCAAGTTGTGGCTCAGGTCGTGCGAGACATAGCGTTGCTTTGGCTTAGTTTTCTTGTGCATATGCTCATTCATTATTCGGTACTTATCGTAAAAGGAAAGTAGAGGTGCGCCCCTTCGAGTTAGGCCGTTAGCAGCTCCCCTTTTCTCAGCGAGTATTGGCCCTTCGAGCATTTTTCCTTGCCGGTTGGCAGCCGGGTTGCGGTCTGTAGCCGGAATCAAAGGAGTGGCTACGCTGGCGTGCCTCGCGATACTTCGGTTCGCTGTTGTTGGCTTAGCTCATGCGGGTACGACCGGTTCGCCTAGACGCCCTTGCTTTCTTTGTCCAGCTGGTGGTGGAGGTGGTGGTGGGAGTCCACCGGCTTCGGCCATTTTCTTTGTCCAGCTGCATTGGCGTGTCGTGTGATTCGCGGGCTTATTGCCGCCACTGTGGAACTTGCATGACCCGTCGAGCATGGACTCCATGGTGTACTTAGGCCGAGGCAGCCTATCATCCGGCCTCGGTCTCCGGTTGCGTCCTGCAGCCGGATCTTCATGCACAGCGGCTACTTGCTTGGTTCCGTACCGGCTATCCGGCTGGTCGTCTTTCCTCTTGCCGTGGCGGTTGTCGTGACCATGCCGCATGGGATGAAGGTCACTCGGCTGGCGTCACTCCACCTGCTCGTCCATGACGATTTGGCCTTGGTCGTCCACCATGATGGGTTTCTTCATTGCCGCGTCAGCGGTGGCGTACTTGTCCGCGATGGCCATGACCTGGGCCATGGTTTGCGGGTCTGCCCGGCTGAGCTTATGCTTCAGCATGGTGCCATCTCGGCAGTCGTTGGTGAAGAAGTCTATCACTTGGTGCTCATGCACCCCTTCGCACGAATTGTGCATGCTGGTCCATCGGGTGAGGTAGGCACGATCCGACTCGTCCTTGCCTTGTACGCATAGGGCAAGCTCGCGAGGCCGACCCGATCGCTTGTATGTTCCGGTGAAGTTGCGGATGAATGCTTCTTCGAAGTCCAGCCAGGCGTTGATGCTGTTGTCGGGAGGCTATTGAGCCATGTCCTTGCCGAGTCGACGAGCATGAGGGGGGCGTAGCGGACGGCCAGGTGGAGGTTGCCATTGGCGATTCCCACCGCAGTAGTGTAATCAACCAACCAATCCTTAGGATTGACGGTTCCGTTATACTTTGGTGTGTCCCTTGGGAGTGAAAATCCCTACGGAAATGGCTCGCTCCGGATGCGCGGGCCGAAACACTTTGGGCCAGCCAGACTTTCCTCCTCCAGAGTGCGGATCGCACCAGAGGTCGATCCCCATCGCCACGCCGGTTCTCGGGGACCGAGCCGGCCCTTCAGGCATGACGCAGGCGGGTCCTTGTTCGCGTCTGATCCCTCCTCCGGTGCTCGCGTCTTTTTGCCCTGGGAAGCTCCGGCTGCCAGAGCGCGTCTTACGCTGGAGGCGGCAGCGTCCTGGTTGTGGCGACCGTGATTGCTGGATTCGCCATGCGGGCAGCAGTTTTGCCCAACCCCTCCTGGAGAGGAGGCATGTTGATGCTTGCTTCCTCCGTGCGCCGTCTGGTCCGCGCCTTTGCGGACGACGATGTCGCGGGAGTCTCCCACCTGGCTAGGGACGCCCTCGGCTTGCTGCTTGTTCGCAGTGGCCACGAGGAGCTGTACGCGCTCCTGCTGGCGATGAAGCTCATCGCCCTCAAGGTGTTTTAGCTCCACGGCTGCCGCCTCGGCTGCCCTCATGTTCTTGGCAGGAGTGTTGTAGACGGGCTGCGCCACACCTGCATGTGAATCGGCGGCGTGGTATAGTTCCGACGCCAGGTCGCGCCCCCGGTGTTGGATCCTCCTGGCGAAACCGTGAGCCGCGTTGTATTTGTGCACGGTGGCGTTCAGTCGACGCTGGTTAGCGGCGACCTTGGTGGCTTCCTCCAGAGTTTTTTGGTAGCGTAACCGCTTTGTCAGCTGGATCCGTCTCGACGACGACCGGAGCGTGCAAGTGCTGGATGGAGGCAGTGAGCGGGTCTTTCTCTTGCTCGGGCGTGGAGTTTTCTCCTCCTTCCCGACGTTCTTGAGGTGGTCAGTGGTTTTCGCGAGTGTTTACCACCATGACTTCGACGCAACCACTCCCTAAGGCTGGGCCGCGGGTGAGGGGCACGTCGAGAACGGGGGTGACCATGCTGGGGAAAACCTCAGCGATAGTGGCGACATAGACGCGGACGTCTCCAAAATGCATGATGGAGCCGTCAGCGGGGAAGGTGTTACCGGCAAAGCACGCTGCATTGTCGATGACGCAGTCGAAGGCACCCAGCGTGAGAACGAGGCCAGAGGCCACGCGTTCGCCGGCGACGAGCGGACGTCCCGTGCGGAAGATGATCCCAGCCGAAGCGCTGTGCCCCAAGGTGGGCACCAACTGTCGTGGTGTGGAACACGGCAGTGCCATCGGGGATGGCAAAGAAGGGACACACGGATGCATTCGGTGGCTCACGCAACGGGTTGGGCATGGTGAACCACAAACACAGCGACGTACCCAGGTTCGGGGCCCTCTTGGCGAGGTAACACCCCTACTCCTGCAAGATGAACTATATGTTGGAGCTGATGCACAATACAGATGCTCCTTGAGCTATTTCCTTACCGACTATTGAGAGCTAGAGAAAGATGGAGACTTGATGCTAGCACTTCTATCCTTCTATTGTTGCCTACCTAGAACCCTAGCTCTGCCCTCCATTATATACTGGTATGGGGGCAGATTACAGATCGGGTCCTAGGGTTTACTGTTTGGATATGGGTTTACAGGACAGGGCCAGCTTCAGGGCCCAGCCGGTGGGCCAAGACCCAGTCCGCCCTTCTTTTAGAGTCATCCTTCTATTTAGTGGCCACCCGGTCTTCCTTTGGGGCGTCATCCTTGCTTTAACGGTCACCCGGACTGCTTTCGCCAGTCCAGCCGACCACCTTGCTTTATCTTTGTCGGGTAGCGCTGCCCATGATGGCATGCCAGCTAGCCCGATGACGAGGGAGAGCCAGAGGCGTACCCCGCACGGAGCGTCAGCCCTTTCGTGCTCTCCATCGAATCCGAGGTGAGCCGGGTGGAAATGGCCACCCGGCCGGTTCTTCTGGCCACCGGCTAGATGGGCCAGACGGGTGTGGTCGCCAGTTAGCTAGAGTTGTCCTTCCTGGAGGCTAGGCGGCCTACATCTTCTGGAGCCGGCCTACTTGTGCCTGGCTTTCCCCACCCGAGGGTTATCCCCCCGACATTGAGTGAACAATAATCTGCAGGACTAAACACACATTATATAATCCTTGGTATTGTTATCTAACACATAAAACACTAGGAATCATGAAATGTTCTTTCAGCGGCGGGGAGTTTTTCCCTTCTCGTGGCTCCACTAGAGCTTCAGGAGAGTGGCGACGGAAAGTGGTGGAGGTGCTGGAGCCAGGCATTGAGGCTAGAGGGGCAGGGGGTCGCAGTCGAGCCAGTTGTGCAACCGACGCTAAGGGAGACGGCGTGGTCGGCTGCTGCAGAGGGGGCAGGGGAGTGGCCGGGTGATGGGCTCATATCACTGTAGAGCCTCGTTGGGAGACCCCAAGAGCAAGGTGTGATGAACACAGCAGCAAGTTTTCACTTAGTTATGAAACAAAGGTTATCGAACCAGTAGGAGCAAGGAAATAACTCCAAGGTGTTGCCAACAACCTGGAATCCTGCACAACACAAACTCAAGACTTTGCCCCAACTTACAGTGAGGTTTTCAATCTCACTGGTTTGATGAAAACAAAGTATTAAACATATAGTGTGGAAGATAGTATTTTCTTATAGAAAGTAACGGTAACAGCAGATGATGTATCAATGATAAAGATTGGACCGAGGTCCACAGTTCACTAGAGGTGTTCTCCTTAAGATAGATGACATGCTGGATGAACAAATTACATCGGGGCAGTTGACAAATTGAGCAAGCATAACAAATGCAAATACTAGACATCATGACTCCTATGAGATTTGATTGGGCATTACAACAATATACATAGACCGTAATCCAACTGCATCTATGACTAATAATCCACCTTCAGGTTATCATCTGAACCCCTTCCAGTATTAAGTTGCAAGTAACGGATAACTGAATTAAGCAATGTGTGTAAAGTAAACAATACAATTGTTCCATGAACAAAAGATTGTTGTTTTCTCCCTAGTAGTAACAGCACATCTACAACCTTAGAGGTTTCTGTCACTTCCCCATATTACTAGAGGCATGAACCCACTATGGAGCATAAATAGCCCCTCTTGGGGTCACAGGCATCTACTTGGCCAAGATAGCTAATAGCAACAAAGAGCATGCAAGATCACAAATAACACAGACATGATAGAACCAATAATCAATCTGACATGATAGAATCAATAATCAATATGACATAGTATCTCAAAATCCATCGGATCCCTGCAAACACAACATGTATGATTACAAATAGATGATCTTGATCATGAACGGAGCTCACAAGATCTAAACATGATAGAACAAAGGAGGAGAAACCACCATCTAGCTACTGTATGGACCCATAGTCCAAGGGTGAAATACTCACGCATCATACCGGAGGCTGGCATGGTGATGAAGAAGGCCTCCGGGATGATCTCTCCTCCCGTGGTGCTTGAAGAGCCAGATCCCCGATCTAGGGACGATGGTGGCGGAGGCTACGGACTATTTCGTGGAGATCTGATCGGGTGCTTAGGGTTTCTGCATTAGGGTGACTTTATAGGTGAAGAGGCAAGGCCAGGGGGTGCCCGAGGGGCCCACACCAGGTGGCGGCACGCCCTAGGGGGTGCCCGCGTGGCCCTAGGGTGTGGCCACCTCGTGGCCCCACTTCGGCTGCCCTTCGATCTCTGTGCTCTCTTCGGTAAAATATTGACTTTGTCTTTTGTCTCGTCCAATTTCGAGAATATTTCCTTACTAGCTTTTTTGAAACCAAAAACAGCAGAAAACAGGCAACTGGCACTGCGGCACCTTGTTAATAGGTTAGTCCCAGAAAATGTATAAAAAAATACCTCAAAGTGTATACAAAGCATAGAAAACTTGATACTAAACAAGCATTAAACATAAAAAATTGTAGATCCATTTACGACATATCAAGCATCCCCAAGATTAACTCCTGCTCGTCCTCAAGTAGGTAAGTGATAAAAAGAATAATTTTTGAGGTGACATGCACCATCACAATCTTGATCAAACCATTTGCAAAGCATTGAAAGCTGGGATCAAAGTACTCTAAACATGAGCATGAAAGATGTAGTTCTAACAATAAGACATAGCAACTATGATGTAACATGAAAAGATACAAACAAAGATTAGGAATAACAATGCATTGAAAGACGTTTTTTCGTTTCACATATAGAAAACATAGCATCGTGGTATTCATCTTGTCCCTCATGGAGTAGCAAAACATAAATGCATAGTAAACCTTCAAAGTTCATAAGGGTGACTAGATACAAATAGTTCAAGAACAAGCAATATCGACATTATGAATCAATCAATAAGTTTTGGGACAATGCACATAGAACTAAGAATGACAACTATTCTATTTTAATTGGTGCATAAAGATAGAAGGTGGAGACTCAATATAAAAGTAGGAAGAAAGGCCCTTCATCAAGGGAAGCAGGGATTTCAAGTTTCATAAAGATAATCCAAAAATTATGGTACTTATTAGCTTTCAGCTCTCATTGCCCCTATCATAAGCATATTGAAGTGATTAAGGTTAAAGTGAAACAAATATGGAGTATATGCTTGACAAATCATAAGTTGAAAATCTCATGTCCCTTGAGTACGAGGGTCGTTCCTCATGCTACTCAACTTTAGTCACAAGCAAGTTCTTATCATTGTAAGTATATGTGTATCATAGAGAACCGCCAACGGGGTACCCCTTGCCCCATGACACAGGAGCTATCCCATATCAAAATGATAAGGCAACAGACAGTGAGCATCTTAGCAATTCTTTTATTTACCATGAGCATGGTGCATTTTTTTCTCTTCTCTTTTTTTCTATATTTTTTCTGAGGATGCTTCATAGATTGCTCACTATGGTTATGATGCAAGTTTCTACCATGATTAGGCATGGTTTAGGCTAGCAGCCCAGGCGTTTCTCTAACACATATATAATACTCCATGAACTTACAGGATCCTCTTTTATTTCACACCGCCGACATCCATAAACAAAAGAGCATGATATCAACTGGGTAATATGTACAGGTGTTGAAAGTGTTCCCCATGATAGTATGGTTCTACTAATTCCCAACTTATAAGTGCAAGCATATACAACATAGATGACACAATGGTTCAAGTTTATTAGGGGCAAGAAAAATAATGTGTGCCATCAAGTTTGTGAGAGCTTTAATCACTAATTTTCTCATAACAAGTTTAATTTGGAAGATGATTAAACAAGAATATACTTGGAGTGGTGTAACACACCATGCATAGGAATTTATAGTGGACTCTTTGGAATAACTTGGTTTCTTGGGAGTTGGATGCATGAGTAGAGGTTACTCAATACAAGTGGAGGCTAGCAAAATACTGGAAGCGACCAACTAAGAGAGCAATAATGGCCATAATCATGCAAAGCGACAGAACATTATTAACTAAAGCATAAAGTGATATCACAAGTCAAAAACTAAATGATCATAGAGGCTAAGGTGACTGGTTCATAGTCATAACATGGTGTGAGCATGCGCCAAGTCAACCCAAACAAAGCATCAAAGGAGAATACCACAATATTATGCTTTTGTATGCTAAAATAATGCATGATTCTTTCAAGGCACATTAAGCAATCTCAATTGTTTGGAACAAGTCATGCTACAGCAATAATCACTAAGCATAAGGTCAAAGCAACATCTAGCATGACATGATAAAGTCTAAGTCGTAGTCAAATCAAGCTCCCTTTTGTACCACTATAAGTATGAAACTCTCTACTCTTTGCCAACACCAATTAACTTATTTGAAACAAAAGAGCGAATGCGGGGGTCCAACTACTTTATTAAAGAAAACTAAACAATCAAAAACCAAAAACGAAAACTAAGACGCTCCAAGAATAACACAATAGTGCATGAAACAATAAAAATGAAGTGTTTAGAAAGAGACCTGAGATTTTTATTGATGAAGAGGGGATGCCTTGGGCATCCCCAACCTTTGACGCCTATACCTCTTGAATATTTCTTGGGGTGACACGGGGTGGCATTCCCAAGCTTGAGCTTTTGTTCATTCTTCATCTCATCACATCATTCTTCCCCTACACTTGAAAATTTCCTTCATACAAAAGTTCACACAATCCTTCATTAGCAACATTAGTGTATTCAAAAAATAGGCCTTTGGATTTAGTTTCAACACAAGTAAAAACTTCATCAAAACACAAGCTACTATAGCAATTCATTTAAAAATCTCAAGTGATCAAGAAGAACTCAAAAAGAAACTGATAAAGAGGTAAATGCAAATAATGGCAGAAATCTGTCAAAACAGACTAGCAGGTAAAATCCGATTTTTTAAGACCTTATCTTGCTCAAATCGAAAAGTGCTAAACTAACGAAAGTTAGATAACAATAAGGGGCATTTACTGAGAAAATTACAGCTCAATCTGACATACATAGATTTTTCACGAATTTTTACAGTGAAGCACAAATCTGTTTGGGGACAGCAACTTCCCCAAATCTTACTTCTCTCTCATTAGAGGTTATTCTGACACAAAAAGCACACAAAAAGGATAAGGCGAGGTTATCAAAGAAGTAATAACTTCCAAGACTGAGTAAAACTATTGGGTTATCTCCCAATAAGTACTTTTTAACACTTTTAAGTTAGGCATAAGAAGCAAGAATCAAGTATTTTCAAATGAAGAAGCATTAACATCAAATTTTGCTTTAATAGGAGGATCAAAAGGTAACTTCTCTCTACTTATAGGGAAGTGTTTTATACCTTTCTTGAATGGGAATTAATATTTAATGGTGCCTTCTTTCATATCAATAATGACACCAACAGTTCTAAGAAAAGGTCTTCCCAAAGTAATAGGACAAGAAGCATTGCACTCAACATCCAAAACATAGAAATCAATAGAGAATAGGCATTGTTAACCATAATAAGAACATCATTAATACTTCCCATAAGTTTCTTTTTAGCATTATCATCAAGTGGGACATATAAATAGCAATCTTCCAAAGGTGGCAAATCAAGCATTTCATAAATCTTTCTAGGCATAATAGAGACACTAGAACCAAGGTCACCTAAAGCTTTGAGATCAAAATCATTCACTTGAATATTAATGATGGGTTCCCAATTATATTCTAATTTTCTAGGAATAGAAGCTTTATGTTTCAATTTTTCTTTTTTAATTTTAATGAGAGCATCAGTAATGTGTTTTGTAAAAGCCATATTCATAGCACTAGAATTAGGACTTGTAGCAAGATTTTGTAGGAACATAATCACTTCAGAAATATTGTAACCATCAAGAAACTTAGGATCACATGTAGTGGACTTATTGTTTCCCATAGTTCGAAAATTTTTAGCATTCTTATTGGGTTTAGGCATTGTTGTAGAAGGAATGGTGACTTCTTGTGGTTTGCTAGCATCAACATTGGTGGTGGTAATAGTACAAATACTATTGTTTCTAGAAATTTCATCTTCTCTTTCCCACTTAGCATGCAATTTAGCTAGCAGTCTAACATTTTCATCAATTGTAACTTGGATAGCATGAGCAGTAGCAAAGGTATTTTCCATGGTGTTAGGTTTAGCAGCCATTTTATTAATCAAACAGGATTGTGCTTTAGACAAAGATGAAATATTTTTCTTATCATTCAAAATTTTGGATTGTAAACCAGGAATTTCCCTATTCAAATTCTCAAGTTGGTGACTAATATTTTTCAAAATAGCATATTGTTCTTCCATAGTTTTAGTGAATATTTTTATTCTGCTCATATTGCATTTGCATGAAGTTTTTAGTGGATCTCTCAACTTCCAGAATCCTATCTTCACTAAGCATTCCAGATTTACCATAATAAGTATTGCTACTATTTGGAGGATAAGGCCTATAGTTATTATTATCATAAGCATTGTTGCCAAAATTATTATTTCTAATGAAGTTCACATCAACTTGCTCTTGTTGAGCAGCCAAAGAGGCTAAAGGAACATTATTTGGATCAATATGAGCTTTTCCATTAACAAGCATAGACATGATAACATCAATTTTATCACTCAAAGACGAGGTTTCTTCAAAAGAATTTACATTCTTACCATGTGGAGCTCTCTCAGTGTGCCATTCAGAATAGTTAACCATCATATTATCAAGGAGATTTGTTGCAGCACCCAAAGTAATGGTCATAAAGGTACCTCCAACAGCAGAATCCAACAGATTTCTTGAAGAAAAATTTAGTCCTGCATAAAAGGCTTGGATAATCATCCAAGCAGTCAGTCCATGAGTGGGAAAATTCTTTACCAAAGATTTCATTATTTCCCAAGCTTGAGAAACATGTTAATTATCAAGTTGTTTAAATTTCATTATTTCACTTCTCATAGATATAATCTTAACAGGAGGATAGTATTTTCCAATAAAAGCATCTTTGCATTTGATCCAAGAATCAATACAATTTCTAGGCAAGGATAGCAACCATTCTTTAGCTTTTGCTCTCAAAGAGAAAGGAAACAATTTGAGCTTAATAATATCTCCATCTTGTTGGGCCACGCAGAGATAAAACAAAACTTTCTCCCCTAACGTGGTGATCCCAAGATCTAGCCGAGGTAGAAGGCCACGAGGTTTACCACTAGACGCGCAGTTGCGGATTACTGATGAAGCGCGTCAGTTGTTGCAGTGCAGTCCTTTGCGATCCAATCGTCCTGGTGCTGATCGTACAACACCTCTGCTGGTATCCACACGCAGGAGGGCGCGGTGGCGAATCGCTAGATTCGTTCTGACGGCGGACTGTTGTTGAGCTAGGGTTTCCAACTCATGTAATGACCTAACCGAACAACGATTAACCTTTAAGTTACGGTGCTCCACTATATATAGGAGTGAGCGTGGGCTCGCTTTCATGCGCCCATTCACTAAAGCCCATATAATATTAGTCCCTATGATTCTGACTCACTGACTCAGTCCAAATCAGGCTCGGGTCCAACCCAACCAGATTTCTAGTTCAGATCCAATCCAAACTTGCTCCCGCTCTTAAGTGTGTGACCCCGCAGGATCATGGCTACTTGGACACAATTAGAGTCCCACTCTCAATCGATCAGTCGGTAGCGGCTCCTAGCAGAACGTGCCGACTCCCAAGTACCAAAGAGTCATGACGACTTGCCTTTCCAATGTGACTTGCGTCCGAGTCCCTTTTGCCTCACGATATACCTTGTCAGACTATAGGCGAATATTTTTCATCCCTTAAATAGTCCGACTCTCTTCTCGATCCGAGATAAGTGATTCACCCAACTAACTCTTAGTCGATCGCCTCGGTTAACACTTAACTGAGTCGTGCATGGCCATGCTTTCCGAATCATATCACCCGAGAGGGCCCAGAGAATATATCTCTGAGTGGAGGGGCAAAATCCCATCTTGGTTATTCACATCATGCAGCTTGATTCTGAGTCGACCCGAACTCCGCATTTATAAATGCCCAGTTACGGATCAGCGTTTGATAGAATCTAAGTCGGTGATCCTCAAGTCGGACTATGCAATAACCTCAGGTCTAAGGATTACATTGATTGAGATATACAAATGATAGCTTGTTCGTTGTACCTCAATATGGGTCAATCCGACTCGCTAAACTCTTTAGACGAATCTGTGTAAGTTGGAATAGCATATCCATGCCCATGACAAGTGGAACCGAGTCATCAAGCCGAATTTCACATTGGTCTAAGTTGTGTGTCCATCACAACCTCAATGACCAAGGATATTTAGTAAAAACAACATGAATGTATAGTTCCACAACCGAATCACATATTCAATGATACACATCAGATGTTTATACAAGGACAACTTAATATCTTTATGAATACAATGGGAAAACTCATCATACATGATTGCCTCTAGGGCATATTCCCAACACATCTACATCCTTATATTTTTGCATCTCACAAAGTTCAACAAAATTATTAAGGTGAGCAGCAGCATCATCAGAACTAGCACCAGAAAAATGCTCTTTCATAACAAGATTCAACAAAGAAGGTTTAATTTCGTAAAAGGTAGCATCAGGAGTAGGTGGAGCAATATGTGTGCAAAGGAAATCATTGTTGTTTGTGCTAGTGAAGTCACACAACTTGCTCTTCTCAGGAGTGTTCATTTTTGCAGAAGTGAGGCAAGCCAACAGCAGTAGCAACTAAAGTAGGAGCTAATTTTTTGTGTTTTTATAAGAAAAGGCAAACCAAACGAAACTAATTTTTGTATTTTTGAAATAAATAAACAAGCAAAACAAAGCAAAAGAAACTAAGAAAAACAAAAACAAAGTAAAGAGAATGGTTGTGAGAGACTCCCCTTGTAAAGTTGTCCTTAACTACCCGGCAATGGTGCCAGAAAATCTTGATGGGCTCAGATCATTGTAGAGCCTCATTGGGAGACCCCAAGAGCAAGGTGTGATGAACACAGCAGCAAGTTTTCCCTCAGTTATGAAGCCAAGGTTATCGAATCAATAGGAGCAAGGAAACAACTCCAAGGTGTTGCTAACAACCTGGAATACTGCACAACACAAACTCAAGACTTTGCCCCAACTTACAGTGAGGTTGTTAATCTCACTGGTTTGTTGAAAACAAAGGATTAAACGTATAGTTTGGAAGATAGTATTTTCTTGTAGAAAGTAAACAGTAACAGTAGATGATGTATCAATGATAAAGATTGGACCAGGATCCACAGTTCACTAGAGGTGTTCTCCTTAAGATAGATGACATGCTGGGTGAACAAATTACATCGGGGCAATTGACAGATTGAGAAAGCATAACAATGCAAATACTAGACATCATGACTCCTATGAGATTTTATTGGGCATTACAACAATATACATAGACCGTAATCCAACTGCATCTATGACTAATAATCCACCTTCAGGTTATCATCCAAACCCCTTCCAGTATTAAGTTGCAAGCAACGGATAACTGCATTACGAAATGTGTGTAAAGTAAACAATACAATTGTTCCATGAACAAAATATTATTGTTTTCTCCCTAGTAGCAACAGCATATCTACAACCTTAGAGATTTCTGTCACTTCCCCAGATTACTAGAGGCATGAACCCACTATCGAGGATAAATACTCCCTCTTGGAGTCACAAGCATCTACTTAGCCAAGATAGCTACTAGCAACGGAGAGCATGCAAGATCACAAAAAACACAGACATGATAGAATCAATAATCAATCTGACATGATAGAATCAATAATCAATATGACATAGTATTTCAAAATCCATCGGATCCCCGCAAACACAACATGTATGATTACAAATAGATGATCTCGATCATGAATGGAGCTCACAAGATCTAAACATGATAGCACAAAGGAGGATAAACAACCATCTAGCTACTGTATGGATCCATAGTCCAAGGGTGAACTACTCACGCATCATACAAGAGGCTAGAATGGTGAAGAAGAAGGCCTCCGGGATGATCTCTCCCCTCCGGCAGGGTTCCGAGAAGATCTTAAGATCCTCCCGATCTAGGGACGATGGTGGCGGCGGATACTGACTGTTTCGTGGAGATATGATCGGGTGCTTACGGTTTCTGCATCAGGGTCTTTTATAGGCGAAGAGGTGAGGCAGGAGGGCGGCCAGGAGGCGCACACCATAGGGCGACGCGCCCTAAGGTGGGCCCGCGCGGCCCTAGGGTATGGCTCCCCTTCGGTCTATATGTTTGTTCCTGTAAAATATTGACTTTGGCTTTTGTTCCGTCCAATTTCAAGAATATTTCCTTACTAGCTTTTCTGAAACCAAAAACATCAGAAAACAGGCAACTAGAACTACGGCATCTTGTTAATAGGTTAGTCCCGGGAAATGTATAAAAAATACCTCAAAGTGTAGAAAAAGCATAGCAAAGTTGATACTAAACAAGCATGGAACATCAAAAATTATAGATACGTTTACGACGTATCATCCACATGGGCTGGCAGACGGCGAGGGCCTGAGCGTGGTGGCAGGAGGGGGCGGCGGGTGGCATCGGCGCCGTGATGATGCAAGGTGCCGCGGGTCGGCAGGAGGAGGCCGGTGGTGGTGCGTGTGGAGGCCTCGTGCGGGGCTGAGGCACATGTGTGGCTAGGAGTTGCCGATTTGGGGAGTCCAGGCATCATGCTGCTCCTTCGAATTGGCTTGCTCCTAGAACAGCGAGGATGTTGGACCGGCGGCTGCGGCGGTCGCGGTCGGCATGGAAATCGCCAATGCAAGAGGTGCCATAGCGGCTGCATTATGCGGTGGAGCTTGGCGGCCAGCAATGAAGTCACTCTACCATCTTGCGGCTCCTTGAACTAAAAAAAATTCTCTAAATTATGCTATTTTTTTATTTCTCGTATTTTTATTAGTGGTCTTTAATATTATTAGAACCCAATGGATGATTTACTTACTAGTGGTGATCAATGCGCATGCCACCACTATGAATGTTGCTGGTGGCGTTTAAGGCACACGCCACCAGTACAGGTTTTACTAGTGGCGTTCGAGCAATACACCACCACTGGTAGCTACTAGTGGCGTGAAGTTAGTAGCATGTGTTCAACGTCACTAACCTCATTTTTTGAATGCTATAAATGAGCTTTTTCCTAAGTTAATTGGATAAAACTACCACAATTGGCGCGGTCAAGATGGTTTAGTACCATTTTCGATAATTTTGGCACGTCATTACCACCACTGGGACGAGGAAACGCTGACCGCGCTGATTTGCGGTTGATAACATTTCTGACGATGCTAGCCCATGTTCAGCGCTGACGTGGACAAACTACTGTTTCCCCCGCCGTTTAGGACCAGACCAGGTGCCAGTCTGAACCAGGTGCGGTCGGAACCATACCAGTTGCTCTACTGTTATTCTCTCGTTTCCCATTTCTCTCCCACTTGCGATTCGGACACGATGGAGGAGCCGGCGAATCCTAGAGGCGGAAGCGTCGCAGGCGACGTAGGTGACGCAGGCGGGTCTTATGCTGTAGGAGGAGGCCGTGGGAACACGGGAGCCACGAGGGAGCAAATGGACGATGTGGACGAGCTATGGCCGTCTCGGCCATCGACGGTGGTAGTGATGCTGGCGCAGCTGTGGGTGGTGAACCCATTGGATTCTCAGAGGTGGACGATCGGTCTCAGTGGCGTGGAGTACATATTCATCTTTCCCCTATCTCTCCACTCCCGCTAGTCTCTGAAATTTTTGATTTAGGGGTCAGGGTTTGCTGAGTTGGGGTATTTGCTTGCTATGTTTTTGTAGTCTTGATCCAGAGAATTGGGAGGTCAGAGTTCATCTTGATGGAGTGAACAATTTAGGGAGAAAATTTCCAGAGACAACATTAATTATCTGAACTTAGTTGCAGTTATTGAGGAGAAGGGGTTTAGTCAGAGGGATTCTATTTAATGCAGAAAGCAAGGGGTAAATGAATTAGTTGAGAACAACTACCAAATCTATGAACTGTTAGACCATTTTGATCCAAGTAAGGTGTTGTTTTTGTTTGTAAAGAGGGGCAGAGGTAGAAAGAACAAGAAATCTGAAGCCAAACCTAGTCAACCAACATCATCTTCCATTGTGCAATATGAAGAATTTGTCCCTATTGATTACAATGAACATGTCTATGTTGTTGACAAGGATGGATGCATTTTCACTAGTCATACTGGCATCACTGTTATAGGTGATGATGATCCTTACGTGTGCAAAAATGCTTATCTTCCAACTCAAGAAAAATAGATTGTGGAGAAGAGAAAGGCAATAGCCATTGAAGACAGTGATTGTGAGGATGGTGGCAGCATGGGGTCATACACTGGTGATGATGATGCTTGGTGGGACACTGCCATTGAACATGTTAATTTTGAACTGTTAGAAGAGTCGAGAAGAAAGGAAAAGAGATAACTAGCAGAGATAATTGAGGAGATGAGGAGGAAGAGAGGATCCTCTGATGCACTATGAAGGGGACACAGATATTGAAGACTTGTTTGTGACTGGAGAAGATACACTACATGTGTTTGTACCAGCCCTTGAACCTGAAAAGAAAAAAGAAGAAAAGTCTTGTTAGAAAAGGACCCATATCAAGGTGTCATACATCCGTGGAGATAAAAGAAGCACCATCATCAGATGATAAACATAATGCTGCTAGTTTTTCTAAGGATGATGAAGTTGATCTATTTGAACCATTGATCATGGTGCCACCAAAAGGCAGAAAAAGCAGAGAAAAGAAAAGGCCCGATAGGAGGTGGTATGATGAGAGAAGGTTGCAGTCACATGAACAATTATGCTTGAAGATGTACTTTGTGAATGTGCAACAACTCAGAGATGCCTTGATAAATTTTCATATTGCTCAAAGGAGGAACTACCAATATTGGGGGAACTCAAATGTTAGAATAAGTGTGCATTGCATCCATAAGGACTGTCCTTTCCATATGACAACTTCGGAAATAAAGGGTGAGAAGACCTTTTGTATTAGGAAGATGAGGTTGCAACATACTTGTGATACAAGCACTGGTCGTTCTAGGGTGAGTGCTAAATGGTTAGCTCACACATATGCAAGTATGTTCAGCTCTGGTCCAAATACAGGAATTCAATCACTCATAGATGCAGCTAGGCAAGAACATGGTGTGGAAAATCAACAAGGACATGGCCTATAGGGCAAGAAATTTGGCTCAATGCAATTATAGGTGATCACAAGGAGCAGTATGTTAGACTTAGGGATTTTGCACCTAACACAAAGCATAGCAAACAAAAAACTCAACTAAGTCGACGAATCTAGGGTTATGTAAGAAATGGACATGAGCTTATGTAGAGCTAGGGTTCAGTCGATTCGAAGAAAAAGAGATAGAACCCTAGTTCTACACTTACAGGCACACGTGGGCTGATATCCTGCCCTTCTGAGAACCCTGACACAAGGCTACCGTTGCTGGTCTCTCCATCATTTTAGGAGGGCATAACGACGACGGGAACAGAGGGTCGGCGACGACGGAGGCATCAGATCAGGGGAAGGAGTGAGAGAGAAGAGTGAGAGTGAGTTGGTCTATTCCGACCGCAACTGCTCTGGTCCTAAACGGCAAGAAAACAGCCATTTGGTCATGTCAACGCTGAACATGGGTCAGCATCGTCAAAAACGTTATCAACCTCGAATTTCCTTGTCCTAATGTTGGTACTGACATGTCAAAATTACCGAAAGTGGTACTGACTCGTTCTGACCGTCTCAATTGTGGTAGTTTTATCCAATTAACTTCTTTTCCTACTAGTACAATATTCAACTCAAATTTTGAAGATTTAAAGGAACAACTTATATGATGTAAATTACAGTTCATGGTGGTACAACCTTACAACAACAATGGGGAGCAATGTTCCGGAAAGTAAACTCTTCGAAAATTTAGGATGCTACAAACATGACAGGTCATCATAGCCTTAACAAGCTAAATAATCTGCTTCACTCCAAGCTCAAAGGACCATTGACCTAAGTTCTTAGAGCAAATCGAATGTGATTGCTATGTAAACAGAATGAGATCAAATTTCAAGTCAACACTTCACAGACCTAGCTGCTGAGAGAAAATCAGAAAGAGAACTTGAATCCTCCAGTGTTGGCATCGACAGCAGAATCCCAGAATGCGACTTTCTTCTTCCGATCAGCAGCCTTCTGCTGAAGTTCAACTTCAAGCTGATTAATCGTCCCAGGGTAAGCTGCGTCGATGGCATTCCGGAACTTGTCATGCAGGTTCACCCTGTCTTTGGTTCCTGACACAAGTTCACTTGCATTGGGCCTCTTGAGAAAGTCAAGAACATTCAACAGGTTCCTCCTGGACATTTCACAAGGAAAGAAAGAGAAACAGTTTCATTAAGTGAAATAGTTTTCATGCAAATGGCGCGCTACCATGCAAAAATAACTTCACACTGCTGAAATCATCTAGTTAAAGAATTTTTAATTTTATTTATTTAATCATATAACTGCCCCAGAAACAGCCAAGACTCGGCTACTTCCTTGGTTTAAAGCTCAAATCTCAATCAAAATTATGTGATTGTGAAGGGCAGTTTCATGAATAAACTAGGAAACAAGGTTCTTCAACCAAAGAGAAAACCCTTTTGGAAGATCAATATTTCTCTTAACTTATCATAATTCTGGCAATGGCAACATCACCTATATCTGACAATGTTGAAGTCATATGCGTATAACTAAACCCAGGTTTTCAGTCAATAAACATGTAGTACTTTTTTAAGCAACAAATATGTGCACAGAAGCTTAGAACCTAGGACGTTGGTTTTGAGTTGAATTTGTATTGAGATTAAAATTTCTTGCAATTCTGGCTGTGTACACTTCAGTGCTGAATCTACGTTCTGATCATTACGTTAAACAACATCATGGAAATATGATGAGCACCATGATTCCACCTGCTGGCAATCATAGCGCCGCCACTGGAGATCACATTTTTGTGGATGTGTTGGTACAAAAGGTATAAAATAGTACAACCGTTCTCTCTGATAAAGGACAAAAATTGCAGAAGCTTGTGTAATTGCACTTCATCATACTTAATACAGACAGAGCGAGAAAATCGCTGTGTTTGCTTAGTAAGTAATAGCCTAATACGCAACAGATCTGAAGTGAAAAAAAAACAGAAGAAAAAAGAAATGTGTGGAATTTGAAACCTAACCTGCTCACATAGTTCTGAGTGATGGCAATGGACTCTTCGAGATTGATAACCAAGTGCCACCATCCATTGGGAACAAATACAATGTCCCCAGCCCGACATACACACTCAATTGGCCTCTTCTCCCAGGTCCTACATGCTCCGTAGAAGTTCATGAACCACTCCATGATAGACACAGGGGTAGTGACCTCTGCCCCATCTGCACTTGGGTGGACACCTGGTGGCGGCACCTCCGGTGGGAACATCACCCACTTTTTAGCCCCCTTGAGCACAGCATTCCATGCCGATGTCGAGTTAGGATCTACATGGAACGATGACCCTGATCCTGCTGGACCAATGATAATCCACCGGTGATCCGGCCTCTCCTCCCCGAGTACCTTGAATAGGTCCTCCTGGAAGTACACCGGCACCTCATAGTCACTCCCCATCTCTGGAACCTTCTCCGCAAACTTCGCATCAAATAGGTACAATGGCCTCTCCTCCTGCACATTGTCAGCATACAGGAAGTACCTATCCAGTGTCATGCTCACTGGACCGACTGCAAACTCCCTGCCAGCTGAGACTTCCAGCAAATATTCCCTCGTCCATTTTTGCAACGCCGGCCAG
This sequence comes from Avena insularis, assembly GCA_023614405.1. Lineage (NCBI taxonomy): Eukaryota > Viridiplantae > Streptophyta > Magnoliopsida > Poales > Poaceae > Avena > Avena insularis. Next base: position 96,253,073 of record CM042691.1, read on the forward strand.
GTATCAAGGCATCCCTCAAGCAGCACCGGCCAATTCGGCTCCTCGTATTCCGCGATGAATTTCTCCACAGGTAAACCGCGGCGGCGGTCAATGGTGTCCCGCTCCAGCCACTCGGTCCGCATCTCCATGTTGGCGCATAGCCAGCTCTGGAAGAGGTAGTCCGAGTAGAAGCCTTTGATCTCAAGGGCGCGTGAGGGGCAATGAGCGCGGCCAGACACGGCAGCGATGTAGGTGGTGCGCCACGATCCGGCAAACGCGAAGTCCCCGCCGAGCTCGGCGAGGACGATGGCCCGCCAGAGCGAGTCGTGGGAGGAGATGACATAGAACGCCTTGGAGGCCGCGGAGAGCGCGGCGACGTCTCGGGCGGGCAGAAGGCCGAGGACGTCGAGGATGAGGTCGTCAGGGAGCGGGCGAAGCGCGCCGAGACCAGAGTCCCGGAGGTTGGCGCGCCGGGGGGCAGCGAGGAGGAGGTTCCCGAGCGGCTGGACGAGGCTACCTCCTACTCCAATGCCTGTACCGCCACCAGAAGCGGTGGAAGCAGAGGCGGAGCTCTTCAGGTCGAAGGAGGCGTCTCCGCTTCCGGTGGCATCGTCGGCAGCGAGGTTCGTCGATTCGCGGATCTTCTTGGGGAGCGTGCTGCCGCGGCGCTTGGGTTTGCGCTTGCGCTTGAGGGAGGGGCGGAGGCAGTGGAAAGCGCTGGGCATGCTCCTTCGCGCGAACGGCGTCGGCGGCGCGTCGGCGGGAGGGGAGGAAGGTAGAGGATTATGGTTGGGGTTAGGTTTTGAAGAACAGTCCTTTTGTGGAGCAGATGGGTAATCGTACGGCACCGACACACGGTGAGGTAATAATGGACGGCTGTGATCGTGCCTGCTAGTGATTGTTGTTCCTGTTAAACAGCTGGTTTTCGATACCATGTAATGATTAAGCTCACATTTTCTGCAATTTTATCATTCTGATGATAGATTCATTGCGAATTTTATCACAGAGAATATATATGAACATTTACAACGTGGAATGAATACACTATGTAAACATATTTCATGATAAATCTATCGAATAGATGCAGTACTCTTCCGTACTAAAAAAGATGTTGCACATTTATCTACTTTAGTATATATGTATTCAAATTTTTTGTACCTTAAAATCTGGTATATTCTTAAGAAAAATGAGCAGAAAAATGAGCATGTACACCTGAGAACCAAATGCCCCCTCTCTTTTCCGGAAATTCATTCTATAAATTTGGTTAAATTATAAGATTTTGACTTTGAATAAAATATAGATATATCCTATTTTTGAAACGATGGGAGTACAAAATAAGACGGTTCTAAGAGTAACTTTATGGATAAACAAAAATCGTCTAGATAAGAGGAGAGAGAAGGTATAGGTAAGCAAAACATGTTTTGCTTTTCCAACTTATCCATAAGAGCTTACCCAAAATTGAATTAACATTTTTTCTCTATACTACTCTCACACATATGACATATATCAATTGAATTAACACAAGATAATTGAAACTATTCATCACAAGTAGAAATATTATAAGTCCAACATAATAGAAGTGTATCATCAATTATAGAAGTAGTAGGAAAGTAGTCCATGGGTGCATAGAACAATACCACATAATAGATAGTGCGTTGGTGCATAGAACAACAACACAAAAGATAGTTCATCAATGCATACTAGAACATCACTCTCAAATGCCGCCACCCCACCATTGACATCACAACCATAGCCTCTTTCCATCAATATTTGGTCACGACAAAGCTCCCAATAAGCTCTCTCCTTCTCATCTAGACTACTTGGGTCCATGAACATGAGATTTTGCTCTTGATCCATCCTCTTGAGCATTTCTTCATTTGCCACCCAGGCCCGGCTCTAGCCCATAGCAGGGTTGTGCAATGGCCAAGGGCCCAGGCCAGGAGGGGTCCAAAAAAAATTTGGACATGCGCCTGATCGATCGTACGATTGTGAACCTGAAAGGTCGCCCTGGCCATATCGGTATCGCGAACGACAAACTCTGGCCTCTCGGTCTCTCATGAGTCGCGTGTCGAGACGTTCGCACTGCCCTTGCCCCCATGCGGCCTGCGCTCGTCGCTCGCCAACGCCAAGACGCCGGTCGCTAGTCGCCAGGTCGCCGACTCACCGTCTCAGCTGCTCCTGGTCCAGGCCCTATTGCTCTCTTCCGCACGGGCACACGGCGACACGCCATGCGCACCTGCTGCTGCGGTCCTGCCCTCTGTACTGTAAGTTAATCCCTTCTTATTAATTCCTCAATTGCGCTCCTGCTTGTCTAAGCCTTCTAATTAATCCCTCAATTAGGATTATAATTTTTAAGATTACAATTTGATGTAAATTCCATCACAGCAGGTCATAAGAATTTGTGTGATGTCGATCTTGATGATTTTGTCTCTGAGTTGAAGGTGTTGCAAGTAACTTTGCCAAATAATTCGACGTCAGCGCATGAGATTCTTCAATTCATTACAGCCATAGATTGCTATTCAAATATCTCAGTTGCCTATCGAATCCTTTTGAATTCACATGTGGCTGTGGCCTCAGCTGAAAGAAGTTTCTCTAAAATAAAGCTACTAAAAAAGTATTTGAGGTCAACTATGTTATAACACAGATTGAATGGCTTGGCTACGTGTTGTATTTAGAAAGATATATTAGACAACATTAATTTTGATAGTGTCCTCGATGATTTTGCATCCAGAAATGCACGAAGAAGCTTTTTTTGAAGCACTAAAGCTTAATTGTCGGTGATCTCATTGGAGGCTGTTTTTTTAGGTATTCGCTAGTATAGAATACTTGTTATGTTTTTCTACCATTTTTATTGTTTCTATTTAAATATCACAATGCTTTAGTCTTTGACAATTATTTATAGACATCTCAACTATGAATGTGTGGTTATATGCTTTTAAATATTTTGCAAGTGAAATTGGCACATATATCGTCTACATATCTAGTTATACATACATATATATATGTTGCTATTACAGGCCCTTTTATTGACTTAGCCAAGGGCCCTGAAAAATATAGAGCCGGCCCTGTTGCCACCTTCCTCTCTTCGAGCTCAAGACGCTTCTCCTCGGCTGCCGCCCTCCTCTCCTCGGTGGCCACCTTCCTCTCCTCAATCAACTTCCTATCTTCAATCTCTTTGTGCATCATCTCCCTCCTTTCGTTGGCGATCTCCTTCCTCGCCGCCATCATGTTGTCCAAAGAGTCCTTATACATATTCACACCTCCTTTTTCCCTTGCTTCTTTAGCTTTCTATCTACCTTCGATGAGACTTTTCCTATTGACCGAAGAGAGAGGAGTGGGGCTACTTGAGCCTTCATCATCGGTATCCACAACCAAATATTAACCAACCGGGGTAGTTGGTGTCTTCCTATTGTTGGAATCTTGTTGGAGGGGCGATTATTCCATTTCTCTTCCTTCTAAAGAATGGTAAAGCAATGGAACAAAGTGAAAGCTTTCCCCGGTTTGCCACCTTACTTTTTTGGTTTTCCCATGAACAATTTTTAAGTAATATTGAGCTACAAATAAGAACAAGGGAACAAGATTATTTTCCATAATAAGAATAAGAAAACAAGTTTATGTGCTACAAATAAGAACAAGGAAACAAGTTTATTTGCTACAAATAAGAACAAAGGAACAAGTTTATTTCATACAAATAAGAACAAGAGAACAAGTTATTTGTGTATACCTTGTCTACGGCACTAGTCCCACTTGGATTGAGAAGATCAAGTTGGGCTACGGAATTGGACCATTTGAAACACTTGGAGTTGATGGTTGACCTGCGGTGTTGTAGGAAAATGATAGTCCTAGATTTCTTAGAGTGTTGCCAGTAATACTCATGGATACACTCCCAATATGTGTTGCTTTATTGTTCATTCCCGGTGATCGGATCGGCACCAATAAAAATCCATGCATGGCACAAGGTATCATCTTCCTTTTTAGTGAAATTATCTCCTCGGCTAGCCCTTCCTGGAGTTGGATCATTGACAGAACTCTCACCATATGTCTGCATTGACTCAACATACCACTGCATGATGTAGTATACTATAGTCGTTGAAATAGCACCCATGGAACATTGTGCCGCAAATATTACATCCCTTAGAGTGGTACAACAGAAACAAAGAGGGTCCACATACATACATTATTATTACAACTATAAAGTACACGACGACTTCGAGATCCTCCTATGTCCATAGAGGTTATCCCAATGACTCATAGCTAAACTATAATAGCTTGAGAACAAGATAAAGAAGCAACCTAAGCCTTAAGATTTATACGAGATTAATAGATATAGGATAGAGATCTATACTATAGCATCCCAATTGTCTAACAATTGTAATGCTACTTGCCTATTATATATTGCTACTTCCTACATATCATTATTACATCATCATAATATCATGCTCATGTCACCATGCCACATTGCATTTGAGCATCATATTAAACCCCTCTTCATTTGGTTCTTATCTTCATAATGCATTGTCCTTATTAATTGTATTTGTCTCTTGATATATTGTAGTTAGTTCTGGATATATTTCTTGATGCCCAAGTTGAGTTGGGGGCATATCTATTATAATTCCACTATCCCCTTGTCACATTTATTTTGTTTCCATCCTCAATTCCACCATCCCAAGTAATATGATAATTTGCATTCCTCTTTGGTATTTAGATCTAGCTCATATATGTTGGGGTGGATCCAATTCTAATCTACATGCTTCCATATATGATTCCTCATTGTTTTCACAATATGGAATGGGAGCTCACTTGGCCATCTTTGCATGCTAGGTGAGTAGTTTTCTTCCTCATCTCCACATGGGTATCTTTGGATCAAGGTCATGTTGATTATTTGTGTACATATACTTAATAGTGGAACATACACACTAGTTTGGCCACTTCTATTCAACATGCTTTTATTCAAGTAAACCATGTGTAGTGGGGAAGTGGTTCCAATAATTATTTTGTTGAAATTGTGGGCTTGCATGCAAGATATTATGTTCTTGGATATTTTATTTTCACAAAATATGACATGATGCATGCCTTTATTGCCTTTGCATGTCCCATGCAATAAAATCATCCGTCTTTCTCTTATTCTAATTGCCTTATTTTGTTGTTGTTGGTATGTTTCATTCATATCAAATCTTGATAAATAAAAATGGAGCAAACCTAATCGTTTTCACACACAAGCCACACATTCTACACAAGTGTGTGTATTCCCTATACACACACATCTACACTAACTCTACACCTAACCGTATGTGCATGCATGTGCATACACATGACCACCCCATCTCTCCATCCCTCTCTTTACTCCATTTGGTAAAACTCCAACACACACCTCTCCATACCTTTCATGCCATCCAAAATGAGCACCATACCTCCCTGGTCCCCTCTCCCTCTCTCACGATGGAAACAACAAGGAGAGAAAGATGGAAACCTACCCGAGGCCTCCTCTCCCTATACTTTTGGCAAAGAGAAAAAGCATCTCATGTGCTCTCTTCCTTCCCCCCCCTTATCTCCTCAACCACCCCAGCCATCTCAGATCGAGATCTGGGAGCTTCGTCCCCATCTTCTTCCTCCTTCCCATGCCTCTCCATGACCACCTAAAACCCTAGCGGCCCCCCTTCCTATCCGATGACCTAGAGCTTGGCAAGCAGTACCAGGAGAAAGAGGAGCTCCAGATGATCCCTCTGCCCCAACCGGAACCCGTAGGCGCCGCTAGAACTCGTCGGAGCGACCTCAACGCCACCGTGAACCATAGCAAGGACAAACTCACCACCGCGAGAACCGTCAGCGACTGCCTCCGCCTCGATCTCGATCATCTACCCCAACACCTTCCTAGTGAGGACCTCTTTCTACCTCACATGGCCGCCTCCTCTCTCTCTCTTCTTCTAGCTCGCTGTCATTCCTTCGAGCAGCCACCATGCACGCCGCCGCCTGTAAGCACGCCTTGTAGTACACATTGTCGTCGACCTCCCCGCATGCACCCATGTGCTCGTGGAGCTAGTCCATGATCCCCTGCACACCCCCACACCAACCACAAGCACCAACATCACCTAGAGCATCGACACCGACGAGATCCGCCACCGCTAGCCCATGTTGCACCGTCATCTTTTCCTCGACTTGCGAGCAAGCTTGCTAGGCGTGCATCCAGTCCTAGCCTGACCTGTTGATACCTCAATGTAGAGCTAGGCCCCATCTACAAAACGATCCCTCACTGATGCGCTCAGATCATTATAGAGCTTCATTGGGAGACCCCAAGAGGAAGGTATGATGAGCACAGTAGCAAAGTCTTCCCTCAGAGAGAAACCAAGGTTATCGAACCAGTAGGAGGAAGGAAACGACTCAAAGGTGTTGCTAGGAACTTGGAAACCTGCACAACACAAACTCAAGACTTTGCCCCAACGAAGAGTGAGGTTTTCAATCTCACCGGTTTGCTGAAAACAAAGGATTAACTATATGATGTGGAAGGTAATGGTGGTTTGCAGAAAGTAAACAGTAACAACGGAAGATGTATCAATGGTAAAGATTGTACCGGGGTCCATAGTTCACTAGAGGTGTTCTCCTTAAGATAAACAAACATGGCATGCTAGGTAAACAAATTACAACAGGGCAATTGACAAGAAAGAGCAAGGCATATCAATGCAATACTAGACATTTCATGATCCTATGAGATTTTATTGGGCAATACAACAAGATACATAGACCGCCATCCAACTGCATCTATGACTAGTTATCCACCTTCAGGTTATCATCCGACCCCCCTCCAGTATTAAGTTGCAAGCAATGGATAACTGCTTTAAGCAAAGTGTGTAAGGTAAATAATCCACTTGTTCCATGAACAAGAGATCGTTGTTTTCTCCCTAGTAGCAACATTACATCTACAAACTTAGATATTTATGTCACTTCCCCGGATTAAATAGAGGCATGGACCAACCATCGAGCATAAATACTCCCTCTTGGAGTCACTAGCATCTACTTGGCCAAGGTAGCTACTAAAAACGGAGAGCATGCAAGATCACAAACAACACAGACATGATAGAATCAATAAGATAGAACCATTAATCAATCTGACATAGTAATCTCAATATCCATCGGATCCCCGCAAACACAACATGCATGATTACAAATAGATGATCTTGATCATGAACGGAGCTCAAAAGATCTAAACATGGTAGCACAAAGGAGGAGAAACAACCACCTAGCTACTACATGGACCCGTAGTCCAAGGTGGAACTACTCACGCATCATACCTGAGGCTGGCATGCTGATGAAGAAGGCCTCCGGGATGATCTCCCCTCCGGCAGGGTGCTGGGAAGAGCTTCAGATCCCCCGATCTAGGGACGATGGTGGTGGCGGTTACGGATTGTTTCGTGGAAGATTGTTCGGATCCTTAGGGTTTTGGTATCAAGGGCTTCTTATAGGCGAAGGGGCGATGCCGGGGGGCACCCGGGGTGGCCGCACCTCCCAGGCGCGGGCCAGGCCTGGCCGCGCGGCCAAGGGTGTGGCCCCTTGGTGGCCCTCCTCCGTCTCGTCTTCTGGCTCCGTGTTTCCCACAGTAAAATACTGACTTTGGCTTTTGTCTCGTCCAATTCCGAGAATATTGATTTTCTGCCTTTTCTGGAACCAAAAACAGAAGAAAACAGGCAACTGGCACTATGGCATCTTGTTAATAGGTTAGTCCAGAAAACATATAAAAATACCTCAAAGTGTAGACAAAGCAAAGCAAAGTAGATACTAAACAAGCATGGAACATCAAATATTATAGATACGTTTACGACGTATCAAGCATCCCCAAGCTAAACTCTTGCTCGCCCTCGAGTAGGTAAGTGATAAAAAAGAATAATTTTTTAGGTGACATGCACCATCAAAATCAAGATCAAACCATTTGCAAGCATTGAAAGCTGGGATTAAAGAACTCTAAACATGAGCATGAAAGAAGAAGTTCTAACAATAAGACAAAGTAACTATGCATGCAACATGAAAGGTTACGAACAAAGATTCATGAATAACAATGCATTGAAAGACGTTTGTTTGTTTCACATATAGAAAACATACATAGTGGCATTCAGCTTGTCCCTCATGGAGTAGCAAATAAATGCATAGGACACGTTCAAAGCTTATAAGAGTGACAAGATACAAATATTTCATGAGCAAGCAATATCAACAATATGCATCAATCAATAAGTTTTGGGACAATGCACATAGAACTAAGAATGGTAACTATGCTCTCTTAATTGGTGCCTAAGGATAGAAGGTGGAGACTCAATATAATGGTGGAAGAAAGGCCCTTCATAAAAGGGAAGCAGGGATTTCAAGTCTCAAAAAGAGCTTCAAAAAATTATGGTACTTGTTAGCTTTCAACTCTCATTGCCCCTATCATAAGCATATTGAAGTGATTAAGGTTAAAGTGAACAAACTATGGAGTATATGCTTGACAAAGTATAAGTTGGCAATCTCATGTCCCTTGAATAAGAGGGTCGCTCCTCATGCTACTCAAGTTTAGTTACCGGTAAGTTCTTGTCATAGTAAGTACATGTGTATCATAGAGAACCGCCAATGGGGTACCCCTTGCACATGATACAGGAGCTATCCCATAATCAAAATGACAAGGCAAGAATACAACGAGCATCTCAAAAATCTTCTTATTTACCATGGGAAAATGGTGCTTTTTTCTCTCTTTCCTCTTTTCTCATATTTTTTCTTTTTCTCAATCTCTATCTCTTTTTTATAAGAAGAATGCTTCATAGATTGCTCACTATGGTGATGCTACAAGTTTCTATCATGATTAGGCATGGCTTAGGCTAGCGGCCAGGCGTTTTTCTAACACACATACATAACTCCATGGACTTACAAACTCCCCTTTCATTTCACACTGACGACATCCATAAACAAAAGAGCATGATATCAACTGGGTACAATGTACAAGTGCAATGTTGAAAGCGTTCCCCATGACAACATGGTTCTGCTAATTCCAACCTATAAGTGCAAGCATATACAACATATATGACGCAATGGTTCAAGTTTATTAGGGGCAAGAAAAATAAAGTATGCCATCAATTTTGTGAGAGCTTTAATCACTAAGTTTTCACATAACAAAGAGACTTTTTAATTGGAAGGTAGATGAAAACAAGAATATACTTGTGATGGTGTAACACACCATGCATAGGAATTTATAGTGGACACTTTGGAATAACTTGGTTTCTTGGGAGTTGGATGCATGAGTACAGTTTACTCATACAAGTGGAGGCTAGCAAAAGACTAGGAGCGACCAACTAAGAGAGCAATAGTGGCCATAATCATGCAGAGCGACAAAACATTACTAATCAAAGCATAAAGTGGTACCACAAGTCAAAAATTAAATGATCATAGAGTCTAAGGTGACTGGTTCATAGTCATAACATGGTGTGAGCATGTGCCAAGTCAACCCAAACAAAGCATCAAAGGAGAATACCACTATACTAAGCTTTTGTATGCTAATACAACGCATGATTCCTTCAAGGCACATTAAGCAATCCTGATTGTTTAGAACAAGTCATGCTACAACAATAATCACTAAGCATAGGGTCAAAACAACACCTAGCATGACATGATAAAGTCTAAGTCACAGTCAAAGCAAGCTCCTCTTGTACTACTAAAGAAAGAACTTCCTACTGCTCTCCAACACCAATCAACTTATTTGAAACAACACAGCGAGAATGGGGGTCCGAACTACTTTATTCAAGAAAACTAAGCAAACAAAAACCAAAAACAAAAACTAAGACGCTCCAAGAACAACACAACTGTGCAAGAAATAATAAAAACGAAGTGTCTAGAAAGACATGAGATTTTTATTGATGAAGAAGGGGATGCCTTGGGCATCCCCAAGCTTTGACGCTTGTACCTCTTAAATATTTCTTGGGGTGACACGGGGTGGCATCCCCAAGCTTGAGCTTTTGTCCATTCTTCATCTCATTACGTCATTTTTTCCCTACACCTGCAAATTTTCCTTCATACAAAACTTTACACAATCTTCATTAGCAACATTGGTGTATTCAAAAGATAATAGACCTTGGGGTTTTAGTTTTAAAACAGCAAAAAATTCACTAAAAACACAAGATACTGTAGCAAAATTCCCTCAAAAATCTCAATTTCCCAAAAAGAACCCCAAAAGGAATAAGAAGCAAATGCAAATAATGGCAGAAATCTATTAAAACAGACCAACAGGTAGAAACTGATTTTTTCGAAGACATTATGTTGCTAAAATCAAAAAGTGTTGAACTAACAAAAGGTAGCTAACAACCTGGGGGATTTATTCAGAAAATTACAGCTCAATCCGACTTACAGAGATTGTACACGCATTTTTACGGTGGAGCACAAAAATCTGTTTCGGGACAGCAACTCCCCAAATCTTACTTCCCTCTCATTAGAGGTTATTCTTGGCACAAAAATCAAATAAAAAGGATAAGGAGATGTCATTACAGAAGTAATAACTTCCAAGACTCAAGAAAACTATTGGGTTATCTCCCAAGAAGTACTTTTCTTTAACGCCTTTAAGTTAGGCATAAGAAGCAAGAATCAAGTATTTTCAAATGAAGAAACATTAACATCAAACCTTGCTTTCAAAGGAGGAGCAAAAAGAAACTTATCTCTCCTCATGGGGAAGTGTCCAATACCTTTCTTGAATGGAAATTGATATTTAATGGTGCCTTCTTTCATATCAATGATGGCACCAATAGTTCTAAGAAAAGGTCTTCCCAAAGTAATAGGACAAGAAGCATTGTATTCAGCATCCAAAACATAGAAATCAATAGAGACATAAGCATTGTTAACCATAATAAGAACATCATTAACACTCTCCATGAGTTTCTTTTTAGCATTATCATTAAGTGTTACACCCTAATAGCAATCTTCCAAAAGTGGCAAATCAAGCATTTCCTAAATATTTCTAGGCATAATAGAGACATAGAACCAATGTTACATGAAGCTTTGAGATCAAAGTCATTCACTTGCATATTAATGATGGGTTCCCAACTATCTTCTACTTTCCTAGGAATAGAGGCTTTGTGTTTCAACTTTTCTTCCTTAATTTTAATGAGAGCATCTGTAATGTGTTTGGTGAAAGCCACATTCATATCACTAGCATCAGGACTTCTAGCAAGCTTTTGTAGGAACATAATCACTTCAGAGATATTGCAACAATCAAGATCAAACTCAAACTTAGTATCACTGGTAGTAGACTCATTGGGTTTAGGCATTGTGGTAGGAGGAATAGGGACTTCTTGTGGTTTGGTACATACTATTGTTTCTAGTAATTTCAGCTTCTCTTTCCCACTTAGCATGTAGTTGAGCTAACAGTCTAGCAATTTCATAAATAGTAACTTGTATGGCATGAGTATAAGCAAATTTACTTTCCAAGGTTTCAGGTTTAGTAGCCATTTTATTAATCAAAGAGGACTGAGCTTCAGACAAAGAGGAAATAATTTTCTCAGCACTCAATTTTTTTGACTGTAAACAAGGAATTTATCTATTCAAATTCTCAAGCATATGACTAATATTTTTCAAGATAGCAGATTGTTCTTCCATAGTTTTAGTGAATATCTTGTTTTGCTCATATCGCATTTGCATAAAGGTTTTAGTGGATCTTTCTACTTCTAGAATCATATCTTCACTAGGCATTCCAGATCTACCATGATAAGTATTGCCATTATTAGGAGGATAAGGCCTATAGTTATTACCATAAGCATTGTTGCAAAAATTATTATTCCTAATGAAGTTCACATCAACTTGCTCTTCTTGAGCAACCAAAGAGGCTAAGGGAACATTATTTGGATCTATATGAGATTTTCCATTAACAAGCATAGCCATGATAACATCAATCTTATCACTCAAAGAGGAGGTTTCTTCAAAAGAATTTACCTTCTTACCATGTGGAGCTCTCTCAGTGTGCCATTCAGAATAGTTGAACATCATATTATCAAGGAGCTTTGTTGTAGCACCCAAGGTAATGGTCATAAAGGTACCTCCAGCAGCTGAATCCAATAGGTTTCTTGAGGAGAGGTTTAAACCTGCATAAAAAGTCCGGATAATCATCCAAGCAGTAAGTCCATGAGTGTGACAATTCTTAACCAACAATTTCATTCTTTCCCATGCCTTAGCAACATGTTCATTATCAAGTTGTTTAAATTTCATTATTTCACTTCTCATAGATATAATCTTAGCAGGAGGATAGTATTTTCCAATAAAAGCTTCTTTGCACTTAATCCAAGAATCAATACTATTTGTAAGCAAGGATAGCAACCATTCTTTAGCTTTTCCTCTTAAGGAGAAAGGAAATAACTTGAGCTTAATAATATCTCCATCTACATCCTTATATTTTTTCATCTCACAAAGTTCAAGAAAGTTATTGAGGTGGGCAGCAGCATCATCAGAACTAGCACCAGAAAGTTGCTCTTTCATCACAAGATTCAACAAAGCAGGCTTAATTTCATAAAAGGTAGCATCAGGAGCAGGTGGATCAATATGTGTACTTATGAAATCATTGTTGTTTGTGCTAGTGAAGTCACACAACTTGGTATTCTCAGCAGAGTTCATTTTGGCAGAAGTGGAGCAAGCTAACAACAGCAGCAACTATTTTTTGTGTGCTTTTGATAAGCAAAAGCAAACCAAACTAAACTAATTTTTTTTGGAGTTTTTGATAAAAAGAGGCAAACAAAACAAAGCAAAAGAAACTAAGAAAAACAAAAACAAAGTAAAGACACGGGTTGTGAAGGAATCCCCTTGTGAAGCCGTCCTTAGCCTCCCCGATAACAGTGCCAGAAAATAGCTTGATGCGCTCAGATAAGTGTAGAGCTTCGTTGGGAGACCCCAAGAGGAAGGTATGATGATCACATCAGCAAGTCTTCCCTCAGAAACAAACCAAGGTTATCGAACCAGTAGGAGGAAGGAAACGACTCAAAGGTGTTGCTAGCAACTTGGAAACCTGCACAACACAAACTCAAGACTTTGCCCCAACGAACAGTGAGGTTGTAAATCTCACTGGTTTGCTGAAAACAAAGGATTAACTGTATGGTGTGGAAGGTAATGCTGGTTTGCAGAAAGTAAACAGTAACAATGGAAGATGTATCAATAGTAAAGATTGGACCGGGGTCCATAGTTCACTAGAGGTGTTTTCCTTAAGATAAACAAACATGACATGCTAGGTAAACAAATTACAACAGGGCAATTGACAAGAAAGAGCAAGGCATATCAATGCAATACTAGACATTTCATGATCCTATGAGATTTTATTGGGCAATACAACAATATACATAGACCGCCATCCAACTGCATCTATGACTAGTTATCCACCTTCAGGTTATCATCTGAACCCCCTCCAGTATTAAGTTGCAAGCAACATATAACTGCTTTAAGCAAAGTGTGTAACATAAACAATCCACTTGTTCCATGAACAAGAGATCGTTGTTTTCTCCCTAGTAGTAACATCACATCTACAACCTTAGATATTTCTGTCACTTCCCTAGATTAAATAGAGGCATGAACCCATTATCGAGCATAAATACTCCCTCTTGGAGTCACTAGCATCTACTTGGCCAAGATAGCTACTAAAAACGGAGAGCATGCAAGATCACAAACAACACAGACATGATAGAATCAATAAGATAGAACCATTAATCAATCTAACATAGTAATCTCAATATCCATCGGATCCCCGCAAACACAACATGCATGATTACAAATAGATGATCTTGATCATGAACGGAGCTCAAAAGATCTAAACATGGTAGCACAAAGGAGGAGAAACAACCACCTAGCTACTACATGGACCCGTAGTCCAAGGTGGAACTACTCACACATCATACCTGAGGCTGACATGCTGATGAAGAAGGCCTCCGGGATGATCTTCCCTCCGGCAGGGTGCCGGGAAGAGCTTCAGATCCCGCCGATCTAGGGATGATGGTGGCGGCGGCTACGGACTGTTTTGTGGAAGATTGCTCGGGTCCTTAGGGTTTTGGTATCGGGGGCTTCTTATAGGCGAAGAGGCGAGGCAGGGGGCACCCGGGGTGGCCGCACCCTCCCAGGCACGGGCCAGGCCTAGCCCGGTGGCCAGGGGGTGTGCCCCCTGGTGGCTCTCCTCCGTCCCGTCTTCTGGCTCCATGTTCCCCATGGTAAATATTGACTTTGGCTTTTGTCCCGTCTAATTTCGAGAATGTTTATTTTCTACCTTTTCTAGAACCAAAAACAGAAGAAAATAGGCAACTGGCACTGTGGCATCTTGTTAATAGGTTAGTCGAGAAAATATATAAAAATACCTCAAAATATAGACAAAGCAAAGCAAAGTAGACACTAAACAAGCATGGAACATAAAAAATTATAGATACGTTTATTACGTATCACTCACACGCACAAAATGGTGAACACCGAGCTCGGAATCTTCATCGAAAGATTGCTCCTATGCGCTTGGTCGCTGTCGATCTTCAGTCTATAGCAATGACCGTTTCTCTGTCGGACATCATCCGCGACCAGTCTCCGTATTTATGACCCATTTCTGGTGCAACCGTTCATCCATTGAATATCTTCCGTTGGACAAAATTGTAGCCGAGGAGACCTACAAACTTTTTTGTGTCATCTTCAATTTCAGCACCATTTTAGTTGCCATAATTGTTCAAACTCTGGCTGATTTCATTCGAACTCCAGATCTGAAATTCAGATTTCAGTCAACCTTCTATACGCTTTTGTAAAAAGGCCCCTGCATTTTTCAAACACCTAACCCGCAGTCCCCCATGCTCCCACGTGTCACCCCCACACGCTCTGGCCTCGTCAGCACCTAGCCAGCGACCTGGGCCTGCATGTCATGGACTGTGGGTAGTTCTGCCCTGTGTAAGAAAATCCTTGCCCAGCTGCGTGATTAAACGGTAGATGCATATAGCAGCACAATCAAGTTTGTAACAGGATAGCGGGAGCGAAGGAAAAAATTCCATCATCAACACGATTCTTCTAATGGGAGGATAGCATGTGGGACCCAGTATCATGATTAACGGCAGATAGATCGAGCAACATTATCGAGTTCAAATCAGGGAGGCACGAGCCAAGGAAAAAAATTCATCATGCACATGTTTCTTCTAATGTGAGGATTACATGTGTGCCCATATGAATGATTAAACTATAGATGCATCTAGCAACGCTATCAAGTTCAGAACAGGGTAGCGGGAGCGAAGGAATTTTTTTCATCATACACACGATTCTTCTAATGAGAGGCTGGCATGTGAGACCCAGCATCATGATTAATGGCAAATAGATAGAGTAACGTTATCGAGTTCATATTAGGGAGGAACGAGCCAAGGAAAAAAAATCCATCATGCACACGTTTATTCTAGTGTGAGGATGACACATGGGACCCAGCAACCTTATTAAATGGTAGATGCGTCGAGCGACGCTATCAAGTTCGGAACAGGGAAGGAAAAAAATTCCGTCATACACACGATTCCTCTAATGTGAGGCATACATGCGGGACCCAGTAGCCTGACTAAACGGAAGGGGCATTGAACAACGTTATCGAGTTCAAATCAGGGAGGCACGACCGAAAAGTTTGGTCCGCTAGAGTCATTGATGTATGGGACCCACACGCAAAAAAATACTTCAACGAGTCCACATCTCTCGAGGAAGCGGAAATCTTACTTCTACCACGCGCCCGTCAAGCTCCGTCCATGTTTTTATCGGTTTCGTCATAGTAGAGGGGCACGAAACTGGGGACAAAATTTCTACATCAGCCACGGTCGAGCCGAGAATTTCGCCGCGGAAGACGCACCTTCTACGACGACCGATGAGCCCAGTCATTGCGGAAGGAAACATTACTTGTAGCGGTTGCACTTTGAGGTAGAACTTCTCTCCGGCTTTGGAGGAAGGAACCACCTCGCCATCCGGCACCGGCTGCCAGACGAGGCTCTCCGTCTAGAGAAGGTACCCTTCGGAGACCAACTCCTTTAGGTCCGCGGCAGTGAAATATGATCCTCTCCAGACGCCCTTGTGGGAGTCGGATTCCTCCTACAACGGCTCGAATGCTGCCATTTTCTGGTCACGGGCGGTGGACTCCACCATGGCAGAGACTAGCACCGCTAGTCCCTCTAGCGGGACATGCACCTCCGACATTGCTTCTTGAAGGCCTCGGAGGCCTCCGAAATGGATAGGGCGCTGCTTCTAGCCATTGAGTGAGGCAGGAAGGTGGGAGATGGAATGAAAACTATCGTATTTAATGCGTGGAGCTTGAGGAGTCTCTTGGTGAAAGGAAGAAGAAGACACAAGGGGAAATGAGGGTTACGGATTATTACCCTCCACAGTAAATATTTATAACCCCTGGCACCAAGATTCATGCACAAAGGATCTAAGACGTGTCGACGACGTGTGTGGGTGCATGCGCGGAAATTTTGCCACGTCCCCCTGTTGCCGCTTGCTGTTTCGGATTTTACGCGTGGGAAAATCACTATGATTAACTGCTGCCATATGTGAGTTTTGAGGTAGCATAGGATGTAGCCTACGTCATCCTACTAACAACAGCAGTGGAACGGTCCCATCTGAAGATTCCATCATGGACGGATCCTATCCGGCTAGGAGAAGAGTAAGATGGAAGACTCAATGATTCTCTGACTTACATGTTGAAGATAGAGAAGATTGCAGGCTTCTTTAGGAGGACTTCGAGATATTTCTTGACGAATTGCCGACATCATCTATACAGAGCATTTAAGACTATAAGGCAAGAAGGCACAAGGTCTCAAAGTTCTCCATGGGCTACTGTTGGGGATAGGCTAAATGGGTATCACCATTACATGTCTTTAATCTGGCTAACCCGACCCTTATAAGCCGAACCTCTGGGAGCCTTTAGGGCAATCAATTGACACAACTCACACAATGAACATATCTCTATAACTAGCGTATTGCCATTATAGTGATTTATAGTAGGAGAAGTATTCCGCCATCATCGTGGGATCTGAACCTGGTTAAGTTGTGTTAGCTCATACCCGCTAACTCGCCGCCTTCCCCCACACCTCTATAAACATGCTCTTTGAGTACCCTCCATGGAGTACTCCTCGACAATACCACGACACACTAAACATTTCCATGAAGATATTTCCTTGCAAATACCTAGAGATGCCACTGGTGCTGCAGCAACTTCGGAGGGGCGATTTCTAAAGTTTGCTTAATAAGATAGACACCTTTCTTGCTGCATGGAAAGGATGCCTTATATCAAGGGAAGGGTGGATCGTCCTACTCAAGAGTGTTTTGTCTTCCATGGTAATATACATGATGACAATGCACGGACTGCCGGCATGGGTACCTGAGAAAATCGAAAAGAAATGTAGGGCCTAGTTTTGGAACGGAGAATAAACATCCAATAGTGAGCACTATCGTGTCAAATGGTCGGTAGTGTGCAGGCCGAAACATCTTGGGGGACTAGGCGTGCACGACCTAGTAAAGTTCGGGTGAGCACTTAGACTACAGTGGCTTGGGCTAGCATGGAAGAAACCCACAAGATCATGGGTTGGATTAGTTTTGTCATGTGATAAAGTGGATCGTGAGCTGTTTGCTGTAGCAACTGAGATCACCATCAGAGAAGGCTCTACTGCCAAATTTTGGCAAGATCGTTGGCCATAAGGATTGGCCCTGAAAGATATTTCGCCATCCCTATTCAAAATATCTACATGGAAAAACATATCAGTTAAGCAAGCGATGGAAAACAACACTTGTGAAAGAGAATTTTGCCTCTTTTAATGTTTTGATGTTTTTTGACAAAAACTAGGAAAGTTTAATCGTGTGATGAGTGTTTTAGGGCATAATTATCTTGTCAACATATTGTTATGTTTCTGCTCCCTCAAAAGGGAAAAGAGAGTTCTAGTTGAATTGATTCAAGAGGATTCTAGGTTTTAAGAGTGCAGAACTGAGTTTTTCCAGACTCTCCGGCAGATGAAAGCCGGAGTATCTGGCCAAGCCGGAATATCCGGTTGTTGCAGGCCAGAGTTTTTGGCCTTGGATTTCCTCGGATTTTCACAAAGAGGTGGTTTCCCTTCTGTATGCCATATCGGAGTCTACCTAGGCTCTAGCCGGATTCTTTGAAGATTCTTTTCCAGGCCGGAACGTCCGATGATTTGAGGCCGGACTGTCCGGCCCATGCCAGAATGTCCGGTGTGTTTCAGCTGGACACTCCGGGTTAAGTGGACGCAACGACTAGTTTTTCTAGGCCCCTATATAAATAGACCTTCTCCTACCTTGGACAAGTGCTCGTCCCCAACCTCAAGAACCCTAGAAGCTGAGCCACCAAATCGTCAAGATCTCCTCCCTCAACCACCCAATGCTCTTGATCTTTGGAGAATTGAAGGAGAATATACCAATCTACATATTCACCAAAGCGAGTTACATTTCCCCCTCATTCACTTGAGGGCCCCCTTGTTCTAGTGTTTCTTAGAAAACCCTAGATAGTGTTTTCAGTTCTAACTTGCTTGTTGTCATTGTGGCAGCTTGCCTTGTATTTGAAGCCTCTGCTCCATTGTGGAAGTTTTCTCCCCTAAAAAGGAAGGAACTATGGTGAATCAAATCACGTGTCCCCGCATGCTTCACTCTCGGTTACCTCTATCCTTTTACCGTTCCGTTGCTTGTGTATTTCTAGTAGCTAGATTGTCATATAAGTAAACTCACCGTAGTTGCATATCTAAATAATTTACCTTTATGTCAATCCTAAATTGAAAAAGAAGTAAATTTGGTGTAGCACCTATTCAGCCCCCCTCTAGGTGCCCATATGATCCATTTCAATTGGTATCAGACTGTCGGTTCTTAATTTGGGCTTTACCGCCTAAGAGAGTATGGGTAGCCAAGATGTTTAGGCTAGTGACAAGGTCACCATGAATGTCTTCAAATCTTTGGAATCATCCATCTCCAGAAAAATAAGCGAGTTGCGTAAAATGATGGAGCAATTCATGAAAGAAAAAATTGACCATGCCTTCTACCTCACCCGAGGATCCAAATTCATCTTCTAAGGGGGAGGTTCCACCTCGTCCCAATGATAATAATTTGGGGGATGATAAACTTGAAACCTTAAGTACCTCTTCCAAAAAGGAAAAAGAGAAGGATGGGTTCCATTCGGTCCCTTGGTACTCTCCTGACCCACCTAGCCCCCACCCTCATATAAACAATAGAGGTGATCCGCCTAAGCTTGCTGCACATTCTTTTTATCAATGGCAAACTTTTATGAAATATCATGTTCGCAGCTCTTGCATTGAGTTGTGGAAGGACTCCTTTTTAGTGATCCAACCAACTTGAAGAGAAGAGAAGTGGTTGATAGCCAACTCAATGCCATCGCTTTTCACATCATTCAACTTGGTGTGGGGCCTAGGGATTTCCGTCACATTGAACATCTCAACACCGCCAAGGAAGCTTGGGATACTCTCACCGATTGGTTCGCCGGGAATGAAAGCATGAGGAGAAACCAATATGATGCTTTGAGCAATCAAGCCAAATGTTTCTTCATGATGGAAGGAGAGAATCATGAGGACATGTATCAAAGACTCAAGTCTATTGCCACCGCATTTAGGAATCTTGATGGCTCTCATGTGGATGATGCTTGGATCAAAATAAAGTATCTGTGCTCTCTCATGCCATTTGATGCCACAGACTTGAATAATCTCCAAGGAAGGAACACCTACCATCTCATGACGTCCAATTAAGTCATGCAAAAAATGCAAGCCTTCAAGGTTGCCACCAAGAATGCCGAAGATGCTCGTGCTCATGCCCTTCAAATGCAGAAGGGTCTGAACCTTTCTTTGAAGGCACACATAGTGGAACAGAAGGATGAAGGGAGAAGTGATGAAATCAATGCAATTAGTTGTCCGGAGGAAGTCAAAAGCTCTCATGGTGAGTATATGGCATTCTATGCAAGAAACTTTTGGAAGAATCCCACCAATGCAAGGATGGAACTAGATCGCAAGAACAACTCAGGTGGGAGAAGGGAAGGTGGTCCAAAAGCCAAATCATGCTACAATTGTGGTGACCGCTTTCACTTTATTGTTGAGTGCCCATATGAGAAGAGAGAAGATCATGGTGGAAGACTTATTCTCAACAACAAGTCAAAGGATCCTCCTCGCAAGAAGCCTTTCTACAAGAAGAATTCCACCTACAAGAAGCCTCAAAAGATTGTGTTGGTAACTCACGAGGAGTATTCATCCAGGAGTGAGGAAGAAGAGGAAGAAGAGTCGTCAAGTGAAGTGGCGGCCATTGCCACCACCTCTACACCCACCTACTCCCTATTTGACTCCCCAAATGAGAATCTCCCTAACAAGAATTTCAAGTGCCTTATGGATAAGGCATCCGAGGTATCATCTATTTCCTTCCCTTATATGTTCTTGAATGATGACATGGATGATCTTGCTAGTCTTAAGGTTAAAGAAGAAATGGTTTTGTTGGATCATTATGTGACTAACTTGCAAGGTGAACACAAGAAGCACTTTGAGGCCCTCATGGTTCAACTTGTTCATATGTAAGGGCTTCTTGAGGAGAAAGGTAAAATTGAAAGAGAGGACGCTATTGAATTAGCATCCTTAAAAAATACTCTTGAGGAAGAGGAAGGGCTCCGAGCTTCTCTTGAAGAGAGGCTTGACAACATTGATGAGTCACATAATTTTTCTACCTCTAAACTCATTAAAGAGCGTGACCATGCTCTTGCTAAAGCCAAGGTTCTTAAGAAAGAAAAGGTTGAGTTTGGGTGTTGTTCAAGCTAGACTAACTGATGAGATAGAGAAACGTGAAAGGCTCACAAGGCCTTGGATAGTGAACACTCTATCCTCATCAAGTCTCTTGAACAACTTCAAACTCGACTAGCTAAATATGATGTTCCTAGCACCTCTACTACTACATGTGACCATACAAACATCATTGAGGAAAATTCTAGGTTGAAGGATGAGCATGCCAAGTCCTCCCCACCTGATGGGAATGGTGTTCTAGATGACCCTTTGAGTAATCAAAGGTCAAACAATCAGAAGGAGGGTCTTGGCTATGTCTCCAAGTCAAAGAAGAAGAAAAACAAAAAGAAGAAGGACAAGCCTGCTTAAGGAAAGAAGAGCATCATTATGGGTAGTGATGCCAAAGGCAAAACTGCTCATTATGATTTTGCAGGAATTGCTAACCCTCACTGTGTTCTATTTTGTTATTTTTTTATTTCGTGATTATTATGGTGATGTTTATGCAAAATGTGTTGGGCCTTATGATGGTTATGTTGCTTCGTCCATTTGGGTTCTAAAGACCCTTGTTACTAACAAAAAAAGACCCATTGAAAAATGGGTACCTAAAACCAAGTCTTTATTCTTTGTAGGGCTATGCTTCTGGTGGGTCAAAATGGGTGTTTGATAGTGGATTCACAAGTCATATGACCAGGAGCAAAGCAATCATGTCGGAGATGAGGCCAAATTTCAACCACATAACCGTATCCTACGGTGATAAATCTAAATCTAAGGTATTGGGTTTTGGCAAGGTGGTAGTCGTACCGGATATATCCCTTGTGAATGCCATGCTTGTTGAGACACTTGCTTACAATTTACTTTCTGTTTGTGCACTTGGTAAGATCGGTTTTGCCATCTTTATTGATGATGATATTGTGGTACTCTTGTCGAGCAATACTCTCAAGGTCACTTTCGTTGGGTACATTGAGAATGACTTGTATGTGGTGGACTTTTCGGGGAAATACACTACGAACTCAATGTGCCTTTTCGGGAAGGCCGATGTGGGTTGGTTATGGCATCGCCGAATAGCCCATGTCAACATGAGAACTTTGCAAAGTCTTCACAAGGGTGGCCATATTGTGGGACTAAAAGACAATGTCTGTTTTGCCAAAGATCGTATTTGTAGGGCTTGTGTTGAAGGAAAGATGCATGATTCTCCCCATGGAAAGACTACCAAGATCAAGTCCAAGAGGATTCTAGAGCTCCTTCATGTCGATCTCTTTGGTCCTCCATCTCATCCAAGTCTTGGTGGGAAGAAATATTGCTTGGTGATTGTTGATGACTATTCAAGATATACATGGGTTTATTTCTTCAAGTTGAAGAGTAAAACTCAAAAGACCGTCATTGACTTTGCCAACCTCATTCAACATCAACACAATGTTCCCATATTGGTAATAAGAAGTGACAACGGCTCAGAGTTCAAGAACTACACCTTGAATGAGTTTCTTAGTGAAGACGACATTCAACATAAATATTCCGCTGCGTACACCCCTCAACAAAATGGTGTTGCCAAGAGGAAGAACCGGACCTTGATGTATATGGCTAGGTCCATGTTGACAGAGTTTAAGTCTCCATACAAATTTTGGGCCAAATCCATCTCCACTGCTTGTCACTCATCCAACCGGATCTACCTCCGCAAGTTGTTGAACAAGACTCCATATGAAATACTTACCTATAACAAGCCCAATATATCCTACTTCCGGGTTTTCGGTTGTAAGTGTTTCTATATCTTAAAAGGGGCTCATTTATATTTGAGTCCAAAGCAATTGAGGGTATATTTGTTGGTTACAGTGTGGAGTCCCACACTTATAGAATCTATAACAAAACCACTCGGAGCGTTATAGAATCTAGTAGTGTGGTATTCGAAGAAAATGATGGCTCCCAAGTGGGGAAAGTTGATGTTTGTGATGTAGATGATGAAATAACTCAAGATGCCATAAGAAGAGTGGGTGTGGGATTCTTCCGCCCTGTTGAGGAACCCCTTGTGGTGGCTCGGGAAGGAATATGCTCTACTCAAGTGGAGCCCTCATCTTCGCAAGATGAACAAGATCCAACACTTGAAGCAAATGATGCACCTATCTAAGAACAAGATGAAGACCCTCCTCATCGTGATCAAGATGGAAATGTGGTTCAAGAATTATCAAGTGAAATCAGCCTTGATCATTACCAAGATCATCAAGAGCCACTTGTTGAAGAAGTTATATCTGGTGGTGATCAAGGTCAAGTTGAAGGTCGGAACGGGGACCAAAATGATCATGATGATCAAGATCCTCCTCCAAGGAACAACAAGGAGATCGAGGCCTGTCATGAAGCTAGAGTGGAAATAAATCTGAGATTAAGGGAACACACTCTAGACAAGGTTATTGGTGATCTAAGAAGGAGAGTGTCCACTATAAAAGAGTTGGGAAGTTTTAGTGATCATCAAGCTCACGTCTCTTTTGTGGAACCTCAAAAAGTGTTTGAAGCTCTTGAGGATCCGGATTGGTTGGAAGCTATGCATGAAGAACTCAATAAGTTAAAGCGCAACAAGGTTTGGAAGCTAGTAAATAATCCCAAAGAGTTCTGCAATGTTATAGGCACTAAATGGATATTCAAGAACAAGCAAGACGAGAATGTCATTCTTGTGAGGAACAAGGCAAGATTGGTTTCTCAAGGTTTCTCTCAAGTTGAAGGCATTGACTTTGGTGAAATCTATGCTCATGTGGCTCACCTTGAGTCCATCCATATACTTCTTGCATATGCACCACATCATAATTTCAAGTTGCAACAAATGGATGTGAAAATTTATTTTCTTAATGGTCCTTTGCATGAGTTGGTTTTATGTTAAGAAACCCGCAGGTTTTGAGGACCCCAACGTCACTAACCATGTCTATAAACTTGATAAGGTGCTCTATGGTCTTAAACAAGCACTGCATGGTATGATCACCTTATACAATTGTTGTTAGACCGTGGGTTTGAAGTTGGGAAAGTTGATCCCACTCTTTTTACTAAGAAGGTTAATGGGGAGATTTTGTTTGCCAACTTTATGTGTGTGCCATTATCTTTTGGTCTACTAACAAAGCTTTCAATGATGAATTTTCAAATCTTATGACCGATAGGTTTGAGATGTCTATGATGGGAGAGATGAGGTTCTTTCTTGGTTTTGAGATCAAACAATTATTTGAAGGAACCTTCATCAACCAAGCCAAATATATCCATGACATGCTCAAGAGGTTCAAAATGAAAGATCTCAATGGGGTCTTGAAACCTATGCAAGGTAACTGGTCCATGATTGGTTCTTTACTTTACCTTTGTGCATATAGACCCAATATTTTGTTGAGTGTAGGAGTGTGTGCAAGGTATCAAGTGGATCCTAAAGAAAGACACTTAGTGGCGGTCAAGAGAATCTTTTGATATTTAGTTCATACCCCAAACTATAGTTTGTCATATCCAAAAGGCTCAAGTTTCTCTCTTTGTGGGTACACGGATTCGAATTGTGTTTGTGATAAGGATGATATGAAATCAACCTCTAGGGCATGCCAATTACTTGGTAGGTCCTTGGTGTGTTGGTCTTATATGAAGAAAAATTGTGTATCTCTCTCCACCACCAAATCCGAGTACGTGGAAGCCGTAAGTGGATGCACTCAATTATTATGCATGAGGCCAAATTTAAAGGAATACGGTGTCACTTATGACAAAGTGCCTCTTTTGTGCGAAAATGAAAGTGCTATCAAGATTGCCTACAACCCAGTGCAATGATACCTTCGATCCAGATTCACAGATGTAGTATAATAGTTTTTTCCCTAGAAGACCTAGGTTTAATCGAACCTTGGAAATCAATGCTAAAAGGAAATAAAAAGGACACATCTATAAGATTTTGTTTCTTTGTTTTACCTTAGTTTACCAGACCAATATAGTTTACTTTTATAGTGGATTAAATCAATGGATGGAGATAGGCCAGAGTTGAAGATCCACCTACAGCTGCACATCATATGGGATAAAAAAATATAATGAGCATAGTCATGTGTAATGTTTGAATGGAGATAATCTCTTGTGGGCAAGACATCCTAATATACTAGAGCCCCCGTGATGCAGCGGGCATATAAATAGTCTTTTAATCCAACCGAGTGCACACCGAAGCAACGAGATACACATGATTATTAAGTGTAGAACACAGATTAAAGAATTAAGTGGTGATGTTGTTGTGATCCCGAATGGGTTGCTAAGTGAAGACCGTACTACCCTTTCTGTTAGTAAGGTTCCTATGAGATCGTCGCTAGCCAAGTATCTCACCTCAATACTTTATCAATCTATGGGATCTTGGGTACCTACAAGTCCACAGATCGAGACAAGAGATAAAGAAACAAAAGATACAAATCTCAATTGCAAACAAAATACAATACTCCCATGATTAGATGCACATAGTTCCCGTGAGGTTTCTCCCCAACCAGCACCCCGTTAGGACTACTCACTCATAACAAATAGATCTAGGATAAGAAACATTGTGCAAAATACTTAGATTGAAATCGAATATTCTTACAATGGTCGCCAAATCACAAGGAGATCTAAAGTACAATGCAATGGCTATGGATAGTGGAGGGGATGGATGAACAATGGGAGAACAATAGATGAACAATGATGTGGATCTCCTTTGGAGGTGTTGTGATGAAATCTGAGAATGGCAGCTCTCTG
The DNA here is from genome assembly GCA_023614405.1 of Avena insularis. NCBI lineage: Eukaryota > Viridiplantae > Streptophyta > Magnoliopsida > Poales > Poaceae > Avena > Avena insularis. The sequence continues at coordinate 96,278,494 of CM042691.1, forward strand.
GATGACGGTTGGAGCCTCAAAATATATAGGGGTCTTCATGAAAGTTGTAGGGTTTGAAGATATGGAGCCACCACCACATGGTACGGGCGGGCGGTGCGGGCGGGCCCCGCCCATACCAGTGGTTGTTAAGCCCACTGCTGCCTGGAATTAGTTTCTTGATTACTTGGCCATGTAGACTTCCTCAAAATCCTTCATTATGACTCCTGATTTCTCATTAAAACATGTGATTTCCCGCACAACATAATTCAACGCAAGGTTTTTCATATATTTGCAATTATTAGTCATTAGTGGCAATGATTGAGAGTTTCTTGTCAATTGCTTGACTAAAAACAATGTTTAAATGCGGTGGAGGATGGCAAATATTGGAGCCATCATGCAACAAACAAGAACCAATTGAGATTCAGAATCACTTCATTAGAGATCATGTTGCCTGTGGAGATATTGAGCTAGTTTATGTTGGCACCAAGGATCAACTCGTGGATATATTCATGAATTCTCTTGATGAAGCAAGATTTTTCTATTGGAGGAATGAGCAAAATATCATAGATTCAAGGAGCTTTGTCGGAGATTTGTCCCGTGAAGGAACTAGGGTCCAACAATCCCTTGGTTCGAGAGGGGGCTAAACACGCATCTCCAAGGAACCTCGATGATGGTGGCAATGGTGGATCAAGCACATGACAGAGATATGACACGGTTTTTTTACCTAGGTTCGGGACCCTCGTGACGAGGTAAAGCCCCTACTCTTTCTTTGTTGTATTGATTGCTTGCTTCGCGAGGGTACAATGGAGGATGTATGTCTAGGGTTTGGATCGCAGGGGATATATCTGTTCTAAGGTAGGAGGAGGGTCACTTATATAGGGCGGCATCAGGCCTCTTCCCCCAAACATTAGGAGGGAAGGGTTACCACATTCCTGCGCGGAAGGTTTGTCTAGTCTTGTGGCCGCCCGCCTGCTGTGGTACCGAGGTGGTGGACGGTCACCTTACTGTACCACTGCTCTGCCCTGCTGTCCCTAGCTTCTCTGCACCAAAGCAGCACGTCAGGCGCCATCATCTCCCTACATAATCTCCTCTCCCTTTGCACCAAAGGGGGAGGGTAGAATCTTGCTTTCCCGAGGTGGACCGGTCCTTGTGTGGACTGCCCGTTGGCGTGTCGCATAGTGCGTTGCACTCTGAGTTGTAGAGCCACCCCCTCGTGAGGCCCCATCCCGGGGGCCTTGGTGGACGACGCGGTCGACCTTGGAGGTGGTGGGTGCTCCGTGTTCCCTCTATGCCCTTGCAAGGGTCGCACTCCTCGCGAGCCCCACTAGGGTACGACCGGTGGGTCCGGTGCCTTGACAGGACAAGGTACCCCTGGTGCCATTAGTCCGACAGTAGTCCCCGACCGCTTGTCTTGCATGCGTTTGACAAAGGGGTGTGCAAGTCAAGGGACCATCTGACGTCGGGCTAATGGCTGTGAAATATAGCCATCCACGTCCGCATTTAAACTAGATATTATTCATATATTTTATGAAATACCTCTCTAAAACCATCCACTAATGCCTAATGATCAAAGGGGTATGCAATCCTTTCTTGCTATTTTTGACTCTGCAGATAATGACGTATGATGATGGGAATCACTACATAAATGCCAAAGATATGAGATTTCCAACACGCCAAAGAAACCAGGAGCCGTAAAGAGATTACTGCAAGCTTAACGACCAACTATACGACCCGCCGCCGTATAGTTTGCACCGACATCATTAGGCCAAACAGAACAACTTTCGTGAAGGGACCCCTATATAAAGAGGCTTCAGGTGACGAAAAACAAGCCCCCGAGTCCATAATCTCTCTTCTTTTCGACCTCAACTCTCCCTGCTGCCACGCCAGAGGAATAGATCTAGATCTAAACCTCTAAACCCTTCTCCACCACCATAGCCATCTTTCACCACTTGTATAGTATATCTCAAATCCAATTGGCGACATTGTAAGACTATTTGCTATCAACCTTATGATCTCTATTACAATGTTTATGATTGTCGATTTCATCTCTATGTGTGAGTAAAATCCTCTTTGGGATAAGGTCTTCGGCCTAGCCTAGTAGCTTTTGTGCATATTATTTATCATAGATGGGATCATGTATTAGTTTATATGACATGATGATTTTAGTACCCTCTCTTGCCTCAATATAAGGACTTGTCAGGTACCCAAGACCCCGAGGATTGATCCAGGTAAAGGGAGTGTGAGTAACGACTGATCTGCAGGATATGAACCTGATACATCGCAAACGTATCTATAATTTTTTATGTTCCATCCTTGATTAGTACCCACTTTGCTATGCTTTTCTACACTTTGAGGTATTTTTATACACTTTCTGGAACTAACCTATTGGCAATATGCCACAGTGCTAGTTGCATGTTTTCTACTATTTTTGGTTTCAGAAAAGCTAAAAAATGAATATTCTCGGAATTGCACAGGACAAAAGCCAATCTTCCTATTTTTCCCGGAGCAATACGAAAACACGAGGCAGAGACGGAGTAGGGCACCAGGGTGGGCACACCCTAGGGTGGCGCGGGCCCACCTAGGCCATGCCACCAGGAGGTGTGGCCCCCTGGCTGCCTCCTCGCCTCGCTTCTTCGCCTATAAGAAGTCTCCAATGCAGAAACCCTAAAACATCCATCATAAATCTAGAAAAAGTTCCACAGCGCCGCCGCCACCGAAGGGGATATTCGGGGGACAAAAGTCTCTGTTCCGGCACCCTGCCTGATGGGGATATTCCTACCGGGGTATACCCAGCAGGACGTTTCCTATTGGCCCAGGTGCCAGCAAGTGGGCCTGCAGGACGGCGACTGGATCAAGATCAGGCGTGGACTCAAGCGACTGGAAGCTGAAGGCCCAGAAGCGTTGATAGGCCCAGTCGGATTAGGTTAAATAATCGTTGAAACCTTAACTAATTCGGTTGAGATCTGTAAACCCTAGTGAGGTGAGTCTATATAAACCTCCCTAGAGGACGCATAGAGGGTACGATCCATCATACACCCAAGCGACACGCTGCCTGGCTGACGAGCTCGCCCCATTGTACTCTCCCCATAATACAATCTAGCAGGAGTAGGTGTTTACCCTCCGGGGCGACGAACCTGGGTAAATCCTTGTGTCTCAGCCCTCATCTCGCACCGCAGATGGCTGGCCGCCCTTGCCCCATGTTCTACTACTCGCTGCCGATTGCAACATCATTCCCACGGTCATTCCCACCGTGGGGCCTGGCCGGTCAGGCCGGTGTTCTGCGGTGATATCCAATCTGCCTATCAACGAGACGATCGCCACCGGCCGCATGATCGCGATCGGCGAGATGCTCCAGGTCTTGCCGAGCAGCTACGTCCCGGCGGCCCGGCCTGTCACGCATAGCATGATCCTGCTGGTCAGCACGATCAGCCTCTTCGTCGGCCTCACCGACGTCATCGTCTCGGAGGACTCGGCTCGCATCCGCGAGTCGCCGCCACGCGACCGGCTCTCTGAGAGTCAGGTCCGCACGATCCACCGCCTCGCGTCCGAGTACGACTCAGCCCACAGCAACGTGGCTGAAACCACCGCGGCCGCGGAAGACGCGGCCCTCAACGACGACGCCGATTCGGCAACCCCGGCGTCACTCGCCGGGTCCATTGTCGCCGCGTCACCCGCGGGCTCCATCACCCAGGTCTCCAACGTTGGAGACTTCGAGGATCCCTCTATCCTTGGGATCTTCAACTTCGACTCTGGGTCGGAGAACTCCGCCGACCTCCGCGACGGAACCGGCCGCCACGCCGCGACCTACATGGCGACTGGCACTGACCCGCCGGAAGATCCATTCTCCATGCCGATCCCTCCCAACGCGACGGCAACGGAGGTCGAGGAACTCCGCCTGAAGCTGGCGGAAGCAGTACGCAAGGAACAAGCCAAGCGCGAAAAATTTCGCCTCGAGAAGGTGACAGCACAGGAGCTGTCGCGCTACCACCAGCTCCGAATCAGGTCGCGCCTGAACCCCACCGTCCAGGGGCGCACCCTGAATTTCGACGAAGAGAACGACCCAGCCAGCGGCCGCGCGCGATCTCGCGAACACGCCACCGGAGAAGCACTCGCCCCACCGTGGTCAACGGCCAATGGTGCCCGCCACCCAACCGCGCACCCCGGGGACCAGCCGAGATCGTGGTCTCTCCTCACGGAGGCGAGCGACGGCCTACGCTGTTCTCCACCCCAATGGACAACCTCGTCGCGGTCGAGCAGCAGCGTCAACATCGCGATCCACGGTGAAGGCGCCCTGCAGATCCAAAGACGCCAAGGCCCTTTCGCCAAAAGCGGTCGAGCAACAAAACGCAGGCGTCGACTCACAGGGTCGGATGTACTCGCGCTCATCGGGCAGCAGAGCGGCCTCAAGCGGCCGCCCCATGGCGGCAAACACCCTCAACTGCCCGCCACCCGAACCACTACAGCTCCAACACCGACCCGTGAACGCGGTACTCTCCACCAACGACCCCCGGTCGGCGACCAACTTCGTCGCCTCCAACGGTCAACCCGTCGATGCCCGCACCCACATCATCAACAACCAGAGCTGGCGTGTACGCCAGCCCAACGACCTGCGACGGTGAGCCGAGGGGGTCGCTAAGCCGACTCGGGCCCCGGTGCTTCGGACCGATGATCCGAGGCGAGAGATACCCGGCGAACTTCAAAGCGCCGCAGGAAATAGAGAAGTACGATCCCTCGTACGATCCCTCCGTGTGGCTGGATACCTACCTCATGGCGATGGGGATCGCCGGCCACACCGATCTACTGGCCGCCCGCTACCTTCCCCTGATTATGGAGGGAGCGTGCAGGCAGTGGATCAACACTCTTCCCGCGAATAGCATCGACTCCTGGGAAGAGATGCGCGACGCCTTTGTCAGGCACTTCGAGGGTTCATACACCCGCGCCACCACCATCGAGGACCTGGAACGATGCGTCCAGGGACCTTGCGAGTCGACCCGCAACTGGGTCCAATGGTGGCAAGAATTGTGGTACAACGCGGTCTACATCCACCCAGACACTGCGATCCACTGCTTCAAGACCTCGTGCCGCTACGAGCCCCTGGTCGCCAAGCTCAAACGAGTGTACCGCACACTCGACAACATACCGGATCTCCTGGAGATCGCCAAACGTCTGTGGAGAAGACCAAACCAAGAAACCGGCGGCGAGTCGGAGGACAACGCCGCCTGGCGGCCACGACAATGGAAGGCGATCCGATCTACGCTACAGCAACACTTCGCCTCACCGGCAAGCGCCCGCGCGATGGCGAAGTCGACTTCATCGCCAACGCTGGATACGCGCAGCGCGAGCCCAAGAGCTTCCGCCGCGACGGAGGGCAACACCACGACGGCGGCAACTATAAGGCGAAGCCGAGGTTCGACCCTGCGTCCCTTCTTAACCAACCTTGTGTATTTCACAGCAGGGAAGGAAAGCCCGCTACGCACACGACCGCCAACTGCCACTCTCTCAAGGAGATCAAGAAGGCACGACGCACGCGGGAAGACCCCGACAACAACCCGCCAAACGACAGAAAATTCGGCAGCGTGGCCGGCTCGCTCCACACCTTCACATGCTTCAACACGAAGCGCGAGAAGAAGGTCATCGCCCGCGCCGTCGCTGTCAACGCGGTGGCCCAGGCGGACGTCCCCCAGTTCCTCAACTGGTCTGAGCAACCAATCACGTGGAGCCGCCAGGACCACTCGCCACGGATCAAGTACCCAGGCCGAGTCGCTCTGGTGGTCAAGCCCAAAGTGGGAGACTACTGGCTCCCCAAGACATTGATGGACGGCGGCAGCTCCATCAACATCCTGTATCTGGACACCTTCAGGCGACTGCGGCTCCCGCAGTCGATGATCGAGACGACCTACACCATGTTCCACGGCATCATCCCCGGTTGGAGGGCATACCCGATCGGCAAGGTCACGCTGCTAGTCACCTTCGGCACACCGGCAAACTTCCGCACCAAGCGGATCGTCTTCGAGCTGGTGCCCTTCGACAGCCCCTACCACTGTGTCCTGGGGTGCCAGGCGTTCGCCAAGTTCATGGCGGCGCCCCACTACGCGTACAACGCGATGAAGCTCCCCGGACCGCGCGGCGTCATCACCATCCACAGCGACCCCGACATGGCCGCCGAGTGCGAGGCCAAAGGAGCCGAACTCGCCGACGCCGTCATCACGGCAGAGGCCAATCACGCCGACGAGCTTGCCAAGTACGCGAGTGGGGTCAACAATGACGACCCCACCATACTCAAGAAGCCCAACTCGGAGGGTGGCAACACCTCAGCCTTCGAGGCAACGACGCATACCCGCACCGTCGAGCTGGTCCCAGGCGACTCCAGCCAGACAGTGACGATCGGGACGGGCATGAGCCTAGCATAGGAAGGCACGCTCATCGAGTTCCTCCGTGAGAACAGGGACATCTTCGCGTGGAAGCCCTCTGACATGCCTGGTGTCCCTAGGGAACTCGCTGAGCACAAACTCAATGCCGACCCCAAAGTGCGACCTGTCAAGCAGTCGCTGTGGCCCTTCAATGAAGAGCGCCGCCGAGCCATCGCCGAGGAGGTGCAGCGTCTACTCGCTGCAGGCTTCATCCGGCCAATCAAGTACTCCAAGTGGCTGGCAAACCCAGTCCTGGTCGAGAAGAAAAATGGGACCGGGAGGATGTGTATCGATTACACAAACTTAAACAGCGCCTGCCCGAAGGAGCAAATCGTCCTCCCGCGGATCGACCAAATCATCGATTCCACTGCGGGCTCGGAGTCGCTATGCTTCCTCGACGCCTACTATGGGTACAACCAGATCAAAATGGCCGTTGAGGATGAAGAAAAGACGGCGTTCATCACGCCATTCGAAGCCTTCTGCTACACTGCCATGACCTTCGGCCTAAAGAACACCGGGGCAACCTACCAGCGGTGCATGCAGGAGTGCCTTGCGAGCCAAATTGGCCGCAATATCCACGTCTACATCGACGACGTGGTGGTGAAGTCCGCTCGCCAGAGCAATCTACTCGCTGACCTGGCGGAAACATTCGCCAACCTGCGGAAATACAAGATAAAGCTAAACCCAGGCAAATGCACCTTCGACGTACCAGCTGGGCAGCTACTGGGATACGTTGTCTCCAAGCGAGGGATCGATGCAAACCCCACCAAGATCGACACGATCGCTCGACTCGGCAAACCCGAGTGCCTGCGCGACGTCTAGAAGCTGGCCAGGCGAGTCGCGGCTCTCAGTCGCTTCATCCCCCGATTGGGCGAAAAGGCGATGCCCTTATACCGCCTGATGTGCAAGAACCCCACCTTCCAGTGGGACAAGGAGGCGGATGATGCGCTCTGCGACCTCAAGGAGGTGCTACTCGCAGCACCGCTACTCGCCGCCCCCGTCGACAAGGAACCCATGCTGGTCTACGTCGCGGCTTCCGAGCACGTCGTCAGCGCCGTCATGGTCGTCGAACGACCAGAGGAAGGAAAGGAGCGCCCGGTGCAGCGACCAGTGTACTACATCAGCGAAGTCCTCATCGAATCGTGCCAGCGCTACCCGCAATACCAGAAACTGGTATACGCGGTCTTCAGAGCACAGCGGCGACTGCCACACTACTTCCAGGAGCACCCGATAATGGTCGTCTCCTCAGCACCGTTGCAGGACATCATCCGCAACCGTGAGGCGACCGGGAGAGTCGCCAAGTGGGCCGTCGAGATCGGCGTCCACAACATCAAGTACGAGCCGCGCAAAGCGATTAAGTCGCAGGCTCTCGCGGACTTCATCGCCGACTGGGAAGAGGCCCAGCAGCCAGAAAAGCTGCCATACCTCCATTACTGGAGCTTACACTTCGACGGCTCCAAGAACGCGGACGGCACAGGAGCAGGGATTGTGCTAACTTCTCCAAAGGGCGACAAGCTCCGCTACGTCCTCTGCCTCGACTTCACCCCCTGCACCAACAACATGGCCGAGTACGAGGCACTACTCCATGACATGCGAGCTGCCAAGGAAATGAACGTCAACCGCCTGCGCTGCTACGGAGACTCCGACCTCGTCGCCGGGTAAGTCGCTGGCACCTGCGATGCCTTCTCCCCCACCATGGCGGCATACCGCCAAGCAGTGGACAAGATGGGTGGACACTTCGCAGGCTACTCCGTCGAGTGGATTGACAGGCGGAAGAACGAGGAAGCCGACGCACTCTCTCGCATAGGCTTGGCTCGACTCTCACCACCCGCCGGCGTCTTCCTCGACACCATCACCAAGCCTTCCGTCTCTCCCCCAAGGGAGATTGACATCGGAATCCCGCTGCAACCAGAGGCAGCCCTGGTCGCACTTATCGCCGAGCCAGACGACTGGACCGCGCCGAACACTACCTACTTGGAAGGAGGCACCCTACCAGCGGATGAAACGGACGCCCGGATGATAGCATGCCGCTGCAAATCCTTCGTCATCATCAATGGCGAGCTCCACAAGCGCAGCGTAACCGGCGTGTTCCAACGTTGCGTTCAACCCGCTGAAGGACGCAAAATCCTCCAAGACATTCACTCCTATGACTATGGCCACCACGCCGGCGCCCGCTCTCTGGTCGCAATGGCTATGCGACATGGCTTCTACTGGCCCACCGCACACGCAGATGCTGTAGACATTGTCCAGCGGTGCGTCGGATGCCAGAAGTACGCCAACCAGACCCACGTGCCGAGCTCGGCGCTCAAGACAATCCCCATCACCTAGCCGTTCGCTGTGTGGGGCATGGACATGGTAGGCCCTTTCAAGAAGTCCCCCTCCGGCTTCACCCACCTCCTGGTCGCAGTCGACAAATTCACAAAATGGTGGAGGCCAAGCCAGTCCGCAAATGCGATGGGAAGACCGCCACCAAGTTCGTACGCGAGCTCATCTATCGCTATGGGTTCCCAAACAGCATCATCATGGACAATGGCACCAATTTCGCCAAAGGATCCATGGACAAGTTCTGCGAAGAACATCACATCCGACTCGACCTCGCCTCAGTCGCCCACCCGGAGTCCAACGACCAGGCGGAACGAGCCAACCAGAGCATCCTCCATGGCCTGAAGCCACGGCTCCAAGTACCACTCGAGCGCACCGGCGGGTGCTGGGTCGAAGAGCTACTCTCCGTCATCTGGGGCATTCGCACCTCCGTCAACAGGTCGACATGATTTACACCCTTCTTCATGGTGTACGGCGCCGAGGCAGTCATGCCCACCGACCTCGAGCACGATTCGCCAAGGGTGGTTAACTACACGGAGGTTGCAAATGAACTCGCATGACAAGACGGAGTCGACCAGCTCGACGAGGAACACGACCTAGCTCGCTCCCGCACTGCCATCTACTAGTAAGGGCTCTGCCGCTACCATAGCCGGCGAGTAAGGACTCACACTTTCCAGGAAGGCGACCTGGTACTACGCCTCATCCAGGACAAGAAGGGCATGCACAAGATCTCCCCCTTGGGAGGGACCATTCGCCATCGGGCGAGTCCTAGGCAGCGACGCCTACTACCTCACCGACGTCCGAGGAGACGGGAAACTCGACGTCAAGCGACCGTGGATTGTAAACCTCCTACGGAAGTTCTACTCCTAGAACTCCATACATGTACCCTCCACCTGCCATGAAATAAAACAGATCGGTTACCGCAAATTGCGTCTACTCTCCGTGTCTTGTGCCACTCGCACTCGTAATGACAGCGTTAAGCTATTCGCAGAAGTCAACCTTTGGTAAAGCGACCGGCACGGCCAAGTAGTGTAGTACAAGGGAACTGGGAGACCCCAGGCCTTGTAACGTCCACGAAAAATGCCAACCCGGAGCCCTATTGGAGTCGCCTAGACCGACTAGCTTACCGAGCCAAGACAACTTCCCTCTCTTCTCACAGCAACCAAGGTCATCCGCATCCTCGGCACAGCGACTCGAACGGCCAAGTACCACGCTCGGGGACTGACGTCCAGTCAAATATGAGCGGCTAGGGAAAAACGCCCAGTATGAGAGCGTGCCTAGGACTCGCCATGCGACTGATCCTTCGGGTCAGGCAGGAGTGACGCGCTTACTTTAACGCGCTTAGTCCTCACCTACCCTGGAGCTGCGACTAGAACCACCAAGTACCACGCTCGGGGACTCGGCTACCCGACCTCATTCGCGCACAGGAAAACGGTCAAGTAAAGAGCACCCACGGGAGTCTCCCTGCGACTGGATCTCCGAGCTCTGGCGAGTCGACCTCAATAGCGAAACAATTGACAAAACATTCAAAATCGCTCACACATAACAAACGAGGTAAACCCCATAAAAAGGGCGGACGCGCCCGGGGACTCGTCTAATCAACATTCAAAATCGCGAAACAATTCACAAAACAACACGAATTTCCATTACAGCAGAACAAAGTCGTTCCAAAATACAAGAAAAGTTCAACGACTATTAGTTACTAACGACCCAGGGCACAATGCTTCTACTCCGCAGGTTTCGACGCCGACTCGCCGCCACCCCTGCGATTGCGAATGAAGGGCATGTACGGGTTCGACGGGTACATCGTCAACTCACCCGCCATCGCCACACGGAACGGCTGCTCGACTTTGAAGTCTAGATGCTTCGGTTCGGGATCGTTGGGGGCGATAGTCGTCTCCTGATAGGGGAGGAGGTCGCCCATCGCCCAAACACGATCGGAATACACCGCGGCCCGGTCCGTCAGCTTTAGCACCTCGGCAATCTCCACAGAGCCCGTCGACGAGGGGTAGCCACTCGTCACATCATCAAGATCGAAGTCCTCCGGGAAATGGGCAAGCCCAAGGCTGAGCACCGTCGCCGCCCCGCGCCGGAAGGCCGACCGCATCATGAATTCGACGACCGACGGAGCCTTCTCTAGATAACGCCATACCTCGACGAGGTCGCTGGGAATCACTTCCGTGGGCGATATCTCCTGAAGATATGCTCGAATGCAAGTCGCGGACAATGCGGCCGAGTGGACCAGAGTGGTCACACACTGCCACGCATCGTATGACTGCGCCTCCTCCGAGCTATCAATAATCCGGCCCGTGGACATAAACCGGCAGTGAGCACACCAACGACTCCACAACGCAGCTGTTGCAGGAAGAGGAAAGCGGAAGAAAGGTTTACCAATTAGCGGACGGCAGAGGCCCGTGATGAAGCTTTGAAGCGAGGAGAAGTCGTTCTGCAGCCCAACAACGAGCGCGTCAGACACCTTCCGCTCTTCAGCGGCAGCCGTAACAGCAGCTTTCGCTCGCCCCTCCGCTGAGCTCGCCTCCGCCTTCGCTTCCTTGAGCTCACGCTCCAGATCAGCGATTCGCTTCTCGGCCGTACTCAAAGCAGATTGAGCCGCCGTCAGTTCACCCGCCGGGACTCGACCGCAGTTGCTTGGAGTCCCTTGTTCGTCTCCTGGACGGCAACGAGTTCCTTCTCCATGCGACACTTTGCTGCAAGCCGATCGGCCGATTCGCGCTGCAGGCCCTGCGCACAAAATAAACCGTCAACAACATCGAAAATCCTAAGTGCCCACCCGCTGAAATTTAGCGACTAGGCACTCGGGGACTGGACACTGAAAATCCTACGTGCCCACCCGCTGAAATTCAGCGACTAGGCACTCGGGGACTGGACATTGAAAATCCTAAGTGCCCACCCACTGAAGTTCAGCGACTAGGCACCCAGACATCTTTGACGCCATAAAAACATTAAGAATCCGACCACTGAAATTCAGTGGCCCGATCTCGGGACCGGACATACCGATGATGCGCCCAGCATGCCGTGAAGTTCAAGCGCGTCCACGACGCAAGCATGACCCCAGAGGCGTCCGGCTCGTTGGCGCCGCGCCACTCGCCGCTGCCGCCTTGGCTATGAAGCGAGGGAAAGTTACAACGGACGCCCCGACACCACTAGGAGCCGGCTCGGCCACTTCGGGCGAGGCAACAACCTCCTTGGTCTTCGAGGCCACCTCCACCGCAGTCCGAGGTTCGCTCGGAGCAACCACCATGTCATCAGAGACCATGACGACGTCGTGGCCTTTCGCCCTCTTGGCACCGTCGGCGGGAGCAGCGACTTCGTCGGTTTTACTCTTCCGTGAGGGGTCCTCCTCAGTGACGACTGGCGGAACCTTGGCCACAGAAGGATGGCCGATCTTTTTAACTCCAGTCCTATGAAACAACGATATGAATAAGACTGTCCGACTAGAACGGAAGACAGGCGGATGAACATGACTTACTTGGCGACTGGTATGAACCGGAGACCGGTGCGGATGCTGGAAGGCCTTCCCAGCTCGGGCCCCAACTTCCGACTGAGGCCCATCTCGAATACACCATGTGCCCAAGACACAGAGGGTTTCTTCGAAGACGAGGCTGCGGCAGGAGCCTCCGTGACGACGGCTGCGGGAGCTTCCCTAGGAGGCGAAGCTGCTGCGGCCGGAGTAGCTCCCAACCCAGAGAATGGGGCGAATGGAGGTGGCAGCGCCGCTAGAGGCACCTCGTCTAGGAGGGCTGCAGCGTCTGGCGCCACGATCGTGCGCGCCACCTCGCCCTTAGCCGAGCTGGTGGCGTCAGAACTGGTCGCGGATCAGGGCGGAGATGTCTGCTTTGCCGGCTTCGTCTTCCTCTTCGGCGGAGCCTTCGCCTCCTTCTTCTCCTTCTTCTTCTTCGACGGCGTGGCCTCATGATGTGAGGTGTGCTCGGGAAGCTCGTCGTCATCATCATCGTGAGGCTCGAGGCTTCTACTCGCTTCGAGCTCGCGCTGGTGTTGCCCGCGAGTCTTGCGAACTTTTGGGGCGACGTCTTCCACGGGCTCGTCTTCGTCGTCGTCGTCATCATCACCATCGTCGCTCCCGACGTCGCCTTTGGCGGATGGCGAATCGCTACCGTCCTGGACGGACGAGCTAGATTTTTCGTCGTCTGCGGGTGGGAGTCACCCTTCCACCACTTGGAACAACTACAACAAACATGAGACAACGTCAGCACAACCGCGAATGCATCATCTGCGACTGCGAGTGGTGGCGAAATAACGGCTTACCGTCGGAGCTGGGCGCCTTGCAGCATAAGGGGCGACCCCGGCCTTCGCGTCCAGATACACCGCCTGGGTAATTTTCTTCAGGGCCAGAGTGTAGTCGTTAAGATGCCATTCGGCGAAGGAAGACTTCGTCGGATCGTCCTTACCCGTGTACTCGTACATGTAATGGTCGCGGCGGGCCAAGGGCACGAGCCGCCGCCCGAACCATCAGTTGTAGAGGTTAATGGTCTGGAGGCCCTTCTTCTTTAGACCGCGGATGGTTTGCAACATTTCGTCGACAACCATCCGCTGATCCAGCGGGAGCTTGCCGACCTAGAGACGACGCGGTTCGGGCCGGTTGGCGGAGTACCTTGGAAGCGCCACCTCGCCGTCTGGAGTCGACTCGGTGACGTAGAACCAGGATTTCTTCCATTCGTTTGCCGCCTTGGCGGGCAGCATCAGGTCGAAGAACGACGCCTTCGACTTCAGCTGGAATGTCAGGCCACCCGCAGCCAGCATCGGGCCGCCTGATTCTTCGCGGCTGATCCTCCCATGGAACAGATCTTGCCACAAGGGGAAGTAGGGCCTGCAGCCCAGATAACACTCGCAGAACGCCACGAAAATGGCGAGTTGCTCAATGCTGTGCGGGCCTAGGTCCGATGGCTGGATCCCGTAGTAGGCGCAGAAACGCCAGAAGAAGAGGGAAGTGGGAAACCCCAGCCCCCGCTCCAGGTGGCTGGTGAAACAGATGAATTCTCCCTCGCGCGGGTCCGGAGTCACTTCTCTGGCCGCGGGGATGCGCCATCTGCCGGCGCACAGGATCCCGGCCTCCTCGAAGGACGCCAGTAGCGCCCTGGTACACTTGGATCTGCCCCATGGTTCGGTGGAGGGGGCCATTGGTTGGAAGTTCGCGGAGGTCGGGGCTCTCTGGATTGGTTGGATCGCGATGCGGAGTGGAAAATGGAGATGGGCGAGATCAGAGGAAGGACGAAGGAGTGTTTCCCCGTTCGCCTGTCATTCTCCTTATATAGCGGTTACTACCCGCCAATTTCGGGAGCAGTTACTACGCGGTAATTACGCCGAAGTTACCGTTGGGTTACCCCAACGGCTAGTTTGACCCCAATTGACGGTCCAACTTCATCCATTTGACTCGCCGCTCCGCACGACTCGATGATTCGCCGACCCGATCACTATAACAGTGACTAAGTATTCGCCGACCCGTTCGCCGAGCTGCGACCCGATTGGTCGCCGTTATTGCGACTAGAGTAACTAGTTTTTCCTTTATTCAGGAGTCCGCCGCCAATTCGACTGGGCGTCCTCATTGGACCCGTATACTCCGACCGCCAGTGAACGCCTGCGACCAATCAACGACGGCCTCGGGGACTACTGATGGGGATATGCCTACCGGGGTATACCCAGCAGGACGTTTCCTATTGGCCCAGTGCGGTGAGTGCTGCAGGAGATGCGACTGGATCAAGATCAGGCGTGGACTCAAGCGACTGGAAGCTGAAGGCCCAGAAGCGTTGATAGGCCCAGTCGGATTAGGTTAAAGAATCGTTGAAACCTTAACTGATTCGGTTGAGATCTGTAAACCCTAGGGAGGTGAGTCTATATAAACCTCCCTAGAGGACGCATAGAGGGTACGTTCCATCATACACCCAAGCGACTCGCTGCCTGGCTGACGAGCTCGCCCCATTGTACTCTCCCCATAATACAATCTAGTAGGAGTAGGTCTTTACCCTCCGAGGGGCCGAACCTGGGTAAATCCTTGTGTCTCAGCCCTCATATCGCACCGCAGATGGCTGTCCGCCCTTGCCCCATGTTCTACTACTCGCTGCCGATTGCAGCATCTGCCATGGTCATTCCCACGACACTTCCGAGACGGGGAATTGCCCCCGGAGCCATCTCCTTCAATCTCCACCACCATCTCCATCGCCATCTTCATCACCGTTGCCGATTCCCATGATGAGGAGTGAGTAGTTCTCCTTTGAGGCTAAGGGCTCTACCGGTAGCTATTTTTTCATCTCTCTCTCTCTCTATGCATGATCATGAGCTTTGTAATCAAGTAGATCTACTCTGCTACTCAAGTGCTTTAATAGATCTCTGCTCTCCCCACGTGTGTGAAAGTGACAGCGTGCACACCGTGGTGGCACTTAGGCTAAAGTCTACATAAATACTCAAGTACTTCAATAGATCTCTGCTCTCCCCACGTGTGTGAAAGTGACAGCATGCACACCGTGGGGGCACTTAGGCCAGAGTCTACATAAATACTCAAGTGCTTCAATAGATCTCTGCTCTCCCTATGTGTGTGAAAGTGACAGCGTGCATACCGTGGTGGCACTTAGGCTAGAGTTTATAAATACTTATCATGAGTATATTTTGAGTTGGATGTCTTTATGAATTTGTGGTGTTTGTTGGAACCATCTAGCACTCAAGGTGACAGTGTGGGGTTATCTAGATGGGGAAGGAGGACTTTGAGGAGTGATGTTATAGCCCTACCATGGATTAGAGTGTCCAACCGGAGAGTAGTTAAGAGTAGTATCATGAAGAGAATATATTTATTGAGAGTGTTCACTAGTGAAAGTATGATCCCTAGGCCTTGTTTCTAAACATTGAAACACTGTTTGTAACTAGATCTGTTACATGTTTGCCTTCTTCCATCTATTTGCCTTTAGTCTTTTCCTCCTCGTCAGAAGCTCTTTTCTGGCACTGTTACCACTTATAATCATCCATACCACTTGTATTTCACTATCTCTTCACCGAACTAGTGCACCTATACACCTAACAAGTGTATTGGGTGTGTTGGGGACACATGAGACCTCTTGTATCTTGATTGCAGGGTTTCTTGAGAGGGATACCTTTGATCACTTCCTCCCTGAGTTCGATAAACCTTGGGTAATCCACTTATGGGAAACTTGCTGCTGTTCTACAAACCTCTGCACTTGGAGGCCCAACAACTGTCTACAAGAATAGAAGTGCGTAGACATCAAGCTCTTTTCTGGCGCCGTTTCCGGGGAGGTAAGGTAAAAGGTACTCACATCCACCGGTGTGAGTGCTCAAAGTTGTTTCCTTTAGATTCAGCAATCTTTTCTTTTCGTTTCTTGTTTTCAGTAGTTAGGCTTAACGGAAAACAACAAAAAAATTAGAGAGATTTTTAGTATTTTTCCTAAGTTAGAACATGAGTGGTTTGAAAAGAAAATCAAAAAACATATGGAACTTTATTTGCATGCTAATAGCAATGTTATTATTATGAATTTTTTGAACACCATTGTTCCTAATGCTATGGAAACGTCTAAGCTTGGGGAAGCTAGTTTTTATGAAAAAGATCTTTTTAGTTCCCCCGCTTTAGGGCAGAAAATTTGCTCTTATGATACTTTATCTACCATATGTGGTAATTCTAATGATACTTGTGATATTTTAAATCCACATACTGAAAGTGTCCCTTTTAAAATACCTATTGAAATTGTTGAACCTGTTATGAATAACCGCTATTTTGGAGATGGAATTGTCCATCCTAGTGATCATTTACTCTTTATACATGAATTATGCGAGTTGTTCAAGTGTGCAGCTATTTCAATGGACCAAGTTAAGAGGAAGATATTATCTTTCTCACTTAGGGACAAAGTAAGGGAGTGGTATGAACTACTATATGATCCTCATCATTTGGAGCGGAAGGAACTTGAATCTCTCTTTTACTCTAAATTTTATCCTCCTCATGAAATTCATAAAGATAGGAATTATATTTATAATTTTCATCCTCATGAGGGAGAAAGTATTTCCCAAGCTTGGGGTAGATTGAAGTCACTAATGCTCAAATGTCCCATTCATGAGCTCCCCAATAATATTGTTATTAGTAATTTTTATGCAAGGCTTTCAGGACATTACAAGGACTATCTAGATACCTGTTTAGAGGGATCCTTCACAAGTAAGGAGGTCAAAGCTAAGTGGGATCTTCTTGAAACAATTCAAAGCAATGCCGAATATTGGGATAACGACAAAGGTAAAGAACCAGGTATAAACTATGAGTATGATTGCATTAAGTCTTTCACTGAAAATGCTGATTTTCAAGAGCTTAGTGCTAAATATGGTATTGATCCTAAAATTCTTGTTAAAATTTGTAGAGCCTTTGCTTCCCATATTAATGCTCCTAAAGAAAAGTGGGACATGTATCATGAACCTTTTAAATACACTTGCATGAAAAATGAAACTATTATTAATGATTGCAATAAACATGCTCAAACTTCTGAAAGTACTATTTCTTATAAGCATGTTAATTTTTGTGGAATACATAGACCTTGTGAAAAGAATCAAATCAAAGAAGAATATTGTATCACCCACTAGAATGAAAAAACTAGAACATGGTATAAGGCTCTAGATGATCTTGGTAAAAAATTGTGTGCCCTCTATCCTTTTATTTGTGAACTCTGCTATGAAGTGGGTCATTTCAATTTTCAATGCTTAGGCCATAATAATAACCTTTCTAATCCAATGAGTACTGCAATTTTGTATTGCGATAACGCGATCACTGATAATCAACGTGATGAACTTACATTGTTTTGGGGTGTAAAGAGTTATCAAGAAAAAATTCTTTGGTAGACATGAGTGCTTTTGATATGAATAGCGTCCTGCATGGTTGTAATATTTATTGTGTTGATAATTTTCACGCAAATACCTACATAAAAATACTATAAAATATGATATTTTACCAAAATATGACAGGACTGATATGATTTATGTTCTTATTAATGAAAAGGAGGAATTCTCCAAAGTTTCTCCTATTGTCTCTAACAATAAACCAGGGTATGTGGAGAAGCTTCCTTTCAAGCCTCTCCCTCCTAAAGAGGAGAAGAAGAAGAAGAAGAAGAAGAAGAAGAAGAAGAGGAGGAGGAGGAGGAGTAAAAGGAGAGAGGAAACGGTATCTTCCCCTAATCATGTTGCTCCTATCATAGTTTTTGCTGATGAGTCTAACCTAGATGATGTTCCTATGCCCGTTACCTATAGTAGTGATCATGATTGGGAAAAGCACACTACTTTTGATATTGAAAATCTCTTTGGTACCAATTCTAAAAATGATTATATTAATAATTGTTGTGCTATTAGTGCTATCCATGTTCCTTCCAATGATAATATGTTTACAAATGAACACACTTGGGAGATAGCTATTCTATTGCTTATGATGATACTAAACCTCCAATATATGATGATTACAATGATGAATATGATATTTTCAGTCCACCTACTATTGAGGAGAAAATTAATCATGATTACAATATGCCTCATATATTTGATGACTATGGTGATGACAATAACAATGATAGCTATTTTGTTGAATTTGCTCCCACTACAATTAATAAAATGACTATGCTTATGTGGAGAGTAATAATTATTTTATGCATGTGGATCATGATAAGAATGTTTTATGTGATAGTTATATTGTCAATTTTATTCATGATGCTACTGAAATTTATTATGAGAGAGGGAAACATGGTCTTATGTATCTCAACGATATTAAGTTTCCCCTCTCTATGTTGGAAGTTTTGAAGTTGCACTTGTTATGCCTTCCTATGCTTGTTGCTTTGTGCTTTCATGATTTGTTTCTTTACAAGATTCCAATGCATAGGAAGTGGGTTATACTTAAATGTGTTTTGAATTTGCTTCTTGATGCTCTCTTTTACTTCAATTCATATTTCTTATGTGAACATCTTCTCAAACTATCAAGCCTAACTTAAAGGCATTAAAGAAAAGTACTTCTTGGGAGATAACCCAATAGTATTATTGAGTCTTGGAAGTTATTACTTATGTAATAACCTCTCCCTATCCTTTTTATTTGATTTTTGTGCCAAGAATAACCTCTAATGAGAGAGAAGTAAGATTTGGGGAAGTTGCTATCCCGAAACAGATTTTTGTGCTTCACTGTACAAATTCTTGAAAAATATCTGTATGTCGGATTGAGCTGTAAGTTTTTGAATAAATCCCCAGGTTGTTATCTAACTTTCATTAGTTCATCAGTTTTTGATTTGAGAAACAGAAGGTCTTCGAAAAAATCGTTTTCTACCTGTTGGTCTGTTTTGACAGATTTCCGCCATTATTTGCATTTGCTTCTTATTGATTCCTCTTGGGGTTCTTTTTGGGAAATTGAGCTTTTTGAGGGAATTGATACAGTAGCTTGTGTCTTTAGTGAAAGTTTTGCTGTTTTAAAACTAAATCCCAGAGGTCTATTATCTTTTGAATACACTAATGTTCCTAATGAAGATTGTGTGAAGTTTTGTATGAAGGAAAATTTTCAGGTGTAAGGGAAGAATGATGTAAATAGATGAAGAATGGACAAAAGCTCAATATTGGGATGCCACCTAGTGTCACTGATGACCCACAAGTATAGGGGGTGTATCGTAGTACTTTCGATAAATAGGAGTGTCGATCCCAACAAGGAGAAGAAGGTGCTGAATAGTGGTATGGAGCAGGAAATCCCTGTGAATACTTAGCAAACAGATTTTTAGTGGTTTTCTGACAAGGCAACAAAACAAAGAGCAAGTAACAGAAGTAACGAACAAATGGATCAAGTGGCCCAATCCTTTCTTAGCAAAGGACAAGCCGGTGGAAATACTTATAAGGACCAAACGTTCTCGAGGACACATGGGAATTCTATCAAGTGCTTTCGTTTCAAATAGCTGAGTACTCTTCTCTGGTGTTTGTAAGTGTTGTGTGGGTGAACCTGTGCTAACATACCGCCCTTACTAGGACTAATACATAGTTTTGATTAAACCCCATGCAAACATCCGTAACTACATGAAAGTAATTAAGATATAAATCTAACCACAACCTTAAACTCTGAGATCCTACGCTCCCTTGTGCAAAGGTGTCCTAACGGGGGTTCAAGTTTCTGTCACTCCGGCAACCCCACGATTAGTAGCCAAATACACAATGCATTCCCCTAGGCCCATAAATGGTGAAGTATCATGTAGTCGACGTTCACATGACACCATTAGAAGAATAACACCACAACTTAAATACTAAACCATTGAATAATAACTCATCACAGATTCACTACTAACAACATGACTTCTCCCATGTCCTCAAGAACTAAACGAACTACTCACAAGACAGCATATGGATCAAGATCAAAGATTATATGATAATGGATAACAATCTGAACATAAACAATAATCCAATGGTTCCACTCACAAGCATCAACTACAATAGTAATCAACACCGGGAAAGTTTCCCCTAATGAACTAAGAAATATCCAACACAATTGTTACAGTGGGACAGAGTGGTGATGATGGTGCTGGTGGAGATGATGGTGTGGATGATGATGATGATCCCGATGAAGCCTAGCTTGATGACGGTGTTGATGGCGACGGTCTCCCCTCTCCGGGAAGGAATTCCCCCGACAGAAATATGTCTGCCGGAGAGATCTTTCTCTATCATTGTCCCCCCTTAGAGGTGGCGGAAATCTATCTGTGGTCGCCCCCCGAGCCTTAGAGTTTCGAAGGGAAGATATAGGCGAAGGGGGAGAGTCGGAGGCCAGGCAGGTGGGTCACACCTGCCCTTGGCACGGCCTCAGGTGGGCCCACGCCTAGGGGGTGTGGGCCCCCTGCGGCCCCCTTCGCTCCTCCTTCTGGCTTCCTTCGTCCTCTGGTAAAATAATATGTTTCCATATTTTTCTGGTATTTTTCCGATCTTCGCGAAATTACACCGAAACGCCTTCTTTTCCATCAGCATCCAGACTCCGGCAGTCCATCCTCCAAGAATCATCCAACATGCATAAACAAATGAAAAGCCATAAGTAATACCTCATAATAAGACAAATATCAATGAATAGAGGTAAATTATGATATAGAATGGTGATGCAAATTGGGCGTATCAACTCCCCCAAGCTTAGACTTCGCTTGTCCCCAAGCGAATATTGAGCTCAGTAAAAATGACCACAGGTTTATGGAGTGAAGTGTTGATAAAAGAATAGGAACAAGAAGCATCACACTTACCATTGCACAACTCTTAGAAGAAAGCAACTCACCATTATATAACTTAGCTTGCAACCAAGTACATTAGTCACAATAGAGATGCATAAAGATAAATCATAATTGGAATTGGCAAACTTGTTCTTGGTCAGAGAACACCTGGTAAACAGTTTCACAAAAAGATTTTTGTAAAAGTTTCAAGACATGAACACTCTTTGCTCAAAAAGGTTTTTCACAAGTGAAGGCTTTCAAAGTAATACTCAATAGATAAGAGTTTTGTGCAAACAAGGAAGATAAAGAACATGATTGAATAAATCACCATATGAATGCTTGAAACACAACAACTCAAAAGCTTGCTGAAGATGGATAGGAAGTAGGTTTACTGACTCAAACTGGTAACTAGGAGAAAGGTCCCTTCTTAGAGGGTAGCAGAGATTACAAGTCATAAAGAGCTTCTAAAAGATTATGGTACTTACTAGCTTTGAGCCCTCATTGCCCCTATCATAAGCATCTTGAGATGATTAAGGTTAAAGTGAACAAAGATGGAGTATATGCTTGATGAAATATAAGTTGGCAATCTCATGTCCCTTGAATATGAGGGCCACTCCTCATGCATACTCAACTTTGGGTCCAAGTAAGTTCTTGTCATTGTAAGTATTTGCATATCATTGAGAACCGCCAACGGGGTACCCCTTGCACATGGTACATGAGCTTTCCCATAACCAAAATGACAAGGCAAGCAGACAATGAGCATCTCAGCGATCTTTTTATTTACTATGTGTATAGATTTTTTATTGAGGATGCTTCCTAGATGAATCAGTATGGTGATGCTACAAGTTTCCACCATGGTTAAGCATGGCTTAGGCTAGCGGCCCAGGCGTTTCTCTAACACAGAATACGAACTCCATGGACTTAGAAGTTCCATCTTTATTTCACACCGTTGACATCCATAGACAAAAGAGCACGATATCAACAGTGTACAGAGTACAAGTGCAATGTTGAAAACGTTCCCCGTGATAGCACGGTTATGCTAATTCCAACGTGTAGATGCAAGCATATACAGCTTTGGTGTTCACAATGGTTCAAGTCTATTAGGGGCAAGTAAATAAAGTGTTCCATCAAGTTCGTGAGAGCTTTACTAACTAGTTTTCACATAACAAAATACTTTTTAATTTTAAATATAGATGAAGCTTGAGAATTTGCTTGGAATAGCAAAAGCTACTAGGTAGATATTGTGGACACAAGTGGCAAAAGTTTTGGGTTTAAAGGTTTTTGGAAACATGAGAAGTATGCCTTCTCAAAACGGGTTTTGGCTAGCAAGGCTGGGTAGCAAGCAAGAGAGTTGAAAGAAACAAGCAAACATACAAGTAATAAAGCCAAACATGCAATCTTCCTTGAAGACACAAAAGAATCTTAAATAAAGAATACTAAGCTTATGAGCCAAGAAGAAAGAAAACAAATGATACCAAATACCTGTAAGCCTTTTCTTTATTTCTTTTTCTTTCAAACTAATGCCACTGACCGGAACTCAGTTTTCCAAAACCAATTTAGATCCACTTGATGATCCCAAAGTGGTGCCAAAACTGAACAACAAGATCCATCATATAATAGAGATTGCAAACTAAAAATAATAAGTGCAAAAAAGTAAAAGATGAGACTTCTCATTAATATTCCAATAAAGGCACTCACACCGAGGGATACATAGATAATCAACTTAAGGAAAGATACTTACACATGCAAACCAAACTATAATAAAACCCCTCTACCACAGATATGAATCCACTAAAAAAAGGTAAAAGATAATGGTGGTGATACCGCGGCACTCCCCCAAGCTTGGACCAAGCTAAGGGGATGCCAAACCTGATGACGAATTATTCCTTTGGTGGTGGTGTTCTCTTGTCATGGGCCAGGAAATCTTCCAGCATCTCACGAAGCCTGTCATTCTCCTATTGAAGCATATCCACCTTCATCCTCAAAGCACGGTACTTATCACAAAACTCGTTGGTGGTCCGAAGGGCTTCCGCTGCCTCAGAGCAGTATATGAGTTATGGGCCGAAGGCTACGATTCCCTGCCTGTGATGATAAAAAGCATCTGCAATGTTAGTTTCTCCTACAAAAGTAGGTTTTCTTCCCCTTGTTCCTACGGTGGTTTGTTCTTCCAACTCTATCTCCACGGGCTTCTTGCCTTTGTCGTCGGCAGAGGCCATGGCGCTCTAAACTTGAGAAGATTTCTAGATAGAAACAGATCGAAACGAAAACACAACAAGAACATGATGCACGAACCTCGGGGGATCCGGGGGGTTATATATTACGAAGTTTCAATGCATAAGGAAGGTTTTGACACAGAAACGATACAGAGATGGAGTTCGAGGGGGGAACACCCCCCCTCAGCCGCGGCCAGGCTGGGCCCGCGCCTAGGGCGGGTTTGTCCACCCCGGGCTCCGTTTCCTCTTCAGTTTTGTATCGTAACTTCCCTTATGTATTAAAAACATAAAAAATATAAAAAGATTGGAGTTTCACGAACCTTCTATTTTCACCACTTTTACCTATTCAAAGACGAACTCTGCAGATTCCTTTTCTCTTTCTCCTGAAAATTTCCTTCTTACAAAACCCTTGCACAAACTCAATGACAACATTAGTATAAGAAAAAACAATAAAACTTTGGTAAACACTTCAACTGAAAACCCATCAAAACAAAAGCTTCTGTAAGAGGCAAATGCAAATGATGGCAGAAATCTATCAAAACAGACTAGCAGGTAAAGATTGATTTTTACGAAGACCTTCTGTTGCTCAAATCAAAAAGTGTAGAACTGATGAAAGTTGGGTAACAACTTGGAGAACAAGATCAAAAAAATGCAGCTCCATTCGAAGTACTGAGCTTCCTCACGAAATTTTACAATGCAGCACAAAAATCTGTCCCAGGACAGCCACTTTTCACAACTCCTCTACTTCACAAAAGTAGTTGAACTTGACACAAAAACCAAAAAAAAGGATAAGGAGCGGTTATTACAGAAGTAATAACTTCTAGGACTCAACAAAACTCTTGGGTTATCTCCCAACAAGTACTTTTCTTTAATGCCTTTAAGTTAGGCTTGAAACTTCCAAAGATGCTCACATATGATATATATATCTGGAGTGAAAAGGAGCATCAAGAAGCAAATAACCAACACACTTGAGTCTAACCCACTTCCTATGCATGGGGGTATCATGAGAAAACGAATTTTTGAAACAAAAGGCCACAATCATAGGAAGACAAAAAAGATGCAACTTTAAAGCTTTCAACATAAAACGGGGAAACTTAACATCATTGAGATGCATAAAACCATGTTTCCCTCTCTCAAAATAACTTTCAGTAGCACTTTGAATAAAGTTGACAATATAACTATCACTGGAAACAACTTTATCATCATAATGAGCATACTTACAGTCATCAAAAAGAGGTCCAAGGTCATAGACTGGATCAATAGAAGCAAGTTGTTCTATCCTGAAATCTTAATTAGGCAAGCTATTTTCACAAGGAGCTTTAGCAAATTTGGAAAAGTTGAACTCATAAGAATATCCATCAAACTTAGTTAAAACTTTTTCCTTCTTACAATCAATAATAGCTCCAAAAGTGTTCAAGAAAGGTCTACCAAAAATGATAGGACAAGTTTTGCTAGCTGCTGAATTAAGCACTAGAAAATCAGCAGGATACTTAATCTTACCACAGAGAACCTCCACATCTCTTACAATACCAATGGGGCAAATGGTCTCCTTGTTAGCAAGGTGAATAACCACATTAATGTCCTCAAGCTCATAAGGACCAATCTCATGCATAATTTCCCTGTAAAGCTCATAAGGAATAGCACTAGAACTAGCACCAATATCACATAAACCATAGTAGCAATGATCACCAATTTTAACAGAAAGCATATGAACACTAGCTTTTCTAACCTTACCAGGATGAGAAATAATATTAGAAGCGTCTTCACAGAAGAAAATATGCTCATCCTCTATATTTCTAGTGATAGTGTCTTTCACAATAGCTACCATAGGTTCATCACTCAAATGCTTACCAGGCTCCACAGTTTTCATTGTGCCTTTGCTATTTGCACTAATAATTATAGAATACTCCTTTACCTTAGCTTGGAAAGGCATTTTCTCAACATGAGGTTCAGGCACAATATGATTAGTAGTACAAACTTGGGTACTTCTAACAGGAGCATGACTAACAACATATTTATAAGGAGCATGGTACTTATTCCACTTCTTCTTGGGAATTTCAATGTAAGAGGCAAAGGATTGAAAATAGCTGGCAATACTTTGGGAATCAATACCAAGCTCATTGCTAATATCACGGAAGCTATCAGTTCCCATAAAGGATTTAATGCATTCATAATCATAGTTTATACTTGACTTTCTTCCTTTGTCATTCTCCCAAGCTTCAGTGTTCTCTTGAATACGGTCTAGTAGATCCCATTTAGCTTCTTCCTTCATACGTGTGAATGATCCAGCACAAGAAGCATCTAGTAAATCTTTATGATGAAGAGAAAGCCTAGCATAAAAGTTATTGAGAATAATATTGTTAGGGAGTTCATGAATAGGACATTTAAGCATTAGTAACTTCAGTCTCCCCCAAGCTTGAGCTGTAATCTCTCCATCATGAGGCCAACAGTTATATATAGGATTTCTATCCTTATGGATCTCACCGGGAGGATAAAATTTAGAGTAAAAGAGAGATGACATCTCCTCCCATTCCATGGATTGTCCATTCTTCAGCAGCTTATACCATTCTTCATCTCTCCCTTTCAAGGATATGGAGAGTAACTTTTTCTTCACCTGTTCAGTTGTGATACATGCACACTTAAACAACCCGTATAATTCATGGATAAAAAGCAAGTGATCACCAGGATGGACAGTTCCATCCCCAAAATAATAATTATCCATAACACGATTAACAATACTTGTAGGTATCTTAAAATGATCTATCTCAACAGGAGGTGGTTCATCTACTACCCTAGCAGTGGTAGTTGTTTTCCCAAACAGAAAACCAAGTGGGTAATCTGTATTGGAAACAAAGTAACAAGCAGTAACAAAAGCAATACTCACAGTGAAAGTTTCCCTTACCAGTTCCACTGTTCAATAACGCTTCACTCCCCGACAACGGCGCCAGAAAATAGTCTTGATGACCCACAGGTATAGGGGGTGTATCGTAGTTCTTTCGATAAATACGAGTGTCGATCCCAACGAGGAGCAGAAGGTGAGAAACAGTGGTATGGAGCAGGAAATCCCTGTGAATACTTAGCAAACGGATTTTTAGTGGTTTTCTGACAAGGCAACAAAACAAATAGCAAGTAACAGAAGTAACGAACAAACGGAGCAAGTGGCCCAATCCTTTCTTAGCAAAGGACAAGCCGGTGGAAATACTTATAAGGACCAAACATTCTCGACGACACATGGGAATTCTGTCAAGTGCTTTCGCTTCAAATAACTGAGTACTCTTCTCTGGTGTTTGTAAGTGTTGTGTGGGTGAACCTGTGCTAACATACCGCCCTTCCTAAGACTAATACATACTTGTGATTAAACCCCCTGCAAACATCCGTAACTACAGGAAAGTAATTAAGATATAAATCTAACCATAGCCTTAAACTCTGAGATCCTACGCTCCCTTGTGCAAAGGTGTCCTAACGGGGGTTCAGGTTTCTGTCACTCTGTCAACCCCACGATTAGTAGCCAAATACACAATGCATTCCCCTAGGCCCATAAATGGTGAAGTATCATGTAGTCGACGTACACATGACACTATTATAAGAATAGCACCACAACTTAAATACCAAACCATTGAATAATAACTCATCACAGATTCACTACTAACAACATGACTTCTCCCATGTCCTCAAGAACTAAACGAACTACTCACAATGCATCATATGGATCAAGATCAAAGATGATATGATAATGGATAAAAATCTGAACATAAACAATAATCCAATGGTTCCACTCACAAGAATCAATTACAATAGTAATCAACATCGGGAAAGTTTCCCCTAATTAACTAAGCAATATCCAACACAACTGTTACAACAGGACGAAGTGGTGATGATGGTGTTGGTGGAGATGATGGTGTGGATGATGATGATGATCCCGGTGAAGCCTAGCTTGATGACGGTGTTGATGGCGATGGTCTCCCCTCTCCGGGAAGGAATTCCCCTGGCAGAAATCTATCTGCCAGAGAGATCTTTCTCTCTCGGTGTTTTCCGCCCTAGAGGCGGCGGAAATCTATTTGTGGTCATCCCCCGAGCCTTAGGGTTTTGAAGGGAAGATATAGGCGAAGGGGGAGAGTAGGAGGCCGGGCAGGTGGGCCACACGCCTAGGCCTACACCTTAAGTGGCCCAGCCCTAGGGGTGTGGGCCCCTCACCCCTTCTCTCCTCCTTATAGCTTCCTTCGTCCTCTGGTAAAATAATATGTTTTCATATTTTTCTGGTATTTTTCTAATCTTCGCGAAATTGCACCGAAACGCCTTGTTTTCCATCAGCATCCAGACTCCGGCAGTCCTTCCTCCAAGAATCATCCAACATGCATAAACAGATGAAAAGCCATAAGTAATACCTCATAATAAGACAAATATCAATGAATAGAGGTAAATTATGATATAGAATGGTGATGCAAATTGGGCGTATCAGTCACCTCAAGAAATATTCAAGAGGTACAAGCGTCAAAGCTTGGGGATGCCCAAGGCATCCCCTTCTTCATCAATAAAAATCTCAGGTCTTTCTAGACACTTTGTTTTTATTGTTTCATGCATAGTTGTGTTGTTCTTGGAGCATCTTAGTTTTGGTTTTTGGTTTTTGTTTGCTTAGTTTTCTTGAATAAGCTGGTTGGATCACAACACACTTCTTTTGGAGAGAGACACACTCTGTTTTCATTGCCTAGAACACTCTAGTTTGCACTCTTATTGTTTTGTGAGTGTTCTCTTTTGCTAGCACTGTGTTTAGCCTTAGTTTTCTTGTGTTTTCAGCTTAGAACTTTTTAGTTCTTCTTTGTGGATTTTTGAGACAAGATCATTGGTCTTTATTGATTATTATCTTTGTGAGTTGTTTAAATAAGTTGATTGGTGTTGGAAAAGAGTAGAAAGTTTCATGCTTATAGTGGTACAAAAGGGAGCTTGCTTTGACTGTGGCCTAGACTTTATCATGTCATGCTAGATGTTGCTTTGAGCTTATGCTTAGTGATTATTGCTGTAGCATGACTTGTTCCAAACAATTAGGATTGCTTAATGTGCCTTGAAAGAATCATGCGTTGTTTTAGCATACAAAATCATAATATTGTGGTATTCTCCTTTGATGCTTTATTTGGGTTGACTTGGCACATGCTCACACCATGTTATGACTATGAACCAGTCACCCTAGCCTCTATGATCATTTAGTTTATAACTTGTGGTACCACTTTAAGCTTTGTTTAGTAATGTTTTGTTGCTCTGCATGATTATGTCCATTATTGCTCTCTTAGTTGGTCACTCCCAGTCTTTTGCTAGCCTCCACTTGTATTGAGTAAGCTCTACTCATGCATCCAACTCCCAAGAAACCAAGTTTTTCCAAAGAGTCCACTATAAATTCCTATGCATGGTGTGTTAAGTATATTCTTGTTTTACCTATCTTACAAATTAAACTTGTTGTGTGAAAGTTAGTGATTAAAGATCTCACAAACTTAATGGAACACTTTATTTTTCTTGCCCCTAATAAACTTGAACCATTGTGTCATCTATGTGATGACCCACAAGTGTAGGGGATCGCAACAGTCTTCGCGGGTAGTATTACCCAATTTACTGATTCGACACAAGGGAGCCAAAGAATACCTGCAAGCCTTAACAACTGAGTTATCAATTCAGCTGTACCTTGAAATATTTCTTGCTCACAGAAGTTTATCAGTAGCAACAGTTTGTAGTAGCAACAGCAAAGCAACAGCAGCAGTAAAACAGGAGCAATAGTAACAGTAACGGTAACAGTAGGATTCGAGTGCGGTAGGCATAGGGATGGATGGACATGTGTTGCATGGACGAGTCTAAACATGTAAATTAAAGATCTAGGGCATTTCAAATAAATAATAACAAGCATCCAAGTACTAAACAATCCTAGGCATGTGCTCCAAATATAGTCATACATGCTCGCAATGAGAACTTGCACAACATCTTCTGTCCAGCCAGCCCGTGGCAGTGGGGCCTCTAGGGAACTACTGGCAATTAATGTGCTCCTTTTAATAGAGCACCGGAGCAAAGCATTAACACTCCATGAACACATGTGATCCTCACACCACAACCACCCCCTCCGGTTGTCCCAATTATTGTCACTTTGGGGCCTTTGGATCCGGACAATGATATGTGTACACAACTTGCAGATAAGATCACAAACAATACTATCACAATGATTCAATAATAAGTTCAGATATGAGATCATGGCACTCGGGCCCTAGTGACAAGAATTAAGCACAACAAGTTGCAACAAAGTCAAATAGCACTAATAGAGATACTAGGCACTATTCCCTAACAGATCTTATTCAATTACATGATAGAACTCATCCAATCCCTACCATCCCCAAGCCTACAGCGGGGGATTACTCACTCATGGATGAGGGAAACATCGATGGTTGATGTAGATGCGTTGGTGATGACGATGGCGGTGATCCTCTCCAAATTCCCCGTCCCGGCAGGGTGCCAGAACGGAGTTTCTGGATCCGAATCTTGGTTTCTGGTGGCGGTGGCGGAGCGGAACTCTTTCTGGAAAATTATCGAACCCCTCGGTTTTTAGGTCGAGAGGCAACTTATAGGCGCAGAGGGAGGCCGAGGGGGTGCCTGGGGTGGCTGCACCCCCTAGGCGTGGCCAGAGGTGGGCCTACGCCTGGCAGGGGTGTGGGTCCCCTAGGCCCCTTCTCCGTCTCGTCTTCTGGCTCCGTGGGTCTTCTGGTCAAATATAATTTTTGGCATATTTTCCTGGATTTTTCCTGATAGTTGATTTTCTGCACAAAAACAAGACACCAAGGCAATTTTGCTGAAAACAACGTCAGTCCGTGTTAGTTGTATCCAAATCACACAAGTTTAGAGGAGAAACAATAGCAAAAGTGTTCGGGAAAGTAGATACGTTTTGGACGTATCAACTCCCCCCAAGCTTAGCTTATTGCTTGTCCTCAAGCAATTCATTTGAAAACTGAGTGCGATAAAAGAACTTTCACGAACACATTTGCTTCATATAATGTATATATTCTCAGCATAGGAGTAGATGCTTAAACTATTCACAATAAAGAGTATGCAACTAAGTCTACTCAATAGTCATTGCAAGCTATGAAGAGAAACCAACTCAATAATAATAAGTAGCATGAAACATAAACATAAGCAACATTACAATGCTCAAAATAAGGTATGGTAGAGTGGTATCTCACTTGCCTTTGTTTTGAAGAGCACAATATAAATGCCAAGGCACCTCTGAAGTTCAAGGAAGACTAGAGATAAAGACATCAGAGATACAAGCATCAAAATCATGACATAATTAACCAAGTTTTGGAACAAACACAAGAATGACAACTATGCTCTCAAGAAGGTGCTCATAGAATAAGTGGTGACTCAACAAGGGAGTGAAAATGGTTTTGAAAAGTTTGAAAGGCTTCCTAATGCTGAAAGGAAGGTACTCATTAGCTTTGAGCTCTCATTGCCCCTATCATAGGCATCTTCATATGGTTAAAGTGAAAGTGAGGTCCAATCTGAGTTATATGCTTGATAGACCATAAAATGGAAATCCCAAGTCCCTTGAGTACGAGGGCCGCTCCGCATGCTACTCAACTTTGGTTACCTGCAAGTTCCTGTCATTGTAAATACATGCATATCATAGAGAATCGCCAACAGGGTACCCCTTGCACATGATACAAGAGCTATCCCGTGATCAAAATGACAAGGCAAGCAGACAATGAGCATCTCAGCGATCTTTTTATTTACTATGTGGATAGCTTTTTTATTGAGGATGCTTCATAGAATGCTCATTATGGTTATGCTGCAAGTTTCCACCATGATTAGGCATGTCTTAGGCCAGCGGCCCAGGCGTTTCTCTAACACAATGTATAAACTCCATGAACTCACAAGCTCCCCTTTTATTTCACATCGTTAACATCCGTAAACAAAAGAGCAAAGTATCAACTGGATAGATTCAAAACACGCAAAGGCAAGAAGAGAATAACTCAGGGGTAAGAAGTAAAATCAGAACTAATCAGATCTATCCAACCAATTTTGCAAAATAGTTTTGACTCTCTACAATGTTCGTTAGCTAGGTTATCCTACAGGCTGGACCAGTGGGGTATCGTAACTGCTGAGCTCTGATACCACTCTGTAACACCCTCAGATCGGCCCTATGCAAGTCTTAGCGATTCCCGCCAAACTCACATAGAAACGATTCAAAGGCGCCCAACAGGCACTTTCGTGCAGGTGGAAAAAGAAGTAATATCATTACACAATAGTCCACGATGGAACCCACATAACAGATATATATATCAACGACTCAAAGAGTCAAGAATACAGATATACAGTACAAAGATCCAAATCACCTTGAAAACGATACAGCGTCCGAGTATGGACAAGATGCAAATTGAGCTAAGAGCCATGAAGAATAACCAATGGCGTCCATAACCCTGCCCAGGCCAAGCCGGAAGGGTAACCCTGCTAACGACGTCGATCTCAAAACCTGCTTAAACAAAAAGGGTTCCGACAAAGGGCAAACTAAAAAGAGAGAGGTCAATACTGAGGCTAGTACACGACGAGACTAGAATTCGGCGGTCCTCTCCTACATAGGTATGGTGGACTGAAGCGCAGCATAGCATGCACTAAACAACCTATAGAGACTCAATACAACTAGTGGCTATCAAATAGGAATAATAAATACCTATTCGGATCCAACCTAAAACTATAACCAAGCATACCTATCCTGGTATTTCCCCCTCGAGACCAAACGAGGAAGTCAACCGAGGAACTCACATAGTTGGTAGTTTTATTCGTTATAGTTGCGGCAATTACTAGTCAGATATAGATAGCATGAGTCATCCTGATATTATAAACAGTGGGCAGTTTTAGTTAACCATTTCGTTATAGTTGCAATACTTACTAGTCAGATACATATAGCATGAGGCATCCCCAAAACAACAGTTGTTAGTACTTTTATTTAGCCATTCCGTTGTAGTGAAGATGATTACTAGTCATTATAAAGTCAAATTTATAGCACTACTTTAGTTATAGTTGTCTATGATCGAGATACTGTGCTCCAAGTCGTCCATAACCGCGGACACAGCTTTCAGAAGTTTTACCCTGCAGGGGGGCACAAATAGCAACACACGCACGATCAACCTCGAAAAAAACCAAATAAAACCTAACGAGGCATCACGACAGAGAAATTGCAAGATTCATATAATATTTCAGGGGGCCACCCCACCAAGCTACCCGCGACGAAGTTGGCCGGCTCCAAGACGGACCCAGCGGTTTGCTAGAACGACTGTAAACGACTGAGAACCCGAAAGTGTGACTAGGCTTGTCGATACCGCGAAATCGTGCCGCGATCCAAAATAGTACAGGTGCTCCACGCGCAATAGTAAATAAAGCAGTAAAGCATGGCATAAGTACATGATAGTAATAAACCCCCAAACTACTTTGTGGCCCCAAGAAATAATATATGACTCAAGCTCTGGCTAAGGGTATTCATGGTCCCACATGCAGATAGTGCAAATATTCAAAGAACAGGTGTCAAGTACTCGGGGTCCTACGAGACACAAGTGGACGATTAAAAACCAAATAACATCTATTTGTCACCTGTGCCTCTGCATTATTTACCTACTTCAATTTTAGTTTAAACGGTAATTAAAGTCATGATCATCTCCAATATTAAACATGCGGTATTACTCCAACAACTGTGGAAGATAGACGACGTGACACATCACCTGCGCAAGCAAGTACGACTCGCAAGGCCGACTATCTATCAAACAACATGTAATACGATGTGTCCATGTCAATATAAGGGCTGTAGGGAAGTATAACAGGGTACGGAATCTATATCATCGCAACACATATAGCAATAGATCAACAGGAGGAAATAAAGACTATAAATGTGAAATAGGTAGAAATAGGAAGAATGCTTGCCTGAAAACATTGCCAAAGATTCATCCGAAGATTGGGTCGACACTCGCATCAACTCATCGGCCTAATCCGTGAAGAAGCAAAGCACTAGTACAAACACCGGATGCACTATTTAATACTACGACAAAAGATCAGGCATGATGCATGTATGATGTATGACATTGCAAAGATGCGATGCAATTAGGCCATACTAAACGGTACCGGGGTCCCGACAATTAATCATTAAGTTTATATTGTTTAGATACCCCGCAATTTAAATGTTGTCTTAACATGGCAAAATATATCACAGGTTCTCTACACAATTTTAAATGGGTCAATATTAGACTAGATTCGTCCGCATATGGTCTCCATATTTAATTATGAGGTAATCCGGCGACATTCCCCAAACCACAATATGTATGCAAGCATGGCAATTTAATATGCATCAAGTGTATATAGCATTTAATAAAATAGGGGCTCGGATAAGGATCACACATCGGATCGAAGATCTTGGGGTCTCGGAGGGGTTCAAGTTGGTCTCGGCGGGATCAGGCTTCGGGGTCTTCGGCGTCCATGAAGAAGACCTTGGTGTTCCGAGATGGAGGTCTTGAAGTTTCGCTTAAGAGTGTTGTTTTCAATCTTGGATTGGCGCCGGTGCGAGACGAGTAAGGTTCATAGCGGGTACAAACATGTGCGCTAAGCCAGGAAGCAACATGGATACCCTTAGCGCTGATATCTGCATCGGAGACATGCTGCAAGATAAAACTGCTGCTGCTATCTCTTCTGCAACTGACGACTGCTGAGCCAAAGACAAAAAAACACTACTATTGTTGCTGTGCGGCAAGGGAAACAACAACACCGATGGTGGAAGGCATGAGACGATGAGAGCATGCTCTATGAGGTGGGCGCCAGGGACGAGGAGGTCGGACTCAGTGCGCGAAGGCGAGCGGCGGGGAGGATCGCGGGGGCAGCAGACATCGGGGAGGCAGGGTGCAGATTCGCTCGCGTGGGACCTGACAACGAACGGCTCGCCGGGCGCGAGCTCGCTGGCGGGATGGTGCAGGACCAACAAAGGCGGAGGCCTCAGCCGAGGGGTGAGGCGTGAGGCCGCGTCGACGCGAGAGCTTGGGGAGGCCGACGAGCTTCGCGGGCAGCTGGAAGAGGAGGGATGCACGCGGGGAGGAGGGGAGAGCACAGACGAGCGGTCGGTGGCTCTGCGATGAGGGTGAGGGAAGGCAAGGTGCAGGGCCGGACTCCGGCGGCGGAGGAGTTCACGCGGGCCGCGAGGGAGCTGCTGCGCACGGGGAGGGCGCCCTGAGCAGAGAGGAAGGGGGCCGAAGCGGAGAACTGGGGAGGCGGTGGCGCTCGGGAGTTTGTGGAGAGAAGGAGACGAGGCAGGTGGGAATTGAGGGCGTGTTGCGTCCGCCTTGACGCGGGGTCACATCGGGGGTGGTAGGCCAGGGCGATACGTGCGGGATGGTGCGTCTGTGTGGCCGGTGTGATTGGATCGGGAGATGGAGAGGTTATCGGTCAGGTTCTGGGTCGGGCGGGGTGTGCATGCGTGCTCTGCGTGTATGTGTGCTGCTAGCATGCGCGCGGGTAAGAGTGGTGGTGTGCGTCCAGGGTGTGGCGGCGGCGACCGGGGGAAGTGGGTTTAGGTTAGAGGGTCTAGGGTTTGCAGGATTTTATTTTGGGTAGTAGGTGGTCTGGCCGGTTGGGCCTTTGGGCCGACCGGCTGGACTGCCTTCCCGATAAAAAATATTTTATTATTTTTACAGAACAAAACATTTTGAAACATAGTTTTATATAAATACAAGATCTGGAAAAAATCGAGGTTTCACATTTAAATAAAGAGGGTCATTTGTAAAAAATGAAAAGGGCTTTTATTAAAATAGTTTTAGACAGGTAGATGCATGTCGATGTCATGATGATGCAAAGAGATAAGACACGCGAATTTCTAGTAGTGGTTTTACCCGGGGTGCTACATTTCCACCATGATTAGGCATGGCTTAGGCTAGCGGCCCAGGCGTTTCTCTAACACAATATATAAAATCCATGAACTCACAAGCTCCCCTTTTATTTCACATCGTCGACATCCGTAAACAAAAGAGCAAAGTATCAACTGGATAGGATATCCAAAAAGTGTGGAAAACGTTCCCCGTGACAACACGATTCTGCTGACTCCCAGCATATAATTTGCAAGCATATAACTTTCATGGAGAAATCATAATGGTTCAGGATTATTAAGTGCAAGGAATAAAGTGTGCTATCAAGTTCGTGAGAGCTTTACTAACTAACTTTCTCAAAACAGACAAACATTTTATTTTGAGAGAAAACACGGCATATTGAATATGCACTGAAATAGCAAATGATGCTAATAGGTAGGTATGGTGGACATAGTTGGTCAATATTGGTTTTGGGGAGTTGGAAGCACAGGTATAGCACATACTCAGTGCAAGTGAAGGCTAGCAAAAGAGAGGGAGCGACAATCGAGAGAGCAATAATTGTCATAATCGTGCTTGCAAAAAAACATGACTAATTATGGCATGAAAGTGATACAAGAACTCTGAGGCAAAATAAATCATCGAGGCTGACTGACTATTGATTAGTCATATGCATGCGTGAGCATGTGCCAAGTCGATTCACATGAACAGTCAAAGGAGGATACCACAATATCATACCAAAATATGAATAAAACAATGCAAGCAAACATTCATATGACATGCTACAAACTATTAGCAAGATGGAGCTAATTATAGACAAGAAAGAACTACTAAGCATCCATAATGACATACACCTTACACAAACAGGCTAAGCATGCTCACAATGATGAGTATATGTACAAAAATGAAACAAATAGAGTTTTTTACCAGCCTCTTACCACACCTCACGTTGTCTTAGTCTTCATTATTGCCCTTCACTTGTGTGGCTTGAATAATAACATGAAACCAAAATCCACTGAGGATGGCTGAACCCTGCAAAGAACTCACAAAACCAAAGAAGAAAGACAAATAGTTTTGGTGTTTTCGATTTTTTAGAAACAAGCAAACAAAGAAAAACCAAACAAAAACAAAGCAAACCAAACAAATCAAAGCAAAATCTTTTTGGATTTTTCTTTTAAGACAAACCAAAGCAAAGGAACAAAGAAAGAGAAACAACGAAAATATTTTTGGTATTTTTGTGTTTTTGAGAAAGAAGCAACAAAAACCAAAAAGAAAGCGAAACAATGGATATACAAAGAACCGACCGAACATGATATATGGATGAGTGTGATGTCGGTATACCTCCCCCCAAGCTTAGGCTTTTGGCCTAAGTGGGGCTCAATCCCATGGGTGCCCAAGTAGGTGCACCTCCGTAGTATGACGAGGAGGCTCCCTCGTCCTAGTACGATCTCGAGGACTCCCCTGTGTAGTGTACCACAGGGTCGTAAGAGGGCGCTTCCTCCTGATAGTGCCCATGGAAAGTAAGAGAGTGCAACATCTCATCCATCTCCTCCTTGGAGCGTGACAAAGGTCCCTCAGAAATACTGAACAAAGTGGTTTGGGGGAGAGGGATCTCTCTCTTCCCCGTAAATAAACAACATTCTATAAACCAAGTTCTCAAGGGTAGAGCTATGGTGAGAAAGTTATGCTCCTTCATGGCAGCAAGATCAAGCCTCTCAGGATCCAAGACTGTATCATTTGGATCAACAGCAATGTCCAAGGCTGCAGCAACACATTTAGCAATAATTCCCCCATAAATGGCTCCCTTAGTAGTTAAGTGACGAGCAATGAGAGAACCAAGATTGTACTTGGTTTCATTGTTGAGCGCAGCAGCTAAGAAAGCCAAATGATAACTGGAAATATTACTAGTGTTTTCCCTACCAAGAACACTAGTGGCAAGATAGTAAGCGAAGTACCCGATGGCTGGAAGTTGAATGTTTCTTATCTTTCCCTATTGAGCTCTACGGTTATTATCATTGGTTATTCCGTGATAGAGCTCCAACAAATCAGCGGGTTGAGCTGGAATCTTCTTTGCTGACCCAGCTATACCAAGTCCTAGAGCTTCACAAAATTTCTTCAATGTCATATGGTAAGACCTGCCATAAACTTTGGAAGAAACATCCAGATGAAACAAGCTGTTAGTGAAGGAGAAGCTCTCCACAAATGTTTTAGTGAGCGTATCATATTGCACGCTCTCATCCTGCATAAGACTTGTTAGACCAGCCCTCCGAACCAAGGTCATAAAATCATCAAGAATCCCAGCAGCCCGCAAGAAGGTTTGGCAAGGAAAGGCGGAGGGATGCACACCCCCCTCACCCCCCTCGTCACCAAATCGCGGAGTGATGAGATCCTCATTGTATGAGGGCCTGACACTGGTGGATGATCTTGGAAGCCTTTCCCTTCTAGGTGCATCACCCTCAAATATTTCACCAAATATGTGGTGGTCCATGACCTCTCTTTTCTAAAATTTTAGACAAGCATCAAACCAAGTGATTTCTAAGTTGATAAATGATGAGCAACTACTATAGGAACTTGCTAGAGGACTACACATGCATCAAAATAAAGTTTCTAAGCATAGAACAAGCATGCAAGCTTAAACAACTTGACACCTATAGCAGCAAAATACTCAAGATACAATCTACCAATCACAAATCTAATTGGACAAGTGGAGGAGGCACATACCAAGGAGCAATCTCTCCAAAAATCAGCAACAAAGAAGGGATGAGCAAGGAGATCGAAAATCGTGAGCAAGAACAGCAAGAACTCGAGCTTGAGCAAGTTTTCTGGTGTTTTTTTGGAGAGAGAAAGAAGATGGCTGTGAGGGGGCACCTTGAAGGGGCCCAGGTGGGCCAGACCCCCCTAGGCGCCACCCACAGGTAGGTCGCGCCTACCATGGGTGTGGTGGCCTAGGGTGGCTCCCTGGGTCACTTCAGGTGTCCCTCTGCCCCTTTTTTCTAGGATTTTTCAGGAAACTTTATTTTTGGCCAATTTTCAGGGTATGAAAATTGATTTTCTCGCAGAAATAGTTTTTTCAGAAGAAGCAAAAGCAAACAAAAGCCAAACTACAGAAGCTCTAAGACACACTAACAAGCAAACAACTAGCAAAACTAAAGCTAAACGCAAATACTAGGAAGGAGAAAGGTAAAAGAAAGCAAGTCTAACCAGAGTGAAAACATTATTTTTTTCATTAAAATCCTTTTGTTAACAAGGTCGATCAAGTCTTGTTACCAAAACAATCTTATATGAAACAAAACTTTGCATTCCACAAGGTGATTATGTTACCTCATACTTGATAGCAATGGTCCCAATCATAATAGATTCAAAATTTTCTTGTGGAATGGGACAATATATTTCTCCAACCTTGATGCTCTCAATATTTTCAATGGAATTCAGGCAATAGCTCTTAACAACCTTCTTGGGGTAATAAACAATATGCTCTTTGTCATCAATATTGAATGTTACTTTCCCTTGATTGCAATTGATGATAGCAACTGCATTATTAAGAAAAGGTCTCCCAAGAATAATAGACATATTATCATCTTTAGGCATTTCAAGTACAACAAAATCAGTCAAAACCAAGCAATTATGAGCCACTTGAACAAGAACATCCTCACATATACCAACAGGAATAGTAGTTGACTTATCATCCATTTTCAAAGATATATCAGTTGGTATCAACTTTTCTAGCTGGAGTCTCTTGTAGAGAGAAAAAGGCATAACAATAACTCCAGCTCCAAAATCACATAAAGCAGTTCTAACATAATTATTCTTAATAGAGCAAGGAATAGTTGGTATACCTTGATCACCCAGTTTCTTTGGAACCTTACCATTGAAGGAATAATTAGCAAGCAAAGTAGAAATCTCCTCATTAGGAATCTTCCTTTTATTAGAGACAATATCCTTCATGTACTTTGAATAAGGAGGCAATTTAATAGCATCAGTCAAAGGAATTTGCAAAAATAAAGGTTTCATCCACTCATAAAACTTGTTGTAGTGTTCTTCCTCCTTTGAATTGTGTTTCTTACCTGGAAAAGGCATAGGTTTCTGCACCCAAGGTTCTCTCTCTTTACCATGTTTATTAGCAATAAAATCTTCCTTTGTGTACCTAGTGTTAGTGTGCTTCTCAGGTTCTTCTTCAACTTCCTCCTTATCAGGAGCATCATTTTTATCATTACCACTCCCAGTTTCCGCATCAGAGACAGATATACTATTAGGATCTACAGCAGGTTCAAGGGGTTCCTCAACTATTTTGTGTTTCTTTTTCTTTCTCTTACGAGGACTACCACTATTCTTACCTTGTTGAGAATCCTGCTCAATTATTTTAGGGTGTCCTTCAGGATATAAAGGATCTTGAGTAGCTATACCACTGCTAGTTCTAATTCCATAAGCATGTTTATCTCCTGAGGCATTAACTAGCATATCCTTTTGTACCTTAGCAAGTTGATCTAGTTGAGTTTGAACCATTTGAAAGTGTTTACAAAGAATTTTAATATCATTAGAAGTTCTTTCCACAATATCTTTCAACTCATGGATAGCTCTAGAGTTTTCGAATAAATGATTCTGAACTTGTTTATTAAAATTACCTTGTTTAATAATAAATGTGTCAAGTTCCTCTAAGCATTGATCAGGAG
Organism: Avena insularis; assembly: GCA_023614405.1. Classification (NCBI taxonomy): domain Eukaryota; kingdom Viridiplantae; phylum Streptophyta; class Magnoliopsida; order Poales; family Poaceae; genus Avena; species Avena insularis. The sequence goes on from CM042691.1 coordinate 96,318,161, forward strand.
GATTACCATAGGGAATATCACCTTCATTAAAGTGGAGAGAGTGTATCTCAATAGTAGATGAGTGGGGAATTGGCTTAAATAATTCTTTTATAGGAGGTAGATTCTTCACATCTTCAGCTCTAATACCTTTCTCCTTTAGACACTTCTTAGCTTCCTTCATCACTTCATCATTTAATGCAATAACTCCCCTCTTCTTTGGTGTTGGTGTTGGAACTAGTTCAGGAACATCTAGTTCAGGAATAATAGTCTCAGGTGTATTTAACTCAGTTGAAGTCCAATCATCATAATTCTTTCTTATCTTAGCCATTAATTCTTCAGCATCTGTAGGAGTTCTTTTCCTAAAAACACAATCAACAAAGCTATTTAGGTATGTCCTAGAATCATTAGTTAGTCCATTATAATAAATATCGAGAAGCTCATTTTTAGGCAATGGACATCCAGGATGTGCATGAATCAAGGCACAAAACCTTGTCCATGACTCAGGCAATTTCTCTTCTTCTCCCTGTTTAAAGTCAAAAAGTCTCTGCAAAGCAGCATGTATAGCACTGGGAGAAAATATTTCTGGAAGAAAGAAGCAATTAAGCAATTATGGCTATCAATGGAACTAGGAGGTAACCTATTAAACCAAGCCCTAGCTTCTCCTTTTAGTGAAAAAGGGAAGATCTTAGTAACAAAGTACTTGCGCATCTTAAAATCATTAGAGAACAAAGCACTCATAGTAGAAAGCTCATTCATATGAGCCACAACACTCTCATTTTCAGTACCACAAAAAGGTTCTTTCTCAACAATATCTAAATAAGATAAGTCAAGAGAGAAATCATAGTCTTCATCTTTAATATCTATGGGAGAGGTGGCAAACTTAGGATCAGAGGACAGTTTAGGCATAATAGTACGTCTAGCAAGGAGACTCTTAATAGCACTAGTACCATGTGTGTTTCGGCACTTTTCAAAAAATTCATCAGTGAACTCAATATAACCATCATTAATATCATAACTCTCACTAGACTCAGGTGAGCTAACAGGTGTAACAGTATCTTCACTAGGAGTTTCGGTATTTCCTAGACTAGCCATAGTAGCATCTAGGAAAGGACCTAATGAACCACTCACATCAAGCACAGTAGAAGTAACATCATGAGCATCAAAAGCAGTTTCAGATTCAGCAGTAGTAGCAGTGCGTGTAGCATGAGTATGTGGTGGTGGTGTGACAAGCTTACTTATAACAAATGGTGAATCAGGAGCAACAAAGGTGTTTAGGACTGTACCTGTTCTTGTAGTGGATGGTAAAATAGGAAACTTTCCATCACGAGACTTCCCCATGATGAAAGGAGTAGCAGTGAAAAATAGTAGATCCAAGTGAACTTACAAATAAATCTATGCTCCCTGGCAACGGCGCCAGAAAATAGTCTTGCTGACCCACAAGTGTAGGGGATAGCAACAGTCTTCACGGGTAGTATTTCCCAATTTATTGATTCGACACAAGGGGAGCCAAAGAATACTTGCAAGCCTTCACAACTGAGTTGTCAATTCAGCGGCACCTGGAAATAGTTCTTGCTCACAGAAGTTTATCCGTAGCAACAGTTTGTAGTAGCAACAACAAAGCAACAACAACAGTAAAACAGGAGCAATAGTAGCATTAACAGTAACGGTAGGATTCGAGTGCGATAGGCATAGGGATGGATGGACGGGCGTTGCATGGACGAGTCTAAACATGTAACTTCAAGATCTAGGGCATTGCAGATAAATAATAACAAGCATCCAAGTACTAAACAATCCTAGGCATGTGCTCCAAATATAGTCATACGTGTTCGCAATGAGAACTTGCAATTAAGGTTCTTCTGTCTAGCCAGCCCGTGGCAGCAGGGCCTCTAGGGAACTACTGGAAATTAAGGTTCTCCTTTTAATAGAGCACCGGAGCAAAGCATTAACACTCCATAAACACATGTGATCCTCACACCACAGCCATCCCCTCCGGTTGTCCCAATTATTCTCACTTTGGGGCCTTTGGATACGGACAATGATATGTGTACACAACTTGCAGATAAGATCACAAACAATACTATCATAATGATTCAATAATAAGTTCAGATCTGAGATCATGGCACTCGGGCCCTAGTGACAAGCATTAAGCACAACAAGTTGCAACAAAGTCAAATAGCACTAATAGAGATACTAGGCACTATGCCCTAACAGATATTATTAGATTACATGATAGAACTCATCCAATCCCTACCATCCCAAGCCTACAGCGGGGGATTACTCACTCATGGATGAGGGAAACATCGATGGTTGATGGAGATGCGTTGGTGATGACGATGGCGGTGATCCTATCAAAATTCCCCTTCCCGGCAGGGTGCCAGAACGAAGTTTCTGGATCCGAATCTTGATTTCTGGTGGCGGCGGCGGAGAACTCTTTGTAAAAAACTATCAAACCCCCCTCGGTTTTTAGGTCGAGAGGCAACTTATAGGCGCAGAGGGAGGCCGAGGGGGTGCCTGGGGTCTCTGCACCCCCTAGGCGCGGCCAGAGGTGGGCGTGCGCCTGGCAGGGGTGTGGGCCCCCAGGCCCCTTCTCCGTCTCGTCTTCTGGCTCCGTCGGTCTTCTGGTGAAATATAATTTTTGGCATATTTTCCGGGATTTTTCCTGATAGTTGATTTTCTACACAAAAACAAGACACCAAGGTAATTCTGCTGAAAACAGCGTTAGTCCGTGTTAGTTGTATCCGAATCACACAAGTTTAGAGGAGAAACAATAGCAAAAGTGTTCGGGAAAGTAGATACATTTTGGACGTATCACTATGTTGTATATGCTTGCACTTATAAGTTGGGAATTAGCAGAACCGTGCTGTCACGGGGAACGCTTTCAACACCTGTAAATATCTACCCAGTTGATATCATGCTATTTTGTTTGTGGATGTCGTCGGTGTGAAATAAAAGGGGAACTTGTAAGTCCATGGAGTTACGTATATGTGTTAGATAAATCATGGTGGAAACTTGCAGCATAACCATAGTGAGCAATCTATGAAGAATTCTTCTTATAGAAAAGAAGAGATTGAGAAAAAAAATAGTTGAGAAAAGAGGAAAGAGAGAAAAAAGCACCATTTTACCATGGTAAATAAGAAGATTGCTGAGATGCTCATTGTATGTTGCCTTGTCATTTTGATATGGGATAGCTCATGTGTCATGGGGCAAGGGGTGCCTCGTTGGCGGTTCTCTATGATACACATGTACTTACTATGACAAGAACTTACCAGTATCTAACGTTGAGTAGCATGAGGAGCGACCCTCGTACTCAAGGGACATGAGATTGCCAACTTATACTTTGTCAAGCATATACTTCATACTTTTCTCACTTTAACCTAATTACTTTAAGATTCTTATGGTAGGGGTAATGAGAGATGAAAGCTAACAACTACCATAATTTTTGGAACCTCTTTATGAAACTTGAAATCCCTGCTTCCCTGTGAAGGGCCTTACTTCCTACTTTTATATTGAGTCTCCACCTTCTATCTTATGCACCAGCTAGGAGAGCATAGTTGTCATTCTTAGTTCTATGTGCATTGTCCCAAAACTTATTGATTGATTTATAATGTTGATATTGCTTGTTCTTGAAATATTTGTATCTAGTCACCCGTATGAACTTTGAAGGTGTCCTATGCATTTATTTGTTGCTACTCCATGAGGGACAATCTGAATGCCACTATGCTATGTGTTCTATATGTGAAACAAACAAACGTCTTTCAATGCATTGTTATTCATGATCTTTGTTTGTATCCTTTCATGTTGCAACATAGTTACTATGTCTTATTGTTAGAACTTCATCTTTCATGCTCATGTTTAGAGTACTTTGATCCCAGTTTTCAATGCATGCAAATGGTTTGATCTTGATTGTGATGGTGCATGTCACCTCAAAAATTATTCTTTTTTATCACTTACCTACTCGAGGACGAGTAGGAGTTAGGCTTGGGGATGCTTGATATGTCGCAAATGTATCTATAATTTTTGATGTTCCATGCTTGTTTAGTATCCACTTTGCTATGTTTTGTCTAAACTTTGAGGTATTTTTATACACTTTCTGGAACTAACCTATTGATAAGATGATAAAGTGCCAGGTGCCTATTTTCTGCTGTTTTTGGTTTCAGAAAAGCTAAAAAAATGAATATTCTCGGAATTGGACGGGACAAAAGCCAATCTTCCTATTTTTCCCAGAGCAATACTGAAAGACAAAGAAGAGACGGAGTAGGGCACCAGGGTGGGCACAACCTAGGGTGGCGCGAGCCCACCTAGGCCATGCCACCAGGGGGTGTGCCCCCTGGCTGCCTCCTCGCCTCGCCTCTTCGCCTATAAGAAGCCTCTGATGCAGAAACCCTAAAACATACATCATACATCCAGAAAAAGATCCGCAACACCGCCGCCACCGATGGGGAGATTTGGGGGACAGAAGACTCTGTTCCGGCACCCTGCCGGGACGAGGAATTCCCCTGGAGCCATCTCCTTCGATCTCCACCACCATCTCCATCGATCTCCATCGCCATCTTCATTACCGTTGCTAATTCCCATGATGAGGAGGGAGTATTTCTACTTCGAGGATAAGGGCTCTACCGGTAGCTATGTGTTCATCTCTCTCTATGCATGATCATATTATGATCATGATCTTTGTAATCAAGTAGATCTACTCTGCTACTCAAGTGCTTTAATAGATCTCTGCTATTCCCACGTGTGTGAAAGTGATAGCATGCACACCGTGGTGGAACTTAGGCTAGAGTCTACATAAATACTCAAGTGCTTCAATAGATCTCTGCTCTCCCCACGTGTGTGAAAGTGATAGCGTGCACACCGTGGTGGCACTTAGGCTAGAGTCTCATAAATACTCAAGTGCTTCAATAGATCTCTGCTCTCCCTATGTGTGTGAAAGTGATATCGTGCATACCGTGGTGGCACTTAGGCTAGAGTTTATAAATACTTATCATGAGTATATTTTGAGTTGCATGTCTTTATGAAATTGTGGTGTTTGTTGGAACCATATAGCGCTCAAGCTAATAGTGTGGGGTTATCTAGACGGGGAAGGCGGACTTTGAGGAGTGTTGTTATAGATGGGGAAGGGGATTAGAGTGTCCAACCGGAGAGTAGTTAAGAGTAGTATCATGAAGAGAATATATTTATTGAGAGTGTTCACTAGTGAAAGTATGATCTCTAGGCATTGTTTCTAAACATTGAAACACTGTTTGCAACTAGATCTGTTACATGTTTGCCTGCTTCCATCTATTTGCCTTTATTCTTTTCCTCCCCATCAGAAGCTCTTTTCTGGCACCGTTACCACTTATAATCATCCATACCACTTGTATTTCACAATCTCTTCACCGAACTAGTGCACCTATACACCTAACAAGTGTATTGGGTGTGTTAGGGACACAAGAGACTTCTTGTATCTTGATTGCAGGGTTTCTTGAGAGGGATACCTTTGACCACTTCCTCCCTGAGTTCGATAAACCTTGGGTAATCTACTTAAGGGAAACTTGCTGCTGTTCTACAAACCTCTGCACTTGGAGGCCCAACAACTGTCTACAAGAATAGAAGTGCGTAGACATCAGAACCCCAGTGATAGAAAGGGTAGTATGGCTTTATGTGAGTAACTTACTTGGGATTAACGGTGACATCATGATGCTTATCATTAGTTCTCTTTCTTATATGGATGAGACTAATAGGTTATTGCCGTAAGCGGTTGTGGAGGAAATAACATTTATGGATGCACTGCCCACATATAATTATCTTGCTCAAACAATTACACGAATACTTTATTATTATCCGTTATTCCCATCAGATGTTTTACACATCTACTGGTGAAAACCGAAGACCCTAGGCCCTCTCTCTCTCCATCGTCAACAACAACAAGATAGCAAACTCTTGGTTCGGTGAAAACGCAATAGGAATTCTAAAACTCTCGAAGGTCCATTTAAGTAATCTCACTTTTCTTTCTGCTTCTCGAGAATTCGATAAACCTCAGTCTACTAGGGAAAAAGAGCTATACTACATCCGTAATCCAAATCGAAGGTATCAACCTTTTTTCTGGCACTATTGCCGGGGAAGCAATAGCTACCTTGGTGAGGTTAGTAGGAACCTTGCTAGTTTTAAATTCTCATTTTTAATTTTGTTAGTTTGCTTTCAGTTTTATTTGAAAAACCAAAAAAATTAATTAGTCTTTTAATTCTTGTTTTATCATAATTAGTACTTGTTTAAGAAAATCCAAAAACACAGGAAGTATGGTTGAAAGAAACTTGGGGAGTTTGCAACTCCTAAAAATGATTATTTACGTACTCCTATTACTTAGCCAACAATCGCTGTTGAAGATTATGAAATTGATCCCCACTATTTAAGTTTGGTTCAATAGAATCAATTTGGAGGATCTGCTATAGAAGATGCAGGTATGCATTTAAATACTTTAACTGAATATGTGATATGATGCGCATTAAAGATGTTGACCCCGATGAGGTCAAGTTGCATTTATTTCCTTTCTCTCTTAGAGGAAGAGCAAAATAATGGTTGCTATCTTTGCCTAGAAATACTATTGCATCATGGGTGGAATGTACTTCTTTATTTATGACTAAATTCTTTCCACCTACAAAGACTATGCAACTCAGATCTAATATTACTGGTAAGAGCGTGAACTACTAGCGCTTGCATGGGAGAGAATGAAAGAATGCATGAGAAACTGTCCCAACCATGGGATGGAAGATTTGTTAATTCTCCATTTCTTTTATAATGCTCTTAACCCTATTTCTAAGTCTATGCTAGATACTGCAGCTGGAGGGACATTTATGGGGAAGCAAATTACCGAAGCAAAGTAGCCGCTAGACAATATGCAAGAGAACCATGCCCAATGGCATGTGTAAAGATCAAACACAAAGAAGGTGAACTCCATCACACCTCAATAAAATGAAGAACTTAATGCTAAGTTGGATGAGCTCATATTAGCCGTTAAAGGAAAGGAAACCCCGGTAAGAGCTACATACGAACCAACTATTGAAGAAGTAGACTTCATTGCTCGTAATGATTATAACCCTGCTTGGAAGAAGGATTATAATCCAAACTTTCAGAAACATTTCTCTAGTCTAACAGGTAACTCTATAATAATATGGCATCAAGTAATACTAGTCTCCAAGAAACTCTTAAAGCTTTTATGGACTCAAAAAATGAGCAAAACAATATTCTAATAAAAATTACAGAGAATCATGATGGTATGCTTGGTAAATTATCTAACCAAGATGTTAGTTCGAGAAATGATTTGCAGGCCCTCCAAGAAAGAACAAGGATCGTTGAGGCACACTAGGTAAGATAACCGAGAGTCAAACTGTCATTCTAGCTAAATTTGTAGGTAAAGTTGAGCCCAATCCAGTTGAAGACCTCAAGATGATAAGAATCCAAAGGGAGGAGCCCGAAGAACATGATTATAGCAATGCCCCTTCACCAAACTACACATTTGAAGATCTTGTAAAAAGGATATGTCAAGATTCCGAAAAGTGAAGGAGATGAGGAAGCCATGTATCAACACTTTGTTAATCAGGTAGAAATAAAGGTATGTGATCTTAAGGTAGAATATAAGAAAATTTCTAAAAAATTGCCTGTTAAGCTAGATGTTATATTTGATCCCACTATTAAGATTAAAATTGGGACTAATGAAATTGCTGCACAGTTTGATCTAGGTGCAAGTGTTTCAACAATTCCAAAGAGTCTTTTTAACAAGTTAAATCTTGACTCTTTTGAAATCACTGAACTAAAATTACATCTAGCAGATTCTACTTATAAACAAGCAGTAGGATTAAAGAAAATACTTTAGTATACATTAAAGGTTGTCCTGCTCTTATTGATTTTGTTATTGTAGACATGCCTGAAGATGTTACTGCCCCTATTTTATTAGGCCGTCCTTTCTTAAGAACTATTAAGGCTTTAATCAATTTGCATGAAGGGAACGTGAAGCTCCAATTGCCTTCGCGGGATCCTTTTGTTATTCATTTCCCTAGGAAAAGAAAGCCAAGCAAGATGATAAGAAGGCCATAACTTTGAAGGCCAATTACTTTGGAGTGGGTGTTCCACTCATATGGCCTAAGTGAACAATATCAAGGTCAAGCTATTGACCATAAAAGAGCACTGCATTGGAGACAACCCATGTGAAATAAAGGTTTAAGTTACGTTTTAAAGTTTTAGTTTAAGTTTTATATAGAATAAACAGTGCTAGAAAACTCCAGTGAGGAAAGAGAGATTCTTCAGTACTAGAAATTCCTGTTTTATATGCCATAGTTGGTCGAAATTTTAGTCTTTCATTTTTTGTCACATCCCAAAATTTTCCAAATTTTGAAATGTGAAAATTTTTTTTGTTGAAATTTAGGGTGAAAAGAAACTTTTTGATTTCAAATAGAAACATCAAAAACCCATCTTGAACAAATTTGAAGCAAACAAAATTTCAAACAAGTGAAATGCATTCATCAAATGAATGTATCTTGAAATTTAAACACTTGGAAAAGTAAACCAAAGCCTAAAACCCTAATGGAATAAATCAATTCCAAGATCTCTCAAATACTATGGATTTTATCCATATAAAAATTTGTCAACGAACCTTTATAGATGATCAAGGATGACAAATAAAAATATTATAAAACCATAGAAATTGATTTCATTCAATTTAGAACCATGGATAAAAACTTATGAATTTAATAAGATGAAAGAAAATAAAATTCTAAAGCTAATAAAGCTCCTATATAAAATCCATACCAAATGGTGATCAAAATAATCCTAAAGAGATTTAAAAGGATAAACAAATATTAAATAAAAATATACAAATTGGAATCACCAAGTTTGGATCTCTAAATAAAAAGATATGGATTCTATAAGACAAAGAAATAAATAAAAAAATAAGGAATATTTAAAAGCCAAATTAAATCTTGGCCAAATCCATAAGTAAATGGAATCAAGATAATCGAAATAAAATAAAGAGATAAGGTATATTCAACTAAAATTATATGGCATTGGTCAAATTCAAATTCTATTTGAATAAAGATAAAATCCCTAATAGAAATGATTAATTAAATCATAAGAAAATAATAAATTGGAATTTATCCAAGTGGAATAAAAGTTATTTAATAAACTTAAATGGAATCAAATAATTATTTGAATAAAATTTAAATGGGATTAAAACCATATATAATTGGAATAAAGACAAATTGCTCAATTTAAATAATTAATAAATCATATTAATTTTTTTTCAAATAATTCAAAATGAATTATTAAACACCCTATTAAATAAATAAAACCTACTGAAAAAGGTTTGGTGAAAAATTAGAATTCAAATAAGGGTTTGAAAATAAAATCAAAATCTTATTTGAATAAAATCAAGTGCCTAATTTAAATAAAGAATAAACCATAATTGAATAAAGGAATTAATCCAAAAATGGTATTTAAAATACAATAATAAACCAATATAAAACTTACTGAAAGTTTGGTAAAAATATAAATTAAAATGGTGTTTGAAATCATTTGAATAAATACAAAACAGAAAAAGAAATCACAAAATAGAAAGGAAACAGGATAAAAAAGGGAAAGAAGCCATCCCAGCCCAGCAAAACCAACCAGGCCCAGCTAGCCCATTTTCCCTCTCCCCGCAGAAAATGGTTCACACCACAACACGAACCTGCACAGTCGATGACGATTGGACCCCACCTGAAACATCTCTCTCTCGCTGATAGAACGACCCCACTTGTCAGTCATCATTTTCACCCGCGCGACCAATTCTTCCTCCCTCTCTCTCTCGTTTCTGCTTGATTCCCGCAGCTTAAATTCGTCATAAATCAGCGAGTAAATCGCCGCTGCAACTACGCTCGTTAATTCGCCTCGCTCCCCTCTATCTTTCCCCCAGACGCCCCGCACTCACTGCCCATAGGCTGCTCGGAATTCTCGCAGCAAGCACCACTGTTCCGACGAGCCACCGTGCCAATTCCGGCGAGCCCAGCCACCGCCTTGCCCCCTCAACCACACGAGCGTGATCCCCACCTCCCTACGCATCTGCCTATAACCTCCACTCGTCCGCGCGTGCTCCGCATTGTCAGCAACCTCGACGACAACACATCGCCGCCGTCTGCCTCCGCTCCAACGAGCACTACAGGTGAGACCCGACCGTCCCCTACTCTCTCGGTGATAGTCGCATGTTCAGAATACTTGCGCGCATCTAAAAGCATCACTCTTTTGCCTTAGCGCGCACCACAACTTCGCCAACATCGACGCCCGAGCATGCCCGTCGTCAGTAGCATCTACGACAAGCAATCCCCGTCGACCTCGAGCGCCCCTTCGCCAACGAAGACCACCTCGAGCATCAGCGACATCACGCGAACTCGGTGAGCTACTCCACTGCTTTCCTCGCTTCCTGTATTGCCGGCAACTCCATCGTCTGAGCGCGCCGCCGCCAGCCATCGTTGCGTGCCGCCCATCTTTGGCCAAGCTCATGTGCGTCGTCCGATTTAGATCTGGCGGATACGATAGAAACTTAAAGAAGGGGTACGTAGCACTCCGAGCCGCATGATCTGTTTTAAATCTAACGCTCCAGGTAGCGCGATCCTCACGAACCGGTACCAGCCAGTAGAAACGTGATGTGTGGCCTGTGTGTTGATTTAAAAACAGATTTGATTCTATTAGATGTGTGATTTTGTAAAATCCATAACTTTAAATCTACATGTCCAAATTTTAATTTTTTTATATCAATGGAATAAGAAAAAGGATTACTTTCCAACCATGCTCTTTGTTTAATGATTTGATTCTGGAAAATTAGTTGTTTTTGCAGAAACTTATTTAGGCATATTTTGTGTATAAAATTTATTCTAAAAATGTTTTAGGGTAAAATCTTTTGTAAAAGGTTTGTTTCGAACCTACTAACCATAAAAACCAATTTGTAGATTCAAAAGTATATTTTGTGAAGCTAAAGAATAAATCTTTGAATAAAAGCATTTCTAGTTAAATAAAATATTGTTCATGCTGTAAAAATGCTTTTTGAGTAAAATCTTTCGAAAATGATTTAATTTAAACTCTCTGACCCTAAACACAAAGTTTTAGGATTTAAAAATACATTTTGTGAACCCTAGAAAATTATTACCTTGTTTAAAGGCATTTCCAACAAAATAAAATATGGCTTTGATTTAAAAATGGTTTATAGGTAAAACCTTTTGCAAATGGTTTTAATATTAAACACTTGACCTTAAAACACTAACATTTGTGTTTAAAAATATATTTGTCAAACACTAGAAAATATTCCTTTGATTTAAATCATTTCTAGCAAAACAAAAATGATTTAAATAGCCATTTTCACTAACTTAATATCAAATGGTTTTGCCACTTTTGTAAATGACCAATAGATGTTTTAAAATGTTTATAACCTATTATAAACCACTTTTACAAATAAAATAATCTTTGGCATGCTTGCATGCATTTCTTTGTTTTTATTATTATGTGATGAATTGTTTGAATGCTAGTTTTGAATTTGTGCCTTGCCTTGATTGAATTGTAGTGAACTTTGAAGATTGTGACTATTGCAAGATCAAGGAGTGAACTTATATTCTCTACCAAAAAGGCAAGTGGTGCTTCATACTTTTGTCCCATTATTTTCACTATGCATTAGTGATATTTCTAAGTAGGACTTGCATGGAATTTTCTAAGTGTTAACTATGGCATGGGAAATCCTAGTAGATGAAACCTTAGTAGAACTTTCCTAAGTTAAGATTCCTATTACCATCATGCTTAGGTTAGCTAGTAGGAAACAAGGGTGGATTATATTCATGCTATGAAATACTTCTAAGTCAAATGACTTGTGTTTTGTTTAATAAAACAACTATCTAAATGAACCACCTAGGTGGAAAGGGACTTGCATGGATGGATTTTTGTTGAGTGGTTACACAGGGCCCATATTTATGGACTACCCTAGTGTATCTCACTTGTGGAATGCCACCCAGGAACAAAGAGATTTGAGATGTCAAATGTTGAGAAGCTTCAAGAGTAGCCACTTGGCATTATGGGCTCTGCCTGGATCATATATGTTGCAATAACTTAGCCAAATGGACAGTTGGTGGTAGGGGATGATAGGTTTGGGAACGCGTCCATTCTGGTCTAAGGGAAGGCTTCTGAAAGATCTTGTCTCGATGCATGTCGAGTCTTGTGGGGAAAGTGCACCACCTCTCGAGAGAGTAAAATCTAAGTACTTAGCCGTGTCCCCAGCAATGGACAATTTGAGCATCAAGACATGGAAGCTATCAAGAATCTTCTCATCCCAATTTCTAAGTTAAAACTTGTGGTTGAACAAGGGTTAAGGAATCACCAATGTCTATTGGTAGATACCTTGGGAGTTTTTGACAAACAAAAACTTAGTGTTTTTCAAATGATAAGGAAAATCTATTTTGAGCAAAGCAAGCCTAAGCTCCACTTAGCCAAATGCATATAGATGATAGTTACCACTATACTACCATAGTATCACTTGCCGATACAATTCAAATGTATTGACCCTTGTGGATGTAACTTATTATGTTGCAGGTTGGTTTGATGTTAGTGAAGTGTGTTGATTAGGATTACAAGTCTACAACCAACATGATTGCCTATGGCACTTTGAAGATGAAGTCTCCATGCTATAGTTATTTCTGCTACATTGTAATGAGATAGCCAAATGAGCTATGTAAGATGTAATGAATTATTTTATTCCTGGTTATAAAGTTGTATTATGACCTTTGTTTATTGATATTACATCTTAACTGTGGATGCTAGCTATTGATCCAGGGACTAGCATTGTAAACACAGGGATCTCAAAGGTTGGGACCTCTATAGATGGTATCAGAGCACTGTGTTTCCTGTAGGATTGTAACCCTAGGATTGGACAAAACCCCTTAGAAAAATAGGAGTTTTATTTGTTTCAAACTTATTTACAAACAATCTTGTAAACTCTTTTCTCAACCTTTTTGGTTTTGAATCTACATCTCTCCCTTTTGAAACATGATGGAGAAAAATGCCACCATGAGCAAAGACTTCAACATGAGCAAAGGACTTCACCAACTCAAATGACTACAACTTCAACATCATCAAGGACTTCAACTTGGACATCACTAAGGACTACAAGTGAGACAAGAAATATTACTCAAGACTTGAAGACTAAAGAAACACAACTTAGAAGGAACCATCATCACCTTTGAAGTTTTGTGAAAAAGATCCAAGAATTTTTCCAAGGAAACCATGATCTCATTCATGAAGAAACAACTAAGAAGAATGGAATGACCTCAAGTGAAACCTATAGTTGGACCACCATATTAGTGTTTAATTTAGAACAAACACACCAACTTATGTGGTGTAGGAAAAATATTTTGTTACCTAAAAATGTGCTTGAACTTGTTGTTTGAGTGGAATGTTTGTTTGTGATTGCTTGCACATTGCTTGTGTGAAATTGTTGTGTGTGATTAGAGTTCTTTCCCTAGAAATCTTTTGCCTATTCTAATCCCAATCCAACCCAAACAGATGACTTCTCCAAGAAACTCCATCATCAAGAATAGTGACAATAAAAACCAAGAGACGCACATGAGAGAACAACTCATAGAAACCCAAGCCCAGTTGAATCAAGTGAAAACTCAGTTCTAAGCCAACAACAATGAGTTAGACCCAACCCTGCAAAAGTTTTTGGAAACCCAATCCCAATTGTTACAAAGGATGACCATTCAAATGATCAACATGATAAGCAACTCTTCCCAAGTGGATTGTGACAACAATGGTACCAAGGATGATATTATAGAAGGAACTCAAGCTTGCAATATTTGTGGAGACATAGGACACACTTCCAAAGAGCATGATGATCAATGCCCTAATTGTGAAGAGAAACATCCAACTAAACAATGCCCCACATCTCAAGTGACTTGTTTCCTATGTGAAGGAAATAATCATGTTCCTATCCAATGCCCCATCTATCCTATAGTTCAACAAATGAAACAAGATGGAGTGCATCAAATGTTTGGAAACCTCCATAAAGGAACAACTTCTACCAAGAAGGATGAAGGCAAAGTCAGAACCATGCCTCATAGAGCCAAATCCAAAGTAACTACAAAGTGTTGCTACTCTTGTGGAGAAGAAGGCCATATCTCTAGTAGCTGCCCCAAGAAGAGAGAAAGATTTCCCACCTTTGTGGTGAAATATGAGGAGCATGAACTAGAAGAACTCCTAGCTTTGGAGAGACCCAAGAAGAAGAAGAAATGCCCCAACCCTAGCAAGAAGGATATTACCCAAGAGCAATGTTACACTTGCAAAGAGATGGGACACTATGCCAATGAATGTCCAGAAAAAAAGAAGATACCTCAAGGCATCAATCTTGTCACATGTTTCAAGTGTGGAAACAAAGGACACTATGCAAACAAGTGTCTAGAGAAGTTACATCAAGATCCCAAGTAAGCCAAGATGTAATCTAGTTGAAAACCTTTTTAAGGGTGGTAGTACCCTAGTTGTTTTGAAGCCAACTTGTAACCTCTAGCCTTCCCAAATCTCGGGACGAGATTTATTTTAAGGGTGGTAGCCTGTCACATCCCAAAATTTCCAAATTTTGAAATGTGAAAAATAAATAAACAAAATAATTAATTGTTGAAATTTAGGGTGAAAAGAAACTTTTTGATTTCAAATAGGAACATCAAAAACCCAAAACAAATTTGAATCAAACAAAATTTCAAACAAGTGAAATGCATTCATCAAATGAATGTATCTTGAAATTTAAACACTTGGAAAAGCTAAACCAAAACCTAAAACCCTAATGGAATAAATCAATTCCAAGATCTCGCAAATACTATGGATTTGATCCATATAAAAATTTGTCAACAAACATTTATAGATGATCAAGGATGACAAATAAAAATATTATAAAACCATAGAAATTGATTTCATTCAATTTGGAACCATGGATAAAAACTTATGAATTTAATAAGATGAAAGAAAATAAAATTCTAAAGCTAATAAAGCTCCTATCCAAAATCCACACCAAATGGTGAGCAAAAAATCCTAAAGAGATTTAAAAGGATAAACAAATATTAAAAATATAAAAATTGGAATCACCAAGTTTGGATCTCTAAATGAAAAGATATGGATTCTATAAGACAAAGAAAGAAAGAAATAAATAAGGAATATTTAAAAGCCAAATTAAAACTTGGCCAAATCCATAAGTAAATGGAATCAAGATAATCCAAATAAAACAAAGAGATAAAGTATATTCAACTAAAATTATATGGCACTGGTCAAATTCAAATTCTATTTGAATAAAGACAAAATCCCTAATAGAAATGATTAATTAAATCATAAGAAAATAATAAATTGGAATTTATCCAAGTGGAATAAAAGTTATTTAATAAACTTAAATGGAATCAAAGAATTATTTCAATAAAATTTAAATGGGATTAAAACCATATATGATTGGAATAAAGACAAATTGCTCAATTTAAATAATTAATAAATCATATTAAAAATATTTCAAATAATTCAAAATGAATTATTAAACACCCTATTAAATAAATAAAACCTACTGAAAAAGGTTTGGTGAAAAATTAGAATTCAAATAAGGGTTTGAAAATAAAATCAAAATCTTATTTGAATAAAATCAAGTGCCTAATTTAAATAAAGAATAAACCATAATTGAATAAAGGAATTTATCCAAAAATGGTATTTAAAATACAATAATAAACCAATATGAAACTTACTGAAAGTTTAGTAAAAATCTAAATTCAAATGGTGTTTGAAATCATTTGAATAAATACAAAACAGAAAAAGAAATCAGAAAAAGGAAAGGAAACAGGATAAAAAAGGGAAAGAAGCCAACCCAGCCCAGCAAAACCCACCAGGCCCAGCTAGCCCATTTTTCCTCTCCCCGCAGAAAACAGTTCACACCGCAGCACGAACCCGCGCAGTCGATGACGATTGGACCCCACCTGAAACATCTCTCTCGCTGACACAACGACCCCACTTGTCAGTCCTCGTTTTCACCCGCGCGACCAGTTCTTCCTCCCTCTCTCTCCCGTTTCTGCTTGATTCCCGCAGCTTAAATTGGTCATAAATCCGCGAATAAATTGCCGCTGAAACTACGCTCGTTAATTCGCCTCGCTCCCCTCTATATTCCCCCAGACGCCCCGCACTCACTGTTCCGACGAGCCACCGTGCCAATTCCGGCGAGCCCAGCCACCGCCTTTCCCCCTCGACCACACGAGCATGATCCCCACCTCCCTACGCATATGCCTGTAACCTCCACTCATCCGCGCGCGCTCCGCATCATCAGCAACCTCGACGGCAACACTTCGCCGTTGTCTGCCTCCGCTCCGACGAGCACTACAGGTGAGACCCGACCGTCCCCTCCTCTCTGGGTGATGTTCGCGTGTTCCGAATACTTGCGCGCATCTAACAGCATCACTCTTTTGCCTTAGCGTGCACCATAGCTTCGCCAACGTCGACGCCCGAGCACGCCCGTCGTCAGTAGCATATACGGCGAGCAATCCCTGTCGACCTCGAGCGCCCCTTCGCCAACGAAGACCACCTCGAGTATCAGCGACATCACGCGAACTCGGTGAGCTACTCCATTGCTTTCCTTGCTTCCTATATCACCGGCAATTCCATCGTCTGAGCGCGCCGCCGCCAGCAACCGTCGCGCGCCGCCCATCTTTGGCCAAGCTCCTGTGCGCCGTCTGATTAGATCAGGCGGATACGATAGAAAACTTAACGAAGGGGTACGTAGCACTCCGAGCCGCACGATCTGTTTTAAATCTAACGCTCCACGTAGTGCGATCCTCACGAACCGGTACCAGCCAGTATAAACGTGACGCGTGGCCTGTGTGTTGATTTAAAAACAGATTTGATTCTATTAGATGTGTGATTTTGTTAAATTCATAACTTTAAATCTACACGTCCAAATTTTACAAATTTTATATCAATGGAATCAGCAAAAGTAGTACTTTCCAACCATGCGCTTTTTTTAATGATTTGATTCTGGAAAATTAGTTGTTTTTGCAGAAACTTATTTAAGCATATTTTGTGTATAAAATTTATTCTAAAAATGTTTTTAGGGTAAAATATTTTGTAAAAGGTTTGTTTTGAACCTACTGACCATAAAAACCAATTTGTAGATTCAAAAGTATATTTTGTGAAGCTAAAGAATAAATCTTTGAATAAAAGCATTTCTAGTTAAATAAAATATTGTTCATGCTGTAAAAATGCTTTTTGAGTAAAATCTTTCGAAAATGATTTAATTTAAACTCTCTGACCCTAAACACAAAGTTTTAGGATTTAAAAATACATTTTGTGAACCCTAGAAAATTATTACCTTGTTTAAAGGCATTTCCAACAAAATAAAATATGGCTTTGATTTAAAAATGGTTTATAGGTAAAACCTTTTGCAAATGGTTTTAATATTAAACACTTGACCTTAAAACACTAACATTTGTATTTAAAAATATATTTGTCAAACACTAGAAAATATTCCTTTGATTTAAATCATTTCTAGCAAAACAAAAATGATTTAAATAGCCATTTTCACTAACTTAATATCAAATGGTTTTGCCACTTTTGTAAATAACCAATAGATGTTTTAAAATGTTTATAACCTATTAGAAACCAATTTTCCAAATAAAATAATCTTTGGCATGCTTGGATGCATTGCTTTGTTTTTATTATTATGTGATGAATTGTTTGAATGCTAGTTTTGAATTTGTGCCTTGCCTTGATTGAATTGTAGTGAACTTTGAAAAGTGTGACTATTGCAAGATCAAGGAGTGAACTTATATTATCTACCAAAAAGGCAAGTGGTGCTTCATACTTTTGTCCCATTATTTTCACTATGAATTAGTGATATTTCTACGTAGGACTTGCATGGAATTTTCTAAGTGTTAATTATGCCATGGGAAATCCTAGTAGATGAAACCTTAGTAGAATTTTCCTAAGTTAAGATTCCTACTACCATCATGCTTAGCTTAGCTAGTAGGAAACAAGGGTGGATTATATTCATGCTATGAAATAATTCTAAGTCAAATGACTTGTGTTTTGTTTAATAAAACAACTATGTGAATGAATCACCTGGGTGGAAAGGGACTTGCATGGATGGATTTTTGTTGAGTGGTTATACAGGGCCCATATTTATGGACTACCCTAGTGCATCTCACTTGTGGAATGCCACCCTGGAACAAAGATATTTGAGATGTCAAATCTTTAGAAGCTTCAAGTGCAGCCACTTGGCATTATGGGCTCTGCCTGGATCATATAGGTTGCAATAACTTAGCCAAATGGACAATAGGTGGTAGGGGATGATAGGTTTGGGAATGCGTCCATTCTGGTCTAAGGGAAGGCTTCTGAAAGATCTTGTCTCGATGCATGTCGAGTCTTGTGGAGAAAGTTCACCACCTCTCGAGAGAGTAAAATCTAAGTACTTAGTCGTGTCCCCGGCAATGGACAATTTGAGCATCAAGACATGGAAGCTATCAAGAATCTCCTCATCCCAATTTCCGAGTTAAAACTTGTGGTTGAACAAGGGTTAAGGAATCACCAATGTCTATTGGTAGATACCTTGGGAGTTTTTGACAAACAAAAACTTAGTGTTTTTCAAATGATAAGGAAAATCTATTTTGAGCAAAGCAAGCCTAAGCTCCACTTAGCCAAATGCATATAGATGATAGTTACCACTATACTACCATAGTATCACTTGCCAATACAATTCAAATGTATTGACCCTTGTGGCTATAACTTATTATGTTGCAGGTTTGTTTGATGTTAGTGAAGTGTGTTGATTAGGATTACAAGTCTACAACCAACATGATTGCCTATGGAACTTTGAAGATGAAGGACTCCATGCTATAGTTATTTCTGCTGCATTGTAATGAGATAGCCAAATGAGCTATGTAAGATGTAATGAATTATTTTATTCCTGGTTATAAAGTTGTATTATGACCTTTGTTTCTTGATATTACATCTTAACTGTGGATGCTAGCTATTGATCCAGGGACTAGCATTGCAAACAAGGTGTTTTGCTAAGTTTCAGTCTAAAAAGTTATCCTCGAAGAAATAGAATTTTTTTGATGTGTACAGAAAGGTTAACGACCAATTATACGGCGGGAATAAAAATTCCTGCCGTATAGTTCTGGCTATATAGTTATGTTACCCATCGAAAAAATTTCGTCCTAGGATACAGAAGATTTGACGACCAACTATACGACGGGAACAAAAGTTCTGGCCATATAGTTGTCGCCGTATAGTTACAGCCGCCTGAAAGAAACCCTAAAATTTTGCCGTCAGACCAACTATACGGCATGAACAAAGTGTTTCAGACGTATAGTTGCGTCTGACCACTTAAATGCACGGGGAGGTACCCAAAACATGAAAACATCAATCCTTTTTCTCTCTTCTACCTCCAAACTCAAAGGATCTTCACCCCTACTCAATTTTGTTCAAAATCCTCGCACCCAAGTGATCTACGATATGTTTCTCCTCCGATCCTCCAATTACTTTTCACAAATTCATCTCTAATGTATTGTCATTATCAATCTAGGGTGAGACTTTTTTGAACTATTTGCCATGATTATCTTACCTAGATTATTATGTTGAGGAGATTCTTTAGTGTTCTATGATGAGGATTATGCTATGACTATTACTATTGGATCCAAAAAATTTATATTTGTCTCTCTTATTTATTTTTAGAAGATGAACGTGAGGAGCTAGACACGTGCTCTTGCCGCAGCTAGTTCTTCTTGGGCTACAGCTCAGGAACGAATGGGGATTAAATTCAAGAACGAATCCCACCGTGATCGTTCTGACAAGATCAAAAACCGAGAAGTCAAGGCAACCAAGTGGGCTTGCCCTGCCACTTTGAACCAACTCAGTATCTCTAATGACTCATGAACAATACTTATTCTCTATCACTTTGAACCAACTCAGTATTTCTTAGTTCTTTGTAAAGCACCGTTAAGACATGGCGTGAGGACGATAGAATTTCTTTCCGACCCATGAACAATAATTATTCTCTATCACTTGATGAATGGTGCAATTTTTTGGTTTACCCAACAATGATCCTAATGCTCTGCGCGCAGCTTTTACTGACATGGAACCTTCCCCTGAATACTGTTATAATAGAGTGAGTTTTATTTCTAGAGTCAGTAAGGGGAAGAATATTCAACATCCTGCTATTCGCTATTTGTTCTATGTTATTGCTAACACCTTGCATGCACGCAATGAGTTTACAAGACTCAATGAGGAGGACATCTTAGTCCTCGCAAAAGCTGCCCTCAACTATGACAACTTGTCACTTCACTTGGGCGCAATAATTGTGCGCTACTTGGAGTACCAATCCCACCAAAGCCAAGGACCAATCACTTATGGATGTGTCATCACCGTGCTTGCCAATGCATTGGGCCTCAACCTGTAGGGGTTCGTAGCATGGAAAAATAAAGAATTTTCTATCGCATGCACACAAACAAGCCAAGATCTATCTACTAGATTGTAGCAACGAGTCGATTAGAATACTCACCCTCGAAGATTACAAAGCGGTTAATGGGAGTAGATTCTCGTGGGTGATGTAGTCGTACACTTGCCAATCTCAAGATCACGTAGACGACCCTTCCGGCGCTGCGTTCCGACAGAGCTTCCGCAGTTGGTCACACATTCGGTACTCGATGAAGACCTTCCTCTCCCTTGTTCCAGCAGGCAGCGGAGGTTGTAGTTCTCCCCTCGTGATCCCGGCAGCACGACAGCATGGTGTCGGAAGTAGAGGGAAGATCCTACAGAGCTTCTCCTAAGACAAAGTAGGTTATGGTGGATCTAGGGTTTCTAGCGATCTAGGGTTTTTTAGAGGGCCAGAGAGGAGGAGGCATGGTCGGCGGCGGCTAGGGCGGCACCGGCGAGCCGGCAGCGGCGCTGCGGCGGCACGACGGCTAGGTGGGGAGGGGCTAGTTGTGTGTCTCTTGGGGCACCCCCTCCCATCTATTTATGAGAGGGAGGGAAGCTTGGGAGAGGGGAGTTTGAATCCTTCCCTAACTCTCTCTCCTTGTTGGCTTGTCATGGAGGGAAAGAAGGATTCTTTCCTTCCTCCACAAGGATACATTGTCCCAGTTTGACTTTTCAAACTTTCCCTTTGACTTTCAATTTGGAGCTCAATTTCTTTCTTACAAATGCCCAAATAAGTGACCTAGGACATGATTCAATCATTCCACTTATTCATGACACATTCATGTACCCTTCCCCTTCCGGTCTGGTGAACCTTCTAGACCCTTCTAGATCATTTCGGTGAAAACACCGGAATCATTCTCGAACTCCGGAATTGGACTTTCCTTATATGCATCTTATTCTCCGAACCATTCCGGGTCTCCTCGTGATATCCCGGATCCCATCCAAGACTACGAACAACATTTGGTCTCCCTACTTACATTCCATATCTACTAAACAACATCGAATCCTTAAGTGTGTCTCCCTACGGTTCGTGAATTATGCAGACATGACCGAGACTCTTCTCCGATCAATAACCAATACAGGAATCTGGAAATTTATATGGCCCCCACATATTTCTACGATTACTTTGTGATCGAATGAACCGATTACATACAATACCAATTTCCCTTTGTCTCGCGATAGTTTACTTATCCGAGGTCTGATCGTCGGTATCTCTGCATACCTACTTCAACCTCGTTACTGATAAGTACTCTTTTATCGTTCTCGTGATATGTGATCCCTTGTGAGCCAGTCACATGCTTGCAAGCTAATTGGATGACATTCCACCGAGAGGGCCCAGAGTATATCTATCCGTCATATGGATGGAAAAATCCCACTCTTGATCCATGTGCCTCAACACATACTTTCCGAACACTCAATGCCACCTTTATAGCCACCCAGTTACGGTGTGGTGTTTGATGTCATCGGAATTAGGTTACTATGTATCAGAAAGCTTATAGCAAACAAACTATTGAAATGACTTGATCTTTATGCTACGCTTATCTATAGGAGTATGTCCATCACACCATTCTCCTAATTATATGATCTTGTTGTTAATAACATCTCAATGTTCATGATCAGGAAACCATGATCATATATTAACAAACAAGCTAGTTTAACAAGAGGCTTTACTAGGGACTCTTTTATGTTTACAAATCACACAAGTATTAATGTTTTCGGTTAATACAATTATAGCATGGTATGTAAACATTTATCATAAGCATGAAGATATGATAATAACATATTTATTATTGCCTATTGGACATATCTCCAACACGACCTAGGTGAGTTATAGCCGGTGCTAGGTGAGCGACGTGTTGGTTTCTCTACTTTGAGGGATTGTGGAATACTCACTAGGAGAGGTGGTGTTTATTATGTGCATATTGCTGGAGCTGGGCATATCTACCCCGGTCCTTTTCCCAATGGTCTTTTATCTATCGAGGAAGGACGTGTGCTTTATGACTTGCAGGTTGAGCAACACCAACCCGAGGAGGAGATTCCAGAGGAGGATGAGGACCAAGAGGAGGAGCAAGAAGCCCACCATCAGGATCAGCAGCCACCAAACCGGTTCGCTACATATCAAGGTTTCCAAGAACTTGGAGGAACCGTGGAGGGAATGTATAATCTCGCCCTAAGCCTCTGAGAAACAACAAGTAACCTCTCAACTCAATTTGCTAACTGGAGTTACAACTATTTTCAACCACCACAGTTTGGGGAGGTTTTCTACCTTGCAAAAGCCTAAGCTTGGAGAGGTTTTCTATCTATTTTATAATTTGGTTTTCATTTGCTTTATCTTATTTTCGAGGTTATGCTTTTATTTGAGTTTATAAACACTCATTTTGGTTTCCCCAACACTTTATCTTAGCTATTTTATTTGAGATTTTTAAGCCGAGATTTGCCCCCAATTTTATATTCTTTAATTCCCCTTCTCAAAAACCACAAAAAGATTTCTCTGTTTATCTTTATTTTCCCTCTCTCTTTTTCCTTTCTCCTCGAAGTTCTTGTTGATTTGCAGGAGAGTGATTGACTTTGAGTTTCCAAAAAACAGATAAAAAGGGAAGAGAGAAGTGGAACGAAACATGAGAGGTATGCCTTATGACTCCCCACTATTGAAGATTGAGAAACCCATGCTAGTTAGAGCCCGTTCGACAACGCTCTGGCTCTCAAACCCTCTCGCAGAGCGATCGGAGCTGTCCCGAACGCGTCCACACTCTGGATCTGAATCTTTGGAGCGCTCGGGCTTTTTAGAGGAAAACAAGGAGCTATTGTTTAGCCGATCCACGGAACAGCAAATCACAGAGCGGCTGCTAATTACGGCTGCTTGCCACCGATAAGTGAATCAAAGCGGGTACCTTGGCCTTTTTATGTCCCGCGACTCTCTCCTCTCCCCGGCATGGAACCATGGCGCCTGAAGCTTATCCCTGATTCACGACAGTTGCCGCTCGATTCACGACCTTTGCCGCTGAAATGAGACTGCCAGCGAACAAATTGACCTGCTGGCCGCACGAATTAGACTTAGACTCTATCGGCCGAGCTTATGGGCGATGGGTATCGAGCATGTGCTAGCAGCCGCTGCTAGCATCCCAACAAGCATACACTAGGATACCATGCTAAGAGCTTGCCGCTGCCAACTCAAGACATCCCCGTCGGCACAAGGGCCCTCTGCCACCTCGCTGCATCCATGATGTTCCCATCAGCTTCAGCTCGCACATGACTATTTACCGGACAAATTTTCCATCACACTGGATCCGTTTTATGGGCTGAAAGGGCTCCATCTAGGACTAATGGGATGACAACCCATGCTCTCAAGGAGCGGAGCGCCCCGAACAGTGTTGCTCCCAGCCGCTCGGCAGGAGAGCAGAAATTGATCTGAGCGGAGAAGAGCGATGGGATATGACGGAGCAGTGTGTTGCCGAACGGGCCCTTAGTAGTAATGTTGAGATGTTATATCGGTGGAGTGAGTCTCTATATTGTAGTAAAATTTTATTTGCATGGGTATTTAATCAAGTATATTTTGTTCTAGCTCTTTTAGTTAACCAAGTCTTGCCTAAAAATTTGCTAAAGAATAATGATTTCCTGAGCACACCTATTGCTCCACCTGCTCCTGATGCTACCTTTTATGAAATTAAGCCTGCTTTGTTGAATCTTGTTATGAAAGAGCAATTTTCTGGTGCTAATTCTAATGATGCTGCTGCCCACCTTAATAACTTTATTGAACTTTGTGAGATGAAAAAATATAAGGATGTATACGGAGATATTATTAAGCTCAAATTGTTTCCTTTCTCCTTGAGAGGAAAAGCTAAAGAATGGTTTCTATCCTTGCCTAGAAATAGTATTGATTCTTGGATTAAATGCAAAGATGCTTTTATTGGAAAGTACTATCCTCCTGCTAAGATTATATCTATGAGAAGTGAAATAATAAAATTTAAACAACTTGATAATTAACATGTTGCTCAAGCTTGGGAAAGAATGAAATCTTTGGTAAAGAATTGTCCCACTCATGGACTGACTGCTTGGATGATTATCCAAAAAATTTATGCAGGACTGAATTTTCTTCAAGAAATATGTTGGATTCTGCTGCTGGAGGTACCTTTATGACCATGACTTTGGGTGCTGCAACAAAGCTCCTTGATAATATGATGGTTAATTATTCTTAATGGCACACTGAGAGCTCCACATGGTAAGAAGGTAAATTCTGTTGAAGAAACCTCCTCCTTGAGTGATAAAATTGATATTATCATGTCTATTCTTGTTAATGGAAAAGATAATATTGATCCAAATAATGTTTCTTTATCCTCTTTGGTTGCTCAAGAAGAGCAAGTTGATGTTAACTTCATAAGAAATAACAATTTCAACAACAATGCCTATAGGAATAATTTTGGTAACACTAATTATAGGCCTTATCCTCCTAATAATGGTAATACTTATGGAAATTCCTACAACAACAATAGAAGTGCTCCCTCTGAACTTGAAGTCATGCTTAAAGACTTTATTAGTAAACAAACTACTTTCAACAAGACTGTGAAGGAAAAAATTTTGAATGTTGAGAAAAATATTTCACCTTTGTCTGAAGCACAATCCTCTTTGATTAATAAAACCTTAGAAAGTACCTTTGCTCCTACTCATGCCATACAAGTTACTATTAATGAAAATGTTAGACTGTTAGCTAAATTGCATCATAAGTGGGCAAGAGAAGATGAAATTGCTAGAAACAATAGTATTTGTACTATTACTACCAACAATGTTGATGCTAGCAAACCACAAGAAGCCCCCATTCCTTCTACAACAATGCCTAAACCTAATAAGAATGCTAATTTTTTTGAAAATATGGGAAACAATAAGTCTACTACCTGTGATACTAAGTTTGATTTTGATCTTGATGGTTGCAGTATTTCTGAAGTGATTATGTTCTTACAAAAGCTTGCTAGAAGTCCTAATGCTAGTGCTATGAATATGGCTTTTACAAAACACATTACAGATGCTCGCATTAAAATTAAGGAAGAAAAATTGAAACACAAAGCTTCTATTCCTAGGAAAGTAGAAGATAGTTGGGAACCCATCATCAATATGCAAGTGAATGACTTTGATCTCAAAGCTCTATGTGACCTTGGTTCTAGTGTCTCTATTATGCCTAGAAAGATTTATGAAATGCTTGATTTGCCACCTTTGGAAGATTGCTATTTAGATGTCCCACTTGATGATAATGCTAAGAAGAAACTCATGGGGATTAGTAATGATGTTCTTGTTATGGTTGACAATGCCTATGTCCCTGTTGATTTTATGTTTTGGATGTTGAATGCAATGCTTCCTGTCCTATTACTTTGGGAAGACCTTTTCTTAGAACTGTTGGTGCCATCATTGATATGAAAGATGGCACCATTAAATATCAATTACCATTCAAGAAAGGTATAGAAAACTTCCCTATAAGGAGAGAGAAGTTACCTTTTGCTCCTCCTTTGAAAGCAAAATTTGATGTTAATGCTTCTTCATTTGAAAATACTTGATTCTTGCTTCTTGTGCCTAACTTAAAGGCGTTAAAGAAAAGTACTTGGGAGATAGCCCAATAGTTTTCTTGAGTCTTGGAAGTTATTACTTCTTTAATAACCTCTCCTTATCATTTTTATTTGATTTTTGTGCCAAGAATAACCTCTAATGATAGAGAAGTAAGATTTGGGGAAGTTGCTGTCCCGAAACACATTTTTGTGCTTCACTGTAAACATTCATGAAGAATCTCTGTATATCATATTGCGCTGTAATTTTATGAGTACCCAGATTGTTATATAACTTTCGTTAGTTCAACACTTTTCTATTTGAGCAACATAAGGTCTTCGAAAAAATCGTTTTTACCTTCTGGTCTGTTTTGACAGATTTCTTCCATTATTTGCATTTACCTCTTTATCGGTTTCTTTTTGAGTTCTTCTTGATCACTTGATATTTTTAAAGGAATTGCTATAGTAGATTGTGTTTTTAATGAAAGTTTTTCTGTGTTGAAACTAAACCCAAAGGTTTATTATCTTGAATGCACTAATGTTGCTAATGAAGATTGTGTGAAGTTTTGTATGGAGGAAATTTTTAGGTGTAGGGGAAGAATGATGTGATGAGATGAAGAATGGACAAAAGCTCAAGCTTGGGGATTCCACCCCTTGTCATCACAAGAAATATTCAAGAGGTACAAGCGTCAAAGATTGGGGATGCCCAAGGCATCCCCTGCTTTATCAATAAAAATCTCAGGTCTCTTTCTAGACACTTCGTTTTTATTGTTTCATGCATTGTTTTGATGTTCTTGGAGCATCTTAGTTTTTGTTTTTGGTTTTATTTTTCTTAGTTTGCTTGAATAAAGTACTTGGATCCCTGCATTCTCTGTGTTATTTTCAAATAAGTTGATTGGTGTTGGAAAAGAGTAGAAAGTTTTATGCTTATAGTGGTACAAAAGGGAACTTGCTTTGACTGTGGCTTAGACTTTATCATGTCATGCTAGATGTTGTTTTGACCTTATGCTTAGTGATTATTGCTATAGCATGACTTGTTCCAAACAATTGAGATTGCTTAATGTGCCTTGAAAGAATCATGCATTGTTTTAGCATAGAAAAGCATAATATTGTGGTATTATCCTTTGATGCTTTGTTTGGGTTGACTTGGCACATTCTCACACCATTTTATGACAATGAACCAGTCACCTTAGCCTCTATGATCATTTAGTTTTTGACTTGTGATACCACTTTATGCTTTGATTGATAATGTTTTGTCGCTCTGCATGATTATGGCCATTACTGATTTGTTAGTTGGTCGCTCCCAGTCTTTTGCTAGCCTCCACTTTTATTGAGTAAGCTCTACTCATGCATCCAACTCCCAAGAAACCAAGTTATTCCAAAGATTCCACTATAAATTCCTATGCATGGTGTGTTACACCATTGCAAGTATATTCTTGTTTTATCTATCTTCCAAATTAAACTTGTTAAGTGAAAATTAGTGATTAAAGCTCTCACAAACTTGGTGGCACACTTTATTTTTCTTGCCCCTAATAAACTTGAACCATTGTGTCATCTATGTTGTATATGGTTGCACTTATAAGTTGGGAATTAGCAGAACCGTGCTGTCATGGGGAACACTTTCAACACCTGTAAATATCTACCCAGTTGATACATGCTCTTTTGTTTATGGATGTCGGCGGTGTGAAATAAAAGGGGAGCCTGCAAGTTCATGGAGTTATGTATGTGTGTTAGTGTCAACACCCGATTTTTTAATCCCAGATGCCTATTATGCCATACATCGCAATCCCAGGATTACCATTTCTGCGAGACATAACAGATTTGGATACCACAGTACATCATCCATTACAAACCATACATAAGGTCTTACACAAATAAGGATCTCATGATCCATTTCTTAATACAACTCAAGCAGCGGAAATACGTAATAATAACTGTAGCGTAGGCGAAGCTCCATCTTCGGGGTCACACGCAATGTTGACGATGGGAGATGATCCTAGTTGTCGTAACCTTCCTGGGGTCCATCCTCCTGGTACTCCTCTTCATAGTCTGGCCACGGGAATAGCCAGGGACAAAGCCATGAGTACTCTTTAAGTACTCGCAAACTAGTACTAACACGTGAAGGGGGTTTTTTGTAATAGCACACTAAGCTCTATGGTTGTTTTGCAAAAAGCCAGATTTACCTCTACTAAGTTCAGAAGCAAGAAAAGCTAGTTGAAATTTTATAACACCTAAGTGCGAACTTGAATTTCATATCATAACCCTGTCCATAACCGCGGACGGGGGAACAGTATGGCCACTCCAACTGTCCATAACCGCGGACGCGACTATTCGAATAGTTTGACACTCTGTAGAGATTGTACACTTTCACCACAACATTCGATACATCCGTCAGGAACAAATCCTGAATTCACCATACTCAGTATGCGGATAATCAATCGTAACCTTTCAATTACACGCCCTAGTATAAGCACCTCTCCTGTGAGTTTGGCCTCCCAACCATGACCAACTGTCATCTTGGGTACTGCATAGGTGGACAATCTTCACAAGGTAGCCTTAGCTCATACCTTGGCTGTGAGGGGACCAATACTAAGGTATATAAGTTTCCAGTCAAGCCCTACCCAATTTTCGGGTATTGTGGTTGTACGGTAACATTGGAATGGTATCGCATCCAGACAACCATCAGTTTTATAAAGGGCTAAGACTCATTCCTCAACATTTTCATCACCAAAATCATTCGGTGTTCGGAAACACATGTCAAAACATCTCAATAGAATGATCCATCATTCCAAGGTTTTCATAACCATTTTCACCAAGTATTCCCATCTAAAGTTGATCAAGTTTTATGCTTAGCACTAGCATCTACAAATGGGAGTGAGTACTAATGAGGGGTGGTAAACTAGTGTAGTTTATCTAAGTTCAATCTCATGCCTTAGGATGACATCAAGATTATCTATCTTAGGCCAAATTTTATGCTCTTTATGCAACCTTCAATTATCTTTCTAATATCTACAATTTACTCAAGTAAACTCTAAGTAAGATCTTTGATAAAGAAATAAAGTAGAAGCTTGCAAGTAAAACTAGGATTTGGTATCCTTAAATGTGTCTAACCAAGCATGCTTAGTGCATTGCATGGGTTATATAACTTTCATAATTGCAAGTGTTAGCTTGCACATTCAACTAGTAGTATTAGGCTTGCCTTGTGCAGAGCAGTGGTTGATGTTCTCCTCGGCTTCTCCTTCGTAGTATCCTCCTTCCTCCTCGTATCCTTGGTCGGTACTAGCGTCTATGAATAAATACGAGGTACACAATCACCAAACAATACTTAACTACTTTCAATCATCACACACAAGGGTTCTATAGATGATCTAGCATCATCACTAACATTCAAGATTAAAGCACTTGCATTATTTATTTATTTTTAGAAAAGTTATTTCTACTCATTGAAAAACTACTTAAGATTTAATATTCTCCAAACCAAACATGGGATCATGTTGACACATGTCATCACCACATATTTCAGTACATGGGAAAGTGATTTAAAGTGGTGTCACAATTTAATAAGATTTAACCTTTTATTTCAAATAAAAATAAATGACTAGAAATGCTTATGTGGCATTCTTTTATTACTTGGACATTATTTCTGTAAGTAAACCCATATGTTTTTATATATTCTAAAAGGTATGATCAAATGTGATTTTTGAGAGTAGGAATCAACTCAAAAGCTATTAGGGTTTAATTTTGAAAAATGTTTGAATGCAGAAAAGCTTCTGCCTTGTTATTTTTACCAAGGTTGATCTATAGATTCAAATGATTTGAATCAAACGGGCTTGGATTAAGAATTTCAATATCTTTCTAACAAAATTGGTTTCATTCAATTTGGTTCACTGAATCGAGATAGGTTGATTTTTGGAACTAGGTACAGAACTATGTTTGAACTTAAAAAGAAAAAGCTAAATTCAAACGAGTGGGCTGCGCGGGAAAGGTTAATGGGCCGGCCCAGTGTCACTCATGCTGGCGATGGGGGGTCTCATCGTCAGTGACTCTTAACACGCGAAGCGATACGGGGCGATATGGTGCGTTGGATTAAAGGGCGATCAACGGCTGAGAGTCGTCGTCGACGATAAACTAGTCACCGGCGAGCTCGAACCCTAGCGGCTCAGTGGGGGTCGTGGGAGGCTCACCGGGGCTCAGGCGAAGGTCGGCGATGCGGGAGAACGACGAAGTCGACGACGGCGAACTCAGGGGTGGTTGCGGCAACTCCTGGGGTGGACGAAATCGATGGCTTCCTTCTCCTCCAGCAGCGGTGGACTCCGGTGAAATTCCAGTGATGCGCTGCTTGCCTTGCTTCGGGAATGAGGTGGGGTGGTTCTGGGTGAGAGGGGAGTAGAATGGTGTGAAGAATTCGAGCGGGGGATGCCTCTATTTATAGTGGCAAGAGGGGACCGACGGGCGCAAGTTGAGCTCATCGTGGTCGACGGCACAGAGGGCTATCAGCGTGGGCGACGGTAGGGGGCGGTGCTGTGCTCCCTGCCGAAGCTCAATGGCGTGGTGGCGAGGCGTGGGGCGGTGCTGATCGGTCGGAACACTGCGATGCTCTGCGCTGGTCCGACGGAAGTTTTGATGGCGCACAGCGCGCGTGGTCCACGCGGCGGCAAACGGGCGTGTTTGCGGGGTTGCTGGGACGATGGTGATCACGCGTGCACATGGCGAGGGCGGCGCGCGGTCTGTGGGCGCTGGTTGATCGTGGTGCACGGGGTGCGCTCTCGGCATGGTTGCAGAGAAGGTTGGAATGGCCTGGGCGTGTGGTCCAGTGGCTGGCATTGCTCGCGGCTGGGACAGGGAGAGGCGGTGGGGTTCTAGCTTGCTCCCAGACAAGGTTGGCGAGGCTAGTGTTGCTCGTAGCTTGCTATCGACTATGGGGTGAAAATGGTGCTCTCGGCCTGCTCACCATTGATGACAATGGCCGGCTTACAGTAGTGCTAGTGATTAGTTAAGGTTGTTAGATGATCTACTAAGGCTAGTGGTGTCCAGAGAGGGAACAAGTTAGGCCCAAAACACTGCTCAACATAGTGTTTTCATTTTGTTTGATTTGTATCTGCAACCTGTTTGATGAAATGGCCGCATGAATTTGGCATGTGTTGAGGATTCTGTGGATGCTTGGGTTTTGAAAATGGAGTTGGTTTGAGTGGTTTTTGAAAAAGTGGGATCTTCCCATATGAAATAGATTCAATTTTAAACTGTCATTTAAACCATGCATTTGAATGTTTTTGGATAATCACAAAGTGGGCCTTGGTACCTTGTTATGAGTACTATCAAGGGGTGCATAGATCCATACATGTTTCTATTAAGTTCTGAAAGTTAGAGATGGCCAAAGTAGGCATGGGAGTTAATTTGGCCAAAGTGACCATTCACTTAATTTGTTTGTTTTGATTTGTTTGTCTTTGGGAAAAGTTTGGGGATTGTTATAAAATTGGATTAGCTTTCTCTTGTGACTGAACTTAGTAGATGTAAATCTGGCTTTTTGCAAAACAACCCTAGAGATTAGTGTCCTATTACAAAAACCCTCTTCACTTGTTAGTATTAGTTTGCGAGTACTTAAAGAGTACTCATGGCTTTGTCCCTGGCTATTCCCGTGGCCAGACTATGAAGAGGAGTACCAGGATGATGGACCCCAGGAAGGTTACGACAACTAGGATCATCTCCCATCGTCAGCATTGCCTGTGACCCCGAAGATGGAGCTTTGCCTACGCTACCTTTATCATTACGTATTTCAGCTGCTTGAGTTGTATTAAGAACTGGATCATGAGATCCTTATTTGTGTAAGACCTTATGTATGGTTTGTAATGGATGATGTATTGTGGTATCCAATTCTGTTATGTCTCGCAAAAATGGTAATCCTGGGATTGCGATGTATGGCATAACAGGCATCTGGGATTAAAAATCTGGGTGTTGACAAGTTGGTATCAGAGCCATCCTGACCATAGGAGACCCTAGTTAGAATGGACGTGTGAATCAAAAACTTAGTTTCAAAACCAAACAAAGCAAATATTTACAAAAACTTATTCCCATTCTTATCACTTTGATTATTTTTTGAAAATTCATCTCCCTCAAAAACTCTTGCCAAATACATAAAATTTGACACACTATCACTCTACTAACTTACTCATCCTATATTCTTAATAGATGGACTTGAAGTACATCAAGTTTTATCAGTTGGGGAATGGAGGAGACCTTATCTTTGAGAGGGGTTTGAACCAGCTTTCGGAACTTCTGGAGCGTTCACACCCCGAGTTCTTCAGAGCTCACTCAATGATCAAGGAGCACAAGATCTGTTGTGGCTAATTGTTGCAAGTCTTCGAGGAAAGATTGAACCTCCCACTGATGAGGGAATTCAGTTTACCTTAAGAGAGAACAACTGGCTCGATGGACTTGCCAGGGCCATGCAGGAAGCTCTTGCCCGTCTGTGAGGGAAGAGTATCAACCAGATCAAGGGAACCCGCTTTGAGTTTTTCCCAAGGCGTGATGCTAATGGACAACCACTTGAAGCCCCATACCACCCCGAGGTGAAGACTCAATTGGACCACCTTAGCTTCATGATGTACGATCGTCAGCAAGAGTTGGACAATTTCCGTGACTACTCCAACCACAAGTCCGCCATCATCAAGACGAAGGATCAAACCATTGCCATGCTAGCGAAGGATCGCAAGTCTCGCCGCCGTCAGCTCGACAAGAAGGAGCGCATCATTGCTCGTCTTCGCCACCGTATCTCGCCTTTGGAGGAGACCATCCACGAGAGAGACATGCAGTTGGAGGAAAGGGATAATGCCGGAGAGGATCTTCGTGGAGACCCTTACTCCTATCTCAGCGATTATGATGATTTTCTGGAGGATCAGGCTATGGACTTCTTCACCGACGAGGATGATTTCGCCTTCATCATTGACGACGATGATGATGAGGATGACGACTACACCAACTCCGAGGAGTAGTAGCACTTGAGCACTAGCGTAGTGAGTAGTATTCGGTCCCACTGTATCGTAGTTTCCAGAATGGTTCTTAAAATCATCTGTTTAACTTTGTTGTGGTGTGTGTTGTATCGCACTACTTTGGAAAATGGCCTTTAGTGGCGCACCTGGAAACATCATCCGTGGCGCACTAGTAGTGCGCCACGGGCCTTGCGCTACGGCATCTCTCAGCCGTGGCGCACTGCCTAGTTCGCCACGGTTGTGTAGAGACAGGTGTAGCGCACCTGCTAGTGCGCCACAGATGTTTGGGCAGGTGCGCTACCCCTGGGATCTTCTGTGGCGCACTACCTAGTGCGCCACTAAGCTTCCATAGTGTGCTTTAGGTGTAGTGCGCCACAGAAGGTAGACCATGTGCGCCACAGATGTATTTTTTGTTTTGTTTTTTTAGTTTCCGAGCCAGATTATATACAATACAGATTATATACAATATTACAGCAGATATACACACATAGATACAAGATATACAATTATATATATAGATACTCAATATGAAAAACAAGATTGAAACAAATACATATAGATAAGTCTCATACATGAATACATAGTCTAAGTTACATTGTTTCGATCATGTTACAAAGTAGTAATTGGTGACATGCGAATACATGAGTCGATCGAACAA
Organism: Avena insularis; assembly: GCA_023614405.1. Taxonomy (NCBI): domain Eukaryota; kingdom Viridiplantae; phylum Streptophyta; class Magnoliopsida; order Poales; family Poaceae; genus Avena; species Avena insularis. The sequence continues at coordinate 96,351,784 of CM042691.1, forward strand.
GTTAGAGCTCGAAATCTCGCCTAGACATCTAAACTAGCTAGACACAAACGCGGGATAAATAACCAAAGAAGATAAGCATGATCACCACCGCGACGAAGGTGTAGGTCTTCATCCGGTTCCTTGTCCTAACTCCCGCTAGATAGCGCGTGTATCTAGCTTCCGCCTCCGCCATAGTGTTGTACCCTTTGTAGCTATTGCCGCTGAAACAGTGCCCCTATCTCCGGCAGTCTTCCCAATCATCGTAGACTCCGGGAACCCGTCCCTTGTACACGACGTACCACGTCATCTATAAGTTGACAATAATAATTAACCGGTGATTGAGAAAAAAACATATATAATTAAAGTCGCATATGAAGATACACTTATAGAAAGTACTCCTAAATCAAAAAGACCAAACTCAAAAAGCATGCCTCATATATAACTAGGTTGTTCGACACAGGAATATGCTACGATGGAACTGTTCGCCAAGTAGGATGCACAACACCTGGACCTGTGCATAACACAAGGCGAACAATCCCATCGCAGCACATTCACATATAGTGTGCCACGACATTTCAATCATCGGCATTATTCTCGAAAAATACCAAAGTAACTCAAAAAGCATGCCTCATATATATACATAGGTCGTTGGACACAGGAATATGCTACGATGGAACCGTACGCCAAGTAGGATGCACAACACCTGGACTTGTGCATAGCACAAGGCGTACAATCCCATCGTAGCACATTCACATATATAGTGTGCCACGACATTTCAATCATCGGCATTATTCTCGAAAAAGACCAAAGTAGCTCGAAAAGAATGCCTCATATATAACTAGCTAGGTCGTTTGAATATGCTATGACGGAACGGTTAGCCAAGTAGGATGCACAATTCCTGGACTTGTGCATATCACAAGGCTAACTATCCCGTCATAGCACATTCACATATATATTGTGCCATGACATTTCAATCATCGGCATATTCTCGAAAAAGACAAAAATAACTCGAAAAGAATGCCTCATATATATACATAGGTCGTTGGACACAGGAATATGCTATGATGGAACCGTGAGCCAAGTAGGATGCATAAGACCTGGACTTGTGCATATCACAAGGCTCACAATCCCATCATAGCACATTCACATATACATTGTGCCACGACATTTCAATCATCGGTATTATTCTCGAAAAAGACAAAAATAACTCGAAAAGAATGCCTCATATATATACATAGGTCGTTGGACACAGGAACATGCTACGATGGAACGGTGAGCCAAGTAGGATGCACAAGACCTGGACTTGTGCATATCACAAGGCTCACAGTCCCATCGTAGCACATTCACATATATAGTGTGCCACGACATTTCAATCATCGGCATTATTCTCGAAAAAAGAGTAAGGAAAAAAGAAGGACCAAATTGAGCAAAGGACCAAAGAGTAAGCAAAAAAACCAAGCATTGATTGATATATAATAATAATAAGCAAAATAAGTAAGCGATGATTCATAAACCTAATAAGATAAGTACACTTGTCCACACACACACAAAGGTCATCTATAGTTTGTAACTACAACTAGGCCAATATCAAGCCTTCTGGCTCGGCTTAGGGAACGGGAGGACGCCTTGTATCATCATGAACTTCCTATAGTCACCCTGCATCTCTAGGCGATCTTCTATGTCACGGTTATTCGGGATATTTCCTCCTCCTCAGAGAAGATCCCCGAAGTCATGACATCACGAAAGATGATTGACCCAAACTGCTGCTGGATGCGATACATCTCTTGTCTAATATCCGAATCATTGATCTTGGCCTTTGCTTCGACCCACTGTTTGAGATGATCCGCAGCGAGAATTCTGCTGGTCAAGTAGGAACGCCTCATGTGATGGAGTGCGAGTAGGCTTCCTTCTTCTTGTTTTTCTGCTTCACGCAGGGAACTCCATTACGTGTTTGAAGACGTGCCTGCGAACTTGACCTTCAGACGCACGAAGGTGGCGCTCCGTCGAGGCAAAGCCGGAGAGCATCATCCGTAACTTCCTTGATCTTGTCGTAGTTTTTCTTCTTTTCTAGACTCCCGAGTCTAAATACGTATGGGAATGCTTCGATAAGGAGATGAGCGTGCGGTGTTCATCTCTGCGCAAAAATTCAAATGGAATGTGTTGGAAAAGAATGATGATGATCTAATAAAGCCAATCGGCGGTGGCGAGTGAATAACGACTTACTCGGAAAGTAAGGCACGAGAATGTATTCCTTTGTCTTGTTCGCCACGAGGATTCTTTTTTAGGTATGAGGCCACGATACGTCGTTCGCGGGGAACCCAAGCAGCGCCACGCATGTAGTAGGGTCCACTATAGCGATGCCGGTGTGTTCTCTCTAATGATCTGCATGGCCAGGCTGAGAGAAAACAGACGGACCATGGTATAGTGCAACGGGTATAGGTGGAACATATTGAAGATGTCGTCGAACCGCGGGAAGAACAGATCCGCAGGGGCATTGTCGACGAAGCCCAAGCCTGGTGGCACCTTAACCATGAATACCGGGTGCGAGGGATCTTTCGCCGATAGAAGGCGTCTCTCTATCGTCAGCACGCCGTCATGCACACTCTGCAGCTCCGAACTGGCGAGCTTCCGCAAATTCTTAGGTAGCATGGGCTCACCCGCCACATGAATCCTCCACATAATACCCTCGGGTCTTGGTGGCCCGTCCCGAAACCTGATCGGATTCGCAGCTTGTTGACGCCACCGCTGGCTCGAGCTGCTAGATTTTCTTTTCCTGCCTTTTTTCCTTTTGGAGAGCGGGCAGCACCGCAATCTGAGCACCGCCGCCTATATGTAGTGTGTCAGGGCTTAGAATAAAGGGCCGGTTGGTTGTATCAGCTGGCTCTGTAAAGGCGCAAGCTGGAGGCGTCTCCTGAGAACCAAACAGACGCTTGGTGATAGTGGCTTTCTCTGTGGGGCCACCAGCTAGGTCTTCGTTGCCAAACTGAGTGCTGAAGAAGTGATCATTCCAGTCTTCGCTGCCCTCGGCCGGATCTGCGCCATGTGCATATCATCAACATGATCATCCGACCCACCGCGTGGAGGTGACGGCGAGGCGGTAGGGTTTGCCACCGCTTGTCGCTGCACGACAAGCGATGCTATTGTGCGTGGCGTGATGGCCCCGCCGTCCCCAAACGGATCATGCTCTTTGGCCATAGCAAGAATAAGCCGAAGCAAGTTCTGAGGACAGACGGCTCTTCTTCATCCGCTCCTGGGGGTTGAATGGGAGGTTCCAGGTCATCGCAGCCCCTTAGCACCCGACTAATTTTAACCCTGTGCACGCTATCTGACATCGGCCTTGAGTGGAACGTGTGCTACAAGGGTTGAACGATGGTACCCTTGGCAACATCCCTCAGCTCGTTGTTCACGTAGCATAAGAGAGTGCAAGGAACATCCGTCTGCGGAAAACATGTACGGCGTCGTCAGAGATGCCATAAGAGTAATAGATGGCATGAAAGGCGGTAATTAAAGCAATTTGTTTACCGTGATGGCGTCGAGATCGGCTAATGTCGACGCACCGCATACGACGATGGGCGTGCAAGAGACGGAAGGGCTGCTTGATGGCGCGGTGCTGGCCGCCGGTGTATTCTCCCTACCGACGGGTGCTTGGAGCTCCGGTGCCGCCGCGACGATGGCACGGGGGCACCAACATGTACTCCGGTGCCGCGGTGATGGCAGGGGGAGTCACCAACACTTGCGGTGCCGCGGTGCTAGCGAGCGGAGTCACGAACATGTAGTTCGCCTGATTCGTCGGTGCCGCGTTGTTCGAGTGGCTGCTGACCATGCTTGGAATCGGGCACGACCCTACTCGACCACCCGCACTCCAGTTCGCTATTGACTCCACCAAGGTAGGCTGGAAGGACGTGAGGGTGATTGCCAGGTTGTCTTGGACGATCTGCGGGATCCGTGCCACTTGTGCCTTAAGTTCTTGAACCTCGCGGTTTTCCTCCTCGCTCCTTCCCGACGGCGCCACATGCGTCCTCGGCGGTGGACCAAAATGATCCACCCAATTCTTACCCCCGAGGCCGGCCAGACGGCCAGCCGACGACGGCTTCTTTGTAACCGACTCTATTTTCTTGGCCCGGTTCATCGCCCTGTTAAAAGGGTTATCCCACCGGGTGGCCGCCGTCGACCCCTGGGATGAGGAACCCTGGGATCCATGACTAGCAACAATTTCCTCCTCCTGCAGAAGAAGTAACAGTGAATCATTTAGATCACTGATTAGATTGCAATCGTGTTGATCCGCGGTAATTAGATTATACTTACCACAATTTCCTCGAATTCCTTCACCGCAGGATCCGCGGTGAGTTGTTTGGTTTATGGGTCCACATGGTACCGGGCCTCGATGAAGTTTCAACCTGCCCGGTTCGAATTTAGCAAAGGGTTTTCTATCCCTTGGATCTATACTCTCGTCCTCCTTATTCCATTTGGCCTCCGTGGTTCTCAGATCCACCAGATCCGAGATGGTGATGACCTATATTCATCGCCTCAGACCTTTCCCGATTACTATTGGCCAGGGCTCTTTCGGATTCACACCTCTCCTTGAACTCCGGAACTGATCTTCGTGATCTGGGTCAATCTTCTAGATCTCCTCGAGACTTTTTCCTTCTTTATAGATCTTCTTCTTTATCCGGTTCTCCAGCTGGCCAGGCGGTGCTCATCTTTGTGAGGGCGGATTTGTTTACTTTGTTCCCATGATAATTTGTGTTCGTACTTAGCGGGAACTTGTATCTTGCGTCAACTTCTCAAGAGGAGTGTGCGCAAGTGGCCATTATCTTTATGCCAGATATTCTCGGTGTTGATCGAGATGGTTGTCCTGGTGATCGCCGCCACTTGCCCACCGTCTTTGACGACAAGGCGGGCTCCAAAGGAACCCCGATGGGCTCACTTCGTAATTTCCTCCCCGACCGCGGCCGTGTTCGGGCGCCGGTCCTTCGGCTTCTTCTTCTTCTTAGGAGGGTTGCTACAACTCCCTGTGCCCTCGCCGCCATCAGTGGTTTCATCGTCCGCCGATCCTTCGGCTTCTTCCTCCACGTCTTCCATCTCATCATCCTCGCTCTTCGAAGGATGGTATTCTTCATCGTCTTCTAGCCCGGCCGCCTCCCGTAATGTCAATTGTTTATTCGAGGTCGAGTTCTCCTTCAGCGCTGATGCGCTTAGAACATCCAGCCTCCGTTGTCACACATCTTTGCACTAATAAAAAACAAATAATTGGTTAAATGCACGGAAAAATCCGGCATGACCTTTGCTAATGTTCTTAAACTAGGAGTGCCCGATTTCTGCTGAAACGGAAGTTAATGAACATTCCGGCAAAAATCATGACTCGTTTCATACAAGAACTTGCATACACGACATAATAAAGTGCTTCATACAAGCACAAGCACAATTTCAAGGTGCTGTTGTCCCAAAGATGTATAGTAGTAGAAGCACAGTAGCACCACAGATAGTAGTAGCCAGAGCAACACTAGGATGGATATAAGGAACAGATAGTAGTAGCAGCACAGATAATAGAAGTAGAAGCAGCTCAAGTAGCATAGAATTAGTAGTAGCACAAGTAGGGTGGACATATAATATGTGGATGTTCCAGACTAAGAAGAAGAGCAAGCACAACAATGACAACAGCAAGCAGAGCAAGCACAACACAGCAAGCATATTGCTGTCATTTGTACTATTTCAGTGGGAGAAAACAGTGGATTCACCAGGCTATTATTTGGATGAAATATGCAAAGATCATATTTCTATCAGTATTAGCTCAGTAATCTCAAAACATTATATACCAAACTTATGTTTTCTGAAAGAAAGAAATTGTAGAGCAACTGAATGTGTACATCAAACATATCTTAAGTACTGACTGCCCAATATGCTTTTTTTCTGGAAGCTGGTTTAGAAGTACTAACTTCCCAATATGCATTTTTTTTACAAAACACCAACTTTCGACAGAGTGCACAACATTAGTATGATTGAAAAGCAGCTAGCATATGAGCCTGCTTGACCACACCATGACACTTCCTCTGCCTCCAGTGTTGTGTGATTATTTACAGCAATGTTGATCCATGAAATTTAACAGAAAGATGGGCATTTAAGAAACAACCCAGCACAAACATTGTAATAGCCATTGATGCTAGTTGAGATCTAATGTTAGGATGCTAGTTAAGAAACAACCCAACACAAACTCTTGCTTGAAATTTTGCTATGAATACATACAGAAACCAGCTAAGCTAGTAATTAAGGCAAGATTTTCACAAGAGTTTAGTACTCAGATTTTTTACAACTTGAATCTTGCTACTTGCTTAAGTATAAAAGTACTGAAGCAGCAGCAGCACCTAACACTACTTTCTAAACCTACTACTACCAATAACACACCATCCATTTCTAGCAAAGCTACTACTACTGGACACCGGTAATGTATAAAGCAGCACCTACCAGGACCTCCTTTTTTACTGTTTTTCATTAACTAACATGCTACCAGTTGGTGTATGCCACACAGGCATAATGTCCATCTTAGAAGCATCCACACAGGCAAGCATACAATCATGCCGAAATAAAAATTCAGAATAATGTTCATCTCAGAATAATTTATCTAGGGGCTAAGACAACTAGGAAAGGAAGTTGCTTGCAGTGCTAATCCATGCAACCATGAACCATGAAGACAAAACCACTGTTATGATTTCATACTACCTAAGAAAATTTCCTAACTCTGAATCCTAACTCTGAACCACTACTCTGAACAACCATAATGTCCATCTTAGAAGCATCCACACATGCAAGCATACAATCATACTACCTAAGAACATTTCCTAACTCTGAATCCTAACTCTGAACCACTACTCTGAACAACCATAAACCATGCAACCATTTCCTAACTGAATTTCCAAATCTGAATTTCCTACTCTAAATTTCCTAATCTGAATTTCCTAACTGATTAACATTTCCTAATCTGAATTTCCTAATCTAAACATTTCCTAACTGAACAGAGAGCAAACACACAAGAACTACAAGCTACATGCTAATAGAAAAAAGAGTAAGCAGATTAAGTCATGGCTAGAACATCTTCAAGCTCTCTGTTTGCTAAAAATCAAGAACTACAAGCCTTGACCTACAAGAACTACAAGCTAAAAATCAAGCCTAAACCTACAAGCTCTCTGTTTGCTCTTTGTTTCTAACAGAACATCAAGCCTCTGTTTGCTCTCTGTTTCTAACAAAAAATCTACAAGCCTAAACCTAGGGGCAACGATGGCCTGCAGAGAGGGGGGAGAGAGGGCAACGATGGCCTGCAGAGAGGGGCAACCTACAAGCCTCAACCTACAAGCCTAAACCTAGGGGCAACAATGGCCTGCAGAGAGGGGGGACAGAGGGAGAGAGAGAGGGAGAGAGAGGGAGAGACGGAGAGAGGGAGAGACAGGGGAGGGGCGACGCTCACCTCTGACGGGCGGACGACGACGGGCGGCGGCGCGATCCTCCTCCTCCACAAGCGGCGGGCCTCCTCCTCCTCCACGGATCGGTAGCGGCCTCCTCCTCCACAAGCGCGGGCCTCCTCCTCCTCGAGAGCGCAGCGCGGCGGTGGCGGGCCTCCTCCTCCTCGAGAGTAGCGGCGCGGTGTGGTATCTGTGAGATGGAGCGGCGCAGATTGTGAGCGGCGCGGTTGACTAGTCCAACCCACATAGGCGTAGCGCACCCTGGCCAAGTGCGCTACGGATAAATCAGAGCGCACTTGGCAGTGCGCTACGCCTATGTGGGTTGGACTACCAGAAGAGGCGGCCACCCTCCAGTTAACACTAGTAATGTCATAGCCCACCGTTCTCGCCTTAGCTCTATTCTAAACTATGAGCACCCAGGTTCGAATCCTGGTGCTCCACTTTTTTATTTTTATTTTAAAAATACTTTTAAATGTTCCAAAAAATTCCCAAAAGTGGTGATTTATGCCATACAAGTTTTGTTTTGTTTTTAAAATACTTTTAAATATTCCAAAAATGCCCAAAAGTAGTGATATATGTCATAAAAGTGTTACAAATATGATTCAAAGTATAACTAAATTTCATAATAATTTGTCCATGAATATTACAATATTTTCTGACCACGCGTTTTACAATATTTTTTGAGCTAGCGTTTTACAATCTTTTTTCCCTTCTTTGTCGCGGTTGAATAATTTAGCCCCGGCACTTTAATGTTTCTTCTTTCGAACGGGCTACCTTTTTTGGGTAGGGTTGTCCTTTTTCTTCTTGTGATGTATGTTGCTGCATCGTAGTCGTCGTCATCTTCAATCTTTGGATCGCTGTATTGGTCGAAGTCTTGCTCGTTGGCGACTCCATCCATTCCGATGATGTTTCTTTTTCCTCTCCTCACGACAACACGGCTAGGCTTTGTCGGGTCGGTAATGAAAAAACATTGGTACACTTTGGTAGCTAGTACCCACGGTTCATTTTTCGCGGCCACGTTTGCACCGGCAGCCTTGGATTTGGCTGCTTCGGGTATAACCATGGTTGTGAAATACCGGTCTTCTCTTTCGACGCTCTTTGCCCATCTGACACGGAACATCGGCACCTTTTCTCCATAGTAGTCGAGCTCCCAGATCTCCTCGATTCTTCCGTAGAATCTTTCCTTCATGTTGTCATCGGTGTAGAATTCCGACGTTACGCCTGAGTTCTGATAATCACACTTGTTATCCTTTTCCTCCGTGTAGAATGTGTAGCCGTTGATATCATACGCCTGATAGGTCACCAGGTTTTGCATCGGTCCCTGCAACAAGGTGAATATGATCTTTTCCGTGTCAGAAGAATGCGATCGCGGGGGATTATCAAGGAGCGTCTGCCTAAACCAACGCGTGAAATCTGAGTTGTGCTCTTTAATTATTTCTCCATGCGTCCTCTGTATGCCCTAGTTACCATATTTCTTCTCGATTAACCTTTTGTGCTTCTGTACCCAAGGATCGACCAGTTCTAAATGCTGTAGCGTGACGAGGTTTGCTCGATCAAAGTCTGCGCGTCGAAAATCGAAGTCTACATGTAGTATGCGATGACCCTCTCGGTGAACAGATACGTCGAGCTTGCCAAGGTGCCTGTTGACGGGAAGACCGACATGGTTCTCGATGTCTAGATAATTCGTGAAGAAAGAGATGCACTCTTCGGCCAGAAAGCCCTTGGCTATGCTTCCATCTGGACGGGACCTGTTGCGAACGTATCCTTTTATGTGTCCGTTCATCCTTTCGAACGCCATCATGCTGCGGAGGAACATCGGCCCGAGTTGTACGATGTCCTCCACGACATGGACCAGTAGATGCACCATAATGTCGAAGAATGCGGGTGGGAAGTAGACCTCAAGCTCACATAGTATCACCACGATCTCCTCCTGTAGCCTTCCGAGCTGATTCACGCCAATCGACTTCCTAGAGATGACGTCGAATAACTTGCATAGGCCAAATAACGTTTCACGGACGTGCTCGTCCATTATCACTCTTAGTGCGACCGGAAGTACCTGCGTCATTAGCACGGCACAGTCGTGAGACTTCATGCCACTGAACCTCTGCTTCGCCTAGGTATCTCGCTTATCTTGCCAGCGTGGCCGTAAGGAAATTTGACTCCTAGAAGGCACTTGAAAACTGTTTGATCTCATCCTGGCTTAGAGTGAAGCAAGAAGGAGGGCGTAATATTCGCTCTTCTTGAACTTTTTACCCTTCCGACCTTGTGTCGTCTCCGACTCATGATCATCGTCATCTTCCGATCATCGAGAGTAGGTCCTCCGTGAAGCTTCTTCCGATACCCAAGCATATCAGGTCGTGCCTTGCTTTCGGACCATCTTTCGTCCTATCCGGCATGTTGATTATGGTGGCGACGGACTCGCACACGTTTTCATGATATGCATGATGTCGAGGCTATGAGGCGTATGGAGAAACTTCCAATATGGCAACTCGAGCAGACCTTGTTTTCCATACCTTCATCAACGGCTTGTCTTGTTGCTGCCTCTTTCGCTTCTTTCTAGGCTTAGGACAATCTTTCCAGTTTTTCAGCAACTCTTCCACTTCTTCGCTGCTCCTATGCTCTGGGATTCCTCGGTCTCGATTTGCCATCGAACAGGTCTCCACGTTTTCTCCATGGATCATTCTTGCCGAGCCACCTCGGCGCCATGAACACGTTTTCGATGACCCTGGATCTTTCTCTAGTTGGAGATAGCTTGTGTTATCCATGCACCTAACGCATGCAGAATCCTTGGATAACCTGCCCCAGATATACCCATAACCTGGATAGTCTTGCACCGTAGTGACCAACGCGCTCTCATAGTGAAATAATCTTGTGCGACGCGTCGTAAGTATTGGCTCCAGATTCCCATAACGTGGCTAGCTCCTCTTTCAACAGCCCGAGATACGATTGATGTCGGTTGGTTGTTTCGCCCTTGAATTAGCATACTCATTTGTATGTACTTCTTCTTCATGCACAACCATGGAGGGAGGTTGTACATCCATACAAACACGGGCCAAGTGCTGTGCGTGCTGCTCTGGATACCGAACGGATTGAGTCCATCGGTGCTCGCACCAAGCCTGATGTTCCTCGAATCTCCACCGAATTCTAGGAATTCGAGGTCCAATGCTTTCCACTGGCTAGCATCTGAAGGGTGCATCAGCAGCTCATCCTTTTCGGGGTCATCATCAGCTCATGGCTTCTTCCTTTCCGCATGCCATCGCATGAGCTTCGCTTCCTTAGGCTCCGCGAAATAGCGCTACAGACGAGGAGTGATAGGAAAGTACCATACCACTTTTCGGGGTGCTTTCTTCCCTTTCTTGTATCGACTCACGCCGCACACTGGACATGTGGTTTTCTCCGCGTCCTCGCCCCGATAAATGATGCAATCGTTGATGCATACGTGATATCTAACATGCGGTAGATCGAGAGGACAGACGATTTTCTTGGCATCCTCGATACTAGTTGGACATGTGTTCCCCTCCAGGAGACGATCATGCCAGAATGCCATCATATCGTCGAAGCTTGCGTCGCTCAGTTTGTGTTTTGCCTTCATCTCCATAGCCTTGAGCGTTACATTCAACCGGGTATCATCAGGCCTGCATCCTTCATACAATGGAGTAACCACGTCTTTCTCAAGTTGCGCAAGCTTGGCTTTCTCTCTAGCGGTAGCCCTAGCGTTACTCGTCTGCTTGAGAAGCAGCTCTTGCACATAAGGGTCCCGCACCCAGCCTGACGTTGTTCCATCGTTGTCTGCTCCTCCGGCATCTAGATCATCATCATCCCGGTCTGCTTCCGCACCTTCACCATCTCAGGAGACTCTTCATCATCTCGCCCGTTCTCGCCGTGATGATGATCATCGTCATGTTGGCCACCTTCACCATCTCCATCATCTACATCATCGCTTATCCAACGAGTGTATCCATCCATGAAACCATGGCAGAGCAGGTGCGCCTGCAGATTCTCGGAATCTGGGTCGATCACCTAGTTGAGTTTGCATCTTCTGCACGGACATCTTATATCTGTCTTGTTATTTCGTATCATGTCGGCCGTCGCACATTTCAAAAATCTTGCCACAATGCCTTTGCTCATTATGCGGACCATTTTTGCCTGCATGGTGTACACGGTACAATTTTGAAGTCTATTAGAACCACATAATGAATGCATGCATGCAATGGTCGATAGAAAATTTCGGCATGACCTATCCTAAAATTAGGACCTTTGCGAAATGCCAAAGTCATGCCAAAATGGAAATGAATCAACATTTTGGAAAAACAAATGGCAACTTGTTCACATACAAACACAAGAGAGAGAGAGACCGATCCATACACACATGAACATATCATTATCCTCTCCATACACACATGCATGAGCATCATCGATACTCTCCATATACACACACATATGACCATCCTCTCCACATACACACATCATGAGCATCGATCATCTACATACATATGAGCACATCATCCATATACACATGAACACATCCTTACATGGACAACTTACCGAGATGAGAGACCGATCGCGAGAAAGATGGAAAGGAGAGGTGCGCGTGTCGACCGGAGAAGGAGATGAGAGACCGGAGACCTCCTCTATTACTTATGTAACATCCAAAGCAAGTTTTACATGCTAAAAATGGTGAATGGGTGGAGAAATTGAGGTGGGAAGGAGAAGATCCCGACTAGATCTAAGGAGGAAGAAGAAGAAGGGGAAAGTGAAGTGTGGGGTGGTGGATGTGGTCACACATGTGCACATAAAGAGCTGTCGTCCTAAAATGGCGACACAGCCCTAGTGCGCCACAGGGAGTCCAACCATCGGGGGCACACGATGCCATGGGCGCCACGGATGTTTTTACTCTGTGGCGCACTAGGCCGAAAGGCCATGATGTTTGTGGCCGTTCACAGCAGAGGGGGCATGCGCTAGGCGTGGCGCACCCCCATGTGCGCCATGATGACACTAACAACCGTGGCGCACATGTCTATAGTGCGCCATGAAGTTTGGCGTCGCCACAGTGGCCTGGCCCACACACATCTGTGGTGCACTATAGTCATGTGCGCCACGGTTGTTCTAGTTATTAGTAGGGCACTGCCCACAGGTGAGCCATGCCTGTTTTAGCCGTGGGGCACTTCAACCATGTGAGCCACGAATGTGCTGATTACCTATAGCCGTTTTCCTAGTAGTGTCGTGTGAATGAATGAATGAATGAATGAAAAACAAGTTGCTAGAAAATCTGAGTCAAACATTAAAAACTTTTCAAAGTCCCAGAACCTTAGAAATTTCCCTCTTTTCTCATGATCTATCTCAATCTTCAGATGCCACGCGAAGGAAGTGCTTCATCCCGGGACCCGATGTTGCAGATACTGCAAATGTTGGTTTCTGACCGCGAAGCTGAAAGAGCCGAACGTCAAGCCAACCTAGCCACCCTTCAGTAGATAGCTCAGCTAGCCCACAACAACCAAGGCCAAGGAAATCAGGACAACCATGGATCTAAGCCCAAGAATTTCTAGAACACCAACCCACCTGTTTTCACTAAGTCAGAAGAGCCCTTAGATGCCGACGATTGGCTGCAAACCATGGAAAATAACCTAGAAGTCGCCGGAGTGGAAGCCAACGAGAAAGTTCTGTTTGCCACCCACTATCTAGTCGAAGATGCCAGAGCATGGTGGAATAGTGTTTGTGCAATGACCAGAGGACAGATGATGACCTGGGAGGAATTCAAGGTCAAGTTCAGCAGAACCCATGTGCCACCGGGTTTGATCAAGAGAATGAGAGATGAGTTCAGAGAACTGAAGCAAGGAAGGATGACCGTAGTGGAATACCATGACAAATTTTTGTCATTAGCTAGGTATGCCCCGGATGAGATCGACACCGAAGCCAAGAAGAAGGAGAGATTCTTGAATGGTCTGCACGATGAGATGCAGACTGTGTTAGTCAATATCCCCTTTGCTGATATTGAAGCCCTTGTCGACTCTGCCATCTAGATGGAAGGAAAGATCAACCAAGCCAATGAGAATCGCAAGCGTCGCATGATGAACCAGCCAGGAACCCATGAGACCCCAAAGTATCGCCCTAACCCATCTCCAGGATTTGCCCCGAGAACCAACAGACCCCCGATGAACCGTCCTACCTATCCCAACCGTGGAAACCCTAGGCCCGGAGGAAATCACAACAACCCTGAAAACTCTATAAATTTCAACCGTGCCCCACCCAAGTTCAACAACAATGCTACCGCCAACACCAACACTGCCCCAAGGACAAGAAGCAATGCTGTGCCTATTGCAGCAAAGGACAAGTCGCATGTGACTTGTTATGACTGTGGAAATAAGGGTCAATACTCCAACGAGTGCCCCAACAAGAAGAATGCCGTAGCCCCCAATGCCAATGCCCCAGCTCAGCAGCAGCGTCGTGTTCAGCCCGGAAGGAGGTTTGCCCCAAGTAATTCACTCAACTGCAACGGCCGTCTTTTTCTCATGCATGCTGAAGAAGCTCAGGAAGCGCCAGATGTCGTGCTGGGTATGTTTTCTATTAATTCAGTACTTGCTCGAGTGTTGTTTGATTCTGGTGCATCGCACTCATTTGTCACCGAAGAATTTGCATGCACTAGTAAAATCCAACCAACCAAACTGAAGCATGTTATGATTGTTCAAATTCCCGGTTCAACCACCAAAGCTAGGAAAATTTGCAAAGCCGTCCCATTCCGAATCCATGGCATAGATTTTTATGCTAATCTGATAGTACTCGGAACTAAAGGTTTGGAAGTAGTACTAGGAATGGATTGGATGTCGAAACATAAAGGATTGATTGACTGTGCCAAGAAAGCCATAACCATGACCAGTACAACCGGAATATTAGTCAAGCATATATCTGAAACCTTACCTCGTCAATTCAAGTGCAACATGAGTATAGCCCAACCTACCATTGACCAAGTCCGGATAGTCTGTGAATACCCCGATGTATTTCCAGATGTTTTGCCCGGTATGCCCCTAGATCGAGATATCGAATTTATCATCGAACTAATCCCCGGAACAGGACCCATAGCCCAGAGACCATATAGTATGAACCCGTCTGAATTAGAAGAACTGAAGAAGCAACTTGATGCCATGTTGGAAATTGGAGTGATTCAACCAAGTGCGTCACCATGGAGATCACCTATTTTGTTTGTGGACAAGAAAGATGGAGGTAACCGTTTGTGTACGGATTATCGGAAGTTGAATGATGTCACCATCAAGAGCAAATACCCGTTTCCCAACATAGAAGATTTTATCAGTTGACTGGTGCCAAAGTGTAACATCCCTAAAATCATGTTTCAAAAACTCATGCATATCATCCATGCATCCATGATCAAGTAGGATTTCATTTCAAAATCATTTCAAAACAGGAGCATATGTGCTCATTATTTTATGTATGAATGCTCTAGCCTTTGTGCTACTTGCTATTGAGAAAGGTACTAATCTTCACTCAGTATTGTTTAGAATCCTAACTTAAGTGATTTCAAAACCTTAAACAAAGTTTCAAAACAAAATATGAAATAAAACCAAATCTATGCCTTTTATCACATCTCATAAAGGCTTGATTTTATTTTCATTTTCAAATAACCCAAGGGTGTTTGTGTTTGCAGTAGTGTTTGACTCATATTTGAGTACAAGTTTCACTGTACAAAATCTTGAGAAGGTTTGAATTCAAACTGAATTGAAATGAAGTTTGAAAACCAATTCTAGAAAACCAAATAGAAAAAGAAAAGGATTAAAGTGGAAAAAAATAAACAGACAACCATTCTGGACCAACCCAGCCCAACTCGACCTAGCTAGCCCAGCATCATCACCCCGCGAACCGTTTTTCTTACTCGCACCCGCACCCACTGAGTCGCTGACCGCCTGGACCCATCCCCACTCCATTTCTTTCGCTGGCAAGTGGACCCTGCGACCATGTCAGCGTCGTCCCCAATCAACACGCGGCCGAGGCGCTCCGCGGTTACCTCGCTGCAGTCACTGCCTGTGTTATTGCCATTGATACAGCACGTAATCGCCGCCCCCCTCCTGGATATTTAACCCCCTCTGCACCGCGAGCATTTCCCCTCACCTAGCGCCACCACTCCGCCACCAGGCTGCGCGTATTCGAGCTCACTCCGCCGCTGCACAGACGCACTCCAGCGGGCGATTCCGGTAAGCTCCCCGCGCCCCTTGACTCCTAACTTCTCCAGAACAACCACTGCATCTTTGCGCTTCGATTGACACCGCTGCTGTATGCTAGGACAACCCCGAGCGTCGGCAACGTCGACGACTGAGCAAACCCGACGAGGCACTCAACTTCGGCGAGCAAATCTAGTTAGTCTAGAGCGCGCCTTGCCCTCTCTCTGATACTCACATGACCAGTATCACTCCCCGCATCTAACGCACCACTTGTTTGACTCTGGCATGATCTACAACATCGGCAACGACGATGAACAGTCGTGCCCGATGACAGGCTCTGCTCCGACGAGGAATCCCCACCGTGTCCGTGCTCCCCTTGACAAGCCACTGCCACGTTGACCTCCAGCACACCTCTGCGAGTCTGGTAGTCATCTCCAATCACTTCCTCGCTTCCTGTAGCCGCCGCGATGCCGTAGACCGAGCGTGCCGCCGCTCACCGTCGCCGCGCGTCGCCAGTTAGTGGTCGCTTAACCAGCGACCGTTAGATCTGGATCCAGCGGCTGTGTTAGATTCATTTAGCGAAGGGGTACGCGTTAGATCTGGCCGTTCATATTCATTTAGATCGTGTGGCTCTCGTTGATCGATCCGCCCGAACCGATACTAACCAATAGGAACATGCCGCGTGTCTGTTAGTTTGATTTAAAATCTGAATTTAGATCTATTAAATGTTTAAACTTGTTTAAATCACAACTTTTGATTCCCACGTCCAAATTTGACAAATTTTATATCAATGGAATCAGGAGAGAAATCCCATTCCATTTATGCAATGTGTTTAATGTTTTGCTTCTGTTAAAATGGGTGTTTTTGCAGAAACATGTGTAGGCATAATTTGGATATAATAATTATTTGAGAAATGATTTAATGTTCAAATAAAGTTTGTTTGGCAAGTTTTGAACTTGTTTATGAATCAGTACTGTGCACTTGTCTTGTTGAGTATACAAAATCATCACATATCATTTTGCATGCATCCATATATTTTTTCTTGTATTTATTTTGTATGTGATTTGGTGCTATCATCTTATGTGTAGATTTTGGTGCAAATAGTGATTGTGATTGTGAGGATTGTAGCTACTCTCCAAACTACCAAGGCAAGTGGTGCTTCATGATTTCATTCCTATGTTTTTCAACTATGCATTAGAAATATTTTGCTAGTCTTGCATGGAAATTTTGATCTATATGCTATGCTTGGGAAATCCTAGTAGTTGTAAAATTGCTAGAAATATTTCTAAGTTTTATCAATGCCATGCATAGCCTAGCTAGTAGCAACCAAGGGTGGTTATATTCATGCTATGAATAAATATTTCTAAGTCTTTGGACTATGTTTTTTTTGTTTAATAAAACAACTAAGTGAATGAAACACCTAGGTGGAATGGAATGAATGGGTTATGTTGAGTGGTTACACAAGGCCCATTTCTATGGTTTACCTTGTGTATCTCACTTGTGGAAAGCCACCCAGGAACAAAGGGATTTGAGAGGCCAAATGTTAAGAAGCTTCTAGTGCAGCCACTTGGCAATATGGGCTCTGCCTGGATCATATAGGTTGCAATAACTTAGCCATTTGGATAGTTGGTGGTAGTGGGATGATAGGTTGGAGCGCGTCCATTTGGTCTAAGGGAAGGCTTCTGAAAGGTCCTGTCTTGGTGAAAATCAAGTCTTGTGGGGAAAGTGCACAACCTCTGCAGATGGAAGAATCTAAGTACTTAGCCATGTCCCTGGTATTGGACAACTTGAGCATCAAGACATGGAAGCTATCAAGAATCTCCTCATCCCAATTTCTAAGTAAAACTTGTGGTTGAACAAGGGTGAAGGACCCCAATGTCTATTGGTGGTTCCTTGGGAAAAGTTTATCAAAGAAAAACTTAGTGTTTTCAACTGATAGGCAAAACCTATTTTGAGCAAAGTAAGCCTAAGCTACACTTAGCCAAAATGCATATAGTATTTAGTCCACCAATATTCTACTAAGGTATCACTTGCCAATACTATTCCAATGTATTGACCCACTGTGGCTGTAACTTGTGATGTTGCAGGATATTCTGATGATGATTAGGATTCATGAGTCTACACTCAACATGCTTGCCTGTGGCACATGAAGATGAAGACTTACTTATCTCATTATATTTATGAACTCTTGTATTAGGCCTGTGGCCATGGAGTTGTAAAAGACTATGTTTGTCTCTGGAATGATATGTAATAATGACCTTTGTTTCTGTGTACTTCATCTTAAACTATGGATGCTAGCATTGATCCAGGGACTAGCATTGCAATCACATGGATCCTTTCCTTTAAAAAGGAGGGATCTTACAGATGGTATCTGAGCATTGTGTTTCCTGTAGGATTATGACCCTAGGATTGGAAACCACTAAGGAAATTTTTTCAACAACTTCCACACTTGTCTTTTCTTCTCGTAAACTTTTCTAATCTTCTTTCTCATCTCTATTTGTAGATGAACTCCATCAATGAAGCCGTGAAGAAGGGACCACTCATGACTATGACTTTGGAATGTGAGACAGAGTTCCCCAAGGCTCTCAAGGACCTCATGGTTGCCATGGGAATACATGGTGCAGCTGTGTACAAAGGTTTTCCTGTGATGGATGAAGGAGTTGAGTACTGGTGGGTGCAACTTCACTTGTATAAAAACAAGGAAGACAACCACAAGGACTCAGGATTCTGCATGGTCACCAACACAATGATGCACACTACATTCTTTGATTCAGCAAGGGATGCAGCTTGGAGGGCCATCAAAGAACTTGGTGATAGAATCAAGTGCAGAATGCTTAACACTCAGAATGATCTTAAGGAAGAAAAGAAGCATACCCAAGAGTTAGAGGCTACCAACCAAAGCCTAAGGAAGGACATCATAGACTTAGCAATGGAGTCTTGTGATATAGACAAACAGATTGCCTCTAGGGATGCCCTGTTAGCCAACCTGGCAAGTGAGATGGGATTGTAAAGTACCACATTAGTTGGACCACCACACTTATCATTTTATTTTCCCAAATGCTGTTTAAAATAAATTGAACCTTGGTTGTTTGTAATGGATCCATGTATTCCATGACTTGTGTGTTTTGATTTCCAAAGTTATGCATGTGATGCCTTGTCTTGTGTTTTGTCTTGAATTGTGTTGTTTCTAACTTTTTCTATCTTATTAAATAGATGCCTAATGTTACTATCAGCACGGTTGATGAGTTCAAGGGAACTCGTTTTGGCCCTCGTATTATTGAGCTCACTAGTTTGCTCAGTCTCCCTCTTCCTACCATCATGGTGCTTCCCCTCACCAAGTTTGAGAGGAAAGACCTTTGGGGCTTCAAGGTCAATCAGCCCGGACGCTAGACTGAACCTACCACGGAGGCTATCATCTTCAAGCTCATGCACGATGACAAGGAGAGAGGCCTAGAGGTAGTCATGCAGGACTTGATTGGACGTCTGTTAGGGAGACACCCTCGACAGGTTAGAGGTACTCACTTCCACGCCTTCGGTAGACGTGATGAGGATGGTGAGGCCATTCACTTCGAGGATACTTCGAGGGAGACAGCAGAGCCGATTCGTCTATACCTCCAGGACTTAGAGGTTCTTCTTAGGCACGTGGACACTGATAGGACCAACGTCATGCTCAGCAATGACGAACTCCAGGTGCAGCTTCGTGAGAAGGACAAGCTCTTCGCGGAGCAAGATGAGATAGTCAAGGAGATGGAGGCCAAGTTCGAGAGTCAGGACAGAAAGTTCAAGAGTCAAGAGAAGCGAGTCCAAGATACGAACAATAGGATTCGAGACATGACTGCAGAACTGGAGGCCAAGGACTTCGTGCTTGAGCATCAGCAGACTGTGATTGAGAGGCTTCGTTCTTAGAAGAGGGCTCTCAAAGCCAAAGTAGAGACCTTGACCACCAATGTCGAGGAATACAAGACCGCTATGGAGAATGCGGGTCTTACATTTGTTGAGGAGGAGGTTGATGCCGAGGAGTAGTGATGACTGCTCATTTACCTTATTTATCATGTCTTGATTATTGAGTCGCAATGACCATTCAACATGTGGATGGCTTGCTATTGGTGTGTTTAGTTCGCAAACTTGTTATCTTTGTTGTTGAACTTTTACTATTGTGATGCATGTTTGGTGATTGTTTATGTGATGTATTGTGCATGTTAGCATCTATGGGTATCTCATTCTTATCTCTATTGAACAAACCACAGATGCCTCCCCGTCGTGCCAATCCCAACCCCAACAACAACAACATCACCCCTGAGATGCAGCAAATGATGACAGCTCAGACTCAGCTGATGTAGATGATGACTACGTTCATCCAGAATCAGAACAACAACAACAATAACAACAACAACAATCAGAACAACCCACCGGGTTTTGACATGCTTACCAGGTTCTTGAGATTGAGGCCAGCAAAGTTCTCAATAACAACTAATCCTATGGTAGCCAATGATTGGCTACGCTCTGTGAACAAGGACTTGGTAACAGTTGGCTGTACTGATGAAGAGAAAGTCAGATTTGCAGTTCACTTGTTGGAAGGACCAGCAGCTACTTGGTGGGATAACTTCCAGATCACCACTCCCATTGCAGATGTGACATGGGCTATCTTTGAAGATGGTTTACGTACTACTCACATCTCATCCGAAGTGATGAGTCTGAAGAAGAAAGAGTTTCATAATCTGAAGCAGCGCCACCGCAGTGTGGCAGAGTATATTGAGGAGTTCAACAATCTGGCGCGTTATGCACCGGATGAAGTTGACACTGATGCTAAGAGGAAGGAAAAGTTCCTTGAAGGGTTGAATGATGAACCGAACCTGCATTTAGCTGTGGCATATGTTCCCACATACCAGTCTCTTTGTGACAAGGCTGCTATTTTGGAGAACAAAATAAAGCAAGTTGAAAGTAGGAAGAGAAAGCACTCTGACAAGCACAGCTCGGGATCGTCTCACAAACGTTCCCATTATGATGATAGTGGGAGTTCATGATCCCACAAGCATGGGAAATTCAACACGCACCACAACCACAACCGTCATCATGACAACAAGAGTCACCGTAGTCATGACAATGACAAGTACAAAAATCACAAGGGTGGATATAAGAGCCACCACAGTGAAAGTGGCAGTGGAAGCCAGCCTGTCAAGAAGGATATTAGTCAGGTTGAGTGTTTCAAGTGCAAGAAGATGGGGCATTATGCAAATGAATGCCCAGAAAAGAAAGTTGAAGGACCCAACAAGCCCAACCCTTTTCAGAAGGGACAAGTGAACCACATCAATGTGGAGGAAATCTATGAAGAGCCGATGTCTTTGCCGGTAAGTTCAAACTCAATTCTATTCCAGCACTTGTTCTTTTTGATACTGGAGCATCACATTCATTCATATCAAAATCATTTGTTGATAGAAATGGGTTTACAACTGAAAACATTGGGTGTCCAATAAAAGTTAGTTCTCCAGGTGGAGATATGACAGTAAGTCTTGGATGTCGGGATCTAGTGATAGAATTTGGAAAGCATAAGTTTCCAGTGAGTCTGATAATCCTAGATTCCCAAGGACTGGATGTAATTTTGGGAATGGATTGGATGACCAAGTATGAAGGAGTACTAGATTGTGCCAATCATACTGTTGCACTCACAACCCCGGAAAAGAAACGGATTAGATTCAAGTCTAACTTTGAATCTAAAGGGAGTAAACTAAATTCTCTTAAGGGGGTTAGCATAGAACGTGTGCCTATTGTGAGTGAGTATCCAGATGTGTTTCCGGAAGAATTGCCGGGAATGCCACCAGATAGAGATGTGGAGTTTCTTATTGATTTGCTACCAGGATCTGGACCAATAGCAAAAAGACCGTACAAGATGTCAGTTGATGAGTTGAAAGAACTCAAGAAGCAGCTTGGAGAACAGTTGCAGAAAGGTTTTATCCAACCAAGTTCTTCATCTTGGGGAGCACCAGTTTTATTTGTGGAAAAGAAAGATAGAAGTCAAAGGTTATGCATAGATTACCGTTCACTCAATGAGGTGACTATCAAGAACAAATACCCATTGCCAAGAATCAATGACTTGTTTGATCAGTTAGAAGGAGCTTGTGTGTTCTCAAAGATTGACCTCCGGTCAGGTTATTTTCAGCTTAAGATAAGGGAACAAGACATACCTAAGACAGCTTTCACCACAAGGTATGGATTGTATGAGTATACCGTGATGCCATTTGGTTTGACCAATGCACCAGCATACTTCATGAATATGATGAACAAGGTGTTCATGGAATTTCTTGATAAGTTTGTGGTCGTTTTCATCGATGACATTTTGATCTACTCCAAGAGCAAGGAAGAGCATGAAGGACATTTACGATTGATACTTGAGAAGCTTAGAGAGCATAAGCTGTATGCCAAATTCAGCAAGTGTGAATTTTGGTTAAATGAAGTTGGATTTCTTGGACACGTTGTGTCAGGAGATGGTGTAGCAGTTGATCCTGCTAAGGTTTCAGCTATAACTGAATGGGAATCTCCCAAGTCAGTGAAGGAGGTTCGTAGTTTCCTTGGTTTAGCAGGATACTACAGAAGGTTTATTGAGAATTTCTCCAAGGTAGCTAAGCCTATGACAGAATTGTTAAAGAAAGACAAGAAATTTTCTTGGTCTGAAGGATGTGAACTCAGCTTTCAAGAATTGAAGAAGAGGCTAGTGACTGCACCAGTATTGTGTTTGCCAGATTTGGAGAAAGATTTCCAAGTGTGTTGTGATGCATCTCATCATGGATTAGGTGCCGTACTTATGCAAGAAGGGAAAGTTGTGGCTTATGCCTCGAGACAACTCAAAACTCATGAAGTGAACTACCCTACTCATGATTTAGAGTTAGCCTCTGTTGTCCATGCACTCAAAACATGGAGACATTATCTTTTGGGAAAGCGATGTGAAGTGTTCACAGATCACAAAAGTTTGAAGTATATCTTCACCCAGAAAGAAATTAATATGAGACAAAGAAGATGGCTAGAACTCATCAAGGACTATGACTTGAGTTTGCAATACCACCCCGGTAAAGCAAATGTTGTAGCGTATGCTCAAAGCCGTAAGGTTTTTGTGAATGGCCTTACTAAGGGAGAATTGCCAGATGATCTGTGTGCCCAATTTAGAGACCTCAGATTGGAGATTGTGCCTGAAGGACATCTCATGACCTTGGATGTTAAACCTACTCTGTTGGACAAGATTAAAGAATCCCAGAAGACTAATAAGGAAATTTAAGAGATTAAGGAAAAGATTGGCAAAGGAAAAGCCAAAGGATTCCATGAAGACGAACAGAATACTTTATGGCATGGAAAAAGTATCTGTGTTCCACAAGATCTGGAGCTTTGGAAATTGATTTTACAAGAAGCACACAACTCACCGTATTCCATTCATCCGGGTAACACCAAAATGTACATGGATATGAAGGAAAGATTTTGGTGGAATAATCTCAAGAAGGACATCGCTGAACATATTGCTTTGTGTGATGTATGTAGTAGAGTGAAAGCGGAACATCAGAAACCAGCAGGATTGTTACAACCACTAGCTATTCCTGATTGGAAGTGGGACAAGATTGGTATGGATTTCATTACCGGATTACCAAGGACCAGGTCAGGATATGATTCTATTTGGGTAGTAGTGGATCGCCTAACTAAAGTGGCTCATTTCATATGCACAACCTACACTAGTGCTAAGTTGGCCAAGATATATATGAGTAGAATTGTGTGTCTACATGGAGTAACCAAGAGTATTGTGTCTGATAGGGGAACTCAATTCACTTCTCATTTTTGGAGGCAACTACATGAGTCATTGGGAACGAGGTTGGAATTCAAGATCGATTTCATCCTCGCATCGATGGATGCATGTAAAGGACTAATCAGATTCTTGAAGATATGTTGAGAGCGTCTGCTCTAGACTATGGAGCCAGTTGGGATGAAAGTCTGCCTTACGCAGAATTTTCTTACAACAACAGCTATCAAGCCAGTATTGAGATGGCACCATTTGAGTTTCTCTATGGGAGAAAGTGTACCACCCCATTGCTATGGAATGGTGTGGGGGAAAGAAGTTTGTTCGGACCAGAACTTATCAAAGAGGCTGAAGAGAAAGTCAAGCTGGTTAAGGATAGGTTGAAGATAGCACAGTCCTGACAAAAGAGCTACGCAGATCCTAAGCGTAGAGAAGTCACCTATGAAGTAGGTGATAGAGCTTATCTTAGAGTGTCACCACTTCATGGAGTGAAGAGATTTGGTGCCAAAGGTAAATTGGCCCCAAGATATGTTGGACCATTCAAGATTCTGAGTCGTAAAGGAGAAGTCGCTTATGAGATAGAATTGCCAGAGTCTTTGTCTGCTGTTCATAATGTGTTTCATGTGAGTCAGCTTAAGAAATGCCATCCAGAAATGGAAGAGACTTCTTTGAAGGATACTATACCTTTGGAAGAGGTTCAATTAGAGAGTGACCTCACTTATGAAGAGAAACCTATCAATATTCTTGAGACTACAGAAAAAGTTACTCGGACTAAGACCATCAATTTCTGCAAAGTCCAATGGAACCATCATTCCGAAGAAGAAGCAACATGGGAAAGAGAAGATGATCTTCGGAAAGACCACCCTCACCTATTTGCTAGCCAATCCGAATCTCGAGGGCGATATTCACCTTAAGGGGGTTAGATTTGTAACATCCCTAAAATCATGTTTCAAAAACTCATGCATATCATCCATGCATCCATGATCATGTAGGATTTCATTTCAAAATCATTTCAAAACAGGATCATATGTGCTCATTATTTTCTGTATGAATGCTCTAGCCTTTGTGCTACTTGCTATTGAGAAAGGTACTAATCTTCACTCAGTATTGTTTAGAATCCTAACTTAAGTGATTTCAAAAGCTTAAACAAAGTTTCAAAACAAAATATGAAATAAAACCAAATCTATGCCTTTTATCACATCTCATAAAGGCTTGATTTTATTTTCATTTTCAAATAACCCAAGGGTGTTTGTGTTTGCAGTAGTGTTTGACTCATATTTTAGTACAAGTTTCACTGTACAAAATCTTGAGAAGGTTTGAATTCAAACTGAATTGAAATGAAGTTTGAAAACCAATTCTAGAAAACCAAACAGAAAAAGAAAAGGATTAAAGTGGAAAAAAATAAACAGACAGCCATTCTGGCCCAACCCAGCCCAACTCGACCTAGCTAGCCCAGCATCATCACCCATGAACTGCTTTTTCTTACTCGCACTTGAGTCGCACCGATCGCTGGACCCATCCCCACTCCATTTCTCTCGCTGGCAAGTGGACCCTGCGACCACGTCAGCGTCGTCCCCAATCAACACGCGGCCGAGGCGCTCTGCGGTTACCTCGCTGCAGTCACTGCCTGTGTTATTGCCATTGATACAGCGCGTAATCGCCGCCCCCTCCTGGATATTTAACCCCCTCTGCACCGCGAGCATTTCCCCTCACCTAGCGCCACCACTCCGCCACCAGGCTGCGCGTATGCGAGCTCACTCCGCCGCTGCACAGACGCACTCCGGCGGGCAATTCCGGTAAGCTCCCCGCGCCCCTTGACTCCTAGCTTCTCCAGAACAACCACTACATCTTTGCGCTTCGATTGACACCGCTGCTGTATGCTAGGACAACCCCGAGCGTCAGCAACATCGACGACTGAGCAAACCCGACGAGGCACTCAACTTCGGCGAGCAAATCTGGTTAGTCTGGAGTGCGCCTTGCCATCTCTCTGATACTCACATGACCAGTATCATTCCCCGCATCTAACGCACCACTTGTTTGACTCTGGCATGATATACAACGTCGGCAACGACGATGAACAGCCGTGCATTTACGTGCTCTCCCGACGAGGAATCCCCACAGTGTTTGTGCGCCCCTTGACAAGCCACTGCCACGTTGACCTCCAGCACACCTTTGCGAGTCTGGTAAGCATCTCCAATCACTTCCTCGCTTACTGTAGCCGCCACGACACCGTAGACCGAGCGCGCCGCCGCTCCGCGCGCCGCCCGTTAGTGGTCGCTTGACCAGCGACCCTTAGATCTGGATCCATCTGCTGCGTTAGATTCATTTAGCGAACGGGTACGCGTTAGATCTGGCCGTGCATCTTCATTTAGATCGTGTGGCTCTCGTTGATCGATCCGCCCGAACTGGTACTAACCAATAGGAACACGCCGCGTGTCTGTTAGTTTGATTTAAAATCTGAATTTGGATCTATTAAATGTTTAAACTTGTTTAAATCATAACTTTTGATTCCCACGTCCAAATTTGACAAATTTTATATCAATGGAATGAGGAGAGAAAGCCCTTTCCATTTATGCAATGTGTTTAATGTTTTGCTTCTGTTAAAATGGGTGTTTTTGCATAAACATGTGTAGGCATAATTTGGATATAATAATTATTTGAGAAATGATTTAATGTTCAAATAAAGTTTGTTTGGCAAGTTTTGAACTTGTTTATGAATCGGTACTGTGCACTTGTCTTGTTGAGTATAGAAAATCATCACATATCATTTTGCATGCATCCATATATTTTGGCTTGTATTTATTTTGTATGTGATTTGGTGCTATCATCTTATGTGTAGATTTTGGTGCAAATAGTGATTGTGATTGTGAGGATTGTAGCTACTCTCCAAACTACCAAGGCAAGTGGTGCTTCATGATTTCATTCCTATATTTTTCAACTATGCATTAGAAATATTTTGCTAGTCTTGCATGGAAATTTTGATCTATATGCTATGCTTGGGAAATCCTAGTAGTTGTAGAATTGCTAGAAATATTTCTAAGTTTTATCAATGCCATGCTTAGCCTAGCTAGTAGCAACCAAGGGTGGTTATATTCATGCTATGAATAAATATTTCTAAGTCTTTGGACTATGTTTTTTTGTTTAATAAAACAACTAAGTGAATGAAACACCTGGGTGGAATGGAAGGAATGGGTTATGTTGAGTGGTTACACAAGGCCCATTTCTATGGTTTACCTTGTGTATCTCACTTGTGGAAAGCCACCCAGGAACAAAGGGATTTGAGAGGCCAAATGTTAAGAAGCTTCTAGTGCAGCCACTTGGCAATATGGGCTCTGCCTGGATCATATAGGTTGTAATAACTTAGCCATTTGGACAGTTGGTGGTAGTGGGATGATAGGTTGGAGCGCGTCCATTTGGTCTAAGGGAAGGCTTCTGAAAGGTCCTGTCTTGGTGAAAATCAAGTCTTGTGGGGAAAGTGCACAACCTCTGCAGATGGAAGAATCTAAGTACTTAGCCATGTCCCTGGTATTGGACAACTTGAGCATCAAGACATGGAAGCTATCAAGAATCTCCGCATCCCAATTTCTAAGTAAAACTTGTGGTTGAACAAGGGTGAAGGACCCCAATGTCTATTGGTGGTTCCTTGGGAAAAGTTTATCAAAGAAAAACTTAGTGTTTTCAACTGATAGGCAAAACCTATTTTGAGCAAAGCAAGCCTAAGCTACACTTAGCCAAAATGCATATAGTATTTAGTCCACCAATATTCTACTAAGGTATCACTTGCCAATACTATTCCAATGTATTGACCCACTATGGCTGTAACTTGTGATGTTGCAGGATATTCTGATGATGATTAGGAGTCATGAGTCTACACTCAACATGCTTGCCTATGGCACATGAAGATGAAGACTTACTTATCTCATTATATTTATGAACTCTTGTATTAGGCCTGTGGCCGTGGAGTTGTAAAAGACTATGTTTGTCTCTGGAATGATATGTAATAATGACCTTTGTTTCTGTGTACTTCATCTTAAACTGTGGATGCTAGCATTGATCCAGGGACTAGCATTGCAATCACAGGGATCCTTTCCTTTACAAAGGAGGGATCTTACACAAAGTGTTTTCTAAGATTGATCTTAGGACTGGCTATCATCAACTCAAAATTCGTGCAAAGGACATTCCAAAGACTGCCTTTACCACCAGATATGGATTATAC
Source organism: Avena insularis (assembly GCA_023614405.1). NCBI lineage: Eukaryota > Viridiplantae > Streptophyta > Magnoliopsida > Poales > Poaceae > Avena > Avena insularis. Next base: position 96,379,375 of record CM042691.1, read on the forward strand.
GAATATGCCGTTATGTATTTTGGATTAACCAATGCCCCCGCTTATTTCATGAATCTCATGAATAAGATTTTTATGGACTTCCTGGATAAGTTTGTCGTTGTTTTCATCGATGACATTCTGATTTATTCCAAATCGGAAGAAGAACATGAACTACACCTAAGGACCATTCTTGGAACCCTTAGAGAGCATCAGTTGTATGCCAAGTTTAGCAAATGTGAATTCTGGTTACAGGAGGTAGTATTCCTCGGTCACATTGTATCAGCCGGAGGAATTTCTGTTGACCCTGCAAAGGTAAAAGATGTCGAAGATTGGCAAGCCCCAACCACTCAAACCCAAGTTCGTGCATTTCTCGGATTGGCGGGATACTACCGCAAATTCGTAGAAGGATTCTCGAGTATCGCCAGACCCATGACCCAATCGCTAAAGAAGGACAAGAAGTTTGAATAAACCGACAAATGTGAAGCGAGTTTTCAAGAACTCAAAAGGATATTGATTTCAGCCCCAATCTTAATCATGCCGGATATCACGAAGCCCTTCGACGTGTATTGTGATGCATCCAAGATCGGTCTCGGATGTGTGCTAATGCAAGAAGGCAAAGTTATATCTTATCTATCTCGACAACTGAAACAACATGAGCAAAATTACCCAACCCATGACCTCGAACTCGCAGCCGTAGTTCTAGCCCTGAAGACATGGAGGCATTACCTCATGGGAAATCGTTGTGAGATTTATTCGGATCACACGAGCCTGAAGTATATATTCACACAGAAAGAGCTGAATATGACGCAGATAATATGGATTGAGCTAATCAAGGATTACTATCTGGACATTCACTATCACCCTGGTAAAGCCAATGTGGTAGCAGATGCCCTTAGCAGATTGCCGTGCCGCTTGAACTCCATGATTTTGAAGGAGCAACCAAGCTTGCACAAGGAGATTGAAGATTTTCGAATAGAATTAGTGAGTGAAGGATTTTTGGCTAGCATAGAACTTCAGCCCACTTTGATCAGCCAGATCAAAGAGGCGCAGAAAGGAAATGCTAGTATCGACGGAATCAAGCGTGGTATCGGTACAGGCAAAGTACCCGGATTCACCGAAGATGAAGAAGGAGTTCAGTGGTAGAAAGGACGCCTTTGTGTACCAGCAGATTCTGAGTTGAAAGAAGTTATTCTGAAGGAAGCTCATGATACTCTTTATTCTATCCACCCCAGAGGAACTAAGATGTATCAAGTTTTGAAAGAGCAATTTTGGTGGCATAAGATGAAGAGAGAAATCGGAAGCTATATCGCCAAGTGTGATATATGTCAGCGAGTCAAGGCAGGACATCAAAGACCCGCTGGATTGTTGCAACCCTTGCAGATTCCGGAATGGAAATGGGATTCCGTTGGAATGGACTTTATCACCGGATTGCCTACTTCTAGTAGGGGAAATGACTCTATCTGGGTCATAGTGGACAGCTTGTCCAAAGTCGCCCATTTCTTACCCGTCAAGACCACATATCAGAGTTCGAAGCTAGCGGAGTTATACATCGCTAGAATCGTTAGTTTGCATGGACACCCCAAGAACATCGTATCTGATCAAGGAACTCAATTTACCTCAAGATTCTAGAAGAAAGTCCAAGAAGGTTTAGGAACCCGTCTAGATTTCAGCACCGCATATCACCCCTAGACCGATGGACAAACAGAGCGAGTAAATCAGATACTCGAAGACATGTTAAGAGCATGTGTGTTAGAATATGGATCTAAGTGGGAAGACTGTCTGCCGTTTGCAGAATTTTCATACAACAACAGTTATCAAGCTAGTTTGCAAATGACCCCATTTGAATTCATGTACGGAAGGAAGTGCCGCACCCGTTTGAACTGGTCGGAAGTAGGAGAGAGTCAGATTTTCAGACCTGACATCCTACGAGAAGCGGAAGAGAAGGTTCACAAGATTCGTGAGCACCTCAAGACAGCCCAATCCAGACAGAAGAGTTATGCCGACAAGAGACGTCGAGACCTCGCATTCAACATAGGAGATTTTGTGTATCTGAAGGTGTCGCCATTAAAAGGAATGCAGCGTTTCCAACTCAAAGGAAAGTTATCCCCCAGATATATCAGACCCTTCAAGATTCTGAACCGTCGAGGAGAAGTGTTGTATCAATTGGAACTCCCCGAAGAGATGTCCGCCGTGCACAATGTATTCCATATCTCATTACTTCGCAAGTGCCTCGAAGTTTCAGAGAAGACCGAAGTGTTCAAGAATATCGATCACCGGACCATAGAGATCAACGATGACCTGACCTATCCCGAAGTACCCATCCGTATTTTGGAAGAAGCCTTCAGAACTACCCGAACCCGAAGCATCAAGTTTCTCAAGATTCAGTGGAGCAACCACACGGAAGAGGAAGCTACACAGGGCGAAGATCACATCAGGACGGAGTTTCCAGATCTCTTCAAATCCTAGGTAATCTTTTTCGTCCTTTTTCAAATCTCGGGACGAGATTTTGTTTAAGGGGGGAAGGTTTGTAACATCCCAAAAATACTAAACTTGGATCATCAAACTCTAATCTCCAAAATTAGGGTTAACAAAAACTTTTCTAAATAAAAATAGGAAAGCATGCATGTGTGTATGCATTCCAATTTGGATTCTTTTGAATTGCCTTGTTTATGTGTTTATTTGCTTGTAAAGGGATTCTTAGGTGAAATAAACATCATCTAAACAATCCCCACACTTTTCCCAAAGACAAATAAATCAAAACAAACAAAATAAGGGAATGGTCATTTTGGCCAATTTAACTCCCATGCCTACTTTGGTTGTCTCTAACTTTCAAAACTTAACAGAAACTTGTTTGGATCTTTGCACCCCTTGATAGTACTCATAACAAAGTACCAAGGCCCACTTTGTGATCATCCAAAAACATTTGAATGCATAGTTTAAAGGACAGTTCAAAATTGAATCTTTATCATATGGGAAGATCCCACTTTTTCAAAAACCACTCAAACAAGCTCAAATTTCAAAACCCAAGCATCCACAGACTCACCAGCACCTGCCTAGCACACCCACCAAAAATCTTTTCAAAATTCAAAACTTGAGTTCTTGCGGCCATTTCATCAAACACCTTGCTGATGCAAATCAATCAAATCCTAAACACTATTGTGAGCAGTGATTTGGGCCTAACTTGTTCCCTCTATAGCTCACAGCAACCTCAATAGATCATCTAGCAAACTTAACTAAGCCCTAGCCCCACTGTAAGCTTGGCAATGTCATCAATGGTGAACAGCCGAAGCCACCCATGTCACCCCAGTGTGGACAACAAGCTAGGAGAAGAACTAGCCGTGCCAACCTTGTCTAGGAGGTAGCCCATGCCTCACCGCCCCCTCTCGACCAGCCCTGCCTCGCAGACAATGACCAAAACCACCAGGAACGCCGCGCCCGTGCCTCTGTCAACCATGCCGACCATGCGCCAGAGCGCCACCCTCGACCAGCGCCCTCAGACCACGCGCTGCCCTCGCCGCGTGCATACACGATCACCACCGTCCCAGGAGACCGCCAGACATCCCCGTTCGCCGTCCCATGCCTCACAACCACCTCTCGCCGCCGAAGACGCCTTCGCATATGAGCATCGCATGTTCAGGCTGTTTCCCACCACTACAGCGCATTAGAGCATCGCCAGGAGACCACCGATCGATCGCCACCCTCGGCCATGCCTCTAGCATCCCTTAGCCATGTCGCCACCGTCGCCTGCCCATCCCGTTCGGTCTTGTCGTCGAGACTATAAATAGAGGCCTCCCCCGCTCAAACTCTTCACACCATTCTACTCCCCTCTCCTCACTGATCGTTCCACCCCATTCCCGGAGCAAAGCGAGCAGCGCATCACCAGAATTGCGCCGGAGCAGGCCGCTTCTGGAGAAGAAGGGCGCCGTCGATTTCGTCCACCCCAGGAGAAGCTGCCGGTACCAGGAGGTTCGCCTCGTCGACTTCGTCATTCGCCCGCCTCGCCGACCCTCTCCTGAGCCCCGGTGAGCCTCCCACGACCCCCACTGAGCCGCTAGGGTTCGAGCTCGCCGGTGACTAGTTCATCGTCGACGACGACCCTTAGCCGTTGATCTTACTTCTAATCCAACACATCACGTTGCCCCGTACCGCTTCGCACCCCCCTGTCTCACTGACACGTGGGGACAGCAAGTTAACCAGCCCGCGTAAGCGCTGTGCATAGCAGGCCGGCTCGTTAACCTTTCCCGCGCAGCCCACTCGTTTGAATTTGGATTTTTCCATTTTCATTCAAACACAGTTCTGTACCTAGTTTCAAAAATCAGCCCAGCTCGATTCAGTGAACCAAATTGAGTGAAAACAATTTTGTTAGAAAGGCCTAGAAATTCTGAATCCAAGCCCGTTGGATTCAAATTATTTGGATATGTAGATCACCCTTGGTAAAAATAACAAGGCAGAAGCTTTTCTGCATTCAAACATTTTTCAAATTTAAACCATAATAGCTTTTGAGTTGATTCCAACTCTCAAAAATCACATTTAATCATACCTTTCAGAATATATAAAAATATATGGGTTTACTTAGAGAAATAATGTTCAAGTAATAAAATAATGCCACATAGGCATTTCTAGTCACTTATTTTAATTAAAATAAAAGGGTAAAACCTTATTAAATTGTGACACCACTTTAAATCACATTCCCATGGACTAAAATATGTGGTGATGACATGTGTTAACATGATCCCATGTTTGGTTTGGAGAATAATAAATCTTAAGTAGTTTTTCAATGAGTAGAAATTACTTTTCTAAAACAAAAATCTTTAAGTCAAGTGCTTGTAATGTTAGAGATGATGCTAGATCATCTATAGAACCCCTTTGTGTGATGATTGCAAGTAGTTAAGTATTGTTTGGTGATTGTGTACCTCGTATTTATTCATAGACGCTAGTAACGACCAAGGCTACGAGGAGGAAGAAGGATACTACGAAGAAGAAGCCGAGGAGAACTTCAACCACTGCTCTGCACAAGGCAATCTTATACTGATACTGATGCAAGCTTATACTTGCAAGCCTAATACTACTAGTTGAATGTGCAAGCTAACACTTGCAAGATACTCTACTTATGCAAGCCCATACTTGCAAGCCTAATACTACTAGTTGAATGTGCAAGCTAACACTTGCAATTATGAAAGAAAGATGACCTATGCAATGCACTAAGCATGCTTGGTTAGATATATTTGATGATACCCCCTCCTAGTTTTATTTGCAAGCTTTCTACTTTATTTCTTTATCAAAGATTTGACTTAGAGTTTACTGAAGTAACTTGTAGATTCTAGACAGATACTTGAAGGTTGCATAAAGAGCATAAAATTTCGCCTAAGCTAGAAAACCTTGATATCATCCCAAGACATGAGGTGGTACTTAGTTGAAACTCCACCTGTTTATCACCCCTCATTAGTACTCACCCCACTTGTAGATGCTAGTGCTAAGCATAAAACTTGATCAACTTTAGATGGGAATACTTGGTGAAAATGGTTATGAAAACCTTAGAATGATGGATCATTCTACTGAGATGTTTTGACATGTGTTTCCGAACACCAGATGATTTTGGTGATGAAAATGTTGAGGCATGAGCCTTAGCCCTTTATAAAACTGATGGTTGTCTGGATGCGATACCATTCCAATTTTACCGTCTGACCATAATGCAGAAGATTGGGTAGGGCTTATTTGAAACTTATATACCTTAGTATTGGTTCCCTCACGGCCAAGGTCCAGTGAGGCTACCTTGTGAAGATTGTCCACCTGTGCAGTACCCAAGATGACAGTTGGTCATGGTTGGGAGGCCAAACTCACAGGAGAGGTGCTTATACTAGGGCGTTTAATTGAAAGGTTAGGATTGATTATCCGCATACTGAGTATGGTGAATTCAGGATTTGTTCCTGACGGATGTATCGAATGTTGTGGTGAAAGTGTACAATCTCTATAGAGTGTCAAACTATTCAAATAGCCGCGTCCGCGGTTATGGACAGTTGGAGTGGCCATACTGTTCCCCCGTCAGATGTTTTCAAAATGACTTATGAAATGACTTGAGACTTTGACTTGACCACAACAGAGTTGTGGCTTGAGATACAAATTCCCACTTAGTTGTTATAAAATTGGATTAGCTTTCTCTTGCTTCTGAACTTAGTAGATGTAAATCTGGCTTTTTGCAAAACAACCCTAGAGCTTAGTGTCCTATTACAAAAACCCTCTTCAATTGTTAGTATTAGTTTGCGAGTACTTAAAGAGTACTCATGGCTTTGTCCCTGGCTATTCCCGTGGCCAGACTATGAAGAGGAGTACCAGGATGATGGACCCCAAGAAGGTTACGACAACTAGGATCATCTCCCATTGTCAGCATTGCCTGTGACCCTGAAGATGGAGCTTCGCCTACGCTACCTTTATCATTACGTATTTCCGCTGCTTGAGTTGTACTAAGAACTGGATCATGAGATCCTTACTTGTGTAAGACCTTATGTATGGTATGTAATGGATGATGTACTATGGTATCCAATTCTGTTATGTCTCGCAAAAATGGTAATCCTGGGATTGCGATGTATGGCATAATAGGCATCTGGGATTAAAAATCCGGGTGTTGACAGAAATACATAATATATAGTTTCCAATCAAGCCCTACCCATTTTCGGTCATTGTCTTGGTAACATTGAAATGGTATCATCCATAACCATCAGTTTTATAAAGGGCTAAGACTCATGACTCAACATTTTCATCACCAAAATCATCTGGTGTTTGGAAACACATGTCAAAACATCTCAATAGAATGATCCATCATTCCAAGGTTTTCATAACCATTTTCACCAAGTATTCCCATCTAAAGTTGATCAAGTTTTATGCTTAGCACTAGCATCTACAAATGGGAGTGAGTACTAATGAGGGGTGGTAAACTATTGTAGTTTATCTAAGTTCAATCTCATGCCTTAGGATGACATCAAGATTATCTATCTTAGGCCAAATTTTATGCTCTTTATGCAACCTTCAATTATCTTTCTAATATCTATAATTTACTCAAGTAAACTCTAAGTAAGAGCTTTGATAATGAAATAAAGTAGAAGCTTGCAAGTAAAACTAGGATTTGGTATCCTTAAATGTGTCTAACCAAGCATGCTTAGTGCATTGCATGGGTTATATAACTTTAATAATTGCAAGTTTTAGCTTGCACATTCAACTAGTAGTATTAGGCTTGCCTTGTGCAGAGCAGTGGTTGAAGTTCTCCTCGGCTTCTTCTTCTATCCTATCCTCCCTCCTCATCCTCCTGGGTACTAGCGTCTATGAATAAATACGAGGTACATAATCACCAAACAATACTTAACTACTTTCAATCATCACACACAAGGGTTCTATAGATGATCTAGAATCATCACTAACCTTAAAGATTAAAGCACTTGCATTATTTATTTATTTTTAGAAAAGTAATTTCTACTCATTGAAAAACTACTTAAGATTTAATATTCTCCAAACCAAACATGGGATCATGTTGACACATGTAATCACCACATATTTCAGTACATGGTAAAGTGATTTAAAGTGGTGTCACAATTTAATAAGATTTAACCTTTTATTTCAAATAAAAATAAATGACTAGAAATGACTATGTGGCATTCTTTTATTACTTGGACATTATTTCTGTAAGTAAACCCATATGTTTTTATATATTCTGAAAGGTATGATCAAATGTGATTTTTGAGAGTATGAATCAACTAAAAAGCTATTAGGTTTAATTTTGAAAAATGTTTGAATGCAGAAAAGCTTCTGCCTTGTTATTTTTACCAAGGTTGATCTATAGATTCAAATGATTTGAATCCAACGGGCTTGGATTAAGCATTTCAATATCTTTCTAACAAAATTGGTTTCATTCAATTTGGTTCACTGAATCAAGCTGGGTTGATTTTTGAAACTAGGTACAGAACTATGTTTGAACTTAAAAAGAAAAAGCTAAATTCAAACGAGTGGGCTGCGCGGGAAAGGTTAACGGGCCGGCCCAGTGTCACTCCAGCGTGGCGCCAATCGATGTGGGGTATATCGTCTGACTCTTAACATGCGAAGCGGTACGAGGCGATATGGTGCGTTGGATTAGAAGGGCGATCAACGGCTGAGGGTCGTCATCGATGATGAACTAGTCACCGGCGAGCTCGAACCCTAGCGGATCAGTGGGGGTCGTGGGAGGCTCACCGAGGCTCAGGCGAAGGTCGGCGATGCGGGTGAACGACGAAGTGGACGACGACGAACTCAGGGGTGGTCGCGGCAGCTCCTGGGGTGGACGAAATTGATGGCTTCCTTCTCCTCCAGCAGCGGCGGACTCCGGTGAAATTCTGGCGATGCGCTGCTCGCCTTGCTTCGGGAATGAGGTGGGGTGATTCTGGGTGAGAGGGGAGTAGAATGGTGTGAAGAATTTGAGCGGGGGATGCCTCTATTTATAGTGGCGAGAGGGGACCGATGGGCGCAAGCTGAGCTTGTCCTGGTCGATGGCATAGAGGGCTATCGACGTGGGCGACGGTAGGGGGCGGTGCTGTGCTCCCTAGCGACGGTAGGTGGCGAGGTGTGGGGCGGTGCTGATCGGTCGGAACGCTGCGGTGCTCTGCGCTGGTCCGACGGAAGTATTGATGGTGCACAACGCGCGTGGTCCGCGCGGTGGCAAACGGGCGTGTCTACGGGGTTGCTGGGACGGTGGTGATCACGCGTGCACGCGGCAAGGGCGGCACGGTCTGTGGGCGCTGGTCGAGCGTGGCGCACGGGGCGCGCTCTCGGCATGGTTGCAGAGAAGGTTGGCATGGCCTGGGCGTGTGCTCCAGTGGCTGGCATTGCTCGCGGCTGGGACAGGGAGTGGCGGTGGGGTGCTAGCTTGCTCCCAGACAAGGTTGGCGAGCCTAGTGTTGGTCGTAGCTTGCTTTCGACTATGGGTGGCAATGGTGCTCTCGGCCTGCTCACCATTGATGACAATGGCCAGCTTACAGTAGTGCTAGTGATTAGTTAAGGTTGTTAGATTATCTACTAAGGCTAGTGGTGTCCAGAGAGGGAACAAGTTAGGCCCAAAACACTTCTCAACATAGTGTTTTGATTTTGTTTGATTTGTATCTGCAACCTGTTTGATGAAATGGCCGCATGAATTCAAGTTTTGAATTTTGAAAAGTTTTTTGGTGGGTGTGCTAGGCATGTGTTGAGGATTCTGTGGATGCTTGGGTTTTGAAAATGGAGTTGGTTTGAGTGATTTTTGAAAAAGTGGGATCTTCCCATATGAAATAGATTCAATTTTAAACTGTCATTTAAACCATGCATTTGAATGTTTGTGGATGATCACAAAGTGGGCCTTGGTACCTTGTTATGAGTACTATCAAGGGGTGCAAAGATCCATACATGTTTCTGTTAAGTTCTGAAAGTTAGAGATAGCCAAAGTAGGCATGGGAGTTAATTTGGCCAAAGTTACCATTCACTTAATTTGTTTGTTTTGATTTTTTTGTCTTTGGGAAAAGTTTGGGGATTGTTTAGATGATGTTTATTTCATCTAAGAATCATTTTATAAGAAAAGAAACACATAATCATGGCAATTCAAAAGAATCCAAATTTTAATGCACACTCATATGAATGCTTTCATATTTTTAATTTCAAAAGTTTTTGTTAACCCTTAATTTGGTGATTAGAGTTTGATGATTCTAGTTTAATATTTTTGGGATGTTACAGTTAGAGAAACGCCTAGGCCGCTAGGCTAAGCCATGCCTAATCATGGTGGAAACTTGCAGCATCACCATAGTGAGCAATCTATGAAGCATCCTCAGAAAAAATATAGAAAAAAAGAGAGAGAAAAAAATAAAAAATTGCACCATGCTCCTAGTAAATAAAAGGATTGCTGAGATGCTCACTGTCTGTTGCCTTGTCATTTTGATATGGGATATCTCCTGTGTCATGGGGCAAGGGGTATCCCATTGGCGGTTCTCTATGATACATATATACTTACAATGACAAGAACTTGCTTGTGACTAAAGTTGAGTAGCATGAGGAACGACCCTCGTACTCAAGGGACATGAGATTGCCAACTTATGATTTGTCAAGCATATACTCCATACACTTTAACCTTAATCACTTCAAGATGCATATGATAGGGGTAATGAGAGCTGAAAGCTAACAAGTACCATAATTTTTGGAAGCTCTTTATGAAACTTGAAATCCTTGCTTCCCTGTGAAGGGCCTTTCTTCTACTTTTATATTGAGTCTCCACCTTCTATCTTTATGCACCAACTAGGAGAGCATAGTTTTCATTCTTAGTTCTATGTGCATTGTCCCAAAACTTATTGATTGATTCATAATGTTGATATTGCTTGTTCTTGAACTATTTGTATCTAGTCACCCTTATGAACTTTGAAGGTGTCCTTTGCATTTATGTTTTGCTACTCCATGAGGGACAAGCTGAATGACACTATGCTATGTTTTCTATATGTGAAATAAACAAACGTCTTTCAATGCATTGTTATACATGATCTTTGTTTGTATACTTTCATGTTGCAACATAGTTGCTTTGTCTTATTGTTAGAACTTCATCTTTCATTCTCATGTTTAGAGTACTTTGATCCCAGCTTTCAATGCTTGAAAATGGTTTGATCAAGATTTTGATGGTGCATGTCACCTCAAAAATTATTCTTTCTATCACTTAGCTACTCGAGGACGAGCAGGAGTTAAGATTGGGGATGCTTGATACGTGGTAGATGTATCTATAATTTTTGATGTTGCATGCTTGTTTAGTATCAAATTTGCTATGCTTTGTCTACACTTTGAGGTATTTTTATACATTTTCTAGGACTAACCTATTAACAAGATGCCGTAGTGCCAGTTGCCTGTTTTCTGCTGTTTTTGGTTTCAGAAAATCTAGTAAGGAAATATTCTCGGAATTGGACGAGACAATAGCTAAAGTCAATATTTTACTGGGACGAACATAGAGACCGAAGGGCAACCGAAGGAGGGCCACGATGCCGCCACACCCTAGGGTGGCGCAAGCCCCCCTAGGGAGCGCCACCACCTAGTGTGCGCACCTCAGGTGCCTCCCTGGCTCGCCTCTTCGCCTATAAAAGCCCCTGATGCCAAAACCCTAAGGACCCGATCAGATCTCCACGAAACAGTCTGTAGCCGCCGCCACCATCGTCCCTAGATCAGGGGGATCTGAAGCTCTTCTCGGCACCCTGCCGGAGGGGAGAGATCATCCCGGAGGCCTTCTTCATCACCATGCCAGTCTCCGGTATGATGCGTGAGTAGTTCACCCTTGGACTATGGGTCCATACAGTAGCTAGATGGTTGTTTCTCCTCCTTTGTGCTATAATGTTTAGATCTTGTGAGATCCGTTCATGATCAAGATCATCTATTTGTAATCATACATGTTGTGTTTGCGATGCTCTGATGGATATTGAGATACTATATCAGATTGATTATTGATTCTATCATGTCTTATTGATTATTGATTCTATCATGTCTGTGTTGTTTGTGATCTTGCAGGCTCTCCATCGCTAGTAGCTATCTTGGCCAAGTAGATGCTAGTGACTCCAAAAGGAAGTATTTATGCTCGATAGTGGGTTCATGCCTCTAGTAATCTAGGGAAGTGACAAGAATCTCTAAGGTTATAGATGTGCTATTGCAACTAGGGAGAAAACAACAATCTTTTGTTCATGGAACAATTGTATTGTTTACTTTACACAAATTTCTTAATGCAATTATCCGTTGCTTGCAACTTAATACTCGAGGGGGTTCGGATGATAACCTGAAGGTGGATTTTTAGTCATAGATGAAGTTGGATGGCGGTCTATGTATATTGTTGTAATGCCCAATCAAATCTCAAAGGAATCATGAATGTATAGTATTTGCATTGTTATGCCTTGCTCAGTCCTGTCAATTGCCCCGCTGTAATTTGTACACCCAGCATGTTATCTATCTTAAGGACAACACCTCCAGTGAACTGTGGACCCCGGTCTAATCTTTACCATTGATACATCATCTACTGTTACCATTTACTTTCTACCAGCAACCATTACCTTCCACACTGTACGTTTAATCCTTTTTTAGCAAACCAGTGAGATTGAAAGCGTCACTGTAAGTTGGGGCAAACTCTTGAGTTTGTGTTGTATAGGATTCCAAGTTGCTAGCAACACCTTGGAGTTGTTTCCTTGCTCCTACTGGTTCGATAACCTTGGTTTCATAACTGAGGGAAGTCTTGCTGCTGTGCTCATCATACCTTGCTCTTGGGGTCTTCTAACGAAGCTCTGCAATTGACTGAGCCATGTCAGGGGTATGCAATCATTTCTTGCTATTTTTTCCTACGCAGATAATGACGTATGATGATGGGAATCACTACATAAATGCCAAAGATACAAGATTTCCAACACGCAAAGAAACTAGGAGCCGTGAAGATATTACTGCAAACTTAACGACCAAATATACGACCCGCCGCCATATAGTTGCCGCCGTATAGTTTGCACCGACCTCATTAGGTCAAAGAAAAACAACTTTCGTGAAGGTACCCCTATATAAAGAGGCTTCAGGTGACGAGAAACATGCCCCCGACTCCACAATCTCGCTTCTTTTTTACCTCAACTCTCCCTGCCACCATGCCAGAGGAATAGATATCTTCCACCACTTGTAATAGTAGATCTCATCTCCAATTGGCGACATTGTAAGACTATTTGCTAGCAACCTTATGATCTCTATTACAATGTTTATGATTGTCAATTTCATCTCTATGTGTGAGTAATCCTCTTTGGGCTAAGGGCTTTGGCCTAGCCATGTAGATTTTTGTGCATGCTATAATCATAGATAGGATCATGTGTTAGTTTGTATGACATGATGATTGTAGTAACCTCTCTTGCCTCAAGCTAAGGACTTGTCAGGTACCCAAGACCCGAGGATTGATCCAGGTAAAGGGAGTGTGAGTAACAACTGATCTGCAGGATAGGAACCCCAGTGACAGAAAGGGTAGTAGAGCTGTATGTGAGGAAGTTACTTGGGATTAACGGTGACATCACGATCCTTATCACTAGTTCTCTTTCTTCTATGGATGAGACTAATAGGTTATTGCTACAAGCAGTTGCGGAGGCTATAACATTTATGGATGCACTGCCCACATATAATTATCTTGCTCTAAGAATTACATGAGTACTTTATTATTATCTGTTATTCCCATCAAATGTTTTGCACAACTACTGGTGAAAACCTAAGACCCTAGGCCCTCTCTCTCTCCATCATCAACAACAACAACAAGATTGCAAAATGTTGGTCTAGTGAAAATGCAATAGGAATTCTAAAACTCTCGAAGGTCTGTTTAAGTAATCTCACTTTGCTTTCTGCTTCCCGAGGATTCGATAAACCTAGGTCTACTATGGAAAAAGAGCTATACTACATACGTAATCTAGATCGGAGGTATCATGGGCCCACGTTCGGTTACGTTCATGCTTGGTTCCTCGAGGATGCCTCCTGCATATTCCATGTGCCCACGCGGGTCGTGGAAGTTCGATGCGGGAACCGCCGCTCCCGTTTGGAGGTGTTGGGGTTCGTGCCGCCCATAAAACCATGAACCTTGGGAGATCCCAAGTAGTATTGGTGATGCCCCCCAAGAGAGCACGTGCCGCTGCTCCCGCGTCGAGCTTCCCTGCGCTGAATGCAGGGGCCTTACCTCGAGCCACCGTTCTCAACACAGAGGGGTTGGAGAAGGTCCAGAAGCACATGGACACCGGATCGAATGAGTGGGGTGCTTCACGGGCCTAGTGCCTTGGTGTTGGGGGAGACGGGTGGCCTCCTACCACTGCCGCGGTCTTCACTCACTCCATCGCCGCCCGGCTCATCCCCCCTTTCCCCCCTTTCTCCTCGCCATCCTGGAGCATTATTGCATCCAGGTGCTCCACCTTCATTCGCGAAGTGTGATGCTCCTTTATGCCTTCGCATCTGGGTGCGAGGCCTTCGTAGGTGTGGTGCCCTCCGTGGTGCTGTCTTGGCACTTCTACCACCTCCTCGTCCTCTCGCCCGAAGATACTCTTAGCAGGATTAGATTCTTCATCGGTGAGGAGGGGGATTTCGCGCCCATCTCTGTTCTTGTAGCTTTGTCGGAGTTTTTCCATCAATGGGTGCTGGTCGAGGCCGGCCGGTCATGGCCGTGTCGTGGTGGTGTCATGGCAGATGCCATGGGTTGGCTTGAGTTGGGGCCGAATGGACGCAAGAGGAATCCAGGGAGGGGGTGCACGGTGTTGCCGCACACGAAGAACTATGAAGAACTATATGAAACTTGCAATCTTATTCCTCTCCCTTCTAGTTTACAAGTGCTCCTGGAGGTGTCTGCCAAGTAGCTACTAGGTTGAAGAAGAAGTGGCCAACCTTGAGGCCCCTAGTTGCGCGTCCCTCTAACCCTAGATCTACCCCTCCTTATATAGAAGATGGGAACATGTAGGTTACAATGTGGATCCTAGGGTTTCCTGTTTGGGCTTTGTATTTACTATGTGAGCCGGGTCACTGGGCCAACCCTTGGACCTGGACCCAGTCAGCAAAGCTACCTTGCCAACGGTCTTCCAGTACGTAGACGTTAGTTCCTTTGGCGTCACCTCTTGCTTTATGCGTCACCCGGTACTTTAAGCGTTACCAGATGCCTTTAGTTGTCACTCGGAGGCGCTCTCTTTGTTTGACCTAGCTTTAGCGTGGTCCTTCCTGAATCGTACTCGAAAAGGAGCTTCTTGCCCTCCTTGACTCGACCTCGCTTCCTGAGACTCGACCTGGCGTTACCTGCAGACAAAGATACTCTATACTACCCCTGCCAACATATATATTATGCCGGCCAAGGACATGCGCTATGACTCATCTGTTATTGACTCGGCCTACATCGCACAAAATCGGCTGAGGCTAAGCCGGATTAGTTGTTAACTTTCACCCCTTATGACCGTATCGGGGGTTATCCCCCCGAGATATGGAACTTAGCAGGTTCATTTAATGGATATGGAACTTCTCTTCTTATCCGTCATATATTTCATTGGTTGGTCATTTTTCATGCTTTATATAGTTTTTACCCGATCTTTGCCGAGTCAACCTTCGTGTGGATTAAACTCAATCTTTGCGGAGTCTCCCTTGGCTTAGCCATTATTTTAATCGCGGGCAGCGCATAATCATTGCATTTTGCCATAATCTATTCTCAAATCCTGAAAGCACACTGACCGCGCCGCAGTTACATCCATCACTATGGCGGTCACATTGCGCAACGCCTCGGGCCTCTCGTTGACCAGCGCGGTGCGGCCTATGGCATGACTACTGCACACGTAGCGTGATCTGATAAGCCGGTTGCACGCTTACACGGCCACACTACGGCCACTTCGCACACCGCGATCCCATTATTGCAGTTTTACCACTCCCATAAGTAGGGGCATGGGGGAGAACCGGTTTGTCGTTTCATTTCCCCCTTCGCTCTCCTTCGCCCTCGCGCCTCCCCTTTTCGGTTCTTGCTCTTCTCATCTTTGCTCTGCCCATATTTCTCCGCCGCGGGCATTCCTCGGCAACAGTGAGGAGTCGCCAATCTTCCATGCCTTCTCAAGCTTCTTTGACGGGTCCCAGGCAATCCACGCTGCTTCTGGCAGAGGAGGCGTGCGAAGAACTCAATGACATGGAAGCCCGTGACGCCGCCGGCGGCGAGGAGGTGGATGTGGACGGGACTGCCGGCGAGCACGGCTCGTGGGAAGGCTTGGAGGTCTCGGTGGAAGAAATCGAGTGGCTTCGTTCTTCTCGAAGAATCCCCTTGGCGGTTGAATGCCGCCTTCCCCTCAGTGAGTTGGCCCAGCCTCAGCCCGGAGAACGCATTGTCTTTATGTCTCATTTCGAGCATGGCTTTGCTCTTCCCATTAGCATTTTCGCCAAGTCCTTTCTTGAGACTTTCCATCTGCAAATTCATCATTTGCCGGCCAACACGATTGGCTCTCTCTCCTATTTTATCTCTGCCACCGAGGGCTATCTCGGCCTCTGGCCAACAGTTAAGCTCTGGGCCAAGTACTTTTAGTTCCGAATCCAAGTGATCCCTGGTCTGGGTGTTCCTTCCGACCAGAAGCAACCTACTCAGTGCAGGGCTGCCAGCATCACGCCCAGGAGGGGTTCAATATTTCCCCGAGTCCAAGGTTTGGACTCATGTAAAAAGTGGCAAAGAAATTTCTTCTATGTCAAAAATTCTAGCCGGATCAACATGATTTGGCTGCCTGCCTTCAAGGACGAGGTGCCGGATAAGTTATTCTAGAAGTTTGATCCGAAAGATAAGGACCCCACAGTCAATGAAGCCCATGCCCTTCTAGAGAGATTACTTGATCCGAAGGAGGGAGGGAAGTTGACAGGAGAGCATCTGATGTGCACTTTTATTAGTCACCGAGTCAGTACCTTTCAGCTTCGCCCACACAAAATCTTCTTCATGAGTGGTCTTTTCGATCCCACCCAACACTAAACTTTTGATCTTCCCAAGGACTCCATCGCTTGTCGAGTCAACTCGATTTTCAGGCTGACTATGCCTGCTAACTGGGAGTGGGGCATTCCCCATTTCGACCGTGAGAACCTATTCCCTGAGTAGGTTTTCGGATTACTCATTTCTGCCGACATAGTTTACTCGAATTATGTCAGAATCCTATTACTCGGCTACCATTTTTTAACCTTGTTCTTTTGCTCTTTGTAGAACTTCCTTACGCAGGAAGATGACAACACCTATCCGCCCTGCCTACAATCAAGACCGCCAAACCCCTGACGATGAAGAATTCGACTCTGAGGCCTTTATGCCAGTTCCTCATACCGCCGCCGGTCCTTCTCCGGGTAAGAATCCTTCTAAAGAATCTTTGAGGGATTGGACTGTTGATGATGATGATGATTGTCAAATCTTAGAGGTATACGACCTTCACCTTGCATCTTTCGCTTATCCTGCCGGGTTTGCATTTGTTGATGTAGTCGGCCAGGTGTATGAGGGTCCTCCTCTTGCTCTGGGCAGCCGAGTCAAGGTGAAGCCCCAAGCCGTCCAACAAACGGGATGCCGCAGTGGGTGGTGGTCAGGCGGCTAAATCCTCCAAGAAGCGAGGCGCTGTAGCGGCGGCAGCTTCCGATACTGAGACAGTCAAACCCCCCAAAGCTCGCCAGGTCATGAGGAGACCGTATCATGATTCTGTCGTTGCCGTGTAAGTTCTTTTTGCCGACATTCCTCTCTGTCCTTTTTCCTTTGTAATCCTTATACGAGCTTACTTTTTCTTATTTTCAGGCCTGCTATTGTTGTACCCAGACTGCTAGTTATTTAGCTTCACCGGTTACTACTCCTTCCTCTTCGGCTCACGCCAAGACTCAGATTTCTTGTCTAGCTTGGGCCTCTCCCTCTATGCCGTATGTCACTGAATCCCGGCCATAGGCAGGACCGGTGACTCGGCAGGAAGAGGAGAGACAAGAACCACCAACTCCCGTAGGAGATACAAAGAGGAGACCCAGCGTCAGCAGCACCGGCACCGAGTCCACTAAAGTTGAGAATATTTCTATTTCCCCCGAAGTCGAATTACCAAAGAAGAAGAAACCCAAGAAAGCATCGCAGCAAGGTCAGCCAGCTCACTCGGCTCCTTCTCAGAAGGAAAGGAGGAGGTCAACCCCGCTCCCTCAAGCCAGCAGGAGTCAATCTCAGCCGGCTTTGGCGGGTCAAACAAGGGCTGTGCCCATGAAGCCAACAGGGTCTAGGCAGCAAAACCTGAGTTTTAGCCAAGGCGCCACGCTGCAGCAACCAAAACAGCCAACAACAACAACAAAGACACCCGTTTCCACGGGTTCATTTGCAAAAGCTGCGGCTGTGCATGAGCCGAGTGATGCTACATGACATGTGCCACTCCACCGAAGCCCAGCTGCTACTAGGAGCGCCGCTGGAGCTGATAGGAATAAAGTCCTCGTCTTGAATCGGACAGCTAGCTGGCAAAGCCTTGGCTCGGCTGAACCTTTTTCTCTGGAATGGAATGCGGCTACTGACCATGAGGTTTCCTCGGGTAATCCTTCCACGCCTGCGCAACAAGAAGTGGTTCTCGATCCGCAAACCGTGGCCGAGATGACCCAAGAAGCTATTGGCTTGTTATTGCGCGTCAATCGGATCAACGAGGTAAAACCATTTCACTCTTTTGCATTCTGAGTGTTTATATATATGCCCTAGTCCCCGAGGTTACTACCGAGTAAAGCATTTACTCGGATGTAAGCTCAAAACTGAGTAATATTTCCCTTGATGTTTGCCGGGATTCAACGTTGACATATTTAGTCGACCTGAATCTCATATGTTTACATGTTTACATTCCTTCTCCGTAGGTCTCCTATAATGCTCACACCAAGTGCTTTCAGACTTTGATGTTCAAGTATCAGAAACTCCCTGTTGAGCACATGGATCTTGTTGAGATGAATGGCAAGGGTTTGTACCTTTATTCGGCTCCTTCCCAACTACGCATTTTCCTGTTTTAATTTCCTCTTTGGTATTTTTTGTTCCGTAGCTACAGCTCAAGCCACTATGGATGAACTGCATAAGCAACTCTCGGATGTAGAAGGTACTCCCTTTTCCCATGCTGTTATTATTGCTTTATAGATTTAGATCCTTCTCTCCATATTTTTATATCTCGGTGTAGCCGAGAAAATTTTACTTGCAGAGAGACTCCAAGATACTGTGTCAATGCCAGAACTTATGGATCATTTTCTAGAACAAGCAGGGCAGCACCTGATCAAGCTAAAGAAAGAGCGAGATGAGGTGTCCTGGCTCCCGCACCAGATTTCCGAGATGGAAAATAAACACGAGACTGATATTGAGGGGCTGCGCCAGGAGTTTGCCGAGGAACGGGACCAGTTTTCGGGTAAAATCGAGAAGATCGAGGGGCTGCTTAAAGATGTCGAGTCGTTAGTGATCTCGACTCAAGAAGACTTCATCGCTCTTCGGTCTAAGTCAAAAACTTGGCAAACTGACCTCAGCCGCATCAACTCATATCTCGGTAGTGAGTTCTTACTCTTTATTGTGTTCTGCTTTCCAACACTTCCGTTTAATTCAATCTTTTCCTGATGTCCTTCCTATTTTGCAGAGAACTTCCCTAAAGCTGACATATTTACCCTTACAGCTATCAAAAATGTCCGGTCCGAGTCAAGAGATCCAGAAGATCCTAGTGGCAAGGTTACCGTTGATGAGCATCTGGCTGCACTTTCTGAGTGTGCGAAGGCCCTAAAGTCTTGTGGAGTTGACCAGCTCAAGGCTACTATCCATGTCTTTAGGACATTGTGTCCCGAGGAGGAAACTACAAGACCATTGACATGCTCGCAGAAATACTCATGCTCTCTGAACATAGGATGGACCAATGGCGTGAGTCGGCCGACCGAGCTGCTGCGGACAAGGCCCTTTCCTTCGTCCTTTCATGGTATGAGACTATCAATCTTGATGTCTTGCAAAACATGAGGGAAGGCGCCAAGTGGACCATCGACCCAGAGCTCATCAATAAGTGTCAAGGCGAGCTTATGCTTTTCTAGAGTACACTAATGTCCACGCTACGTGTGATGGGCCCAGCTTTCTCGATGTTGTCGTGCAAGTTGAAGACGAGGATGAAGAATGTGATAGAGAGGACACCGAGTCAGATGTCCCGGCATCGTACGAATCCTTTGTCCTAGCTGCAGATGCCGACGCGTCGAGTTCTAGGCCTGCCGGGTCATCTTCTAGCCCTACCGCCTCGTAAGCTAAAAACACTCTTAAGTTTCATGAGATCCCCGGTATGCCGGGTGAAGATGTAATAAATATTGCAATCCTTTTGGTGGAAATTGCACTATGGTTGTTAAACTTCTTAAGATTTTGGCTTATAGACGAATCACTTTGGGGCAAATCCCCGAGTTTTGTTTGTTCCCTCAATACCTTAACTTTCGATTTTGTCTACCTTTTTTGGCATTCGACATTAGAGTCTCAAAATCATAGGGATTAAGCTAACAGTACTTGAAACCATGAAACTTGACATAAAGTCATCCGAAATATAAGCCGACATTTCCTGCAATGGGTTAGTTAAACATAATTTCGGCTCGCACTTTTTCCTTTCCGTTATTCATTTTTCATGTTTACTCGCCTTTGGTCTTTTGCTCTTGCTTGCCATGAAGCCGCATTTCGGAAAACGGCTAAGTCAAAGAGTTGACCTCTAGCGTTTATACATTACTATTTCGAGATAAGAGATAAAAAGTGATGCCAACCGACATAGATAATTAAATGCTGAATAAAAACAACAACAAGTAAGAGGGGGAGTCCCCGAGTCAATTTTCGAGTTACGGCATCTTTGTTGATAACACATAGCCGGCATATAGGTCCGACATATGAGAGTTTAGAGATACATACATTGCCTTCCTAGGTATATAAAGGACGAAGCAATGCCACATTCCATGGTCTTTTGGTTTCATCACTTGACTTGTCCACCTTGTTCTTTTGTGCTTCTCAAGCATCTATCGAATAGTATGAATCATTATGCATAGCCTTGCTCACAATGAAGGGACCTTCCCATGGAGGTGATAGTTTTTGCATTATAGTAGTGCGTTGCACTAGTCTGAGCACCAAATCCCCTTCTCTGAACACACGAGGGTTAACTTTCAAGCTATGATAGCATCGGAGACTTTGTTGGTATATGGCAGATTTGGACAATGCCAATTCTCGTGCTTCTTTGAGTAAGTCAACTCCATTTTCCCGAGCTTCTTTTACCTCGGCCTCTATGTATTGACTTACTCTCGGTGAGTCATGTTCTATGTCGGCATGCAAGATTACTTCTGCCCCATAGACAAGGAAAAATGGTGTATAGCCAGTTGATCTTTTCGGAGTTGTTCTTAAGCTCCATAGTACTGAGGATAAGTCCTCTATCCAATAGCCAACTATTCTATGTAGTGGTTCTATCAGCCGAGGTTTTATCCCGGATAGGACTAATCCATTTTCCCTTTCGACTTGCCCATTTGATTCTGGGTGAGCGACTGACGCTACGTCGAGTATTATTGGTTTATCCATGCAAAAATGAGCAAATGCTCCTTCGGCAAAATTTGTGTCTTTATCCGTGATTATACTGTGTGGGTAGACATATCTTAGGATAATATCTCTTAAGAATGTCACTGCTGTTTTTCCATCACACTTTTTGGTAGGTTTTACTTCTATCCATTTGGTAAACTTGTCGACCATGACGAGTATGTGAGTCATACCACCTCGTGCGTGTTTGAATGGTCCCACCATGTCCAAGCACCATAATGCAAATGGCCAAGTGATAGGTATAATTTTGAGTTCAGACGCCGGCATGTGTGTTTTAGCCGAGTATCTTTGACATTGCATTTCTTCACCAATTCCTCTGCTTCTTGTAGTGCACTTGGCCAATAAAAACCATGTCGAAACGCCTTGGCCACTAATGCTCTATACAAGGCATGGTGCCCACATTCCCCTTCGTGGATGTCCAGGAGTATCTGTTGACCTTGCTCCGAACTAACACATCGCTACAACACATTAGTCACACTCCTTTTGTAGAGCTCCTTGTTGATGATGGTGTAAGTTTTTGCCCTTCTTTTTGTTTGCCTGGCCAGTATTTCATCACTCGGCAAGGTTCCATCCTTCAAGAAATGGAATATTTGTTGTGCCCAAATTGGTATGACTGGTGCCGGGTCAACCTCTTCATCAATCTCCATGGGCTCTGTCGACATTGCCTCTGCCGACATAACCAGACCAGTCCCCGGGTTTGATTCGGTAGTCCCTGGGTCGAATGGAATAGTCCCTGGGTTACTCGAACTTGTCCCCACATTGATATACATTGGTACAACATCTGGTTCTTGGCTTTCTAGGATAAATATTGAATCCGATTTGGGTGACGGCTTAATTGATGGCTTTTTGAGCTGTTCCAATGCTATGCTTGGTGGTATTGCTTGCTGAGATGACCCTATCTTGGACAAAACATCAGCTGCCTCATTTTCTGCTCTTGGTATATGGTGAAATTCGCATCCGTCAAAGTATCATGAAATTTGCAGGACAAGGAAACAATACAGTGCCATGTTTGCATCCAACGCGTCCCAATGACCAAACACTTGCTGACTTAACAAGTCCGAGTCACCAAAACAATGGATTCTACTGATGCCAATCTCCTTATACACTTTTATCACATGGACAAGTGCTTCATACTCGGCGATGTTATTGGATGTCGCGAAATGGATCTGGAACAGATACTTAAGTTGATCCTTTTTGGGTGAGGTGAGGGCTATGCCGGCACCAAGACCCGTTTTCATTTTGGACCCGTCAAAGTGCATCCTCGAATAGTTCGAGTTGGGCAATGGTGGGTTTGTAACATCCCAATTTCAGCAACCCTGATTAAATTTCCAGAAGGCAAAAATCAGGGGGAACAAAAACTTTTTCTTGCAATGTGTGCTTACTTGTTTTCTCATGATCAAGAAACTGCTTGTATATTAGTGCGTACTCCTCATCTCAACACTACTTTACAAAAACTATTTTACAAAAGGGATGTCTTGGATCATCTTTCATATTCTCAAATGTTCTGGCATATCAAAACCTGAGCGAAGATGACTTTGACCCAACAAATTACTTTACTAGTTTCCATTTCCAAAACTATGGAGACATAAATAGATCTCCTTATGTTTTCAAGACAGAACCTTCAACTACTCTTATCCCTAGGATTTCCAAAACTTTGTTACAACCTTTTCATCTCAATCTTGGTAGAGATACCAAGATGGTACTTACCTTACTTCAAAGCAAATCCCCTTTCAACCTATCCATCATTACCTCAATCTAGGCTTTATGGTAACCCTAGTACTAGTTGGATAAGTAATAAGATGAATTGCCTTGATCTGTTGATTGATGAATTGCCTTGATCTGTTGTCTGATGAATTGCCTTGATTTGCTGATTGCCTTGTTTCCTTAGGAACTAGAGTGAGATAATCTAGTAGCTCATCCCTTAGGACCCAATATAGGCTTGTGATCATCAATCTCAAAGCAAGCATCCAAGTCTGGATCTATCCTAAGCCACTCAAGTGATCATCTCATCACATGCTTATCTCTATCCAAGGCTAATCCCTCTGGATGGTTTCCAACCCAGTGGAGACCCAATCTAAGAATGAATACCATCTACTTAGTTAATACCTCAACATCATCTCCTTGATCACGAGTTTGGAACCTAGCATCCTCTCAAAAACTTCTACACTTACACTCTAGTCTAAATTCTCAAAACTGCCAAAATGGCTAAGTCAGGATTCCTTATCTAGATTCAATCTTTAGAGCTCTACCTATTCCAACCTGTGTGTAGTCTTGAGATTGTACTTGAACCAAATTGTAGTAAATCTTTAGTACTAACAAGGCCCACTCTTTCCCTTGGATAAGCCATTCCATGTCCCACTCCTCCATGATGGTTTTGTAGTCAAGATAATAATCTTTTCTGCAAATCTTATCATCTTTCCTACTTTCGCAAAAGCTCACATCTATATGCCACCTCCCCTTGGACAACTATTTGCTTGGTTATGATCTAATAATCATAGCATATCAATCCCCACTCTACTTGTTTCCATTGGAACCTTGTGCTTCTTAAATCCACATGGTTTAGGAGGCTACCTGATGTATCTGTTATGGCATCCCCATTTTTAACAAATTTTGCCATCTCCTCTACACCACCACAAATCCAACCAAGACCAACTCTTACTTCCATGATCATATATATAACTTGGTCTATCCATCCATATACCTTTTGTACCAAGGTGAGCTCTGAGCTCCCTAATCCAACCTTGTTTAGGTGGCATCAGAATAACCAAACCCTAGATCCTCCAAAAATGTAGTTTCCACCCTTTTCAACACTTTCCTTCAAAACCAAGGTTGATATTGATTCCTACATCAAGTCCACATCATCCCCCTTGGATATAAGCATCCCCAAATAATTCCCACAATTATTTGGATTATCAAACTATTTTATTTCCTTTACTTACCAATATCTTAAGATCCTTGTCTATAAAGGAAAGTTTGTTTTTCTCCAAATAACTTTGCCAACTCAATGCATAATTGAGTTCTCCATCTCATATCCCATC
This sequence comes from Avena insularis, assembly GCA_023614405.1. Lineage (NCBI taxonomy): Eukaryota > Viridiplantae > Streptophyta > Magnoliopsida > Poales > Poaceae > Avena > Avena insularis. Next base: position 96,403,441 of record CM042691.1, read on the forward strand.
TTTCCAACTCAAAAATAAATATTTTTGATATTCTTAATTATTTCTTTTTGCCCTTTTTCTTAAATGGCAGAAACAAGAAATAATTCCCCCAAAATACTTTATCACCTCAATAAATCCCAATAAAATTCCTCAAGGTGTAGTATGGTATTTAGGACCATACCACATCAAAAACCAAGCTTGTACAAGATACAAATAGCATCTAAGATTCCTTAATCTATTTCTGCACTTTTTGAATAAGTGCATTTAAATGGGATTATAATCATTAGTAAAATCCCATTTAAATATTGGGGAGATTATTTGACCTATACCACCTACCAGTACCATTTCCACACCTTGTCCAATACAAATTTATCAACTTCCTTCTCAAGCCTCCATTTGATCAAATTTGCAAAAACCCTCAAACTCAAATCAAACAACAACCAAACCAGCACCAAAACTTGTCAAGTACTTCTCATCAGCACCCACACCTCCTATGGTCGACATAGCACTGTAGCCTCACTTGACACTTGTCCCCTAGAGTTTGTAAAAGAGAGAGAGGAGCAAGACTTGAGTATCTTTGAATTAAAAAGGGACAGCAACTCCCACTCCTCCTCCACCCTCTCTTCCACGAACCAGGGCCCCACCACACTGCTCCTCCGCCCTCAGCACCCAATGGGGAGGCCATGGACCGGCTCCATGCTCATCCATGAGCCACACCCACCATAGACCTCTCCCCTCGGTTTATAATGCCCATAGGCCACTCAACACTCCCCTCTCTGCCTCATTTGCTCCCAACCACTCCCAAACGCACCCCAGAGCTTCCCCATCCTCCTCCTTGCTCTGCCCGACTCGTGAGAAGAAGAACACGAAGCCTCGGCCCTCTTCCAAAAACCGAGCAAGGCCCTCTCCCCCGAGCTCCCCTCCCTTTGCATGTTACATTTTCTGAACCCCCTCCCTCCTCTGTGTCTAATCCTACCCCTTCTCTGGTGCAGGAACGACCGCAGGTGGCCTCTCCAGCGAGCCCTCTTCGGACACCACTGTGCGAGCCAACCCCGGCGCTGATACTGCCTCTTCCACCCGTCACCGGCGTCACCGTCGCACCCTCCGGTGAGCCCCACTGCAACTCCCACCGACCCTATCTAGGGTTTCCTCCCCGCACACCGAGTCGAAGGGGGAGGACGACCCTTGGCCGTCCGATCCTCCTCAATCCAACGAGCCCCCTCGCGCGTACCCCTTCATAACGCAGGCCGCCGAGCCTCTGACTCTGCTGGGTCGCCGCTAGTTGCCCGTCGCCCCCGCGCGCCTGTTGCGTTTGGGCTGGCCTGCCTCGGTGCGGCCCGTTGCCCTCAGGATCTGGCCCAGGCACCCTCTGCCTCTCTTTCTTTTATTCCTTTATTAACAGATCTAAAAAATGGTTAGTAGGTTTAATCCCAAACAAAAATGTAAAATACTTCAAAACTACCAGATCTAAATTTTCTCAAGTGCCTGGAAATTTTCCCCAACATGCAGATCCTGTTTTGCACCAAAATAAGATTTGGATTAAATCTGATAAATCATTTACTAAGCTATGTCCAGAACCCTAAATAAATTCTCCAGTAAGTTTGGTAAATCCAAATGAACTAAATCCTCTTGGTAAGGAAAGGTATAAACCATACCTTTCAAATCCCACTGGCCCCAACCTATTTTGCTTCCTAGATTACCCCTGGTGAAAATAATAAAAACAGGCCTTTCTAACTTTAGGAATTTCCCTAGGATAAACCAAATGAGTTTTGGACCTAATTCCAACTCTTAGATGACACACACATCCATATCCTTCATAACCCAACAGCTCATAATTTTATGAGTCTCTGTTTATTTTTAGTGAATTAAACCCTTCTATGCATGGTTTATTCACTAATAAAAACATTACAGTAGCTATGTAACTCCAAAAAGGTTTATTCCAATATATAAAGAAAGGTATTCTCAGCACCTAACATGTGTCCTTGGAATCAACTAAAAAGCTTCTGTAGATTAAATCTGATGAAAAAGACAAATCCTATCCAGTACTGCCTTTGGGAATTTCTCAAGGGTATTCTGGTAATTGTTTTGAGGAAATTCCAACTCCTCTTGTTTAATTCCCCCCAATAATACCTTTTCACCGAAGGAAATAATTTTTTGAACTCCAGAGAAGTTCTGGTGAATTATTTCCTAAAAGCTATGGTTTTACCCACTATAAAATCCATTATAAATCAAGGGAAATTGATAAAATAGTGAAACCACTTTTGTTGGCTTCATTTTATCAATACCTATCTGATGGTATCATTTTTATACCATGGTATCATACAGATCCAGCCCTTGGTCAAAAACCCCTCTCTCAGGTAGTTCCTAGATTACAAACCCAAAGGGAATTCTTTCCCTAATACCTCCCAATCATCTTCCAATCCAATCAAATCAAACCTCCAACATCCTACTAATGTTTATCATGTATCTATCCTTTTCTTGTTGTATGGTTTGATGATTGTATGCCTTGTATTGATTGGTGTACTGTTTGTTTGCATGTATGCTCGATAACGACGATAGTTGCGATTGTGTGACACCGAGAAGAAGGAAGCATCCGGGGTTATATTTATTATCATTATTGGTTATCTGGTTATCTAACGCCGTCAAGGGACTTCTCGCTGGTAACAGGCAAGCCACCATTCCTGAACTCCTGTATTTACCTACTCCCGTTTATCAGGTGTTTTATATCTCGTTTATAAATTGCATGATTAAAGGCAGGTTTTGTATTCAAATAAACAGACGTGAGTAACTTGTCTCCTCCAAGTTATGAGTGAGTGTCCCTTTGACACCTACCCTATTTACACCTACTTTTACCCCTTAGAACGAGGCTAAGATGATTAGCATCTTCCCTCTTGGAACCCATGGAATTTCAATGATAAAACTATTTTGGGTTATACTCTACTACAAAGTTTTCAAAATAAAACCCTTAGAAAGAGGCATCGTTTCCGAGTGGAAGTTTTAACAAAGAAAATATGAGGTGGATGAAGAGAAAGTCAAGCAAGAGAAAGGAAGGGATGTTCTAAGCCAATGTTCGGAACAATTTTATCCATGCAACCACATTACCCCAGATGTTGGGGCTTAGCTCGTAGTTTGTGATCCTTAGCCGGGGCTGCTCTTACTCGCTAAAGGGGAGAAATCCCCTGAAATCCGAGCTACCTATAGGGTAAGGCACTGGTGCAAAAATTGGTTCTCTCGCGGACAGTATGCTTTTAGGTAGTACAGATGGAAGATTGTCACTATTGCTATCTGCCAGACTTCGGTCTGGAGATAGGGGTCAGTATGGAAGGAAGGACCAGGGTCGCCGTACCCCATACTCGTACCGGAGAGAACAACCCAAAAGGAAAAACCACCGTTGCTAGGGATGGACAAATGAAAAGCGTAAGTTTGATTATCCGAGCCCCTGTATACCGTGTGTAGCAGGCCGTGGTTTTATCCCGACGGATGTATTGATCCTTGTGGGTAAAGTGCAAAAACTCTGTAGAGTCTAATCTATTCGAATAGTCGTGTCCACGATCAAGGACGGTTGGAATGGCAAGTGCTAGGAGGAACCTTCGGATAAGTTATGAGGAAACAAAGGATGTGACTTGGTCACAAGGAAAAGATAAGAATATTATGGGTTTTGGCCAGAATGGTCTATAAGGTTTTACAAAGGGTTTTACAACATAACATTTTCTAACATCTTTTTAACAAGGATGTGGAGCTGTCCAGGTTTTCCAAAAAGGAGGCATATTTTATAAAAAAAACTCTTTTTCAACAAAGATGTATATATGCCAATGTTATGCTTTTCCTTCAAAAAAAACAACTATAGTCTAGAGCTATCTCGCCACAGCCAGATATGCATTATCTTATTACCTTGTCTCAGTGGTTTGCGAGTACATTCAAAGTACTCACCGGCATTGTTCCTGGCTATTTACGTGGCCAGATTGCAGATGTTAAGAAGGATCAAAGGTTCTGACGTCTATGCGAGCTAGGCCGTCTTCCTAGTCAGTTGCCTGTAGGTTAAGGCACGGGCTCTGCGCTGAAGACTTCCTCTATTTGTGTTGTAATCGCCATAATGGCCCCATTGTAAGTTTTGTATTCGTTATTGTAAGGATGATGTAATGATACTAGTCGGTTATGCTCACGGCTCACTAATCATGGGAACGTGAATTATATGCATAACGGGTATTCTCGGACCGTAAATCCGGGGTGCCACAGGATCGTATTGCATTTCTGCCCAATCGACAAAAAAGTCAGCCAATGTCTAAGACTTAATAGCTTCCTGCTTGTCATATTGTGGAGTATATAGTGCTAGCTCTATGGCCCATTTTTCCACTCCGCCACTTGCATCTTTGCTACCTAGGATGTCCAAGATAGGTGCTTCACATATTACTCGAATTAGATGTTCCTGAATGTAATGTTTTATCTTCTTAGCTGCCATATACACCCCATATGTCATTTTCTGATAGTGAGGGTAATTTTGTTTTGATGTAGAAAGCACTTCTCTCAAGTAATATACTGGCCTTTGGACTGATTTGCCCTCTTCTTCGAGCTCTACCACTCTCACTATGCTAACCACTCGATTAGTTGCAGCGACATAGAGCAGCATTGGCTCTTTGGATAGTGGTAAGGCAAATATTGGTGTCATTGCCAACATTTTCTTAAGATCATGGAAAGCGCTATCAACTTGCTATGTCCATGTAAACTTATCTAATTTTTTCATCAGTTGATATAATGGTGAGGATGCTCCACGTGGCACTTCGTTGGTAACCCCAAGCGCAGGGTGTGAAGAGCAAGAAACAAGTTTTCGATGAGTTGAGACCGAGGTTATCGAACCAGAAGGAGGAAGGAAACGTCAAACAGGTGTTGCAAGCAACGCAGAGACCTGCACAACACAAACTCAAGACTTTGTCCCAACGAATCAGTGAGGTTGTCAAGCTCACCGGTTTGCTGTAACAAAGGATTAAATGTATGGTGTGGAAGGTAATGGTTTGCAGCAAGCAAACATGTAACAGTGGAAGATGTATCAATGCTAAAGATTGGACTGGGGTCCATAGTTCACTAGAGGTGCTCTCCTTAGATAAACAACATGGCATGAAGGGTAAACAAATTACAGCAGGGAAATTGATAGGAACTGAGCAAGGCATAACAATGCAATTACTAGTCAGAAAGATCCTATGATATTCGATTGGGCAATACAACAAGATACATAGAACGCCATCCAACTCCATCTATGACTAGAAGTCCACCTTCAGGTTATCATCCGAACCCCCTCCAGTATTAAGTTGCAAGCCACAGACAACTGCTTTAAGCAAAGTGTGCAAGGTAAACAATCCACATGTTCCATGAACAAGAGACCGTTGTTTCTCCCTAGTAGCAACAGCACATCTACAACCGAAGAGATTATTTTCACTTCCCTTGGAAAATATAGGCATGGACCCACTATCGAGCATAAATACCCCCACTTGGAGTCATTAGAAACTACTTGGCCAAGATAGCTACTAACAACGGAGAGCATGCAAGATCACAAACAACACATATATGATAGAATCATAAAGACAAAACCATTAATAAAACCAACATAATAATCTCAATATCCATTAGATCCCTGCAAACACAACATACATGATTACAAATAGATTAGATCTTGATCATGAATGGAGCTCACAAGATCTATACATGAAAGCACAAAGGAGGAGATACAACCATCTAGCTACTACATGGACCCATAGTCCAAGGTGGAACTACTCACACATCATACCGGAGAGAAGACCTATGGGATGGTCTCCCCTCCGACAGGGTGCTGGGAAGAACTCCAGATCCCCCTGATCTAGGGACGATGGTGGCGGCAGCTAAAGACGGTTTCGTTGATATTTGATCGGGTTGTTAGGGTTCCTGCATAGGGCGCTTATTATAGGCGAAGGGGGAGGCCGAGGCGGCGACCAGAGAGACCACACCCCTCCTAGGCGTGGGGAAGGGCCCACCCGCGCCTAACGTGGGTCTAGCCGCCCTGGCTTGCCTCTCCGGCTTCCCTCTAGTCTTCTTGTTCCCCACGTAAAGTAATTGACTTTGACAGTTGTCCCGTCCAATTCAGAGAATATTTCTTTACTAACTTTTCTGAAACGAAAAACAACAGAAAATAGGCATATGGCACTGTTGCAACTTGTTAATAGGTTAGTACCAAAAAACATGTAAAAAAACATCTCAAAGTATAGACAAGTAAAGCAAAGTAGATACTAAACAAGCATGGAGCATCAAAAATTGTAGATACGTTTCCGACGAATCAACATCCCCAAGCTGAACTCCTGCTCGTCCTTGAGTAGGTAAGTGATAAAAGAATAATTTTTGAGGTGACATGCACCCTCACAATAAAGATCCAACCATTTGCAAGCATTGAAAGCTGGGATCAAAGAACTCTAAACATGTGCATGAAAGATATAGTTCTAACAATAGGACATAATAACTATGCATGCAACATGAAAGGCTACAAACAAAGATCATGAATAACATGTATTGAAAAATGTTTGTTTGTTTCACATACAGAAAACATAGCATAGTGCCAATCATCTTGTCCCTCATATAGTAGCAATATACATGCATAGGACACCTTCAAAGTTCACAAGGGTGACTAGAAACAAATAGCACAAGAACAAGTAATATCACATTATGCATCAATCAATAAGCTTTGGAACACTGCACACAGAATGACAACTATGCTCTCTTAATGGTGCCTAAAGGTAGAAGGTGGAGACTCAATAATGGTGGAAGAAAGGACTTTTGGTAAAGGAAGCGGGGATTACAAGTTTCAAAAAGAGCTTCCAAAAATTATGGTACTTGTTAGCTTTCAGCCCTCATTGCCCCTATCATAAGCATCTTGAAGTGATTAAGGTTAAAGTGGCAAAGATGGAGTATATGCTTGGCGAAGTATAAGTTGGCAATCTCAAGTCCCTTGAATACGAGGGCCACACCTCATGCATACTCAACTTTGGGCCCAGGTTAGTTCTTGTCATTCTAAGTATTTGCATATCATTGAGAACCGCCAACGGGGTACCCCTTGCACATGGTACAGGAGCTTTCCCATAACCAAAATGACAAGGCAAGCATACAATGAGCATCTCAGCAATCTTCTTATGTACCATGGGAATATGGTGCTTTTTTCTCTCTTTCCTCTTTTCTCAAGGTGTCTGTTTTTTTATAAGAAGAATGCTTCATAGATTTCACTATGGTGATGCTGTAAGTTTCCACCATGATTAGGCATGGCTTAGGCTAGCAGCCCAGGCGTTTCTCTAACACAGAATACAAACTCCATGGACTTACAAGTTCCCTCTTTATTTCACACCGGTGACATCCATAAACAAAAGAGCATGATATCAACTGAGTACAAAGTACAAGTGCAATGTTGAAAACGTTCCCCGTGATAACACGGTTCTGCTAATTCCAACGTATAAGTGCAAGCATATATAACAAAGTTGTCACAATGGTTCAAGTTTATTAGGGGCAAAGAATATAAAGTGTTCCACCAAGTTCGTGAGGGCTTTAATCACTAAGTTTTCACATAAAAAATAGTTTTTTAATTGGAAGATAGTTGAAAACAAGAATATACTTGGAATGGTGTAGCACACCATGCATAGGATTTTATAGTGGACACTTTGGAATAACTTGGTTTCTTGGGAGTGGGAAGCATGAGTATAACTTACTCATACAAGTGGAGGCTAGCAAAAGACTGGGAGCAACCAACTAAGAGAGCATAATGGCCATAATCATGCAGTGCAACAAAGCATACTAATCAAAGCAAAGAGTGGTACTACAAGTCAAGGACTAAATGATCATAGAGGCTAATGGTGACTTGTCATAGTCATAACATGGTGTTAGCATGTGCCAAGTCAACCTAAGTAAAGCATCAAAGGAGAATACCACAATACTATGCTTTTGCATGCTGAAACAACGCATAAATTTCTTCAAGGCACACTAAGCAATCCCAATTGTTTGGAACAAGACATGCTACAACAATAATCACTAAGCATAAGGTCAAAAAAACACCTAGCATGTCATGCTAAAGTCTAAGTCACAGTCAATGCAAGCTCCTCTTGCACTTCAAGCAAGAACTTACTACTCCTTTCCAACACCAAGCAACTTATTTGCAAAACAACACAGCGGGAACGGGGGTCCAAACTACTTTATTCAAGCAAACTAAACAAACTAAGCAAAGCAAACGAAAACTAAGACGCTCCAAGAAAAACACAACTGTGCATGAAACAATAAAAACGAAGTGTCTAGACAGACCTGAGCTTTTTATTGATGAAAAAGGGGATGCCTTGGGCATCCCCAAGCTATGACGCTTGTACCTCATGGATATTTCTTGGGGTGAGACCATGGTGGCATCCCCAAGCTTGAGCTTTTGTCCATTCTTCATCTCATTGCATCATTCTCTCTCTACACCTGAAATTTTTCCTTCATACAAAACTTCACACAATCTTCATTATCAACATTAGTGTATTCAAAAGATATTAGACCCCTGGCAAAGCTTTGGAACAGCAAGGCTTTTCACTAAAAACACAAGCTTGTAGAGGTCCCAACCTTTAATAAGGTAGAGGTCCCTTTGTTTACAATGCTAGTCCCTGGATCAATAGCTAGCATCCACAGCTAAGATGTAATATCAAGAAACAAAGGTCATAATACAACTTTATAACCAGGAATAAAATAATTCATAACATCTTACATAACTCATTTGGCTATCTCATTACAATGCAGCAAAAATAACTATATAGCATGGAGTCCTTCATCTTCAAAGTTCCACATGCAATCATGTTGGTTGTAGACTTGTAATCCTAATCAACACACTTCACTAACATCAAACAAACCTGCAACATAATAAGTTACAGCCACAAGGGTCAATACATTTGAATTGTATTGGCAAGTGATACTATGGTATAATAGTGGTATCTATCATCTATATGCATTTGGCTAAGTGGAGCTTAGGCTTGCTTTGCTCAAAATAGATTTTCCTTATAAGTTGAAAACACTAAGTTTTTTGTTTGTCAAAATCACCTAAGGCATCTATCAATAGAAATTGGTGATCCTTTAACCCTTGTTCAACCATAAGTTTTTAACTTATAAATTGGGATGAGGAGATCCTTGATAGCTTCCATGTCTTGATGCTCAAATTGTCCATTGCCGGGGACACGGCTAAGTACTTAGATTTTACTCTCTCGAGAGGTGGTGCACTTTCCCCACAAGACTCGACATGCATCTAGACAAGATCTTTCAAAAGCCTTCCATTAGACCAAAATGGACGCGTTCCCAAACCTATCACCCCCTACCACCAACTGTCCATCTGGCTAAGTTATTGCAACCTATATGATCCAGGCAGAGCCCATAATGCCAAGTGGTTTCACTTGAAGCTTCTCAACATTTGACATCTCAAATCTCTTTGTTCCTGGGTGGATTTCCACAAGTGAGATACACTAGGGTAGGCCATAAATATGGGGCCCTGTGTAACCACTCAACACAAACCATTCTTTCCTTTCCACCCAGGTGATTCATTCACATAGTTGTTTTATTAAACAAAACACAAGTCATAGACTTAGAAATATTTCATAGCATGAATATAATTCACCCTTGTTTTCTACTAGCTAAGCTAAGCATGATAGTAGTAGGGATCTCAACTTAGTAAAATTTTACTAAGGCATCATATACTAGGATTTCCCAAGGCATAGCATACTTAGTAAAAATTCCATGCAAGTCCTACTCAAAAATATCACTAATGCATAGTGAAAATAATGGGACAAAAGAATGAAGAACCACTTGCCTTTTTGGTAGATAATATAAGCTCACTCCTTGATCTTGCAATAGTCACACTCTTCAAATTTCACTACAATTCAATCAAGGCACAAATTCAATCTATCATTAAAACAATTCATCACATAAATAATAAAATATAAAGCAATGCATCCAAGCATGCAAAAATATTGTTTTATTTGGATAAGTGGTTTCTAATAGGTTATAAACATTTTAAAACACCTATTGGTCATTTATAAAAGTGGCAAAACCATTTTAAATCAAGTTAGTGAAAATGGCCACTTTAAATCCCTTTTGTTTTGCTAGAATTGATTTTATTCAAAGAATAATTTCTAGTGTTTAGCCAAAATGTTTTTAAACACCAATATTAATGTTTATGGTCATAATTTTTTAAAACAAATCCATTTGCAAAGGGTTTCATCCAAAATCCAAAGCAACATTTTATTTTGTTGGAAATGCCTTTAAACAAAGTAATGATTCTCTAGGGTTCATGAAATATATTTTTAAATACCAATACTTGGTGTTTAGGGTCAGAGAGTTTAAATCAAATCATTTTCCAAAGGTTTTACTCAAAAACATTTTTACACCATAATCAATATTTTTATTTAACTAGAAATGCTTTTATTCAAAAATTTATTCCTTAGCATCACAAAATATACTTTTAAATCGACAAGTTGGTTTTTATGGTCAGTAGGTTCAAAACTATCCATTTACAAAAGATTTTACCCTAAAAACATTTTTAGAATAATTTTTATACTCATATTAGGCCTACATATGTTTCTGCAAAAGCAACCAATTTTACAGAAGCAATTCACTAAACAAAGGGAATGGTTGGAAAGTATTATTTTTTCTAATTCTATTGATATGAAGTTTGCAAAATTTGGACGTGTAGATTAAAAGTTATGAATTTTATAAAATCAAACATCTAATAGAACATTTCTGTTTTTAAAACAACAGCTAGGGCCACGTGTCTTGTTTTCATTGGAGCATACCGGTTAGCACGGACTGACTAACGTGGTCTATTAGATCTAAAGCATATCGCATGGCTCAGATTGATCCTTACCTGTTCGATAAGTTAATCTATCGCATCTGTAAGATCAAAATCTAACGGCCCTAATCGAATTAACCATAAACGGGCGGCGCTGCGACGGTGGCTGGCGGCGTCGCGCTCGGGCGGTGATGTTGCCGGCGATACAGGAAGCGAGAGAGAGAGAGGGAGATAGCTCACCGAGTTCGCCATGGAGTGCTAATGCTTAATGTGCTCGTGGGGAAGCAAGGGCGCACGGTGGCGTCGGCAATCTCTCGCCGGAGAAGCTCCTGTGAAGGGCGCGTCTTCTCGTCGTTGTTGGGGAGGGTACGGGTCACGCCAAGGCAAATAAAAAATGTCGTTAGATGCATGCAAGAAAGCCGAACACGTGAGTAACAGTCAGAGGGGAAGGGGTGTTCATAAGCTACCACGGGAGGTCGTCGGAGTTGATGTCGAAGACGGTGGCGCTTAGTCGAGTTCGTTGCCGGTGTTCTATGGCGTGCGCGGCCAAGCGGGCGGTACTGGGAGGTGCAAGGGACGATGGGGAGCACGCTCGTTTGCTCTGGGGGCAATGGGGAGGGTCGTGCTCGCCGGAATCGTCCGGGGAAGGTCGTCAGGGAAGTGGCATTGCTGCGAGAAATTGGATCAGTGTGGTGGCCGAGAGGGAGGGGCGAGTGAGGGGAATGATAGAGGAGAGACAGGAGTATAAGGGTGCTTGGTCGCTGGCAAGATTTACATATGCTTTCAACGCGAATTAATGCGAGGATTAAACGAGAGTGAATGGCAGCGAGGTGAGGGGAGAAACGGTCGCGGGGTGGGAAGGACGATGTTGACGTGGCAGAGGGTCTACGGGTCAGCGAGGTTGGGGGTAGCTTCGTGCGTGAGAAAAGAGTGGCTCGGGGACAGATAGGAGCCGGGTGGGCTGGTTACTGGGACTGGGTCAGGTTAGTTGGGCTGGGCTGGTTCTTTTTATTTTTTTCCACTTCTGTTTTCTTTTTCCTTTTCTAATTTCTTTTTCTGTTTTGATTTTATTCAATTGATTCAAATACTTGTTTGAATTCAAACTTTTCCCAAAACTTTCAGTAAGTTTTAATGTTGTTTATCAATGCATTTTAAAGTCCATTTTACAATAATTCTTTTATTCATTTATGGTTTATTATTTATTTATAATAGGCACTTGCCTTTATTCAAATAAGATTTTAATTATATTTTCCAACTCTTATTTGAATTCTAATTTTCACCAAACCTTTTTTAGTAGGTTTTATTTATTCAATAGGGTGATAAATAATTCACTTTGAATTATTTGAAATATTTTTAATATGATTTATTAATCATTCAAATTGGGCATTTGTCTTTAATCCAATAAAATCAAATGTTGTTCTAAATCTATATAAATCTTATTCAAATAATTCTTTTAAGTTATTTAGATAACATTTTAATCCACTTTGGTAAATTCCAATTTATTATTTTCTCATGATTTAATTATTCATTTACATTAGGGATTTTATCTTTATTCAAATATAATTAGAATATGGTTTAATCCCATATAATTTTATTTGATTATTCTTTATCCTTTTATTTTATTTGGATTTGAATTATCTTTGTTCCATTTTCTTATGGATTTAATTCAAGTTTTAAATTATCTTCTAAATAATTTCTTGGAATTTATTATTTAGTCTAGGAAATTTGTCTTGATTTAAATAAAATTGGATATTGTTCAATCCTTATGATTTTATTTAAATAATCTTTTAATCCTTTTTATTATTCAATAACTTCCATTTGTTTATGGATTTGGCCAAGATTTAATTTGGATTTTAAATATTCCTTATTTCTTTCTTTCTTGGTCTCATAAAATCCATATCCTTTTTATTTATGGATCCAAACTTGGTGATTCCAATTTGTATAATTTTATTTAGTATTTTTTTATCCTTTTAGGATTATTTTGCTCATAATTTGGTATGGATTTTAGATATGAGCTTTATTAGCTTTGGAAATTAATTCCTTTTAATTTATTAAATGCATAAGTTTTCATCCATGGTTCTGAATTAAATGAAACCAAATTCTATGATTTTATAATATTTTTGTTTGTCATTTTGATCACTTATACATGTTTGTTGGCAAAATTTTATATGGAACAAATCCATAGTCTTAGAGTAATCTTGGAAATGATTTCTTTCATTAGATCTTTTTAGGGTTTTGGTTTACTTTTCCAAATGTTTAATTTTCAGATACATTCATTGATGAATGCATTCCACTTGATTGAAATTTGTTGGATTCCATTTTCATTCAAAGTTTGTTCAAGATGGGTTTTGATGTTTCTATTTTAAAACAAAAAGTTTCTTTTCACCCTAAATTTCAATAATTAATTCTTTTGTTTATTTATTTTTCACATTTCAAAATTTGGAATATTTTTGGATTTGACAAAGCTAGTGTAGTAACTCCTTCAAAAAGATCAATTCAGCTAAAGAGAACTCAAAAAGGAATCAATAAGAAGCAAATGCAAATAATGGCAGAAATCTGTCAAAATAGACCAGCAGGTAGAAACCGATTTTTTCGACCATTTTCTGTTACTCAAATCAAAAAGTGTTGAACTAACAAAAGTTAACTAACATACTAGAGGATTTATTCATAAATTGTGAGCTCAATCCGAGTTATAGAGACTCCTCACGAATTTGTTTTGGTGGAGGACAGAAATCTGTTTTGGGACAGCAACTCCCCAAATCTTACTTCCCTCTCATTAGAGGTCATTCTTGGCACAAAAAGCAAATAAAAAGGATAAGGTGAGGTCATTATAGAAGTAATAACTTCCAATACTCAAGGAAACTCTTGGATTATCTTCCAACAAGTACTTTTCTTTAACGCCTTTAAGTTAGGCACGAGAAGCAAGAAGAATCAAGTATTTTCAAATGAAGAAGCATTAACATCAAACCTTGCTTTCAAAGGAGGAGAAAAAAGCAACTTCTCTCTCCTTATAGGGAAGTGTTCAATACCTTTCTTGAATGGAAATTGATATTTAATGGTGCCTTCTTTCATATCAATGATGGCACCAACTGTTCTAAGAAATGGTCTTCCCAAAGTATTAGGACAAGAAGCATTGTATTAAACATCCAAAACATAGAAATCAACAGGTACATAAGCATTGTTAACCATAATTAGAACATCATTAATACTCCCCATGAGTTTCTTCTTAGCATTATCATTGAGTGGGACATCCAAATAACAATCTTCCAATGGTGGCAAATCAAGCATTTCGTAAATCTTCCTAGGCATAATAGAGACACTAGAACCAAGATCACATGAAGCTTTGAGATCAAAGTCATTCACTTGTATATTAATAATGGGTTCCCAACTATCTTCTACTTTCCTAGGAATAGAAGCTTTGTGTTTTAGCTTCTCTTCCTTAATCATAACAAGAGCATCTGTAATGTGTTTAGTGAAAGCAACATGCATATCACCAGCATCAGGACTTCTAGGAAGCTTTTGTAGAAACATAATCACTTCAGAAATATTGTAACCATCAATATCAAAATCAAACTTAGTATCACTAGTAGTAGGATCAATAGGCCCAGGCATAGTAGCAGGAGGAATAGGGACTACTTGTGGTTTAGTGGTGATGGTGCACAGACTGTTGTTTCTATCAATTTCAGCTTCCCTTTCCCACCTAGCATGGAGTTGAGCTAAAAGCCTAACATTTTAATCAATAGTAACTTGTATGGAATGAGCAGTAGCAAATGTGTTTTCCATAGTTTCAGGTTTGGCATCCATTTTATTAATCAAGAAAGACTGACCTTCAAACAAAGAGGATATATTTTTCTCAACAGTTAAAAGATTTTCCTCTATAGTCTTATTGAAAGTGGTTTGTTTACTAATAAAGTCCTTGAGCATGACTTCAAGTTCAGAGGGGGCACTTCTAGCATTATTGTAAGAGCTTCCATAGGAATTGCCATTATTAGGATGATAAGGCCTATAATTGTTGTTGCTACCAAAATCATTCCTATAGGCATTATTGTTGAAATTGTTGTTTCTAATGAAATTCACATCAACTTGTTCTTCTTAAGCAACCAAAGAGGCTAAGGGAACAATATTAGGATATAGAGGAGCTTTCCCATTAACAAGCATAGCCATAATAACATCAATCTTTTCACTCAAAGAGGAAGTTTCCTCAACAGAATTTACCTTCTTACCATGTGGAGCTCTATCAACATCCCATTCAGAGTAGTTAACCATCATATTATCAAGGAGCCTTGTTGCAGCACCCAAGGTGAGGCCCATAAAAGTACCTCCAGCAGCTAAATCCAACAGATTTCTTGAGGAGAAGTTCAAACATACATAAAAAGTCTGGATAATCATCCAAGCAGTGAGTCCATGAGTGTAACATCCCAAAAATCATGGTTTAAAAAGTTGCATATCATTCATGCATCCTTATGCATTTGGGTTATTTTCAAACAAGGTTTCAAAATAAGAAGACATCTGTTTTGCCTATTATTTCATGTAAGAAAGGCAGTGGCTTTATTTCTACTTCCAAAATATGAGAATACTTTGATTCAACCAGAAAGGTGTAAAAGATGATTTCAAAGCTTGCTGAAAGTTTTCAAAACAAGAATCTAAATTAAAACCATTTATATGCCTATTATAAATATTTAAATAAGGCATGGTTTTATTTTACTTTCAATGGGCCAAAGTATTTTTGAGTAAACATAAATGTTTTATACAAAAATATGTGCATGGATCACTCTACAAAATTCCAAAAGTGGTTTGAATTTAAACTCATTTGAAAATGGATTCAGAAAATCAAAATAGAAAAAGAAAGGGAATAAGAAAATAAGAAAAGGCCGGCGCCACCTATTCGTCCCAGCAATAGAAGCAGCCCAGCAAGACCACCCGGGCCATTTCCCTCTCTCTCTCTCACGTGAGCAAGCCTACCCCGCACTCGCTGACCAGTGGCCCCAGACGCCACGTAGTCATCGTCCCCAAACCCCGTACCCCTCCCCCGACCCCGTCGTCGCCGCCGTTACCACCATCACTGCCGTGATTGAAGCGGGCTTAATTGTCGATCAATGTCGCGTAATTTCCTCGCCCCTCGCCGGCTATTTAATCCCCTCTCCACTCTTTTCCCTTCACCCAGTACTCTCTCTGCCACCAGGCTGCCAGCAATTCCACTCACGCCGCCACTGTCCCGAGCAGCTCCGGCGACATATTCCGGTGAGCACCGTGCCCCCCTTTGCCCCTCGTTCATACGAGCTTGTTCGCCTGATGTTTACACATCTTCACACCCTCTCTGTTTGCTCTATAATGCCCAGACGCCGCCTGGCCGAGCCCAAGAACGATCAAGCTCGCTGACTCCATGAGAAATCCTGGTAATCTTCGAGCGCCCCTTGCATTCTGCTTGTCCCTGTCGTGTTCGCCGTGTCCTTGCACATCTCCTAATACACCTGGTTTGTGCTAGGGCGATCCAGAGCATCGCCAACGTCTTCGCCACCGTGCGCCCGACGCCTCCAGCAACTCCGACGAGCCCTAGCCACCGCTACAGCACGCCCCCGCCCCAGCCGCATCCACGTTGAGCATACCCACGACCTCGCGACCTCGGTAAGCACCTACACTCCCTCTCCTACCCCCTAGATTTGCCGATCCATCGTTGGCAGAGCCGTCGCAGCCGCTGTGGCCATGAGCGCCGCCGATTTAGGGTAGGGGCGATTTGATCCATTGGATCTAGATCCAGTGGTCTAGATTAGACGCCAACCCAAAGGGGTAAGGGCAGATCTGAGCCACTAGATCTCACTTAGATCTAACGGTGCGCGTGCGTGATCCGCGCGAAACGGTACCGTCCAATCAGAGGTCGCCGCGTGTCTGCGTTTTTCTTTTAAAATTCAGATTTGATTTAATTAGATGATTAAACTTGTAAATTCAATAACTTTTGTTTTGTTTATCCAAAAAATGCAAATAATATATCAATGGAATAAAAAAATTAAATCCTACACATCTGTATGCTTGGTTTTTCATTTTGCCTCTATTAAAATAGAATTTTATGCAGACACATTTGTAGGCATATTTTGTATATAAAAATTATTTGGAATTTTTTTAAAGCCAAATTAAGTTTATTTAGTGTATAAATGTTTAGTTTAGTGTTTAATACTGTTTACTTGTCTTGTTTTGTTTGAGAAAAATCATCACATGGCATTTGCATGCATTCATATATTTTTGCTTAATTATTTGAAATATGAATTTGGTGCTATCATTTTATGTGTAGATTTTGGAGCTAGTGGTGATTGTGAGGATAGTTGATACTCCCACAACTACCAAAGCAAGTGGTTCTTCATATTTTTCTCCCAATATGTTGACTATGCATTAGTGATATTTTGTATAGGGCTTGCATGATGTTTTTTTTGCTAAGTATCTATATGTTATGCTTGGGAAATCCTAGTAGTTGTAGACTTGTTAGAATTTCCTCTAAGTTAAGATACTTGTTATATTGCCATGCTTAGCCTAGGTGTCAAACAAGGGTGGTATATACATATACATGCGATGGAAAATTTCACTAAGTCTTGTGACTTAGGTTTTTGCTTAATAAAACAACTAATTGAATGAAACACCTGGGTGGAATGGTAATTGCATGCATGGATTTTTGTTGAGTGGTTACCAGAGCCCATTTTCATGGCCTACCCTGTGTATCTCACTTGTGGAATGACACCCAGGAACACAGGGATTTGAGATGCCATATGTTAAGAAGCTTCTAGTGCAGCCACATGGCAATATGGGCTCTGCCTAGATCATATAGGTTGCAATAACTTAGCCAAATGGACAGTTGGTGGTATGGGTGATAGGTTTGGAGCGCGTCCATTTTGGTCTAAGGGAAGGCTTCTGAAAGATCTTGTCTCGACGCATGTCGAGTCTTGTGGGGAAAGTGCACCACCTCTCGAGAAGGAAGAATCTAAGTACTTAGCCGTGTCCCCGGCAATGGACATTTTGAGCATCAAGACATGGAAGCTATCAAGAATCTCCTCATCCCAATTTCTAAGTTAAAACTTGTGGTTGAAAAAGGGTAAAGGTTCACCAATGTCTATTGGTGGTTCCTTAGGAGTTTTTGCCAAACAAAAACTTAGTGTTTTCAACTGATAGGTAAAACCTATTTTGAGCAAAGCAAGCCTAAGCTACACTTAGCCAAATTCATGTAGAAGATAGAAACTATTATTCTACTATGGTATCACTTGCCAATACTATTCCAATGTATTGACCCACTGTGGCTGTTACTTGTGATGTTGCAGGTTACTCTGATGAGGATTAGGGTTATGAGTCTACACTCAACATGCTTGCCTGTGGCACATGAAGATGAAGACTTTACTTTACTTTTGTTAAGTTGAAAACTCTCGTATTAGCCTATGCTATGGAGTTGTAAAATACTATGTTATCTCTGGAATGACGATGTAATAATGACCTTTATTTCTGTGTACTTCATCTTGAACTGTGGATGCTAGTATTTGATCTAGGGACTAGCATTGCAATCACAGGGACCTTTACCTTTATAAAGGTGGGGTCTTACAGATGGTATCAAAGCACTGTGTTGCCTGTAGGATTATGACCCTAGGATTGGATTAGACTAAGAAACCACTAAGGAAAATTTCAACACTTTGAAAAATTTCCACATTTGTCTTTTTCTTCTCGTAAACTTTTCTAATCTTCTTTCTCATCTCTATTTGTAGATGAACTCCATCAACGAAGCCGTCAGGAAGGGACCACTCATGACCATGACTTTGGAGTGTGAAACTGAATTTCCCAAGGCACTCAAGAACCTTATGGTTACCATGGGATACATGGTGCAGCTGTGTACAAGGGATTCACTGTGATGGATGAAGGAGAAGAGTATTGGTGGGTGCAACTTTGCTTGTAAAAAAACAAGTAAGACAACCACAAAGAGTCAGGATTCTGCATGGTCACCAACACTGAAATGCACACAACATTCTTTGACTCTGCAAGAAATGCAGCATGGAATGCCATCATGGAGCTTGGTGATAGACTCAAGTGCAGAATGCTTAATACTCAAAATGACCTTAGAGAAGAGAAGAAACATACCCAAGACTTAGAGACTACCAATCAACAACTAAGGGGAGACATCATAGACTTAATATGGGAGTCTTGTGAACAGGATAGACAAATTGCCACTAAGGATGCCCTGATAGCTATTTTGTCTAGTGAGTGAGAATTGTAACGTACTCCGTTAGTTGGACCACCACACTTGTCGTTTTTACTTCAAAAATTTGTCTTAGTCATGTTGAACCTTGGTGTTTGTAATGGATTTGCGTATGCCATGACTTGTGTGTTTGTTGTTAATGATGTGCTTGTGTTATTTTGTCTTGTGAATTTTCTCTATTTGTGATGATTCCAACCTTTCTCTATCTTATAAAGATAGATGCCTAATGTTGTTATCAACATTGCCGAGGAGTTCAACGGAACTCGTTTTGGTACTCGTCTCATTGAGCTCACTAGTGTGCTCAACCTTCCACTTCCTAGTATCACAACACTTTAGCTCACCAAGTTTGAGAGGAAGGACCTTTGGGGCTTCAGAGTCACATAGCCGGGACGCCAAGCAGAGCCACCCATGGAGGCTATCACCTTCAAGATGATGCATGATGACAAGGAGAGAGGCTTAGATGTAGTCATGCAGGAGTTACTTGGATGCCTGGTTAGGAGGCACTCCACCAAGCTTAGAGGTCTCTACTTTCACCCGTTCGGGAGATGCGACGAGGAGGGTGAGGCTATAGAGTACGATGATGCTACTAGAGAGACGATGGAGCCAATTTGTCTGTACCTTCAGGACCTAGAGGGTCTTCTTAGACACCTTGACACTGATAGGACCAACGTCATGCTTAGAAATGACGAGCTCTAGGTTCAGCTGCGGGATAAGGACAAGATCTTTGCAGAACAAGACGAGATCGTCAAAGAGATGGAGGCCAGATTTAAGAGCCAGGACAAGAAGTTCAAGATCCAGGAGAAAAGAGTCCAAGACAGGAACAAGAAGATTAGGGAGATGAAGGATGAGTTAGAGGCCAAGGACTTCGAGCTTGAGCACCAACAGAGAGTGATTGAGAGGCTTCGGTCACAAAAGAGGACTCTTAGGGCCAAGATTGAAGCCTTGACCACTACTGTTGAGTAGTACAAGACCGCCATGGAGAATGCAGGTCTTACCCTTGTTGACATGGAGGTCGACATGGAGGAGTAGTGTAGACTACTCGACTATCTTTCATTTACCATACTTTGATTATTGAGTCGCAATGACCATCCAACATGTGGATGGCTTGCTATGGTGTGTTTGCATTTTCAAAACCTGTTGTTTATGATTGTTCAAACTCTATGTTATTTCGAGCTTGGTTATTGTGATTGTTTATATGTGATGTATTGTGCATGTTAAGCATTTATGGGTATCTCATTCTTATCCTTATTGAAAGCACTGATGCCTCCCCGTCGTGCCAACCCCAACCAAAACAACAACAACAACAACGTCACTCCCGAGATGCAGCAGTTGATGACATCACAAGATCAACTGATGCAGATGATGACGAAGTTCATGCAGAACCAGAATCAGAATAACAATAACAATAACAATAACAATAACAACAACAACAACAAAAACAATAACAACAACAACAACAACAACAATCAGAATAATCCTCCGGGATTTGACATGCTCACCAAGATTTCTGAGACTAAGGCCTGCAAAGTTCTCGGGAACCACTGATCCAATGATAGCCAATGACTGGTTATGTTCAGTGAACAAGGACTTAGTGACTGTTGGCTGCACCGACGAGGAAAAGGTCATATTCGCAGCACATCTGCTTGAAGGGACATCAGCAACATGGTGGGATAACTTCCAGATCACCACTCCCCTTGAGGATGTGACATGGGCTATCTTTGAGGATGGATTCCGTACAGCTCACATCTCATCTAGAGTGATGAATTTGAAGAAGGAGTTCCACAATCTGAAGCATCATCACCGTAGTGTGGCTGAGTACATTGAGGAATTCAACAATCTGATGCGTTATGCACCGGATGAAGTTGATACAGATGCAAAGAGGAAGGTGAAATTCCTCGAAGGACTTAATGATGAGTAGAACCTGCAGCTGTCTGTTGCCTATGTTCCAACCTATCAATAACTTTGTGACAAGGCTACCATCTTGGAAAACAAGATGAAACAGTTTGAGAGCAGAAAGAGGAAGCATAGCTTTGATAAGCACAGCTCGGGATCGTCTCACAAGCGTTCCATCATGATTATAGTGGGAGTTCTGGATCCCACAAACATGGGCAGTACAACAACCACCACAACCACAATCGTCATGATGACAACAAGCACCACCGTAGTCATGATAATGACAAGTATAAGAACCACAAGAGTGGAGACAAGAGCCACCACAGTGGAGGTGGAAGTGGAAGTGGAAGTCATCCTGCAAAGAGAGATATCAGTCAGGTTGAATGTTTCAAGTGTAATAAGATGGGGCACTATGCAAATGAGTGCCCAGAAAATAAGGTTGAAGGAACCACCAAGCCCAACCCTTTACAGAAGGGACAAGTGAACCACATCAATGTGGAAGAAATATATGAAGAGTCTGATGCTGTAGCTGGTAAGTTCAAGCTCAATTCTATTCCAGCACTTGTTCTTTTTGATACTGGTGCATCGCATTCATTCATATCAAGAGCATTTGTTGATAAAAAAGGATTTCCAACTGAAAATATTGGGTGTCTTATAAAAGTATGTTCTCCCGGTGGAGATATGATAGTAAGTCTTGGATGTCGTGATCTAGTAATAGAATTTGGAAAGCATAAGTTTCTAGTTAGTCTGATAATTCCAGATTCCCAAGGATTGGATGTCATTCTAGGAATGGATTGGATGACTAAGTATGAAGGAGTACTAGATTGTGCCAATCGTACTGTCACACTCACAACCCCGGATAATAAAAGGATCAGATTCAAGTCTAACTTTGAATCAAAAGGGAGTAAGCTAAATTCGCTTAAGGGGGTTAGCATAGACAATGTGCTAATTGTGAGAGAGTATCCGAATGTGTTTCCGGAGGAGTTACCTGGAATGCCACCATATAGAGATGTTGAATTTCTGATAGGCTTGCTGCCAGGATCTGGACCAATAGCAAAGAGACCTTACAAGATGTTAGTAGATGAGTTGAAGGAACTCAAGACACAGCTTGGAGAACAGTTGCAGAAAGGATTTATTCAACCAAGTTCTTCATCTTTGGGTGCACTAGTTTTGTTTGTTGAGAAGAAAGATATAAGTCAAAGGTTATGCATAGATTACCGTTCACTCAACGAGGTAACTATCAAAAACAAATACCCTTTGCCATGAATCAATGATTTGTTTGATCAGCTAGAAGGAGCCCGAGTGTTCTCAAAGATTGATCTCCCATCAGGCTACTTCCAGCTAATGATAAGAGAACAAGACATACCTAAGACTGCTTTCACCACTAGGTATGGATTGTATGAGTACACCGTGTTGCCATTTGGTTTGACAAATGCACCAGCCTACTTCATGAATATGATGAACAAAGTGTTCATGGAATTTCTTGATAAGTTTGTTGTCATATTCATCGATGACATTTTGATCTACTCCAAGAGCAAAGAGGAGCATGAAGAACATTTGCGATTGATACTTGAGAAACTTAGGGAGCATAAGCTGTATGCCAAATTCAGCAAGTGTGAATTCTGGCTGAATGAAGTCGGATTTCTCGGACATATTGTGTCAGGAGATGGTGTAGCAGTTGATCCCGCAAAAGTGTCAGCTGTAACTGAATGGGAATCTCCTAAGTCAGTGAAGGAAGTGCGTAGTTTCCTTTGGCTTGGAAGGATACTATAGAAGATTCATTGAGAATTTCTCAAAGGTAGCTAGGCCAATGACGGAGTTACTTAAGAAAGACAAGAAATTTGATTGGACTGAAGGATGTGAACTCAGTTTCCAAGAGTTAAAGAAGAGACTAGTGACAGCACCAGTCTTATGTCTGCCAGATTTGGAGAAAGATTTCCAAGTATATTGCGATGCATCTCACCAAGGACTAGGCGCAGTTTTGATGTATGAAGGGAAAGTTGTGGCTTATGCCTCGAGACAACTCAAAACTGATGAAGTGAATTATCCTACTCATGATTTGGATTTAGCCTCTGTTGTCCATGCACTCAAAACATGGAGACATTATCTTTTGGGAAAGCGTTGCAAAGTGTGCACAGATCACAAGAGTTTGAAATATATATTCACTCAGAAAGAAATCAACATGAGACAAAGAAGATGGCTAGAACTCATCAAGGACTATGACTTGAGTTTGCAATACCACCCAGTAAAGCAAATGTTGTAGCGGATGCATTAAGTCGTAAAGTTTATGTGAATGGCCTTACTAAGGGAGAATTGCCAGATGATCTATGTGCCCAATTCAAAGACCTTAGATTGGAGATAGTGCCTGAAGGACATCTCATGTCATTGGATGTTCAACCCACCCTGTTGGACAAAATGAAGGAAGCCCAAAAATTGGACAAAGAAATTGAAGAGATTAAAGGAAAAATTAGCAAAGGGAAAGCTAAAGGATTCCATGAAGACAAACATGGTACTTTATGGTATGGAAAACGTATCTACATTCCGCAAGATCCGGAACTTTGAAAACTGATTCTACGAGAAGCACACAACTCACCATATTTCATTCATCCGGGTAACACCAAAATGTACATGGATGTGAAGGAAAGATTTTGGTGGAATAATCTCAAGAAGGACATCGCCGAACATATTGCTTTGTGTGATATATGTAGTAGAGTGAAAGCAAAACATCAGAAACCAGTAGGAATGTTACAACCAATACCTATTCCTGATTGGAAGTGGGATAAGATTGGTATGTATTTCATCACCGGACTGCCAAGGACTAGATCAGGATATGATTCTATTTGGGTTGTGGTAGATCGCCTAACTAAAGTGGCCCATTTCATACCAGTGAAGACAACCTATACAATTGCTAAGTTAGCCAAGATATATATGAATATAATTGTGTGTTTGCATGGAGTACCCAAGAGTATTGTGTCGGATAGGGGAACTCAGTTTACTTCACATTTTTGGAGGCAACTGCATGAGTCATTGGGAACGAGACTAGAATTCAGCACTGCTTTTCATCCCCAGACCGATGGACAAACAATAAGGACCAACCAGATTCTAGAGGATATGTTGAGGGCATGTGCCCTAGACTATGGTGCTAGTTGGGATGAAAGTCTACCTTACGCAGAATTCTCTTACAACAACAACTATCAAGCCAGTATTGAGATGGCACCATTTGAATTTATCTATGGGAGAAAGTGTGTTACACCATTGTTATGGAGTGGTGTTGGAGAAAGAAACTTGTTCAGGACAGAGCTAATCAAGGAAGCTGAAGATAGAGTCAAGTTGGTAAAGGACAGATTGAAGATAGCATAGTACCGACAGAAAAGCTACGCAGATCCAAAGCATAGAGAAGTCACCTATGAGGTGGGTGATAGAGCTTATCTTAGAGTCTCACCACTGCGTGGAGTGAAGATATTTGGAGTCAAAGGAAAATTGGCACCAAGGTATGTTGGACCATTCAAGATTCTGAGTCGCAAAGGAGAAGTGGCTTACGAGATTGAGTTGCCTGAATCATTGTCTGCAGTTCACAATGTGTTTCACGTGAGCCAGCTGAAGAAATGCCATCCAAAGATGGAAGAGACTTCTTTGAAGGATACTATACCTTTGGAAGAGGTCCATTTGGAAAGTGATCTCACTTATGAAGAGAAACCAATAAAGATACTTGAGACTGCAGAAAGAGTTACTCGGACTAAGACTATCAAGTTTTGCAAAGTTTAGTGGAACCACCATTCCGAAGAGGAAGCAACTTGGGAAAGAGAAGATGACCTTCGGAAAGACCACCCTCACCTATTTGCTAGCCAATCCGAATCTCGAGGGCGAGAATCACCTTAAGGGGGTTAGATTTGTAACATCCCAAAAATCCCTCTCTCTCTCACATGAGCAAACCTACTCAGACTCGTGACCAAAGGGCCCTGCACACCACGTGAGTCATCGCCCCAAACACCGCACCTCCCCGACCCCTTGCCGTCATTGTTACCACCATCACTGCCGTGATTGAAGCGGGCTTAATTGTCAATCAATGCCGCGTAATTTCCTCGCCCCTCGCTGGCTATTTAAGCCCCTCCCCTCTTTGATCTTTTCCCCTCACTCGGCACTCTCTCTCCGCCACCAGGCTGCCAGCAATTCCACTCACGCCGCCACTGTCCCGAGCAGCTCCGGCGACATATTCCGGTGAGCAACGTGCCCCCCTTCACCCCTTGTTCATACAAGCTTGTTCGCCTGATGTTTACGCATCTTCACACCCTCTCTGTTTGCTCTATAATGCCCCATGACGTCGCCTCCGTCGAGTGAAGTGAACGACCGAAGCTCCGCTTGACTCCGACGAGAAATCCTTGAAATGTTCGAGCGCCCCTTGCCTTTTGCTTGTCTCTGTCATGTTCTCCATGTCCTTTCTCATCTCCTAATACACCTGGTTTGTGCTAGGGCAATCCAAAGCGTCGCCAACGTCTTTCCCATCGTGCGCCCGACGCCTCCAGCACCTCCGACGAGCCCTAGCCACCTCTACAGCACGCCCCCGCCCCAGCCGCATCCACGTTGAGCATCCCCACGACCTCGCGACCTCGGTAAGCGCCTACACTCCCTCTCCTACCCCCTAGCTTCGCTGATCCATCATCGACAGATCCGTCGCTGTCGCTGTGGCCATAAGCGCCGCCGATTTATGGTAGGGGCGATTTCATCCACTAGATCTAGATCCAGTGGTCTAGATTAGGCGCCAGCCCGAAGGGGTATGGGCAGATCTGAGCCACTAGATCTCACTTAGATCTAACAGTGCGTGTGCGTGATCCGCGCAAAACGGTACCGTCCAATCAGAGGCTGCCGCATGTCTACGTTTTTCTTTTAAAATTCAGATTTGATTTAATTAGATGATTAAACTTGTAAATTCAATAACTTTTGTTCTATTTATCCAAAAAATGCAAATAATATATCAATGAAATCACAAAATTAAATCCTACACATCTGTAGGATTGGTTTTGCATTTTGCCTCTATTAAAATAGAATTTATGGAGAGACATTTGTAGGCTTATTTTGTATATAAAAATTATTTGGAAAATGTTTTTAAAGCCAAATTAAGTTTATTTAGTGTATAAATGTTTAGTTTAGTGTTTAGTATTGTTTACTTGTCTTGTTTTGTTTGAGAAAAATCATCACATGGCATTTTCATGCATTCATATATTTTTGCTTGATTATTTGAAATATGAATTTGGTGCTATCATTTTATGTGTAGATTTTGGTGCTAGTGGTGATTGTGATTGTGAGGATTATTGCTACTCCCCCAACTACCAAGGCAAGTGGTGCTTAATATTTTTTTCCCAATATGTTTACTATGCATTAATGATATTTTGTATAGGGCTTGCATGATTTTTTTTGCTCAGTATCTATATGCTATGCTTGGGAAATCCTAGTAGTTGTAGACTTTATAGAATTTATTGTAAGTTAAGGGTGGTATATACATATACATGCTATGGAAAATTTCACTAAGTCTTGTGACTTATGTTTTTGCTTAATAAAACAACTAAGTGAATGAAACACCTGGGTGTAATGGTAATTGCATGCATGGATTTTTGTTGAGTGGTTACGAGGGCCCATTTTCATGGCCTACCCTGTGTATCTCACTTGTGGAATGCCACCCAGGAACAAAGGGATTTGAGATGCCATATGTTAAGAAGCTTCTAGTGCAGCCACATGGAAATAGGGGCTCGGTCTGGATCATATAGGTTGCAATAACTTAGCCAAATGGATAGTTGGTGGTAGGGGGTGATAGGTTTGGAGCGCGTCCATTTTGGTCTAAGGGAAGGCTTCTGAAAGATCTTGTCTCGATGCATGTCGAGTCTTGTGGGGAAAGTGCACCACCTCTCGAGAAGGAAGAATCTAAGTACTTAGCCGTGTCCCTGACAATGGACATTTTGAGAATCAAGACATGGAAGCTATCAAGAATCTCCTCATCCCAATTTCTAAGTTAAAACTTGTGGTTGAATAAGGGTAAAGGTTCACCAATGTCAATTGGTGGTTCTTTGGGAGTTTTTGCCAAACAAAAACTTAGTGTTTTCCACTGATAGGTAAAACCTATTTTGAGCAAATCAAGCCTAAGCTACACTTAGCCAAATTCATGTAGAATCTAGAAACTATTATTCTACTAATGTATCACTTGCCAATACTATTCCAATGTATTGACCCACTATGGCTGTAACTTGTGATGTTGCAGGTTACTCTGATGAGGATTAGGGTTATGAGTCTACACTCAACATGCTTGCCTATGGCACATGAAGATGAAGACTTTACTATACTTTTGTTAAGTTGAACTCTTGTATTAGCTTATGGCTATGGAGTTGTAAAAGACTATGTTATCTCTGGAATGGCGATGTAATAATGACCTTTGTTTCTGTGTACTTCATCTTAAACTGTGGATGCTAGCATTTCATCCAGGAACTAGCATTACAATCATAGGGACCTTTACCTTTATAAAGGTGGGGTGTTACAATGAGTGGGATAATTCTTAACCAAAGACTTCATTCTTTCCCAAGCTGGAGAAACATGTTCACTATCAAGTTGTTTAAATTTCATAATGTCACTTCTCATAGATATAATCTTAGCAGGTGGATAGTACTTTCCAATAAAAGCATCTTTGCACTTAGTCCAAGAATCAATACTATTTTTAGGCAAAGAAAGCAACCATTATTTTGCTTTTCCTCTCAGGGAGAAAGGAAAAAGCTTGAGCTTAATAATATCTCCATCTACATCCTTATACTTTTGCATCTCACAAAGTTCAACAAAGCTATTGAGATGGGTAGTAGGATAATCAGAACCATCACCAGAAAATTGCTCTCTCATCACAAGATTCAACAAAGCAGACTTAATTTCATAAAAAGTAGCATCAGGAGCAGGTGGAGCAATAGGTGTGCTAAGGAAATCATTGTTGTTGTTTCTAGTGAAGTCACACAACTTGGTGTTTTCAGCAGAGTTCATTTTGGCAAAGGTGGGCAATCCAAAAACAGCAGCAACAGCTAGAGCAGGAACTAATTTTTTTTGTGTTTTTGAATAAAGAAAGGAAACCAAACTAGACTAATTTTTTTGGGTTTTTTGAAAAGAGGCAAACAAAACCAAGCAAAAGAAACAAAGCAAACTAAAAACAAAGTAAAGAGAAAGGAAGTGAAGGACTCCCCTTGTGAAGACGTCCTTAGCCTCCCCGGCAACGGCGCCAGAAAAGCCTTGATGATGCTCGACGTGGCACTTCGTTGGTAATCCCAAGCGCAGGGTGTGAAGAGCAAGCAACAAGTTTTACCTCAGTTGAGACCGAGGTTATAGAACCAGAAGGAGGAAGGAAACATCACACGGGTGTTGTAGGCAACACGAGGACCTGCACAACACAAACTCAAGACTTTGCCCGAACGAATCAATGAGGTTGTCAAGCTCACCGGTTTGCTGTAACAATGGATTAAACGTATGGTGTGGAAGGTAATGGTTTGCAGCAAGTAAACAGGTAACAGTGGGAGATGTATCAATGGTAAAGATTGGACTGGGGTCCATAGTTCACTAGAGGTGCTCTCCTTAGATAAACAACACGGCATGAAGGGTAAATAAATTACAGCAGGGCAATTGATAGGAACTGAGCAAGGCACAACAATGCAACTACTAGTCAGAAAGATCCTATGAGATTCGATTGGGAAATACAACAAGATACATAGACCTCCATCCAACTGCATCTATGACTAGAAGTCCACCTTCAGGTTATCATCCGAACCCCCTCTAGTATTAAGTTGCAAGCAACAGACAATTACTTTAAGCAAGGTGTGTAAGGTAAACATTCGACATGTTCCATGAACAAGAGACCGTTGTTTTCTCCCTAGTAGCAACAACACATCTACAACCGAAGAGATTATTGTCACTTCCCTTGGAAACTAGAGGCATGAACCCACTATCGAGCATAAATACCCCCTCTTGGAGTCACTAGAAACTACTTGGCCAAGATATCTACTAACAACGGAGAGCATGCAAGATTACAAACAACACATACATGATAGAATCATAAATACAAAACCATTAATCAAACCAACATAATAATCTCAATATCCATCACATCACCGCAAACACAACATGCATGATTACAAATAGATTAGATCTTGATCATGAACGGAGCTCAGAAGATCTATACATGAAAGCACAAAGGAGGAGATACAACCATCTAGATACTAGATGGACCCATAGTACAAGGTGGAACTACTCATGCATCATACAAGAGAGAAGGCCTCTGGGATGATCTCCCCTCCGGCAGGGTGCCGGGAAGAACTCTAGATCCCCCGATCTAGGGACGATGGTGGCGGCGGCTACAGACGGTTTCGTGGATATTTGATCGAGTGCTTAGGGTTTCTGCATCGGGGGCTTCTTATAGGCAAAGGGGGAGGCCGAGGCGGTGGCCGGAGGGGCCACACCGCTTCCAAGCGCGGAGCAGGGACCACCCGCGCCTAGGGTGGGTCTGGCCGCCCTAGCTTGCCTCTCCGGCTCCCCTCTAGACTTCTTGTTCCCCACGGAAAGTAATTGACTTTGACGTTTGTCCCGTCCAATTCCGAGAATATTTATTTACTAACTTTTTGAAACCAAAAACAATAGAAAACAGGCACCTCGCACTGTTGCAACTTTTTAATAGGTTAGTACCAGAAAGCATGTAAAAAGCACCTCAAAGTGTAGGCAAGTAAAGCAAAGTAGATAGTAAACAAGCATGGAGCATCAAAATATAGATACGTTTCTGACGTATCAAATGGTAAGGCGTTTTCTCCTAGCCAAATTGCAAACCAACTTAATGATGTCAGGCATCCAGTGAACTTCTGGACATCATTAAGGGTTTCAGAAATTCCATTCTTTCTATGGCCCTGATCTTTTTCTGGTTAGTTTTGATACCTCGACTGGATACAAGGAAACCAAGTAGTTTTCTGGCCGGGACACCAAAGGTGCATTTTTCAAGGTAAGTTTTGAAGGGATACCGGTAGGCTACACTAGCGCAAATCAAAGATTTTTTACCGCGTAAACCAGGATTACTGTTGTCATAGATCTCGGGATTACCACTAGACGCGCGGTTGTGGAACTTGATGAAGCACGTCGGGGCAGTGTAGATGTTATACATCTCCTCCTCGTCCTCGTCCCACGAGCATCTCCCCTTGCACGGTCGTCCAAGTGCTACAAATGTAGCACCTCCGAGGTATCCACACGTGCAGGGTGGAAGCATCAGACGACGGACTGCTAGGACCGCACGTGCAACACAAGCATGAGGAGTGGCGGCTGGGTGGAATGCTCAACATCGGCCAGCTTGCCCCACCCTCTCTTATATAGGCTTCCCTAGTGGGCTTCTACATTAGCAACCCATTAGTAGCCTAATCCTGGTCTAATTCAGATCCAATCCTCATTAGGCTTCCAGCCCCTTAAGTGTGTGACCCTATAGGTTCGTATATGTATAGACATGACACAAATACACTTATTTTTTCAATAGTTGGTAGTGGCCTCTAGCAAGACGTGCCAACTCCTAAACGCATACGGAAATCATTCGGACAAACCATCACACCGTTTAGTACATGTCTTTCCCTTTGCCTCGCAATATTTGGTCTAGCTCCAAGCTGACCTCTCTTTCTCGATACTGTGATTCGGAATCCCTTTACTAGGTTAACTCTTAACCATATGTAGCACGGCCATGCATTTCTGGATCCGATCACTCGAGGGGCCCATAGATATCTCCCTCAAGTAGAGAGGGGCAAATCCCATCTTGATTGACCAATTCCTTGCAGCATGCTTCAGGACAAACCTGAAAGCTACCTTTATAACTACCCAGTTACGGAGCAACGTCTGATAGCCCCAAAGTAGGTCGATCCACATCTCAAGTACATGCGGCAATCTTAGGTCTAAGGACAAAACGTACATGATGTGTAAAGAGAGTTGCAAGTCTAATTGCCAGTCTCAAGTTGGGTCAGTCCAACCCCATATTCATAACATATGTCCACATTATTGGTTTGACATCTCCATGTCTATGACTTGCGAAACATAGTCATCAACCAATCGATGCGCTAGTCTAATATTCATGTGTGTCTTCATATGAACTCCGACTAGGGACAACTACTAGATAACCATACAAGTAAAGAGTTTCACAAAAAAATCACATAATTGCCAATCAATACAAGTTGCCTGATATGGATGTTCAAGGAACATTATAAAACTCATGGATAAATATGAAATATAATCATCTCCATGATTGCCTCTAGGGCATATTTCCTTTAGTCTCCCACTTGCACTAGAGTCAATCTAAAATGTATCTAATACCTATTGCTCTTGTGTGCGCTTCATGCCTAGGTTGCGGGAGAGGCTTTGTCAAGGGATCAGCAACATTTGAGTCTATATGTATTTTGCATATCATGACACTACCATCCTCAACAAACTCATGAATCTAATGGTAACGCATGCAAATGTGTTTGTTCTTCTGGTGCTGTCTAGGTTCCTTGGCTTGTGCAATAGCACCATTGTTGTCACAATAAACGTCCAAGGGAGTGGATGCGCCCTAAACCACACCGAGAGCGATCAGGAAATTCCTAATCTAAACAGCTTCATTTACAGCCTCTGAGGCAGCAATATATTCAGCTTCTGTTGAAGAGGAGGTCACCATATCTTTCTTGGAACATTTACAGCTCACAGCTCCACCATTCATGACAAACACATAACCTGATTGCGATTTGGAGTCATTTGAGTCGTTAAGGTAACTCGCATCTGTGTAACCCTTTACACTGAGTTCATCCTCACCTCCATAAACTAGGAACACATCTTTAGTCCTCTTCAAGTACTTAAGGATATTCTTTACCGTTGTCTAGTGACCTTCACCTGGATCAGCCTGGTATCTGCTCGTAACACTTAGAGCATAGCAAACATCTAGGCGAGTACATATCATTGCATACATGATGGATCAAATATCCGAAGCATATGGAACCCTACTCATGAACACACACTCATCAGTAGTCGAAGGACACTAAGTCTTGCTGAGTTAATGCCATGAGACATGGGCAAGAACCCCTTCTTAGCCTCTTCCATGCTGAACCGTTTCAACACTTTATCAATGTATGTACTCTGGCTTAATCCAATTAGCCTCCTTGATCTATCTCTATAGATCTTGATGCCCATATTATATGCCGCTTCTCCTAAGTCCTTCATCGAAAAACTATTTTTCAATGAGGTCTTAAGAGACTCGAGCATATGAATGTCATTTCCAATCAGCAATATGTCATGTACATATAAGATTAGAAATACATGTGATCTCCCACTTTCCTTCTTGTAAACACAAGGTTCTTGTTCGTTTTTTATGAAGCCAAACTCCTTTACAACTTCATCAAATCGAATGTTCCAACTCCGATATGCTTGCTTCAGCCCATAAATGGACTTTAGAAGTTTGCATACCTTTCCAGCATTGTTTGGATCGACAAAACCTTCGGGCTGCATCATATACACGTCCTCAGTAAGGATTCCATTTAAGAAAGCCATTTTGACATCCATCTGCCATATATCATAGTCGAAATGTGCAGCAATGGCTAGAATGATCCGTATATATTTAAGCATCACTACGGGCGAGAAAGTCTCGTCGTAGTCAACTCCTTGAACTTGTCGAAAACCTTTTGCAACAAGTCGATCTTTATGGATGTGAACATTTCCATCCATATCAATCTTCTTCTTATAGATCCATTTGCACTCGATGGCTTTAAAACCATCAGGCAGGTCAACCAAGTTCCAAACTTGATTGTCTCCCATGCACTCTATATCGGATCTCAAGGAGTCCAGCCATTTCTCAGAGTCTGGGTCCACCATCGCTTCTACCTAGGTTGCAGGCTCATCATTGTCTAACAATAACAATTCCCGCATTTCGCGGAGCCTCGCCGACCTTCGTGGTTGTGGTGCTTCAATTGCCACGGTTTCCTCAACTTGTTATGATACAATAGCATCACTCGTAGAAGCATCCGAGACTGGCACATCTTGAACTTCTTCAAGTCGCACCGACCTTCCACTCGTTCCTTTTGTGAGAAACTCTTTCTCTTGGAAAACACCACTACGAGCTACAAACACTTTGCCCTCTTCTCGGTGGTAGAAGTAATACCCTAAGGTTTCCCTTGGATATCCCACGAAAATGCACTTATACTATTTGGGTGTTAGCTTGTCTAACTGAAGTCCCTTGATAAATGCATCACAACCCCAAATCTTTAGAAAAGACAAACTTGGATTCTTTCCAGTCCACATCTCATATGGTGTCTTAACTATGGATTTAGATGGTACCATGTTAAGTGTGAAAGCTGTCGTTTCTAGAGCGTAACCCCAAAATGATAATGGTAAATGAGACTAGATCATCCTCGATCGAACCATGTCCAACAAAGTTCGATTGCGCCGTTCGCAGACTCGGTTCCTTTGAGGCGTTTCGATGACGTGAGTTGTGGAACAATTCCGCAACTCTTAAGATGATTGCTAAACTCGTGACTCAAATATGCACCTCCACGATCAGATCACAAGGCCTTTATTTTCTTGCCACATTGATTCTCTACCTCACACTGAATCTCCTTGGACTTTTCAAAAGTTTCAGATTTATGCTTCATCAAGTAGACATAACCATATCCACTGAAATCATTAGTGAAAGTAATGAAGTAGTGATATCCTGCTCTGGCTGTCGTGCTCATTGGTCCACAAACATCAGTATGTATGAGTTCCATCAAGTCTGTCGCTCTCTCGGGTAAACCCGAAAAAGGCGACTTGGTCATCTTTCCAAGTAAACAAGCCTAACATGTTTCATATGATTCAAAATCAAACAAAGTTAGAAGACCATCAACATGGAGCTTCTTCATGCTCTTTTCACTTATATGCCCCAAACAACAATGCCATAAATAGGTAGGACTCAAATCATTAGGCCGAAGCCTTTTAGCACTATCATTGTAAATAGATACATCATCAAGATTTAAAATAAATAACTCATTCACAATGGGAGCATCAGCCATAAACATAGCATTCATAGAGATTACACAACCAGTGTTTGCACTCGCAAATGAATAAACATCCCTCATCAAACATGAAGGTGGTAAAATGTTTCGACCCATACTAGGAATGTAATAACAATTATTCAACTCCATAATAAATCCTGACGGAAGGTGAAGTTGCATGACGCCGATGAACAATGCAGCAACCCCTGCTTTATTTCCGATGCGAAAATCCACTTCGCCTTTCTGCACTTCTGTAACATCCCAAAAATGTTGAACAATGATTATCAAATTCCAATCACCAAAATTAGGGTTAACAAAAACTTTTGTTAATTCCAAATCATTATGAATGCATGTGTGTATGTGATGATTGTGTGAATTCCTAAATGGACTTGTGAGATTGATCTAAATAGCAAGGAATGGTTTAAAGATGAAAACAACATCATCTAAAACATTTCCAAGCAGAAACAAATCAAGAGAAAATCAAAAACAAAACAAATAAGGAAAATGGTCATTTTTTCCAATCTTGCTCACTAGGCCACTTTGAGTGTTTCTAGTCCAAGATTTCAAATAGAAACTTTTCCATTTATTTTCACCCCTTGCAAGACCAACTAAAATTGAATCAAAGCCCACCTTTCAAACTTGCAGAAACATTTGGCAACTTGATTCAAATCACAGTTCAAAATTGAATCTGATTCATATGTGAAGATCAACCCTTTTCAAAAACCAACCAAACCAATTCCACTTGACCTCTCCAAGTAACCAGAGACTCCCTAGTATGTAACCAACACATCCACCAAGTTTGAATCCAAAATTCTAACTTTAATCTCTTGTGGCCATTTCATCAAAGACCTTTCTGGCACCAAACAAACAAACCACAAACACTATTGTGAGCAGTAAATTTGGCCTATATTGTTCCCTCAATAGATCACACTACACTCTCAGTAGATGATCTAGCTCAATTAACAAGCTTTAGAACCACTGTGAGGATGCCATAGCCATCAATGGTGACCATGCCGAGCCTAACTTGCCACCCCCATGTCGACAACAAGCTAGGAGAAACACCAAGCATAGCAAGCATGTCTGGGACACTCTCCACCGTCCACCACCACCCCTGTCCAAGCCTCGAACGCAGCCAGCCCCTGGACCACACAGCCCAAGCATGCCAAGCCTCTCTGCGAGCGAGCATAGAATGCGCCAGAGCTCCAACCATGACACAGGCCCACAGACCGCGCGCCGCCCTCGCCGCATGCAAGAAGGATCTCCACCATCCCGGGAACACCGCAGACATGCCCGTTCGCCGCCGCGCGGACCGTAGACGTTGTGCGCCATTAAAACTATGGTCGGACCCACCCAGAGCATCGCGACATTCCAACCGTTTCACACCGCCCCACGCTGCGTAGCCATGCTATTGATATTCGCCATGGAGCACCTTACTGCCCCTATTGTTGCCTATGCCTTTAGCTCACTGTTCCGACGACCACGACGAGCTCAGCCCGCACCCATCGGTCCCATTCAGCTCTATAAATAGAGGCCACCCCAGCATAAATTCTTCACACCATCTTACTCCCCTCTTTCTCAGAAGCACCCCACCTCACTCCGGGAGCAAGGCGAGCAGCGCATCGCCAGAATTTGGCCGGAGTCTGCCGCTGCTGGAGGAGAAGGGCGCTGTCGATTGGAGCCACCCCAGGAGGAGCTGCCGGTACCAGGAGGATCGTCGTCGTCGACTTTGTCGTTCGCCCCCGTCGCCAACCATCGCCTGAGCCCCGGTGAGCCTCCCACGACCCCCATTGGCTGCGCTAGGGTTCTATCTCGCCGGCGTTGCCCGACATGGACGATGAACCGCAGCCGTAGGATTAGAGCTTCATCGTGCGGTCCAGATCCACCCATACCGCTTCACACCCCTTTGTCTCACTGATGAGTGGGGACAACCACCTAACCAGCCCGCGCGTGCTATGCGTAGTGGGCCGGCCCAGTTAACCTCCCGCATGACCCAGTAATTCAAATTTTGGTTTATTCTTTTAGTTTCAAACTCAGTTCTGTATCTAGATTGAAAAATCAACCCAGATTGGTTCACTGAACCAAAATGCATGAAACCAATTTTGTTAGAAAGGTACTGGAGTGCTTAATCCAAGCCCGTTGGATTCAAACCATTTATATTTGTAGATCACCCATGGTAAAAATAACAAGGCAGAAGCTTTTCTGCATTCAAACATTTTTCAAAATTCAACCATGAAAGCTTTTGAGTTGATTCCAACTCTCAAAAATCACATTTAACAAAACATTTCTAAATATATAATAATATCTAGGTTTACTTGCAGAAATAATGATCAAGTATTAAAAGAATGCCTCATAGGCATTTCTAGTCACTTTAATTAATTAAAATAAAAAGTTAAACCTTATTAAATTGTGACACCACTTTAAATCACATTCCCATGTACTGAAATATATGGTGATGACATGTGTCCACATGATCCCATGTTTTAGATGGAGAATATTAAATCTTAAGTAGTTTTTCAATGAGTAGAAATTACCTTTCTAAAATAAAGGAATTAAAACTAATTGCCTTAATGGTTGTAATGTTTGTGATGATCCTATATCATCTAATGAAAACCTTGGTGTGATAAATAGAAATAGTTAAGTATTGTTTGATGATTGTGTACCTCGTATTTATTTGTAGACGCTAGTACCGACTAAGGATACGAGGAGGAAGGAGGATACTACGAGGAAGAAGCCGAGGAGAACTTCAACTACTGCTCTGCACAAGGCAAGCTATTACCTGAGCAAGCCTAACACTACAAGTTGAATTAGCAAGCTTATACATGCAATTATGCAAGCTAACACTTGCAACTATGAAAGTTAGATAACATAAGCAATGCATAAACATGCTTGGTTAGATACATTTGATGATAACCAATCCTAGTTTTACTTACAAGATTAGTATTTTATTTTCTTTATCAAAACTTTTATTTGAGTTTACTTGGTGACTTGTAGATATTAGAAGGATAATTGAAGGTAGCATAAAGAGTATAAAACTTTGCCTAAGTTAGATAATCTTGATGTCATCCTAAGGAATGATATTTAACTTAGCTAGTTCACACTTGTTTACCACCCCTCATTAGTATTTACCCCCACTTGTAGATGCTAGTGCTAAGCATAAAACTTGATCAACTTTAGAAGGGAATACTTGGTGAAAATGGTTATGAAAACCTTAGAATGATAAGTCATTCTACTAAAATGTTTTGCCATGTGTTCTTGAACACCAGATGATTTTGATGATGAAAATGTTAAGGCATGAGCCTTAGCCCTTTATAAAACTGATGGTTGTCTGGATGCGATACCATTCCAATTCTACCGTACAACCACAATACTCGAAATTTGGGTAGGTCTTGACTGGAAATTTATATACCTTAGTATGGGTTCCCTTGCGGCCAAGGTTGAGCCGAGGCTACCTTGTGAAGATTGTCCACCTATGCAGTTCCCAAGATGATGGTTGGTCATGGTTGGGAGGCCAAACTCATAGGAGAGGTGCCTATACTAGGGCGTGTAATTGAAAGGTTAGGGTTGATTATCCGCATACTGAGTATGGTGAATTCAGGATTATTCCTGACGGATGTATCGAATATTGTGGTGAAAGTGTACCACCTCTGCAGAGTGTAAAACTATTCGAATATCTGCGTCTGCGGTTATGGATAGTTGGAGTAGCCATACTGTTCTGTCGTCAGATGTTTTCAAAATGACTTATGAAATGATTTATGACTTTGACTTGACCACAACAGAGTTGTGATATGAAGTTCAAGTTCCCACTTAGGTGATATAAAACTTTCAACTAGCTTTCTTTGCTTCTGAACTCAGTAGAGATAAATCTGGCTTTTTGCAAAACAACCTAGAGCCTAGTACTTCCTACTCAAAACCACTTCACTTGTTAGTATTAGTTTGCGAGTGCTTAAATAGTACTCATGGCTTTGTCCCTGGCTATTCCCGTGGCCAAACTATGAAGAGGAGTATCACGAAGACGGACAACAAAAAGGTTACAACAACTAGGATCATCTCCCATCGTCAGCATTGCCTTTTTACCATGAAGATGGAGCCTTGCCTACTCTATCGTTATTATTACGTTATTTTCGCTGCTTGAATTGTATTAAGACTAGATCATGAGATCCGTATTTATGTAAGACCTTATGTATGGTTTGTAATGGATGATGTACTGTGATATCCAATCTGTTATGTCTCGTAAAAATGATAATCCTAGGATTGCGATGTATGGCATAACATGCATCTGGGATTAAAAATCCGGGTGTTGACAAGTTGGTATCAGAGCCATCCTGACCATAGGAGACCGTAGTTTAGAATGGACGTTTGAATCAAAAACTTAGTTTCAAAACCAAGGAAATGAGTATTTATGAAAACCTATTCTCCTTCTTATCATTTGGATTCTTTCATGAAAATTCATGTTCCTAAAAAATTCTTGCAAACTTACATAAAATTTGACACACTTGATCACTCTACTAACTTACTCATCCTATATTCTTATAGATGGACGTGAAGTATAGCAAGTTCTATCAGTTGGGGAATGGAGGAGACCTCATCTTTGAGCGTGACTTGGACCAGCTTTCAGAACTTCTAGAGCATCCGCACCCCGAGTTCTTCGGAGCTCAGCTCAATGATCAGGAAGGAGAGGATTTGCAGTGGCTAGTTGTTGCAAGTCTCCAAGGAAATATCGAAGCCCCCACCTCAGAGGGAATTCAGTTCGCCTTGAGAGAGAACAACTGGCTCGATGGACTTGCCAGGGCAATGTAGAAAGCTCTCGCCCATCTGTGTGGGAAGAGTATCAATCAGATCAAGGGTACCCGCTTTGAGTTCTATCCAAGGCATGATGTTATGGGACAGCCACTGGAGGCCCCATATCACCACGAGCTGAAGAGTCAATTGGACCACCTCAGCTTCATGATGTATGACCGTCAGAAGGAGTTGGACAATGCTCGCTCCTATGCCAACCACAAGTACGCCATCACCACCAAGAAGTATTAGACTATTTCCATTCTAGTGAAGGATTGCCAGTCTCGTCGCCGTCAGCTTGACAAGAAGGAGCGCCTCATTGCCCGTCTTCACCACCGGATCACGGATTTGGAGGAGACCATCCACGAGAGATATATGTAGTTGGAGGAGAGGGAGAATGCAGGGGAAGACCTTCGTGGAGATCCCTACTCCTATCTCAGCGATGATGATGACTTTATGGAGGATCAGGCCATGGACTCCTTCACCGATGAGGATGAATTCACTTCCATCGATGATGATGATGAGGACCCCGACTCCGAGGAGTAGTAGAACTTGAGAACCTGCGTTAGTGAGTAGTATTCGGTCCCACTGTATCGTAGTTTCACAGAATGGTTCTTAAAACATCTGTTTTCCTTTATTGTGGTGTGTGTTTGTCTCGTGTGCTATGAATGAATGAAAAGCAAGTTGCTAGAAAAATATGAGTCAAACTTCAAAAACTTTACAAAACCCCGAACCTTAGAAATTTCCCTCTTTTCTCATGATCTATCTCAATCTTCAGATGCCTCGCGGAGGAAGAAATTCATCCCCGAATCCGATGCTACAAATCTTGCAAATGTTGGTTTCGGATTGCGAAGCCGACAGAGCCGAACGTCAACCTAACTTAGCTACCCTTCAACAGATAGCTCAGATGGCCAACAACAATCAAGGCCATGGAAATCAGGACAACCATGGATCTAAGCTCAAGAATTTCAAGAACACCAATCCATCCATTTTCACTAAGTCTGAAGAGCCCCTAGATGTAGATGATTGGCTGCAAACCATGGAAAACAACCTGGAAGTTGCAGGAGTGGAAGCTAACGAGAAGGTACTGTTTGCCACCCACTACCTGGCCGGAGATGCAAGAGCATGGTGGAACAGCGTTCACAGCAATGATCAGAGGGATGATGATGACTTGGGAAGAGTTCAAAGTCAAGTTCAGCAGAACCCATGTGCCACCGGGTTTGATCAAGAGGATGAGAGATGAATTCAGGGAACTGAAGCAAGGAAGGATGGCGGTAGTTAAGTACCGTGACAAATTCTTGTCATTGGCTAGGTATGCAACGGATGAGATTGACACTGAAGCCAAGAAGAAGGAGAGATTCCTAAATGGTCTGCACGATGAGATGCAGACAATGTTAGTCAATATCCCCTTTGCTAATATTGAAGCTCTAGTTGACTCTGTCATTCAGATGGAAGGCAAGATCAACCAAGCCAATGAGAACCACAAGCGTTGCATGATGCATCAACTAGGAACCCACCATACACCAAAGTATCGCCCCAACCAATCTCTAGGATTTGCCCCAAGAACCAACAGACCCCTGATGAACCGTCCGACCTATCCCAATCGTGGAAACCCAAGGCTCGGAGGAAACCAAAACAACCCCGGCAATCCTAGACTTTTCAACCGTGAACCGCCTAAGTTCAACAACAACAATGTCGCCACCAACACCAATACTTCCCCAAGGACTGGAAGAAATGATGTGCTTGTTGCACCGAAGGACAAATCCCAAGTGACTTGTTATGAATGTGGAACCAAAGGTCACTACCCCAATGAGTGCCCCAAGAAGATTGCCGCAGCCCCCAATGCAAATGCCCCAGCTCAGCAGCAGCATCGTGTTCAGCCTAGAAGAAGGTTTTCCCCAGGTAATTCGCTCAACCGGAACAGCCGTCTCTTTCTCATGCATGCAGAAGAAGCCCAAGAATCGCCAGATGTCGTGCTGGGTATGTTTTCCGTTAACTCAGTACTTGCAACAGTGTTGTTTGATTCTGGAGCATCGCACTCGTTTGTTACTGAAGAATTTGCATGCACTAGTAAGATTCAACCCACCAAATTGAAGCATGTTATGATAGTTCAAATACCTGGTTCAACCACCAAAGCTAGACAAATTTGCAAGGTCGTGCTTATCCGAATCCATGGCATAGATTTTTATGCTAATCTAATAGTACTCGGAACTAAAGGTTTGGAAGTAGTACTAGGAATGGATTGGATGTCCAAACATAAAGGATTAATCGACTATGCCAAGAAAGCCATAACCATGACCAGTACAGCCGGAGTATCAGTCGAGCATGTATATGAAACCTTGCCCCGCCAATTCAAATGCAACAAGAGTATATCCCAGCCAACCATTGACCAAGTCAGGATAGTCTGTGAATACCCCGATGTATTTCCACATGTTTTGCCCGGTATGCCCCTAGATCGGGATATTGAGTTTATCATTGAACTAATCTCTGGAACCGGACCCATAGCCCAAAGACCATATAGTATGAACCCGTCTGAATTAGTGGAGCTGAAGAAGCAACTGGATGCTATGCTGGAGATAGGATTGCTCCTACCAAGTGCATCGCCATGGAGATCACCTGTGTTGTTTGTGGACAAGAAAGATGGAGGTAATCGTTTATGTATGGATTATCGCAAGTTGAATGATGTCACCATCAAGAACAAGTACCCGTTGACAAAGATAGAAGACCTGTTTGACCAGTTGACTGGTGCCAAGGTGTTTTCTAAGATTAATCTTAGAACTGGCTACCACCAACTCAAGATTCGCGCAGTGGATATTCCAAAGACTACCTTCACCACTAGATATGGATTATACGAGTATACTGTCATGTCTTTTGGATTAACCAATGCCCCCGCTTATTTCATGAACCTCATGAATAAGATTTTTATGGACTTCCTGGATAAGTTTGTCGTTGTTTTCATCGATGACATTCTGATCTATTCCAAATTAGAAGAAGAACATGAGCTACACCTAAGGACCATCCTTGGAACCCTTAGGGAGCATCAGTTGTATGCCAAGTTTAGCAAATGTGCATTCTGGTTACAGGAGGTAGGATTCCTCGGACATATCATACCAGCCGGAGGAATTGCCGTTTACCCTGCAAAGGTGAAGGATGTTGAAGATTGGCAAGCCCCAACCACTCAAACCCAAGTTCGTGCATTTCTCGGATTAGCGGGATACTACCGCAAGTTCGTAGAAGGATTCTCGAGTATCGCCAGACCCATGACCCAATTGCTGAAGAGGGATAAAAAGTTTGAA
This sequence comes from Avena insularis, assembly GCA_023614405.1. Lineage (NCBI taxonomy): Eukaryota > Viridiplantae > Streptophyta > Magnoliopsida > Poales > Poaceae > Avena > Avena insularis. The sequence continues at coordinate 96,445,441 of CM042691.1, forward strand.
TGGACAGAAAAATGTGAAGCGAGTTTTCAAGAACTCGAGAGGAGATTGATTTTAGCCCCAATCTTGATCATGTCGGATATCACGAAGCCTTTTGATGTGTATTGTGACGCATCCAAGATCGGTCTCGGATGTGTGCTAATGCAAGATGGAAAGTTATATCTTATCTATCCAGACAACTGAAGAAGCATGAACAAAATTATCCTACCCATGATCTTGAACTAGCAGCCGTAGTTCTAGCCCTGAAAACATGGAGGCATTATCTTATGGGAAATCGTTGTGAGATTTATTCGGATCACAAGAGCCTGAAGTATATATTCACTCAAAAGGAGTTAAATATGAGGCACATAAGATGCATTGAGCTAATCAAGGACTATAATCTAGACATTCACTATCCCCCTGGTAAAGCCAATGTGGTAGCAGATGCCCTTAGCAGATTGCCATGCCGCTTGAACTCCATGATTCTGAAGGAGCAACCAAGTTTGCACAAGGAGATGGAAGATTTTAGAATGGAATTAGTAAGTGAAGGATTTTTGGCTAGCATAGAACTTCAATCCACTTTGATCAGTTAGATCAAGGAGGCGTAGAAAGGAAATGCTAGTATTGACGGAATCAAACATCATATCGGTACAGAAAAAGTACCCAGATTCATCGAGGATGAAGAAGGAGTTATGTGGTACAAAGGACATCTCTGTGTACGAGCAGATTCAGAGTTGAAATAAGTTATTTTGATGGAAGCCCATGATACTCTTTATTCTATCCATTCTGGAGGAACGAAGATGTATTAGGATCTGAAGGAGCAATTTTGGTGGCATAAGATGAAGAGAGAAATCGGAAGCTATATCGCCAAGTGTGATATTTCTCAGAGAGTCAAGGCGGGACATCAGAGACCCGCACAACTGTTGCAACCATTACAGATTCCGGAATGGAAATGGGATTTCGTTGGAATGGACTTTATCACCGGATTGCCTACCTCTAGTATGGGAAATGACTCTATTTGGGTCATAGTTGACAATTGTCCAAGGTAGCCCATTTCCTACCAGTCAAGACCACCAACCAAAGTTCGAAGCTAGCGGAGTTGTACATCGCTAGAATCGTCAGTTTGCATGGAGTCCCCAAGAACATCGTATCGGATCGAGGAACTCAGTTTACCTCAAGATTCTGGAAGAAAGTCCAAGAAGGACTAGGAACAAGACTGGATTTCCGCACAACGTATCACCCTCAGACCGATGGACAAACAAAGCGAGTAAATCAAATACTCAAAGATATGCTGAGAGAATGTGTGCTAGAGTATGGATCTAAATGGGAAGACTGTCTGCCGTTCACCGAATTTTCTTACAACAACAGTTATCAAGCTAGTTTGCAAATGGCCCCATTTGAGTTCATGTTTGGAAGGAAGTGTCGCACCCCTTTGAATTGGTCGGAAGTAGGAGAGAGTCAGATCTTCGGACCCGACATCCTACGAGAAGCAGAAGATAAAGTTCACAAGATTTGTGAGCACCTCAAGACCGCCTAGTCTAGATAGAAGAGTTACACCGACAAGAGACGTCGAGACCTCGCTTTCAATATGGGAGATTTTGTGTATCTCAAAGTGTCACCTTTGAAGAGAATGCAGCATTTCCAGCTCAAAGAAAGTTAGCCCTCGGATATATCGGACCTTTCAAGATTCTGAATCGTCGAGGAGAAGTATCATATCAACTGGAACTGCAAGAGGAGATGTCAGCAGTACACAATGTGTTCCATATATCGTTACTTCGCAAATGACTTGAAGTCCCGGAGAAGACTGAAGTTTTCAAGAACATTGATCACAAAACCATAGAGATCAACGATGACGTGACATATCCCGAAGTACCCATCCGTATTTTGGAGGAAGCTTTCAGGACCACCAGAACCCGAAGCATCAAGTTTCTCAAGATTCAGTGGAGTAACCACACTGAAGAAGAAGCTACCTGGGAGCGAGATCACACCAAGACGGAGTTTCCCGATCTTTTTAAATGCTAGTTTTATTCTTTCTTCTTTCTCAAATCTCATGACGAGATTTTTTTTAAGGAGGGAAGGTTTGTAACATCCCAAAAATGTTGAACGATGATTAGCATATACCAATCACCAAAATTAGTGTTAACAAAAACTTTTGTTAATTCCAAATCATTATGAATGCATGTGTATATGTGATGATTGTGTGAATGCCTAAATGGACTTATGAGATTGATCTAAATAGAAAGGAATGGTTTAAAGATGAAAACAACATCATCTAAAACATTTCCAAGCAGAAGCAAATCAAGAGAAAATAAAAAACAAAACAAATAAGGCAAATGGTCATTTTTGCCAATCATGCTCACTAGGCCACTTTGAGTGTTTCTAGTCCAAGATTTCAAACAGAAACTTTTCCATTTCTTTTCACCCCTTGCAAGACCAAGTAAAAGTGAATCAAATCCCACCTTTCAAACTTGCAAAAACATTTGGAAACTTGATTCAAATCACAGTTCAAAATTGAATCTTATTCATATGTGAAGATCACCCCTTTTCAAAAGCCAACCAAACCAATTCCACTTGACCTTTCCAACTAACCAGAGACTCCCTAGTATGTAACCAACACATCCACCAAGTTTGAATCCAAAATTCAAATTTGAATCTCTTGCGGCCATTTCATCAAACACCTTGCTGGCACCAAACAAACAAACCACAAACACTATTGTGAGCAGTAAATTTGGCCTAACTTGTTCCCTCAATAGCTCACACTACACTCTCAGTAGATGATCTAGCTCAATTAACAAGCTTTAGCACCACTGTGAGCATGCCATAGACATCAATGATGACCATGCCGAGCCTAACTTGCCACCCCCATGTCAAAAACAAGCTAGGAGAAGCACCAAGCATAGCAAGCATGTCTGGGACACTCTCCACCGTCCACCGCCAATCTCGCCCCTCGACCACATAGCCCGATCATGCTAAGCCTCTCTCATGAAGCGAGCCGAGAGCGCCAGAGCACCAACCATGACACACCACACATCACCGCCTCAGGTGCAAGCAGGATCGCCACCACCCCAGGAACACCGCAGACATGCCCGTTCGCCACCGCGCGGACCATAGACGTTGTGCGCCATTAAAACTATCGTCGTACCCACCCAGAGCGCCGCGACATTCCGACCGTTTCACACCTCCCCATGTCGCGTAGCCATACCATTGATCTTCGCTAGGGAGCACATCACCACCCCCTATCATTACCCATGCCATTAGCTCGCTGTGCCGATGACCACGACAAGCTCAGCCCGCACTCGTCGGTCCCCTTTAGGAACTATAAATAGAGGTCACCCCAGCACTAATTCTTCACACCATCTCACTCCCCTCTCTCTCAGAAGAACCCCACCTCACTCCCAGAGCAAGGCGAGCAGCGCATCGCCGAAATTTGGCCGGAGTCTGCCGCTACTAGAGGTGAAGGGCACCGTCGATGGAGCCGCCCCAGGAGGAGCTGCCGGTACCAGGAGGATCGTTGTTGTCGACTTTGTTGTTCGCCCCCGTCGCCGACCATCGCCTGAGCCCCGGTGAGCGTCTCATGACCCCCACTGGCCGCTCTAGGGTTCTGTCTCGCCGACGTTGCCCAACGTGGACGATGACTCGCAGCCGTAGGATTAGAGCTTGATAGTGCGGTCCACATCCACCCATACTGCTTCGCACCCCTATGTCTCACTGACGAGTGGGGACAGACACTTAACCAGCCCGCGCGCACTGTGCGTACAGGGTCGGACCAGTTAACCTCCCGCGCGACCCAGTAATTCAAATTTAGGTTTATTCTTTTATTTTCAAACTTAGTTCTGTATCTAGATTCAAAAATCAACCCAGCTCGATTCACTAAACCAAAATGCATGAAACCAATTTTGTTAGAAAGGTACTGGAGTGCTTAATCCAAGGCTGTTGGATTCAAACCATTTAGATTTGTAGATCACCCATGGTAAAAATAGCAAGGAAGAAGATTTTTTGCATTCAAACATTTTTCAAAATTCAACCATGAAAGCTTTTGAGTTGATTCCAACTCTCAAAAATCACATTTAACAAGACTTTTCTGAATATATAAAAATATCTAGGTTTACTTGCAGAAATAATGATCAAGTAATAAAAGAATTCCTCATAGGAATTTCTTTATTTAATTAAAATAAAAAGTTAAACCTTATTAAATTGTGACACCACTTTAAATCACATTCCCATGTACTGAAATATGTGGTGATGACATGTGTCAACATGATCCCATGTTTTTGATGGAGAATATAAAATCTTGAGCAGTTTTTCAATGAGTAGAAATTACCTTTTTAAAATAAAGGAATTAAAACTAATTGCCATAATGGTTCTAATGTTTGTGATGATCCTATATCATCTAATGAAAACCTTGGTTTGATAAATAGAAAAAGTTAGGTATTGTTTGGTGATTATGTACCTCATATTTATTTATAGACGCTAGTACTGACCAAGGATACGAGGAGGAAGGAGGATACTACAAGGAATAAGACGAGGATAACTTCAACCACTACTCTGTACAAGGCAAGCTATTACCTGAGCAAGCCTAACAATACAAGTTGAATTAGCAAGCTTATACTTGCAATTATGCAAGCTAACACTTCCAACTATGAAAGTTAGATAACCTATGCAATGCATTAAGCATGCTTGGTTAGATACATTTGATGATTCCCAATCCTAGTTTTACTTACAAGCTTAGTATTTTATTTTCTTTATCAAAGCTTTTATTTTTTTTACTTGTTGTAGCATCCCGGATAAAACCACTACTAAAAAATCGCGTGTCTTATCTCTGTGCATTATCATGACATCAACATGCATCTATCTGTCTAACACTATTTTCGAAAAGCCATATTTTGTTTTCTAAATATCCCCTCTCTATTTCAAAAGTCAAACCCCGGTCCGCTCAGATATTTATTTGTCTAAACATATTTGCAACTATTTTTTTCTAAACAAAATAAAATAAATATAGTATAATAAAAAAATATTTTATCCTCGGGGGGAGGCAACCCAGCAATTTAGGCTAGGCCACCTACAACCCAGGCCCAATCCACCTAAACTAACCCTAATCTTGAAACCCTAGATCCCCATCTCCCCTACCCAACCCCACTTTTTCCCTCCCTTGGCAGCAGCACACACACAACACGCAAGACCGGGCCAGCAAGCAAGCACGCACACACGCAACACCCCACTCCCTGCCTGGACCCACACGCACGACCCACCCTAGATCCATACGAGTCCCCGTGGATAGACCCACACCTCGCAACCCCCACGTCGCTCGCCCACCCACCTCGCGTCCCATCCCCCTCGATTGATTACGCCGCCGCTGCAAGAGACCCATCTCAGGCCGCCTCTCCCCTGCTTCCCTTGCCTTCCTCGTCTTCGAGCACGCCACCGAGACGCGGCCTCCTCTCTCCGGCCCTCTGCTATCCCGCCTCTCCGCCCTCTCCTCTCTTGCCGACCGCCTGTAGAAACTCCCCGCAGCCAATAGAGGTGCGCCGTCCTTTGGTCCTCGCATCGGACCGTGTCTGCTACCTCCTGCGACCCCGAGCGCTGCTGCACCCCAAGCACCTCCTACCCCCGTTGCCCGCGACCTCCCCGGTGCTCCGCCGCTGCCGTTTGCGGGTCCGGCCTCGCCAGCTCGTCGCCGCCTTGGCCGCCACCTCGCCTGCTTCGGCAGCCCACCCTCTCTTCTTCCCCCGGCCTCGCCTTGCTTCGCCGCTGTGCACTGCCGTCCGCATGCCGTCCCTGGCCTTCCTCCCCTCGAGCTCCTCGAGCCCGCCTCCTTTCCGACGGATTCCTTCGCCTGCCGCCACCTCTCCCGAGTACCTCACCGCCTCCCTGCTGGAGCTCCTCTGCGCCGTTGCCACGCGACCTCTCTGTTGCGCTCGCATACGCTCAGGCCGCGGCCTCCTCGCCTCTGGCTGCTCCAGCGCAGCGCCGCTGCCTGCTGCCTCAATCCCGAGCAACGCCGTGACTCCGAGAGTGCCCCTGCTTTCTCGGCTTGTTGGAAACCTGCCGATGAACGTGTCCTCGGTGCTCTCTGCCGCATTGTTTTGTTTACAACAGTCCGTCGCAAACGAGTTGGTGGCTAATTCCCCAACTCATGTTGCTCTCTATTGCAAGTGAGTGTGTTACTCATCTGCCGTGGTGAATTGTTGATGCCGTTACCTATTATCGAAGCCAAGTGATACAATTTGATCAACTGCCTGGTGATGTTGGTACTGCTCGGCAACCTAGTGCCTTGAGATGTGAAGATGATGTCGTGGTGTGGTAGGATGCTAATAAGATGGTGTTTCGGAGCATCAAGGACTCCTACACGGACCGAAGACCATTCCAGGAATCGAAGACAGCAAGACCCAAACCTGATCCCTCAGAACACCAAATTCTCCTTCCCGGTGTCCAAAGACCAAACCCCTCCGAACCTTGGAACCAAGATCGCCGAAACCCAATGTGTGACCCCTTTTCCGATCCCCCTATTTTATAATGACATATAATTGTTGCATCAATTGTTCATGTCACATACATATTGTGGTTCGAGGGCATTATGCTGATTCACCTAATAATTAATTATGGAGACCATATGCGGATGAATCTAGTCTAATATTGGTCCCATTTAAATTTGTGCATCGAACCGGTGAAATATTTTTCTTTGATAAGATAACATTTAAATTGCGGGGTATCTAAACAATTGAACCATCGAATTAATTCTCGGGACCCCGGTTCCGTTTAATATGGCCTAATTGCATCGCATATTTTCCATGTCATATATCATATATGCACTATGCCTGATCTTCTGTTGTAGTATTAAATAGTGTATCCGGTGTTTCTTCTAGTGCTTTGCTTCTTCACGGATTAGGTCGATGACTTGATGCGAGCGTCGACCTGATCTTTGGATGAACCTTCAGCAACATTTTTCAGGCGAGCATTCTCCCTCTTTCTACCTACTTTACATTTCTAGTATTTATTTCCTCCCGTTGATCTATTGCTATCCGTGTTGCGATGCTATAGATTCCGTACCCCTTTATATTTCCCTACAACCTCTATATTGCCATGGACACCTCCTAGTACCTGTTGTTTGGTAGATAGTCGGCCTTGCGAGTCGTAGTCGCTTACTAAGGTGCTGCTACGTGTCGTCGATGCTCCATCGTTGTTGGGTGGTTGGCACATGCTTAATGGTGGAGATGATCATGGATTTAATTACCATTTAATAAGTAAAATTAAAAGTAGGTAAATAATGCAGAGGCACCGGTGGGTAATAGACAATATTTTGTTTTCAACCGCTCACTGGTGTCCCGTAGGACCCCGAGTTCTTGACACCTATTCCGAGATCAGGCGCGCTAACCACAGATGTGGTGTGTGGGCACCCCCATCGATTTAGTACCTGATTTCAAAGTACTGTACCAGGGGCCACAACCTAGTTTGGGGCTTTATTACTATCCTATACTTATGCCATGTTTTACTGCTTTATTTATGATTACACATGGAGTGCCTGTACTGTTTAGGAACCCCGTGCCACGTTTTTGCTGTATCGACAAGCCAAGTCACACTTTTGGGTTCCCAGTCGTTTACAACCGTCGCCACACACCCTGGGTCCGTATCAGAGACGGCCAACTTTGTTGCGGGTAGCTTAGTGGGGTGGCCCCCATGTACTTGCTTTGGGTCTGGGAAACGTCGTGTCTGAAACCCTGTCGACATACTGTCGGGTGTATGTTTTGTGATCTTGTACCAACCTGATCTGACAACAAGGGTGTATGTGCGTGTGGAAACTTTGGTGCATCCTTGCAGGGTTAAATCTTTTCGAGAAGCCATGTCCGCGGTTATGGACGACTTGGAGCATAGTTCTTGATCATAGAAAACTATAACTAAAGTTTATTGTTATAATTTGACTTGTTTCCGATATGACTAGTAATCAGCTTCACTACAACAGAATGGCTAAATAAAAGTACCATCAACTGCTGGGTTTGGGATATCTCATGCTATTTGTAACTGACTAGTAAGTGTCGCAACTACAACGGAATGGTTAACTAAAAGTTTCCACTGCTTATTATATCAGGATAACTCTTGCTATCTATACCTAACTAGTAATTACTGCAGCGATAACTGAATAAATAAAACTGCCAACTGTGTGAGTTCCTCCGTTTGACTTCCTCGTTTTGTCTCGAGGGGAAAATACCAGGATGGGTATGCTTGGTGATAGTTTCAGGTTGGTACCGAATAGGTCTTTCTCATCCCTCTCTGATAGTCACCAGTTGTGTCGAGTCTCTATAGGTTGTTTAGTGCATGCTTCGCTGCCGCTTCAGTCCACCATACCTATGTAGGCGAGGACCGCCGAATTCTAGTCACGGCGTGTACTGGCCTCAGTACTGACCGCTCTCTTTTTCCTTTGCCCTTTGTCGGCACCCCTTCTGTTTTAGTAGGTTTTGAGATCGATGTCGTTAGCAGGGTTACCCTTCCAGCTTGGCCTGGGCAGGGCTATGGACGCCATTGGTTATTCTTCAGGGCTCTTAGCCCAATTTGCATCTTGTCCATACTCGGGCGTTGTATTGTTTTCAAGGTGATTTGGATCTTTGTACTGTATATCTGTATTCTTGACTCATGGAGTCGTTGTTGTATATATATGTTCTGTGGGTTCCATCGTGGACTATTGTGTAATGATATTACTTCGTTTTCCACCCGCATGAAAGTGCCTGGTGGGCACCTTTGAATCGTTTCTATACGGGTTTGGCGGGAATCGCTAAAACTTGCATAGGGCCGATCCGAGGGTGTTACAGAGTGGTATCAGAACTCAGCAGTTACGATACCCCACCGGTCCAGCCTGTAGGATGACCTAGCTAACGGTAGTGGTAGAGTGTCAAAACTATTTTCAAAATCGGTTGGATAGATCTGATTAGCTCTGCTTTTACTCCTTACCGCTCTTCTTTTCTCCTCTTACCTTTGCGTGACTTGAATCTTCTCTCTTATCTTCTTCTCAAGTCCAGGACTTCTCGTGGTTGGGTTTGAGTCGTATCTTTAGGGTTTTGCTTCCATCCTCTTGTATCGATGCTTCAACATCCGACCTTCATGCCATCTGATGAATCTTTCATCTGTTGTACCTTTTAGTGGGCCGAAAATTCACTAAATTTTTTCTTTCTATCCTCCGATGTTTTCTGATACGATGAAGTCATCTACATCAGAACTGATGAGAATATCCATCCCTCCTTTGTTTCTAAACCTCGCTTATCGAGATCTTTAGTCTAAATTTCGAGAGTTGGTTGCATAATTCTCCTATTCATGTGTATAGTAATGCTTTGGGTGCGCGATGGACTGATCACCATCCGACTACTCTTATCATTCGCTCTTGTGCATTGAATCTGTGAATCAAGCAATTTTACTCCATCCACAAAAGTTAAAGGTGGCCTTATTTTTCGAGACCTTTGCCTTCGTCATTTGTTCCCCGTGTGTTTGCTCGACGAACATGATCAACGACCTCTTGTTGGTGGTGTCGCTGATTTCAAGACGAAGAAATAATCCTTGTTAGTGGTGTCGCGAAGATCTACACGAAGCGAGAAGATTCAGACCGTCAGCCTTCTTCCCCGTACCATGAGGCGGATCTCGAGGGCGAGATCCATTGTTAGTGATGTCGAATTGTAGCACCCCGGATAAAAACACTACTAGAAAATCGCGGTTCTTATCTCTGTGCATTATCATGACATCAACATGCATCTATTTGTCTAACACTATTTTCGAAAAGCCATATTTTGTTTTCTAAATATCTCCTCTCTATTTCAAAAGTCAAACCCCGGTCCGCTCAAATATTTATTTGTCTAAACATATTTGCAACTGTTTTGTTCTAAACAAAATAAAATAAATATAGTATAATAAAAATATATTTTATCCTCGGGGGAGGAAGCCGAGCCATTTAGGCCAGGACACCTACAACCCAGACCCAATCCACCTAAACTAACCCTAATCTTGAAACCCTAGATCCCCATCTCCCCTACCCAACCCTACCTTTTCCCTCCCAGCCGCCGACGCACCCCTTGGCAGCACGCAACACACACAACACGCGCGCACCGCCAGCAAGCACGCACACACGCAACACCCCACTCCCTGCCTGGACCCACATGCACGACCCACCCTGGATGCCGACGCGTCCCCATGCGTAGACCCACACCCAGCAACCCCCACGTCGCTCGCCCACCCACCTCGCGACCCATCCCCCTCGATCGATTATGCCGCCGCCGCCAGAGACCCATCTCGGCCGCCTCTCCCCTTCTTACCTCACCTTCCTCATCTCCAAGCACATCGCCGAGCCGCGGCCTCCTCTCTCCGGCCCTCTGCTATCCCGCCTCGCCTCCCTCTCCTCTCCTGCCGACCGCCTGGAGAAGCTCCCCGCAGCCAACAGAGGTGCGCCGTCCTTTGGTCCTCGTGCCGGACAGCGTCTGCAACCTCCTGCGACCCCGAGCACCACTGCGCCCAAGCACCTCCTATCCCCGTCGCCTGCGACCTCCCTGGTGCTCCGCCGCTGCCGTTTGCGGGTCCGGCCTCGCCATCTCGTCGCCGCTCTTAGCCGCCACCTGCCCGCTTTGCCAGCCCTCCCTCTCTTCTTCCCCCGGCCTCGCCCTGCTCCGCCGCTGTGCACCGCCTTCCGCATGCCGTCCCTGGCCTCCCTCCCCTCGAGCTCCTCGATCCCGCCCCCTTTCCCACGGATTCCGTCGCCTGCCGCCACCTCTCCCGAGTACCTCACCACCTCCCCGCTGGAGCTCCTCTGCGCCGTCGCGACGCAACCTCTCTGTTGCACTCGCGTGCGCTCAAGCTGCGGCCTCCTAGCCTCTGGCCGCTCCAGCGCAGCGCCGCTGCCTGCTGCCTCAATCCCGAGCGACGCCGTGACTCTGAGAGTGCCCCTGCTTCCTTGGCTTGTTGGAAACCTGCCGATGAACGTGTCCTCGATGCTCTCTGCCGCATTGTTTTGTTTACCACAGTCCGTCGCAAACGAATGGTGGCTAATTCCCCAACTCATGTTGCTCTCTGTTGCAAGTGATTGTGTTACTCATCTGCCGTGGTGAAGTGTTGATGCCGTTACCTATTCTCGAAGTCAAGTGATACAATTTGATCAACTTCCTGGTGATGTTAGTACTGCTCGGCAACCTAGTTCCTTAAGATGTGAAGATGATGTCGTGGCGTGGTAGGATGCTAAGAAGATGGTGTTTCGGAGCATCAAGGATTCCTACACGGACCGAAGACCTTTCTAGGACTCGAAGACGCCGAGACCCAAACCCGATCCCTCGGAACACCAAGTTCTCCTTCCCGGTGTCCGAAGACCGAACCCCTCCGAACCTTGGAACCAAGATCGGCGAAACCCAATGTGTGACCCCTTTTCCGAGCCCCCTATTTTATAATGACATATAATTGTTGCATCAATTGTTCATGTTGCATACATATTGTGGTTTGAGGGCATTATGCTGATTCACCTAATAATTAATTATGGAGACCATATGCGGACGAATCTAGTCTAATATTGGTCTCATTTAAATTTGTGCATCGTACCGGTGAAATATTTTGCCTTGATAAGATAACATTTAAATTGCGGGGTATCTAAACAACTTGAACCATCTAATTAATTGTCGAGACCCCGGTTCCGTTTAATATGGCCTAATTGCATCGCATATTTGCCATGTCATATATCATATATGCATCATGCTTGATCTTCTGTTGTAGTATTAAATAGTGTATCCGGTGTTTCTTCTAGTGCTTTGCTTCTTCACGGATTAGGCCGATGAGTTGATGCGAGCGTTGACCCGATCTTCGGATGAACCTTCGGCAGTGTTTTTCAGGCGAACATTCTCCCTCTTTCTACCTATTTTACATTTCTAGTCTTTATTTCCTTTCGTTGATCTATTGCTATCCGTGTTGGCGATGCTATAGATTCCGTACCACTTTATATTTCCCTGCAGCCTCTATATTGCCATGGACACCTCCTATTACCTGTTGTTTGGTAGATAGTCGGCCTTGTGAGTCATAGTCACTTGCTCAGGTGCTGCTTCGTGTCGTCAATGTTCCATCGTTGTTGGGTGGTTGGCACATGCTTAATGGTGGAGATGATCATGGATTTAATTGCCGTTTAATAAGTAAAATTGAAAGTAGGTAAATAATGCACAGGCTCCGGTGGGTAATAGACAATACTTGGTTTTTAACCGCTCACTTGTGTCCCGTAGGACCCCGAGTTCTTAACACCTATTCTGAGATCGAGCGCGCTAACCACAGGTGGGGTGTATGGGCACCCCCATCGATTTAGTACCTGATTTCAAAGTACTGTATTGGGGGCCACAACCTAGTTCGGGGCTTTATTACTATCCTGTACTTATGCCATGTTTTATTGCTTTATTTACGATTGCGCATGGAGCTCCTGTACTGTTTAGGAACCCCGTGCCACATTTTTGCTGTATCGACAAGCCCAATCACACTTTCGGGTTCCTAGTCATTTACAACCATTGCCACACACCCTGGGTCTGTGTCGGAGACGGACGACTTCATTGCGGGTAGCTTAGTGGGGTGGCCCCCATGTACTTGCTTTGGGTCTAGGAAACGTCATGTCTGAAACCCCGTCGACATACCGTTGGGTGTATGTTTTGTGATCTTGGACCTACCTGATCTGACAACAAGGGTGTAGGTGCATGTGGAAACTTTGGTGCATCCCTGCAGGGTTAAATAAATTGGAGCACAGTTCTCGATCATAGACAACTATAACTAAAGTTTACTGTTATAATTTGACTTGTATCCAATATGACTAGTAATCAGCTTCACTACAACAGAATGGCTAAATAAAAGTACCAACAACTGCTGGGTTTGGGATATCTCATGCTATTTGTATCTGACTAGTAAGTGTCGCAACTACAACGGAATGGTTAACTAAAAGTGCCCACTGCTTATTATATCAGGATAACTCTTGCTATCTATACCTGACTAGTAATTACTGCAACGATAACTGAATAAATAAAACTGCCAACTGTGTGAGTTCCTCGGTTTGACTTCCTCGTTTGGTCTCGAGGGGGAAATACCAGGATGCTATGCTTGGTGATAGTTTTAGGTTGGTACCGAATAGGTCTTTATCATCCCTCTCTAATAGTCGCCAGTTGTATCGAGTCTCTATAGGTTATTTAGTGCATGCTTCGCTGCCGCTTCAGTCCACCATACCTATGTAGGCGAGGACCGCCAAATTCTAGTCTCGCAGTGTACTGTCCTCAGTACTGACCGCTCTCTTTTTCCTTTTCCCTTTGTCGGCACCCCTTTTGTTTTAGCAGGTTTTGAGATCGACGTCGTTAGTAGGGTTACCCTTCCGGCTTGGCCTGGGCAGGGTTATGGACGCTATTGGTTATTCTTCAGGGCTCTTAGCCAAATTTGCATCTTGTCCATACTCGGGCGTTGTATTGTTTTCAAGGTGATTTGGATCTTTGTACTGTATATATGTATTCTTAACTCATGGAGTCGTTGTTGTATATATATGTTCTATGGGTTCCATCATGGACTATTGTGTAATGATATTACTTTATTTTCCACCCGCACGAAAGTGCCTGGTGGACACCTTTGAATCATTTCTATGCGGGTTTGGCGGGAATCGCTAAAACTTGCATAGGGCCGATCGGAGGGTGTTACACTTGGTGACTTGTAGATATTAGAAGGATAATTGAAGGTACCATAAAGAGCATAAAACTTGGCCTAAGTTAGATAATCTTGATGTCATCCTGAGGTATGAGATTTAACTTAGCTAGTTCACACTTGTTTACCACCCCTCATTAGTATTTACCCCCACTTGTAGATGCTAGTGCTAAGTATAAAACTTGATCAACTTTAGACGGGAATACTTGGTGAAAATGGTTATGAAAACCTTAGAATGATGAGTCATTCTGCTAAAATGTTTTGCCATGTGTTCTTGAACACCAGATGATTTTGATGATGAAAATGTTAAGGCATGAGCCTTAGCCCTTTATAAAACTAATGGTTGTCTGGATGCGATACCATTCCAATTCTACCGTACAACCACAATACATGAAATTTGGGTAGGGCTTGACTGGAAATTTATATACCTCAGTATGAGTTCCCTTGCGGCCAAGGTTGAGCCGAGGCTACCTTGTGAAGATTGTGCACCTATGCAGTTCCCAAGATGACAGTTGGTCATGGTTGGGAGGTCAAACTCATAGGAGAGGTGCCTATACTAGGGCATGTAATTGAAAGGTTAGGGTTGATTATCTGCATATTGAGTATGGTGAATTCAGTATTGTTCCTGATAGATGTATCGAATGTTGTGGTGGAAGTGTACCACCTCTGCAGAGTGTCAAACTATTTGAATAGCTACATCCGCGTTATGAATAGTTGGAGTGGCCATACTGTTATGTCGTCAGATGTTTTCAAAATGACTTATGAAATGATTTATGACTTTGACTTGACCACAACAGAGTTGTGATATGAAATTCAAGTTCCCACTTATGTGATATAAAACTTTCAACTAGCTTTCTTTGTTTCTGAACTCGGTAGAGATAAATCTGTCTTTTTGCAGAACAACCTAGAGCCTAGTACTTCCTACTCAAAACCACTTCACTTGTTAGTATTAGTTTCCGAGTACTTAAAGAGTACTCATGGCTTTGTCCCTGGCTATTCCCGTGGCCGGACTATGAAGAGGAGTATTAGGAAGACGGACAGCAGGAAGGTTACGACAACTAGGATCATCTCCTATCATCAGCATTGCCTATGACCATGAAGATGGAGCCTCTCCTACGCTATCGTTATTATTACGTTATTTCCGCTTCTTGAATTGTATTAAGACTGGATCATGAGATCCATATTTGTGTAAAACCTTATGTATGGTTTGTAATGGATGATGTAATGTGATATCCAATCTGTTATGTCTCGCAAAAATGGTAATCCTATGATTGCGATGTATGGCATAACAGGCATCTAGGATTAAAAATCCGGGTGTTGACAACTTCTCTAGTCCTTATTAGCCCCTGCATCGAATTGCAAATATGAGCAACCGATCCGGTATCAAATACCCAAGAGTTAACATAAGAATCAACAAGAAGAATGTCCACAACATTTACAACAAGCGTACGTGAGTGGGAAGTACTCTTACTTCCACTCTTCTTCAAAGAAGCCTGATACTTGTTGTAGGTTCTCTTCCAGTGGCCATGTTCATGACAAAAGAAACACTCAATGTCATCTGCAGGTCCAACCTTTTGCTTGCGTGCAGGCTGAGGGATGACATCCTTAGCCTTGCCTTTCTTCTTCTGCCAAGAATTACCCTTTTTCTTAAAGCTAGGCTTGTTCTGCACATCCATCACATGGTATGCCCTGCACACTTCATGTCACTTTCTGCTGTTTTTAGCATCCCACATAACTCATTAAGACCCTTCACCACCCCATGCACATGGTAGTTCAAAATGAACTGCCCATAGCTAGATGGAAGAGACGCCAAAATGAAATCAGTGGCCAACTCTTGGCCTAGTGGAAAACCAAGCTTTTCCAAAGTCTGACTGTAACCAACCATTTTGATCACATGGGGGCCTACAGCTGCTCCCTCTGCCAGCTTGCATTCCACAAAGGACTTGGCGACATTGTACCTCTCAGTCCTTGCCTGAGTCTGGTACATGTCCCTAAGCGCAACGATCATATCGTACGCTTCCTGATCCTCAAACTTCTTTTGGAGTTCAGGTTCCATGCATGCAAGCATAAGACATCTAACCTCAAGAGAATCATCACATGCTCTCTTGTAGGCATTCTTAAGGGCAGTAGTTGCATTATCAACAGGTTCATCGGGGATTGGGGTATCCAGAACCGTTTCCTTTTTATCAGACCTGAGAACAATTCTCAGGTTATGGACCCAGTCCGAATAGTTTGTTCCATTTAGTTTACCTTTGTCAAATATCGAACGCAAAGAAAAATGTGATGCATTGTTCGGTGCCATTGATCTACAACATAAAACATGCAAAATACTAAGCCATGTAACCGTGAAAGAGTAAAACATATTAAACAATTTAATAGCATATACTCCCACTTATATCAATATCCCTCTATTGATACTAAGTGATTCAAGATCCACAATTAACAATTCGACTAGTGAGCTTTAGCATCACTGCTAGAAGACAAGGTAAATCGGTAAGCAACTCTTGCTAATCATATCACATATGACTCTCGTTGTTGGGTGACATCTCTATGTCAAAACTAGGCACCGAACCTTTATGCCCCTAGGTCCTTAACTGTTAAGATGACCTTGTCGAGCTCACCAACCCTTATGCGTGTAGGTATCCGATACAAACCCATCCACCAAGGAAAACCGCGACACCCTAATTTCATAGGCCCACCAACGATTGTACAAGGCATAGGATGGTGCAAGGTTTGGTTGGGAGGGCATGGTTTAACTTAAACTTTGATTGGGATCATTCTACTTCTATCATCTAAGCATGCATAGTAGTAAAACGCATAAGAATAACATTAACATAGATGTGACACAGTATGGCCCATTTTGTCATGGTGATCTCCATCTCCATAGAACCTGTCCACCATGATGATCTCCATCTTCATGTTCCATGTGAGCCATCCTCCAAGTGATGAGTCCTCCAAGAACTAATACAAGTTATTACTCCTAACAATTAGTAATCAAAATTACATAGTATTGGGATCATCACAATTTGGCACGCATGCCATTATAATAAATGACAACACATTTGGCTCCAGCCATGTTGCCGTACTCACGTAACGCAGGTCATGATAAAATATATACATGCGTCACATGCATATATGGGCCATATTAATCACATACATCCTGTAAAAACAAGTTATGCATAGAATCAAATTCTACCAGATCAAAAGGGTCTACGACAAAGGGGGGCAACAAGTTATGTAAAAACAAGTTATGCATAGATCGCAACACCTAGTTGCCTTAACGAGATACAAAAGGGTCTACGACAAAGGGGGCTAGGGGTCTCCCTCACGGGTTCAAGGCGCGCTTCATGTATCAAATCGTGAAAAATGAGAGATCAAATTTACACAATTTTATTTAAGGATTTTGATCGACAAATCAAATTTACCATAAACCGACTATTGTTTCGATTTGACCAAACTCCTTTGATCAGGGTACATCGATTTTAGATCTAGGTTCTGATTGGATCAATCATATTGATCTTTGCGTGACTCAACAAGATTTATGTGTCACTATCTACCCCGATGGCGAAACCGACCGGTAGGGGTAAGTCATTCGACGACCTCAGAATCACGATCACAGAAAGAAAGATCACAGATCAATCCTGATCCACCGAGATATAAACGATCATATCAAACTACATATCATCATATGCAAACTTCCCGAACCTATAACTAAACAACCTCGGCTCTGATACCACTGAAGGGATATGGATAGGCTACACTAGCGCAAATCAATTTATTTTACCATGAAAACCAGGATTACTGTTGTCATAGATCTCAGGATTACCACTAGACGCACGGTTGCGGAACTTGATGAAGCACGTCGGGATAGTTTAGATGTTCTACGTCTCCTCCTTGTCCTTGTCCCACGAGCAGATCCCCTTGCGCGGCTCGTCCAAGTGCTATAGATGCAACACCTCCGAGGTATCCACAAGTGCGGGGTGGAAGCGTCAAATGCCGGACTACTAGGTCCACGCGTGCAACACATGCGTGAGCAGTGGAGGATGGGTGGAATGCTCAACATCGATCAGCTTGCCCCATCCTCTCTTGTATAGGCTTCCCTAGTGGGCTTCTAAATTAGCAGCCCATTAGTAGCCTAATCCTGATCTAATTCAGATCCAATCCTTATTAGGCTTCCAGCCTCTCGAGTGTGTGACCCTATAGGTTCATATACGAATAGAATTGACACGAATACACTTATTCCGTCAATAGTTGGTAGCGGCCTCTAGCAAGACGTGCCAACTCCTAAACGCATACAAAAATCATTTGGACGAACCATCACAAGGTTTAGTACATGTATTTCCCTTTGCCTCACACTATTTGGTCTAGCTCCAAGCTGACCTCTCTTTCTCGATACTGTGATTTGGAATCCCTTTACTAGGTTAACTCTTAACCATATGTAGCACGGCCGTGCATTTCTGGATCTGATCACTCGAGGGGCCCAGAGATATCTCTCTCAAGTAGAGAGGGGCAAATCCTATCTTCACTGACCAAGGCCTTGCAGCATGCTTCAGGACAAACCCGAAAGGTACCTTTATAACTACCCAGTTACGGAGCAGCGTCTGATAGCCCCAAAGTAGGTCGATCCACATCTCAAGTACATAAGACAATCTCAGGTCTAAGGACAAAACTTACACGATGTGTAAAGAGAGCTGCAAGTCTAATTGCTAGTCTCAAGTTGGGTAAGTCCAACCCCATGTTCATAACATGTGTACACATCATTGGTTTGACATATCCATGTCTACGACTTGCGAAACATAGTCATCAACAAATCAATGCACAAGTTTAATATTCATGTGTGTCCTCATATGAACTCCGACTAGGTACAACTACTAGATAACCATACAAGTAAATAGTTTCACAAACAATTCACATAATTGCCAATCAATATAAGTTGCCTGATATGGATATTCAAGGAACATTACAATAACTCATGGATACATATGAAATATAATCATCTCCATTATTGCCTCTAGGGCATATTTCCTTCAAGTTTCATTCGAAATCTTCTTAAGTTTGAGAATGTTTGCCACAACTCATCGATGAGAGTGTGACTCTGTTTGGATTTCATCACCACATCGTCGACATATACTTAAACATTTTTGTCAAGTTGATCTTGCAAGCATTATTGCATGCATGTTTGATAAGTGGTACCTGCATTTCTTAAACCAAACAACAAAGTATGATAGCAATAAGCCCTGTACGGGGTAATGAAAGCCGTCTTTATTTGATCATCCGGGTTCAGTGGTATCTGGTGGAAACCAAAATATGCATGTACAAACGATAGTAACTCACATACAGTAGTCGAATCAATCACCTAATCAATTCGAGGTAGTGGAAATAGATCTTTTGGACACGCCTTGTTCTAGTCCGTGTAATCGATAGACATGCGCCATACCACTGCGACATTTGGATCTTCTTTCTTTTTGTCAAACAGGACCGGATTTGATAACCAGTATGGGTGAAGCACTTCCATGATAAACCCGGCAGCTAGGCGCCGAGCTATCTCAGCACAATTATTTTCCTCCTATCTTCAGCAAAGCGGCGGAGGGGGTGCTTCAATGTCTTTGCATCTGGCCTCACATGTAAAAAGTTCTTAGCTAACTCCCTCGGAACACCTTACAAATCTTGTGTAGACCAAGCAAAGATATGCTGATTCTCACAGAGGAAGTTGGTGATCTCGCTTTCCTATTTCTCAAATAACCCGGTACCGATAGTAACAGTGCGCTCAGGGAAAGCATCATCAGTCTGTACTTTCTTTGTTTCTTTTGTTGCTTGGAAGGAAACACTTCCATG
Organism: Avena insularis; assembly: GCA_023614405.1. Taxonomy (NCBI): domain Eukaryota; kingdom Viridiplantae; phylum Streptophyta; class Magnoliopsida; order Poales; family Poaceae; genus Avena; species Avena insularis. The sequence goes on from CM042691.1 coordinate 96,464,917, forward strand.
TGGATTAGTTAGTGATGGCATAGCCAGTTGCGCCACTTTAGCCAGTGCTGCGACCTCCATCATTTGATGCTTCTCCTGGACTATCACCAGAGACTCGGCCAACAATGAGCCAGCTGAGGCGCATGCTATAGAGCGTTTATAATCTCCCTCAACTCTAATAACTCCACATGGACCCGACAACTTCATCTTCAGATATGCAATCTGAGGGGTGGCCATGAATTTTGTCATAGCTGGCCTGCCGAGTAATGCATGGTAAGAGATGATAAGGTCCACCACTTCGAACTCTATGGCTTTAGTGCGACAATTTTCTCTATTGCCAAATAGTACATCCACCCAGACTTTCCCAATTGGATCGCATGACAATCCTGGCACAATTCCATGGAATGTGGTCTTAGTCGGCTCCAGCATGTTTGTGGTGATCCCTAGCTTGGTCATCGTGTCCTTGTACATGATGTTAATGCTGCTACCATTGTCTATTAGTACTTTGGAAAACTTGACATTTATGTCAGGCCCCATGAATGTTGGGTCCAGCACTCAGGCATATCCTCCTATAGTTGGCATAATATTAGGGTGACTCTTTATGCTCCAAGTTATTTCTTGCTTGGACCAATGCATGTATTTTGGTATTGCCGGCATTTTGGCATTTACTTCCATCATCCACCGCTGCTGACTTTTCTTGTCATTCGGATTAGTGACAAACACAACGTAACTCTGGTGAGTTTCCCTGTACTCATTCCGGCCTCCGTGTCCGACATTCGCGCCATTGTTCCTTGGATCATGCACTTGATGCACTGCCTCTCTTCTGTTCGAGTTATGGTACCTCGGCTGCTGATTATCGTACCTTGGTTGTATAACCACAAGCTGAGAATTTGCCCCTATGAGTGGTACCGGGGGACGTGGAGGGAGCTGATTCGCCGAATCTCCTTTGCCACCCTTTTGGAACCAAATGCATGGCCGAGTCGTATGATTTGTCTGCTTAATCAGACTGGGAGTACGAAACTTGCACGGCTGATCCAACATCATTTCATAAGTGCACTTTGCCTTTATTGCCAAGGCTTCTTTTGTTCGTATGACTTTTTGGCATCATTATTTGGCACCTAGTGCTATCCATTTCTCCTTTGACGCCGACTACTGCTGGCATCTGGATGGTCCAGGCTCACTGCAGCTAGTTGAGTTGAACCGTATCTTTAATCCAGCCTTTCATCTCTTCTTTTTCTTCTGTACTCATTGCGATCTTGTCGCCTCTGTGACCTAGCATCATCATATGCTAGAGTCTCTGTGTTTCCATCTACCGAGATAAGAAGAGGCTGAGTCAGATCTCCCAATGCACACGAGTTGGAAATTTTTATCATCTTTGCCAAACTTGCCAGCATATCCCGTTGCAGTCTTTGCCACAATACACTTCCATGTCGGCTTCCTTGTGCAAACCAAGCTATGGCTTGTGACTCAATCACTCCTTCGCAAGAATTGCACATCGTGCACCATCTAGTGAGGAACTTTCTGTCTGTTTTGTTTCGTCTCTGCTCACACATTAACAGCTGTTGCAGGCGATTCTATCTCTTATACATGCTCATAAAGTTACTAACAAAGGCTTCCTCAAAATCAACCATGCTATTAATGCTTCCTCGTGGCAATTTATTCAGCCATCGCTGATCCTTCCAGCATCTACGGAACATACCTCACTCCCCATCTCAGGTTTCCCTGACCAATGTTCACTGCAGTCCCATAGTCAATGACCCAATCTTCCGGCTTTGTACTGACATCGTATGTTTTTGTGCCTCTCGCTAGTTGAAAATTTGGCACTGGTAGCTCTCTCATGATCCTTGCTCCGAAACATGCTGGACCCGGCGGGCCTTGTGTTTCAACAAGTTCTACCATTTTGATACTATCGATTTTTAATCTCGCAACATCCGTCTGGAGCTGCCTCCCAATCGAAATCCCAATGTGTTGTACAGGTCATCTAGGATCTGATATCTAGCATTTATCATCAGCGAATAACCGTCATTGTACCTATTGGCATTTGGTTCTATGGGTTGCAGCACCGCTCGTCCCACAATTTGTTGCGGTCTTTCTGGCTATGTAGGTGGCGGGTTTGGAGGTGGATTTCCTCCTCCTATCGAGTTACTCTCGCATCGAGGCTATGGCGGGTAATTCTGATTGCCATCGCCATTTCTTTGCCCAGCATGCCCTTGGTTCTCATTTCCTTGTCCAGCATTTCTCATGGTGCAGTGTTCTCGACCGGGATTGCCCTGAGCAACTGACGGGTCATATGGGACGAGTTGTTTGTTTCTGCCAGAGCTGGCGCTTTTTTCTTGCCTTTGTCTTGGCGTATGATGTGGTGACGAAGCAGCGTGACCAACATACATGGTCGTGTTCGGTGCTGCCGAGTGAACCACTTGAGATCCACCTTGCGCACCTGGATTTGTCCTATAGTAGGACTCATTCAATTCCCCAGATGTTCACACTAACTCATTCACTCTTTCCTACTGTTTTCTTTTTGCCTCACCCGTTAAGTGAGGTAACTCGGCCATTGCCGCTTTTGCAGCTCTAAGATTCACTGCCGCTGTATTGTATGTTGTCCTTATCGCAGTCGTGTGGCTGCATGATGGAGTTGACCTTGACGTTGCGTCTGCTGCCATCTCGTTGTTGAGGTTCCTTCATATTATCTTTGCCATATCGAGTCTGTTTTTTTCCGTTGACTAGGTTTCCTGAGTTATACTCTCGAGGAGTGATTTCCAGCTCCTGCTGGAGCCGTGCGACCTCCTTAGCTCTTCCTAGAACCCTCTTTCTTGTTTCCTCTAACTCGCCCTGTGCATGCACCGGGTCAGCTATTGGTGTTATCGGATTTGCTAACTTGTTTATCGCATCCTGCAACTCTGTTGCCCTGCTACTCGAGGCTATGTTCTCGGGTCTCTCTAGGGGAAACTTTGCATTTCTTGCTTCCTAGGGAGTAGCATTCTGGTCATCCTCTTCTTTCGGCTCATTTACCATAGGAACTACTGGTGGTGCTACTGGAGGGCGCGAGGGAGCTAGAGCTGTCATCATTACCTCGATGGAAGCAGCATTATACTGGCTCCCCACAGCACGAACAATAGGTGGATCTGCCGCCAGGATGACTTGCTCAGGGTACGTGCGTTCAACACACACCACCATGTAGACTTGATGCTCGCCGAACTTGATGAAGCGATAGCCCCTTGGGAGCGGCCTCGTGCCGACAGACCCCGCGTTGTCGCTGACAAAGTTGAGCACGCTGAACCTCTGGACAAGGCCTGAGAGGACGCGTTCGCCTGATGAAGCGATGATGTTGCCCGTCCGGATGAACACTCCAGCAAGCGCCGCTACTGGCCCCATGGTGGTGTCATGGCAGATGCCATGGGTAGGCTTCAGTTGGGGCCGAATGGATGCAAGAGGAATCCGGGGAGGGAGTGCGCGATGTAGCCGCACACGAAGAAATATGAAGAACTATATGAAAATTGCAATCGTATTCCTCTTCCTTCTAGTTTACAAGTGCTCCTTGAGCTGTTTGCCAAGTAGCTACTATCTTGAAGAATAAGTGGCCAGCCTTGAGGCCCCTAGTTGTGAATCCCTCTACCCCTAGATCTACCCCTCCTTATATAGAAGATGGGAACTGCTAGGTTACAATATGGATCCTAGGGTTTACTGTTTGGGATTTGTCTTTACTCTACATGCCGGGTCATTGGGCCAGCCCTTGGCCCTGGCCCCATTCAACAAAGCTACCTTGCCAACGGTCTTATAGTATGTATATGCCAGTTCCTTTGGTGTCACCTCTTGCTTTATGTGTCACCCGGTACTTTAAGCGTCACCCGATGCCTTTAGTGTTGGGAATATGCCCTAGAGGCAATCATGTATGATGATATTTCCCATTGTATTCATAAAGATATTAAGTTGTCCTTGTATAAACATCTGATGTGTATCATTGAATATGTGATTCGGTTGTGGAAATATACATTCATGTTGTTTGTACTAAATATCCTTGGTCATCGAGGTTGTGCTGGACACACAACTTAGACCAATGTGAAAGTCGGCTTGATGACTCGGTTCCACTTGTCATGGGCATGGAGATGCCATTCCGACTTACACATATTCGGCTAAAGAGTTTAGCGAGTCGGATTGACCCATATTGAGGCACAACGAACAAGTTGTCATTTGTATATCTCAATCAATGTAATCCTTAGACCTGAGATTGTTGCATAGTCCGAGTTGAGGATCACCGGCTTAGGTTCTGTCAAATGATGATCCGTAACAAGGCAGTTATAAAGGTAGAGTTCGGGCCAACTAAGAATCAAGCTGCATCATGTGAATAACCAAGATGGGATTTTGCCCCTCCACTTGGAGAGATATTATCTAGGCCCTCTTGGATGATATGATTCCGAAAGCATGGCCATGCACGACTCGGTTAAGTGTTAACCGAGGCGATCGACTAAGAGTTTGTCGGGTGGATCACTTATCTCGGATCGAGAAGAGAGTCAGACTATTTAAGGGATGACAATTATTCTCCTATAGTCTGACAAGGTATATCGTGAGGCAAAAGGGACTCAGACGCAAGTCGCATTGGAAAGGCAAGTCGTCATGACTCTTTGGTACTTGGGAGTCGGCACGTTCTGCTAGGACCCGGTACCGACTAATCGATTGAGATTCAGACTCCAATCGTGTCCAAGTAGCCATGAGCCTGCGGGGTCACACACTTAAGAGCGGGTGCAAGTTCAGATTGGATCTGAAACGGAAATCTGGTTGGGTTGGACCTGAGGCGGATTTGGACTAAGTCAGTGAGTCGGAATCACGGTGACTAATATTATATGGGCTTTAGTGAATGGGCCATGAGTAAGTGGAGCCCATGTCACTCCCTATATATACTGGGGCACAGTAACCCAAAGGGGTTGATCGGTTAGTGTCATGGTGGTGGCACGACAGATGCCATGGGTAGGCTTAAGTTGGGGGCCGAATGGGTGCTTGTGGTCACCGGGGAGGGAGTGCGCGGTCGAGCCATGCACGAAGAACAAGATGAACTCTCCACACTTAACGATTTACTGGATACCCGAGAATTACAAGTGCTCCTTGAGCTGTATGAACTAGTGTTCTATGCACTAGTTCCCTACTTGGTCCAACCCACCCTACTACAACTAGGCCCCCTCTTATATAGGCAGCGCTAGCTAGCTTATACCCCTTTGGGTTCTAGGGTTTACTGTTTGGATCTTGGTCCCTGCAATGTGGGCTGGGTCATGGGCTTGCCCTAAGCCCAACGGCCCAGTCCACAAAGCTTGACAGCTAACGGTCTTCTGGTACGCTGCCTCCTGTTCCTTTTGGCGTCACACTGTAACTTTGTACGTCAGTGTTTGCTTTGGGCGTCACCCGACTCCTTTTTCTATCACCCGGCGTCGCCCTTCTCTTTTGACCATGCTTTGCCATGGTCCCTCCTGAACCTTACTCTAAAAGGTGCCACGCGTCCTATCCGACTTAGCCCTTCCTCGGTAGACTCGGCTCGTTGGTTCCTGGAAGAATAACAACTTTGTCTTATGCGGGCTGACATAGTTCATATGTCGGTCACACAAGCTCCTCTCTCCTGGCCATTCTTACCCGGCCTGGTTCTTTCTTCACTGGGAGCTTACCCAACTACACTTTGTTTCACCTCTAGTGGCCCTATCGGGGGTTATCCCCCCGACATTAGTCCCCGAAGCTGGTGAGGTCTAGCAGTTCGAGTTCTTAGGCTTCTCGAGGTTCCTTTTATTTGATTGGAACTTAATTTTTGTCTTTACTTGTCGCAATCTTGCACCTTGCCGAGTCTGTCTGACAGTTTTCGGATCCACTCTTTGACTTCTTGGCTCATTTTTGCCCCGTGCCAAGTTATTTTGGCCAATTCCGGGTCATTTTCGGCGTGCTTCAGTCACTGACAGCTGGTAATCATGATTACTTGCCTCAAATTTTGTTCCAAGCTCTAGCGGCACAGTGACGGCTGCGCAGTTATTCCCCGTCACTGTGGCAGTCCCATCGGCCTGTGCCCCTTGTACTTTCTTCCATGACGTGGCACGGGATTTTTCGTGTATCTCTGGATACGTGGCGCCCGCTGAATGGACTACCCGGCCGGGTACACGGCCACACGCTGGCCGGATGGCGCAGAGAGATCCCATGATTGGGGTTTTTACTGCCCTTAAGTAGGGGTGAGGGGGTTACCTCTTCCCCCACGCCCGTTCAATTTTCCCCTGCTTCTTCTTCCTTGCGCCTGCAAAATCAAACCGGCCCCTTTGCGGTTTTTCCTTCCTTCTGTTCTTGCCTTGCAATTGCTCCTTTTCCCTTTCCATTCCACCACGGGTCCGCGTTCTTCCAAACCCCTTCCAATGGCGGAGGAGACTGAATCTGCGAGGGTCATGGATGCTCGCGACGGAGCTGATGGTGCGGAGGAGTAGGAGGTCCCCGTCGGTGAGCGCGGTGGCTGGGAAGGCTCGGAGGTCTCCACCGAGGAGGTGGAATAGCTCCTCTCCACCAGGCGCATTCCGCTGCAAGTGGATTGTCATCTTCCCGCCGGTGAGATATCTCCCAAACCCGATGCTAACGAGCGGGTGGTTTTCCTTTCTCACTTTGAGCGCGGTTTCGCTCTTCCAGTGAGCACCTTCTTCTCCTCGTTTCTCTCCACCTTCCATCTGCAAACCCATCATCTTCCTGCCAACGCGATTGGCTCTCTTTCTTGCTTTTATTTCGCCATAGGCTTACTCGGATTTGGCCTACAGTTCTTCTGTGGGCCAAATATTTTAGCTTTAAGGTTCAAGTTGTTCCCTAGCCTGGTGCTCCTCGATCCGAGAAGAGGTCGACCCAGTGCGGTGGTGCTAGTATCACGCCCAGGAGAGACTTCATCTTTCCTCGGGTTACTGGTATTGATTCCTACAAGAAATGGCATAGGACTTTCTTCTATGTCAAAAACAGCGGGTCCACCGATAACATCCGGCTCCCTCCTTTCTCGGACGAGGTCCCGAACAAGAAGTTCTGGCAGCTTGACCCGCGCGACCAAGACGCTGCGTTGAACGAAGCCAACGTGATCTTGGAAAGGTTGCTGTCGCCGGATGAGCATTTTCATCTTGCCGAGAGGGACCTCATGTGCGCCTTCGTCTCACGCCGGGTTAGCCCCATCCAAGCTAGGAGCCACAAGATGTGCTTCATGAGTGGATCCCATGGTCCCACTCGGCACTCTACTAAGGATCTCACCCATGACTCCATTGCTCGCTGAGTAAGCTCAATCTTTAAAGTGAACTTGGTGGATGATTGGGCTTGGATCTGTCCTCCGTTTAGCCGGGTCAAGCCTGTCCCCTGGGTAAGTTTTCCGAGTCGTTTTCCTTGCCGAGTCGGCTTTAGCTCTTTTGCCACTCTCTGTCTAGTTTCTGTTACTCATTCTTTTGTCTCTCGCAGAACCTTGTTCACCAGGTTGATGATAGTATTGTCCCTCCCTGTGGTTATAACGGGGATCGCTCTGACTCTGACGAAGTCGAGTTCGACCTAGAGTGCTTCATACCCATCCCGCACGCAGCTACTACTTCAGCTTCGGGTAAGAGTCGATCTCGCAATCCCTTACAAGATTGGTCTGACGATGATGAGGATGATGATTGTACGATTTTGGAGGTACATTCCTTGTGACTTTCGTTTGCAAACTTATCAGAGTAAGCCTGTTATTTACTTATGCAGCTGGCCAGGTACATGACACTCCTCCTCTCGCCGTGGGCGGAGTGGGCAAGATACCCGTGGCCAAGCCGAATCGACGCGGGGCCACCTCCAGCACTCAGCCGACAAAGAAGAGCAAGCCCACTCCCGCTGCTCCTGCTGTTGCCATTCTGGCCGAGACTCGCCAAGCCACTGGGCGCCGAGTCACCCGTCACCCGGTCGTTACCAGGTAAGCTTTCGTGTTCTGCTTACATTCTATTTTCCTTCTCATGCATCGCAACTGTTTTCTTATGCAAGTCTTGTTATTTTTTAGTGTTGCCCCTCTATCGGCTAACCAGGCTGCTTCCAGCATCTCCTCGCCCCTAAGGCCCACGCCCGCTCCAACTGACTTTACGGTGCAGAAACCCGTTTAGGTCGAGGCTCTCAATGTCGAGGCTCACGCTTCTTAGTGTCAGTCAGACCCGGTGGCGCACCCGGCGAAGGAGAGTCGGCCCAGCACCCCTGGCGCTGATCAGGAACAACTTCCTAATCTTGGTGCCACTGATTCTGGTGCCGAGAAACCTTCCGCCACCAGTTCCTCTAGCATCAATCCTCAAGGTGGTGCGAATGAACAACTTCCTGATCTTGGAGCCAGCAAAACTACTGAGCCCAGTCAGCCGGCTCCTCTTTCTTCTCCAAATCCTCCTGCTCGCTCTCCTATTCTATCAAAGAGCCAGACTCAGCCTAAGGCTTCTGGTTCGGCTCGCCCTTTATCCGGCAAGTCCACTTCCACCAAGTAGACAACATTGGTTTGCACTCCGGGTACTGCTCCTCAGATCCGGCCCCCGACATTGGCAACAATGCTTTCTTCAATGGGCAAAGCGGGTGAGTCCACAGCTGCCGGGTCAGGTGATGGCTCTAAGGCTGTTGCCCTCCATACTAGTGTTGCTGCCACCCGCGCCAACGTAGGAACTACCCTGAAAATGGGTCAAGTTCTTACTCGGACGCTCAGCGGGAAATGCCTTGGTTCGGCTGAGCTTGATGCTTTGGCATGGAATGCAGCGGGCGAGCAGGAGGTCAGCACCCGCGCTGGCAAAAAACTAAAGCTGGGCCCCAAGGCCGTCTTTGACATGACCCAGCAAGCCATCGCCTTAATGGCCCACGCGAACAAAGTGAATGAGGTAAATGATCTTCTTACCCTTTTGTGTTGTTGAGTATTTCATTTATGCATACTACCTAGTCCCCGAGGTTACTGCCGAGTAAGGAACTTACTCGGCCGTAAGCTCTCAATGATCACTTGGTCTTTAAATTTTCACGCCAAGCTTGTATGCTAGAGCTTCGATCCCTAGCCCTCGAGGTTACTATCGAATGAAGAAGTTATTCGGCCGTAAGCTCTTAAGCTTTTTTATTTCTTTATGCCAAAGTCATATGTTAGATCTTTGATCCCTAGCCCTCGAGGTTACTGCAGGACAAGAAACTTATTCGGCTGTAAGCTCTTAGATAAGAGTTGTTCCTTATCTATATGGAAACTTGATTTCTCCATTTATTCACTATCTTTTTCCCTTTGCATCTCACACATAATGAGCGCACCAAGGTGCATCAAGATCTCCTTTTGGAGCATCGCAAGCTCGAACTTGCGTATGAGAAGCTGCAAAATGACACCCGAGGCCAAGGTAACTCTCTTACCCGCCCCATCTTTACTCGGCTTATCTTCCTTCGGTTCATTTTCTAAGTCTTTCCTTGCTTTTTTCCACAGCTTCAGCTCAGTCCACCATCGAGATGCTCCACTCGCAGATAAGCGAGACGGAGAGTAAGTTTCTTGCCTCATTAATCTGATAGTTGAAGATATTTCTATAGGTGCTGACGAGTAGTTTTTTCTGAATAAGCAGAGAAGCACCAAACCGAACTCCAGAAGGAGCGAGATGAGGTGACTCGGTTCAAGAAGCTGATGGCCGAGATGGAGCAGAAACACTTGGCTGAGGTGAAGGGGCTGAAAGAAGAGCTTGCCGAGAAGACTGAGCAGCATGCCGCCAGCGCCAAAAATACCAAGAGGCTCCTCGACGAGGCCGAGTCATCGGTTGAGTCGGCGAACCTGAACCTTGACGCCCTCCAAGCCAAGGCCAAGATTTGGAAGAGCAAGCTCGGCGCTATCAACTCCTTTCTCGGTAGTGAGTTCTTACTCTTTTTGCACTGTACAGTTTGCTCTGAACTTCTTCCATCTGCTTTTGTTATTTTGCTAACTCCCTCTTTTGCTTGCAGAGAATTTTCCTAAGGCCAACATGTTTGCCATTTGGGCCATGAAGAAAGTGAGGGCCTAATCTGGCGCTCCGGCTGATGGCGAGGTGACCATGGAGGAGCATCTCGAAGCGGTGTCAGAGCGGGTCAAGACCCTCAAGTCTTGCGGCGTGGACCTGCTCAAGTCGGCTATTCATGTGTTTCGCATGCTCTGGCCAGATGAGGACGCACCTGAACTCATCGAGCCACTTGCTAAGAGATTGCTCCATACTGAGGACCGACTGGATCAGTGGCGTGAGTCGGCCAGCCGAGCTGCAGCGGACAAGGCTCTCTCCTTTGTGCTCTCATGGTACGAGGACATCAATCTTGATGTTCTTCCTCGCATAAGGGGAGATGGTAAATGGCTGAATGACCCGGAGCTGATCAACAAACGCTAGGAGCGAGCTTACGCCATGATCGAGTACACCATGGTGCACGCTTGGTGCGATGGGCCCAGCTTCCTCGACCTTGGCGACCCGCTTGTCGAAGTTGCCGATGAAGAGGGTGCCGACATTGAAGCAACCGAGTCAGATGATTCTGATGACCCGGCTACAGACGCCCCTAACTCGGCAGATGCTCCAAGCGACGCTCCTAGCTCCAAGGGTGCTCCTCCGAGTCCTGCTGCTTCATAAGCTAAATAGAACAAGTACTTGAACTTTTGATTAGATCCCCGGTATGTCGGGTACAGATGGAATGTAAGTTGCACTTTAAGTTCGATTATGCGCCTTTTGATAAGGCTTTATATATTTTTGTTATGTTCTAAGTGTGAATCATTCAAGGGCAAGTCCCCGAGTTCCATTTTGCCGTTTCACCTTTCCTCGACTTTGGACCCTGTCTACCTTCTTTGGCATTCGACATTAGAGTCTCAAAGTACTAAGGATATAGTTAGCGCGTATGAAACCTGGATCACTTGGCCGAGATTATTCAACACGCAGTATATAATATGACTTGCAGTGGGTTAGGCAAAAACATAAAGCTGACTCGCGTTTCTCCTTTGAACTTATCCGGCGTTCATGTTTACTCGTCATACATCCTTTTCTCTTGCTTTCCATGAAGTCGTGTTTTCGGGCAACAGCATATTCGAATAGTTGATTCTTTCCGAGTAAACACTACTCGTTCCGAGATAAATTTCGGGTGTCACGCCAGCCGACATAAAATAATGGAGAACGAAAACTTAAGGGGTAATCCCCGAGTCGGTTTTTCGAGTCATACAATTTTATTATCAGCACATAGCCGGCACACACGTCCGACATATGAGAGTTCGAGTGATACATGCATCGCTTCTCCTAAGTATAAAAGGGACGAAGTAGTGCCACATTCCATGGCCTTTTGTCTCATCTCCTGACCTATCCGCCTTGTTCTTTTGTGCTTCGCGAGCATCTATGAGATAATATGAATCATTGTGCAATGCTTTGCTTACAATGAACGGACCTTCCCATGGGGGTGATAATTTAGGCATTCCCGCTGTGCGCTGCACTAGCCTTAGCACCATATCCCCTTCTCGAAAAACACGAGGTTAAACCTTCCGGCTATGGTAGCGTCGGAGATTCTGTTGATATATAGCGGATCTGGATAACGCAAATTCCCTTGCTTCTTCGAGTAAGTCTACTCCATATTCTCGGGCCTCTTTTACCTCGGCTTCCGAGTATTGCCTGATCCTTGGCGAATCATACTCTATGTCGGCAGGCAAAACTACTTCTGCCCCATACATAAGGAAAAATAGCGTATAGCCTGTTGACCGATTCGGATTTGTTCTTAGACTCCATAGTACTAAGGGAAGTTCTTCTATCCAACAACCAGGTGATCTCTGGAGTGGTTCCATTAAGCGGGGTTTTATCCCTAACAAAACTAAGCCATTGGCCTATTCAACTTGTCCATTTGATTCTCGATGAGCGACTGATGCTACATCGAGTCTTATTCGGTTTTTCCCGCAGAAACGAGCAAAAGCTCCCTCGGCAAAGTTCGTGCCATTATCTGTGATTACACTGTGTGGGTAACCATATCTTAGGATTATGTCCCTCAAGAATGTGACGACTATTTTACCGTCCAATTTTTTTATGGGTTTCACTTTTATCCATTTGGTGAACTTATAAATCATTACCAAAATATGAGTCATGCCTCCCCTTGCTGGTTTGAATGGCCCTACCATATGTAGGCACCATACTGCAAATGGCCAAGTGATTGGTATAGTCTTTAGTTCAGATGCTGGTAAATGTGACTTGGATGCATAGTGTTGACAACCACTGCATTTTCCGACTAATTCTTGTGCCTGTGCCAATGCGCTTGGCCAATAAAATCCATGTCGGAATGCTTTGGCCACCAATGCTCTTGATGATGCATGGTGCCCACATTCCCGTTGATGAATATCTAACAAAATATCCTGGCCTTTCTCTGAGCTGATACAACGCTGCAGTACGCTCGTCACGCTTCTCTTGTATAGTTACTTGCTGATTATGGTGTATGCTTTTGCTCTTATTGCTGTTTGTCTTGCCAATATATCATCATTCGGCAAAGTTCCGTCTTTTAAGTGGTTGAATATTGGCTGTGCCCATGTCGGTATCAGTGGCTCCGGGTCTGCTTCAGCATCAACTGCCATTGGATCTGCCAACAAATGTTGTACCGACATGACCTGACAAGTCCCCAAGTGTGATTCGGCAACCCATGAGGTGCGCGGGTCAGTCCCCGAGTGACTCAAAACTTCCCCTGAGTCAATATCCATTGGCACAACATCCGACTCTCGTGTTGCCGGGATGAATATTGACTCAAACTCTTGTGATGGCTTGATCGATGGTTTCCTAAGGTGCTCCAAGGCTACTCCTGGTGGTATTGCTTGCCGAGATGAACCTAGTTTGGACAGTACATCTGCTGCTTCATTCTCTGCCCTTGGGACATTGTGGAATTCACACCCGTCAAAGTATCCCGAAATTTGTTGCACATGGAAACGATATAACGCCATGTTTGCGTCCAACGCGTCCCAGTTTCCAGACACTTGCTGAATCACCAAATCCGATTCGCCGAAGCACATGATCCTCTTGATGCCGTGGACAAGTGCTTCATACTCGGCAACGTTATTGGAAGCAGAAAAATGAATTTGTAGCACATACTTGAGTTGATCCCTCTTTGGAGATGTGAGCACTATCCCGGCGCCCAGACCCATTTTCGTCTTGGACCCGTAAAAATGCATTTTCCAGTAGTTCGGGTCTGGCAGTGGTGGTTCGTACTGCATTTCCATCCAATCTACAAAGAAGTCTGCAACAGCTTGAGATTTAATTGCATCTCGCCTATCATACTGTGGAGTATATGGTGCTAGCTCTACGGCCCATTTTGCGACTCGGCCACTAGCATCCTTACTTCCTAATATATCCAAGATAGGTTCCTCGCATATTACCTGGATTGGGTGTTCTTGAAAGTAATGTTTCAGCTTCTGTGATGCCGTATATACCCCGTATGTCATCTTCTGATAATGCGGGTAATTCTGTTTCGAGACTGAGAGCACTTCGCTCAAGTAATAAACTGGGATTTGGACTGATTTGCCCTCTTCTTCGAGTTCAACCGCTATTACTGCACTTACAACTCTATTGGTTGCGGCGACATAGAGCAACATCGGCTCTTTGGATAGTGGTGATGCTAATATTTTTGTTGTTGCCAACATCTTTTTTAATTCATGGAAAGCGCTATCAGCTTGCTATGTCCACGTGAATTTGTCTGGTTTCTTCATCAATTGATATAGTGGTAGGGCTTTTTCACCTAGCCGACTAATAAACCTGCTCAACAAGACCAGGCATCTAGTGAACATCTGGACATCGTTGAGGGTTTTTGGCAATTTCATTCTTTCAATGGCCCTGATTTTTGTCGGGTTAGCTTCAATTCCTCGGCTGGATACAAGGAATCCGAGTAACTTGCCAGCCAGGACACCAAATGTGCATTTCTCCGTGTTAAGCTTCATCCGAAATCTTCTCAAGTTTGCGAATGTTTGACGCAATCCTCAATTAGAGTATGACTTTGCTTGGTTTTTATTACCACGTCATCAACGTATACTTGAACGTTTCTGTCCAATTGATCTTGCAAACATTTTTGCATGCATATTTGATATGTTGCACCTGCATTTCTCAACCCAAATGGCATGGTACGATAGCAGTAAGCCCCATACGGGGTGATAAAAGTTGTCTTTATTTGATCATTCGGATTCAGTGGTATCTGATGGAATCCATAATACGCATCCACAAATGACAACTCACGCCCAACAGTAGAATCTATGACCTGATCGATCCGTGGCAGGGGAAATGGATCTTTTGGACATGCCTTATTGAGGTTCGTGTAATCAATACACATGCGCCATACCACTGCCATGTTCGGGTCATCTTTTTTTTTCTCGACCAAGACTGGATTTGACAACCAATCCGGATGCGGTACTTCCATGATGAATCCAACAGCTAAGAGTCTGGCAATCTCGGCAGCTATTCTTTCCTCCTATCTTCGGCGAAGCGGCGGATGGGTTACTTCAATGGCTTGGCATCTTTTCTTACATGAAGAGAGTGCTCAGCCAGCTCCCTCGAAACTCCTTGCAGATCCTGTGTGGACCATTTAAAGATATCCCGATTCTCACGGATACGCACAACACACGCGGCTGAGTTTAAGTGGATGTCCCCACCAGTCAGCGAGACAGGGGGGTGCGAAGGGGTACGGGGCAATCTAAACCACACGATCAACTTCTAATCAAACGGCTGTAACTTATCGTCTCTGCCAGGCAACGCCGGCAAGACAGAACCCTAGTGCAGCCAGTGGGGGTCTATAGGGGCTCACCAGGGCTCAAGCGAGGGTCAGCCATGGGGGCGAACGACGAAGTCGACAACGGCGAACCTCCTGGTACCGGTGGCTTCTCCTGGGGCAGCTCCAATCGCTGGCTCCTTTCTTCCTCCTCCATGGCAGACTCTGTCCAAATTCCGGCTATGTGCTACTCGCCTTGCTCGCCTTCTCCGGGGGTGAGGTGGGGTGGTTCTGAGAGAGAGGGGAGTGTGTTGGTGTGAAGAAATTGAGCGGGGGTGGCCTCTATTTATACTGCAGCGAGGGGGCCAAAGAGCGCGGGTGAAGCTCGTCGTGGTCGTCGGCACAGTGAGATACTGGCATGGGAGACGGTAGGGGCGGTGTTGTGCTCCCTAACGAAGCTCAACGGCATGGTCGCGAGGCGTGGGGGCGGTGTGAGACGATCGGAACGCTGCGGTGCTCTGGGCGGGTCCAACGGGCATTTTAATGGCACACCACGGCTACAGGTCGCGCGGCGGCGAACGGGGTTGTCTGGCGGTCTCCTGGGATGGTGGTGATCACGCTTGCACGCGGCGGGGGTGGCACGCAGTCTGTGGGTGTGTGTCGAGTGTGGAGCTCTAGCGCGCTCTCGGCATGCTCGTAGAGAGGCTGGGCATGCTCGGGCTGAGTGGTCAAGGGGCTGGCAGTGCGTTGGCGTTGGACAGGGGGTGGCGGTGGACGGTGGTCAGTGTCCTAGACAAGGTTGGCAAGGCTAGAGATTCTCCTAGCTTGCTTTCGACAGTGAGGTGGCAAGTTGAGATCGGCATGCTCACCATTGATGGCAATGGCAAGCTCATAGTGGTGATAGAGCTTGTTAATTGAGCTAGATGATCTACTAAGGGTGTGCTATGAGCTAGAGAGGGAACAAGTTAGGCCAAATCACTGTGATGGAGGCCGTCTTCCTAGTCAGTCGCCTGTAGGTTAAGGCCTTGTGAGCTAGATGTTTCCCAGTCAGTCGCCCTTGTGATCTAGATGAGCGAGGGGAACGATGGAGGTCGTTGCCATTTAGACGGTGGCCAAATTCCTAGATGCTGGGCTTTCCCCTGTAAAGGCCCTGGCGACCTCCATCGTTTCCCAATCAGTCGCCTGTAGGTTACCTTCCCCAGACCGATGTTTCAAAAGGGCCTTTACAGGGGAAAGCCCAGCCTCCAGGAATTTGTTCTCCTTCGTAGTAGTTTGAGACACCTATACCGGATTGGAGAAACTTCAGCCCAGCCCCGTCCCATTCCAGAGTAATGTGGTTGCACAGGTTAATTGTTCTAGCAAAACTGCAAAGAACCGGGTGCGTTTTCGTAAAAAAAAATTCCTCCATCATTTGTCCGCTCATTTTGTAAACCAAAAACCTTTCTCATTTTCAACATCACATGCTAGGCCAAGCCTCACCAAGGTTTTCTCATAAAACATTTTTGTAACCTTTTCCGGGGTCTTCCCATCCCATAATTTTTTTTTGCTTTGGCTAAAACAGGGTTTCCAAAGGGGCATGGCATGTTACACCATCTATCATACTAGGGGCGGTTAGGTATCATAATCTAGGTCGTACCTAATGGTACTAAGGAGTAATGGTTTGGAGGATCCAAACATTTCCCACATAAGATATAAAATAGTGAAACAATGCCATTTGCATAAATGAGTAGATAAAACATGCATATGTAAGATAATATGACAAGGCATATGGGCAAGAAGATGTCTTGCTTGTGACCAGCGAGATGTCCTGTGACTTCTTTGGAATACCAGAATACCGAATAGAATCATAATAAGAATCACCCGAGGCTTCCTTCTTCTCGACGGCACACAATCGCAACTATCGTTGTTATCGAGCATACATGCAAACAAACAACAACTCCATCAATACAATGCATACAAGCATCAAAACATACACCAAACAATTTACTAAGCAAGTTTATAGATCAGTAAGGATTGAGGATTTGATTGGGGATACAAGGGAAATGCTTGGGTTGCATTTGTGGGTTTTCTGTTTAGGATTTATAATCCAAAACTAACTAGATAGGGGATTTTGGAGCAAGGTCAATTTATGTATGCTAACAAAAGTGGTTTCACTATTTTATCAATTACCATTGATTTATAATGGATTGTATAGTAATTAAAGCTCTAGCTTTAGGAAATAATTCACCAGAACTGTTCTGGAGTTCCAAAAATTATATCCTTTGGTGATTAGATAGTATTTGATTGAATTATTTAAGAGGAGTTGGATTCACCTTAAAAAATTACCATAATGCCCTTAGAAATTCCCAAAGGCAGTACTGGATGGGATTTGTCTTTTTCATCATATTAAATTTACAGAGGATTTTTAGGTGATTCCAAGGACACAAAGAAGTTACTTAGAGTACCTTTTTGTAGAAATTTAAATCAACCTTTTTGGAGTTATGCAGCTATTGTGGTGATTTTACTAGTGAATAAACTATGCATAGAAGAGTTTAATTCACTAAAATTCAGTAGTTACGCATAAAATTATGGGCGGCTCGATTATGAATTATAGGGAGAGTTGGAATTAGGTCAGAACCTCATTTGGTTTGACCTAGAGAAATTCCTAAAGGAAAAAATGGCTGGTTTTTGTTATTTTTGCTAACTGCAAACTAGGAAGCAAGTGGGTGTTAGAGCAGTGGGGCATGCAAGATATGGAGGATACGTTCTAGATAACATTGGTTTTACTCCATTTGGATTTGTAAAACTTTCTGGAGAATTTGTTTAGTGAACTGGAAAGATCTTGGTAATTGATTTATCATCTTTAGTCTAAACATTAATTTGGTCCAGCACCAAGTCTACATGTTAGAACAGAGACTTGAGTACCTGGGAAAAGTATTAACTTAATTTATTTGGGTTATTTCCATTTAAGTTTGTATTAAACTAAACTGGCAGTTTT
The DNA here is from genome assembly GCA_023614405.1 of Avena insularis. Taxonomy (NCBI): domain Eukaryota; kingdom Viridiplantae; phylum Streptophyta; class Magnoliopsida; order Poales; family Poaceae; genus Avena; species Avena insularis. Next base: position 96,482,519 of record CM042691.1, read on the forward strand.
CAGATCTGGGCAAAAATAAAATAAGAGGGGAGATGCTCTGGGCCAGATCTGGGAGCGGATTGGGCCTCGTAGGGGGATTCGGCTCAGCGGTGATTGGCGCGTGCTGGCAGCACGTAGCCAGCTGCGGCCCAGCAGCTGGCCCGCCAGGCGAAGGGGTATGGGGCCTTCCTGACCGTTCAATTAGAGGAGCATCGATGGCCGGGGCTCGTCTTCCTCCCAGGCGCTGCAAGGACGAGGGGAAACCCTAAGGGAGGGGCAGAGCTCGATAGTGGCACTTACCAGAGGGCCAGGAGAGGTCGGGGAGGTGACGGGGCGACGCGGTCGGCACCGGCGGTCAGAACGAGGGGCGCCACAGGGGAGGAGACGTCAGACACGCCCTCGTGCAACGTCGCCCGATCCTAGCTCGCCGGAGCCCGCCCTAGTCGACGCTGCAGAGGGTCCTAGTCATGAACAAGGATATGTTTAGATAGATCAGAGGGAGGGGAGCAATGCTAGGTAACCTGTAGAGAGAGAGGTAGAGGGAGGAGGGAACTGTGCTTGCGAGGAAGGAGATGGCCGAAGCTCTTTTCTTCTTCTTCCTTGAGCAAAGCAGAGCTCAGGGGAGGGAGTGGGAGCAAATGAGGGCGAGGGGAGATCTGGGGTGGCCTGTGGGCTTTTAACCCGAGCTAGATGGGTCCATGGTGCACCATGCGCATGAGGAGCTTGGGAGGAGGGGTGCTGGCCATGCATTGGGAAAGGAGGGCGGTGGGGAGGTGAGAGAGGGGGCTCTGGTCGTGCTAGGGGACAGACAGGGTGTGGGGGTGCTGCCTACCCCTTTATTACAAGTATAAACAAGTCACACTCCTCCCTCTCTCTTACAAGCACAAGGAACAAGGATGGGAGGTGCTATAGTGGTCAGCTACAGTGTGGCTCGACCATACGGGTGTGTGCTGCTGTGGAGGAGTGCTTGACAAGTTTGGAGCTGGTTTGGTTTTAGTTTGAATCAAGTTTGCATTGTTTTAGCAAAAAATGATTAAATGGAGGCTTGTGAAGGGAGTTGATAAATTTGCATTGGACAAACTGTGGAAATGATACCGGTAGGTGGATTAGCTCAAATAATCTCCTCAGGATTTAAATGGGATTTTTCGAATGATTATAATCCCATTTAAATGCACTTATTCAAAAAGTGACGAAGTAGATTATGGAAGCTAAGATGATATTTTTATATTGGAAATGCTTGGTTTTTATGTGATATGGTCCTAAACACCATAACACACATTGGAGAATTTTATTGGGATTTATTGAGGTGGAAAAGTATTTTTTGGGGAATCATTTCTTGTTTCTACCATTTTAGAAAAAGGTCAAAAACAAATAATAACAAATCTCAAAAATGATTATTTTTGAGTTGGAAAGATGGGATATGATATATAGGCCTCAAATGTGCCCTGAGTTGTCAAGGTGATTTGGCTAAAAACAAACTTGCCTTTGAAGACAAGGTTTTGAGAATTTGGTAAGTAAAGGAATTAAAATAGTTTAATAATCCAAGTAATTATGGGGAATTATTTCGGGATGCTTATATCCAAGGTAGATGATGTAAACTTGTTGTAGGCATCAAGGTCAACCTTGGTTTTGAAAAAAGTGGTGAGAAGGATGGAAACTAGATAAGGGAGGATCTAGGGTTTAGTTATTTTGATGCCACCTAAACAAGGTTGGATTAGGATCACTGGGTTGGAAACTAGCATAAGGATTTATCCCTGGATTGAGATGATTTGGAGATGAGAGGGTCACTTGAGGGGCTTAGGATAGATCTATACTTGGATGCTTGATATGGGCTTGATGATCACAAGCAAAGATTGGGTCCAAATGTATGAGATACTAGATTAGCTCACTCTAGTTCCTAAGCAAACAAGGCAATCGGCCGATCAAGGAAATTCATCAAACAGCAGATCAAGGCAATTCATCTTATTACTTATCTAACTACTGCTAGGGTTACCATCAAGCCTAGCTTGAAGTAAGGGTGAGTATTTTGAAAGGGGTTTTTCTTTGAAGTAAGATAATTACCATCTTGGTATCCCTACCAATATTGAGATGAAAAGGTTTTAATAAAGGTTTTGGAAAACCTAGGGATAAGAGTAGCTGGGAGTTCTATCTTGAAAACATAAGGAGATTATATATAGGTCTCCATAGTTTGTCAATAGAAACTAGTAAAGTATGTTGTTGTGTCCAAGTCATCTTGGCTCATTTTTTCAAATGCCAGAACATTTGAGAATATGAAAGATGAGCCAAGATATCTCTTTTGTAAAATAGCTTTTGTAAACTAGTGTTGAGATGAGTAGTACACAATAGTACACAAACAGTTGCATGGGCACAAGAAAACAGTTAAGCAAACACTACAACACATAATCAAGAAAATGTTTTTGTTCCCCCTGCTTTTTGCCTTTTGGACAGTTAATCAGGGTTGCTGAAATTGGGATGTTACAGACCTTTCCCCCTTAAAATAATCTCGTCCCGAGATTAGGGAGGAGTAGGGTTGGGGTGATAACATCCCCTTAACAATTTCAGCAGCGGAGAAATATTTGGCATTAACACGTTTTACAGATAACTGACATGGTTAGCTACGGATCAGAGCTAAGGGGCTTCGAGTTTGGGCATTTAGATTAAGCGAGTGGAAAAGACATAGTCTTTTCCCCTTAGGACAATTCTAGGTAGGTTTTGCATCGGCGGGGTTCTTCCTTCTTGAGGCGATACGGCGAGTTGAGCCTTCTTTGTTCCATCGCCTCGTGGTCGACTTTTCTCCCTTCAAGGTCTTGATGCACAGGGTGTTGACTGGGCGGTTAACCTTGGAGTGGAGGACTTTCCTGAAGTATCCTTTGATTCTAGAGAAGTGTCGTTTGTCGTCCTTCTTGCAGGGTCGATGATTCGTATTTGGAGGGGTGGTCATCACTTAACGCTAACTAGAGTCGGATTCTAGGGGTCAAAAGGGTTTTGGGCGGGAAAAACACAGTCTTTCCCCCTTAGAGCAAAACTAGGGGTTCTCAGTGGAGGCTTAGGCTTTCTTTATTGGATTCTTATGCTAAGGTTGGGGGAATGGCGCTACACTTTTCCTTTGGGGTGGTTATCTTCTGTCGATGTCATTAGAACAACTTCATGGGTTATATGGTCTACCGGAAAGGGGCGTCTACTAGTTACCGGATAGTTAGTTCTGAGCTAGTTAGGGGTCCAATGGGTTGGGGAGACCATTGGGGTTTGGCGGTCTAGGAAACAAGTTCCTTTGGAATGGGGTCATTCCGGTTTGGTCTAATGCAATGTCGTGGGTAAAACATGCAAAGAAGGATATCACACTTGGATATCATCCATACATTTTGTCGTGGTATTGCCGACGAGTACGCCATGGAGGGGTCCTCACAGTGCGTGTTTATAGACGTGGGGGAAGACGAACGGTTGACGGGTACGAGGTAACATAGCTTACCCAGGTTCAGATCCCACGATGGTGGCGGAATCCTACTCCTGCTATAAATCACTATAATGGCAATACGCCGAGTTATAGAGATAGGTTCGCTGTGCGAGGTTGTATGAATTGATACTAGGTTATTCCCTAAAGGCTCCCATAGACCTGACTTATATAGTCGCCAGGTCCTAGGGTCAAAGGGAAAAGTCCTATCCGGACAGGTCACAGAGTCCTACACCGTCTATTACTAGTCTTGTGTATCTTGCACTCCAAGGCTCCGGGTACGTCGGTGACTCCAACCGTAGCCTTCCTTTATCCGGCATGGGCCTCCCTTCCGATCCGCCTAATCTGGGCCAGCAGGCCATAGGCCATGCTACCAACTGTGGGCCACCCGGGTTATCCAGATAAGTGACATGCTATGAGGATACCCATATAGCATATCCCCAACAGTAGCCCCCGGAGAACTCCGAGATCTTGCATCGTCTTGCCTCTTCGTGTGGAATGCTCCGTCTAGATGGATGTCGGCAAATCGTCAAGCAATATCTTGTAGTCCTCCCAAAGAACCCTGCAAGGCTTTCTCCGTCTTCAATATGTAAGTCGGAGAAATGCTGAATCTTCCATCGTACTCTTCCGTAGCCGGAGTGGATACGTCCATGCGGGAATCTTCCGATGTGACGGCTCATCTGCCTATGCCAGCTAGGACGACGTAGGCTTAGGTCAGCAACACCTCGTAACTCACACTAGCAGAGAATGCAATCATGTCCGATTTTCCCGCGCGAGTGATACGAACCGTTGGCGGAGACGGTTGGAGATGTGGCGAAATTTCCGCGACGTCATGAACACGCCGCTCACGCTGCAACCGTCCGATCAAGCTGCACGAATCTTGACACTCGAGATGATAAATAGTAACCGCGGTGGAATTTCCACTTTTTACCTCATATTCCTCGCATTGTCTTCTTCCTCCAGTGCGCGCCCCCTCGAGCTCTCCGCGCCTAACTCGCGAAAAAACCCTAGCCTCCAATCCGCACCAGTCACACCCAACCTCACTCCATGGCCAGCAACGTCACTTCTCCCTCCATGGTGGTGTCAAACGAAGCCGCGGCGAAGCCGGCGAGCTCCATCGTCGTGCCTCCAGAGGGCCTAGTCATCCCCGCATCGGCGGTGATCGAGTCCACCGGCGGCGACCTTAATCTGGCGGCGCTAGAGCCGTTGGAGGAGGAGCCAGATTCGCACAAGGGCGAATGGCGTGGCTCAGATATCATGGACCGTGATATCCAAGAGATGATCACCGAGGGCTACCTCCCTGCGATGGAGGGGCTAGCCTGGTGGGCGGCGCCGGCCGGCGAGGTAACACTTTCTCCCCAAGCCGGAGAAAAGGTGTACCTCAAAGCCCAACTGGTACGTGGCGTCTCCCTGCCCATCTCCAACTTCTTCCTCTCCGTCTTGAATCACTATAGGGTCCAGCCCTAGAATCTTTCCCCCAATAGTATCTTAGTGCTTAGCAACTACGCAACGCTTTGCGAGGGATACTTAGGGATAAGGACTAGGTTAGACCTCTTTGTGTACTTCTTCACCGTCAAACGTGAAGCCAGACATAGCAAGGAAGAACTCAGGAACTGCGGCACCATAAGCTTCAAGATTTGACCTGGCCGGCGGTTCCCCGACATCGTCGGCCACGAGTCCTGCAAAAATTGGCAACATACGTACTTCTACGGCCCAGACATCCCTCTGGCAGGCCGACAAGTAACGTACCCGGACTTCGTTGATGGAGCCGCTGCTGAAGCCTCGTCATGGAGATCCCAGGCCTCCTTTCCCTCCGACCTCGATGCTTCCCGCGCCATAAGGCAGATAGAATGGTTCGTAGAGACAGGTTTGACCGGCTTGGACCTAGCCATCTGCTGGTTCATCAGGCGAATCCAACCTCTGCAGCACCGCGCGAAGCTCATGCACGAGTATACCAGCGACAGAAGGGATAGCCTCCGCATCTCCGTGGACAACTTCTCGAGCGACTCCATCAAGATCCGCCTTAAGGACATCGTCAAGTTGAAGGATAAGAAGCGTGGCTTCACCATCACTTACGACATGTTCGTAGATGGCAAGTGCCCAAAGGTAGGTATTTATTTTCCGTGTATCACATATACTCCAGTTCTTCCGTCTTGCAAGTGTCATCTTATCTAACACGGTGACTTCTCACTTACCAGCTTAGCGATCTAGAGGAGGGCAACCTGGCTGCCCAAATCTACGATCCAAAGATGAAGGAAGTCACGGTCGTGTCCGACGACGAGGCTCCGTTGGTGCGAAAGCGGAAGAGCTCCACCTCTGATGCTGCCGACGGAGGCAAGAAGAAGAAGACGGAGGGTGGAGCCTCCAAGAAGACTACCGCCGCCCTAGAGGCGGCAAAGAGAAAAGTTACTGGGATCCCCTTTACCAAAGCACCCCTGCTTATGTAATCTTATCTTCCTCCAACATTGTCTATTTATCTGTCGTGCTCCTGTACTTATGCATTTTGCATGTTTCAGGAAGAAAGCCACGACCAGCCTCAAGAAGACCTCCAAATTGGGGGCTTCTAGAACTATCAAGGATATCCTGAATCGCGACGAATCTCCCGCCATCGCCCCTACTACTCCCTCCGTCAAGCCTTCGTCAGCCCCGACAAGCTCACAAGATAAGGATGCATCTGGACCTTCCGCCATGGAAGTGGACTCAGGTGCTTCTACCGAGGTTGCAGTCATCGGCGAGCAGGCAACGCAGGAGAGTGCCGCCCACCAAATGGATGAAGCTCTGGCTAAGGATGCCATCGGTGGCGATAAGGCGGTGGTGGAAGTAGGTACCTCTGCCGTTGGCGGCGCCCCCGCACCCAGGAAAACCATAGCCTATCCAAAGATAGTCTATCCGGTACTTACACCGGGTAGCACTGCTTTGGTCCCTGGTGCGGCGCCGACATCTCCGACATGCGGTCTAGAGGAGCTCTGCCGGCAAGCAGAAATCTTGCAAGGAAACAGTGAATCCTTTGACAAGCTGCTGGCCGAGAGTGCTACGAACCTCAGGATCATCGCACTTGTAAGTTTTCTTTGCCTTATGCATTTCATATGAGTATCCCACTGTAGCCCCCGAGGATGTAGACGAAAAAACCATAGGTTTTTGCATCTATATGCTCTATGAGTATCTCACTGTAGCCCCCAAGCATGTAGATGGAATGAAATGTTCCGACTAGATGCTTTAAGAGTAGCATACACAGTGTTTATAAATTTCCATACTGTAGCCCCCAAGCCTCTAGTTGTAACTAAATTAGTTCCGACTAGATGCTTAAAGAAAAGCTAAGTATATATCCGAGTTAAAAAAATTATATTGTAGCCCCCAAGCTTCTAATTAAGAACTGAATTAGTTCCGACTAGATGCTTTAAAGAAAAGCTAAGCATATTACTAAGTCAAAAATTCTCGCTGTAGCCCCCGAGCGTCTAGGTGGAAAATTTCCGGCTAGATGCTCCAAGCAGGCGAAACAACGTTTTAACTTTGAAATTTTCTCCACAGAACGAGAGTGCTCGGAGGGGCATGGCCAATGACAAGTACCAGAAGATGCGCACAGACCTGGAAGCTGAAAAGGGTAAAACTGCCTTCTTGAAGGAATAGATCACCAAGAGCAAGCGTCTGTTTTCTTTTTCGTATTCCGACTAGGTATTGTGCCCATATTCTCCGAGTACTCATTGTGTACTTTTACTTTCTCCGACTTTGTAGAAACCATCGCCAAGGCCAAGAATATTGTCAAGCAATCTAAACACATTCAAGAGCTAGATAGCGAGAACAAGATTCTTAAGCAGGAGAGGAATGATATGCTGAAAATGCATGAGGAATCGATGAAGGCCCTGTAGGACTCCGCCACCAAGGAAATCAATCGCTTGAAGGAGGAGATTGCGATCTTAAAAGATCAGAAGCAAGCTGCCAATGAGAAAAATCAACGCCATAGCGAGGCGTATAAGCTCCTCCAACAAGAGAAAGAATCCTTGGTGGACACCCTCTAGCAAGCTGAGGCCAGCATCTTTAGTAAGTTTTCTTCGTCTTGGATTTCTGTAGTCTGGGTACTTTGAATTTTTGAACTCATGCGCTCCTTATCGGAATTTGCAGCTCCTATGGATTTAACCCGATCACCTCCTCCAGCCAAGGAATGCATGGTTCTTGCCGGCAACTTCATCAACACCGCCATCACGCAAGCCAAGGAGATCTCCAAGCCCCTCCAGATAAACATCAAGGCATCGGACTCCGTGGTGAAGTACTCGGAGATTCTGCGCCGAGCCCCGAGCGTATCACAAGCTGGAAAGCTTCATGTGCACGGGCTGGCGCAAGGATGGCGCTGTCAATGGTGAAGGCACACTATGAAGATGCCGACATCGACACGGTGACCTCTGGCATTCCCGACGTAGACGATGATGGCAAAGAGATTAACCAAGAATCCATCTTGTCATCACTCGCGGGCTATGAGACCAGAGTTGTCGAGTTGGTGGACGTCGACGTCTTCGTGCCCATGAACATCATCGACAGCGGCAACCAAGGTTCCTCTAAGTCCCACCACAGCGCCGACTTCGAGGGTGGTTCTCCGGCTGGTGATGATGCTGCTTCCAAGTCACCTGCGCCAAAGGAGTGAAGAACAACTTTGTAATATTTGTTTCACCTTTCGTGCATATGCGGGAAAAAACATGTTTATGTAACTTAAGGCGGAAAACAATGGTGTTACTTCCTACTGCTCAAGAACTAGTTTCCAGCATGTATATATTGTTTTAAGAAAGTGCTGGCTTATCCATTACTTTGGTTCTTATGCTTGACTTTTCGTGAGTCGGAAGACTCGTTGTCAGAACCATGCGCTTAGGTGATGATGCCCAATGGCACCGTCAATAACCTGAGCACAAAATCACCGACAATAAGTGCCGAAAGTCACTACTCCAGAATCCACATAAAAACGACAAAGAACGTGTAGACCAGAAAACTTAAGCTAACGCCCATAGGCGGAATTTTCACAAGTGCAATCTCAAAGCTTGTGCATAAAGGTTTTACATGATCCAAAAATGAACACTAAAGGAGGTAAAATACTCAGAAATATGAGTGAACCAGAGAGCTTTATTTCATTGATCATATAAGAGGTACACAATTAGATAAAAAATGCTAAGTGTAAAAAGGACGTAGATGTGCTATGTTCCATGGTCGATCAAGCTCCGGGTTGTCATCATCTGGGTCACGTCTCTTACGCTTATGATCCTCGTTGGGTCTATCCTTCAGTTCACGATTTTCAACAAGGTATTAAGACCAATTGAGTAGCGCCTTGCGGGGATAATTTGTGTGACTTTTTCTTCTTAAGTCGGAGCACCAAATCCCCCTCTTTAAACGAGCGATGCCGGATGCAGCGACAATCGTAGCTGCGTAGCTTCTACTGGTAGATGGCGGATCTTTGGCATGCCAAAACGCGCTCCTCCTCGAGAAGGTCCACATCTAGGCGTCTGGATTCTTCAGCGTCATCTTCGTCATAGGCAACAACTCTTGGTGCATCGTGAAGGATGTCGGAAGGCAGGATGGCTTCTTCTCCATATACCATGAAGTAAGGGGTGTAGCCGGTGGATCTGTTGGGTGTAGTTCGTAAACTCCACAACACAGATGGTAATTCTTCCGCCCAAGCTCCAGCTGCTCTATGTAGCGGTGCCTCAAGACGTGGCTTGATTCCCTATAGAATTAATCCATTGGCTCGCTCAACCTGTCCGTTGGACTGTGGGTGTGCCACAGATGCAAGGTCAAGTCGGATGCCTTTCTCCCAACAATAGGCCTCCACTTCTCCGAGTGACAAATTGTTGCCGTTGTCGGTGATAATGCTATGTGGGAGACCAAATCTCACCAAGAGATCCCGGACAAACCTGAGGGCAGTTGCCCCATCAAGCTTTCTAATGGGTTTAGCTTCTATCCATTTAGTGAATTTATCAACTGCTACAAGCAGATGCGTAAACCCACAAGGTGACGTCTGTAACGATCCCACCATGTCTAGCCCCGAGACGGCAAACGGCCAAGTTATTGGTATTGTTCGCAATTCTTCAGCAGGAACATGTGGTTGTCGGGCATAATACTGGCATCCCATGCATGTCTCAACCAGCTTGTCGGCATCCGCCTTCGTGGTCAGCCAGTAGAATCCTTGCCGGAAGGCTTTCGCGACCAACGATCAAGGAACGGCGTGATGCCCGCAGTCTCCGAGATGGATTTCATGTAGGATTTCCATATCTTCTAGCTGGGAAACACACTTTAGGTATACACCAGTAGTGCTCCTTTTGTAGAGTTGCCCATTGATTATGGTATAACCCTTTGCTCGTCGTACTATTTGCCGTCTTTCGACTTCGTCATCGGGAAAAGTTCCGTGTTCGAGATATTCCATGAACGGTTTTGTCCAAGCTGGAGGGACCTTAGTCACCATGTTGACGAAAGAGTCATCTCTATCCGGGTTGTCGATGTCGGCTCACTTCACAGATGGTGTGCGCAGATGCTCTAGGAAAACTCCTGGCGGAATTTGCTTGTGTCCTGATCCAAGCTTAGATAGTAGATCAGCCGCCTCGTTTTGCTCCCTAGGTACATACTTGACTTCGTAGCCCAAGAAGCTCTTGGCTATCTCGTCCACTTCGTCTCGATATGCCGCCATCATAGGGTTCCACGCATTCCAGGTGCCAGCCACCTGCTGGACAACCAAGTTGGAATCTCCATAGCAAACTATGCGCTTGATGCCAATATCCTTGGCTACACGTAGTCCGTGAATGAGTGCTTCATACTCTGCCATGTTGTTTGTAGCCTCAAAGTGGATCTGCAAAACGTAGTGTAGCTTGTCTCCTATTGGTGACTATAGCAACACACCATCCCCCGAGCCGTTGAGCAGTTTTGATCCGTCAAAGTGCATCACCCAGTACTCTGGTTCCGGCAACGGAGTAGCATCTGGCATCTCCGTCCAATCTGCAACAAAATCCGCCAAGGCCTGTGACTTGATAGCGCGCGTCTCTTGTAAGTGATCTCGAAGGCGGCAAGTTCAATGCCCCACTTCGCGACCCTTCCTGTAGCGTCGCTGTTGTTGATTATGTCGGACAGTGGAGTCTTGCTCACCACTGTGATTGGGTGCTCCTGAAAGTAATGCCTCAGCTTCCGAGAAGCAAGGAATACTCCATAAGCTATCTTCTGGTAGTGCGGGTAACGCTGCTTGGACTCCGCAAGACCTCGCTCACATAGTAAACTGGTCATTGAACTCCGTGCTCATAGCCTGGTTCCTTTCGCTCTACCACGACGATGATGCTGATTACCCGGTTGGTTGCCGCCATGTAGATTAACAGGGGCTCTCCAGGCTCGGGCGCTGCAAGGATGGGCGTTGAGGAAAGAATCTCCATGAGCTGCTTCAATGCTGCGTCTTCCTCGTCTGTCCACATGAATTTGTCAGCTTTCTTCAGCAACTTGTACAGCGGAAGAGCCTTCTCTCCAAGTCGGCTGACGAACCGACTAACTGCTGCAACACAACTTGTTAGTCGTTGAATGTCCTTTAGGGATGTCAGACGGTTTATGTTTAATATGGCCTTGATTTTCTCTGGGTTGACTTCGATTCCGCGTTGGGAAACGATGAAACCCAACAATTTGCCGGCTAGATCCCCGAAGACGCACTTCTTAGGGTTAAGCATCATGTTGTATTTCCGGAGATTATCAAAGGTTCTTTTAAGTCGGAGATTAAGTCATTTGACTTTTTAGACATCACCACAATATCGTCCACATAGCCGTGAACGTTCCGACCAATTTGGTCATGGAGGCAATGTTGCATTGTCCGCTGGTACGTAGCACCCGCGTTTTTTAGCCCAAAAGGCATCGTAACATAGCAAAACGTGACGTATGGGATAGTGAACGAAGTGGCCAATTGGTCCGACTTCCTCATCTTGATCTGGTGGTATCCTGAGTATGCATCGAGAAAACACAAAAGCTCCGAGCCAGCCGTCGAGTCAATGACTTGGTCAATGTGAGGCAAAGCAAACGGATCTTTGGGACATGCTTTATTCAAGCTGGTGTAATAAACGCACATTCTTAATTCATTGGTTCCCTTTTTGGGGACAAGTACATGATTGGCCACCCATCGGGTGTGAAGGACTTCTCGGATAAATCTAGCCTTACTTAATCTAGCTATCTCTCTCCCAATGGCACGTCTCTTCTCATCTCCAAAGCGTCGTAGAGGTTGTTTCACTGGCTTGCATTTTGGATCAATGTTTAAGCTGTGCTCGGCAAGTTCCCTAGGTACACCTTTCATGTCGGCAGGTTGCCAGGCAAAGATGTCCCTATTCTCATGGAGGAACTCGACGAGCGCGCTTTCCTATTTGGGATCCAGGTTTGTCCCAATGGAGGTGACCTTGGAGGCATCGCCTACCACAAGTTCCACCGACTTGGTCTCAATGGCGGCCTTGAACGCAGGAGCAGAGTCGGAGATCTGCTTCTTCGACGAGGGAATCTCTGGGTCATCGACCTTGCTCTGGATCTCTTTGAATTCTTCGCTATAGAGGACAGCTTCTGCAATGGCTGCCTCATTATCTCGCAGTCCCTTGCCTTGGTAAAGCTTCCAGATACGATGATGACACCGTTTGGTCCGGGTATCTTGAGTTTGTTATAGACGAAGCATGGCTTGGCCATGAACGTGTGGAATATGACGCGGCCGAATATGACGTGGTACACGCTCTTGAAGGGGACCACCTCAAAGGTCATGCGCTCTTGGCGGTAATTGTTAACATCGCCAAAGGCAACCTGAAGCGTAATGCACCGAAGGGACCGAGCCTCCTGACCAGGAACTATGCCGTGGAAGATGGTGTTGGTCCACCTTAGGTTTGCCTCCGTCAAGTTCATCTTCTGCAGTGTATCCAGGTACATGATGTTGATGCTGCTTCCACTATCCACCATACACTTGGTGAACTCCACGCCGTCAATCAAGGGGTTGATTACCATGGCGTACTGGTTCTCCGTAGGTATAAGGTCTGGGTGGTCCGTCCTGTCCCAAGTGATTGGAACCTTCGACCAGTGCAGGTACTGGGGAACTAGGGGGAGAGTAGCCATCAGGATCCTCAGAGAGGTCTTCTGTTGTCGGACGGTGGGGGTGCCAAGGAAAGTGTGGTAGACTGGGCCTTCTTCGCGAAGGGGTTCTTGCCCTTGTCGTCGCTCTTGGCGGCGTGCTTGGGGTCAACGTCTTTGTCCATGTCACTTGAATCCTTGGACTTCTCATCCTTCTTCTTCCCCTTGCCCTTGCCCCGCGGTCTGTTCTTCCGACTTCACTTGTAGCCGGACTCCGGGTCTTCCTTGAGGTCGTTGACGAACTTGCAGTATCAATTGGTATGGGTGGCTTTTCCGTTGATGTTGAGGTGTATGAGGCACGGCATATCGCGGTACTCCTTGTAGGTTTGGGGAACGCGGAGCGGCACCGAGGTGGTTTCACTTCCTCGTTGCTGCCCATGACCAGCTCCCCTTCCTCGGCCACGTTGTCCGCCATCACCTCGTCCTACAAAAGTCATAGAGACCATGTCGGTAGATTGCTTTTCTTCTTGAGTGGTTTTGCGCTTTGTACTGCTGTTCCTCCGAGCTTGAGTTGGAAAGGCCGTTGCCGGCAAGGAGCCACGAGCATCATTGTCGACAGCTGCGAACTCACTAGCCAACTGAATCATCTGGTTCAAGTCAAGCTGGTGATTGTCCTGCAAGCTTTTCAGCTTGTGTCGCAGCAACGTGCCCCTTTCCAACCCATCGATGAAGGCGGCCATGGCGGTCTGAGCGTGCACTCCTGCGCAGGAATTCTTCATGTCCAGCCAGTGGGAGAGGTAGGCGCGAGATGTCTCGTCTTTCTCTTGCATGCACCGCTGTAGATCGCCCACAGTGCAGGGATGCTTGTATGTACCCTCAAAGTTCTTGGTGAACGCTTCTTGCATGTCCAACCAGTTGTAGATAGATTTCTCCGGCAAGTCGTCGATCCATTGACGGGCCGTGCCCGCCAACATTAATGGGAGGTACTTGACGACGACGTTGGGGTTGCCTCCGGCAATCTCCACCGTGTTGTCGTAGTCCTGCAACCATGTGGCTGGCTTGGCGGTGCCGTCATAGGGCTTGATGGTCTTGTCAATCCGGAAACCTTTGGGGTAAGTTGCGGACCGTATTGCAGGTCCAAAGAAACGTGATCCCAGGTATGGTCCTTCGCGGGCCTCGTGGATCTTATCGATCCGCGAACGTGCATCGTACGGCTCCGGGTTCTTCTTCTTGTCAACAGGGGATGGGATGCGTGAACGACGCGGGCCTCCTCCGCCATGGTGACTACTTGGTGGTGACGGAGGCGGAGGTGGCGGTGGGTTAGCCTTCTTGATCTTACCCTCTTGCGACGCCTCACGCCTGTCACGGTTGCTCGTCGGACACGGAGGGTCATTGTGTGACCTGCTCCTGTGTCCTTGGTTGCGCTCTCCGTCATGACGGGTCTGCTCCGTGTTGTCACGGATGACGATGCCGCACTGCTTTGGTGGGGGCATATCCGTATGATGGTGAGCCTTGTAATTTTTGTGATGTCAGGGGGATCGGGGCGGTGGCGATGGGCGACGAGGTCAGGCCTTTTCTCCGTGGTTGGAGGATATGGGGATGGCATCCTTCCTCTTGCGTGCATCTCTCCGTCTTTGTTCTGATGAACCCGTCTGGGACCCGACATCAAGACGAGATCTTTCCCTTGGCGTCTTATATTGGCTAGACTGGAAAAGCGCTGGGTCGGACTCAAGCCTCTGAGAGGTGGCCTTTTCCTGCTACTTCACCGCCTTGGCCACTAGGTCATAGACCTGTTCCACTGCCTCAGGTGATCTATCCTGCTCCAGAAGGGTCTTGGCAACGGCGAGGTTAAGGAGTGGGTGGGCATCACCTGCTTGCCTTCATTGTCAATGTATGGATTGGCTTGTGCTGGCTTCGAGGGAGCCCATCCTAGGTTGCACCGTACACCAGGATCGTTGATGACGTGAGCTGGAGCTTTCTTGGCCTTCTGCTGCTGCAGCAAAGTCTTGTACTCGGCCCCCATTGCTCTAGACTTCTCTATGGACTTCTGCGCGTTGACCAGATCTCGATCTAGCTTAGCACCTTGCTCCGCGATGGCATGCGCCTCCTCCAGCAGCTGCTGGCACTTCTCGTCAAGCTGGGTCACGTTCCGGATATGAGCAACGGTTAGTGGCTCGACGAGGAGATTGCCGTACATCACTCTATCAGCTTGAGTAACTTGGGCTGCTACAGACATAGATGCTGGAGGCGGCAAGTTTGCGGTGTTGTTGTTGCTCGGGCCGGTGCCGAGTTCCTGCGGCTGCTGCACTGGGTTAGGCGGAGGAGGCATGACCTTTGCGCGATCATCGTCAGCAGCAATAAGTGGCCCCTTCCCCTTTTCCAGCACTGTAGGCGGAGCTCGTCCGGGTTGATCTTCATCCATCGTCGTCCCAATGGTGACGAACACCCCTCGAGATGTTACCGCGTTGTTGGCTTGCTCGTCGCGCGAGTACTCCTCCTCCATCTCCTGCATAGCGGAGTCTAGCTCTTCTGGACTGCAATCTATCTCCTCTGAATCTGCACTGAAGTCAGCATAAAGCGCGTCAATGATAGAGTCGGAGGGTGCCAGGACTTCCTCGATGACGGGCGGTGGAGGTGCAATGGCGGCGACGATGACCGGAGGCGGTGGTGCAGCTGCGACGATGGCGGCCGGAGGCGGTGGTGGTGGTGGCTGAATCGGAGGTTCTCCGTTGATGAGCGCAAGTGCTTTCTAGGCTTCTGCGTCAGCCTCCGTGTAGTTGTTGACGGTGATCACCATCTGTTCAAGGGTAAGGCGTCTTGTTTCCTGCTGCCGTCTTAAAGAATTTCGGAGAAGCGTGCCACAGTCTAGTCCTTCCACGAAGTGATAAAAAGCGTTATCATCGAGGTAGTGGGCCATATCGGCTCGTATACGGAGCCACCTGGCAAGGTAATCACGGGGGTTTTCGCCTTCTCTCTGAAGCAGAGCGCTAGATCGAAGATGGTAACCACGCCGACGAACTTGGATCTCTGCTGTCCAGACGCGCGGGTGAAGCCGGAGGATTTGCAGTAATCTTCCACCTTTATATCCTACACAGGGGCGGTTTGGGTGGGCCTTGAATTTTCTGATCTTTGGCGGCAAAATCCAAAGAGAGATCCGACATCGATCCTTCCGCGAACGTATCCTGACCGTAGGCGGTCCGTGCGGGCCTTGATGCTCCTCCGACTCCAGGGACCTAGTGCCCGAGTCGGTTTCGCCGATGAAGAGGTGGATGTCTCCGATAGGAATGATCGAAAACCGAGTATGGTTCGTATTCGCTGGGATCCAAAACTCGTCAGGAGGGACGATCGGAACGTTGCCGGAGAAGAGAACACGACCAATGGCTACGGTTTTGCCGATTCCCGGGAAGATCTTGGTCCTCGCCCGCTGAAGAGCCTAAAGCGCCTCTTGCCCCACAGTGGGAGCCAACTGTCGTGGTATTACCGACGAGTACGCCATGGAGGGGTCCTCACAGTGCGTGTTTAGAGACGTGGGGGAAGGCGGACGGTTGACAGGTACGAGGTAACACAGCTTACCCAGGTTCAGATCCCACGACGGTGGTGGAATCCTACTCCTGCTATAAATCACTATAATGGCAATACGCCGAGTTACAGAGATAGGTTCGCTGTGCGAGGTTGCATGAATCGATACTAGGTTGTGCCCTAAAGGCTCCCATAGGCCGGACTTATATAGTCACCAGGTCCTAGGGTTATAGGGAAAAGTCCTAGCCGGGCAGGTCACAGAGTCCTACACCGTCTATTACTAGTCTTGTGTATCTTGCACTCCAAGGCTCCGGGTATGTCGGTGACTCCAACCGTAGCCTTCCTTTATCTGGCATGGGCCTCCCTTCTAGATCCATCTAACTGGGCCGCCCAGCAGGCCATAGGCCATGCTACCAACTGTGGGCCACCCGGGTTATCCGGATAAGTGACATGCTATGAGGATACCCATATAGCATATCCCCAACACATTTAGCAGGTTTAAGCCGGTCGGTGGAGGGGGTACTTAAGGGGTTACAAAACAGGTCTGTGCCGCAGGGCGATAAGGCGCTTAGAGTTTTACAAAATAGGTTTTGGGACGATACATAGATGGTACACTATGCCACAGGTGTGAGTCGAGGGTGGAAAACCACTCCATGGGTATCGCTTGACTCTGGTTGCCCTTCTTAAGTTGTCGCATCAACTTCGCCTACTGCAAATCCTCAGGGGTGTGGGGAGTATTCAACTCTTCGGCAGTGAGGGTGATGGTCGTTCCTTCTTTCGAGGTTGTTTTGGCAGGTGGGTCTTCTGGTGGGGTTGACTGGAAGACAGGGTGATACTCATAGAAGGACAGCTCTTCATTCTCAGTCTCGGAGTTGATTGCTTCAGAGGTTGAAGAGGTTAAAGCGGACACTCTCCTTTCCAAACGCGCGTTGGCGGCTTGTAGACTTTTCTCCCGAGTACGAAGTATGGCGAGATCCATACGCATGAGGATGTTCTGACGACGGGTCTTGTCGAGATCTTCTTGATGGCGTTGCAGGCGATATTCCATATTCTCTAGCTGATTTCCAATGTAGTAGGTGGGGAAGGATTCGGTGGGGAGTCCATTCTTGTCACGCTTCCCGAACAGGTGATAAGGGGTATCTTTCAGCTCTTCTTCATGGATCTTGCAGAGGCGTGCCATGATATGTTGTATCGCTCGCACGACTCCATCTACCCATTTGTGGTTAATGAAGGTGAAGATGATGGGCTCGGGGTCGTTCTCACGCTCTGGAATGGTGGCCTTGATGACCCACTAAGCTATGCTTGAATTGTGGTGAGGAAGCTTTGTCCCTTCGATCTTAGGTGGGGGTGACGGATGATCTTCAGTAGCTAATGCACCTGTTCTTCAAAGGGCCGGAATATTTCTCCGACAATGATACTTTCTGAGCGGGAGGGAGCCATCTGCAGGGTTTTCTGGTGGAGATAAAGTCTCCGACTATAGAAGGAAACGGTGCTACGGAGTTAGTATCCCGAGTTCGAGGGTAGAGGAAAAAGTGAGGTATCGTATTGGGTGGAAAGCTATGGTTGACGACGATAGGTCAACAGGGGTTTATTGGAGTGGAGTGGAAAGACGATGTCTATCCATCTTAGAGTTTTAATTTAGGTGGTCGAGGTTTTTCTTAGGTGGCCATCCTGCTGAGGAGAGGTTTCCGGCTAAGGGGTTGCGAGAGTTAGCATTGGGATACGCCAGCCAGGTGGTCAAATATTTTTAGGGTCGGATGATTTTTGGGAGACAAGCAACACATTCCGAGCATCATACACACACATGACAAGCAAACAAGGCCTACCATAGGTACTAAGGAGGTGACTACACGCTATAAAAAGGGAATCCTATTTTTGAGATGCTAATCCTAGGTATGGACTTTACAGGGGTCTTAGCTTCTGTCCTTCCGTCTTTTGTCGTCGGTGCCATACTTGATAGATTTGGGGGCGATGAAGGACTCTGTTGGTAGGGCGATCTTGTAGTGTCTTTCTTCGTTGGTAGCTCCTTTGTTTTGCTTGTCTTGGGGGTCTCTTCATTCCGGGATCTCCGTCTTCATAGTCTCTGAGTCGGACTTTGTTTTTGAAAACAGAACATTTGAAGTAGTCGAGATGCAAACTAATCCATTTTCAAATTGTCTAAGTCAGAGAAGATGAGATAAGGAATCTTTTGAAAAGCTGTTGAGAAAATAGTTTGCGAAATCCGGTGTTTTCATAAATAGGGGTTGTCCTGTCTAACGTCCATTCTAACTAAGGTCTCCTACAGTCAGGATGGCTCTGATACCAAGTCTACGACACCACGGATTTATGGTCCGAGAGTACCCGTTATGCTTGCAATTCACGTTCCCATGATCAGTGAGCCGTGAGCATAACTGACAAGTATCATTACAACATCCAAGAATTTAACTTATACAAGTACTTACAATTTGGCCAATATGGCATTGACAACACAAATAGCGGAAGTCTTCTAGCGCAGAGCCCATGTCATGCCTTAACCTACAGGCGACTGACTGGGAAGACGGCCTAGCTCGCATAGACGTCAACGACCTCCATCGTTTCCCTCGATCATCTGAAAGCCTGGCCAAGTACTTTGAATGTACTCGCAAACCACCTTAAGAAGACAATAATAAAAGGTATGAAATATGGCTGTGGTAGGAGGGCTCCAAGAGAGGTTCTTTTATAATCTAGTTTCTCTTGTAGATATAGCATGTCTCTATATCTTTGTTGAAAACCTTTTGTAAAACCTTTTGGAAACCTTTTTAAAAAAAGTTTTAAGAAAACACTAGGTTTGGGTCACCCATTTGTTTTTACTTTCGGTCATCTCATGACCAAACTCCTTCCTCCTCTTTCCGACCATCCCATGGTCAAAACATTTCCAAGCAATTGCTTTTTCCGAAATCCTTTTTGAAAACAAAACCAGCACCGCTCTATAGGAACCTTCCCAACCGTCCATGACCGTGGACATGGCTATTCGAATAGATTTATACTCTGTAGAGGTTGTACACTTTACCCACACCATCCGATTACCCGTCCCTGATCTACACCGATCATGGCTCGAATAACCGGTCAAGACCTTCTGGATGCCCTCTTCGATACAAGTGCCTACCCTATGAGGTTAATCCCCTCAAAACCGGGACGCCCTATATAGTCACCAGCCAACCAGAGCGCGTTTGTACCCCGCAGGGTGTGCGCTTTCAATGAGGGGTTCATAGTATCGTCTGGCCGCCATTTATACAGTATTTACCTTCCCCAGACCGATGTTTAACAAGGGCCTTTACAGGGGAAAGTCCAGCCTCTAGGAATTTGTTCTCCTTCATAGTAGTTTGAGACACCTATACCGGATTGGACAAACTTCTAGCCCATCCCCGTCCCATTCCAGAGTAATGTGGTTGCACGGGTTAATTCTTCTAGCAAAACTGCAAAGAACCGGGTGCGTTTTTGTAAAAAATTCCTCCATCATTTGTCCGCTAATTTTGTAAACCAAAAACCTTTCTTATTTTCAACATCACTTGGTAGGCCAAGCCTCACCAAGGTTTTCTCATAAAACATTTTTGTAACCTTTTCCGGGCTCTTCCCATCCCATAGTTTTTTTGCTTTGGCTAAAACAGGGTTTCCAAAGGGGCATGTCGTGTTACACCATCTATCATAATAGGGGCGGGTAGGTATCATAATCTACGCCGTACCTAATGGTACTAAGGACTAATGGTTTGGAGGAACCAAACATTTCCCACATAAGACATAAAATAGTGAAACAATGCCATTTGCATAAATGAGTAGATAAAACATGCATAGGTAAGATAATAGGACAAGGCATATGGGCAAGAAGGTGGCTTGCCTGTGACCAGCGAGATGTCCCGTGACTTCTTTGGAATACCAGAATACCGAATACAATCATTATAAGAATCACCCGAGGCTTCCTTCTTCTCGACGACACTCAATCGCAACTATCGTCGTTATCAAGCATACATGCAAACAAACAACACCACCATCAATACAATGCATACAAGCATCAAAACATACAGCAAGCAATTTACCAAGCAAGTTTATATATCAGTAAGGATTGAGGATTTGATTGGGGATACAAGGGAAATGCTTGGGTTGCATTTGTGGGTTTTCTATTTAGGCTTTATAATCCAAAACTAACTAGATAGGGGGTTTTGGAGCAAGGTTAATTTATGTATGCTAACAATGAGTAAATATGATATAATCATATAGATATTGGTAAAATGAAACCAACAGAAGTGGTTTCACTATTTTATCAATTGCCATTGATTTATAATGGATTGTATAGTGATTAAAACTCTAGCTTTAGGAAATAATTCACCAGAACTGTTCCGGAGTTCCAAAAATTATATCCTTGGGTGATTCGATAGTATTTGATGGACTGATTTAATAGGAGTTGGATTCACCTCAAAAAATTACCATAATTCCCTTGATAAATTCCCAAAGGAAGTACTGGATGGGATTTGCCTTTTCCATCATATTAAATTTGCAGAGGATTTTTAGGTGATTCCAAGGACACATAGAAGGTACTTAGAGTACCTTTCGGTAGAAGTTTGAATAAACCTTTTTGGAGTTAAAGAGCTACTGTGGTGATTTTACTAGTGAATAAACTATGCACAAAAGATTTTAATTCATTAAAATTCAGTAGTTGCTCATAAAATTATGGGCTGCTGGATTATGAAATATATGAGTATGTGTGTCCAGGGAGAGTTCAAATTAGGTCAGAACCTCATTTGGTTTGACCTAGCGAAATTCCTAAAGGCAGAAATGGCTGGTTTTTGTTATTTTTGCTAACTACAAACTAGGAAGCAAGTGGGTATTAGAGCAGTGGGGCATGCAAGGTTTGGAGGATACCTTCTAGATAAAATTTGTTTTACTCCATTTGGATTTGTAAAACTTTCTGGATAATTTTTTTACTGAACTGGACAGATCTTGGTAGATGATTTATCATCTTTAGTCTAAACATTAATTTGGTCCAGCACCAAGTCTACATGTTAGAACAGAGACTTGATTACCTGGGAAAAGTATTAACTCTATTTATTTGGGTTATTTCCATTTTAGTTTGTATTAAACTAAACTGGCAGTTTTCAGATCTGGGCAAAAAGAAAAATAAGAGGGGAGATGCTCTAGGCCAGATCTGGGGAGCGGATTGGGCCTCATAGGAGGATTCGGCTCAGTGGTGACGGGCGCGCGCTGGCAGCACGTAGCCAGTTGTGGCCCAGCAGCTGGCCCGCCAGGCGAAGGGGTATGGCGCCTTCCCGGTCGTTCGATTAGAGGAGCATCGACGGCCGGGGCTCGTCTTCCTCCCAGGCGCTGCGACGGCGAGGGGAAACCCTAAGGGAGGGGCAGAGCTCGACGCGGCACTTACCAGAGGGCCGGGAGAGGTCGGGGAGGTGACGGGGAGACGCGGTCTGCGCCGGCGGTCAGAACAAGGGGCGGCATAGGGGAGGTGACGTCAAAGATGACCTCGTGCGACGGTGCCCGAGCCTAGCTCGTCGGAGCCCGCCCTAGTCGAAGCTGTAGAGGGTCCTGGGCACGAACAAGGCTACAGTTAGATGGATCAGAGGGAAGGGAGCAATTCTAGGTAACCTGCAGAGAGAGAAGTAGAGGGAGGAGGGAGCTGTGCTTGCGAGAAAGGAGATGGCCGAAGATCTTTTCTTCTTCTTCCTCCTTGATCAGAGAAGACCATGGGGAGGGAGTGGGAGCTCTGGGGGTGTGACTGGGGGTTGTTGGGGGCAAATGAGGGAGAGGGGGAGAGCTAGGGTGGCATGTGGGCTTTTAACCCGAGATAGATGGGTCCATGATGCACCATGTGCATGGGGAGCTTGGGAGGAGGGGTGCTGGCCAGGCATTGGGCAAGGAGGGCGGTGGGTAGGTGAGAGATGGGTCTCTAGTCATGCTAGGGGACAGAGAGGGGGTGGGGGTGCTGCCTACCCCTTTATTACAAGTATAAACAAGTCATGCTCCTCCCTCTCTCTTACAAGCACAAGGGACAAGGATGGGAGGTGCTATAGTGGTCAGCTACTCAACTAGAGGGGTGTGTGCTGCTGTGGAGGGGTTCTTGACAAGTTTGGAGCTGGTTTGGTTTTAGTTTGAATCAAGTTTGCATTGTTTGAGCAAAAATTGATTAAATGGAGGCTTGTGAAGGGAGTTGATAAATTTGCATTGGACAAAGTGTGTAAATGGTACTGGTAGGTGGAGTAGGTCAAATAATCTCCTCAGGATTTAAATGGGATTTTTCTAATGATTATAATCCCATTTAAATGCACTTATTCAAAAATTGTAGAAGTAGATTATGGAATCTAAGATGATATTTTATATTGTACAAGCTTTGTTTTTGTTGTGATATGGTCCTAAAAACCATAACACACATTGGATAATTTTATTGGGATTTATTGAGGTGGAAAAGTATTTTTGGGGAATTATTTCTTGTTTCTGCCATTTAAGAAAAAGGGCAAAAATAAATAATAAAGATCTCAAAAATAATTATTTTTGAGTTGGAAAGATGAGATATGATATATAGGCCTCAAATGTTCCCTGATTTGGCAAGGTGATTTGGAGGAAAACAAACTTGCCTTTGAAGACAAGGTTTTGAGAATTTGGTAAGTAAAGAAATTAAAATAGTTTAATAATCCAAGTAATTATGGGGAATTATTTGGGGATGCTTATATCCAAGGTAGATGATGTAAAGTTGCTGTAGGAATCAAGGTCAACCTTGGTTTTGAAGAAAAGTGGTGAAAAGGATGGAAATAGATAAGGGAGAATCTAGGGTTTAGTTATTTTGATGCCACCTAAACAGGGTTGGATTAGGGAGCTCAGAGCTCACCTTGGTACAAGGGGTATATGGATGTATAGGCCGAGTCATATATATGATCATGGAAGAAAGACTTGGTCAAGGGGAGGTGGCATATAGGTGTGAGCTTCCGCCAAAGTATGAAAGTTGATAAGATTTGCAGAAAAGATTAATATGTTGACTACAAAACCATCATGGATGAGTGGAACTTAGAATGTCTTATCCAAGGGTAAAAGTGTAATTTGGTAGTACTAGAGATGTACTACAAGGTGGTCCAAGTACATTCTCAAGAATGCACACAGTTTGGGAGAGGTAGAGCTCCAAAGATTGAATCTAGATAAGAAATCCAGACTTAGCCATTTTAGCAGATTTAGGGTTTTAGACTAGAGTGCATGTGTGGATGCTTTTGAGAGGATGCTAGGTTCCAAACTCATGATAAATGAGATTATGTTGAGTTAATAACTAAGTATATAGGGTTCATGCTTAGATTGGTCTTCACTGGGTTGGAAACTAGCATAAGGATATATCCCTGGATTGAGATGATTTGGAGATGAGAGGGTCACTTGAGGGGCTTAGGATAGATCTAGACTTAGATGCTTGATATGGGCTTGATGATCACAAGCAAGGATTGGGTCCTAAGGGATGAGCTACTAGATTAGATCACTCTAGTTCCTAAGCAAATAAGGCAATCAGCCGATCAAGGCAATTCATCAAACAATCAGATCAAGGCAATTCATCTTATTACTTATATAACTACTACTAGGGTTACCATCAAGCCTAGCTTGAGGTAAGGATGGGTATTTTGGAAGGGGTTTTGCTTTGAAGTAAGATAAGTACCATCTTGGTATCCCTACCAAGATTGAGATGAAAAGGTTTTAATAAAGGTTTTGGAATACCTAGGGATAAGAGTAGCTGGGAGTTCTGTCTTGAAAACATAAGGAAATTATATATAGGTCTGCATAGTTTGTCAATAAAAACTAGTAAAGTATATTGTTGTGTCCAAGTCATCTTGGCTCAGATTTTGAAATGCCAGAATATTTGAGAATATGAAAGATGAGCCAAGATATCTCTTTTGTAAAATAGCTTTTGTAAACTATTGTTGAGATGAGGAGTACACAGATAGTTGCATGGGCACAAGCAAACAGTTAAGCAAACACTGCAACACCTAATCAAGAATAAGTTTTTGTTCCCCCTGATTTTTGCCTTTTGGACAGTTAATCAGGGTTGCTGAAATTGGGATGTTACAGAAGGTCTAGTCGGTTTTCCTGCCAGTGTTCGCACCATCACAAGTCGGACATTTTTGGTAGTGGGCTCATAAAATTGAGTTGCTGCCAATTCTTTCCGACTAGGTGGGTTCGATTCGGACTCTTAGTATGGAAACACTCGGTAAGCTAGACGGGTCTATCACAACGGTTGTGGGGCTCGGGGAAAAGTCGGACATGAGCCGGGGCATGTGATGCCACCCGACCAAATGGGGTCGTATGAGATGCGATTGACAAGGAGTTGTCTACCTAGATCACTTGGCGGTTAGAGGTGATGCTAAATCTCACTAGCCGACTTGCTTATTTAGGATCCTGAATCACTAAGTAACCATCGGAGGGGTGTTGGTTCTAGTGGGAGCATAAATATTAAAGTGTTTAATATGTTGCTATTTTATCAATACATGTCTTAAGTGTTTTGCATATTTCTGTTGTAGATCATGGCACCAAGTAGCAGTCACTCTCAGATATCCGGTTTTGATTTGAGAACCATTCTTGAGAAAGATAAACTGAATGACACTAATTTTACCAATTGGTATCGAAATATGAGAATTGTTCTCAAACAAGAAAAGAAGGACCATGTCCTAGACAACCCACTTCCAGATGAGTCGAATGAGAATGCGACTGTCGCTGCCACCAATGCCTACCGTCGGGCTAAGGATGAGTCCACGGATATTAGCTGTCTTATGCTTGCTCACATGGAACGGAACTTGCAAAAAGCAGTTCAAGAATGTTGAGGCCTACGATATGATCGAAAGCCTCCAAAGTATGTTCCAAGCTCAGGCGAAGACTGAGAGGTATCAAGTCTCTCAGGCTTTCCTGAGTTGCAAGCTTAAGGATGGTGATCCACCGAGTCCGCATGTGATCAAAATGGTTGGTTATGTGCAGTCTCTAGAGAGGCTTGGCTACCCCATTAGCGAAGAGTTTGCTACGGATATAATTCTGAACTCTCTTCCTAGTGCATAAGGGCAGTTCATTTCGAACTACCACATGCATGGTATGGATAAGAAGCTCACTGAATTGCATGGGATGCTCAATTAGGCAGATGCGGATCTCAAGAAGGGCACCACTCAAGTGTTGATGGTGCAGAATAAGGATAAGTTCAAGAAGAGTTCTTGGACTAAGAAGAAGGCTAAGTCGGGAGGAATGTAGGATCAGGACCTGGTCCCAAGTGCTTCCTCGAGGACTAAGCCGACTCCTTCGATCGGATCCACTTGCTTCTACTTCAAGGCGGATGGCCACTGGAAGAGGAATTGAAGCAAGTACTTGGCCTTCAAAGACAAGAGTGGAGGTATGACTTCCGACTCAAGTACACTTGTTTGCAATGTTATAGACATTTATCTGTTGATGCACCTAATAGTTCTTGGGTATATGATACTAGATCAGTTATTCACATCTGCAACTCGTTGTAGGGAATGGTAAGAACTAGGAGCGTAGCAAGAGGCGAGGTTGATATTCGAGTCGGCAACAAAGTGAGAGTCGTTGTGTTGGAAGTCGGCACGATGAAACTTCATTTACCTTCCAGATTCATTATGGAACTGGATAATTGTTATTATATTCCAGTGCTCAATCGAAATATTATTTCTGCTTCATGTTTGATGAGGCAAGGCTATGAGTCGAATATCAATAATAATGGTTGTTCTTTGTATTTGAATGATATGTTTCATGGCTTTACACCCCCCAGGATGGGTTATTTATTTTGAATCTTGATGGTGAGTCAGTTTATAACATAAATGTTAAAAGGTTGAAACCAAATGATCTTAATATGACTTACTTTTGGCACTATCGGCTTGGTCATATAAGTTGGAACGAATGAAGAAGCTCCATGATGATGGACTCCTAACTTAGTTCGACTTGGAGTCATTCGAGACATGTGAATCTTACCTACTCGGCAAAATGACCAAGACACCTTTTGCAAAGAGTTGTGAAAGGGAGTCCGACCTGTTGGGACTAGTACATAGTGATGTATGTGGACCAATGAGCACGATAGCCAGGGGTGGTTATGAGTAATTCATTACCTTCACTGATGATTTGAGTAGGTATGGATATATCTACTTGATGAAACATACGTCAGAAGCCTTTGAAAAGTTCAAAGAATTCTAGAATGAAGCACAGAATCAACTCGACAAGAAAATAAAGTTTCTTTGGTCGAACCGAGGAGGAGAGTACATGAGCCATGAGTTTGATGACCATCTGAAAAGTTGCAGAATAGTTCCTCAACTTACTCCGCCAGGAACGCCGCAAAGGAACGGTGTTTCGGAAAGGCGGAATCGGACCTTGTTGGACATGGTACGATCAATGATGAGTCGTACATATCTGCCTTTATCATTTTGGCGTTATTGTCTAGAAACAGCGGCGCTCACACTAAACAAAGTACCATTAAAGTCGGTAAAGAAGACACCGCATGTGATGTGGACAGGCAAAAGGCCGAGTTTGTCATTTCTTAAGATTTGGGGTTGTGAAGCATGTGTCAAGCGACTTCAATCGGACAAGCTTACGGCCAAGTAGGATAAGTGTATTTTTGTGGGGTATTCGAGGGAAACCTTGGGTTACTACTTCTACAACCGAGAAGAGGGCAAAGTGTTGTCGCTCGGAACGGTGTCTTCCTTGAGAAAGAATTTCTCAGTCGGGGAGTTAGTGGGAGCATGGTGCAGCTCGAAGAAATTCGAGAGGAACCGGCGAGTAGCAAGTCGGCAAAAACCTTGGAGGTTGAGCCGGTCATGGTAGATGAGGCGGCAGCAGCACCTATACTACAAAGATCGGCGAGATTACGAAGTGTTCGTGATGTATTACTGTTAGATAGTGATGAGCCGGAAAATTATTCGGAAACGATGATGGGATCTGATTCGAGTCATGGCTTGGATCCATGAGATCCGAGTTAAAGTCCATGGATGAAAATCAATTTTGGAACTTGGTTGATCTGCAAGACGGTGCAAGACTCGTTGAGTGCAAATGGGTCTTTAAGAATAATACTGATATGGATGGATATGTTTCCATCTATAAAGCACGTCTTGTCGTGAAGGGGTTCCGACAAGTTCAAGGACTTGATTACAACGAGACCTTCTTGCCTGTAGCGATGCTTAAATCAGTTCGGATCATGTTAGCTATAGCGGCCTATTTCTACTATGAAATATGGCAGATGGATGTCAAAACAGCTTTCCTTAACGGAAATTTAACCGAGGACGTGTATATGATACAACCCGAGGGTTTTGTCTATCCGGATAATGCTGACAAGGTGTGCAAACTTCGGAAATCCATTTATGGGTTGATTTAAGCATCTCGGAGTTAGAATATTCGCTTTGATGAGATTGTCAAATAGTTTGTTTTCATCAAGAGTGATCATGATTCTTGTTTATACAAGAAGTTTAGTGGGAGCAAAGTAAACTTTCTAATCCTATATGTGGATGACATATTACTGATTGGAAATGATATCCAGATGTTGCAAGAAACCAAGGAATCATTGGAAAGGAGTTTCTCAATGAAATACTTGGATGAGGCAACATACATCCTCAGAATCCAGATCTATAGATATAGATCAAGAAGGCTCATTGGATTGAGTCATAGTACTTATTTGGAGAAAATGTTGAAGAAGTTCAACATGGAATCGTCTAAGAAGGGGTTCTTACCGATGTCCCATAGTGTAAAACTTAGCAAGACTCAGTGTCCTTCGATCAATGTAATCCTTAGACCTGAGGTTTTTGCACACTCCGAGTTGATGATCACCGACTTAGGTTCTGTCAAACGTTGATCCGCAACAGGGCAGTTATAAAGGCAGAGTTCGGGCTGACTGAGAATCAAGTTGCGTGATGTTAATAACCAAGATGGCATTTTGCACCTCCACTTGGAGAGATATTATCTGGGCCCTCTCGGATGATATGATTCGGAAAGCATGGCCATGCACGAATCGGTTAAGTGTTAACCGAGGCGATCGACTAAGAGTTAGTCGGGTGAATCACTTATATCGGATCAGAAGAGAGTCGGACTATTTAAGGGATGACAATTATTCGCCTATAGTCTGACAAGGTATATCATCAGGCAAAAGGGACTCGGATGCAAGTCGCATTGGAAAGGCAAGTCATGATGACTCTTTGGTACTTGGGAGTCGGCACGTTCTGCTAGGAGCTGTTACCGACTGATCGATTGAGAGTCAGACTCCAATCGTGTCCAAGTAGCCATAAGCCTGCGGGGTCACACACTTAAGAGCGGGAGAAAATTTGGATTGGATCTGAACCGGAAATCTGGTTGGGTTGGACCCGAGACGGATTTGGACTGTGTCAGTTAGTCGGACTCACAGTGACTAATATTATATGGGCTTTAGTGAATGGGCCACGAGTAAGTGGAGCCCACGTTCACTCCCTATATATAGTGGGGCACAGTAACCCAAAGGGGATGATCGGTTAGGTCATTCCATGCATTGGAAACCCTAGCTCCACAGTAGTCCAGCCTCTGAACTGAACCTAGGAGTTCATCATCGAAGCTCCTCCTTGTACATGTGGATACCAGCAGAGGTGTTGTACGATCAGCACCAGGAAGATCGTGATTGGATCGGATCGTAAGAACTGCACTACATTCAACTGACGTGCTTCATCAGTAATCCGCAACTGCGCGTCTAGTGGTGATCCTCGTGGCCTTCTACCACACCTAGATCTTGGGATCACCACGGTAGAGGGAAAAAGTTCTGTTTTATCTCTACGTGGCCCAACATTTAGTTGTCACCCAGCAGCACTTCTTCTTTTTACCCAGCTTTAGCGTGGTCCTTCCCGAATCGTACTCAGAATGGAGCAACTTGCCCTCCTGGACTTGACCTCGCTTCCTGAGACTTGGCTTGGCGTTACCTGCAGACAAAGATACTCTATACTGCCCCTATCGACATATATCTTATGTTGGCCAAGCACAGGAACTATGACTCATCCTTTATTGACTCGACCTACATCGCACAAACTCGGCTAAGGCTAAGCCGGATTAGTTGTTAACTTTCACCCCTTATGACCCTATCAGGGGTTATCCCCCTAACAGGACGCAACTATGAGTCCTGGCAAGGGAACCTATGGAGAACCCATGGTGGGCTCGTGAGGTGGTTGCCTACATGGGTCCCGCCCCCCTCACGAGGAGCGTGGTGCATCTAAGGAGCCGGAGCCTGACTGGCGAGATGGTAGTGCGGGATGTAGGGGTTCGTAGCATGGCAAACAAAAATTTTCTACCGTATGCATACAAACAAGCCAATATCTATCTACTAGATTTTAGCAATGAGTCGATTAGAGTACTCACCCTCAAAGATTCCAAAGAGGTTAACGAGAGCAGATTCTAGTGGATAATGTAGTCGTACACTTGCCAATCTCAAGATCGTGTAGATCATCCTTCCGGCGCTGCATTCCGGCAGTTCTTCCGCAGTCGGTCACACGTTCGGTACTCGATGAAGACCTTCCTCTCCCTTGTTCTAGCAGGCAACGGAGGTTGTAGTTCTCCCCTCGAGATTCCGGCAGCACGACGGCATGGTGCTGGAAGTAGAGGGAAAATACTGCAAGGCTTCGCCTAAGCCAGAGCAGGTTATGGTGCATCTAGGGTTTCTGGCGATCTAGGTTTAGAGGGCTGGAGAGGAGGAGGAGGAGTGGACGGTGGCTAGGGTGACGACGACGAGCTGGCGGCAGCGCTGGGCGGTGGCGGTGGCTGGCATGCGACGGCGGCGCAAGGTGGGGAGGGCTGGTTGTGGCCTCTTGGGGAAGCCCCTCCCCTCTATTTATGAGAGGGAGGGCAGCTTGGGGGATGGGAGTTTGAATCCTTCCCCAAATTCCTATCCAAGTTGAAGGGCAAGAAGGAACCTTTCCTTCTTCCACTAAGAAACCATTGTTCCAGTTTGACTTTTCAAACCTGCCTTTTTACTTACAATTTGGAGCTCAATACCTCTCTTGCAAATGCCCAACCAAGTGACGTAGGACATGATCCAATAATTCCACATAACCATGACACATTCATGAACCATTCCCCTTCCAGTCCGGTGAACCTTCTAGACCCTTCTAGAACCTCTCCGATGAAAACATCGGAATCATTCCCGAACTCTGGATTCAGACTTTCCTTATATGAATCTTATTATCCTGACCATTCCGGATCTCCTCGTGATATCCCGGCTCCCATCCGAGACTCTGATCAATATTCGGTATCCCTACTTAGATTCCATATCTACTAAACAACATCGAATCCTTAAGTGTGTCTTCCTATGGTTCATGAATTATGCGGGCATGATCGAGACACTTCTCCGATCAATAACCAATAGAGGAATCTGGAAATTCATATGGCTCCCACATATTTCTACGATTGCTTTGCAATCGAATGAACCACTTACATATGATACCAATTTCCCTTTGTCTACCGATAGTTTACTCATCCGAGGTTTGATCGTCGGTATCTCTGCATACCTAGTTCAACCTCGTTACCCATATGTACTCTTTTCTCGTTCCTGTGATATGTGATCCCTTGTGAGCCAGTCACATGCTTGCAAGCTAATTGGATGACATTCCACCGAGAGGGCCCAGAGTATATCTATCCGTCATATGGATGGACAAATCCCACTCTTGCTCCATGAGACTCAACACATACTTTCCGAACACTCAATGCCACCTTTATAGCCACCCAGTTACGGTGTGGTGTTTGATGTCATCAAAGCATCCTTCTGTTGATGGTGATTAGCATGATCTCATGGTCGAAGGAATTAGGTTACTATTTATCAGAAAGCTTATAGCAAATGAACTATTGAAATGACTTGATATTTATGCTACGCTTATCTATAGGAATATGTCCATCATACCATTCTCCTAATGACATGATCTTGTTGTTAATAACATCTCTATGTTCATGATCGAGAAACCACGATCATCTATTAACCAACAAGGTAGTATTATAAAGAGGCTTTACCAGGGACTCAAATTTAGTTTACAAATCACACAAGTATTAATGTTTCCGGTTAATACTATTATAGCATGAATGTAAACATTTATCATAAACACAAAGATATAATAATAACCACTTTTATTATTGCCTCTAGGGCATATCTCCAACCGTCTCCCACTTGCAGTAGAGTCAACTTGTAACGTCCCAAAAGTATTGAACAAGGATTATCAATTTCCAATCACCAAAATTAGTGTTAACAAAAACTTTTGTTAATTCAAATCAATATGAATGCATGTGTGAATATGATGATTATATGAATGCATGAATGGACTTGTGAGATTGATCTAAATAGCAAGGAATGGTTTAAAGATTAAAACAACATCATCTAAACATTTCCAAGCAGAATTAAATCAAGATAAAATTAAAAACAAATCAAATAAAGCAAATGGTCATTTTTGCCAATCTTGCTCACTAGGCCACTTTGAGTGTTTCTAGTCCAAGATTTCAAACATAAAATTTTCCATTTCTTTTCACCCCTTTCTACACCAAGTAAAAGTGAATCAAAGCCCACCTTTCAAACTTCTAGAAACATTTCGCAACTTGATTCAATTGACAATTCAAAATTGAATCTAGTTCATATGGGAAGATCACCCAATTTTCAAAACCCAACCAAACCAGTGCACCTTGATCAATCCAATCAACCATAGACTCCCTAGTATGTAACCAACACACCCACAAAGTTTGAATCAAAAATTCAAATTTGAATATCTTTCGACCATTTCATCAAATACCTTGCAAACACCAAACCAAAAAACATTCAACACTATAGTGAGCAGTAATTTTGGCCTAATTTGTCCCCTATCTAGATCACACTACACTCTCAGTAGGTCATCTAACTTGTTTAACCCCACTAACTCACTGTAAAGCAGACCATGCCATCAATGGCAAGCATGCCGAGAGCACCCTTTCCACCCCAATGTCGCCAGCCAGCTAGAAGCTTCTCTAGCCTTGCCAACCTTGTCTGGGACACTCTCCACCGTCCACCGCCACCCCCCTGTCCAAGCCTCGAGCACTGCCAGGCCCTGGACCACACAACCTGAGCGCGCCCAGCTTCTCTTCGAGCATGTTGAGAGCGCGCCAGAGCGCCACCCACAAATCACTCTCACAGACCGCGCGTCGTCCTCGCCGCGTGCAAGCAGGATCGCCACCACCCCAGGAACACCCCACACATGCCCGTTCACCGCCGTGTGACCCGTATCACCTAGTTACCATTAAAACTTCTGCCGGACCCGCTCAGAGCACCGCGATGTTCTGACCGTCTCGCACCGCCCCACGCCGCATGACCATGCCTTTGATCTTCACCAGGGAGCACAACACCGCCCCCTATCGTCGCCCATGATAGTAGCTCGCTGGGACGACGACCACGACGAGCTCCACCCACGCCCATCAGTTCTCTTCTGGCACTATAAATAGAGGCCACCCCAGCACGAATTCTTCACACCATCTCACTCCCCTCTCTCTCAGAAGCACCCCACCTCACTCCCGGAGCAAGGCGAGCAGTGCATCGCCAGAATTTTGCCGGAGTCTGCCGCGGAGGAGGAAGAAAGGAGCAGTTAATTGGAGCCACCCCAGGAGGAGCTGCCGGTACCAGGAGGATCGCCGTCGTCGACTTCGTCCTTCACCCCCATCGCCGACCCTCTCCTGAGCCCCGGTGAGCCTCCCGCGACCCCCACTAGCCGCGCTAGGGTTCTATCTCGCCGGCGTTTCCCGACATGGACGATAAACCACAACCCTAGGATTAGAGTTTGACCGCACGGTCTAGAGCATCCCGTACCGCTAAGCACCCCTCTGTCTCACTGACTGGTGGGGTCATTCACTAAAACCCACCCGCGCGTGCGCTGTGCGTCGTGGGCTGGCCCAGTTAACGTCCTGCATGACCTAGTAATTCAAATTTAGGTTTATTCTTTTAGTTTCAAACTCAGTTCTGCACCCAGATTCAAAAATCAACCCAGCTCGATTCACTGAACCAAAATGCATGAAACCAATTTTGTTAGAAATATACT
Source organism: Avena insularis (assembly GCA_023614405.1). Taxonomy (NCBI): domain Eukaryota; kingdom Viridiplantae; phylum Streptophyta; class Magnoliopsida; order Poales; family Poaceae; genus Avena; species Avena insularis. Next base: position 96,515,528 of record CM042691.1, read on the forward strand.
GGAATTATTAATCCATGCCCGTTGGATTCAAACCAATTGGTTTTGTATATCACCTATAGTAAAAATAACAAGGCAGAAGCTTTTCTGTATTCAAACATTTTTCAAAATTCAACCATAAAATCTTTTGAGTTGACTCCAACTCTCAAAAATCACATTTAACCATACCTTTCAGAATATATAAAAATATATAGGTTTACTTGCAGAAATAACGATCAAGTAATAAAAGAATAACTCATAGGCCATTCTAGTCACTTTAATTAATTAAAATAAAAAAATTAAACCTTATTAAATTGTGACACCACTTTAAATCACATTCCCAAGTACTGAAATATGTGGTGATGACATGTGTCAACATGATCCCATGTTTTAGTTAGAGAATATTAAATCTTAAGTAGTTTTTCAATGAGTAGAAATTACTTTTCTACAATGAAGGAAATAAAACTATTTGCCTTAATGATTGTAATCTGTGTGATGATCCTATATCATCTATTGAAAACCTTGGTATGATAAATAGAGTAGTTTAGAGTTGTTTGGTGATTGTGTACCTCGTATTTATAGACGCTAGTACTGACCAAGGATACGAGAAGGAAGGAGGATACTAAAAGGAAGAAGCCGAGGAGAACTTCAACCACTGCACTGCACAAGGGAAGCCTATACTTGCAACCTTGCAAGCCTTACTATGCAAGTTGAATTAGCAAGCTAATCCTTGCAAGCTTACACTACTTGATACCCAATCCTAGTTTTACTTGCAAGCTTAGTATTTTATTTCTTTATCAAAGCTTTTATTTGAGTTTACTTAGTGACTTGTAGCAATTAGAAAGATATATGAAGGTAGCATAAAGATCATAAAACTTGGCCTAAGTTAGATAATTTGGATGTCATCCTGCGACATGAGATTGAACTTAGATAAGATACACTTGTTTACCACCCCTCTTTAGTGTTTACCCCCACCTATAGTTGCTAGTGCTAAGCGTAAAACTTGATCCACTTTAGATGGGAATACTTGGTGAAAATGGTTATGAAAAACTTAGAATGATGAGTCATTCTACTGAAATGTTTTGACATGTGTTCTTGAACACCAGATGATTTTGATGATGAAAATGTCAAGGCATGAGCCTTAGCCCTTTTTAAAAATGATGGTTTTCTGGATGCGATACCATTCCAATTTTACCGTATAACCACAATACCCGAAATTTGGGTAGGGCTGGACTGGAAATTTATATACCTTAGTATGGGTTCCCTTGCGGCCAAGGTTTGAGCAGAGGCTACCTTGTGAAGATTGTCCACCTATGTAGTTCCCAAGATGACAGTTGGTCATGGTTGGGAGGCCAAACTCATAGGAGAGGTCCCTATTCTAAGCCGTGTAATTGAAAGGTTAGGATTCATTATCCGCATACTGAGTATGGTGAATTCAGGATTGTTCCTGAGGATGTATCGAATATTGTGGTGAAAGTGGACCACCTCTGCAGAGTGTCAAACTATTCAAATAGCCGCATCCGCGGTTATGGACAGTTGGAGTGGCCATACTGTTCTGTCGTCAGATGTTTTCAAAATGACTTATGAAATGATTCATCACTTTGAATTGACCACAACAGGGTTGTGATATGAAATTCAAGTTCCCACTTAGGTGTTCTAAAACTTTCAACTAGCTTTGTTTGCTTCTGAACTCAGTAGAGATAAATATGGGTTTTTGCAAAACAACCCAAGAGCTTAGTATATCATATTCAAAAACCACTTCACTTGTTAGTATTAGTTTGCGAGTACTTAAAGAGTACAAATGGCTTTGTCCCTGGCTATTCCCGTGGCCAGACTATGAAGAGGAGTATCAGGAGGATGGACTACAGGAAGGTTACGACAACTAGGATCATCTCCCATCGTCAGCATTGCCTGTGACCATGACGATGGAGTCTCGCCTACGCTATCGTTACTATTATGTTATTCCGATGCTTGAATTGTATTAAGACTGGATCAAGAGATACTTTATTTGTTTTAAGACCTTATGTATGGTTTGTAATGGATGATGTACTATGATATCCAATCTGTTATGTCTCGCAAAAACGGTAATCCTGGGATTGTGATGTATGGCTTAACAGGCATCTGGGATTGAAAATCCGGGTGTTGACAAGTTGGTATCAGAGCCATCCTAACCATAGGAGACCCTAGTTTAGAATGGACGTTTGAATCAAAAACTTAGTTTCAAAACCAAGGAAGTGAGTATTTATGAAAACTTATTCTCATTCTTATCACTTAGACTCTTCATAAAAATTCATGTTCCTCAAAAATTCTTGCAAACTTACATAAAATTTGACACACTTGATCACTCTACTAACTTACTAATCCTACATTCTTATAGATGGACGTGAAGTATAGCAAGTTTTATCAGTTGGGGAATAGAGGAGACCTCATCTTTGAGCGTGACTTGGACCAGCTGTCGAAGATGCTAGAGCGTCCGCACCCCATGTTCTTCGGAGCTCAGCTCAACGATCAGGAAGGAGAGGAGTTGCAATGGCTAGTTGTTGCAAGTCTCCGAGGAAAGATTGAAGCCCCCACCTCAGAGGGAATTCAGTTCACCTTGAGAGAGAACAACTGGCTCGATGGACTTGCCAGGGCCATGCAAGAAGCTCTTGCCCGTCTGTGTGGGCATAGTATCAATCAGATCAAGGGAAACCTCTTTGAGTTCTATCCAAGGCGTGATGTTATGGGATAGCCACTGCAAGCCCCGTATCACCATGAGCTGAAGACTCAACTGGACCACCTAAGCTTCATGATGTATGACCGGCAGAAGGAGTTGGATAATGCCCGCTCCTACGCCAACCACAAGTACGCCATCGCCGCCAAGAAGGATCAGACCATTGCCATGCTAGTGCAGGATTGCCAGTCTCGTCGCCGTTAGCTCGACAAGAAGGAGCGCATCATTGCCCGTCTTCTCCATAGGATCACAGAGTTGGAGGAGACTGTCCATGAGAGGGATATGCAGCTGGAGGAGAGGGAGAATGCAGGGGAAGACCTTCGTGGAGACCCCTACTCCTATCTCAGTGACGATGATGACTTTCTAGAGGATCAGGCCATGGACTTCTTCACCAATGAGGATGACTTCGCCTTCATTGATGATGATGAGGATGATGAGGACACCGACTCCGAGGAGTAGTAGCACTTGAGCACCAGCGTTAGATAGTTGCATCCGGTCCCACTGCATCATAGTTTCCAAGAATGGTTCTTAAAACCATCTGTTTTCCTTTGTTGTGGTGTGTATTTGTATCATGTGCTATGAATGAATGAAAGTTGCTAGAAAAACCTAGGTCAAACTTTGAAAAAAAATTAAAACACAAAACCCTGAACCTTAGAAATTCCCCCCTTTTCTCATAATCTATCTCAATCTTCAGATGCCCCACGGAGTAAGAAGTTCATCCCCGGACCCGATGTTGCAAATCTTGCAAATGTTGGTTTCTGACCGCGAAGCCGAAAGAGCCGAACATCAAGCCAACTTAGCCACCCTTCAACAGATAGTTCGGATGGCCAACAACAATCAAGGCCATGGAAATCAGGACAACCATGGATCTAAGCTCAAGAATTTCTAGAACACAAATCCACCCATTTTCACTAAGTCTGAAGAGCCCCTTGATGCTGATGATTGGCTGTAGACCATGGAGAACAACTTAGAGGTTGCAGGAGTGGAAGCCAACGAGAAGGTACTGTTTGCCACCCACTACCTGGCCGGAGATGAGCGAGCCTGGTGGAACAGCGTTCGCGCCATGAATGGAGGACAGATGATGACTTGGGAGGAATTCAAAGTCAAGGTCAGCAGAACCCATGCGCCACCGGGTTTGATCAACATGATGAGAGATAAATTCAGGGAACTTAAGCAAGGAAGGATGACCGTAGTTGAGTACCGTGACTAATTTTTGTCATTGGCTAGTTATGCACTGGATGAGATAGACACTGAAGCCAAGAAGAAGGAGAGATTCTTGAATGGTCTGCACGATGAGATGCAGACTGTGTTAGTCAATATCCCATTTGCTGATATTGAAGCCTTAGTGGACTCTGCCATTCAGATGGAAGGCAAAATCAACCAAGCTAATGAGAACGAAAGTGTCGCATGATGCATCAACCAGGAACCCACCATACACCAAAGTATCGCCCCCAACCCATCTCCAAGATTTTCTCCAAGAACCAACATACCCCCGATGAACCGTCCAACTTATCCCAACCGTGGAAATCCAAGGCCCGGAGGAAATCACAACAACAACCCCGGCAACCCCAGCAATTTCAACCATGAACCGCCAAGTTCAACAACAACAACAACAATGCCGGCACCAACACCAACACTGCCCCAAGGAGTAGAAGCAATGTTGTTCCTGTTGCAGCAAAGGACAAGTCTCAGGTGACTTGTTATGAATGTGGAACCAAGGGTCACTATTCCAATGAGTGCCCCAAGAAGATTGCCGCAGCCCCAAATGGAAATACCCCAGCTCAGCAGAAACGTCATGTTCACCCTGGAAGAAGGTTTGCCCTAGGGAACTCGCTCAACCACAACGGCCGTCTCTTTATCATGCATGTTGAAGAAGCCCAAGACGCGACAGATGTCGTGCTGGGTATGTTTTCTGTTAACTAAGTACTTGCAAGAGTGTTGTTTGATTCCGGAGCATCGCACTTGTTTGTTACTGAAGAATTTGCATGCACTAGTAAGATTCAACCCACCAAATTGAAGCATGTTATGAAAGTTCAAATACCGGGTTCAACCACCAAAGCTAGACAAATTTGCAAGGCCGTGCCTATCCGAATCCATGGCATAAATTTTTATGCTAATGTAATAGTACTTGGAACTAATGGTTTGGAAGTAGTACTAGGAATGGATTGGATGTCAAAACATAAAGGATTAATCGACTATGCCAAGAAAGCCATAACCATGACCAAGACAATTGAATATCGCGAGCATGTATCTGAAACCTTGCCCCGCCAATTCAAATGCAACAAGAGTATAGCCCAACCCACCATTGACCAAGTCAGAATAGTATGTGAATACCCCAATGTATTTCCAAATGTTTTGCCCGGTATGCTCCAGATCGGTATATCGAGTTTATCATTGAACTAATCCCTGGAACCGGACCCATAGCTCAGATACCATATAGTATGAACCCGTCTGAATTAGTGGAGCTGAAGAAGCAACTAGATGCTATGCTAGAGATAGAATTGATCCAACCAAGTGCGTCGCCATGGAGATCACCTGTCATATTTTTGGACAAGAAAGATGGAGGTAATCGTTTGTGTACGGATTATCGGAAGTTGAATGATGTCACCATAAAAAACAAGTACCCACTGCTAAAGATAGAAGACCTGTTTGACCAGTTGGCTGGTGCCAAAGTGTTTTCTAAGATTGATCTTAGAACTGGTTATCACCAACTCAAGATTCGTGCAGAGGATATTCCAAAGACTGCCTTCACCACCAGATATGGATTATACGAGTATAGTGTCATGTCTTTTGGATTAACCAATGCCCTGCTTACTTCATGAAACTCATGAATAAGATTTTTCTGGACTTCCTGGATAAGTTTGTCGTTGTTTTCATCGATGAAATTCTGATCTGTTCCGAATCAGAAGAACATGAGCTACACCTAAGGACCATCCTTGGAACCCTTAGGGAGCATTAGTTGTATGACAAGTTTAGCAAATGTGAATTCTGGTTACAGGAGGTAGGATTTCTCGGACATATTGTATCAGCCAGAGGAATTGCCGTTGACCCTGCAAAGGTGTAGGATGTGGAAGATTGGCAAGCCCCAACCACTCAAACCCAAGTTCGTGCATTTCTCGGATTAGCTGGATACTACTGCAAGTTCGTAGAAGGATTCTCGAGTATCGCCAGACCCATGACCCAATTGTTGAAGAAGGATAAGAAGTTCGAATGGACGGACAAGTGTGAAGCGAGTTTTCAAGAACTCAAGAGGAGATTGATTTCAGCCCCAATTTTGATCATGCCAGATATCACGAAGCCGTTTGATGTGTATTGTGACTCATCCAAGATTGGTCTCGGATGTGTGTTAATGCAAGAAGGCAAGGTTATATCTTATCTGTCCCGACAACTGAAGCAGCATGAACAGAATTATCCTACCTATGATCTTGAACTAGTAGCCGTAGTTCTAGCCCTAAAGATATGGAGGCATTACTTGATGGGAAACGATTGTGAGATTTATTCGGATCATAAGAGCCTGAAGTACATATTCACTTAGAAGGAGCTGAATATGACAGAGAAGATAGATCGAGCTAATCAAGGACTATGATCTGGACATTCACTATCACCCCGGTAAAGCCAATGTGGTAGTAGATGCCCTTAGCATATTGTCGTGCCGCTTGAACTCTATGATTCTGAAGGAGCAACCAAGTTTGCACAAAGAGATGGAGGATTTCAGAATGGAGTTAGTAAGTGAAGGATTTTTTGCTAGCATAGAACTTCAATCCACTTTGATCAGTCAGATCAAGGAGGCATAGAAAGGAAATGCTAGTATCGGCGGAATCATACGTCATATCGGTACAGGCAAAGTACCCGAATTCACCGAGGACAAAGAAGGAGTTCTGTGGTACAAATGACGTCTTTGTGTACCAGCAGATTCGGAGTTGAAGGAGACTATTTTGAAGGAAGCCCATGATACTCTTTATTCTATCCACCGCGGAGGAACGAAGATGTATCCGGATTTGAAGGAGCAATTTTGGTGGCATAAGATGAAGAGAGAAATCTGAAGCTATATCGCCAAGTGTGATATTTGTCAGAGAGTCAAGGCGGGACATCAGAGACCTGCAGGATTGTTGCAACCACTGCAGATTACGGAATGGAAATGGGATTTAGTAGGAATGGACTTTATCACCGGATTTCCTACTTCTAGTAGGGGAAATGAATCTATTTGGGTCATAGTTGACAGATTGTCCAAGGTCGCCCATTTCTTCCCACTCAAGACCACTTACCAGAGTTCTAAGCTAGCTGAGTTATACATCGCTAGAATCGTCAGTTTGCGCGGAATCCCCAAGAACATCTTGTCAGATCGAGGAACTCAGTTTACCTCGAGATTTTGGATAAAGTCCAGGAAGGACTGGGAACCCGACTAGATTTCAGCACAGCGTATCACCCTCAAACCGATGGACAAAAAGAGCGAGTAAATCAAATACTCGAAGATATGTTGAGAGCCTATGTGCTAGAGTATGGATCTAAATGGGAAGACTGTCTGCCTTTCACAGAATTTTCTTACAACAATAGTTATCAAGCTAGCTTGCAAATGGCCCCATTTGAGTTCATGTATGGAAGGAAGTGTCGTACCCCTTTGAATTGGTCGGAAGTAGGAGAGAGTCAGATTTTCGGACCCGACATCCTACGAGAAGCAGAAGAGAAAGTTCACAAGATCCGTGAGCACCTCAAGACCGCCCAATCCAGACAGAAGAGTAATGCTGACAAGAGACGTCGATACGTCGCTTTACATATCGGAGATTTTGTGTATCTCAAAGTGTTGCCTTTGAAGGGAATGCAATTTTTCCAGCTCAAAGGAAAGCTAGCCCCCAGATATATCAGACCTTTCAAGATTCTGAATCGTCGAGGAGAAGTATCGTATCAATTGGAAATGCCAGAGGAGATATCAGAAGTGCAAAATGTGTTCGATATATTGTTACTTCGCAAATGCCTTGAAGTTCTGGAGAAGACTAAAGTTTTCAAGAACAGTGATCACCGGACCATAGAGATCAACGATGACCTGATGTATCCTGAAGTACCCATCCGTATTTTGGAGGAAGCTTTCAGGACCACCAGGACCAGAAGCATCAAGTTTCTCAAGATTCAGTGGAGTAACCACACTGAAGAAGAAGATACCTGGGAGCGAGAAGAACACATCAAGACAGAGTTTCCCGATCTTTTTAAATCCTAGTTTTCTTCTTTATTCTTTATCAAATCTCGGGACAAGATTTTGTTTAAGGAGGGAAGGTTTGTAACATCCCAAAAATATTGAACAAGGATTATCAATTTCCAATCACCAAAATTAGGGTTAACAAAATCTTTTGTAAATTCAAATCAATATGAATGCATGTGTGAATGTGATGATTGTATGAATGCATGAATGGACTTGTGAGATTGATCTAAATAGCAAGGAATGGTTTAAAGATGAAAACAACATCATCTAAAACATTTCCAAGAAGAAACAAATCAAGATAAAATTAAAAACAAATCAAATAAAGCAAATGGTCATTTTTGCCAATCTTGCTCACTAGGCCACTTTGAGTGTTTTGAGTCAAGATTTCAAACAGAAAGTTTTCCATTTATTTTCACCCCTTGCTAGACCAAGTAAAAGTGAATCAAAGAGCACCTTTCAAACTTAACGAAACATTTGGCAACTTGATTCAAATGACAATTCAAAATTGAATCTAACTCATATGGGAAGATCACCCAATTTTCAAAACCCAACCAAACTAGTGCACCTTGACCAATCCAATCAACCAGAGACTCCCTGGTATGTAACCAACACACCCACAAAGTTTGAATCAAAAATACAAATTTGAATCTCTTTCGGCCATTTCATCAAACACCTTGCAAACCCCCTGTCGAAGCCTCGAGCACTGCCAGCCCCTGAACCACACAGCCCGAACGCGCCCAGCTTCTCTGCGAGCATGCCGAGAGCGCGCCAGAGCGCCACCCGCGACACACACCCACAGACCGCGCGCCGCCCATGTCGCGTGCAAGCAGGATCGCCACAACCCCAGGAACACCCCAGACACGCCCGTTCGCCTCCGTGCGACCCGTATCACATGTGCATCATTAAAACTTCCGTCGGACCCGCTCAGAGCACCGCGATGTTCCGACGGTATCGCACCGCCCCACGCCACGTGATGATGCCGTTCAGCTTCGCCAGGGAGCATAACACTTCCCCTATCATCGCCCATGCCAGTAGCTCGCTGTGACGACGAGCACGACGAGCTCCACCCGTGCCCGTCGGTTCCCTTCTGGCACTATAAATAGAGGCCACCCCAACATGAATTATTCACACCATCTCACTCCCCTCTCTCTCAGAAGCACCCCACCTCACTCTCGGAGCAAGGCGAGCAGCGCATCGCCGGAATTTGGCCGGAGACTGCCGCGGAGGAGGAAGAAAGGAGCAGTTGATTGGAGTCGCCCCAGGAGGAGCTGCCGGTAGCCGGAGGATCGCCGTTGTCAACTTCGTCGTTCGCCCCCATCTCCGACCCTAGCCTGAGCCCCACTGAGCCTCCCGCGACCCCTACTAGCGACGCTAGGGTTCTGTCTGGCCGGCGTTGCCCGACGTGTACGATAAACCACAACTGTAGGATTAGTGTTTGATCACACGGTCTAGAGCATACTGTACCTCTTCGCACCCCTCTATCTCATTGACTGGTGGGGTAGTTCACTTAAACCCACCCGCGCGTGCGCTGTGCACCGTGGGCTGGCCCAGTTAACATCCCACGCGACCCACTAATTCAAATTTAGGTTTATTCTTTTAGTTTCAAACTCAGTTCTGCACCCATATTCAAAAATCAACCCAGGTCAATTCACTAATCCAAAATGCATGAAACCAATTTTGTTAGAAAGATAATGGAATTCTTAATCCAAGCCTATTGGATTCAAACCAATTGGATTTGTAGATCACCTATAGTTAAAATAACAAGGCATAAGCTTTTCTGCATTCAAATATTTTTCAAAATTCAACCATAAAAGCTTTTGAGTTGATTCCAACTCTCAAAAATCACATTTAACCATACCTTTCAGAATATATAAAAATATATAGGTTTACTTGCAGAAATAATAATCAAGTAATAAAAGAATGCCTCATAGGCCATTCTAGTCACTTTAATTAATTAAAATAAAAAAAATTAAACCTTATTACATTGTGACACCACTTTAAATCACATTCCCGACTACTGAAATATGTGGTGATGAAATGTGTCAACATGATCCCATGTTTTAGTTGGAGAATATTAAATCTTAAGTAGTTTTTCAATGACTAGAAATTACTTTTCTAAAATGAAGGAAATAAAACTATTTGCCTTAATGATTGTAATGTGTGTGATGATCCTAGATCATGTAGTGAAAACCTTGGTGTGATAAATAGAGTAGTTAAGAGTTGTTTGGTGATTATGTACCTCGTATTTATAGATGCTAGTACTGACCAAGGATACGAGAAGGAAGATACTACGAGGAAGAAGCCGAGGAGAACTTCAACCACTGCACTGCACAATATGAGCCTATACTTCCAACATTGCAAGCCTCACTATACAAGTTGAATTAGCAAGCTAATCCTTGCAAGCTTACACTACTTGATACCCAATCCTAGTTTTACTTGAAGCTTAGTATTTTATTTCTTTATCAAAGCTTTTATTTGAGTTTACTTAGTGAGTTGTAGATATTAGAAAGATATATGAACGTAGCATAAAGAGCATAAAACTTGCCCTAAGTTAGATAATTTGGATGTCATCCTACGGCATGAGATTGAACTTAGATAAGATACACTTGTTTACCACCCCTCTTTACTGTTTACCCCCACCTGTAGTTGCTAGAGCTAAGCATAAAACTCGATCCACTTTAGATGGGAATACTTGGTGAAAATGGTTATGAAAACCTTAGAATGATGAGTCATTCTACTGAAATGTCTTGACATGTGTTCTTGAACACCAGATGATTTTGATGATGAAAATGTAAAGGCATTAACCTTAGCCCTTTACAAAACTGATGGTTGTCTGGATGCGATACCATTCCAATTTTACCGTACAACCATAATACGCGAAATTTGGGTAGGGCTTGACTAGAAATTTATATACCTTAGTATGCTTTACCTTGCGGCCAAGGTTTGAGCTGAGGCTACCTTGTGAAGATTGTCCACCTGTGTAGTTCCCAAGATGACAGTTGGTCATGGTTGGGAGGCCAAACTCATAGGAAAGGTCCCTATACTAGGGCGTGCAATTGAAAGGTTAGGATTGATTATCCGCATACTGAGTATGGTGAATTCAGGATTGTTCCTGACGGATGTATCGAATATTGTGGTGAAAGTGTACAACCTCTGTAGAGTTCCAAACTATTTGAATAGCGCGTCATGTTATGGACAGTTGAGTGGCCATCTTGTCTGGTCGGATGTTTTCAAAATGACTTATGAAATGATTCATCACTTTGACTTGACCACAACAGGGTTGTGATATGAAATTCAAGTTCCCACTTAGGTGTTCTAAAACTTTCAACTAGCTTTGTTTTCTTCTGAACTCAGTAGAGATAAATCTGGATTTTTGCAAAACAACCCTAGATCTTAGTATATGCTACTCAACAACCACTTCACTTGTTAGTATTAGTTTTTGAGTACTTAAAGAGTACGCATGGCTTTGTCCCTGGCTATTCCCGTGGCCATACTATGAAGAGGAGTATCAGGAGGACGGACCATAGGAAGGTTACGACAACTAGGATCATCTCCCATCGTCAGCATTGCTTGTGACCATGACGATGGAGTCTCGCCTATGCTATCGTTACTATTACGTTATTCCGCTGCTTGAATTGTATTAAGACTAGGTCATGAGATCCTTTATTTGTTGTAAGACCTTTTGTATGGTTTGTAATGGAAGATGTACAGTGATATCCAATCTGTTATGTCTTGCAAAAATGGTAATTCTGGGATTGCGATGTATGGCATAAGAGGCATCTGGGATTGAAAATCCGGGTGTTGACACAACTAAACTAGATTACATGGTAATATACCGAAAAACCATTGTAGTTTGGTGCTGGTCATGTTTTTACCTCGGGAGAGGTTTAGTCAACGGATCCGCCACATTCAGATTTGTGTGTACTTTGCAAATCTTTATGTCACCATCTTGGACATGCTCTCGAATATCATGAAAACGTAGCTTGATGTGCTTCAGTTTCTTGTGTGACCTTGGTTCTTGCGCATTGGCTATGGAGCCCATGTTATCACAGTAGATAGACATTGGGTCCAGCGCACTGGGAACCACATCGAGCTCTGTAATGAACTCTTTCGTCCATATCGCCTCTTGTGAAGCCTTCAAAGTAGCTATGTATTCCTATTCAGTTGAAGATCTCGCCACAACGCTTTGCTTTGCACTCCTCCAGCTAACTGCTGCACCATTCAAAGTAAATATGTATCCTTATTGATATTAAGAATCATCCGGATCGGTGTTCCAACTAGCATCGGTGTAACCATTAACAACGATTTGTTCATCACCTCTATAAGAAAGAACCATATCCTTAGTTATTCTCAAGTAATTAAGGATGTTTTTGACCACTGTCCAATGATCCACTCCTGGATCACTTTGATATATGCTAGTAAAACGAACAACATATGCAATGTTGGGTCTAGTACATAGCATGGCATACATAAGAGATCCTATGGCTGAGGCATAGGGAGTCTTACTCATCCTTTCTCTATCTTCTGCCATTGTAGGACTTTGACTTTTACTCAAGGTCGTATTGGGCAACATGGGAAAGAAACCTTTCTTGCTATCTTCCATTCCAAACCTCTTTAGAACTTTTCCCAAATATGTACTTTGTGAAAATGATATTAGGCGTCTCGATCTATCTCTATAAATCTTTATGCCTAATATGTAAGCTGCTTCGCCAAGATCTTTCATTGAAAAACTATTATTCAAATAATCCTTGACACTATTAAGAAGGTCTACATCATTCCCAATCAACAATATGTCATCTACATATAGTATTAAGAATGCTACAGAGCTCCCACTCACTTTATTGTAAATACAAGCTTCTCCATAAGTTTGTATAAAACCAAAGCTTTTGATTACCTTATCAAAACATTGATTCCAACTCCGGGACGCTTGCTTTAATCCATAAATGGACCGTTGAAGTTTGCATACCTTGTTAGCATCTTTAGGATCTACAAAACCTTTGGGTTGTACCATATAGAACTCTTCATCAATGTCTCCATTGAGGAACGCCGTTTTGACATCCATCTACCATATCTCATAATCATAATATGCAGGATTGCTAACAAAATCCTCATAGAGTTAAGATTTGCTACTGGTGAGAAAGTCTCATTGTAGTCCACTCCTTGAATTTGTCGAAACCCTTTTGCGACATGTCGAGATTTATAGACAGTAACATTACCATCCGCATCTGTTTTCTTCTTGAAAATCCATTTGTTCTCCACAGCCTTCCGGCCATCCGGTAAGTCCACCAAAGTCCATACTTGGTTTTTGTACATGGATCCAATCTCGGATTTCATGACTTCTTGCCATTTATTGGAATCTGGGCTCATCATCGCTTCCTCATATGTCGCAGGGTCATCGGTGTTGTCCACCAACATGACACTCATAACGGGATCGTACCAATCACGAGTGGTATGAGTTCTTGTTGACCTGCGAGGTTCCGTAGTAACTTCAACCGAAGTTTCATGATCAACATCATTAGCTTCCTATCTTATTGGTGTAGGCGCCACAAGAACTACTTTCGGTGCTGCACTACTCTTAAGTCCGGGAGAAGGTTCAACAACCTCGTCGAGTTCTACTTTCCTTCTAGTCACTTCTTTCAAGAGAAACTCCTTCTCTAGAAAGGATCCATTCTTGGCAACGAAGATTTTGCCCTCGGATCTATGATAGAAGGTATACCCAGTAGATTCCTTCGGGTATCCTATGAAGATGGATTTTTCCGCTTTAGGGTCAAGCTTGTCGGGCTGTATCTTCTTTACATTATCTCACAACCCCAAACTTTAAGGAACGACAATTTAGGTTTCTTCCCAAATGATAATTTACGGTGTCGTTTCAACGTATTTAGATGGTGCCCTATTTAAAGTAAATGTGGCTATTTCTAATTCATAACCCCAATTTTATAGCGGTAAATCTGTAATTGACATCATAGAATGAACCATATCTAAGAGAGTTTGATTACAACGTTTGGACACACCATTACATTGTGGTGTTCCCAGTGGTGTCAGTTGTGAAAGTATTCCGCATTTATTCAAATGCTCGCCAATCTCGTAACTTAGATATTCAACTCCACGTTCAGATCGTAGAAGCTTAATCTTCTTGTTACGTTGATTCTCTACTTCACTTTGAAATTCCTTAAAATTCTCGAAAGTTTCGGACTTATGTTTCATGAAATAGATATATCCATATCTACTCAAGTCATCCATGAAAGTAAGAACATAACGATAACCACCGCGCGATGCTACACTCAGGTCCACACACATCGGTATGTATGATTTCCAATAAGTCCGTAGATCGCTCCATCATACCAGAAAATGGATTCTTAGTCATTTTTCCCATCAGGCATGCTTTGCATCTTTCAAGTGATTCGAAATCAAGTGATTCAAGAACTCCATCGGAATGGAGTTTCTTCATACGCTTCACTCCAATGTGACCAAGACGATAGTGCCACATATAGGTCGAGTTATTGCTCAATTTCAAACGTTTAGCTTCAATTTTATTAATATGTGTATTACTAAAATCGAGATTCAACAAGAATAGACCATCTATCAAAGGTGCATGTGCATAAAACATATTACTCATATAAATCGAACAACCATTATTCTCGGACTTCAACAAGTAACCGTCTCGCAATAAACATGATCTGGATATAATGTTCATACTCAATGCAGACACCAAATAACAATTATTTAAGTATAAAACTAATCCCGATGGTAGATGAAGAGGTAGCGTTCCGACCGCGATCACATCAACCTTTGATCCATTTCCAACGCGCACCGTCACCTTGTTATTCGCTAGTTTCCATCTATTCTATAGCACCTGTTTCGAGTTACAAATATGAGCAACCAAACCAGTATAAAATACCCAGGCACTACTGCGACTACTAGTGAGATACACATCAATAACATGTATATCGGATATACCTTTCTTCTTGATGTTGCCGTTCTTCAAATCCGCTAAGTACTTAGGGAAATTCTGCTTCCAGTGACCTTATCCCTTGCAGTAAAAGCACTCAGTATCAGGCTTAGGCCCAGCCTTGGTCTTCTTCGCCGGCGCGGTAACTTTCTTACCGCCCTTCTTGAAGTTTCCCTTTTTCTTAGACTTGCCTTGCTTCTTGAATTTGGTGGTATTATTGACCATCAACACTTGGTGCTCTTTCTTGATCTCCACTTCTGCAGAATTTAACATGGAGAAGAGTTCGGGCAACGACTTGTCCATGTTTTGCATATTGTAGTTCATCACAAAGTTCTTATAACTTGGTGGTAGTGATTGGAGGACACGGTGAATCCCCAAAGCATTAGGAATCACTATAACCAAGCTTTGAAGCTTGCTAGCGTGCCCAGACATCTTAAGCACGTGCTCACTAATGGAGCCGCCCTCTTCCATCTTATAGTTAAAGAACTTTTCAGAAGCTTCATAACTCTCAACTACCGCATGGGCCTCAAATATCATTTTGAGTTCATGGACAATATCATGTGGGTCATGGTTCTCAAACCTTTTCCGAAGCTCCGATTCCAAACCGTACAAGATAGCACACTGAACTGTGGAGTACTGATTCTTCCGAGTGAGGAAAACATTCTTAACCTCATCGGTAGCATCAGCTGCAGGTGGGTCACCCAGCGGTGCATCTAGCACATAGGTCAAATTACCAGCATTAAGGACAATCCTCAAGTTGCGGAGGCAATCCGCGAAGTTGCTTCCATTGTTTTTCAACTTTTCTTTCTCTAGGAATGCATTAAAATTGATGGTAGGGGCCGCCATTGATCTACAACATATTTGCAATAGTTTAGAATAAGTTTATGACAAATTGAGTTCTAATTAATAGTTAAATTAATCTAGGTGAACACCCACTCAAAACAACATCCCTCACATTGTTTTAGTGATGACACGAACCAAATCTTCCACATCAAAACCGATTCGTCACGAGAGTTGATGTAGCTTTAATGGCGAACAATCAACATGTTCATCATATCTACTATATGACTCATGCTTTACCTTTCGGTGATCCGTGTTCCGAGACCATGTCTGTACATGCTAGGCTTGTCAAGATCAAACCTTAGCTTCTGCACGAGCAAATCTGGCTTGCTCCTGTTGTATACACTCGCAGAATTTAACACACCCGATCATCATGTGGTGCTTCGAAACAACGAGCTTTAGCAATGGTGCCTACTAAGGATGAACACTTTATAACTTGAAATTTTGTGAGAGGGATCATCTTATAATGCTACCATCGTGAACTAAGCAATACAAGATGCATAAAAGGATTAACATCACATGCAATTCATAATATGTGATATGATATGGCCTTTCTTCTTGTGCTTCTGATCTCCATCTTCAAGTACGAACATGATCTCCATCATCACCGACATTGCGTCAAGGTCAATGGCGCCGCTCTATGGTTGTCGTCCACCAGCATCAACTATTACAACTACTTTGAATAATAGACACACAGGTCTTAACGAAATTAAAAGACAACCATATGGCTCCTACCGGTTGCCAACATACAATAAGGAACATTGCATACATCATATATAATCACAATCATGGCCATATCACATCACAACACACCCCTGCAAAACAAAGTTAGACGCCTCTAATTTTCTTTGCATGTTTTACGTGGTTTGGGGCTTTCAATAAGTGTCGTTCTAACTTACAATAAAGAACCACAACGTTGATGTTTAAACTATCAAGTGTCTGTTGTAAATTGAATCTATACTATGATGGGAGAGACAGGAACCCACAAAGCCACTTATGCAATACAAGTTGCATGTCAAGCGTGGATGTGGTCTCATGAATGATTTCATGTAAGGTTAGCTCGGGCCGCTTCATCCCATCATACCGCAAGATTTAAAGTACACAAAAATCAATTGATAATAAAAGAACCACCGCCCACAATGACCATTGTGTTCTACTCGTGCAACAGATCTACGTATAGACATGGCTCTGATACCACTGTACGGGTTCGTAGCATGCAAAACAAAAAAATTCTACCGCATGCACACAAACAAGCCAAGATCTATCTACCCGATTGTAGCAACGAGTAGATTAGAGTACTCACCCTTGAAGATTCAAAATCGGTTAACGAGAGCAGATTCTCGTGGATGATGTAGTCGTACACTTGCCAATCTCAAGATCGCGTAGATGATCCTTCCGTGCTCCTAAGGTTGCTTCCGCAATGGGTCACACGCTCAGATTGATGAAGACCTTCCTCTCCCTTGTTCCAGCAGGCAGCGGAGGTTGTAGTTCTCCCCTCGTGATTCCGGCAGCACGACGGCATGGTGTCTGAAGTAGAGGGAAAATCATGCAGGGATTCACCTAAGCCAGAGCAGGTTATGGTGGATCTAGGGTTTTCAGAAATCTAGGTTTAGAGGGCCGGAGAGGAGGAGGTGGAGTCGGCTAGGGAGACGGCAACGAGCCAGCGGTGGCGCTGGGCGATGGCGCGGTGGCGGCAGCGGCTGGCGTGCGGCGGCGGCGCAAGGTGGGGAGGGTTGGTTGTGGCCTCTTGGGGCAGCCCCTCCCCAATATTTATGAGAGGGAGGACAGCTTGGGAGAGGGGATTTTGAATCCTTCCCCAAATCCCTATCCAAGTTGGAGAGAAAGAAGGAATCTTTCCTTCTTCCACTAGGAAACCATTCTTCTATTTTGACTTTTCAAACCTGCCTTTTGACTTGGAATTTGGAGCTCAATTCCTCTCTTGGAAATGCCTAACCAAGTGACCTAGGACATGATCCAATCATTCCACTTAACCATGACACATTCATGAACCATTCCCCTTCCGGTCCGGTGAACCTTCTAGACCCTTCTAGAACCTCTCCGATGAAAACATCGAAATCATTCCCGAACTCCGGATTCGGACTTTCCTTATATGAATCTTATTCTCCGGACCATTTCGGATCTCCTCGTGATATCCCGGATCCCATCCGAGACTCCGAAGAATATTTGGGCTCCCTACTTACATTCCATATTTACTAAACAACATTGAATCCTTAAGTGTGTCTCCCTACGGTTCATGAATTATGCGGACATGATCGAGACACTTCTCCGATCAATAACCAATAGAGTAATTTGGAAATTCATATGGCTCCCGCATATTTCTACGATTACTTTGCGATCGAATGATCCACTTACATATGATACCAATTTCTCTTTGTCACGTGATAGTTTACTCATTCGAGGTTTGATCGTCGGTATCTCTGCATACCTAGTTCAACCTCGTTACCGATAAGTACTCTTTTCTTGTTCCCGTGATATGTGATCCCTTGTGAGCCAGTCACATGCTTGCAAGATAATTGGATGACATTCCACCGAGAGGGCCCAGAGTATATCTATCCATCATATGGATGGACAAATCCCACTCTTGATCCATGAGCCTCAACACATACTTTCCGAACACTCAATGCCACCTTTATAGCCACCCAGTTATGGTGTGGTGTTTGATGTCATCAAAGCATCCTTCCGGTGATGGTGATTAGCATGATCTCATGGTCGAAGGCATTAGGTTACTATGTATCAGAAAGCTTATAGCAAATGAACTATTGAAATGAGTTGATCTTTATGTTATGCTTATCTATAGGAGTATGTCCATCATACCATTCTCCTAATGATATGATCTTGTTGTTAATAACATCTCTATGTTCATGATCGAGAAACCATGATCATCTATTAACCAACAAGCTAGTATTATAAAGAGGCTTTACCAGGGACTCTAATTTAGTTTACAAATCACACAAGTATTAATGTTTCTGGTTAATAATATTATAGCATGAATGTAAACATTTATCATAAACACAAAGATATAATAATAACCACTTTTATTATTGCCTCTAGGGCATATCTCCAACACGGTAGTACCTGCAGCACCAGATCACTCCGGAGGCCCCTCCGGGCCCTAGCGCCTGGTCAAGATGGGGCCAGGCTCTCGGAGGGCCTATGTGCCGAGGACATGGTGGCCACCCTCTTGAGCCTGCTTTTGGGCATGGAGCTCGTGTTGTAACTTATTCCCGGCGTGTGCCCCTTGTATATGGAGAGCAACATGCACACTGCTCTCCCCGAGCTCCCCTCCTTGGACGCTCAGGACGAGTGTTCCTTGATCGAGCTCGATGATGAGGACGCGGAGCTGGGCGACGTCCCCGGATCCTCCCGGTCTGCCCGTCATGGGGGGATGATCAACAATGTGTCTTCTTCTGATGAGGGCGCCTCCGAGCCTCCGAAGGGTGAGACTCACAGTTCCGCCAGCCAGGCGGGTCATGCTGCTGTAACACCGACGCGACCGAGAATCGCCGTGCTTGTGGCACAGGAGGCCGGAAAGTGACCAAGGTCTGACGAGGGTCCTGCTTTCCTTCCTTACGGATCGTAGAGGGCCAACTGGTCCTTGGTGAGGGTAGCAGTTGCGGGGTTAGTAGACCTCGCATGGCTTTCCTCAGCCCCCTCTCCTCCTTTCCTTCTTATTTCTTGAGTATGTTGCTTCGATGCAGACAATTGGAGAAGAGGATGTAGGAGGCGCCAAAGTCGGGCTCCGGTGGATCCTTGAGGCGCACCGGGGGCGACGCCTGCTCTCTGCCAGCGCGGAGGGGTCTCTCTCCAGGCACAATTCAGGTCCAGAGGTCGCCCATGCATGGATCCCCCGGCCCTGGGGCGGGGGGGCCTCTCTCTCGAGGAAGACCATGACGATCTTAATTTGGTCGTCGTGAGTGATGATGTG
This sequence comes from Avena insularis, assembly GCA_023614405.1. Lineage (NCBI taxonomy): Eukaryota > Viridiplantae > Streptophyta > Magnoliopsida > Poales > Poaceae > Avena > Avena insularis. The sequence goes on from CM042691.1 coordinate 96,535,146, forward strand.
CCGCTGGTTGAGGACCCTGTGGGCGTGCAAGGCGCGTTGCCGTCTCCTGCCCGTGGCGGTCATGGTGATCCTGCCAAGGGGATCCCCTGAGCCTCCAGGAACGCGGGTCCAAGCGAGATCGCTTTTTCACCCACCTCGGATGCTGCCCTTAGCCAGTCAAGACGCCTTCGTGATGTGATGCTGTCCGAGCTCGACCGGTTTCTTGTGGACTTCACCAGGAGGAGAACCGCCTTGCTGGCACGTAGCGCCGACTACTCCTGGAGTGGGCGGCTTTCGATGAGGCCTAAAAATGGTGGGCGGACCGTGGCGAGGCGAGTGCCTTACGAGGAGTTCACACCCCTGGCGAGGTCTAGGCTCTAGAGTTCTCCCGAGGCCCGACCTTGCCCTCTGGAGGGGCTGGCCCTTCAACTGTGGACCTGATCCGTATGGTGAGCGACCTCTCTGTGCATGATCACGCGCTTGCCTTTTACGAGCGGGAGGTCGAAGCAGACCGCCAGAGGCTTGCTCATCAGGAGGAGGATGTGGCCCGTCGCGAGGAGGCAGTCCGTCTCCGCAAGGATGAGGCCGAGCTAAAGAGAAGCCGCTTGGAGGTACTGGAAGCGGCACTAGAGACCACCCGTCAATCGACCGAGGAGAACTCTCTTGACGTGGATCATCGCAGCGCCAAGCTCAACGATTGCCTCCATCGCTGCTATGCGAAGGTGAACGAAGAGACGGAGCAACTGAGCTAGGACAACAAGGAGGTGCTCTCGTGACTCCGCCAAGCCCTCCAGGATGAATGGCAGGCGAAGGCCACCACCCAGGAGGATCGTTTTGCCGAGTAGAAGCGCACGCTCGAGGCTTCCCATCGTAAGATGGACGAGCGCCTGGCCCAATCCATCGTCGAGCTGGTCGGCCTGAATGAGCTGTGGACCGCCCACAAGGACCTCCAGAAGCATTGGAATAAACGCAACAAACTAGAGCGAGACCTTCGTGTGCTGGATAATGAGTGGTGCAGCATATAACATACGCTCGCGCAGTGTGCGAGCGACACTCTATAGGACTTTGGGGTAATTGACTTTCACTCGGGGGCCATTGCCGATGCCGACGAGGATGGCGCCTTCCTGTAACTCTTCTCCCAGATTACGACGGCGCTGGAGGGGAGAGCCACTCTTTACCACAGTTATCACATTGACGAGTGTCAGAAGATGATCTGGACCATTGCGATCCAGGTCTTCTCCACCCTTTACCAGCATGACGCCAACTTCCCCTGGAGGGTGCTTCTGTAGGAGGTGGAGCATCCTGAGGGTACTCCGCTAAGTGAGGTTGTCCTCTTCCAACAGCTCGTGGATGAGCACGTGGATGATTTCCTACCTCTGTTCTAGCATACTGAAGTGGATGACTCCGCCGAGGCTGACTCGACTCTAGAAGGTGAAGGCTGTGTTCCTCGAGGCGGTTCACCTTCTGCCGGTGCGAGCGACGTGTAGTCTCTCGAAGGCAGTGCTTCGGAGCCATTGGCCTGAGAGGCCCCTTCCCTTATAATATTTTTTTTGGCACACCTTGGATTTTTGGTCGTGCATGTACCTGAAGTGGTTTGCATGTCTTTCCTGTGTGTATCCTCCTGTACTTCTACCATGGAGTTTGTGGTCCCCCGAGGCCTCTCGAGGAGAAGACCATGCAGGCCTCGGGAGGGGTCGGAGGTGTTCCTGGCCTTACGTGCTCTTCAGCACGGTTGTCCTTTCGCGACCCTCGCCAGCCCTCGAATCCCTTGTAGAAGGGCCTTACTGCACTTATTGCTCAGCACGGTTGCCTTACTGCACTTGTTGCTCAGCTCACGCCTCCTCTTGTTGTCGTACTCCTCCCTTACCTCCCTGATATGGACACACTCGCTAGTGTCATGGCCTTGCCACTAGTGGAAGACGCACTACAGGCTATCATCGGGCGCGTCGCCTGTGACATGCCTCGCCAGGTTCTTCCTGGCTGTAACATCCCAAAAATCTTGATCATGATTATCAAATTCTAATCACTAAAATTAAGGTTAACAAAAACTTTGATTAAATAAAAACCAAATGATGATTGTATGAATGCATGAATGTACTTGTGTGATTAACCTAAATAGCGAGGAATGGTTTAAAGATGCAAAAAACATCATCTAAAACATTTCCAAGCAGAAACAAATCAAGAGAAAATCAAAAACAAAACAAATAAAGCAAATGGTCATTTTTGCCAATCTTGCTCACTAGGTCACTTTGCGTGTTTCTAGTCCAGGATTTCAAACAGAAACTTTTCCATTTCTTTTCACCCCTTGCAATACCAAGTAAAAGTGAATCAAAGCCCACCTTTCAAACTTGCAGAAACATTTGGTAACTTGATTCAGATGACAATTGAAATTTGAATCTATAACATATGTGAAGATCACACATTTTCAAAAACCAACCAAACCAGTGCCCCTTGAACAATCCAACTAACCCAAGACTCCCGAGTATGTACCTAGCAAACCCACCAAGTTTGAATCCAAAATTCACATTTGAATTTCTTTTGGCCATTTCATCAAACACCTTTTAATCAGCAAACAAACGAACATCAAACACTATTAGTAGCAGTAATTTTGTCCAACCTTCTCTCCTCTCTATCTCACTCTACACTCTCAGTAGATGATCAAACTAATCTAACTAGCCTTAGCATCACTGTGAGCATGCATAGCCATCAATGGTGACCATGCCGAGAGCACCCTTGCCACCCCCATGTCGCCAACGAGCTAGGAGGCGCTCTAGCCTCTCCAACCTTTTCTGGAGAACTAACCACCGTCCACCGCCACCCCCTGTCCAATGCTCAAGCCTTGCCAGCCCCTGGACCACAAGACAAGCTCGCGCCCAGCTTCTTTGCGTGTGTGCGGAGAGCGCGCCAGTGCACCATCAGCGACACGAGCCCACAGACGAAGCGCTGCCCTCGCTGCTTGCGTGCATGATCTCCAGCACCCCAGCCACCTGCCAAACAACCTCGTTCGCTGCTGCGCGGGCCATGTATGTTGTGCGCCATTAAACTTGCCGTCGGACCCGCTTAGAGCGCCGCGACGTTCAGACCGTTCCTCACCGCCCCACGCCTCGCCATCAAGCCGTTGAGCTTCATCAGGAGGCAACGCACCGTCCCCTATCGTCGCCCATGCCACTATCACGTAGTGCCGACGACCAAAACGAGCTCCACCCGCGCCCGTCGGTTCCCTTCAGGCACTATAAAAGGAGGCCACCCCTGTTTGATTTGAGCACACCATCTCACTCCCCACCTCTCACTAATCACACCCACTCACCCCCGGAGCAAGGCGAGTACCAGGTGGCCGGAATTTCATCGGAGTTCGCCGCTGCAGAGGAGGAGAGGTGTCGTCGATTGGAGCCGCCCCAGGAGGAGCTGCCGGTACCAGGAGGATCGCCATTGTCGAATTTGTCATTCGGCCCCATCGCCGACCATCGCCGGAGGCCAGGTGATCCCCCGTCGACCCCCACTGGCCGCGCTAGGGTTCAACCTCGCCGCGTCTTGTTTAGGCATGGACGATGAACCACAACCATAGGATTAGAACTAGATCGCACGGCCTAGATCACCCCGTACCGCTTCGCCACTCTCTGTCTGACGAGTGTGGACAGTCACTTAATCATCCCGCGCACGCTGTGCGTAGTGGGCCGGCCCAGTTAAACCTCCCGCACGACCCAACAATTCAAACTTAGGTTTATTCATTTAGTTTCAAAATCAGTTCTGTACCTAGATTCAAAATCAACCCAGCTCGATTCACTAAACCAAAATGCATGAAACCAATTTTGTTTGTAAGGTACTGGAGTGCTTAATCCAAGCCCGTTGGATTCAAACCAACTGGAGTTGTAGATCACCCATGGTAAAAATAACAAGGCAGAAGATTTTCTGCATTCAATTTTTTTTTCAAAATTCAACCATGAAACCTTGTGAGTTGATTCCAACTCTCAAAAATCACATTTAACCATACCTTTGAGAATATATAAAAAATATATAGGTTTACTTAAAGAAATAATGATCAAGTAATAAAAGAATGCCCCATGGGCCATTCTAGTCATTTTATTTAATTAAAATAAAAGAATTAAACTTTATTAAATTGTGACACCACTTTAAATCACATTCCCAAGTACAGAAATATGTGGTGATGACATGTCTCAACATGATCCCATGTTTTAGTTGGAGAATATTAAATCCTAAGTAGTTTTTCAATGAGTAGAAATTACTTTTCTAAAATAAAATAAATAAGAGAACTGCTTTAATCTTTGTGATAATAGTGATGATGCTAGATCATATAGTGTGACCCTTTGTGTGCTAAATAGAGTAGTTAAGAATTGTGTGGTGATTGTGTATCTCGTATTTGTTTATAGACACTAGTACCGACCAAGGATACGAGGAGGAAGGAGGATACTATGAGGAAGAAGCTAAGGAAAACTTCAACCAGTGCTCTGCACAAGGCAAGCTATTGACTTTGCAAGCCTATACTTGCAATCTTGCAAGCCTTACTATATAAGTTGACCTAGCAAGCTTACACCTTAATGACACACAATCCTAGTTTTACTTGCAAGCTTACTATTTTATTTCTTTATCAAAGCTTTCTATCAAAAGTTTACTTAGTGGCTTGTAGATTTCAGAAAGATATTTAAAGGTAGCATAAAGAGCATAAAACTTGGCCTAAGTTAGATAATCTTGATGTCATCCTGAGGCATGAGATTGAACTTAGATAAGATACACTTGCTTATCACCCCTCATTAGTGTTTATCCCCCAGTTGTAGATACTAGTGCTAAGCATAAAAATTGATCAACTTTAGATGGGAATACTTGGTGAAAATGGTTATGAAAACCTTAGAATGATGAGTCATTCTACTGAAATATTTTGACATGTGTTCTTGAACACTAGATGATTTTGAGGATGAAAATGTTAAGGCATGAGCCTTATCCCTTTATAAAACTAATGGTTGTTTGGATGCGATACCATTCCAATTTTACCGTACAACCATAATACCCAAAAATTGGGTAGGGCTTGACTGGAAATTTATATACCTTAGTACGGGTTCCCTTGCGGCCAAGGTTTGAGCTGAGGCTACCTTGTGAAGATTGTCCACGTATGCAGTTCCCAAGATGACAGTTGGTCATGGCTGGGAGGCCAAACTCACAAAAGAGGTGCCTATACTAGGGCGTGTAATTGAAAGGTTAGGATTGATTATCTGCATACTGAGTATGGTAAATTCAGGATTGGTCTGACGGATGTATCGAATGTTGTGGTGAAAGTGTACCACCTCTGTAGAGTGTCAAACTATTCGAATAGCCGCGTCCGCGGTTATGGACAGTTGGAGTGGCCGTACTGTTCCGTCGTCAGATGTTTCCAAAATGACTTATGAAATGATTTATGACTTTGACTTGACCACAACAGCGTTGTGACATGAAATTCAAGTTCCCACTTAGGTGTTATAAAACTTTCAATTAGCTTTCTTGCTTATGAACTTAGTAGAGGTAAATATGGCTTTTTGTAAAACAACCTAGAGCTTAGTATCCTGTTCCAAACCACTTCACTTGTTAGTATTAGTTTGCTAGTACTTAAAGAGTACTCATGGCTTTGTCCTTGGCTATTCCTGTGGCCAGACTATGAAGAGGACTATAAGGAGGACGGACAGCAGGAAGGTTATGAAAACTAGGATCATCTCCCATCGTCAGCATTGCCTGTGACCATGAAGATGGAGCCCGCCTACGCTATCATTATTATTACGTTATTCTGCCGCTTGATTGTATTAAGACTGGATCATGTGATCCTTATTTGTTGTAAGACCTTATGTAGGTTTGTAATGGATGATGTACTGTGATATCCAATCTATTATGTCTCACAAAAATGGTAATCCTGGGACTGCGATGTATGGCATAACAGGCATCTGGGATTAAAAATCTGGTTGTTAACAAGTTGGTAATAGAGCCATCCTGACCTTAGGAGACCCTAGTTTAGAATGGACGTTTGAATGAAAACTTAGTTTCAAAAGGAAGGAAGTGAGTATTTATGAAAACTTATTCTCATTCTTATCACTTAGACTCTTTCATGAAAATGCATGTTCCTCAAAAATTCTTGCAAAATTACATAAAATTTGACACACTTTATCACTCTACTAACTTACTCATCCTATATTCTTATAGATGGACGTGAAGTACAGCAAGTTTTATTAGTTGGGGAATGGAGGAGACCTCATCTTTGAGCGTGACTTGGACCAGCTTACAGAGATGCTGGAGTGTCCGCACCCCGAGTTCTTCGGATTTCAGCTCAATGATTAGGAAGAAGAGGATTTGAAGTGGCTAGTTGTTGCAAGTCTCCGGGGAAAGATTGAATCCCCCACCTCAGAGGGAATTCAGTTCACCTTGAGAGAGAACAACTGGCTCTATGGACTTGCAAGGGACATGCAGGAAGCTCTTGCCCGTCTGTGTGGGCAGAGTATCAATCAGATCAAGAGTACCCACTCTGAGTTCTACCCAAGGCGTGATGTTATGGGATAGCCAATGGAGGCCGCATGCCACCACGAGCTGAACAGTCAATTGGACGACCTCAGCTTCATGATGTATGACCGTCAGAAGGAGTTGGACAATGCCCACTCCTACGCCAACCACAAGTACGCCATCGCTGCCAAGAAGGATCAGACCATTGCCATGCTAGTGAAGGATCGCCAGTCTTGTCGCCGTTAGCTCGACAAGAAGGAGCGCATCATTGCCCGTCTTCTCCACCGGAACACGGGTTTGGAGGAGACCATCCACAAGAGAGATATGTAGTTGGAGGAGAGGGAGAATGCAGTGGAAAACCTTCGTGGAGACCCCTACTCCTATCTTAGTGATGATGATGACTTTCTGAAAGATCAGGCCATGGACTTCTTCACCGATGAGGATGACTTCGCCTTCATCGATGATGATGAGGATGATGAGGACACTGACTCCGAGGAGTAGTAGCACTTGAGCACTAGCGTTAGTTAGTTGTATTCGGTCCCACTATATCGTAGTTTCACAGAATGGTTCTTAAAACATCTGTTTTCCTTTGTTGTGGTGTGTGTTTGTATCGTGTGCTATGAATGAATGAATGAAAAGCAAGTTGCTAGAAAAATGTGAGTCAAACTTTAAAAACATTTTCAAAACCCTGAACCTTAGAAATTTCCCTCTTTTCTCATGATCTATCTCAATCTTCAGATGCCTCGTGGAGGAAGCACTTCATCCCCTGACTCGATGTTGCAAATCTTGCAAATGTTGGTTTCCAACCGCGAAGCCGAAAGGGCCAAACATCAAGCCAACTTAGCCACCCTCCAACAGATAGCTCAGATGGACAACAACAATCAAGGCCACGAAAATTAGAAAAACCATGGATCTAAGCTCAAGAATTTCCAGAACATGAATCCACCCAATTTCACTATGTCTGAAGAGCCCCTTGATGATGATGATTGGTTGTAGACCATGGAGAAAAACTTAGAGGTTGCAGGAGTGCAAGCCAACGATAAGGTACTGTTTGCCACCCACTACCTGGCCGGAGATGAGCGAGCCTGGTGGAACAACGTTCGCGCCATGAATGGAGGACAAATGATGACTTGGGAGGAATTAAAAGTCAAGTTTAGCAGAACCCATGTGCCACCGGGTTTGATCAAGAGGATGAGAGATGAATTCAGGGAACTTAAGCAAGGAAGTATGACCGTAGTTGAGTACCGTGACAAATTTTTGTCATTGGCTAGGTATGCACCGGATGAGATAGACACTGAAGCCAAGAAGAATTAGAGATTCCTGAATGGTCTGCACAATGAGATGCAGACTGTGTTAGTCAATATCCCATTTGCTGATATTGAAGCCTTAGTGGACTCTGTCATTCAAATGGAAGGCAAAATCAACCAAGCTAATGAGAACCGCAAGCGTCGCATGATGCATCAACCAGGAACCCACCATACACCAAAGTATCGCCCCAACCCATCTCCAGGATTTTCCCCAAGAACCAATAGACCCCTGATGAACTGTCGAACTTATCCCAACCGTGGAAACCCAAGGCCCGGAGGAAATCACAACAACAACCCCGGCAACCCCAGCAATTTCAACGATGAACCGCCCAAGTTCAACAACAACAATGCCGCCACCAACACCAACACTGCCACAAGGACTAGGAGCAATGTTGTGCCTGTTGCACCAAAGGACAAGTCTCAGGTGACTTGTTATGAATGTGGAACCAAGGGTCACTATTCCAATGAGTGCCCCAAGAAGATTGCCGCACCCCCCAATGCAAATGCCCCAGCTCAGCAGCAGCGTCATGTTTAGCCTGGAAGAAGGTTTTCCACAGGGAACTCGCTCAACCGCAACGGCCGTCTCTTTCTCATGCATGCTGAAGAAGCCCAAGACGCGCCAGATGTCGTGCTGGGTATGTTTTCTGTTAACTCATTACTTGCAAGAGTTTTGTTTGATTCTGGAGCATCGCACTCGTTTGTTACTGACGAATTTGCATGCACCAGTAAGATTCAACCCACCAAATTGAAGCATGTTATGATAGTTCAAATACCTTGTTCAACCACCAAAGCTAGACAAATTTGCAAGGCCGTGCCAATCCAAATCCATGGCATAGATTTTTATGCTAATATAATAGTACTTGGAACTAATGGTTTGGAAGTAGTACTAGGAATGGATTGGATGTCGAAACATAAAGGATTAATCGACTCTGCCAAGAAAGCCATAACCATGACCAGTACAGCCGGAATATCAGTCGAGCATGTATCTGAAACCTTGCCCCGCCAATTCAAATGCAACAAGAGTATAGCCCAACCCACCATTGACCAAGTGAGAATAGTCTGTGAATACCCCGATGTATTTCAGATGTTTTGCCCGGTATGCTCCAGATCGGTATATCGAGTTTATCATTGAACTAATCCCTGAAACTGGACCCATAGCTCAGATACCATATAGTATGAACCTGTCTGAATTAGTGGAGCTGAAGAAATAACTGGATTCTATGCTGGAGATAGAATTGATCCAACCAAGTGCATCGCCATGGAGATCACCTATCTTGTTTTTGGACAAGAAAGATGGAGGTAACCGTTTGCGTACGGACTATCGGAAGTTGAATGATGTCAGCGTCAAAAACAAGTACCCACTGCCAAAGATAGAAGACCTGTTTGACTAGTTGACTGGTGCCAAAGTGTTTTCTATGATTGATCTTAGAACTGGTTATCACCAACTTAAGATTCGTGCAGAGGATATTCCAAAGACTGCCTTCACCACCAGATATGGATTATACGAGTATACTGTCATGTCTTTTGGATTAACTAATGCCCCGCTTATTTCATGAACCTCATGATTAAGATTTTGATGGACTTCCTGGATAAGTTTGTCGGTGTTTTCATCGATGACATTCTGATCTATTCCAAATCAGAAGAACATGAGCTACACCTAAGTAACATCCTTGGAGCCCTTAGGGACCATTAGTTGTCTGACAAATTTAGCAAGTGTGAATTCTGGTTACAGGAGGTAGGATTTCTCGGACATATTGTATCAGCTGGAGGAATTGCTGTTGACCCTGCAAAGGTGAAGGATGTGGAAGATTGGCAAGCCCCAACCACTCAAACCCAAGTTCGTGCATTTCTCGGATTAGTGGGATATTACCGCAAGTTCGTAGAAGGATTCTCGAGTATCACCAGATTGTCGTGCCGCTTGAACTCTATGATTCTGAAGGAGCAACCAAGTTTTCACAAAGAGATGGAGGATTTCAGAATGGAGTTAGTAAGTGAAGGATTTTTGGCTAGCATAGAACTTCAACCCACTTTGATCAGTCAGATCAAGGAGGCACAGAAAGGAAATTCTAGTATCGGCGGAATCATACGTCGTATCGGTACAGTCAAAGTACCCGGATTCACCGAGGACGAAGAAGGAGTTCTGTGGTACAAAGGACGTCTCTGTGTACCAGCAAATTCGGAGTTGAAGGAGACTATTTTGAAGGAAGCCCATGATACTCTTTATTCTATCCACCCCGGAGGAAAGAAGATGTATCAGGATCTGAAGGAGCAATTTTGGTGGCATAAGATGAAGAGAGAAATCGGAAGCTATATCGCTAGGTGTGATATTTGTCAAAGAGTCAAGGCGAGACATCAGAGACCCACAGGACTATTGCAACCACTGCAGATCTATTTTTAAAGCCGTACCTATCCAAATCCATGGCATAGATTTTTATGCTAATCTAATAGTACTCGGAACTAAAGGTTTGGAAGTAGTACTAGGAATGGATTGGATGTCCAAACATAAAGGATTAATTGACTGTGCCAAGAAAGCCATAACAATGACTAGTACAGCCATAATATCAGTCGAGCATATATCTGAAACCTTGCCCCGTCAATTCAAGTGCAACAAGAGTATAGCCCAGCCAACCATTGACCAAGTCCGGATAGTCTATTAATACCCTGATGTATTTCCAGATGTTTTGCTCGGTATTGCCCTAGATCGGGATATCGAGTTTTTAATTGACTAATCTGTGGAACCGGACCCATAGCCCAGAGACCATATAGTATGAACCCGTATGAACTAGTTGAACTGAAGAAGTAACTGGGTGCCATGCTGGAAATAGGATTAATCCAACCAAGTGCATCACCATGGAGATCACCTGTCTTGTTTGTGGACAAGAAAGATGGAGGTAACCGCTTATGTACGGACTATCGGAAGTTGAATGATGTCACCATGATGACCCACAAGTATAGGGGATCGCAACAGTCTTCGCAGATAGTATTACCCAATTTATTGATTCGACACAAGGTTAGCCAAAGAATACTTGCAAGCCTTAACAACTGAGTTGTCAGTTCAGCTGCACCTGGAAATAGTTCTTGCTCACAAAATTTTATCAGTAGCAACAACAAAGCAACAGCAACAGTAAGAGCAACAGCAACAGTGAAACAGGACCAATAGTAACAGCAACGGTAATAGTAGGATTCGAGTGCGGTAGGCATAGGGATGGATGACGGGCGTTGCATGGACGAGTCTAAACATGTAACTTCAAGATATAGGGCATTGCGGATAAATAATAACAAGCATCCAAGTACTAAACAATCCTAGGCATGTGCTCCAAATATAGTCATACATGCTCGCAATGAGAACTTGCACAACATCTTCTGTCCAGCCAACCCGTGGCAGCGGGGCCTCTAGGGAACTACTGGCAATTAAGGTGCTCCTTTTAATAGAGCACCGGAGCAAAGCATTAGCACTCCGTGAACACATGTGATCCTCAAACCACAGCCATCCCCTCCGGTTGTCCCAGTTATTGTCACTTTGGGGCCTTTGGATCCGGACAATGATAGGTGTACACAACTTGCAGATAAGATCACAAACTATACTATCATAATGATTCAATAATAAGTTCAGATCTGAGATTATGGCACTCGGGCCCTAGTGACAAGAATTAAGCACAACAAGTTGCAACAAAGTCAAATAGCACAAGAGAAACTAGGCAATATGCCCTAACAATCTTATTCGATTACATGATAGAACTCATCCAATCCCTACCATCCCCAAGCCTACAGAGGGGGATTACTCACTCATGGATGATGGAAACATCGGAGGTTGATGGAGATGCGTTGGTGATGACGATGGCGATGATCCTCTCCAAATTCCCCGTCCCGGCAGGGTGCTAGAACAGAGTTTCTGGATCCGAATCTTGGTTTCTGGTGGCGGCGCCGGAGCGGAACTCTTTCTAGAAAATTATCGACCCCCCTCGGTTTTTAGGTCGAATGTCAACTGATAGGCGCAGAGGGAGGCCGAGCCTGCTGGTGGCTACCCCACCCAGCGCGGGTGGCCCGATGCACGGTCTGGGCCCCAGTGCCTCCCTCCTCCGCTCTTCTTCCGCTCCGTGGATCTTCTGGTGAAATATATTTTTGGCATATTTTCTGGGATTTTTCTTGATAGTTCATTTTCTGCACAAAAACAAGACACCAAGGTAATTCTGCTGAAAACAGCGTCATCCCATGTTAGTTGTATCCAAATCACACAAGTTTAGATAAGAAAAAATACAAATTGTTCAAGAAAATAGATACGTTTTGGACGTATCAACTCCCCCCAAGCTTAGCTTATTGCTTGTCCTCAAGCAATTCAGTTGAAAACTGAGTGCAATAAAAGAACTTTCACGAACACTTTGCTTCATATTATGTAAATATTCTCAGCACATGAGTAGATACTTACAATTCATAATAAGGAGTATGCAACTAAGTCTACTCAATAGTCATTGCAAGCTATGAAGAGAAACCAACTCAATAATAATAAGTAGCATCAAACATAAACATAAGCAACATTGCAATGCTCATAATAAGGTATGATAGAGTGGTATCTCGCTTGCCTTTGTTTGATGAGACAATAAATGCCAAGGCACCTCTGAAGTTCACATTAAGACTATAAGTAAAGATATCAGATATACAAGCATCAAAGTCATGACATAATTAACCAAGTTTTGAAACAAACATAAAAATGACAACTATGCTCTCAAGAAGGTGCTCATAGAATAAGTGGTGACTCAACAAAGTTGTGAAAACGGTTATGTGAAGGTTTGAAAGGCTTCCAAATGCTGAAAGGAAGGTACTCATTAGCTTTGTTCTCTCATTGCCCATATCATAGGCATCTTCATGTGCTTAAGGTGAAAGTGAGGTCCACTCTGAATCATATGCTTGACAGACCATAGACTGGAAATGCCAAGTCCCTTTAGTATGAGGGTCGCTCCGCATGCTACTCAACTTTGGTCACCTGAAAGTTCTTGTCATTGTAAATACATGCATATCATCGAGAACCGCCAACGGGGTACCCCTTGCACATGGTACAGGAGCTTTCCCATAACCAAAATGACAAGGCAAGCAGACAATGAGCATCTCAGCAATATTTTTATTTACCATATGCATAGCTTTTTATTGAGGATGCTTCATAGATGCTCATTATAGTGATGCTGCAAGTTTCCACCATGATTAGGCATGGCTTAGGCTAGCGGCCCAGGCGTTTCTCTAACACAATGTATAAACTCCATGAACTAACAACTTCCCCTTTTATTTCACATCGTCGACATTCATAAACAGAAGAGCAAGGAATCAACTGGATGAGATATCCAAAAAGTGTTGAAAGCGTTCCCCATGATAGCACGGTTCTGCTGACTCCTAGTATATAATTAGCAAGCATATAACTTTCATGGACTAGTCACAATGGTTCATGATTATTAAGCGCATGGAATAAAGTGTGCCATCAAGACGTGAGAGCTTTACTAACTAAAAGTTTCAAAACAGACAAACATTTTATTTTGGAAGAAAACACGGCATATGGAATATGCACTAAAATAGCAAATGATGCTAATAGGTAGGTATGGTGGACACAGCTGACAATATTGGTTTTGGGGAGTTGGAAGCACAGGTAGAGCACGTACGCAGTGCAAGTGAAGGCTAGCAATAGAGAGGGAGTGACAAACGAGAGATCAATAGCTGTCATAATCATGCTTGCAACAAAACAGGACTAACTATGGCATGAAAGTGATACAAGAACTCGGAGGCAAAATAAATCATCGAGGCTTACTGACTATTGAATAGTCATATGCATGCGTGAGAAGTCTAATAGCTGGGAGCTGAATGTTCCGAATTTTACCACTTTCCTTTGAGAAGTCGAAACCTTGGCAAATCTCAGTATATAAATCCACAAGTGACTTGGTCCTCTCCTTGATCTTCTCATAAGGTCCCCACTGAGGTACTCTAATTGCTGCAGAGAAATCAGCAAAAGGCAGGTCGACAGGTATATTATATATTTTGTAATGGACCATGGGATTAGAAGTGGACCAAGTGAATCGGAAGTCCTGCACAAAAGCCATGGTTAGCTTAACATATTGGATTGGTTCACCTTCAAAAAAGTGCTCCAACCCTGCATTTGTAACCAAAGTTTGGAAATCTTGGAGGATCCCCGCAGCTCTCATAAATTCGTGGCATGGATATATGGAAGGGAAAACTGCCTCCTCACGATGAACCTTCATGGGCTCATGCACCATCAAGTCATATTGATTCAGTGGATAAGCACTCATCTTCCTTGCTGAAATTTTTGGACAACCATCAAACCAAGTGATTTCTAAGTTGATAAATGATGAGCAACTACTATAGGAACTTGCTAGAGGACTACTCATGCATCAAAACAAAGTTTCTAAGCAAAGAACAAGCATGCAAGCTCAAACAACCTGTCACCTATAGCAGCAAAATACTCAAGGTACAATCTACCAATCACAAATCTAATTGGACAAGTGGAGGCGGCACATACCAAGGAGCAATCCCTCCAAAAATTAGCACTTGAGATGGGCTGAACAAGGAGATCTAAAATCGCGAGCAAGAACAACAAGAACTCGATCTTGAGCAAGTTTTCCGGTGTTTTTGGGAGAGAGAAAGAAGGTGTCTTTGAGGAGGAATCCTAGAGGGGCCCAGGTGGGCTAGACCCCGAGCCATCTCCAGTGGTAGCGCCTACCAGGGTGTGAACCTTGGGGTGGCCCCTGGTCATCTCAGTGCCACTCGCCTTTTCGAGGAAAAATGTATTTTGAATTTTCTGGGATTTTTTGGGAAACTTTATTTTTGGCCAATTTTCAGGGTATGAAAATTGATTTTCTTGCAGAACTAGTTTTTTTGGAAGAAGGAAAAGCAAACCAAAATCCAAACTACAGGATCTCTAAGAAACTCAAACAATCAAACAACTAGCAAAACTAAGGCTAAAGCAAAGACTAGGAAGGAAAAAGGAAAAAGAAAACAAGTATAACCACAGTGGAAACATTATTTTGTTCATTAAAATCCTTTTGTTAACAAGGTTGATAAAGTCTTGTTACCAAAACAATGTTATATGAAACAAAAATTTGCATTCCACAAGGTGATTATGTTACCTTATACTTGATAGCAATTGTCCCAATCATAATAGTTTCAAAATTTTCTTGTGGAATGGGATAATATATTTCTCCAACCTTGATGCTCTCAATATTTTCAATGGAATTTAGGCAATAGCTCTTAACAACCTTGTTGGGAAAATAGACAGTGTGCTCTTTGTCATTAATATTGAATGTTACTTTTCCTTGATTGCAATTAATGACAGCACCTGCAGTATTAAGAAAAGGTCTACCAAGAATAATAGACATATTATCATCTTCAGGCATTTCAAGAACAACAAAATCAGTTAAGATCATGCAATTATGAGCAACTTGAACAGGAACATCCTCACATATACCAATATGAATAGTAGTTGACTTATCAGACATTTGCAAAGAAATATCAGTTGGTATCAACTTTTCTAGCTGGAGTCTCTAATAGAGAGAAAAAGGCATAACACTAACTCTAGCTCCCAAATCACATAAAGCAGTTCTAACATAATTATTCTTAATAGAGCAAGGAATAGTTGGTATACCTGGATCACCAATTTTCTTTGGAACCTTAACATTGAAGGAGTAATTAGCAAGTAGAGTAGAAATCTCCTCATTAGGAATCTTCCTTTTATTAGAGACAATATCCTTCATATAATTTGAATAAGGAGGCAACTTAATAGCATCAGTCAAAGGAATTTGCAAGAAAGGTTTCATCCACTCACAAAACTTGTTGTAGTGTTCCTCCTCCTTTGACTTGTGTTTCTTACCTGGAAAAGGCATATGTTTCTGCACCCAAGGTTGTCTTTCTTTACCATGTTTATTAGCAATAAAATCTTCCTTAGTGTATCTAGTGTTCTTAGTGTGCTTCTTAGGTTCTTACTCACCTTCCTCCTTATCAGGAGAATCATTTTTATCATTACCACTCTCAGTTTCAGCATCAGAGACATATATACTATTAGGATCTACAGCAGGTTCAAGTGGTTCCTCAACTCTCTTATGTTTCTTTTTCTTCCTCTTACGAGGACTACCACTATCCTCACCTTGTTGAGAATCCTACTCTATTCTTTTAGGGTGTCCTTCAGGATATAAAGGATCTTGAGTAGCTATACCACTCCTAGTTCTAATCCCATAAGCATGTTTATCTCCTAAAGCATTAACTAGAATATCCTTTTGTACCTTAGCAAGTTGATCAAGTTGGGTTTGAACCATTTGAAAGTGTTTACAAAGCATTTTAATATCATTAGAAGTTCTTTCCACAATATATTTTAACTCATGGATAGCTCTAGAGTTTTCCAATAAATGATTCTGAACTTGTTTATTGAAATGACCTTGTTTAACAATAAAAATGTCAAGTTCCTCTAAACATTGATCAGGAGGCTTACCATAAGGAATATCACCTTCATCAAAGTGTTGGAGAGAGTGTACCTCAATAGTAGATGAGTGGGGAATTGGCTTACATAATTCTTCTATAGGAGGTAGATTATTCACATCTTCAACTCTAATACCTTTCTCCTTTAGACATTTCTTAGCTTCCTTCATCACTTCATCATTTAATGCAATAGCTCCCCTCTTCTTTGTTGTTGGTGTTGGAATTGGTTCAGGGACAACTGGTTTAGCAGTAATAGGCTCAGATGTATTCAGCTCAGTTGAAGTCCAATCATCATAATTCTTGCTTATCTTGGTCATTAGTTCTTCAGCATCTGTAGGGGTCCTTTTCCTGAAAACACAATCAGCAAAGCTATCTAGGTAGGTCGTAGAATCATCAGTTAGTCCATTATAATAAATATCAAGAAGCTCATTCTTAGGTAATGGACATCCAGGATGTGCATGAATCAAGGCACAAAACCTTGTCCATGACTCAAGTAATTTCTCTTCTTCTCCCTGTTTAAAATCAAAAAGTCTCTGCAAAGTAGGATGTCTACCACTAGGAGGAAAATATTTCTGGAAGAAAGAAGCAATCAAGCAATCAGGGCTATCAAGGGAACCAGGAGGTAATCTATTAAACCAAGCCCTAGCTTCTCCTTTTAGTGAAAAAGGGAAGATCTTAGCAACAAAGTACTTGCGCATCTTAAAATCATTAGAGAATAAAGCACTCATAGTAGAAATCTCATTCATATGAGCCACAACACTCTCATTTTCAGTACCACAAAAAGGTTCTTTCTCAACAATATCTAAGTAAGATAAATCAAGAGAGAAATCATAATCTTCATCTTTAATATCTATGGGATAAATGGCAAACTTAGGATCAGAGGACAACTTAGGCATAATAGTACGTCTAGCAAGGAGACTCTTCATAGCACTAGTACCATGTGTGTTTCAGCACTCTTAAACAAAATCATCAGTGAACTCAATGTAACCATCATTAATATCATAACTCTCACTAGGCTTAGGTGAGCTAACAGGTGTAACAGTGTCTTCACTAGGAGTTTCGGTATTTCCTAGACTAGCCATAGTAGCATCTAGAAAAGGACCTAATGAACCACTCGCATGAAGCACAATAGAAGTAACATCATGAGTATCAAAAGAAGTTTCAGATTCAGCAGTAGTAGGAGTGTGTGTAGCATGAGCATGTGGTGGTGGTGTAACAAGCTTACTTATAATAGACGGTGAATCAAGAGGAGCTCAGGTGTTTAGGACTGTACCTCTTCTTGTAGTGGATGGTAAAATAGGGGACTTTCCATCACGATACTTCCCCATGATGAAAGGAGTAGCAGTGAACAATAATAGATCCAAGTGAACTTACAAATAAAGCTATGCTCCCAACGGCGACACGGAAAATAGTCTTGATGATCCACAAGTATAGGGATCGCAGATCTTCATGGTAGTATTACCCAATTTATTGATTCGACACAAGGGGAGCCAAAGAATACTTGCAAGCCTTAACAACTGAGTTGTCAGTTCAGCTGCACCTGGGAATAGTTCTTGCTCACAGAAGTTTATCGAGCAACAAAGAATGCGATGAAACATGAGCAATAGTATGCTTGATAGCAGTAACATGAGGATTCAAGTGCGATAGGCATAGGGATGGATGACGGGCGTTGCATGGACGAGTCTAAACATGTAACTTCAAGATATAGGGCATTGCAGATAAATAATAATAAGAATGCAAGTACTAAACAATCCTAGGCATGCGCTCCAAATATAGTCATACGTGCTCGCAATGAGAACTTGCACAACATCTTCTGTCCAGCCAGCCCATGGCAGCGGGGCCTCTAGGGAACTACTGGCAATTAAGGTGCTCCTTTTCATAGAGCACCGGAGCAAAGCATTAACACTCCATGAACACATGTAATCCTCAGACCATAGCCATCCCCTCCGGTTGTCCCAATTATTGTCACTTTGGGGCATTTGGATCCAAACAATGATATGTGTACACAGCTTGCAGATAAGATCAAAAAATACTATCATAATGGTTCAATAATAAGTTCAGATCTGAGATCATGGAACTCGGGCCCTAGTGACAAGAATTAAGCACAACAAGTTGCACAAAGTCAAATAGCACAAGAGAGACTAGGCACTATGGCCTAACAATCTTATTTGATTACATGATAGAACTCATCCAATCCCTACCATCCCAAGCCTACAGCGGGGGATTACTCACTCATGGATGAGGGCAACTTCGGTGGTTGATGGAGATGCGTTGGTGATGACGATGGCGATGATCCTCTCCAAATTCCCTGTCCCGGCAGGGTGCCAAAACGGAGTTTCTGGATCCGAGTATTGGTTTCTGGTGGCGGCGGCGGAGCGGAACTCGTTCTGGAAAACTATCAAACCCCCCTCGGTTTTTAGGTCGAAGGGCAACTTATAGGCCAGAGGGAGGCCGAGGAGCTACCTGGGGTGGGCACACCCCACCCAGGCGTGGGCTCAGGTGGGCCCGCGCCTAGGGTGGGTCTGGGGCCCCCAGGCCTCCCCTCTGTCTCTTCATCTGGCTCCGTGGATCTTGTGGTGAAATATAATTTTTGGCATATTTTCCGGGATTTTTCCTGATAGTTCATTTTCTGCACAAAAACAATACACCGAGGTAATTCTGCTGAAAACAGCGTCAATTCGTGTTAGTTGTATCCAAATCACACAACTTTAGAAAAGAAACAATAACAAAGTGTTCGAGAAAGTAGATACATTTTGGACGTATCACACCATCAAGAACAAGTACCCGTTGCCGAAGAAGACTTGTTTGACCAGTTGACTGGTCCCAAAGTGTTTTCTAAGATTGATCTTAGAACTGGCTATCATCAAGTCAAGATTCGCGCAGAGGATATTCCAAAGACTGCCTTTACTAGAAGATATAGATTATATGAGTATACTGTCATGTA
The DNA here is from genome assembly GCA_023614405.1 of Avena insularis. Classification (NCBI taxonomy): domain Eukaryota; kingdom Viridiplantae; phylum Streptophyta; class Magnoliopsida; order Poales; family Poaceae; genus Avena; species Avena insularis. The sequence continues at coordinate 96,554,316 of CM042691.1, forward strand.
TTTTGGATTAACCAATGCCCCCTCTTATTTCATGAACCTCATGAATAAGATTTTTATGGAATTCCTAGATAAGTTTGTCATTGTTTTCATCGATGACATTCTGATTTATTCCAAATCAGAAGGAGAACATGATCTACACCTAAGGACCATCCTTGGATCCCTTAGAAAGCATCATCTTTTTTTTCCATACAATCCCCCAGAAAGAGGGATCGGGTTCCATTATCATCATACAACGGAACAACAACCACACACACATTCAACTTAGTACTGACCCACCTATGGGGTCAAAAAATAGTAAGAGGTCCATATTACAAACCGATCAAACTAAACAGACAAAAGGAAGAAGGCTGGAGACACAAGAACACCACCCTAAGGCTAGTGGAGAACAGTACTATCAAACACAATCGACAAGCTAACAGACCAAACGAAGAAAGCCGCGTGAGATGCCAACACCGTCTTCTCGCAATCCAGTTCTTTTTTCAAGTCCTCCTTCTTTTCTCCCGCCCCCTTTCCAGTTCTGGAGCTTCATGAGTATGACCTCCAGGGATTGCTTTAGTCCGGAAAAGGAACAGAGCCACATCCATAGCTGCATCAGCCCGGTGCATTACATTGCAAAGTATCCGCTCCAGCTTGCAACACCGTCTGGTCATCCTCCCCATGCAGCCCTGCCCAATAACGAATGAACACACAAGCAGATATAACCAAATCAACAGGCGAGTTAATAAGTTTTTTTTTCAAAACAAGCCCTATTCCTGAGCTTCCAGATAGCCCAGCAAATTGTCGCTACCACTGTAATCTGCACATTCCTGCTAACACTCACATTCTGTGAAGCCCACCAAAAGTATTGAGAAAAGGACCCAGGTCTATTCGCGGCACCAATAACTCTGGCAACCACCCCCCAAACGTATCTAGCTGCCACACAAGAAAAGAACAAGTGCCCAATGCTCTCATCCTCATTACAAAACCTGCAAGTAAAATCTCCTACCCAATTCTTCCTCCTCATGTTGTCTTTGGTGAGAATAGCATTGTGCCAGATAAGCCACAACCAAATTTTAATCTTTAGGGGAATTTTAGCTTTCCACAGATGTTTGAAACTTCTATCAATCCCTACATTCGACAGATGTGTGTACATCGACTTAACAGAGAACTTGCCAGATTTATTCCACATCCACACTGGCCTGTCTTTTTCCTGATTCAAACTCACCCCAGACAGTATTTTTCTCATTTGTTCCTAATGATTCAACCCATCAGTATCCAGCCATCTTCTAAAAGAGCACCTCCACCCTTTTCTTTCCATATCAGCCATAGTGATCGTTTGATGCTGGCAAATATCAAACAAATCAGGGAACCTATCCTTCAAAGGCGTATCCAGACACCAAGCATCATGCCAGAAATCAGTCAACTCCCCATTACCAATCCTCATTCTCCTACCAGCCAAATAAAGATCCCTAATCTTAATCAAATCACTCCAACATGGAGAATCATTCTGTCTGTGTTTCACAGTACTGATCCCACCCTTTTTCAAATATTTCTTTCTCACAAAAACTTTCCATGGACCTTCCTCAGCTTCAAGACGCCACCACCACTTACATAACAAGCAAATGTTAAAAAGCCTAATGTTTTTAATCCCCAGTCCACCCTTTTTCCTGGGTCTACACACATATTTCCACTTAACCAGATGATATTTTCTTTTCCCCACCTTCCCATACCAAAAGAAAGCTCTAGTCTGTTTCTCAATTTCTTCCACATTTGACTTATGTAGAAGAAACATAGTCGTGGGATAAACAACCACACTGGAAACACAAGCAGTGATTTTAACATGTCTCCCTCCCAGAGATAAAGCCCCCCATCCAACCATCTAACTTTTTCTTCAACCTGTCACCAATAAAGCTCATCTCAGCCATTGTGCATCTCCTGCTACAAACCGACAACCCCAAATATTTGATTGGCCAACTACCCTTCTAACAGTTGAACATTTCAGCATAATTGGAAAGTTTCTCCTCATCATCCAACACCATCATCACCTCACTCTTCTCAAAGTTAATCTTGAGACCAGACATGGATTCAAACAAATACAGCAACAATTTCAAGTTTCTAGCCCCCTCAGTATCATCTTTAATAAACAGTATGGTATCATCAGCATATTGCAAAATAGCAATCCCTTTATCAAACAAATTATCAACCAATCCTGTAAACAACCCACCAGCCTGTGCATTAAGCACCATTTTAGCCAAACATTCCCCTGCCAAATTGAACAAAAATGGAGAAAAAGGATCTCCTTGTCTAACCCCTTTATAACTGCCAAAGTACGGACCAGTTTCCCCATTCACCTTAACACTGAGTGTACCCTGAGTCACAGCACTTTTTAACCAAATCATCCAATCTTCACTAAAACCTTTCTGCCTACAACAGTAAAACAAAAATTCTCAGTTGACCTTGTCATAAGCTTTCTCAAAGTCAATCTTCAAAACCACAAGAAAGCATCAACCGGAGGTAGAAAAATTCCCAGTTGACCTTGTCATAAGCTTTCCCAGTTTAGAAAGCATCATCTGTATGCCAAGTTTAGCAAATATGAATTTTGGTTACAGGAGGTAGGATTCCTTGGACATATCGTATCAGCCGGAGGAATTGTCGTTGACCGTGCAAAGGTGAAGGATGTTGAAGATTGGCAAGCCCCAACCACTCAAACAAAACTTCGTGCATTTCTCGGATTAGCGGGATACTACCGCAAGTTCGTAGAAGGACTCTCGTGTATCGCTAGACCCATGACCCAATTGCTGAAGAAGGACAAGAAGTTCGAATGGATGGACAAGTGTGAAGCGAGTTTTCAAGAACTCAAGAGAAGATTGATTTCAACCCCAATTTTGATCATGCCGGATATCAGGAAGCCGTTTGATGTGTATTGTGACTCATCCAAGATTGGTCTCGGATGTGTGTTAATGCAAGAAGGCAAGGTTATATCTTATCTATCCCGACAACTGAAGCAACATGAACAGAATTATCCTACCCATGATCTTGAACTAGCAGCCGTAGTTCTAGCTCTGAAGACATGGAGGCATTAATTGATGGGAAACCGTTGTGAGATTTATTCGGATCACAAGAGCCTGAAGTACATATTCACTCAGAAGGAGCTGAATATGAGGCAGGGAAGATGGATCAAGATAATCAAGGACTATGATCTGGACATTCACAATCAGCCCGGTAAAGCAAATGTGGTAGTAGATGCCCTTAGCAGATTGTCGTGCCGCTTGAACTCTATGATTCTGAAGGAGCAACCAAGTTTGCACAAAGAGATGGAAGATTTCAGAATGGAATTAGTAAGTGAAGGATTTTTGTCTAGCATCGAACTTCAACCCACTTTGATCAGTCAGATCAAGGAGGCACAAAAAGGAAATTCTAGTATCGACGAAATCAAACGTCGTATCGGTACAGAAAAAAAGTATCCGGATTTACCGAGGACGAAGAAGGAGTTCTGTGGTACAAATGACGTCTATGTGTACCAGCAGACTCAGAATTGAAGCAGGATATTTTGAAAGAGGCCCATGATACTCTTTATTCTATCCACCCTGGAGGAACGAAGATGTATAAGGATTTGAAGGAGCAATTTTGGTGGCATAAGATGAAGAGAGAAATCGGAAGCTACATCACCAAGTGTGATATTTGTCAAAGATTCAAGGCGAGACATCAAATACCCGCATGACTGTTGCAACAATTGTAGATTTCGGAATGGAAGTGGGATTTCGTTGGAATGGAATTTATCACCGGATTGCCTACTTCTACTAGGGGAAATGACTCTATTTGGGCCATAGTTGACAGATTGTCCAAGGTAGCCCATTTCTTACTAGTCAAGACCACCTACCAGAGTTCAAAGCTAGCAGAGTTATACATTGCTAGGATCGCCAGTTTGCACTGAGTCCCCAAGAACATCGTATCATATCGAGGAACTCAATTTACCTCGAGATTCTGGAAGAAAGTCCAAGAAGGACTAGGAATAAGACTGGATTTCAGCACAGCGTATCACCCTCAAACCGATGGACAAACGGAGCGAGTAATTCAAATACTCGAAGATATGTTGAGAGCATGTGTGCTAGAGTTTGGATCTAAATGGGAAGACTGTCTGCCTTTCGCAGAATTTTCATACAACAACAATTATCAATCTAGTTTGCAAATGGCCCCATTTTATTTCATGTATGGAAGGAAGTGTGATACCCCTTTGAATTGGTCGGAAGTAGGAGAGAGTCAGATCTTCGGACCCGACATCCTACGAGAAGCAGAAGAGAAAGTTCACAATATTCATGAGCACCTCAAGACCTCCCAGTCAAGATAGAAGAGTTACGCCGACAAGAGACGTCGAGACCTCGCTTTCAATATCGGAGATTTTGTATATCTCAAAGTGTCTCCTTTGAAGGGAATGCAGCGTTTCCAGCTCAAAGAAAAGTTAGCCCCTAGATATATCGGAACCTTAAAGATTCTTAATCGTCGAGGAGAAGTATCATATCAATTGGAACTGCCAGAGGAGATCTCAGCAGTGCACAATGTGTTCCATATATCATTACTTCGCAAATGCCTTGAAGTTCCTGAGAAGACCGAAGTTTACAAAAACATTGATCACCGCACCATAGAGATCAACGATGACCTGACGTATCCCGAAGTAACCATCCATATTTTGGAGGAAGCTTTCAAAACCACCAGAACCCAAAGCATCAAGTTTCTCAAGATTTAGTGGAGCAACTACACTGAAGAAGAAGCTACATGGGAGCGAGAAGATCACATCAGGACGGAGTTTCCCGATATTTTAAATCCTATTTTTCTTCTTTCTTATTTCTCAAATCTCGGGACGAGATTTCGTTTAAGGAGGGAAGGTTTGTAACATCCCAAAAATCTTGATCATGATTATCAAATTCTAATCACTAAAATTAGGGTTAACAAAAACTTTGATTAAATAAAAACCAAATGGTTGTGTGTATGTGATGATTCAATGAATGCATGAATGGACTTCTGTGATTAACCTAAATAGCAAGGAATGGTTCTTCATAGAAGACCTCCTCTTGACTCTCAGATGCATACATTGGAGTATCTTCGGGATTCTAAGAGTCTAAGCAAGGATTCAAAGGAAAGGATGAGTAACATCATAGCCCAACAAATTCATTATATACAAGGTAGGAAGTTTGATGCTCTATATACCACCTCGGACTACCAGTCTTTGGAACTCTGCAATTTTCGTAAATCTTTCTTCAAAGGTTGATTTTATTATAAAAATCTATGACCATCAGCCTTCATAGGTTGACCAGAACTTTCATGGAGTTACTTTCCTTCCGCGTACGTAGCTCCTTCCCGGAACATGGAGTAACAAGTTACAATTCTTACACTCTGCAGAGGTGCGTTACTTTTCCCATGAGAGATTAACTCCTTGTTGCACAACCGGGCATACTTTCCCGTCCACAATTCCATGATGTGGGGACCAGTAGTTGGTCCAAGCCAATCACTGCCCTCTCCATGACCTCATATGTCTGCATGATCCTTCGAGGTTGGCTCACCTTCGTTAATCCCCCTTTCGGCTAGGCTAAAACCCTGATGAGTTCCCGAAGACTCTATGACCTAGTGATGCCCGGAATAGTACCATTTACATGGAATATATCCCTAAACACCATTCATAGATAATCTAGACACCAAAAGTGTGGGGCTTAATGGTGCCCACCCATATGTTGGATCCGCACAAGGAATCACAACGTCACGTTAAGGTCGTCTTGCCTCCATACAAGAGGAAAAGGATACAACTGATTTCTCTGTCCCATTCCAAATCTCATGGTTAACGCGTAATATACGGCGCTAGAATCATTGATGTCATGGGTTATTAATCCCTAATTGTTCATCATTAGTGCAATTAGAACCCAAAGTTCTATTTCTCCATCATATCATCACTTAGGATGATATCTAAGATTTAGTATCTTAAGAAAATATTGTTTTATTTTTATATAATATAGATGATAACACACAATTCACAAATACATTGATAAAGACTCTTCAAAGGACATGAGCAAGTGATGAACTTTCCTTGTAAGATCCCTCCTTTATAAAGGAAAAGGATCCCTATAATTGCAATGCTAGTCCCTAGATCAATGCTAGCATCCACAGTTTAAGATGAAGTACACAGAAACAAAGGTCATTATTACAAGTCATTCCAGAGACAACCATAGTCTTTTACAAACTCCATGGCCACAGGCCTAGTACAAGAGTTTAAATATGTAATAAGATAAATAAGTCTTCATCTTCATGTGCCACAGGCAAGCATGTTGAGTGTAGACTCATGACTCCTAATCATCATCAGAATAAACCTGCAACATCACAAGTTACAGCCATAGTGGGTCAATACATTGGAATAGTATTGGCAAGTGATACCTTAGTAGAATATTGGTGGACTAGATACTACATGCATTTTGGCTAAGTGTAGCTTAGGCTTGCTTTGCTCAAAATAGGTTTTTCCTATTAGTTGAAAACACTAAGTATTTCTTTGATAAAATCTTTCCCAAGGAACCACCAATAGACATTGGTGAACCTCCACCCTTGTTCAACCACAAGTTTTACTTAGAAATTGGGATGAGGATATTCTTGATAGCTTCCATGTCGTGATGCTCAAGTTGTCCAATACCAGGGACATGGCTAAATACTTAGATTCTTCCATCTGCAGAGGTTGTGCACTTTCCACACAAGACTTGATTTTCACCAAGACAGGATCTTTCAGAAGCCTTCCCTTAGACCAAATGGACGCGTTCCAACCTATCATCCCACTACCACAAACTGTCCAAATGGCTAAGTTATTGCAACCTATGTGATTCAGGCAGAGCCCATATTGCCAAGTGGCTGCACTAGAAGCTTCTTAACATATGGCATCTCAAATACCTTTGTTACTGGGTGGCTTTCCACAAGTGAGGTACACAAGGTAAACCATATAAATGGGCCTTGTGTAACCACTCAACATAAACCATTCCTTCCATTCCACCCAGGTGTTTCATTCACTTAGTTGTTTTATTAAACAAAACTCAAGTCCAAAGACTTATAAATATTTTCTCATAGTATGAATATATAACCACCCTTGGTAGCTACTAGCTAGGATAAGCATGGCATTGATAAGACTTAGAAATATTTCTAGCAAATCTACAACTACTAGGATTTCCCAAGCATAGCATATAGATCAAAATATCCATGCAAGTCTAGCAAAATATTTCTAATGCATAGTTGAAAAACATAGGAATAAATCATGAAGCACCACTTTCCTTGGTAGTTTGGAGAGTAGCTACAATCCTCACAATCATAATCACAATCACTATTTGCACCAAAATCTACACATAAAATAATAGCACCAAAATCACATACATAATAAATACAAGCAAAAATATATGGATGCATGCATAATGCCATGTGATGATTTTCTACACTAAACAAGACAAGTGCACAGTACTGAATCATAAACAAGTTCAAAACTTTCCAAATAGACTTTATTTGAACAATAAAACATTTTTCAAATAATTAATATACCCATATTAAGCCTACAAATGTTTCTGCAAAAACAACCATTTTAACAGAAGCAAAACTTTAAACACATTGCATTAATGGAAAGGATTTTCTCTCCTGATTCCATTGATATAAAATTTGTCAAATTTGGACGTGGGAAACAAAAGTTATGATTTAAACAAGTTTAAACATCTATTAGGTTTAATTCAGAATTTTAAAACGAAGAACATGCCATGCGAGGCTACCTGATTGGTTGCTACCGCTTCGCGCAGGATCACGCTTCTGAACCGTTATGTCTAACTAAAACGCGTGGCTCAGATCTGCCCGTACCTCTTCGCCTAGCTTCTAATCTCAACCACTGGATCTAGATCCAGTGGATCAAATCACTCTGACTCTAAATCAGCGGCGCTCATGGGCTCAGCGGCGGCGACGGCTCTGCCGGCGATGGTGCGGCGATTCTAGGAAGCAAGGGAGGAAACAGAGGGGCTTATCGAGCTTGTGAGGTCATCGCGGTGCTCGAGGTGGTCAATAGAGGGGCAGGGGCGCACGGACTTGGCAGCAGGACCTCATCGGAGTTGCTGGCGACATCGGTTGCTTACTGTCAGAGTCGAAGACGATGTTCTGGGGCGCAAGGGTCCAAACAGAAGGTGTTAGCAGGTGCGCTAGACGCTGGCGAACCCGACTGTGTGATTCATAAACAAAGGGGAACGCGGGGCGTACCGAAATTAGTCGCCGGAGTCGAGGTGAGCTTCAGTTGTTTTCAGGGTGGACGATGGCGACGGTCTAGGGAGATTCAAAACAAAATAGAGGCATGAGAAGATGCGCAAGATGATTGCGAAGCAGTTCTCGTGAACCAGAGAGCAAGGGGAACATGAGACTCACCGCGATGGCTCGCCGGAGTGGTTCGAGGCAGCGGCGGCGCGAGTTCGATTGTGGACAGCCTAGCGGCGCTCTGTGGTTGGTGAGTGAGGGGAAACAAGCGGAGAGAGGAGGGGATCTTATAGCCGGAGCGGGACGAGGAATTACTCGGCGAATCAACGAAATTTACTCGTGCAATCAACGACAGTGACGCGGGGAGGAAACGGCGGAGGGTTCGGTCGTGGGCAGGGTTTGGGGACGATGATGACAGGGCAGGTGGGTCCGGGGCGTCAGTGAGAGGGGGGCGCTCGCGTGGGTGAGAAACAGAGGGAGAGGGGAGAACGGCCCGGGTGGGCTTGTGGGCTGCATTTGCTGATGGGCCAAAAGTCTGGCACCGGCCTTTTCTTATTTCTTTATTCCTTTTCTTTTTCTATTTGAATTTCCAGGAAACATTTTCAAATGATTTCAAAAGCCATTTGAATTCAAATCTTTTCTGTATTTTTGTAGAGTGTAACACTCATATTTTTGGGCATAAAAACATGTGGTCTCCCTGTACTAGCTTGGTACTTTTGATTAAACAAAATAAACTGTGACATAGCACTTGATTTGAATAAGTTTTAAAAATGATTTTAAAATTTATATTTGTTTTGTAAATTTTGGTTTAAGCACTAGCATTCAAGCAAAACAATCTGAGAGCAACAAGGCTTGGTTTTAAAACAATTATATTCTCATATAAGAGTGGCATTTGATTAGTGTTTGATCACATAAAATCATAGCTCTCAAGTTTCTGTTTCTATCAAATGAGTTTGAATTTCATCCCTAAATGATATGCATGCATGAATGACATGAAATATTTGAAAACATGATTTTAGGGATGTTACAAATCTAACCCCCTTAAGGTGAATCTCTCCCTCGACATTCGGGTTGGCTAGCAAATAGGTGAGGGTGGTCTTTCCGAAGATCATCTTCTCTTTCCCATGTTGCCTATTCTTCGGAATGATGGTTCCATTGAACTTTGCAGAATTTGATAGTCTTAGTCCGAGTAACTCTTTCTGCAGTCTCAAGTATTTTGATAGGCTTCTCCTCATAAGTGAGGTCACTCTCCAATTGAACCTCTTCCAAAGGTATAGTATCCTTCAAAGAAGTCTCTTCCATTTCTGGATGGCATTTCTTAAGCTGACTCACATGGAACACATTATGAACAGCTGACAAAGACTCTGGCAATTCAATATCATAAACTACTTCTCCTTTACGACTCGTAATCTTGAATGGTCCAACATATCTTGGGGCCAATTTACCTTTGACACCAAACCTCTTCACTCCACGAAGTGGTGACACTCTAAGATAAGCTCTGTCACCTACTTCATAGGTGACTTCTCTACGCTTAGGATCTACGTAGCTATTTTGTCGGGACTGTGCTATCTTCCACCTGTCCTTAACTAGCTTGACTTTCTCTTTAGCCTCTTTGATTAGTTCTGGTCCGAACAAACTTCTTTCTCCCACACCATTCCATAGCAATGGGGTGGTACACTTTCTCCCATAGAGAAACTCAAATGGTGCCATCTCAATACTGGCTTGATAGCTGTTATTGTAAGAGAATTCTGCGTAAGGTAAACTTTCATCCCAACTGGCTCCATAGTCTAGAGCACAAGCTCTCAACATATCTTCAAGAATCTGATTGGTCCTTTCTGTCTGTCCATCAGTCTGGGGATGAAATGGAGTGCTGAATTCCAACCTTGTTCCCAATGACTCATGTAGTTGCCTCCAAAAATGAGAAGTGAATTGAGTTCCCCTATCAGACACAATACTCTTGGGGTACTCCATGTAGACATACAATTCTGCTCATATAGATCTTGGCTAAGTTAGCACTTGTATAGGTTGTCTTCACGGGTATGAAATGAGCCACTTTAGTTAGGCGATCCACTACTACCCAAATAGAATCATATCCTGACCTGGTCCTTGGCAATCCGGTGATGAAATCCATACCAATCTTGTCCCATTTCCAATCAGGAATAGGTAGTGGTTGTAACAATCCTGCTGGTTTCTGGTGTTCCGCTTTAACTCTACTACACACATCACACAAAGCAATATGTTCGGCGATGTCCTTCTTGAGATTATTCCACCAAAATCTTTCCTTCATATCCATATACATTTTGGTGTTACCCGGATGAATGGAATATGGTGAGTTGTGTGCTTCTTGTAAAATCAGTTTCTGAAGCTCCGGATCTTGTGGACCACAAATACGTTTCCCATACCATAAAGTACCTTGTTCATCTTCATGGAACCCTTTGGCTGTTCCCTTTCCAATCTTTTCCTTAATCTCTTCAATTTCCTTATCTATCTTTTGGGCTTCTTTGATCTTGTCCAACAAAGTGGGTTGAACATCCAAAGACATGAGATGTCCTTCAGGCACAATCTCCAATCTGAGATCTCTAAATTGGGCACACAGATAATCTGGCAATTCTCCTTTAGTAAGGCCATTCACAAAAACCTTACGGCTTAGAGAATACGCTACAACATTTGCTTTACCGGGGTGGTATTGCAAACTCAAGTCATAGTCTTTGATGAGTTCTAGCCATCTTCTTTGTCTCATGTTAATTTCTTTCTGGGTGAAGATATACTTCAAACTCTTGTGATCTGTGAACACTTCACATCGCTTTCCCAAGAGATAATGTCTCCATGTTTTGAGTGCATGGACAACAGAGGCTAACTCTAAATCATGAGTAGGGTAGTTTACCTCATGAGTTTTGAGTTGTCTCGAGGCATAAGCCACAACTTTCCCTTCTTGCATATGTACTGCACCTAATCCATGATGAGATGCATTGCAACATACTTGGAAATCTTTCTCCAAATCTGGCAAACATAAGACTGGTGCTGTCACCAACCTCTTCTTCAATTATTGAAAGCTGAGTTCACAACCTTCAGACCAAGCAAATTTCTTGTCTTTATTTAGCAATTCTGTCATAGGCTTAGCTACCTTGGAGAAATTCTCAATGAACCTTATGTAGTATCCTGCTAAGCCAAGGAAACTACGAACCTCTTTCACTGACTTGGGAGATTCCCATTTAGTTACAGCTGAAACTTTAGCAGGATCCAGTGCTACACCATCTCCTGACACAACGTGTCCAAGAAATCCAACTTCATTCAACCAAAACTCACACTTGCTGAATTTGGCATACAACTTATGCTCTCTAAGCTTCTCAAGTATCAAACGTAGGTGTCCTTCATGCTCTTCTTTGCTCTTGGAGTAGATCAAAATGTCATCGATGAATACGACAACAAACTTGTCAAGGAACTCCATGAACACTTTGTTCATCATGTTCATGAAATAAGCTGGTGCATTGGTCAAACCAAATGGCATCACGGTATACTCATACAATCCATACCTTGTGGTGAAAGCTGTCTTAGGTATGTCTTGTTCCCTTATCTTGAGCTGGAAATAACCTGACCGGAGATCAATCTTTGAGAACACACAAGCTCCTTCTAACTGATCAAACAAGTCATTGATTCTAGGCAAAGGGTATTTGTTCTTGATAGTCACCTCATTGAGGGAACGGTAATCTATGCATAGCCTTTGACTTCTATCTTTCTTTTCCACAAACAAAACTGGTGCTCCCCAAGATGAAGAACTTGGTTGGATAAATCCTTTCTGCAACTGTTCTCCAAGTTGCTTCTTGAGTTCTTTCAACTCGTCAACTGACATCTTGTACGGTCTCTTTGCTATTTGTCCGGAACCTGGTAGCAAATCGATCAAAAATTCCACATCTCTATATGGTGGCATTCCTGGCAATTCTTCCAGAAACACATCCGGATATTCACTCACAATTGGCACACTGTCCATGCTAACCCCCTTAAGAGAATTTAGCTTACTCCTTTTTGATTCAAAGTTGGTCTTGTATCTGATCCTTTTGTTTTCTAGAGTTGTGAGTGAGACAGTATGATTGGCACAATCTATCACTCCCTTGTGCTTAGTCATCCAGTCCATTCCCAATATAACATCCAATCCTTGGGAGTTTAGTATTATCAGGTTAACGGGAAACTTATACTTCCCAAACTCTATGACTAGATCATGCCATCCTGAATTCACTATCATTTCTCCGCCAGGAGAACTTACTTTTATAGGACACCCAATAGTTTCTACCAGTAGTTCATTTCTTTCAACAAATGCTCTTGATATGAATGAATGAGATGCACCAGTATCAAAGAGAACAAATGCTAGAACAGAATTGAGTTTGAACTTACCAGCAACAGCATCAGGTTCCTCATAAATTTCCTCCACATTGATGTGGTTCACTTGTCCCTTTTGAAAAGGGTTGGGCTTGTTGGGTCCTTCAACTTTCTTTTCTAGGCATTCATTTGCATAATGCCCCATCTTCTTGCACTTGAAACATTCAACCTGACTAAGATCCTTCTTGACAGGTTGGCTTCCACTACCACTTCCACTTCCATTGTGGTGGCTCTTATATCCACCCTTGTGATTATTGTACTTATCGTGGTCATGACTACGGTTGTGCTTGTTGTCATGATAACGGTTGTGGTTGTGGTGCTTGTTGAACTTCCCATGCTTGTGGGATCTAGAACTCCCACTGTCATCATAATGGGAACACTTGTGAGACGATCCTGAGTTGTGCTTGTCAGAGTGCTTTCTCTTCCTACTTTTAACCCGTTTCATCTTGCTCTCCAAGATGGCAGCCTTGTCACAAAGAGACTGGTATGTGGTAACATAGGCCACAGCTAACTACAGGTTCAATTCATCATTCAACCCTTCAAGGAACTTTTCATTCCTCTTAGCATCAGTGTCAACTTCATCTGGTGCATATCACGCCAGATTGTTGAACTCCTCAATATATTCAGCCACGTTGCGGTGGCGCTGCTTCAAGTTATGGAACTCTTTCTTCTTCAAACTCATCACTTCATATGAGATGTGAGTAGTACGGAAAACATCTTCAAAGATAGCCCATGTCACATCCTCAATGGGAGTGGTGATCTGGAAGTTATCCCACCAAGTGGCTGCTGGTCCTTCCAACAAGTGAGCTGCAAATCTGACTTTCTCTTCATCAGTACAGCCAACAGTTACCAAGTCCTTGTTCACAGAGCGTAGCCAATCATTGGCCACCATAGGATCAGTAGTTCCTGAGAACTTTACTGGCCTTAGCCTTAAGAACCTGGTAAGCATGTCAAAACCCGGTGGGTTATTCTGGTTGTTGTTGTTGTTGTTGTTCTGATTCTGGATGAACATGGTCATCACTTGCATCAACTGAGTCTGAGCTGTCATCATCTGCTGCATCGCAGGGGTGATGTTGGGGTTGGTATTGGCACGTCGGGGAGGCATCTATGGTTTTCAATAAGGATAAGAATGAGATACCCATAGATACTAACATGCACAATACATCACATAACAAATCACAATCATGCATCATAGTAGTAAAGGTTCAACAACACAGACAACAAGTTTTTGGAAAAGTAAACACACCAATAGCAAGCCATCCACATGTTGGATGGTCATTGCGACTCAATAATCAAAGACATGATAAATAAAGGTAAATGAGTAGTCACCACTACTCCTCTGCATCAACCTCCTCATCAACAAATGTAAGACCTGCATTCTCCATAGCGGTCTTGTATTCCTCGACATTGGTGGTCAAGGTCTCTACTTTGGCTTTGAGAGCCCTCTTCTGTGCACGAAGCCTCTCAATCACACCTTGCTGATGCTCGACCTCGATGTCCTTGGCCTCTAGTTCTGTAGTCATGTCTCGAATCCTCTTGTTCCTATCTTGGACTCGCTTCTCTTGACTCTTGAACTTTTTGTCCTGACTCTCAAACTTGGCCTCCATCTCTTTGACTATCTCATCTTGCTCCGCGAAGAGCTTGTCCTTCTCACAAAGTTGCACCTGGAGTTCGTCATTGCTAAGCATGACGTTGGTCCTATCAGTGTCTATGTGCCTAAGAAGAACCTCTAAGTCCTGGAGGTATAGGCGAATCGGCTCTGCCGTCTCTCTCGAAGTATCCTCAAAGTCAATGGCCTCACCATTATCATCACGTCTACCAAAGGTGTGGAAGTGAGTACCTCTAACCTCTCGAGAGTGTCTCCCTAGTAAACGTCCAAGCAAATCCTGCATGACTACCTCTAGGCCTCTCTCCTTGTCATCATGCATGAGCTTGAAGATGATTGCCTCCGTGGCTGGCTCAGTATGGCTTCCTGGCTGATTAACCTTGAAGCCCCAAAGGTCTTTCCTCTCAAACTTGGTGAGGGTAAGCATCATGATAGTAGGAAGAGGGAGATTGAACAGACTAGTGAGCTCAATAATACGAGGGCCAAAACAAGTTCCCTTGAACTCTTCAAATTGCGTTGATAGTAACATTAGGCATCTATTTAATAAGATAGAAAAAGTTAGAATCAACACAATTTAAGACAAATCACAAGACAAGGCATCACATGCATAACTTTTGAAATCAAAACACACAAGTCATGGCATAAATGGATTCATTACAAACAACCAAGGTTCAACTTATTTTAAACAACATTTGGGAAATAAAATGATAAGTGTGGTGGTCCAACTAACGTAGTACATTACAATCCCATCTCACTTGCCAAGTTGGCTAACAAGGCATCCGTAGAGGCAATCTGTTTGTATAAATCACATGCCTCCATTGCTAAGCCTATGATGTCCTTCCTTAAACTTTGGTTGGTAGCCTCTAACTCTTGGGTATGCTTCTTTTCTTCCCTAAGGTCATTCTGGGTGTTAAGCATTCTTCACTTGATTCTATCACCAAGCTCTTTGATGGCCTTCTGGGCTGCATCCCTTGTTGAATCAAAGAATGTGGTGTGCATCACTGAGTTGGTGACCATGCAGAATCCTGAGTCCTTGTGGTTGTCTTTCTTGTTCTTCTACAAGTGAAGTTGCACCCACCAGTACTCAACTCCTTCATCCATCACAGGAAAACCTTTGTACACAACTGCACCATGTATTCCCATGGCAACCATGAGGTCCTTGAGAGCCTTGGGAAATTCTGTCTCACATTCCAAAGTCATAGTCATGAGTGGTCCCTTCCTCACGGCTTAGTTGATGGAGGTCATCTACAAATAGAGATGAGAAAGAAGATTAGAAAAGTTTACGAGAAGAAAAGACAAGTGTGGAAGTTGTTAAATTTTTTTTCCTTAGTGGTTTCCAATCCTAGGGTCATAATCCTACAGGCAACACAGTGCTCTGATACCATCTGTAAGATCCCTCCTTTATAAATAAGTCCCTGGATCAATGCTAGTATCCACAGTTTAAGATGAAGTACACAGAAACAAAGGTCATTATTACAAGTCATTCCAGAGACAACCATAGTCTTTTACAAACTCCATGGCCATAGGCCTAGTACAAGAGTTTAAATATGTAATAAGAGAAATAAGTCTTCATCTTCATGTGCCACAGGCAAGCATGTTGAGTGTAGACTCATGACTCCTAATCATCACCAGAATAACCTGCAACATCACAAGTTACAGCCATAGTGGGTCAATACATTGGAATAGTATTGGCAAGTGATACCTTAGTAGAATATTGGTGGACTAGATACTACATGCATATTGGCTAAGTGTAGCTTAGGCTTGCTTTAATCAAAATAGGTTTTGCCTATTAGTTGAAAACACTAAGTGTTTCTTTGATAAAATCTTTCCCAAGGAACCACCAATAGACATTGGTGAACCTCCACCCTTGTTCCACCACAAGTTTTACTTAGAAATTGGGATGAGGATATTCTTGATAGCTTCCATGTCTTGATGCTCAAGTCGTCCAATACCATGGACATGGCTAAGTACTTAGATTCTTCCATCTGCAGAGGTTGTGAACTTTCCCCACAAGACTTGATTTTCACCAAGATAGGATCTTTCAGAAGCCTTCCCTTAGACCAAATGGACGCGTTCCAACCTATCATCCCACTACCACCAACTGTCCAAATGGCTAAGTTATTGCAACCTATGTGATCCAGGCAAAGCCCATATTGCAAGGTGGCTGCACTAGAAGCTTCTTAACATATGGCATATCAAATCCCTTTGTTCCTCGGTGGCTTTCCACAAGTGAGATACACAAGGTAAACCATTCCTTCCATTCCACCCAGGTGTTTCAATCACTTAGTTGTTTTATTAAACAAAACTCAAGTCCAAAGACTTAGAAATATTTTCTCATAGTATGAATATATAACCACCCTTGGTAGGTACTAGCTAGGCTAAGCATGGAATTGATAAGACTTAGAAATATTTCTAGCAAATCTACAACTACTAGGATTTCCCAAGCATAGCATATAGATCAAAATATCCATGCAAGTCTAGCAAAATATTTCTATTGCATAGTTGAAAAACATAGGAATAAATCATGAAGCACCACTTGCCTTGGTAGTTTGGAGAGTAGCTACAATCCTCACAATCACAATCACTATTTGCACAAAAATCTACACATAAAATAATAGCACCAAAATCACATACATAATAAATACAAACAAAAATATATGGATGCATGCATAATGCCATGTGATGATTTTCTACACTAAACAAGACAAGTGCATAGTACTGAATCATAAACAAGTTCAAAGCTTGCCAAATAGACTTTATTTGAAAAATAAAACATTTTTCAAATAATTAATATACCCATATTAAGCCTACAAATGTTTCTGCAAAAACAACCATTTTAACAGAAGCAAAACTTTAAACACATTGCATTAATGGAAAGGATTTTCTCTCCTGATTCCATTGATATAACATTTGTCAAATTTGGACGTGGGAAACAAAAGTTATGATTTAAACAAGTTTAAACATCTATTAGGTTTAATTCAGAATTTTAAAACGAAGAACATGCCACGCGGCGCTTCCGGATTGGCTGGTACCGCTTCGGGCAGGATCACGCTTCCGAACCGTTAGATCTAACTAAAACGCGCGGCTCAGATCTGCCCGTACCTCTTCGCCTAGCTTCTAATCTCAACCACTCGATCTAGATCCAGTGGATCAAATCACTCTGACTCTAAATCGGCGGCGCTCATGGACTCAGCGGCGGCGACAGCTCTGCCGGCGATGGTGCGGCGATTCCAGGAAGCAAGAGAGGAAACAGAGGGGATTACCGAGCTCGTGAGGTCGTCGTGGTGCTCGAGGTGGTCAATAGAGGGGCAGGGGTGCACGGACTTGGCAGCAGCACCTCGTTGGAGTTACTGGCGACGTCGGTTGCTTACTGTCAGAGTCGAAGAGGACGTTATGGGGTGCAAGGGTCCAAACAGAAGGTGTTAGCAGGTGCACTAGACGCTGGCGAACCCGACCGTGTGATTCAGAAAAAGAGGGGAACGCGGGGCTTACCGTAATTAGTCGCCGGAGTCGAGGTGAGCTTCAGTCGTTTCTAGAGGTGGACGATGGCGACAGTCTAGGGCGATTCAGAACAAAACAGAGGCATGCGAAGATGCGCAAGATGATTCCGAAGAAGTTCGCGTGAACCAGAGAGTAAGGGGAACACGAGACTCACCGCGATGGCTCGCCGGAGTGGTTCGGGGCAGCGGCGGCGCGAGTTCGATTGTGGACATCCTAGCGACGCTCTGTGGTTGGTGAGTGAGGGGAAACGAGCGGAGAGAGGAGGGGATCTTATAGCCGGAGTGGGACGAGGAATTCCTCCGCGAATCAACGGCATTTACTCGCGCAATCAACGATAGTGACGCGGCGAGGAAACGGCGGAGGGCTCGGTCGTGGGCGGGGTTTGGGGACAATGATGACGGGGCAGGTGGGTCCGGGGTGTCAGTGAGAGGGGGGTGCTCGCGCGGGTGAGAAATAGAGGGAGAGGGGATAACGGCCCGGGTGGGCTTGTGGGCTGCGTTTGCTGATGGGCCAAAAGTCTGGCGCCGGCCTTTTCTTATTTCTTTATTCCTTTTCTTTTTTTGTTTGAATTTCCAGGAAACATTTTCAAATGATTTCAAAAGCCATTTGAATTCAAATCTTTTCTGGATTTTTGTAGAGTGTAACACTCATATTTTTGGGCATAAAAACATGTGGTCTCTCTGTACTAGCTTGGACCTTTTGATTAAACAAAATAAACTGTGACATAGCACTTGATTTGAATAAGTTTTAAAATTTATATTTGTTTTTTAAATTTTGGTTTAAGCACTAGCATTCAACCAAACAATCTGAGAGCAACAAGGCTTGGTTTTAAAACAATTATATTCTCATATAAGAGTGGCATTTGATTAGTGTTTGATCACATAAAATCATAGCTCTCAAGTTTCTGTTTCTATCAAATGAGTTTGAATTTGATCCCTAAATGATATGCATGCATGCATGATATGAAATCTTTGAAAACATGATTTTAGGGATGTTACATGCCTTGTGATGGGAAGGTAGTGAAGTCTGATGCTTGCACTAGACCTTGAGCTTCTATGTCTACAAAAACATCATTATTGCCCGGTAAGGATAATATAATTTAAAGAAGCAAAATGATTATGCAAAGTAATGTAATGCATCATTTAGCTTTACATATATTCTCCCCCATTTATTTAAATTATAAAAGCTCTTTTAATAATAAAGAATTTATAAATATAAATTTTTAATATTTATTGAATATTGTATTCTTTTATTTTATTTCAATTTATTTGTATTTTATTTAATTAATAATTCCTATAAGAATTATCATTAAATATCAAAAATTGATAGTATATATTTTTTTAGTATTTTTCTAAAATACTACAATAATAATATATAATGAAAGTGATTTTTATTTATTTTTATCATCTTTCAGTCATTTTGTAAAATTCCGTAAGGAATATATATATTACAAAATTCTTGATAAAATTTATATGTCTAAAATTTTATTTCTTAATTTATTTGGATATTTTGTATTATTGTGTTTCCAAAAATATTTTATTTATAATTTTTGGATTTTTATTTTATTTCATAGAATTTATTTAAGTTTAGGGGCATTTTGGTCTATTTCCAATTATTAAAACAGGCTCTGAAGGATTTGGGTTGACTGTTTGGGTTTATTGGGCCCTTGTGGCCCAGTAGGGTAAAGTCAAAACAACACCCCAAGGGGTATTGGCCCAACCCAGCCCAACACTCTCTGTTTCTCTCTCGAGCTCACCTCTCTTCTTCTCCTCCCCCGACCCCGTGGTCACCTGTGTCACCGTCGGCGATTCACTCCGCTGTGTACCTCTCTGGCCGCCGCCGTGGTGCAGGACGAGGTTGTCGTCCCCGCTCTACCCTCCTGTCCAATTTGATTTGGACCTGGAGCCCTCCTGTGGCCAGATCGATGCCGTTCCGAACCCTAGGGCTTGGGTGGTGTTGGTGCTGACGCCGCCGGTGCTATCATGTGCCGTGGCGATGCTCCTCGCCCCCAGGCGTGGTGATGGTCGCCGCCGTGGCATTGTGTGGGTTGCAGCGCCCCCTTGGCGGTGCTTCCCGTGCCGCCGTGTTCCTCGGCCCCCTCTGCTTCCTCTTCTAATCTACAGCGAGGACCTTCGGTAAGTTGTTCCACTCCCTCTCGTGCTCTCTGTGCTAGGACATCCGATGCTAGATGTTGGTAGTGGCGTTTCCTGGTTAGTGTTCTATCCTGATTAAGATGGTTTGTTCTGCTTAGGGTTCATACCCCTCTGTGGATTAGATATCTGATGAGTTGGATCAAGTTTTGATGTTCTCTAAGCATGCTAAGTGGTTGTTAGCTGTGGCTTGCTTCTTATGATTAGCTGTGGTGATGCTAGTGGTTTACCAGATGATTCTATGGATTAATTTTTATATGATCCAGATGGTAGGGTTGCTCTAGAAGCAATACTTGGGAAATCTAGTGGTTTTAATAGCTCACCACTGTGATTACTTGGTTAATGACAGTGAGTGTTGTGTCATGAAGTCACTGTATTATTACTGTTGGCTTAAGAATTCATATATATCTTGAGCTCAAATGGTCTCTTATAGTGAAGATATGTATATGGATTTTCCTGATTATGATTCCTGTGATGTCAGGAAAATGATTTATAGTTGGTTGGTTGTATCTGTGAAGATTGGATGCTTAACCTGCTTAGTTTAGATCTGTTCTTGTGACACCATCCTTGTATTGCACACAAGATTAGATTATATTACTTGGTTTGGTTTTGTTCAAGATTAACATTAGCTTGTCATTATAGATAAGTGTAATTCTCTTTCCTTGCATCCCTAGAACCCATGATGTTGGTCTGAGGTTTAGGGATTAAGCCTTGGTCTTGTTGTTTCTCATGGATTGGTTCTGGTAGTGATACCAGCTACTGTTTCTTAAAACAAAGTTGGGGAAAATTGATTGTGGCTTGATAACTTATATAGATCCTTAAGGTTAAATTCTAAGGTGCTACTCCAATTGAAGAGATGTGCCTAGAAGTTTAGATCTTGGCTATATTCATTCCTGAATTGAAATATAGCTTGATAGCTTAGATCAATGATGTTGTCCTGAGATCTTAGTTGGATATTTATAGTTTCTGATTGCTTTTAGTGTTTTAAAACTTCAGTGATGGATTCACCCCACTTGGGTGTTTTCTGAGAATTTGAGTAAGAGACAAATCATGAATGCTTGTCTAATCTTAGACAGATAGATCATGTGATGGTCTATTTTACTCACCACACTCATTTGATGTTGGGGTTGCCAGTGGTTGATCTTGTGGTAGCTTGATCTAGTGCTCTCTTGGTATTTCCAGCTCCTAGGCTTGACCTTGATCTAGCCCTTCACCTCCTGGTCCTGATCGCTTGATCTTGTCCTTGCTATCCACCTGATCTACCCATCCTTATGTCACCATTTTGGTGATGTGATCTAGGGTTTTGATTGGTGTGATCTTGCTTGGCTTTGGCTTGGTTTATCTGGGTTGCTATTCTTGGTGTGTATGAACAAGAAAGTGGTGTGGGGTTGGCTTCCCACAGCTATGTTGATGGTTTTGTGTGATTGAGCTGTTGTTGTGGTGCTGACAGCACACACCATGCAGTTTGTTGTGTGTGCTGCCTGTGTGTCTGCTGCACAACTTGTGGATATGTTCTGAATTTGAAAGTTACTTTTATCAGGTTACCTTTTACTTGGCTAGAGAAACTTGCCCCTCCTTGTTGTTCATTTGACTTGTGGCTTAAAATTATGAAAGATATATTCTTTCATATTGGTGAAACTTGCCCCTTTAAAATATTACTCAATGATGAAATCTTGAACAGTGCACTTTACTGTCAATTCTGAGAGTAATATAATTTTAACCTTAACTTTCTTTCTTTTTGTTTGTGTTTGTTTTGCAGGTACCAGACGTGGAAACACAAGATTTTAGTTTAGGTTTTCTTTTTCTTTGTATAAATGTCATATGTAATATTTCTTTATTCTTTTGTAATTTTACTTTTATCCTTTTGTAATAAAGATTGTACTATTATTCAATAAAGAAATATTATTCTTCTATTTAAATACTATTGTAAAGATTGTTGCTCATTTCCATAAGTTACATTTTGTAACTCATTATTGAATGAAGTTTTGGAATATTCATTTTATTGATTATCTTCTTTCATTTAAAGTTTGAGTTATTTATTGTTAACTCTAAATTAAATCAAATACTCAAACATCATTCAAAATCTTTTTGAATTATAATTCAAACACTCAAGTTTTAAATTCAATTTTCATTTCCCAAAACACTCTAATCCACAAAGATCATATCAAAGTCTATAACAATCATCCTTCAAGACTATACCTAAGCTCAAAGCATGAAAGCAACTTTGATCACATTTGGTGCCCCTCTCACCTCTCTCGTGTCAATGATTTTTTGGTGCCTGCATCTGGATTTCTTGGTAGATCTCCTACCATCTCTGGAACAGATGAGGACACTGGTTTTAAATGCATGCTCTTTGCTCCTGCTTGTCGGCTGATGATCTAGAGCCTACTAAGGTGTTTTTATGCTTTTCCCTAGTGCAAACAGATTAGTTCTTCTCAACCACAATGAGGTGGTCATTGATGCTCGATATTTGATCCAAGGTGAGGTTGTGGCATCTGGTGTTTCTATTGATCTTCAAGTCAAAAGGGTTATTGTTGGTACCCAGATCTTGCCTAGCTCTTAGGTTATGGATAATTATCTCAACTCTAAGAAGATCGTGCCAAAAACCCTGGACTTCACCAAGGATTTTCCTAAGGAGGTACTTCAGGAGGATGAGTCAGTGAAGCGACCTACCCTGGATTCCTTTTTAGGGCAGGAATTTGAGAAGAATCTTTTCAAAAATTTCAGGCATCAAGTTAACTTTCTTAGTGGTTTCAGAAAGAAGCCTTTCTAGATGGTTTGTTATTTTGGAAGAGCAAATTTTAAATTGTACATTCATACGGTTGGTCTTGCACTCCAAGCTTGTTTTGGTGGTTTGGCTTCTAAATTCCAAGTGAGATTTCTGCAAGACAGAACCTTTCGTTTCTCGGTTGCTTCAAGAGATGTGGGTTTTGAAATTTATAATATTTCAAAATTTTCTTGTGATTCTTTTGTGGTTCATATTAATATATGGCGTAATGGTGGCCCAAATTGGATCTTTGAAGAAAAGGAATTTTACAAGGAATCTGCTGGAGATTGGAAGGTTGTCACGTACAAAAAGAAAAGCCCCAAAAAATCCCCTTTGATCAAACATGTCAAAAATGTGCAGTCGGTTTTCCAACGGCTCAAATTCCTGGTCGCGGCTGCAGATTCCTCGCTTAGTCTCGCTGAACACAGTAAGTGTGACAATAACTCACGTAATCAAAACCGATCTTACGCTCAATTTCTCGCTGATGGCGAAACTAAATCTCTGGTAACGCCTGTCGGGTCCAAAGGTGGCGAAAATCGCGCGGCAATTAAGCTCCCTGGTCTTATTCCTTTTCTGAAATTCCCAACCTTCCCAAAATATTTGTGGCCCGATAAATCTTACCTGGGGTGGTTCAAGGTCCAGCCAAATCCACCTATCTTTCGGCCCACTGTGTACAACGGTTTTAAGGACTTATCCATTTCCTTGCAAAAAACAACTGCCAGAATTTCTGTCCCCTCAACTCCCTCGCCTACGGAAACCCCAACCTCCTTGCCTTGCTCATCGCCGGCGAAGTCTGGTACAATGGCCAACATTCCGATTGACCCTACGCCGTTTTTGTCAGACGGCTTTCAACTTCTGCACGTGGCTGGAAGAACCCGCGTCAAGAGGGTGGTGGTTCCGTGCCGGTCTAAGGCGCATGAACAGTATGCTATTGCTTCCATTAATCCCCTCCCCCCTGGTCAGGTCCCTTTCACGAATATTCGAGATATTCTGCTAGACTTCCTCAATAATGAAGTTCGGGTGAATTTTTGGGATATCCAGGCTTGTCCTTTTGGGGCCGCCTATGTGCAATTTCACCATGTTAGTGATAGGGACAGGCTCATTGCGGCCAGTCCCATTCCTTTCCAAGATGTGCATGTCTCTTTCGTTAAGCATAATGAGGGTGAAAATTGGAGAAGGACCCAATTCAACGACGAGTGATGGGTGATGCTAGTTGGGCCCCCTTTGGACCACTGGCACACTGAAGATCTGAATGCTGTTTTTGCTGATATTGGGAAGGTTCTTATTTGGGAGAGGGACTAGGATCATAAGGTAATAATTATGGCGAAAGTGCGAGTAACTGACTTGGTGGAGATCCCCAAGAGTGTGAGGTTCACTATTGGTGACTTGGTGGAGAATGAATCTTGGACCTTTTCTGTTGAAGTTTTACATAGTGACTTGCTTGGGGGAACCTGAGGAGGACCCACTGCCTGCTGACAATGAGGACCCACATCCTCTTCCTGTCTTTGGGCCCCAGATCCCCCCTCCTCCCCCACCCCCACCTGCTCCTGTTGGTGAGGCTGGTGGCTGGGGTCAGTGGTTGGAGCCACCTCCTCCTCCTACTGGTGGAAACAATGAGGGATGGGACCCATGGGAAGCTGCTGCTGCCCCTGTGCAGGGCCCTGGGTTGCTCCTAGTGAAGATATGCCTGTGGATGACCACAATCTCCCCCCTCAGGATGTTAATAGTGCAGTTACTGGTGCTGTGCTTGTGCATGATTGGGAGTCAGATGATGATGACTCTGTTAATCCTGATCCTGCATCTGTTGAGGAGCATGCAGTTAATGAGGAGCTTCAGGGAGTTGGTATTGGGGAAGGCCTGCAGAACATCCTTCAAAATTACCTGGAGGAGGATGATTACAATTCTGATGAGGAAGGGAGGGTTGAGAGTCCAAAGGACACTGGTTCTGAGGCTGGAGAGAACAATGATTGGATGTTGGAAGATCAGCACCTCCTCTCCCCTAATGAAGCTCATCTCCAGGTTGGCATGGTCAGAACTTTCATTTACATCCCTGATGTCCATGCTGCAAAACAGGGCTTCTCTGAACAAGGATTAGAACTTTTCGAAATTTACTTTGCCCCCATCTTCAAAAGCATGCATCATCAAGGGGCTCACTCATGTGTGACATTCCTGTAAGTTGGTTTAATTTTATTACTCTCATGCTTGCTACTCCTAAAAAGTTCAATTGGGTCAGAAGCTTTCTTACCTCCCCCCTTTGGGAAATTATTAAAGAACCTATTGTTGAGGAGTATTCAATCTCTTTCATCATCCCTAATGAAAGCATTTCACAGATGGATCCTCCTTGTTTGGGCATTGAGCGGTCATCTAGCTCTCCTTCCACTCTATCCATAAAGAGAAAGGGCAAGGAACCTCTGGTTGAATCTGAGGTGAGAAGAAGTCCTCGAATTGTTGAATTAAATGGGGGTTTCAAAATTCATATAAACTGCTCAATTTTAGACTGTCTAACATGTAATGCTGCTCCACCATGTTTAAATCCTAAAGTGGTTAAAAACCTTGCTGCTTCTTTCTGCAAGGTTAAGGATGGTGACCTGGACAAAAGGCTGCTCAAGAAAGGGAAAGCCAGTGAAGTTGTAGTCAAGGCTCCTACCAAGGGAACCAACAAAGGGAATGGCTCCTCAACATTAAATCTTGGGGCAAGAAGAAATCTGGGGCTGCTGGTACATGTGGACAACAAGCCAAGAAGAAGCCCTCTATTTAGGTGTCCAATGTATAACAAACTGTCTTTTGCTGGAACCTTGTTGTTTCCCTATCCTGAACCTTGTAATAGTTGTCACCTGCTGTGTTTGCTACCTGTTGTCATTATGGATGTTGAATCTGTCAGTGGGATTAAGTTGTGGAGTGCCTTTTGCTTATTTGGTTGTGATCCTTTCATTTGGGTGATGACATTGGTTGTATCACCCCTTAATCAAACCCCCAATATGGTTTTTTATGGATAATAAAAGAATATGGAAGATTTTGAATTGGAACATCAGGGGCATTAATTCTGATAAAAAATGGGTTGCTCTCAAAAATAAGATTGATGAATCTAGTTGTGACATTATTTGCCTCCAGGAAACTAAGAGGGAAGAGTTTGATATTTCTTACCTCAGAAATTTTGTCCCTTCAAATTTGACAAATTTGAATTCCTTCCCTCCATGGGGGCTTCTGGGGGTCTGATTATCATTTGGAATAACACTTTGTTTTCTGGGAAACTCTCTTTTCAAAATGAGTTTTCCATCTCCATCACCTTGACCTCCCTTTTGTCCAATGAAACCTGGATTCTCACCAATATTTATGGGTCCTGCTTAACTGAAAAAAGCAGAATTGTTAGAATGGTTTGCAAATATTGATATGCCTGATGATATGGATTGGCTCATTGTGGGTGATTTCAATTTCATTAGAAAACCCTCTGACAGAAATAGGCAGGGGGTGATGTGAATGACATGCTTCTCTTTAATGAAGCCATTTGCAACCTAGGGCTCATAGAGTTACCCCTTAAAGGTAGACAGTACACTTGGAGAAACATGCAAAAGGAACCTCTTCTGGAGAGATTGGACTGGTTTTTTACCTCTGCCTCCTGGACACAAAGCTATCCTTCAACTTTTGTTGTTCCTCTTACCAAGCCAACCACTAACCATCTGCCTTGTATCATCTCTATTGGCACAATGATTCCAAAATCCCAGGTTTTCAGATCTGAGAACTATTGGATGCATCACAGTGATTTTAAAGCAATTGTTCAAAATGCTTGGAACATTCCAATTGGTTTCCCTGACTCTGCTAAGATAATTAATGCTAAATTCAAAAATGTCAGAAGAGGGATAAAGATCTGGGCAAAGAATTTGCCTTGTTTTAAAGCACAAATTAGTAATGTCAATGCAACTATTGATCTCTTGGATGTCTTGGAAGAAATGAGAACTCTTACTGTACTGGAATGGAATCTCAGGGACTTGCTGAAAACTCTTTTAATCACACTGCTACAATATCAAAATGCTTATTGGAAGCAAAGAGGAAAGGTCAAATGGGTCAAGTTGGGTGATGAGAACACAATTTTTTTCACTCAAAAGCTACCATCAGTTTCAGACATAACTACATCTCCATGCTCAAAGATGAATCCAATGAGGAGATTCATGCTCATTTTGGTAAAGCTGACCTCCTTTGGCATGCCTTTAAGGATAGAATGGGTACTTCATATAAGCCTAAAATGCACTTTAACCTTAGTGAGTTCGCAGGTGAATGTCTGAGCTATGAGGAAAGAGATGCTTTAGAACAACCATTCTCTGATATAGAAATTAAAGTTGTGATTAAAGAACTACCTAATGACAAGTCCCATGGCCCTAATGATTTTAATAATGAATTCATTAAGCACTGTTGTCCTATTATTAAGGAAGATGTTAAACAACTTATTTTGGATTTCTTTGAAGGCAAGACTTCTTTGGAAAGCATTAATTCTTCTTTTATCAACCTCATTCCAAAAAATGAGGCGCCTCTAACACCTGCAGATTTCAGGCCTATTTCTCTGCTAAACAGTGTCTTCAAGATTATAACCAAACTCCTGGCCAACAGACTTGTCCAAAAAAATCAATATGGATTCTTGGAGCAAAGATCTATTCAGGACTGCTTAGGATGGCCCATTGAATTCCTTTATCAATGTCACAAGTCTAAGGAAGAAATTTTAATTCTGAAGCTTGACTTTGAAAATGCATTTGATAAAATTGAGCATTCCACCATCATCAATATGCTCAAAGCCAAAGGTTTTGGTATGAAATGGATTAATTGGATTCAGTTGATTTTGGATCTGCTTCATCTGCTGTATTGTTAAATGGAGTGCCTGGGAAAAAATTCTACTGTAGAAGAGGTGTAAGGCAAGGGGATCCCTTATCCCCACTTCTGTTTGTTCTTGCTGCTGATCTTCTCCAGTCCATTCTCAACAAAGCAATGTGCCTTGGGATTCTATCTTCTCCCTTAGAAGGTGTTTTCTGCTCAGATTTCCCTGTAATTCAATATGAAAATGACACCTTGTTGGTCCTTAAAGCTGACTCAAAACAATTGATGTTCCTTAAAGCTCTGCTTCATACTTTTGCTCTTTCCACTGGCCTCAAGGTTAATTATTCTAAATCTAGTATGATGCCAATCAACTTGGATCCTGATAGACTAAGGAATTTTGCTAATACAATTTCCTGCCTCACTAGATCATTACCTTTCACGTATCTTGGATTGCCTTTAAGCATCAACAAGCCTGTAGTGGAACACTTTCTGCCTATTGTTCAGAAAGTGGAGAGAATATTATGTGGTATTGCAAATTTCCTAAATTATGGGGGAAAACTACAATTGGTCAAATCTGTCTTATCTTCCCTTCCCATTTATTATATGAGCTTCTTTGAACTTCCTGTCACTATTAAAGATCAGTTGATCAAGTACATGAGGCAATGTCTGTGGAGGAAAAAAAACACTGATGTTCAAGCTAGAGGACAAGCACTAGCGGCCTGGAACAAAGTTTGTAGACCAAAGGATCATGGAGGTTTTGGGTGTTATTGATCTTAACATTCAAAACTCGGCTCTTCTTTTGAAAAATTTGGATAAATTCTATAATCACAAAGATATTCCCTAGGTTCATCTTGTCTGGAACACTTACTATAGCAATGGTAAACTGCCTGGAAGAAGTTTAGAGGGGTCCTTTTGGTGGAAAGTTCACCTGAAGCTAGTTGACATCTTCAAAGGAATTGCAAAATGCTCGGTGGGAGATGGCAAGTCCACCCTCTTTTGGACTGATATGTTGAAGGAATAATGCCTGCAGCATAAGTTTCCTTGCTTACTGTCTTTTGCAAAAAATCCACATATCTCTGTCAGTGAGTTTATTCAGACACCCAACATGCAAGACCATTTCTTTCTTCCTCTATCTCAGCAAGCTTATTTTGACTATCAGTGCCTGGAGAAAATTATCAGTGATGGGATTCAGGGAGAAACAGACAATTGGAGCTACATTTGGGGAAGTGATTTTTCTCTATTAAAAAGGCCTATTCATCCTTATCTGGGCATCTAACAGTTCGGCCTCATTTGTCCTGGTTATGGAAGTCTTCTTTCCAGCAAAAACACAAGTTCTTCTTCTGGCTTTTGCTCCTTGATAGACTAAACACTAGAAACCTTCTGAAGAGGAAAAGATTTTCTCTGACCTCATATAATTGTGTGTTTTCTTGTTGCATCAGTGAGGAAACCTTAAATCAGTTATTTTGGGACTGCCCTTTTGCAAAAGCATGTTGGAATGACATCTGCCCTGTCAGAGATGTCGTGGGAATGGTCACGGCAGATGCTGCAATCGGCAGCGAGTAGTAGAAAGAAGGGCAAGGGCGGCCAGCCATCTGCGGTGCGAGATGAGGGCGGAGACACAGGGTTTTACCCAGGTTCGCCCCCCCAGAGGGTAAAGACCTACTCCTGCTAGATTGTATTATGAAGGTGGTACAATGGGCGAGCTCGGCGGCTAGGCGGCGAGTCGCTTGGGTGTATGATGGAACGTATATCTACACGCCCTGCAGGGAGGTTTATATAGGCTCACCTCCCCTAGGGTTTACATATCTCAACCGAAACAGTTAAAGCTTCGGTACTCGTTTAACCTAATCCGACTGGGCCTATCTACTACTTTGGGCCTTGACTTCGATCGCTTGGATCTCATTGGCTTGATCGATCGCCGTCTTGCAGGCCCACTCGCTAGTTCTTGGGCCAGTCGGAAACGTCCTGCTGGGTATACCCCGGTAGGCACATCCCCATCAGTAGTCCCCGAGGCCGTCGTCGATTAGGCGCAGGTGGCTGCTGGCAGTCGGAGTATACGGCTTCAGAGTAGACATTCAGTCGAATCATCGACGGGCTCCTGTATAAAGGAGAAAACTAGTCATCCAGGTCGCAGCTTTGGCGAGTCGAGTCGGCGAAACACTGCCATAGTGATCGGGTCGGCGAGCTGAGTGGCTGAAGTTGGACCGTTAAACGTGGTCAAACTAGCCGTTGGGGTAATCCAACGGTAACTTTTGGCGTAATCATCGCGCGGTAACGGTTCCCTGATTTGGCGGGTAACAACCGCTATATAAGGGGAATGGCAGGCGATCAGAAAACCACCTTCTCGCCATTCCTTCCGATTGCGTGCACTTTTGCCTCCCTTCGCATCGCGATCCAGCCGACCGGAAATCCTCCGACCCCCCACAAATCCTTCCTCCATGGCCCTCTCCACCGAACCTTGGGGTAGATCTAAGTGTACGAGGGTGCAACTGGCTTCCTTTGAGGAGGCCGGGATCCTGCGAGCCGGCTGCTGGCGCATCCCCGTGGCCGGAGAGGTGACCCCGAGCCCGCGCAAGAGGGAGTTCATATGCTTCACCAATCATCTAGAACGGGGGCTAGGATTCCTCACGTCCCTGTTCTTCCGGCGCTTCTACGCCTACTACGGGATCCAACCATCGGATCTAGGTCCTCACAGCATCGAGCAGCTCGCCATCTTCGTGGCGTTCTGCGAGTGCTACTTGGGCTGCCGGCCCTACTTCCCTCTCTGGCAATATCTGTTCCACGGACGGATCAACCGCGAGGAAGCGGGCGGCCCAATGCTTTCCGCGGGCGGCCTAACTTTCCAGCTGAAGTCGAAGGCTTCGTTCTTCGACTTGATGCTGCCCGCCAAGGCGGCGAGCGACTGGAAAAAATCTTGGTTCTATGTTGGCGAGGCGACCCCGGAGGGCGAGACGGCGATCCCACGGTACTCCGCCAACCGGTCCGAGTCGCGCCGTCTTCAAGCCGGCAAGCTCCCCAGCGACCAGAGGATGGTTGTGGACGAAGTGCTCCAAACCATCCGCGGTCTAAAGAAGAAGGGCCTCCAGACGATCAACTTGTACAACTGCTGGCTCGGGCGGCGGCTCGTCCCGCTGGCTTGGCGCGAGCACTACATGTACCAGTATGCCGGCCGGGAGGACTCGACGAAGTCCTGCCTCACCGAGTGGAAGCTCGAGGACTACACCGCAGCACTGAAGAAGATCACCCAGGCGGTGTACCTGGACGCCTTGGCTGGTCGCCTACACCGCAAAGCGTCAAGCCCCAACGGTAATCACCTCGCTTCATTCGCAGTCGCAGTTTTTGCAGTCGCGGTCATTCTAATTTCATCTTGCGTTCATTGCAGCTATTCCAAGTGTGGAAGGATGGCTTCCGCCTTCGGACGACGAGAATTCGAGCTCGTCCATCCAGGACATGGGCGAGTCGCCTCCCGCCAAGGGCGAAGCCGAGAGCGACGAGAGTGACGGCGACGACGAGTCCGAAGAGGAAGTCGCCCCACTGGTCCGCAAGACCCGCGGGCAGCGTCAACGTGAGCTTGAGGCGAGCAAAAGCCTCGAGCGTCATGATGACGATGAAGAACTTCCGGAGACCACCTCGCGCCGCCAGGCCACTCCGTCGAAGAAGAAGAAGAAGAAGGAGAAAGAGGCGAAGGCCCCTCTAAAGACGAAGACGAAGCCGACGAGGCCGGCCTCGCCACCGCACTCGGCGAGCAGCTCCGACGCCCCCAGCCCGGCCAAGGACAAGGCACCACCGAAGGCAGCCGCGCTGGACACGGCCACTGTCGAGATGCCACTGGCTTCGATTCCTCCACCATTCACCCCAGTTTATGGACTGGGGGATGCTCCGGCTTCGGTGGCTTCACCTCGTAGGGAAGCTCCTGCCGAAGATGTTCCAGAGGCTCCCGTTGTGTCCTCGACGATGAAGAAGTCGTCCGTGTCTTGGGCATGCGACGTCCTGGAAATGGGTCTTAGCCGCTGACTGGGCCCTAAACTGGAGAAGCCGGCCGGCCTCCGCACGGGGCTACGCTTCATTCCAGTCGCCAAGTGAGTTTGCTCACCTACCTTTGTCTTTCATAGCAGCTTGAATTATCTTGCTTACGTGATTGATTTACAGGACCGGAGTGAAGAGGATGGGCCACCCGACCATGGCTAAGGTGCTTCCCATCGTCAGCGAGGAGGATCCTTCCTGGAAGAGGAAGGCGGATGAGGTCGTCGTCCCTACGGATGGCGGCAAGAAGGCCAAGGGTGATGATGTCGTCACGATCTCTGACGACGCGGTGGTCGCGCCGTCTGAACCCGCAACAGAGGCGGCCGCATCCACGAAGGAGGGTGCTCCCTCGCCTGGAGCGGCCAAGCCGACCTCCTTTGGTGCGGGTGCTTCCATCACGACATTCCCGCGCTTCATGACCAAAGCGGCCGCAGCGAGTGGAACTTCGCCCTCGAGCCGTGCACCTGGGGTCGCTGATGCGGAAGTCGATCCCATCGCCGTCGACCCTGGCGGGGGCCGGGCACTTCCTCCTGGTGGCGCGTTCTCGCAGATCGCGCGCTCGGCCACGCGGGCCGGGTCGTTTTCGTCGTCGAAGTTCAGGGCGCGCCCCTGAACGGTGGGGTTCAGGCGCGACCTGATCCGCTGCTGATGGTAGCGCGATAGTTCCTGCGCCGTCACCAGCTCGAGGCGAAATTTTTCACGCTCGGCTTGCTCCTTGCGCACCGCCTCCGCCAGTTTCAGGCGGAGTTCCTCGACCTCCGTTGCCGTGGCGTTAGGAGGGATTGGGGTGGAGAAGGGGTCCTCCGGTGGCTCGGTGCCGGTTGCCATGTAGGTCGCGGCGTGGCGACCGGTTCCGTCGCGGAGGTCGGTGGAGTTTTCCGACCCGGAGTCGAATTCGAAGATCCTGAGGATGGAGGGGTCCTCGAAGTCTCCCACGTTGGATACCTGGGTGATGGAGCCCGCGGGTGAAGCCGCGGTGATGGACCCGGCGAGTGACGTCGGGGTCGCCGAGTCGGCGTCGTCGTTGAGGGCCGCATCTTCGGCGGCCGTAGAGTTTTCGGCCACGTCGCTGTGGGCTGAGTTATACTCGGAGGCGAGGCGATGGATCGTGCAGATCTGGCTCTCGGAGAGCCGATCACGTGGCGGCGACTCGCGGATGCGAGCCGAGTCCTCTGAGACAATGACGTCGGTGAGGCCGACGAAGAGGTTGATCGTGCCGACCGGCAGGATCACGCTGTGCGTGACGGGTCGCGCCGCCGGGACGTAGCTGCTCGGAAAGATTTGGAGCATCTCGCCGATCGCTATCATGCGGCCGGTGGCGACCGTCTCGTTGATGGGCAGATTGGATCTCGCCGCAGAACACCGGCCAGACCGGCCAGGCCCCACGGTGGGCGCCACTGTCGTGGGAATGGTCACGGCAGATGCTGCAATTGGCAGCGAGTAGTAGAACGAAGGGCAAGGGCGGCCAGCCATCTGCGGTGCGAGATGAGGGCGGAGACACAGGGTTTTACCCAGGTTCGGCCCCCCGGAGGGTAAAGACCTACTCCTGCTAGATTGTATTATGAAGGTGGTACAATGGGCGAGCTCGGCGGCTAGGCGGCGAGTCGCTTGTGTGTATGATGGAACGTATCTCTACACGCCATGCAGGGAGGTTTATATAGGCTCACCTCCCCTAGGGTTTACATATCTCAACCGAATCAGTTAAAGATTCGGTACTCGTTTAACCTAATCCGACTGGGCCTATCTACTCGCCTGGGCCTTCAGCTTCCAGTCGCTTGGATCCTCGCTGGGCTTCGATCCAGTCGCCGTCTTGCAGGCCCACTCGCCAGTTCTTGGGCCAGTCGGAAACGTCCTGCTGGGTATACCCCGGTAGGCACATCCCCATCAAGAGATAATGATTTAACTCTCTTTGAGGCTTTGGCTGATATAAAGCGCAGATTAAAAGTCCCCTTTGCAATGGAAATTATTATTCTGGGGGCTTGGGGCATCTAGATTTGTAGAAACAATGAAATCTTTAACAACAAGAATGCTTCCCTTGATGAATGGAGGGCTATTGTTTCTCAAGAATTAAGATGGGTTCTGTTCAGAATTAAGAAAAAGTACTTCCAGGATCTCTAATCCTGGATCAACAACAATTTGGATAGGAGATAGTTATCCTTGTACGTTTTTTCCCTCTCTGAGGTGGCCTTGGATTTGTAAATATTTACTTATGTAACTCATTACGATTTATAAAAATTGCAGTGGGGTTTTCCCCTACTGTTTTACCCTCAAAAAAAACTTTCATCACTTTAGGTTTTTATTTGGCGAAAAATTTACCCATATTTTCACAAATGAATGCATGCAATATCTGAAATTCCTAAGTCTACCCTTCGCTGGTTCCTAAATGCTGGGATGTTTTAGACTTCCCCCCTTAAATTAAACTTCGGCCTGAAGTTTGTTGAGATGAACCTGAATAGTTCTCGATAGGCTTTTCTTAAATCCTCTTCTTTCTCCCAAGTGGCTTCCCTTTCAGGTGATGTTCCCACTGTACCTTGCAGTACTTGATTGCCCTATTCCTCAACCTTTTCCAGTTTTCTTCCAAAATTTTACAGGGCTTTTCAACATAGATCAAGTTTTCTTGTAGTTCTATCTCCTGATGTGTGATTGCATCATCCGGAACTTTCAAAGATTTACGAAGTTGTGACACATGGAAAACATTATGCACTTGAGCCAATCTTGATGGTAACTCTAAAGCATAAGCTATAGTTCTATTCTGACTCAATATCTTGAATGGTCCAATATACCTTGGACTCAACTTTCCTTTAACACCGAACCTTTTAACCCCTTTCATGGGACTTACTTTCAAATATACCATATCTCCCACTTCTGGATGCCATGATCTTCGACTTTGATCAGCATAACTTTTCTGCCTACTCTGAGCTATTTTCAGTCTATCCTTGATTTTATCAATGATAGCTTGTTTTTCCTGAATATAGTCTGGCGCAAATTCTTTGCTGCTTCTAGGCTCATACCAACATATTGGTGATCTACACTTCCTTCCATACAGAACCTGATATGGAGCTGCTTTCAGACTACTCTAATAGCTATTATTATAGGAAAATTCTGCTAAAGGTAGATGATCTTCCCATTTACCTCCAAAATCTAATGCACAAGCTCTTAACATGTCTTCTAGTATCTAATTTGTTCTTTCTGTTTGACCTCCTATCTCTGGATGATAGGCTATGCTAAAATCTAACTTTGAACCAAGTGCTTCATGCAATTGCTTCCAAAATGCTAAAGTAAACACTGATCCCCTATCAGTTACGATCTTTTTGGGTACTCCATGCTTACTTACTATCTCTTTGATGTAAACTACTACTAAGTTCTCGAAATTATCTTTCTGATTTACCAGAATAAAATGTGCAATTTTAGTGAGTCTGTCCACAATTACCCATATCATATCCTTCCGTTTAGGTGTCATGGGCAATCTTGTGATGAAGTCCATACCTATTTCCTCCCACTTCCATTCGGGAATTTCCAAAGGTTGTAATGGTCCTGCTGGACTTTGATGTTCAGCCTTCACCCTTTGGCAAGTATGGCATTCTGATACATATTTAGCAATGTCCCTTTTCATGTTATTCCACCAGAATAGTTCTTGCAAATCCATATACATCTTAGTACTTCCTGGATGTATAGAATATGGTGTTTCATGTGCTTCTCTGAGTATGACATCTCAAATCTCAGTCACATCTAGAACACAAAGACGGTCTTGAAACCATAAAGGCTCATAATCTCCAAGGCGAAAAACTGATTTTTGCCCTTGAGATATCCTCTGAATTTCCTCGGCAATAAAAGGATCTTCTGCTTGATGTCTCAACATTTTGTGCTTAAGATCATTGTCCTTCTCTGCAACTACCTGCATAGTAGGTAATCCTCCAAGAACCTCTGTTCTAATGAATTGAAGCTCTAATCTTTCCAAGTCCATTTGTAACTCTTTTGGTAGCTCCCGATTGCTAGGCTGAATGTCTGCACTCTTTCTGCTTAAAGCATCAGCTACACCATTTGCTTTCCCTGGAGTATAGTTGATTGTTAAATCATAATCTTTGATCAGTTCCAACCAACGCTTATGTCTCATATTCAACTCCTTTTGAGTGAAGAAATATTTGAGACTTTTATGGTCAGTGTATAACTCACATCTGGCTCCATAAAGAAAATGCCTCCATCATTTCAGCACAAATACTACTGCTGCTAACTCTAAATCATGAGTTGGATAATTGACTTCATGTGGTTTTAGTTGTCTTGAACCATAAGAAATCACCTTCCGATCTTGCATTAACACACAACCCAAACCTTCTTTAGATGCATCACAGTATACTGTGAAGTCCTTCCCTGTTTTAGGAATTGCTAAGGTTGGAGCTGTGGTTAACCTAGTCTTCAACTCCTGAAAACTTGCTTCACACTTCTCATCCAAATTGAATGGTGTATTCTTTCTTAACAATTTTTTCATTGGTCCAGATATTTTGGATAAACCTTCAATGAATCTCTGATAATAACCAGCCATTCCTAAGAAACCTCGGATTTGCTTCACATTGGTTGGTGCAGTCCACTCTAGTACTGACTGAACTTTAGATGGATTTACAGCAATACCATCTTTACTGATCACATGGCCGAGGAATTCTACCTCATCTAGCCAAAATTCACACTTGCCGAACTTAGCATAAAGTTTATGTTCCCTTAGTGTCTACAATGCTATTCTCAAATGATCAGCATGCTCTTCCTTATCCTTGGAATATATCAGAATATCATCAATAAAGACTATGACGAACTTATCCAAATATAGAATGAAGATTTTGTTCATCAGATTCATAAATATTGCTGGTGCATTGGTCAAAGCAAATGGTACTACCAGGTACTCATGGTGTCCATATCTTGAGACAAATGATGTCTTTGGAACATATTCAGGTTTGATTTTTATTTGATGGTATCCAGATCTTAAGTTGATCTTTGAAAATACTCTGACTCCTTTAACTTGATCAAACAAATCTTGAATCCTTGGTAAATGATACTTATTTTTGATAGTAACGTTGTTCAAATTTCTATAATATCCACACATCCTTCTTCCACCATCCCTCTTATCCACAAAGATTACTGGTGTTCCCCATGGGGATACACTTTCTTGAATAAATACTTTTCTAGCTAACTCATCAATTTGCTCTTTGAGTTCTTTTAATTCTTTTGGTCCCATCTTATATGGTGCTTGAGCTATTGGTGTTGTACCAGGAATTAGATCAATAGTGAACTCTATCTCCCGATCTGGTAGCATTCCTGGTAGCTCTGCTAGAAAAACATCTTGAAATTCATTTACTATAGGAATATCTTCCAATTTGACCTCTTTCATTGAGTTCAACTGCAGATCCACCATGATATGACTGTTCTTATCTGCTTGGTAAACTATCCTTGCTCCACTTGGAGTTTTGATTGAGACGGTTTTCTCCTCACAATTTATCTGAGCTCCATGTTCCATCATCCAGTCCATCCCCAACACTACTGCAATTCCCTTCAAAGGAATCACATAAAGGTCTGCGAAGTATGTATAACCACAGATCGAGATAACCTAATCTTGTTTAATGTGGCGTATAATCACATTCCCTCATGCCGTAACTATGGTCATAGGGTTTTCTAACGTTGCCCTTCTAATGCCGAACTTATCACAGAATTGTTCAGAAATGAATGAAGTAGTTGCACCAGTATCAAATAGAACTTTGCCGGGATTGGTAAGGATATTGAGCGTACCTATCACTACATGCTCCGAATTATCCACCTCCTCGAGGGTTGCACAGTTTAGCTTTGCGATAGGTCTGTTCCTCTCGCCATTGTTGTTCTTGCCATTATTTCCTCCTTTATTGGGTTGTCCATTTCCTCCACTGGCTTGCCTTCCATCTCGAACCGGCCAACCTCCTTGTGGTTTGCTTGGACAATTGGGCTTGATGTGACCTCTCTGACCACAAGCATGGCATACAATTACTAGTTTCGGGCAATCCCTGCTCATATGCCCTGGGAGTTTGCAATTGTGGCATATAATATTCTTTGCATTTGGATTTGCACTCCGATTGGAATTGTTGTTGTTATAGGTCCTATTCCTTGGTTTGAATTCCAGATTGGGCTTGGGATTTCTTGCTAGTATCCTCTTGGTTTCATTCTTAGCTCTCTTCCTTCCATCCTCTTGGACATTCTTGTAGTCATCTTCGAAGGTAATAGCTGCATCTAGCAACTGCTGATAAGTTTGCTTATTAGCCAACCTCAATTGCATCATCACAAATGGATTTAATCCATGCAGGAAACGCTTCTTATTTTCCTCTGTATTAACTTCTTCCTCAGCATAACGAGACAGTTTACTAAACTCCCGGATATACTTCATAACACTACTATATCCCTAATGCAGCTCCTCAAATTCTCTCCACTTCAACTCCATAACACTCTCTGGAACATGATATTCACGGAATCTCTGTTTAAACTCCTCCTAGGTGTAGTTCCTTCCTGGTTGTTGCATGGCCAACTGATTCTGCCACCAAGATGCTGCAGGTCGAGTCATAAGATGAGTTGCATACCTCAATTTCTCCTCATCATTGCAACCTACAATCTTCAGCTTTCTTTCTGTATCTACTAGCCAATCTTCTGCATCCAATGGTTCAGGAGCTGATGCAAAAGGTAACGGCCTTGCATTCTGGAAGTCAGATAGACTCACTCCTCCACCTTCAGGTGCCCTATGATTTTCTCGTCCCAGCAACTCCTCCATGAACTTGTTCTGGGTCTCTTGCATCAGTTGCATACACAGCATAAAGTTCTGCTCCATTAACGGCCTCATTGGTGGTGGTGGTAATGCTCCCTAGTTTGCTGCATCTGCATTGGCCTTCTCCTTGGCCTCACGTTCCATCCGCTGCTGTTCAGCTTCGGTTTCTACACCTGTATCCATGACCCTCTAGTCCTACAACATAAAGCGAATACTCATAATTACATCATGCACATGTGTTTTGAGCTCGACTTTACGCACAGAACTAGTCACGCAATGAAGATCCAAAGAAAATCCAAATATGCATTTCACATATTATACATAATATCATAATAATACAAAGTCCTTACAACATATACCATATAGGTATAATCACAATACTACCTTATTTATCTAACAATCTTATTTCTTGGAGTACAATACACGATACTTGATACTTCTAAATAGTTACCTACTTCTAGTAGTAACTAAGCTCATCATACATTCATGATGTCCAACCGTGATGACGTGACGTTCGTCGCACAGTTTGTGGAACAAATGGCCTTCCAGAAGGAACATACTCAGTATCTGAAGTGTCAAGACTTGAGTCATTACTCAACCTGAGCGCATTGACTCCCTCTAGCTCAGCTGAAAAGTCATCAAAAACATATTCAACATTATCTCCTGCCTGCATCTCCTGAGCTTCATTCCTTGAGTTGTCAATAGGATACGCAGATCCTGCTGATCTCCAGGTCCATTCTGGGCAAGATAGTTAAACACTGGATAATGTATATTCCATGGGTTTTGAGAAGATGTTGATGATTCAAACACTCTCTCCTCATGATATTCTTCTTCATCCTGATTGTCTATCGACATGGCATTTCTACTACTGTTACTAGGATTAATTCTTGCACCCATCCAGCTAGATTGTCCAACATTTCTGTCAGAACCATCTGTGGACATATGGTATTCGTAAGATCCTTCATATGATCCCCTTCTCCAACCATCAGAATTCTCAATAGGAAGTTCTGAATCAGAACCATCCTCTGAACCCTGTCGTACTGCATACCTCGTATCCATAGTAGGATTATGTATAGGTTCCGGACTTGGTGAATAAGGATATGGTATAAACGATTCAGGATCTATAGGTATATCCTTAAAGATAGGTGTTTCACTACTACTTGCTTCCTTCTCTAACTGGAATGCTAACTGCTTCCTCCTTTCTAGATCAGTTATATCCTCTAACATGTCATTTTTATCTTCGACAATCACTTGATGTGTCTTGTAAAAAGACGCAACGAGTGTTCGGTATCTATCCATAAACTTGTAAGATAACTTAGGATGCTTCTTAACCAAAGTAAGATGATCCGGTATAGGCTCCGAGTCGATAGAATCATGAGGTATCACAGAAAATGTGCTACCCTCTAACTCCTTGGCTTTATGCTCCCGGATATTAGCTATCTCCTCCACAACAACAACATGATATGCTGCTAAGTGATTCCTACCTTCACCTATAGGTAGATTGTGATATAATCCAAGCTCCTCTGGAAGTTGGATACTCACACGATACTTGGATAACATCCGACCATCATA
Source organism: Avena insularis (assembly GCA_023614405.1). Classification (NCBI taxonomy): domain Eukaryota; kingdom Viridiplantae; phylum Streptophyta; class Magnoliopsida; order Poales; family Poaceae; genus Avena; species Avena insularis. The sequence continues at coordinate 96,594,104 of CM042691.1, forward strand.
GTAAGTTATAGTGTTTACTGGAATTCTAGTTGGACAACAAAAAATCTTTAAAAGTTGACGAAGTTGGTCTTTGAATGATCCTTGATAATCATTAAGAGTCTCCTCTTTCCTTACCAAAGTCTGTTTTGGAAACTTTGGTGCCATAGCTCTGTATATCAAGAAAATAATTTTTATTAGTAACCAATAATATATTGCATCATAACAAAGAATTATCGCACTAAAACATATAATGGAATATCCTCATTTGAATACCCATTATATTTCTTTTAGAGAATTCTTTATCGTTGCTACACTCTCCTACAGGTAATACCCTTTACTAGGTTTCCAACCTAAGGTCAAAGAAATTTGCTCTGATACCAACTGCGGTGACCCAACATACCATTGCATGTGTAGTACACTATAGTCGTTGACATGACATCCACAGAACACCGTTCCGTAAATATCACATCCCTCAGAGTGGTACAACAGAAACATTGCAGGTCCATATTACAAACATACACACGTTATTATTATTACAATACCGGAAGTTCAAGACTTCCAAAAGATTCAACTTACAAACCAAAATATAAGTGTTTTAGCAGAAGTTTCAAATTTAAAACTTAAACTCCAAATTGATCTCAACAACTTATTGTTATATATTATTCATGTTGCTCGGCTCAAGTGGCTACTAGAACTATAGTAATTATTCGGATTCTTGGAACTCTCCTCCGTAGACGATGTCGTAGTCCTCCCCTTCTACGACTCCATACAGGTTGGGATCTTCATAGAAGACCTCCTCTTGACTCTCAGATGCATACAATGGAGTATCTTCGGGATTCTCAGAGTCTAAGCAAGGATTTAAAGGAAAGGATGAGTAACAGCATTACCCAACAAATTCATTATATGCAAGGTAGGAAGTTTGATGCTCTATCTACCACCTCGGACTATCAGTCTTTGGCACTATGCAATTTTCGTAAATCTTTCTTCAAAGGTTGATTTTATTATAAAAAACTATGACCATCAGCCTTCATAGGTTGACCAGAACTTTCATGGAGTTCCTTTCCTGCCGTGTTCGTAGATCCTTCCCGGAACAGGGAGTAACAAGTTACAATTCTTACACTCTGCAGAGGTGCGTTACTTTTCCCATGAGAGATCAACTCCTTGTTGCACAACCGGGCATACTTTCCCGTCCACAATTCCATGATGTGGGGCCCAGTAGTTGGTCCAAGCCAATCACTACCCTCTCCGCGACCTCATATGTCTGCACGATCCTCCGGGTTGGCTCACCTTAGTTAAGCCCCCTTTCGGGCAGGCTAAAACTAAGATGAGTTCCCGAAAACTCTATGACCTAGTGATGCCCGGAATAGTACCATTTACATGGACTATATCCCTAAACACCATTCATAGATAATCTAGACTCCAAAAGTGTGGGGCGTAAGGGTGCCCACCCATATGTTGGATCCGCACAAGGAATCACAATGTCACGTTAAGGTCGTCTTGCCTCCATACAAGAGGAAAAGGATACAACTGACTTCTCTGTGCCATTCCAAATTGTTCATCACTGATGTCATGGGTTATTAATCCCTAATTGTTCATCATTAGTGCAATTAGAACCCTAAGTTCTATTGCTCCATCATATCATCACTTAGGATGATATCTTAGATTTAGTATCTTAAGAAAATATTGTTTTCTTTTTCTACAATATAGATGATAACACACAATTCACAAATACTTTGATAAAGACTCTTCAAAGGACATGAGCAAGTGATGAACTTGCCTTGTGATGGCAAGGTAGTGAAGTCCGATGCATGCAATGGACCTTGAGCTTCTATGTCTACAAAAAAATCATTATTGCCCGGTAAGGACAATATTTAAAGAAGCAAAATGATTATGCAAAGTAATGTAATGCATCATTTAGCTTTACATATATTCTCCCCCATTTATTTAAATTATAAAAAATATTTTCATAATAAAGAATTAATAAATATTAATTTTTAATATTTATTGAATATTGTATTCTTTTATTTTATTTCAATTTATTTGTATTTTATTTAATTAATAATTCCTTTAAGAATTATCATTAAATATCAAAAATTGATATTAAATATTTGTTTAGTATTTTCTAAAATACTACAATATTAATATATAATGAAAGTGATTTTTATTTAATTTTATCATCTTTCAATAATTTTGTAAAATTCCATAAGGAATATATATTACAAAATTCTTAATAAAATTTATATGTCTAAATTTTTATTTCTTAATTTATTTGGATAGTTTGGATTATTGTGAATCCAAAAATATTATATTTATAATTTTTGGATTTTTATTTTATTTTATAGAATTTATTTAAGTTTAGGGGCATTTTGGTCCTTTTCCAATTATTAAAACAGTCTCTCAAAGATTTGGGCTGACTGTTTGGGTTTATTGGGCCCTTGTGGCCTAGTAGGGCAAAGTCAAAACAACACCTCGAAGGGGTATTGGCCCAACCCAGCCCAACACTCTCTGTCTCTCTCTTGAGCTCACCTCTCTTCTTCTCCTCCCCCGACCTCGTGGTCAGCGATGTCACCGCCGATGATTAACGCAGCCGTGGACCTCTCTGGCTGCCGCCGTAGTGAGGGACGAGGTTGTCGGCCCCACTCTACCCTCCTGTCCAATTCGATTTGGACCTGGAGCCCTCTTGTGGCCAGATCGATGCCGTTTCGAACCCTAGGGCTTGGGTGGTGTTGGTGCTGACACCGCCGCTGCTGTCATGTGCCGTGGTGATGCTCCTCGCCCCAGGCATGGCTATGGTCGCCATCGTGGCGTTGTTTGGGTCTCAGCGCCCCCTTGGGGGTGCTCCCCGTGCCGCCATGTTCGTCGGCCCCCTCTGCTTCCTCTTATAATCTACAGCGAGGACCTTCAGTAAGTTGTTTCTCTCCCTCTCATGCTCTTTGTGCTAGGCCATCCCATGCTAGATGTTGGTAGTGGCCTTTCCTGGTTAGTGTTATATCCTGATTAAGATGGTTTGTTCTGCTTAGGGTTCATACCCCTCTGTGGATTAGATATCTGATGAGTTGGATCAAGTTTTGATGGTCTCTAAGCATGCTAAGTGGTTGTTAGGTGTGGCTTGCTGCTTATGATTATCTATGGTGTCACATCCCAATTTTTAGATTTGTTACTGCATAACATTCATGGCATTGCATCATGATCATCCTTGCAAAATTTCAGTTTGAAATGATTTTGGCAAAACACACCACCTGCATTTGCATTTTGACACCTACACTTGGACGCTTGGTTTTACCATGCCTCTATAAAAAACTATATATTTTTGGTGTATGGATGGCTCAGGTGCATAGAGGGTTCCGCCACGAACCCGTAGCACTTTGATTCACTCAATTCGGAGTTCCGTAGCAAAAGATATGCAAATCTGAATTTTTTTGACTAAGATCTAGACAGTTCTGTCAAATTTCAGTTAAGGAAAAATTGTCTGGGAAAAAGAAAAGGAAAGGAAAATAAAAAAAAAGGGGCACAGCCAGCCCCAGTCGAGCTACCGACCCCAGGCTGAGTCATGCCAGCCTGGCGGCGCGCCCAACAGCAATGCGCCAAGAATAAGCAAGCCAGACGCCCGCGCACTAAGCGTCATTTCTCCTCAGGTTGCCATGTGGGCCCCACCCGTCAGCGCCTTCCCCGACCGTGTTCTTCACAGACTTAACGAACTGGCACGATTTCGTGAGATTTTCCCGTCAAATCCGAAACGACCCCGAGTTTTTTGTTGCCCCCTCTTAATCCCTAGGGTCCCCTCTTCGAAATCCCCCAAAAGCCATCTCCAAAGACGCCTCTAATCTCCGGCGATTTCTCGCTGGAGTACGCCACCGCTGCCACCTCCTTGACACGGTAAGTCGGCATCGCCGCCACCCGCGACCCCCCTCTCCCCGCTCGCCCGCTGGAGCCGCCGCCGCCTCGCGCTGACCCACCTTCTCCCTCTCTTCCCCACAGGACCGACGCTGCGAGCCGCCGCCGCCACCACCAACGCCGCTCGCCACTCCAGCCGCCGACCGCCACCGCCTGCGCGCTCGCCGACCCGCGGCGCCGCCACGAGGAGGTCCGCCCCGTTGGCCCCGACGCCGTCGTGCCACCCGCCGCCGACGCCCGACCTCGCCGCCGCCGCCACCGGTGAGCCCCCCTCGCCGCCTTGCCCCTACCGCTCGATCTGAAACCAACGGTCCAGATGGACCGTTGACCCAACCCTCTGACCGCTGACCGTTCAGAGCGCCACGTCAGCGCGGTCAACCAGTCAACCTTTGACTGTGTGTTTTTAAATTGATTTAAATGGCAGAAATTAACTAAAACTTGTAAAATCCATATCTTTAGATCTACTGGGCCAAAAATTGCAAATAAAATATGTGTAGAATCAGTGTCTCGTGTAGAATCTTTCTGTACCATTTTTTTACACTCTTAGAGCAAGGTTTTGTCCAGAATAATTAAATGAGTTAATTCCCTTTTTAGAGTAATAAATTCATAGGATAAGTTCTATAACTCCAAAAATTGCAAATAAGATGTACCTGGAATCAGTAGAATAAGGGGAATCTCAAAGTGAATTAAAATGTTAGGCTTACAGTAATAATTGTTTTAGAATCTAATTAAAGGCTTACTGTAGTATTTTAATTACTCAGGGAGTTATATACATCCTTTTTGAGAAATTCCAATTGGTACTGTTTCTATTTAGAGTTGCCTACACAGAGGATTTTTTCCAAGATTTTACAAATAGTATGTTAGCAGCGGCTAATTATTTAGTTTCTAGCTCTATTATTTGAGCATCATAAATTGCATGCCTTGTTTTCTTTGCATTCAAAATAATTTCCATGCATGCATACAGTAGTTATACTGAATAAGATTATTAGATGTTGCTATAGTGTTATACCACTTGTCATGCATGCATCTTGCATCATCTTTGTTTGCATATGATTGTGGATGGTTTGTTTATGATTGCAATTGTATCGTGTAGATTGTGACGAGTGTAATGCTTGATCGTGTGTGGATTATTCTTCCGACCGCTAGAGCCAAGGCAAGTAGATTCTACTTTGTTCATGATGTTGTCCTACTATTTTTAATGCATTGTCGTGTATTTTGTATATGCATGTGTAAGATATTACTATCGCTATGCTATGTCCTATTATGTGGTAGGGCTTTCCCTGTAGATGAACCACCGTTGGTAGATGTGCTTAGCCATGCTATGATGAACGAGGGCTAGGTTACATCACTGAAAGTTGTTTCTAAATGTATTGGTTTGTGAAAACTAAAACAACTTAATCAATGAATCTCCTGGGTGTGATGGGATTGATAATTTTTGGTGTTATCATTGCGGAAAGGCACCTGGGTATCAAGAGAGAATGATTGGCTTCTTTATTTTGTAGCTTACGTGTACAACCATGTGCCAATAATGGAATGGGTGGTTGGTTGGACTCAGTAGGTTGTGGTAACTCGAACCCACGTATCCAAAGATGTAGAACTTTGGTAGGTTGGACCAGTGCGTGTCGGGTTTGGGGAGCTACTTCCCGAACGGTCCCTTCTTGGACTTCTCCCTATCATCACCCAAAATGAGAGTAGTGGTACGAGCTGGGCTGGCCAAGTCACATGGGTAAAGCGTACTAACCCCTGCAGGGTGTATAATCTAATCGATTAGCCGTGTCCCCGGTTATGGACGTCTGAGTTGCTTGATATTGATTCCATGACAGGTTTCTCGCTCATTACAATTTCATAATTTCTTTAATGTTGTTGGGTTAACTTAATTGGGATCTTTCCAAAGAAAATCAAAAACTGTTTACGAAAGTAGGACAAGGGTATTTGCAAATGCAAGCTAGCCACAGCCCCACTTGCCAATTATGCATGTAGATGTTAGTTCTATTGTCTCCTTTAATAGATCTACTTGCCATACATTTCATGTATTGACCCTTCGGTGCTGCTACGTTTCATGTTGCAGGATATTCTGATTCTGAGTAATCGATTTAGGCCACGGTACTCCACTCGGCAGTTGTTCACTTGTGGGCAATTTGAAGAATGGAGGGTTTACTATGTTTATGTCGCTACTTGAATAACATCGAGCTAGCTTTGAGCTAAGATTTTATTGTAATAATGATACTCTGGATCTTCATTATTTATGATACACGGATATTTTGCTATGTTATTCATCTTATTCTATTGTGGGCCAATGAACCGATCCAGGGATTGGCATGTCACATAGAAGCTACGGTCTTTTCAGAACCGTAGTGTTACAAGATGGTATCAGAGCCCGTGTGCCGACTGTAGGATCGTGACCTAGGTTTGGATTAGGAAGCCATAGAATTATTAAAGCTTATATTAACTCTATCTTTCATCTTATGCCTTTCACCCTGGTAAATTCTTACCATATGCTATTCTCACACTTTCCTCTTTTAATTGATAGATGGGAGAAGTCAGGACTGAGTATGCAACCATGGAGTCACCAAGGCCCTTTGCAAGACAGTTAGCACAGCTCTCGCAGTCATTGGGATTGCCACTACCCATGTTCAAGGGAAGAAGGCTGTACACCTATGGATATGGTGAGGATGCATGGGAGATCACCACTTTCATCTTCAGGGATGCCGCCTTGCCAAACCCTGTGCATCTGATCTACACCAAGACATACTGCAACTGGGGACTTGGAATAAACTTGGCCTTGCATGAAGCCCTATCACGCCAGTGCCATCTTGTCCGACACCTTCTGCCAGCAGACTCACCCTACCGTGACTATGGGAGGCGTGATGAGGATGGGAACATTGTGGTTACCCCGGGCGGCAGGAACAACATGCCGCCCCATCGGAGGCACATAGAGGATATGGAAAGGGAGAATGGAGCTCTAGCTGAGAAAGTGATGATGGTAAAGGAGATAGCAGATTTTGCCAGCAATGGTATGGTGGTCCAAGGACTAGAGATAGAGACCTTGCATGAAGCTGTGGATGTTCTGAATAATGCCCTGGTAGGCAGGGATGCAACCATAGCTCAGATTAATGGAACTGTGCAGGAAAACAACCAGACCATACAACAGTTGCAAGGGACCGTCCAGGAAAGGGATCAAACTATTGAAGATATGGTAGCCCAGATTGCCGCTCTCCAAGCACAGCTGAATCCACCCTCTGATGATGACAATGGAGATGATGGCAACAATGATGATGATGACAGTGGGAACGATGATGATGATGAGGATGAGGATGATGATGATGGAGACGATGGTGGTGGAGGAGATGAAGCTGTTGCAGCTGCAGCAGAGAATGAAGAAGAAGAGGAGGATCCAGAAGAGGTGGAGTTTGAGATTTCAAGTGATGACTCAGGATAGGTGTACACTCCGCCTCCATGGTTGGATCGTGGACAGAAGCGCCAACGCATGAGTGCGAGGACCTACCGCAACCTCTTCAAGAAGTAGATAGAAGTCCAGCAATTAGTCTTCGTTAGGTAAAATCGTTAGGATTAGTCTCGATCGATGTAAAACTTAATTACTGTTAGTTTAAGAGTGTTTAGTTGATCCTTTGTGTACTCCAATATCCCAGGATTATTTGTGCGAATTTTATGGAAGAGTTATGGCAAGTTTGGTTAATATCTGAGTTATTCCTGTTGCAGTTTTCTGCTGACACAGAAGTACTGTACGAATTTTCATATTTTACTGGTATCTGGGAAAAATCTGAAAACAATAGGGCTGGTTCGAAATTCTCTGTACTGTATACACAAAAATCAGCAAAAATTCCTGACGAGTATAAGTCAGGTAGAAAAGTTCGTGAACACTGCTGGACTGTTCTGGCAGATTCCTGTTTTTATTGCTTTGTTGAACTGTTGTGTTGATAACTATTGCCAACTCTTCTAAAAACTATTTCAGTAGATATATACTGCTAGGATAACCCCTGGGATGTTGCTGTATCATTTGTTTGTTGATGTGTTGCTTGCTTGAGATTGTCTGTGATTGTTTTGTTGTTGTTGGTCATAATGCATGGGTAGAATCCTGTTTTCGTAATCGATTCTTTCTAAGCTTACCTGTGCTGAACCGCAGATGCCTCCCTGCCGTCAACCCACTGAGTTGGAGCAGCTCATGGGAGCTCAGGCACAGCTGACCCAGGTTATGACCCAGTTCATGGAAGCTCTGAACAACAACAACAACAACAACAACAATGGGAACAACCAGCCTCAGGGAGATGCTCTCACTAGGTTTATGAGGCTAAGGCCAGCGAAGTTCTCTACTGCAACGGAGCCGATGGTTGCTCTCGACTGGTTGCATTCAATCAACAAGGATCTGGTAACTGTTGGGTGCACAGATGCTGAGAAGGTGAGGTTTGCCGCTCACCTACTAGAGGGACCAGCCGCTTGGTGGTGGGACACTTTTCAGATCACCCACCCGCTGGACACTGTGACTTGGGCAATGTTTGAGGAAGGTTTCAAGACCAACCATGTATCTTCAGGAGTTCTGAGCCTGAAGAGGAAGGAAATTCGCAACTTGCACCAAACCAACCGCACCGTGGCTAAGTATATTGAGGAGTTCAACAACTTGTCTCGTTATGCACCAGAGGATGTTGACACTGATGCAAAAAGGAGGGAGAGATTCCTGGATGGCCTCAGTGATGAGCTTTCAGTGCAGCTGCTGGTGGTTTATTGTCCCACTTTTCAGGAGCTTATGGACAAGGCCAGAATTTTGGAAGGGAAACACAAGCAGGTGGAAAGCTGCAAGAGGAAAAGCAACAATCACCACTCTGGTTCTCACCACAAGTCTCGCACTTATTATGATGGATACTCCAATCATGGAGGGAGTGACCATGGGCACCATGGAAGCCATGACCGCCACCACCATGGAGGCGATGGACATTGCCATGATAGCCACAAGAGCAACCACCAGAGCCACAAGGGAGGACACACTCACCATTCTGGAGGACACAGTGCACATGACCGCAACCGTGATCGCAGCTTTGTGAAGAAGGATCTGAGTGAGGTGACATGCTTCAAGTGTGGCCAGAAGGGACATTATGCTGACAACTGTCCGGAGAAGAAGGGATTGAAGCCAGGCAACAAACCAGAAGGCCACAGTGAACCACATGAATGTGGAGGAGATCCTAGATGAGCCTGACCTTGTGATTGGTAAGTTTCCAATCAACACTCGCCCTGCACTTATACTTTTCGATATTGGCGCATCGCATTCATTCATATGTGGGCATTTGTGGATAAGTATAAGTTACCTGTGGAGTCTCTGAAAGGGTCTATTAGAGTGAGTTCACCTGGAGGGGATATGATAGCTAGTGCGGGATGCCACGACTTAACTGTGAGAATTGGAGCACACAATTTCATTGCACATCTGGTAGTTTTGGAATCACAAGGTTTAGATGTAATTCTGGGTATGGATTGGATGTCTATGCATGGGGGACACATAGATTGTGCACAGCGAGCAGTTTCACTCAAAACCCCGGATGGTAAGAGGATTAGGTTCAAGTCGGTTGTGCGACCGGGAAGGTGTAAGTTGAATCCTCTTAAGGGGGGTAGCATGAATACTGTGCCTGTGATTAAGGATTACCCGACGTGTTTCCAGAAGAGCTGCCAGGGATGCCACCTAATAGGAATGTAGAGTTTCTCATTGATCTGATGCCGGGAACATGACCTATAGCAAAGAGACCATATAAAATGGATGTGGATGAACTGAAGGAATTAAAGAAACAGCTAAAGGAGCAGTTGGATAAGGGATTTATTCATCCTAGTTCGTCGTCATGGGGTGCACCTGTTATGTTTGTGGAGAAGAAAGACAGCAGCAAAAGGTTAGTGCTGGACTATCGCTCGCTGAATGAAGTGACCATCAAGAACAAATACCCCCTACCGAACATAAATGATTTGTTTGATCAGCTGGAAGGAGCAAAGGTGTTTAGCAAAATTGATCTGCGATCGGGTTATTTCCAATTGAAGATCCGGGAGGAGGACATACCAAAAACTGCTTTCACTACTAGGTATGGTTTATATGAGTATACAACTATGTCTTTTGGACTAACGAATGCCCCGGCATATTTCATGACCATGATGAACAAGGTATTCATGGAGTACTTGGACAAGTTCGTGGTTGTGTTCATTGATGACATACTGATATATTCCAAGGATGATGCTGAGCATGAAAAACATCTGTGACTGATTATGGAGAAGCTGAGGGAACACAAGCTGTATGCCAAATTTAGCAAGTGTGAATTCTGGCTTAACACTGTTGGATTCCTAGGACACGTGGTGTCACGAGAAGGAGTCGCTGTTGATCCAAGCAAAGTGACTACAGTAACTGAGTGGGAAGCGCCCAAGAATGTGGGATATATTCGGATCTTTTTGGGACTTGCTGGATATTATAGGAGGTTCATTGAAAATTTCTCCAAGATTGCTAAGCCGATGACAGAACTTCTGAAGAAGGAGAGGAGGTTTGAATGGACGGATGCGTGTGAAGCCAGCTTTCAGGAACTGAAGCGTCGACTAGTGACCGCACCTGTTCTGTGTTTACCTGATCTTCAGAAGGATTTCCAAGTGTACTGTGATGCTTCTCGACAAGGACTTGGGAGTGTGATGAAGCAAGATGGGAGAGTGGTGTCATATGCCTCGTGACAACTTAAACACCATGAGAGGAATTATCCCACACACGACTTGGAATTAGCGTCAGTTGTTCATGCGCTCAAAGTATGGAGGCACTACCTAATGGGAAAACACTGTGATGTGTACACCGATCACAAGAGCCTGAAATACATATTTACACAGAAGGAACTGAACATGAGGTAAACGAGATGGTTAGAGCTTATCAAGGATTATGATATGAATCTGCGGTACCACCCAGGAAAAGCCAATGTAGTAGTAGATGCTCTGAGCTAGAAGGTCTATGCCAATGGATTGACTGTTGGAGAATTGCCCGAGGACTTGTGCAAGCAATTCAAAGACCTTAGACTGGAGGTAGTGTCAGAAGGATATTTAGCAGCACTGGAAGTCCAACCAACGCTACATGACATGATCAGGAAGGCTCAGGTAGGAGACAAGGAAATAGAAGAGATAAAGGAAAAGATGAAGGAAAATCGAGAAAAGGATATTCGCGAGGATGAGCATGGTACCTTGTGGTATGGAGATCGTTTGTGTGTGCCCAGCGACCCGGAGATAAGGAAGTTGATTCTGCAGGAAGCTCATAACTCGCCATACTCCATACATCCGGGCAATACAAAGATGTACATGGATTTGAAGGGAAGATTTTGGTGGAATAACATGAAGGGAGACATCGCCAAGCATATTTCCCTATGTGATGTATGTAGCCGAGTGAAGGCGGAACACCAGAAGCCAGCAGGACTACTACAACCATTTCCTGTGCCGGAATGGAAGTGGGATAGAGTGGGAATGGATTTTATCATAGGATTGCCCAGGACCAGGTCAGCATATGACTCCATTTGGGTAGTGGTCGACCATTTGACCAAGGTAGCCCACTTTATACCGGTGAAGACGACCTACACGAGTGAAAAGTTGGCCAAGATGTATATGGACAGGATTGTGTGCCTACATGGAGTTCCTAAGAGTATTGTATCTGATAGAGGCACCCAATTTACCTCACACTTTTGGCGCCAGCTACACGAGTCATTGCGGACTAGATTGGAGTTTAGCACAGCATTCCACCCATAGACTGATGGACAGACCGAGAGGGTAAATCAGATTTTGGAAGATATGCTGAGAGCTTGCGCCTTGGCTCATGGTTCTAGTTGGGATGAGAATTTGTCGTATGCTGAGTTTTCCTACAACAACAGCTATCAAACCAGCATCAAGACGTCACCATTCGATGTGCTATACGGGAAACGGTGCCGGATGCCATTGCTATGGGATGGAGTAGGAGAACGTCAATTGTTTGGACCTGATTTGATAAAGGACGCTGAGGAGAAGGTCACCTTGATTAGGGACAGGCTGAAGGTAGAACAATCAAGGCAGAAGAGCTACGCTGACACCAAGCGCAAGGAAGTGGTGTATGAGGTAGGCGATAGAGCATACCTTACAGTTTCGCCACCGCGTGGAATTAAGAGATTTGGAATCAAGGGTAAGCTGGAACCTTGGTTTATTGGACCATATCGGGTCTTAGCACGCAAAGGAGAAGTTGCTTATCAGTTGGATTTGCCAGAGGCTCTGTCCGCTGTCCACAATGTGTTCCACGTGTCCCAGCTGAAGAAGTGCCATCCGGAGATGGTGGATACACCATTGAGAGACACTGTGCCACTAGAGGAGGTTCAGCTTGAGAATGACTTGACCTATGAGGAGAAGCCGGTCAAGATACTGGAAACAGCAGAGAGGATTACCCGCACCAAGACAATCAGGTTTTGCAAGGTGCAATGGAGCCACCACACCGAAGAGGAAGCCACTTGGGAGCGTGAGGATGACATCCGAGAGGACCACCCGCACCTATTTGCTAGCCACGCCGAATCTCGGGGACGTGATTCATCTTAAGGGGGTTAGTCTTGTCACATCCCAATTTTTAGATTTGGTACTCCATAACATTCACGGCATTGCATCATGATCATCCTTGCAAAATTTCTGTTTGAAAAGATTTTGGCAAAACACACCACCTGCATTTGCATTTTGACACCTACACTTGGACGCTTGGTTTTACCATGCCTCTGTCAAAAACTATATATTTTGGGTGTATGGATGGCTCAGGTGCATAGAGGGTTCCGCCACGAACCCGTAGCACTTTTATTCACTCAATTCGGAGTTCCGTAGCAAAAGATATGCAAATCTGAATTTTTTGACTAAGATCTAGACAGTTCTGTCAAATTTGAGTTAAGGAAAAATTGTCTGGGAAAAAGAAAAGGAAAGGAAAAGAAAAAAAAGGGGGTAGCGCGCCAGCTAGCCGGCCTAGTCGATCCAGCTGCCCCCGGGACCAGGACCAGCCAGCAGCAACAATAAAGAAGCCACAAGGGCGCCAACCCTCCGCCCACTTCTCGCCCCTTCCATGTGGTCCAGCGCCTTCCCCGACTGTTCTTCCAGCTCAGGCGAACGATTTCGTGAGATTTTCCCGTCAAATCCGAACCGACCCCGAGTTTTTTGTTGCCCCCTCTTAATCCCTAGGGTCCCCTCTTCGAAATCCCCCAAAAGCCATCTCATAAGACGCCTCTAATCTCCGGCGATTTCTCGCCGGAGTACGCCACCGCCGCCGCCTCCTTGACGCGGTAAGTCGACGTTGCTGCTGCCCGTGACCCGGCCCTCGCCCCGCTCGCCCGCTGGAGCCGCCGTCGCCTGGCGCTGACCCACCTTCTCCCTCTCTTCCCCACAGGACCGACGCCGCGAGCCGCCGCCGCCACCACCGACGCCACTCGCCACTCCAGCCGCCTACCACCGCCGCCTGTGCGCTCGCCGACCCACACCGCCACCGCGAGTAGGTCCGCCCCGTCGCCCCCGACGCCGTCGTGCCACCCGCCGCCGCCAAGGACCGCCGCGGCCGCCACCGGTGAGCCCCCCTCGCCGCCTTGGCCCTGCCGCTCGATCTAAAACCAACGGTCCAGATGGACCGTTGACCCAACCCTCTGACCGCTGACCGGTCAGAGCGCCACGTCAGCGCGTTCAACCAGTCAATCTTTGACTGTGTATTTTTAAATTGATTTAAATGGCAGAAATTAACTAAAACTTGTAAAATCCATATCTTTAGATTTACTGGGCCAAAAATTGCAAATAAAATATGTGTAGAATCAGTGTCTCGTGTAGAATCTTGATGTACCATTGTTTTACACTCTTACTGCAAGGTTTTGTCCAGAATAATTAAATGAGTTAATGCCCTTTTTAGAGTAATAAATTCATAGGATAAGTTCTGTAACTCCAAAAATTGCAAATAAGATGTCCCTGGAATCAATAGAACAAGGGAAATCTCAAAGTGAATTAAAAAGTTAGGCTTACGGTAATAATTTTTGCAGAATCTAATTAAAGGTTTACTGTAGTATTTTAATTACTCAGGGAGTTATATACATCCTTTTTGAGAAATACCAATTGGTACTATTTCTATTTAGAGTTGCCTACACAGAGTATTTTTTCCATGATTTTACAAACATTATGTTAGCAGTGGCTAATTATTTAGTTTCTAGCTCTATTATTTGAGCATCATAAATTGCATGCTTTGTTTTCTTTGCATTCAAAATAATTTCCATGCATGCATACAGTAGTTATACTGAATAAGATTATGTGATGTTGCTATAGCGTTATACCACTTGTCATGCATGCATCTTGCATCATATTTATTTGCATATGATTGTGGGTGGTTTGTTTATGATTGCAATTGTATCGTGTAGATTGTGACGAGTGCAACGCTTGCTCGTGTGTGGATTGTTCTTCCGACCGCTATGCATGTGTAGGATATTACTATCGCTATGCTATATCCTTTTATGTGGTAGGGCTTTCCCTGTAGATGAACCACCGTTGGTAGATGTGCTTAGCCATGCTATGATGAATGAGGTCTGGGTTACATCACTGGAAGTTGTTTCTAAATGTATTGGTTTGTGAAAACTAAAACAACTTAATCAATGAATCTCCTGGGTGTGATGGGATTGATAATTTTTGGTGGTATCATTGCGGAAAGGCACCCAGGTATCAAGAGAGAATGATTGGCTTCTTTATTTTGTAGCTTACGTGTACAACCATGTGCCAATAATGGAATGGGCGGTTGGTTGGACTCAGTAGGTTGTGGTAACTCGAACCTACGTATCCAGAGATGTAGAATTTTGGTAGGTTGGACCGGTGCATGTTGGGTTTGGGGAGCTACTTCCCGAACGGTCCCTTCTTGGACTTCTCCCTTTCATCACCCAAAATGCGAGTGGTGGTACGAGCTGGGCTGGCCAAGTCACATGGGTAAAGTGTACTAACCCCTGCAGGGTGTATAATCTAATCGATTAGCCGTGTCCCCGGCTATGGACGTCTGAGTTGCTTGATATTGATTCCATGATAGGTTTCTCGCTAATTCCAATTTCATAATTGCTTTAATGTTGTTGGGTTAACTTAATTGGGATCTTTCCAAAGAAAATCAAAAACTGTTTACGAAAGTAGGACAAGGGTATTTGAAAATGCAAGCTAGCCACAGCCCCACTTGCCAATTATGCATGTAGATGTTAGTTCTATTGTCTCCTTTAATAGCTCTACTTGCCATACATTCCATGTATTGACCCTTCGGGGCTGCTACGTTTCATGTTGCAGGATATTCCGATTCTGAGTAATCGATTTAGGCCACGGTACTCCACTAGGCACTTGTTCACTTGTGGGCAATTTGAAGAATGGAGGATTTACTATGTTTATGTTGCTACTTGAATAACATTGAGCTAGCTTTGAGCTAAGATTTTATTGTAATAATGATACTCTGGATCTTCGTTATTTATGATACACGGATATTTTGCTATGTTATTCATCTTATTCTATTGTGGGCCAATGAACCGATCTAGGGATTGGCATGTCACATAGAGGCTACGGTCTTTTCAGAACCGTAGTGTTACATATGGTGATGCTAGTGGTTTACCAGATGATTCTATGGATTAATTTTTATATGATCCAGATGGTAGGGTTGCTCTAGAAGCAATACTTGGGCAATCTAGGGGGTTTAATGTAGGGGTTCGTAGCATGGAAAACAAAAAATTTCTACCGCATACAAACAAACAAGCCAAGATCTATCTACTAGATTGTAGCAACGAGTCGATAGAATAACTCATCCTCGAAGATTCCAAAGTGTTTAACGAGAGCGCATTCTCGTGGGTGATGTAGTCGTACTCTTCTCGATCTCAAGATCATGTAGACGATCCTTCCGGCGCTGTGTTCCGGCAGCGCTTCCGCAGTCGGTCACACGTTCGGTACTCGACGAAGACCTTCCTCTCCCTTGTTCCAGCAAGCAGCGGAGGTTGTAGCACTCTCCTCGCGATTCAGGCAGCACGACGGCGTGGTATCGGAAATAGAGGGGAGATCTCGCAGGGCTTCGCCTTAAGCCGGAGCGAGTATGGTGGACTATGAGAGAGGCCTCGGTGATCTAGGGTTTAGACATACCAAGGAGAGAGGGCTAGGCCGGCGTTTAGGGCTTGGGGAAGCCCAAGTCGGCGGCAGCAGCAGGAGGTGGTAGCGCCAGCGGCTTAGAGCTAGGGTTTGGAGAGGGCAAGGTGTGTTCTTGGAGGGACAGCCCTGCCCCTCCTTATATAGGTGGGAGGGCGCGGCCAAGGGGAGGGGAGTCCCTCCCCAACTCGGCTTCCAAGGCCGGCGGTGGAGGGAGAGGGACTTCCTCCCCAAGTAGGTTTCCTACTCTCCCTCCACCAAGCAAACTTGCCGTTTGACTTTTCAAATTGGCGTTTGACTTTTTCAAACTAGGATTTGATTTATCCCTTTATTTTTCTCAGTGATGACACCTAGTACATGATGCAACCATTCCAACTTGTTATGACACATTCATGTACCCTTCCCCTTCAGAGTGCCGGACATTCCGAAACCTTCTAGAACATTCCCGATGAAAACACCGGAACCATTCTCCAACCCCGAAACAGGACTTTCCTTATATGAATCTTATTCTCCGGACCATTCCGAATGTCCTCGTGATATCCCGAATCCCATCCGAGACTCCGAACAACATTCGGTCTCTTACTCATCATTCCATAACTACTCAACAACATCGAATCCTTAAGTGTGTCTCCCTACGGTTCGTGAATTATGCAGACATGATCGAGACACTTCTCTGAACAATAACCAATAGAGGAATCTAGAAATTCATATGGCTCCAACATATTTCTATGAATACTTTGCGATCGAATGAACCACTTACATACGATACCAATTTCCCTTTGTCTCACGATAGTTTACTTATCCGAGGTTTTGATCGTCGGTATCTCTGCATACCAAGTTCAACCTCGTTACTGAGAAGTACTCTTTTCTCGTTCCCGTGATATGTGATCCCTTGTGAGCCAGTCACATGCTTGCAAGACAATTGGATGACATTCCACCGAGAGGGACCAGAGTATATCTATCCATCATATGGATGGACAAATCGCACTCTTGATCCATGTGTCTCAACCAATACTTTCTGAACACTCAATGCCACCTTTATAGCCACCCAGTTATGGTGTGGTGTTTGATGTCATCAAAGCATCCTTCCGATGATGGTGATAAGCATGATCTCATGGTCGAAGGAATTAGGTTACTATGTATCAGAAAGCATATAGCAATTGAACTATTAAAATGACTTGATCTTTATGCTACGCTTATATATAGGAGTATGTCCATCATATCATTCTCCTAACGATATGATCTTGTTGTTAATAACATCTCAATGTTCATGATAGAGAAACCACAATCATTTATTAACCAACAAGCTAGTATTATGAAGAGGCTTTACTAGGGACTTCAATTTAAGTTTACAAATCGCACAAGTATTATTGTTTCCTTGTTAATACTATTATAGCATGAATGTAAACATTTATCATAAACACAAAGATATAATAATAAATACATTTATTATTGCCTCTAGGGCATATCTCCAACAGTCTCCCACTTGCACTAGAGTCAACTAATCTAGATTACATGGTAATATACCGAACACCCATGGCAGTTTCGTGTTGGTCATGTTTTGCCCTCGGGAGAGGTTTAGTCAACAGATCTGCCACATTCAGATCTGTGTGTACTTTGCAAATCTTTATGTCACCATCTTGGACATGTTCTCGAATAGCGTGAAAACGTAGCTTGATGTGCTTCAGCTTCTTGTGTGACCTTGGTTCCTGCGCATTGGCTATGGCGCCCATGTTATCACAGTAGATAGACATTGGGTCCAGCGCACTTGGAACCACACCGAGCTCTGTAATGAACTCTTTCATCCATATCGCTTCTTCTGAAGCCTCCAAAGCAGCCATGTATTCCGATTCAGTTGAAGATCTCACCACAATGCTTTGCTTTGCACTCCTCCAGCTAACTGCTGCACCATTCAAAGTAAATACGTATCCAGATTGTGATTTAGAATCATCCGGATCGGTGTTCCAACTAGCATCGGTGTAACCATTAACAACGAGCTGTTCATCACCTCCATAAGAAAGAACCATATCCTTAGTTCTTCTCAAGTACTTAAGGATGTTTTTGACCGCTGTCCAATGATCCACTCCTGGATCACTTTGATACCTGCTAGTCAAACTAACAGCATATGCAATGTCGGGTCTAGTACATAGCATGGCATTCATTAGAGATCCTATGGCCGAGGCATAGGGAGTTTTACTCATCCTTTCTCTATCTTCTGCCGTTGTTGGACTTTGAGTTTTACTCAAGGCCGTATTGGGCAACATGGGAAAGAACCCTTTCTTGCTATCTTCCATTCCAAACCTCTTTAGAACTTTGTCCAAATATGTACTTTGTTACAATGATATTAGGCGTCTTGATCTATCTCTATAAATCTTTATGCCTAATATATTAGCTGCTTTGCCAAGATCTTTCATTGAAATACTATTATTCAAATATTCCTTGACACTATTAAGAAGGTCTACATCATTCCCAATCAACAATATGTCATCTACATATAGTATTATACATAAGTTTGTATAAAACCAAAACTTTTGATCACCTTATCAAAACGTTGATTCCAACTTCGGGATGCTTGCTTCAATCCATATATGGACCGTTGAAGTTTGCATACCTTGTCAGCATCTTTAGGATCGACAAAACCTTTGGGTTGCATCATATACAACTCTTCATCAATGTCTCCATTGAGGAACGCTGTTTTGACATCCATCTGCCATATCTCATAATCATAATATGCAGCGATTGCTAACATAATCCTCACAGACTTTAGCTTCGCTACTGGTGAGGAAGTCTCATTGTAGTCAACTCCTTGAATTTGTCGAAACCCTTTTGCGACAAGTCGAGCTTTATAGACAGTAACATTACCATCAGCATATGTTTTCTTCTTGAAAATCCATTTGTTCTCGACAGTCTTCCGGCCATCCGGTAAGTCCACCAAAGTCCATACTTGGTTTTCGTACATGGATCCAATCTCGGATTTCATGGCTTCTTGCCACTTATTGGAATCTGGGCTCATCATCGCTTCCTCATATGTCGCAGGGTCATCGGTGTTGTCCACCAACATGACACTCATAACGGAATCATACCAATCAGGAGTGGTACGAGTTCTCGTTGACCTGTGAGGCTCTGTAGCAACTACAACCGAAATTTCATGATCATCATCATTAGCTTCCTCTCTTATTGGTGCAGGCACCACAGGAACTTCTTCCGGTGCTGCGCTACTCGCAAGTTCGAGAGAATGTTCGACAACCTCATCGAGTTCTACTTTCCTTCCAGTCACTTCTTCCGAGAGAAATTCCTTCTCTAGAAAGGATCCATTCTTGGCAACAAAGACTTTGCCTTCAGATCTATGATAGAAGGTATACCCAATAGTTTCCTTTGGGTATCCTATGAAGATGCATTTTTCCGCTTTGGGTTCAAGATTGTCCGGCTGTAACTTCTTTACATAGGCTTCGCAACCCCAAACTTTAAGGAACGACAATTTAGGTTTCTTCCCAAACCATAATTCATACGGTGTCGTTTCAACGGATTTAGATGGTGCCCTATTTAAAGTGAATGCGGCTATTTCTAATGCATAACCCCAAAATGATAGCGGTAAATCTGTAAATGACATCATAGAACGAACCATATCTAAGAGAGTTTGATTACGACGTTCGGATACACCATTACGCTGTGGTGTTCCCGGCGGTGTCAATTGTGAAAGTATTCCGCATTTCTTCAAATGCTCGCCAAACTCGTAACTTAGATATTCACCTCCACGATCAGATCGTAGAAATTTAATCTTCTTGTTACGTTGATTCTCCACCTCACTTTGAAATTCCTTAAACTTCTCGGAAGTTTCGGACTTATGTTTCATGAAATAGATATACCCATATCTACTCAAGTCATCCGTGAAGGTAAGAACATAACGATAACCACCGCGCGATGCTACACTCATTGGACCACACACATCGGTATGTATGATTTCCAATAAATCCGTAGCTCGCTCCATCATACTAGAAAATGGAGTCTTAGTCATTTTACCCATCAGACATGCTTCGCATCTTTCAAGTGATTCAAAATCAAGTTATTCAAGAAGTCCATCGGAATGGAGTTTCTTCATACGCTTCACTCCAATGTGACCAAGACGACAATGCCACATATAGGTCGAGTTATCGCTCAATTTCAAACGTTTAGCCTCAATGTTATTAATATGTGTATTTCCACTATCGAGATTCAATAAGAATAGACCATCTATCAAAGGTGCATGTGCATAAAACATATTACTCATATAAATCGAACAACCATTATTCTCGGACTTAAACAAGTAACCGTCTCGCAATAAACAAGATCCCGATATAATGTTCATGCTTAACGCAGGCACCAAATAACAATTATTTAAGTATAAAACTAATCCCGATGGTAGATGAAGAGGTAGCGTGCCGACCGCGATCACATCAACCTTTGATCCATTTCCCACGCGCATCGTCGCTAGCTTCCGTTTATTCTGCAGCACCTGTTTCGAGTTACGAATATGAGCAACCGAGCCAGTATCAAATACCCAGGAACTACTACGAGTACTAGTGAGATACACATCAATAACATGTATATCGGATATACCTTTCTTCTTGATGTTGACGTTCTTCAAATCCGCCAAGTACTTTGGGCAATTCCGCTTCCAGTGACCTTCTCCGTTGTAGTAAAAGCACTCTATATCAGGCTTAGGTCCGGCCTTGGTCTTCTTCGTCGGTGCGGTAACTTTCTTACCACCCTTCTTGAAGTGTCCCTTTTGCTTAGACTTGCCTTTCTTGAATTTGGTGGTCTTATTGACCATCAACACTTGGTGCTCTTTCTTGATCTCCACTTCTGCAGATTTTAACATGGAGAAGAGTTCTGGCAACTGCTTGTTCATGCTTTGCATATTGTAGTTCATCACAAAGTTCTTGTAACTTGGTGGTAGTGATTGGAGGACACGGTAAATACCCAAAGCATTAGGAATCACTATACCCAAGCTTTGAAGTTTGTTTGCGTGCCCCGACATCTTAAGAACATGCTCACTGACGGAGCTGCCCTCTTCCATCTTGAAGTTAAAGAACTTTCCAGAAGCCTCATAGCTCTCAACTGCCGCGTGAGGCTCAAAAATCAATTTGAGTTCACGGACAATATCATGTGGGTCTGAATTCTCAAACCTTTTCTGAAGCTCCGATTCCAAACCATACAAGATAGCACACTGAACTGTGGAGTACTGATTCTTCCGAGCGAGGTAAACATTCTTTACTTCATCGGTAGCATCAGTGCAAAGGGTCACCCAAATGTGCATCCAAAGACATAGGTCAAATTACCAGCATTGAGGACAATCCTCAAATTGCGGAACCAATCCGCGAAGTTGCTTCCATTGTTTTTCAACTTTTCTTTCTCTAGGAATACATTAAAATTGATGGTAGGGGCCGCCATTGATCTACAACATATTTGCAATAGTTTAGACTAAGTTTATGACAAATTGAGTTCTAATTAATAGTTAAATTAATCTAGGTGAACTCCCACTCAAAACAATATCCCTCACATTGTTTTAGTGATCACACGAACCAAATCCACCACATCAAAACCGATCATCACGAGAGTTGATGTAGCTTATATGGCGAACAATCGACATGTTCATCATATCTACTATATGATTCATGCTTTACCTTTCGGTGATCCGTGTTCCGAGACCATGTCTGTACATGCTAGGCTCGTCAAGATCAAACCTTAGCTTCCGCATGAGCAAATCCGGCTTGCTCACGTTGTATACACTTGCAGAATCTAACACACCCGGTCATCACGTGGTGCTTTGAAACAACAAGCTTTAGCAACGGTGCTTACTAAGGATGAACACTTTAGAACTTGAAATTTATGTGCATGTGGGATCATCTTATAATGCTACCGTCGTTAACTAAGCAATACAAGATGCATAAAGTATTAACATCACATGCAATTCATAATATGTGATATGATATGGCCTTTCTTATTTGTGCTTCCGATCTCCATCTTCAAGCACGAACAAGATCTCCATCATCACCGGCATCGCATCAAGGTCAATGACGCTGCTCCATGGTTGTCGTCCACCAGCTTCAACTATTACAACTACTTTGAATAGACACGCGGGTCTTAACAAAATTTAAAGAAACAACCATATGGCTCCTGCCGGTTGCCAACTTACAATAAGGAACATTGCATACATCAAATATAATCACAATCATGGCCATATCACATCACAACACACCCCTGCAAAACAAAGTTAGACGCCTCTAATTTCTTTGCATGTTTTACGTGGTTTGGGGCTCTCATTAAGTGTCGATCTAACTTACGAACAAGAACCACAACGTTGATGTTTGAACTATCAAGTCCCCGTTGTAGATTGGATCTATACTATAATGGGAGAGACAGACACCCGCAAAGCCACTTATGCAATACAAGTTGCATGTTGAGCGTGGAGCAAGTCTCATGAACGATGTCATGTAAGGTTAGCCCGGGCCGCTTCATCCCATCATACCGCAAGATGCAAAGTACACAAGAAGCAATTGATAATAAAAGCACCACCGCCCACAATGACCATTGTGTTCTACTCGTGCAACAGATCTACATATAGACACGGCTCTGATACCACTGTAGGGGTTCGTAGCATGGAAAACAAAAAATTTCTACCGCATACAAACAAACAAGCCAAGATCTATCTACTAGATTGTAGCAACGAGTCGATAGAATAACTCACCCTCAAAGATTCCAAAGTGTTTAACGAGAGCGGATTCTCGTGGGTGATGTAGTCGTACTCTTCCCGATCTCAAGATCGTGTAGACGATCCTTCCGGCCTGCTCCGCAGCGCCCGCAGCGGGTCACATCGCTCGCAGACTGACTTAAGACCTTCCTCTCCCTTGTTCCAGCAGGCAGCGGAGGTTGTAGCACTCTCCTCGCGATTCCGGCAGCACGACGGCGTGGTACCGGAAGTAGAGGGGAGATCTCGCAGGGCTTCGCCTTAAGCCGGATCGAGTATGGTGGACTATGAGAGAGGCCTCGGTGATCTAGGGTTTAGACGTACCAAGGAGAGAGGGCTAGGCCGGCGGCTAGGGCTTGGGGAAGCCCAAGTCGGCGGCTAGGGTTTGCCCTAGGCGGCGGCAGCAGCAGGAGGTGGTGGCACCGGCGGCTTAGAGCTAGGGTTTGGAGAGGGCAAGGTGTGTTCTTGGAGGGATAGCCCTGCCCCTCCTTATATAGGTGGGAGGGCGCGGCCAAGGGGAGGGGAGTCCCTCCCCAACTCGGCTTCCAAGGCCGGCGGTGGAGGGAGAGGGACTTCCTCCCCAAGTAGGTTTCCTACTCTCCCTCCACCAAGCAAACTTGTCGTTTGACTTTTCAAATTGGCGTTTGACTTTTTCAAACTAGGATTTGATTTATCCCTTTATTTTGCTCAGCGATGACACCTAGTAAATGATGCAACCATTCCAACTTGTTATGACACATTCATGTACCCTTCCCCTCCGGAGTGCCGGACATTCCGGAACCTTCTAGAACATTCCCGATGAAAACACCGGAACCATTCTCCAACCCCGAAACAGGACTTTCCTTATATGAATCTTATTCTCCGGACCATTCTGAATCTCCTCGTGATATCTCGGATCCCATCCGAGACTCCGAACAACATTCGGTCTCTTACTCATCATTCCATAACTACTCAACAACGTTGAATCCTTAAGTGTGTCTCCCTACGGTTCGTGAATTATGCGGACATGATCGAGACACTTCTCTGAACAATAACCAATAGAGGAATCTGGAAATTCATATGGCTCCCACATATTTCTATGATTACTTTGCGATCGAATGGACCACTTACATACGATACCAATTTCCCTTTGTCTCACTGATAAGTACTCTTTTCTCGTTCCCGTGATATGTGATCCCTTGTGAGCCAGTCACATGCTTGCAAGCCAATTGGATGACATTCCATCGAGAGGGCCCAGAGTATATCTACCCGTCATATGGATGGACAAATCCCACTTTTGATCCATGTGTCTCAACCAATACTTTCTGAACACTCAATGCCACCTTTATAGCCACCTAGTTACGGTGTGGTGTTTGATGTCATCAAAGCATCCTTCCGGTGATGGTGATAAGCATGATCTCATGGTCGAAGGAATTAGGTTACTATGTATCAGAAAGCATATAGCAATTGAACTATTAAAATGACTTGATCTTTATTCTATGCTTATCTATAGGAGTATGTCCATCATATCATTCTCCTAACGATATGATCTTGTTGTTAATAACATCTCAATGTTCATGATAGAGAAACCACAATCATTTATTAACCAACAAGCTAGTATTATGAAGAGGCTTTACTAGGGACTTCAATTTAAGTTTACAAATCACACAAGTATTAATGTTTCCTTGTTATACTATTATAGCATGAATGTAAACATTTATCATAAACACAAAGATATAATAATAACTACATTTATTATTGCCTCTAGGGCATATCTCCAACATTTAATAGCTCACCACTGTCATTACTTAGTTAATGACAGTGAGTGTTGTGTGATGAAGTCACTGTATTAGTACTGTTGGCTTAAGAATTCATATATAGCTTGAGATCAAATGGTCTCTTACAATGAAGATATGTATATGGATTTTCCTGATTATGATTCATGTGATGTCAGGAAAATGATTTATAGTTGGTTGGTTGTATCTGTGAAGATTGGATGCTTAACCTGCTTAGTTTAGATCTGTTCTTGTGACACCATCCCTGTATGGCACACAAGATTAGATTCTATTACTTGGTTTGGTTTTGTTCAAACTTAACATTAGCTTGTCATTATAGATAAGTGGAATTCTCTTTCCTTGCATCCCTAGAACCCATGATGTTGGTCTGAGGTTTAGGGATTAAGCCTTTGTCTTGTTGTTTCTCATGGATTGGTTCTGGTAGTTATACCAGCTACTATTTCTTGAAACAAAGTTGGGGGAAATTGATTGTGGCTTGATAACTTATATAGATCCATAAGATTAAATTCTAAGGTTCTACTCCAATTGAAGAGATGTGCCTATAAGTTTTGATATTGGCTATATTCATTCTTGAATTGAAATATAGCTTGATAGCTTAAATCCATGATGTTGTCCTGAGATCTTAGTTGGATCTTTATAGTTTTCTGATTGCTTTTAGTGTTTTAAAACTTCAGTGGTGGATTCACCCCACTTGGGTGTTTTCTGAGAATATGAGTAAGAGACAAATCATGAATGCTTGTCTAATCTTAGACAGATAGATCATGTGATGGTCTGTTTTACTCACCACACTCATTTGATGTTGGGGTTGCCAGTGGTTGATCTTGTGGTAGCTTGATATGGTGCTCTCCTGGTATTTCCAGCTCTTAGGCTTGACCTTGATCTAGCCCTTCACCTCCTGGTCCTGATGGCTTGATCTTGTCCTTGCTATGCACCTGATCTACCCCCTCCTTATGTCACCATTTTGGTGATGTGATCCAGGGTTTTGATTGGTGTGATCTTGCTTGGCTTTGGCTTGGTTTAGCTAGGCTGCTGTTCTTGGTGTGTATGAACAAGAAAGTGGTGTGGGGTTGGCTTCCATGGCTGTGTTGATGGTTTTGTGTGATTGAGTTATTGCTGTGGTGCTGACGGCACACACCATGCAGTTTGGTGTGTGTGTGCTTCCTGTGTGTCTGCTGCACAACTTGTGGATATGTTCTGAATTTGAAAATTACTTTTATCAGGTTACCTTTTACTTGGATGGTGAAACTTGCCCCTCCTTGCTGTTCATTTGACTTGTGGCTTAAAATTATGAAAGATATATTCTTTCATATTGGTGAAACTTGCCCCTTTAAAAGAGTACTCAATGATGAAATCTTGAACAATGCACTTCACTGTCAATTCTGAGAGTAATATAATTTTAACCTTAACTTTCTTTCTTTTTGTTTGTGTTTGTTTTGTAGGTACCAGACTTGGAAACTCAAGATTTTAGTTTAGGTTTTCTTTTTCTTTGTATAAAAGTCATATGTAATATTTCTTTAGTTTTTTGTAATTTTATTTTTATCCTTTTGTAGTACTATTATTCAATAAAGAAATATTATTCTTATATTTAATTACTATTGTAAAGATTTTGCTCATTTCCATAAGTTACATTTTGTAACTCATTATTGAATGAAGTTTTGGAATATTCATTTTATTGATTATCTTCTTTCATTTAAAGTTTGAGTTATTATTTGTTAACTCTAAATTAAATCAAATACTCAAAAATCATTCAAAATCTTTTTGAATTATAATTCAAACACTCAAGTTTTAAATTCAAATTTAATTTCCCAAAACACTCTAAACCAGAAAGATCAAAGTCTATAACAATCATCCTTCAAGACTATACCTAAGCTAAAAGCATGAAAGCAACTTTGATCACTTTAGGTTTTTATTTGTCAAAACATTTACCCACATTTTCACAGATGAATGCATGCAATATCTCAAATTCCTAAGTCTACCCTTCGCTGGTTCCTAAATGCTGGGATGTTACAGTCACTTTGAGTGTTTCTAGTCCAAGATTTCAAATGGAAACATTTCCATTTCTTTTCACCCATTGCAAGAACAAGTAAAAGTGTGTCAAATCCCAGCTTTAAAACTTACAGAAACATTTGGCAACTTGATTCAAATGACAATTGAAAATTGAATCTATAACATATGTGAAGATCACTCATTTTCAAAACCTAACCAAACCAGTGCCCCTTGACCAATCCAACTAACCCAAGAATTCCTAGTATGTACCTAGCAAACCCACCAAGTTTGAATCCAAAATTAAAATTTGAATTTCTTTCGGAAATTTCATCAAACACCTTGTAATCAGCAAACAAACAAACATCAAACACTATTAGTAGCAGTAATTTTCACCAACCTTGTCCCCTCTCTAGCTCACTCTACACTCTTAGTAGATGATCAAACTAATCTAACTAGCCTTAGCATCACTGTGAGCATGCATAGCCATCAATGGTGACCATGTCGAGAGCACCCTTGCCACCCCCACGTCGCCAGCGAGCTTGGAGAAGCTCTAGCCTCACCAACTTTGTCTGGAGCACTAACCACCGTCCACCGCCACCCCCTGTCCAACGCTCGAGCCTTGCGATCCCCTGGACTACATGACAAGCTCGCGCACAACTTCTCTACATGCGTGTCGAGAGCGCGCTAGTGCACTGTAACATCCGTAAAATCATGTTTCAAACTCATGCATATCATCCATGCATCCATGATCATGTAGAGATCATTTCAAACAAATCATTTCAAAAATAGGAGCATATGAGCTCATTATTTTATGTGATCAGCATTTGAAACAAATGCTCCTCTCCAATGGGAGATTGTTGTTCAAAGAAACCAAACTTTGTTTTCTTATTGCTCTCAGGTTGTATTGCTAGATTGCTAGGATTTAAACCAAAGTTTCAAAACAAATATGATTTGAAAACCAATTTCAAAACCTATTCAAACTAGTGCCATGCTACTGCTTATTTTATTTTATTCCAAGTGACCAAGCCAATTCAAAATGACCACTTGGTTTTATGCCCAGAAATGTGACTGTTGCACACTACAAAAATCCTGAAAAGATTTGAATTCAAATAGATTTTGAAATCATTTGAATTTGATTCCTGAAATTGAAAACAGAAAAAGAAAAGGAGAAAAGAAATGGAAAAAGGCCAGCGCCACCTATCTAGCCCAACAACGGTTTCAGCCCACTAAGCCCACCCGGGTTCTCCCTCTCTCTCTCACTCGTGGACGAACCCACCAGGTCACTGACCACGCGACCCCACCTCCTCTCTGTTTTATTCGCTGACAAGTGGACCCTGCGACCACGTCGTCGTCGTCGTCAATCACGCGCGGCCGCGACGCTCGCTCCGCCGTTACCTCGCCATAGTCACTGCGGGCATAATTGCCATTGATTCTGCGCTTAATCGCCTCTCCCCTTCTGCCTATATAACCCCCTCTGCACCGCTGCCATTTCCCCTCACCTAGCGCCACCTCTCCGCCACCAGGCTGCCCGCAATCGCCCTCGCGCTGCCGCAGATAGACGCACTCCGGCGATGAATCTTGGTGAGTACTGACCGCCCCCAGCCTCTAGTTCAAACCATCGTGACTAGCACGACCTTGCGCGTTTACGGATGGCCTCTGTTTGCTTTCTGATGACCCAGAGCGACGTCTTCGTTCTCACCCGCGAGCACCTGAGCCGCCGCTTGACTCTGACGTGCGATTCAGGTAAAATGAGACCGCCCCTTGCCTCCCCTATGGTACTATCTTGATCGCCAGGCCCTTGCGCATCTCCTAAACCATCTGGCTTGTGCTAGGTCGACGCAGAGCCTCGGCAACATCTTCGACAGCAAGCATCTGACGCCGCCAGCAACTCCGACGAGCTCCCTCTACAGAGCGCCCCTTGACCAGCCGTCGCCAGGTTGAGCATCAGTGCATCGCTACGAGCCCAGTAAGCACCTCCGACGACCCTAGAACCCCCTGTAGCCGCCGCGCCGCCATAGTCAGAGTCGCTACCGCCAGTAGCCACCGCCAGCGCCGCCCATCTGTGGTCGCTTGATCCAGGACCGTTGGATCTAGATCCAGCGCGTATAATCAGATCACTTAACGAAACGGTATGGGTAGATCTGGGCCGTGCAGATTAAGTAGATCTAACGGCTCACAGACGCGATCCTGAGCGAACCGGTACGCGCCAATCAGAGCGTGACGCGTGGCCAGGAATTAGATTTAAAAACAGAATTTGAATGTATTAGTTGTTTGAATTTGTTTTAGCTATAACTTTTGATCCCCACGTTCAAATTTGACAAATTTTATATCATTTGAATCAGGAGAGCAAGCCCTTTCTATTTATGCAATGTGTTTAATGTTTTGCTTCTGTTAAAATGGTTTTATTTATAGAAACATGTGTAGGGCTATTTTGAGTATATGAATTGTTTGAGAAATGTTTTAAGGGTTAAATAAATGTTGTTTGGCAAGTTTTGAACTTCTTTATGAACCAGTATTGTACACTTGCTTTGTTGAGTTTTTAAAATCATCACATATCATATTGCATCCATTCATATATTTTTGTTTGTATATATTTTGTATGTGATTTGTTGCTATGATTTTATGTGTAGATTTTGGTGCCAATAGTGATTGTGATTGTGAGGAGTGTAGCTACTCTCCAAACTACCAAGGAAAGTGGTGCTTCATGATATTTTTATCCCTATGTTTTCTACTAAGCATTAGAAATATTTTGCTAGTCTTGCATTTTATATTTTGCTTATATGCCATGTTGGGAAATCCTAGTAGTTGTAGAATTGCTAGGAAAATTTCTAAGTTAAGATGCTTATCTATGCCATGCTTAGCCTAGCTAGTAGCAACCAAGGGTGGTGAAAATATACATGCTATGATAAAAATATTTATATGTCTTTGGACTTGTGTTTTGCCTAATAAAACAACTAAGTAAATGAAACACCTGGGTGGAATGGAAGGAATGGTTTATGTTGAGTGGTTACACAAGGCCCATTTCTATGGTTTACCTTGTGTATCTCACTTGTGGAAAGCCACCCAGGAACAAAGAGATTTTAGAGGCCAAATGTTAAGAAGCTTCTAGTGCAGCCACTTGGCAATATGGGCTCTTCCAGGATCACATAGGTTGCTAGAACTTAGCCATTTGGACAATTGGTGGTAGTGGGATGATAGGTTGGAACGCATCCATTTGGTCTAAGGGAAGGCTTCTGAAAGGTCCTGTCTTGGTGAAAATCAAGGCTTGTGGGGAAAGTGCACAACCTCTGCAGATGGAAGAATCTAAGTACTTAGCCATGTCCCTGGAAAAGGACAACTTGAGCATCAAGACATGGAAGCTATCAAGAATCTCCTCATCCTAATTTCTAAGTAAAACATGTGGGTGAACAAGGGTAAAGGACTCCAATGTCTATTGGTGGTTCCTTGGGAAAAGCTTTGACAAAGAAAAACTTAGTGTTTTCAACTAATAGGCAAAACCTATTTTGAGCAAAGCAAACCTAAGTTACACTTAGCCAAGTTGCATATAGCATCTAGTCCACCAAAATTATACTAAGGTATCACTTGCCAATACTATTCCAATGTATTGACCCACTGTGGCTGTAACTTGTGATGTTGCAGGTTACTCTGATGAGGATTAGGAGTCATGAGTCTACACTCAACATGTCTGCCTGTGGAACATGAAGATGAAGACTTTTATCTATTTACTCATTTAAACTCTTGTAATAGGCCTGTGGCCATGGAGTTGTAAAGACTATGTTGTCTCTGGAATGACTGTAATAATGACCTTTGTTTCTCTGTACTTCATCTTAAATTGTGGATTCTAGCATTGATCCAGGGACTAGCATTGCAATCACAGGGATCCTTTTCCTTTATAAAGGAGGGATCTTACATGCACCATCAGCGACACAAGCCCACAGACCGTGCGCCGCCCTTTCCGCTTGCGTGCATTATCTCCAGCACCCCAGCCACCCGCCAGACAACCCTGTTTGCCGCCACGCGGACCATGGACGATGTGCGCCATTAAACTTGTCGTCGGACCCGCCCAGAGCGCCGCGACGTTTCGACCGTTCCTTACCTCCCCACGCCTCGCCATAAAGCCGTTGAGCTTTGCCAGGAGGCAACGCACCGTCCCCTATCGTTGCCCATGCCAATAGCGCGTTGTGCCGACAACCACGACAAGGTCCACCCGCGCCCGTCGGTCCCCTTCAGGCACTATAAAAGGAGGCCACCCCCGTTCGATTTGAGCACACCATCTCACTTCCCACCTCTCACTGATCACACCCACTCACCCCTAGAGCAAGGTGAGCACCAGGTGGCTAGAATTTCACCAAAGTTTGCCGCTGCAGAGGCGGACAGGCACCATCGATTGGAGCCGCCCCAGGAGGAGCTGCCGGTACCAGGAGGATCACCATCGTTGACTTCGTCGTTCGCCCCCATCGCCGACCATCGCCGGAGCCCCGGTGAGCCCACGTCGATCCCCACTGGCCGCGCTAGGGTTCAACCTCGCCGTGTCCTGTTCAGGCG
Source organism: Avena insularis (assembly GCA_023614405.1). Taxonomy (NCBI): domain Eukaryota; kingdom Viridiplantae; phylum Streptophyta; class Magnoliopsida; order Poales; family Poaceae; genus Avena; species Avena insularis. The sequence continues at coordinate 96,625,142 of CM042691.1, forward strand.
TGGATGATGAACCACAACCGTAGGATTAGAACTAGATCGAACGGCCTAGATCACCCTATACCGCTTTGCCACTCTCTGTCTCACTGATGAGTGGAGACAGTCACTTAATCAGCCCGCGCACGCGCTGTGCGTAGTGGGCCGGCCCAGTTAAACCTCCCGCGCGACCCAGCAATTTAAACTTAGGTTTATTCATTTAGTTTCAAAATCAGTGTTGTACCTAGATTCAAAAATCAACCCAGCTCGATTCACTGAAGCAAAATGCATGAAACCAATTTTGTTTGAAAGGTACTAGAGAGCTTAATCCAAGCCCGTTGGATTCGAACCAATTGGAGTTGTAGATCAACCATGGTAACAATAACAAGGCAGAAGCTTTTCTGCATTCAAACATTTTTCAAAATTCAACCATGAAAGCTTTTGAGTTGATTCCAACTCTCAAAAATCACATTTAACCATAAGTTTCAGAATAATGATCAAGTAATAAAATAATGCCCCATGGGACATTCTAGTCATTTTATTTAATCAAAATAAAAGAATTAAAATTTATTAAATTGTGACACCACTTTAAATCACATTCCAAAGTACTGAAATATGTGGTGATGACATGTGTCACCATGATCCCATGTTTTAGTTGGAGAATATTAAATCTTAAGTAGTTTTTCAATGAGTAGAAATTACTTTTCTAAAATAAAATAAATAAGACAAGTCCTTTAATCTTTGTGATAATAGTGATGATGCTAGATCATCTAGTGTGACCCTTTGTGTGCTAAATAGAGTAGTTAAGAATTGTGTGGTGATTGTGTACCTCGTATTTGTTTATAGACGCTAGTACCGACCAAGGATACGAGGATGAAGGATGATACTACAAGGAATAAGCCGAGGAAAACTTCAACCAGTGCTCTGCATAAGGCAAGCTATTGACTTTGCAAGCCTATACTTGCAATCTTACAAGCCTTACTTTATAAGTTGACCTAGCAAGCTTACACCTTGATGACACACCATCCTAGTTTTACTTGCAAGCTTAGTATTTTATATCTTTATCAAAGCTTTCTATCAAAAGTTTACTTAGTGGCTTGTAGATTTCAGAAAGATATTTAAAGGTAGCATAAAGAGCATAAAACTTGGCCTAAGTTAGATAATCTTGATGTCATCCTGAGGCATGAGACTGAACTTAGATAAGATACACTTGCTTATCACCCCTCATTAGTGTTTATCCCCCAGTTATAGATGCTAGTGCTAAGCATAAAACTTGATCAACTTTAGATGGGAATACTTGGTGAAAATGGTTATGAAAACCTTAGAATTATAAGTCATTCTACTGAAATATTTTGACATGTGTTCTTGAACACCAGATGATTTTGAGGATGATGTGAAGGCATGAGCCTTAGCCCTTTATAAAACTGATGGTTGTCTGGATGCGATACAATTCCAATTTTACCGTACAACCACAATACCCGAAAATTGGGTAGGGCTTGACTGGAAATTTATATACCTTAGTATGGGTTCCCGTGTGACCAAGGTTTGAGCTGAGGCTACCTTGTGAAGATTGTCCACCTGTGCAGGTCCCAAGATGACAGTTGGTCATGGTTGGGAGGCCAAACTCATAGGAGAGGTTTCTATACTAGGGCGTGTAATTGAAAGGTTAGGATTGATTATCCGCATACTAAGTATGGTAAATTCAGGATTGTTCCTGACGGATGTATTGAATGTTGTGGTGAAAGTGTACCACCTCTGTAGAGTGTCAAACTATTTGAATAGCCGCGTCCGCGGTTATGGGCAGTTGGAGTGGCCATACTGTTCCGTCGTCAGATGTTTCCAAAATGACTTATGAAATGATTTATGACTTTGACTTGACCACAACAGAGTTGTGACATGAAATTCAAGTTCCCACTTAGGTGTTACAAAACTTTCAATTAGCTTTCTTGCTTCTGAACTTAGTAGAGGTAAATCTGGCTTTTTGCAAAACAATCTAGAGCTTAGTATCCTATTCAAAACAACTCCACTTGTTAGTATTAGTTTACGAGTACTTAAAGAGTACTCATGGCTTTGTCCCTAGCTATTCCCGTGGCCAGACTATGAAGAGGACTATCAGGAGGATGGACAGCAGAAAGGTAATGACAATTAGGATCATTTCCCATTATCAGCATTGCCTGTGACCATGAATATGGAGCCTCGCCTACGCTATCATTATTATTACATTATTTCGCTGCTTGATTGTATTACGACTGGATCTTGTGATCCTTATTTGTTGTAAGACCTTATGTATGGTTTGTAATAGATGATGTACTTTGATATCTAATTTGTTATGTCTCGCAAAAATGGTAATCCTGGGATTGTGATGTATGGCATAACAGGCATCTGGGATTAAAAATCCGGGTGTTGACACTGGTGGCCTCCCGCATGCGCCGGCTGGGGCTTCCTTCGGGCTCCATGGTTACGTCTGCCAGCTCATCGTTGCCGCAGGCGAACAAGTTTCCCCCTTCCGCCTTGGCATAGCGACCGGCCACCATGAAGAGATCAGCACCCACTGAAAGGTTTTCTTTGTGGTGTCCAATCTTGTTGACCACCTAGGCATCAGTGCCCCTTCGGTGAAAGCTGCGATGACCTCTGCGTCGGAGGTGCCAGTGACTCTGACAAGGGTTTGGGCAAAGCGATGTAGATACTTGCTCAGGATCTTGCCTGGGCCCTGGCGGACCCTCCTGAGGTCCTCACTAGTGCACACTGGCATGTCCGTGTCTTCGAACTTGGCGACAAAGAGACTACAGAGCTCAGACCGTGAGCCAAGAGATCCCTCGGGGAGGTTCAACGGCCAAGTGTGGGCCTCTCCTGCCACGCCCATGGGGAATCCAGTTGGCAAAGACGCAGTCATCGCCTCCCGCCGCCTCGAATCCCATGGAATATAGCTGTAGGTACTCTGTGGGGTTGGTGGCGCCATCGTAGCGCGGTGGAATCTCCGGCTTGAACTTTGGTGGCCAAAACACCTTGTGGAGGTGTTTGGCCAGGGTGGGGCAGCTGGAGCAGCGGGTCTCCATGCCGCCAGCCAGGCCTACCATGTTCTGAATCCCTACAGCCGAGATGGCCTGGAGAATCTAGGTTTCGCGGCCCCGACGCCTTGCTAGCGTCGCCCCTGCATCCTCCATCGAACGGGCGACCTTGGCCTAGCCTCTCGAGCACCCGGGTCCACCGCGGAGTGGAGGTGGTGGGGGCGCGCCATGAGCTATGTTACCCGGTCATGCTTCCATTCCCTCGGGTCTATCCCAAGCAACATCCATCAGGCCCGCAAGGCGGGCCTTCCACTCCTCCCCCGTGCCCTTGGTGGGTGAGTAGTGGAGGAGCTCCTTATCCCTAAGGCACGCCGTCTCCAAGGTGGGTAGGGTGTGGCGCGCATGAGTCGGAGTGGTGCTTGAAGTGGAGTTATCCCCGCTCGCTTCCGCGGAAGGCGTGGCAGGGAGCTGTCGCTGTCTCCAAAGCAGGGCATGAGTGTGGGGGCGGCATGGCGCGAACCCCCGAGCATTTTCTCTTTCTCCCGCCAGGAGAGGTTGTCGCAAGGCTTGCTGTGTGCGACCATGTCGATGCCGCCAGCCGGAGTCCCTCGGCATGCCTCAGCCCCTACCTGGCATGCAAAATGTCAGAGATTTGTCCCGCAAAAGAACTAGGGTCCAACGATCCCTTGGTTCGAGAGGGGGCTGAACACGCAGCTCCAAGGAACCTCGACGATGGTGGTGACGGCAGAGCAAGCACACGACAAAAATATGACACGGGTTTTTTACCCAGGTTCAGGACACTCATGAGGAGGTAAATCTCCTACTCCTGCTTTGTTGTAATGATCGCTTGCTTAACGAGGGTACAATGGAGAATGTATGTCTAGGGTTTAGATCACAAGGGATTGATAAGTTCTAAGGTAGGAGGAGGGTCACTTATATAGGGCGACTTCGGGCCTCTGCCCCCAAACATTGGGCGGGAAGGGCTACTGTATCACTGTCTGTGGCATGAAAGGTTTGTCTACTCTTGTCTTCTTGTGGCCGCCCGCCAGCTGTGGTACCAAGGTGGTGGATGGTCGCCCTACTGTATCGCTGCTCCACCCTACCGACCCTGGCTTCTCTGCACCAATGCATCACGTCAGGCACCGTCATCTCCCTACATCATCTCCTCCCCATTTGCACCAAAGGGGGAGCATAGCATCTTGCTTTCCCGAGGCGGACTGGTCCTTGCATGGACTACCCATTGGTTTGTCGCCTAGCGCGTTGCACTCTGAGTTGCAAGGCCACCCCTTGCGAGGCCTCACCCCAAGGGCCTCGGTGGAAGACGTGGTCGACCTTGGAGGTGGTGTGTGCTCTATGTTCTCTCTATGCCCATGCAAGGGTTGCACTCCTCGCGAGCCCCGCCAGGGTACGACCGGTGGGTCGGGTGCCTCGACGGTACGAGGTACCCCCAGTGCCATTAGTCTGACAAGCTTGACTTGAATACTTTGCATAATCACTTATTTTTTGATACTCTATCTCATTTTAGGTGTGGGCATGGAGATAGGGAAGTGCGGTCCTAATCTATTGGGCTATCCCTGCACCCATAATGCCAACATTAAGAAAATCAATTTTCTTAATATCATTTTGTGATATGTGAGCTTCATGGATGAGTAGTGGCTGTGAACCCAAGAATAAATCTTTGTGGTGTCATGCCACACACTCTTACATGGTGGCCTCATCCACTGCCCTCTTCTTTGTAAATAGTTGGTTGTTGGTATGTTTGCATCAGAGTTTAATTGGAATTTATTTGGATTTTTCTAGGTCTTGGTTCTCTCCGAGTGGTTTCTCAATCCCATACATGTTCTCATCCCAAAACTTGCTCATCTTGCCACACATTTGTCCAACAAACTTCTTTCTGGCGTTTTTGGTCGAAGGGGCCAGACAGTCCGGTGTGTACAAACCGGAGTCTCTGACAGGACCAGAAACTCCGTTGTGTATAATTCGGAATTTCCGGCTGGCCTAGACACTCCGGCATGTTGCACCCGAATAGTCCATCCAAGGCGGTTTCAAACTCAGGATTTAGGGAGCTAGGTGAAGTGAACAATTTAGTCCTTTTTCTTCCCCCGACTCCTTCTTCCTCTCAACCCGACGCCCTTCCTCCAGGGATGTCGACGAGTGGGCTTCTCTGCCTCGGATCTTGCCGCTGCCCCCGGCGAACACCTCCCCTCCACCACTTGGACCCCTTCCCCACCGGTGGATCTTGCCATGGACACTTGTGTTTGCCTTCCTCTCTCTCCTTATCTAGGCTAACCCTAGATGAATTTTTTAGGGCTTGTAAATACTAGAATCCATGCCTCTATCTTCCTAGCATGCAATGTATCCCCTAGTAGCTATCTTAGAAACACCGATCCGCTCCAATTCATCTTCCCTGCACTGCCCCAAAAACACCAAGTCATCTGGATGGAGTCTCCGGCGCATATGTGCCAGACATTTCGGCCCAGCCAGAATATCTGGTGCATACGCGCCAGAATGTGTGGTGCCTACGGAGACTCCAGGGTGTTTTCCTAGACAATCTGGCAAAGCTCAGTCATTTCAGTTCAATTTTTTTGGAAGCTGCTATCCTTTTGGCAATTTCTAGACAAATGTGCTTACCGCCATGCTACCTCCCTCCTCTATTCTCACGGGTGGTTCTCGTCCTCACCAATCTCGGGCCAGTCAAAAGGCTCGTCATTGTCCTCACAAGTTCCAATATGGTGAATAGCATGGTATACATGTTGATCCAGTCGTGGTTAGACAGTTAGCATGAGATCATGTTGCAGCAAAGCAATAGAGGATCAAGAAATAGAAAATGGATAAAGCCAAGTGGATGAATTTTGAGACTCTGACCACATTGGCTGATTTGAGCACTGAGGATTTTGTGATGAGGATTCAACAGTTCTATGCTCTGCCCCACACCTCCCCTAATGGTCGTTTCTAGAGGAATGAGCAAGTGCTTCTCTATTCCGAGGTGTTTTGTTCTGTTAGGAATCCTATTTGTCCTATGAAGTGGTTGGAGGTTGAGAAGCTGCGGGCTTTTGAATATATCTAGGATACTCTATGTGTGACCAATAAGATGGGGTTGCACAATGATGGCCCCAATATTTGCCATCTTCCATCATGTTTAAACATTTTTTTAGTCAAGCAATTGACAAGAAACTCTCAATCCTTCCCACTAATGACTAATAATTGCAAAGATATGCAAAACCTTGATTTGGGTTTTAAAGCGAAATTAGGAGTCATAATTAAGGATTTTGAGGAAGTCTACATGGCCAAGTGATCAGGAAGCTAATTCTAAGCGTTATTGGCTTAACGACCATAGGTACGGGCAGGCCCGCCCGTGCCACCTGCCTATACCACGTGGAGGAGGCTCCATCTCGTCAAACCATACAACTTTCATGAAGATGCCTATATATTTTGAGGCTCTAGCCACCGGGTAGAGGGCCTCCATTCTCAGATTTCATCACAACACCACAAAAGGAGATCCACACCATTGTTCATCCATTTTTCATCCATCCCCTCCACTAGCCATAGCCATTTCTTTGTACTTTATATCTCCTTATGATTCGGCGACCATTGTAAGAATATTTGATTTCAATATAAGTATTTTGCACAATGTTTTCTATCCTAGATCTATTTGTTATGAGTGAGTAGTCCTCACAGGCTGTGTGTAGGGGAGAAACCCGGCAGCAATTATGTGCATCAAATCTTGGGAGTATTGTATTTTGTTTGGAATTGAGATTTGTATGTTTTGTTTCTTTGTCTCTTGTCTCAATATGTGGACTTGTAGGTACCCAAGATCACATAGATTGATAAAGGCTTAAGGTGAGATGCTTGGCTAGCGGCAATCTCATAGGAACCTCGGTGATAGAAAGGGTAGTACGGTCTTCACTTAGAGACCCATTTGGGATCACAACAACATCACCGCTTAATGCTTTAATCTGCGTTCTACACTTAATAATCGTGTGTAGTATGTTGCTTCGGTGTGCACTCAGTTGGATTAAAAGACTATTGATATGCCCGCTGCATCACATGGGCTCTAGTATATTAGGATGTGTTGCCCACAAAATATTATCTCGATTCAACCATTACACATGACTAATCTTATTATTATATTTTATCCCATATGATGTGCAGTTGCAGGTGGATCTTCAACCCTAGCCTATCTCCATCCATTGATTCAACACACTATAAAAGTGAACTAGATTGGTCCGGTAAACTAAGGTAAAACAAAGAAACAAAGTCTTGTAGATGTGTCATTTTTATTTCCTTTTAGCATTGCTTTCCAAGGTTCGGTTAAACCTAGTTCTTCTAGGGAAAAAGCTATTATACTACATCCATGAATCTGGATCGAAGGTATCAACCTTAGCCAAGTCTGGTAAAGTAGCTGAGAGACAAGCTAGGTATGACCATGGAGGCTTAGTTGGGTAAAGTAGCTGAGAGACAAGCTCTCATATTAGCAAATTTTGCTAGAAAACCCGAGACAAGTCCAGTAGAAGACCTGAAGATGATGAGAATAGTAACCAATGAAGAGAAACCCGAAGAGCTTGATTATAGCAATGCGCCAACACTAGAATATACCGTGGAAGATCTATTGAAGATGATCACCATAAAGAATCCCAGGATAGAACAAGGTAACGATGCTATGTACCAACAATTTATACAACAAGTAGCTTATAAAGTTCGTGAGTTAGAGATGGAGTATAAAAGACTAGCTAATAAGCTTGCTGCTAAGCTAGATGATATATTTGAGCCCACTATTAAGGTTAAGTTGGGAGTCAATGAGATATCCGCACTTTGTGATCTTGGTGCGAGCGTCTCAACAATTTCCAAAAGCTTATGTGATAAGTTAAACTTGGGGCCATTCATTACTACTTAACTAATACTCCACCTAGCGGATTCAACTTGTAAACAAGCTATTGGGATAAAAGAAAAAATAGTTGTTGAAATTAAAGGTATTCCAGCTATTATGATCTTGTTATTATGGACATGACTGAAGATCCCATAGCACCTATAATTTTAGGTAGGCCATTCCTAAGAACTATTAAATCTTTGATAAATTTACATGAGGGAAATGTGAGAATAGGGCTACCATCTAGATATCCTTTTCTAGTACACTACCCTAGGAAAAAGAAGGCCAAGACTAATGATGATGATAGTATAATTACTTTAAAAGCCAACTATTTCAGAGTGGATATTCCAATCCTTAAACCTAAATGATTGCCATCAGGGTCAGGCTAATTGATCGTAACTAGAAGCGCGTCATGGGAGGCAACCCATGTGAAATGAAATTTTACTTTTGTGTTTGTCTTGTTAACTTTTTTTTGTTTTTTAATAAAGAGGCTTCAAGAAGACCTTTCGACAGAGGAGAATAAATAAGGTAAGCCTCGATCTTTTATTTTACTAACACATGGCCAAAGAGTATTGCTGAATTTTTATGAAGTATGTTTGCTATTATTTTGACTTATTATGAGATGTGCAAAGGAGCACGGAGTTACTAATCAAATTCTTGAAGTTTTGTAGCTCACCAGGCACTTAACAACCAGTGGTACTGCTGGAGAGGCCCGTACCATGTGCCCGTACCACCTCTAGTCACAGAAAAATAGAAACTTTGATTTTTGCCGAAGGAAATAGTGTCTCCGATGACCACTAGTACGGTCGGACGGACCCGTATGTCCCTCTCGTACCGTACCCTAGGGAAAAACATCATATTTCAAGCGAGCATTGCAGTAGACATAACGACCAGCAGTACGAGCGTGCACAACCTACCGCGCACCCATACCAAATGCACCGCTAGGGAGGAGCCATCACCCCCAAGGTAAGTCACCCGATACGAGCGTGCTCCGACTGTACCACCCACCCGTACCATTTACGCAGCCTCCATAAGCACCCCGAGGAGATAACCTAAAAATCCCCAAAAATCAATCTCTCTTTCTTCTTCCTCCAAACTTCAAACCACCTCCATTTTTTTTGAGGGTAATAACAGTAGGAAAGGCTCCTACTGCCTCATTTTCATTAATAATGGGTCAGACTCTGTAAAGTTACATATTTACACAAAGACAGAGGAGGGGGGAGAGTCTCTAAAAAGTCAGAATAAATAAATCTAGGAAATACAAGAAGGTTTACAAACTATGAATAATGATCTTGATAAGTGGATGTAGCTCCTCTTTAGTCCTATGAATCAGCAATGACAGATCAGTAGCTAATCTTGACTTCCAAGCCTGAACTGAGGGTTGTATGTTATTAAACCAGAGATTGTTTCTCTCTTTCCAGATGTTCCAAGAATCCAGCAAGGTGATTTCCATAAACAGTTTTTTATTCCAGCTCTTTTTTCCTTGCTCAATGATCTGGAGTCTAGAGTTAGTCATAGCCCAAGAGATGTTAATTGAACTCCAGCAATCTTGGCTAAATGGGCAATGAAAAAACAAGTGTTCAATTGTTTCCTCAGTATTGTGATTACACATAAAACAGTCATATCCAGTCCCCAATGCATAATGTCTTCTTCTTAACATGTTTCTTGTATTCAATCTGTCAGACAGAATCAACCACCCAAAGAACTTCACTTTTGCAGTGCACTTCGATTTCCACAGCCATTTAAGGGATATGTGTGGATTTATATTTCTGAAATTGTATTGATAATATTTGCTGGAAGTGAATTCTTTGTCCCCCCAAACATAGCTCCAAGTGTCATGTGAATGTTCTCTTAGTTCAATTTCTCTACAGCTGTTCTGAATGTCTCTCAATTCAGCTAGTGCTTCAGGTGATAAAGGGAGATAGAAAATTTGTGTCAAACTATCAGCTGTGAGAAACTCCTGTGCAGAGATATCTTCCTTCCTAACATAGGAGTAAATGGTTGGGTGACTCTCTTCTAGGATAGTTGCAGACCATTGATCCTTCCAAAACAGTGTGGTAGCCCCATTACCAATAGAGCTTTTAGCTATTCCTCTGAATAAATGTGAAAGCCTAGAAACATCTCTCCACCAGAAGGAGCCACAAGGTCCAGAAGCATGAGGAACAATGTTGTTGTAATATGCATTCCATACTAGGGAGACCCAAGGTGTGTCATCCTTATTATAGAACTTATGCAGGAATTCAAGCAACAGACCTTCATTCTGAATTTTAAGGTTGAGAATGCCAACACCTCCTCTACATTTTGGCCTACAAATCATATCCCAAGCAGCTAAAGAATTACATTTTCCCCCACTTCAGTTTTCTTGTTCCATAAACAGTGTCTCTGAATTTTTTCTATATGCCCCACAATCTTCTCTGGCAGTTTGATTGCACACATTGTGAAAGTTGCAATTGAAGCCAGTAAAGAATTAATCACAGTAACTCTCCCACTATAAGACATCATCATGAATGAAGCAGAAACCTTTCTTTCAACTCTGTCAATCAGTGGCATAAGATCATAAACAGTGGGTTTAGTGGTGCCAAGAGGAAGCCCCAAATAAGTGAAAGGCATTTTGGCAATTGCACATCCCAATAAATCTGCAATTTCCTAAGAGAAGTTATCAGCCGAATTTATTGGTATTAGGTGTGACTTATGAAAATTAATTTGTAAACCAGTAGAAACAGCATAGTTCTGAAGAATCCCTTTCATTATCTCAGATTTGATCTTTATGTCCGCTTGCATTATAATCAAAGTGTCATCTGCATATTGAACCACTGGAAATCCTGTCCAAAATCGGGGAGAAAGGGGCCCGAGTATGTTGTCTCTGAATGCCTTATTGATTGCAGATTGTAGTAAATCAGCAAGAAGCACAAAAATAAGGGGACAGAGGGTCTCCTTGTCTAACTCCTCTTTGCAATGAAATTGCCTCCAGTACTCCATTGAGCAAAACAGCGTACATTCCATTACCAAAATAGTTTCAATCCATTTCAACCACTTATCATCAAAACCCATCTGTTTCAATTTTCACCATAGCCATATGATCAATGGTATCAAAAGCTTTGGCAAAGTCCAACTTGAGTAAAATAATCTCTTTCTTAGAAGCTTCACATTGATATAAAAATTCAAATGCCCAAGCAAGGCAATCCTGAATGTTTCTGCCTTTTAAAAAACCATATTGATTTCTATGAATAATCTTCAATATAACCTTCTGTAGCCTATTAGCCAAGATCTTTGTTATAAGCTTAAGAACACAATTAAGGTGGTTATTGGCCTGAAATCATTGATAGATTCAGGTGATCCTATCTTTGAAATGAGTGTAATATGACCCATATTTATACTTTCTAGATTCAGATCTCCTTCATAGAATTGGAAACATAAAGAATAGATGTCTTCCTTGATGATGTGCCAACATGTTTTTAGGAAGAGACCATTAAAACCATCTGGACCTGGGGCTTTATCACTTGGCATCTCCTTCACCACCTTGTCAATTTCCTCTTTAGTAAATGGTAAGGATAAAACCTCAAGGCCCTCAGTTGGAGTAATCAGATGTTGAAGATTAAAAAGCATCTCAGGCTGTGTAGATGTGCCCAGTCTTTCTTTATAGGCTTGATAAATAGCATTTTCTTTATCAGCATGCTCAATAACAAAAGAACCATCTAAGAGTTTGAGTGAGGCAATATTATTCTTTCTATATCTTTCAGTAGCAAAATTATGAAAGAATTTTGTGTTTTCGTCTCCAAACTTTGTCCATCTAACTGTGCATCTTTTCTTCCAATAAGCATTCTGGTATTGTAAAAGTCTTACAAGGTGAGCTTTTAGAATTCTCCTGAAATTTGCTTCCTGACAGAATAAAGGCCTTTTGTCCTCCAGATTATCAAGTTCAGAGAGGACTTTATTGGTATTTGCAATACAAGTGGACAACTTTGAGATTGATTTGCTCCAAAATTTCAAGTCATATCTCAGCTTTTTTAGCTTTGCATTAAGATTTGCAGGACTGTTGGTTTTGTGAGTTGGCTTACTCCAGCATTTTGCAAACACTTCCAGAAATCCAGGATGAGCAACCCAAAAGTTTTCAAATCTAAAAATCCTACTACCAGGGATCTTAGTCTGAATAGAAACAACACAGGGAGTGTGATCAGAGGTTGGTTTGCCTTGTGTAGAAACAACTGTGTTAGGAAAACTAGTTGTCCAGTGAATGGAGGTGAAAAACCAATCAAGTTGCTCTAACAGAGGATCTTGTTGCATGTTACTCCATGTATATTTTCTTCCTTTAATTGGCAATTCAGTGAGATGTTGTTCTCTAATGAAATCATTAAAGATGAGCATGTCATTAACATTCCCCCCAAGTTTATTCCTATTTTCAGGGGACCTAATAAAATTAAAGTCCCCCATTAGGATCCAATCTTCATCATCAGGAATATGCACCTCAAACATCCACTCAATAAATTTTTCCCTCAATTCACCATTACAAGGGCCATAAATGTTAATTAAGGTCCAAGACTGGCCAGAATGTGAGGAAGTGAAATGAACAGAGAGAGCAAACTTTTCACAATGCATGACCATTCCAGAGAATATTGAACTATTCCATATAATAATGAGGCCACCAGAAGCCCCCATAGAAGGCACAAAGACAAACTCATCAAAATTTGCTGGGCAACAAGATTTAATAAACTGCAGATCAAAATCCTCCTTCTTTGTTTCTTGCAGGCAAATAACTGAACATCCACTAACTTTAATAGCATTCATTAAGGCTAATTGTTTTTCTCTAGCATTAAGCCCTCTGATATTCCAGCACAAAATAACCCATTGTTTAAGTGACATTATTACAACTCAAAAGTAAAGAGACCAAAGTAAAAAATAGACAGGAACTAGGCACTGTCAGCATTTTCCTTCTCCTGCCAGCCTTCCATAAGCTTCAGAGGAGTGAGATCTTCCTGAGGCACCCCACAAAGAGATATTCCAATAGACTGGAGGACAAAGATTGTTGTTGCAAGGAGAGTCCTATCAGAGATCATGCCACCCTGATCAGGATTTATCTGAGCAAGTTCATCAGTGACTTCAACAGCCTTAACCTCAGGAATCTTCCTTTGCTTCACTTTAGATTTAGTGGTCTTGGAGTCACAAATGATTTTAGGCTTAAATCCCCTGTATCTAGTAGACCTTGAGCTTCTTCTGACTTGATTAGTAGAGATAGGTGTCCCAAAGTAAACCACATCAGTATCATCCAACTCAGGAATCTTCCTTTTGACACCAGCTTGAGTAAAATCAGGATACCCCAAAGTTCTGTTATAGATCATTTCCTGCTTCTTCCTTGAATGAAGCAATAGCTCCCATTCATCTACCAACTCAAACTGCAGAAACTTTGGCATAGGAAGAGTGAAAGAAAGGATCTTGGCATTATCCAGAGCAAAGTTAGGGAAGCAAAACTCCTTAAAAGCAGAATTAGCAAAGTTCCTTGTCATCCAGATTTCAGAACTGACATCCAAGAGATGGTCATCAACCAGAGCAAAGTTGATAGATAAAGTGGTGTCAACCTGCATCAAATCTAAACCAGAGGAATTTCCATCAGAAGCATCAGAAATACTCTCATGCCAAGCTTGCATAGGACTGTCCTGGACATTGGTGGAAGGGGGTGGCACACCATCCTGAAAAGAAGCCCCCTGTGCAGCTAGGATCTGCTGAAAGTTGATCAATGGAGGGTTGGGAGCAACTACAGCATCCTCCACAACAGGTGCAACAATATTTTCAACTTGTGCAACATTATTATCAAAAAGTGCAGCAATGACCTGAGCAGGGACAAAATGTCCAGGTTGCTGAAATAGAGCAGCATGGTTAATTCCTCCAACATTTCCTCCTTGAGCATGTCCCCCTCCAGGCATCTGATTCTGCAAATTCCAATTGTTAAGCTGCTGTTGGTATAGCTGTTCAGCATAAAAACCTTCACCATGCATGGGATGAGGATTGCCATCATCAGGTTCAGGGTCTTCAGGAGGTGGCAGAATTTTAGGCAGATGAGCATTCCAGTCAGCACACCTGAGTAAAATAACAGGGACAGTCTAGGAGTGCCTAGCCCCCCCAAGCTGATGAATAACCAAACTTTTGGGCACAAACTTAGGATGAACAATCCACACCTTGACCAAAACAGTTTTATCATCCCCTCTTGGGTTATGCCACATGGATAACAGCCCAAACTCTTGAACAACACTATGAATATAATGGCTAGTGTGATAGTCAAGGGGAAAAGCTAAAAATTGTATCCAAGTTTCCCTGCCAAAAGCAGTAAGACGCATGTTCCTGGCTTCATTGTGTTTCACAAATGTAACAGTGGTAATCTCATCAATCTCAAAGGTAGTTCCAACTGTAGCATCCATAATCGTGGTTTCATAGTAAAAATGCCAAGTCCTAATGGATGATCCTCAAAGCGACTGACAAACAACTGTGACTCATTGAGAAGATTCATCAACTGAATCCTATAGTCTTCTCTAAGCTGAATCGGAATAAATCTGTTGGTCTCAACAATTACCTTTCGGTCATGCTGCAGAGGAGCCTCAGCAGGAACCACCATGTGTGACCTCACCAATCGATCAACTGGCCCTGGATCAATAGTCAAGACATTGGGGAGAAAAGCTAGAGGATTCACAGGAAAGTTGGCCATTGTCGAGGTGGAGAGAGAAACTTCAGCGGTCGGCGGAGAAGGAGATGAAGCGGCAGGAGAGAGAGGGGGTGAAACTCCAGGTGAAAAAACTGGCTGCTTCTTAACTACCCAGATATTCCGACCAGAAATATCGGCCTGATTGTTTAATGCAGTTTTCTTTTTTTGCCAAACTCTTCGTATCTTCTTTGGGCAGCTCCTGGCCCAATGGCCCAATAAATGACAACTCCGACACCGCCAGCCCAAGACACATTTACTCGCCAGGTGCCCAGAAATTAAACATTTAACACACCATTTGCTGCGCATAGAGAGGCATTTCAAACATTTATGACCCAGAGAAAAAATACATTCACAACTTTTCTGGCAAGAATCCACAAGATGATCATGATCTCCACAATTTGAGCAACGTCCCAGAATTTCAAAAGCCATAGCTTTGGTAGGGACAAATTTTAAGTCCAAAGCATGCATGATGTCCTGATCAGAATATAGAGCTTGCCTCATATCTTCAATCTTCTCTAACGTGATGTAAGGCGCTTGCATGCACATCGACGTACAAACTTTTAACCAGTAAAAACATCCTTAAGATCACGTTCATGATCCACCAAAATAGGATCAGAGAAACTTCCAAAAAATAGATGTCTAGTCAGATCAGATCCATCCGAAGAAAACCCAGGAGATCCTTGTTGATGAAAACCAAATTTTGCCAATTCATGTGATGAATCCGAATGAAGATCTTGTGCAACACTTTTCTTTAGGAAGTCCAAATTTGGCTTAAAACGAACATGATTAGATGGAGAATTCTTCACAGAATTATCAGAGGGCAAACCAGAGCACAAGTGATCATGTGTGAAGCCAGAGATATGAGGATGATAACCTCGAAACAAACTGAAATGGCACACAAAATCAGGCCAGACTCTATCTCTCAAACTATAGATGAAGTGCCCCACTTTATTTGAAGCAACAGAGAACCGAAATCTTCGATCACTTAATTGAAAAACCCTGAATCTAGCCGCAACTCCACCAATGCAACATTGAAGAGCAAGACTCACAGATTCAACATTCAGAGAGAAAGAGGCCGAGGAAAAGGACACCACCAAGAAGAACTCATTGGCAGCCGAGGAAGGGAGAAAATGCACCGTAGATCCAAAGCGTCGACGCACCTGATTATCCAATGCCTGGCCAGGAGAGAAATCCCAGTGGAGGAGAGTTTCCATTGCCGTGGAAGAAAACCCTAGATCGTCAAGGAGTCGCCATGGGTGGGTGGGTGGGTGGGAGAGTCGCCATTTTGGAAGTGACATCTAAACCACCTCCATTGGATCTTCAAATTTACCCAATATTTTTTTGATTCCTCGCACTCAATCGATTAAAGATGAAACCGAGGAGCCATACACGTACAGTGGTTGTGGAATCCTCCGCACCACCCATTGTATGTTGACCCCCGAGTCACTTGGTATTGAGTTCACCGAGGAGTTTCAGCTGAACCTTTTTAATCGCCTTAAGCTCCGATAAATCAAGTGCACCAAGTGGGTGTGTCCCTATATCCTGAACCAACTTGGCATTCGTGATGATTTCGATTTACTTTGCAACAATGTTGGTTTGTATGACTTTGTCTTTCAGGATGTCTCCACGTATCGCCGCTTGACACTTGAGTTCCTCAGCACCTTGATGCATACGATGGACCATTACTGTAGTACCGAGGAACAAAGGCCCAGAGTTGATCATGTCAAGTTCCACCTTATGAACCATGAGTAAAACCTAACACTAAACCAATGAGATCAATGTTTTGCGTTTGCCAACAACACCACTGATGTACGCACAACTGCATTTGTTTTAAATCCTGCACCTTGGGAGTAATTTAATTTGATGATAATTCATGGAAAACACCTAAGGGAACCCAAATTGATCATCCTACTATTCCTATGTATTTTATATAGTTTCAATCTCGTGGACCCATATGAGGAGGGGGAGTTGTGAACGTTCTCGCACGCGCACTTCACATCAACCTAGGTAACATCGAATTGTTGGTAGGAAGTCACCGTCTTGGTCTCCCTACTCTAAGAGCATGTGGTATGGTTTCTAAAACTCATGGTAGATATTTACTTAATATACCTGGAGCAACTCCTTTGCCTAATGGTCTATTCTCTATCGAGGAGAGATGTTTGTGTTTTGACGCGTATGTTGAGGCTAATTTACCCCAACAAGAAATACCCATGGGAGGAGGAGGAGAAGATGAAGAAGTAGAACAAGATGACCCGGACAAGATGGGAAGCCACCAAACTACTACACCACGTATGAATACATCTATGCCCTCAAAGGAAATATTCAAAACATGAAAAACCTCTCCATCAACCTTCGAGATGCTACTGCGAGCCTCGCCACCTAGTACCATGAATGGAATAACCAATGGAACATGGGAAACTATCCACCACCACCATACTGAGCAAAAAAGGGCTTGCAAAAGCCTGAGCTTGGGGATGTGTTCCCCTGGAAAATTTATTTTTGTAATAACGAGGTTGTACTCCATCTCCTTGGGAGATTTGAAACACTCGTGTTGGCTCGTTCCAAGACTTCTCTTTTTTCTTTTGCTTTTTAGTTTGCTTTTGTTTTTCCTTGGTTTTTCTTTTCTTGAAAACCCTTTTTTGGTCGCAAGATTTTTCTATTCTTTAATCCATATCCTCAAAAATACAAAAAATATTATTATGAGAGTAATCGTGTTTGAGTTATGAAGGAAAACATCCCTATAAGGAAGAGAATCATGAAGTCACTTATGACAGGTATGTCCTATGTCTCCAACTTTCGAAGTTTGAGTTGTTTATCTTAGTTGGTCGATTTGCTAAGCTGTTATGCCTGTGGGAGTAATTTAATTTAGTTAGAGTAAAGCTTTTTATTAGTATGATGATTAGTTGTTGAAGCTCTTGCTCTAGTTCTTTTAGCTAACCGAGTCTTGCCTTGGAAATAATAATGCCAAACAAGTACAATAAGAAAAAGTATGAAATTTATGACTTGTTTGACGAATGATTGCCTTGAGAGTATACCCTTGAAAATACTTAACCGCATAAACATTTTGATAATCTTGACGGCACTCATGAAAGAACCTGTGTGATTGAAATAAAGTCTAGTGGTAATTGTGATGCAAGCCAAAGCTAACCTTGTGGATCAAATTGTAGTACTAGCTCATAAAAAAAGAGAAAGAAAAAGTATGATTTTATGTTCCTAGTGCACCACTTTGGGATGCCAACAACTCCGCTATCTTTTAAACGATCTATGTATAACCCTGGATTTCGGTTATGAGTTGATGACCAGATTGTCATAAGTGTCAATGTATGGGAAAACGTATTGGTATTCTCAAAGATTGTGCAAGCACTTGCAAAAGAAACAGCTAGCAATCCGTGAAAAAATAAAAAAAAGATATCTTTGAAGATCCACATAACAAGTCCTTGGCATGGTCTCATTACTAATCTATGATTTTTCTTGAAAAACGATTATTGGATTATAAGTGTTTTAGATAGACTTGATTTATTGATGTGGGTGTAAATAAGAGACTTCGTTGTTATAATACTTAGGACATGAAACTATCTTACTTAATCATGCTATTTAAACATCCTAGTGTTCCTTGGGAAACTGAGAGTTAACTAGAAGAATTGGATTGGTTGCTACACTTGTAGTTATTTATACTAATATTAAAATCTACTTTGATTATCTTGACTTACCGAAGCTTGTATAGTACTCTTGTCATCTATATAACTTTGATAAGCCTCGCAAATGAATGAAGTGTTATGCACATATGACTACCAACCGTAAATGAATTCTTATTCTCGTTGTTTCAAGTTTAAACGCTGAATTCCTTATGGTTCTTTTGTTTCTTCTTGCTCAAGGGCGATCAAGGTTTGAGCTTTGGGAAGTTTATGGCTCCAATATTTGTCATATTCCACTGCATTTAAACATTCTTTTTAGTCAAGAAATTAACAAGAAACTCTCAATCCTTGGCTTAATGACTAATAATTGAAATATATGTAGAACCTTGCTTTGAATTATGTTGTACAGGAAATCAGGGGTTTTATGCGAAATAGGGAGTCATAATGAAGGATTTTAAGGAAGTCTAAACGGCCAAGTAATTAGGAAGCTAATTCCAGGTGTTAGTGGGCTTAACGACCACTAGTACGGGCAAGGCGAGCCGTACCTCCCGTCCGTACGATGTGGCGGCGGCTCCGTCTCATTAAACCATACGACTTTCATGAAGACGCCTATACATTTTGACGCTCCAGCCGCCGGGCAGAGGGCCTGTAACTACCTCGGTGAATTACGCTCCTAGTTACAAGCCTGGATGAACGGAAATGGTTGAAATAGTACGGTGGGGCCCAAATGCCACTCACAGGTAGACCTTTCGGCCGTCCCAACCATTTCCAAACATCGGGACAAGAACAAAGCGAATTCCGGCGAAGGGATCAACTACATACACAAATGAGTATGTATGCAAGCCACCTACATCAGAGCCATTCCATCTAAAAAGAAAGGAAATATAGCAACGCCATACGGCAAGATCCAAATATCCTAGATAGATATAATAGTTTAGGATATCTCCTCATACATCAAACATCAGAGTATCAAGCGGAAGTGGAAAACAAGATCCGAGTACGGATAAGAAGCAAATCGGCATAAGATGCCCCATAAATAAACACATCCCGCCCACAGATCTCACGGATCCCTGTTCCCGGAATCTCTACACCGAATGATCGTTGCCCATTTCGTCCGTCTCTTCCACCCAGTATCCATCTTGCGAGTTTACCTGTTCATCTGAATCAAACAATTTATCGTGTGAGACCCTAGGGGTACTCAGCAAGTCTTTATGCCTCTAAAGGGGACACAACCTGGGGTGACGCAATTGCAGCAAAAGATAAACCCTAACAATTCTAGAGATACTCGCTAACCATCCGCCTAACCAGAGATAGACGGATATCCGTGAATTAACAACAATAGTTATAACAGTTATAACGGTAATATCCACAGATCCATCCTCCTCCTCGCTTACCGACGAGGAAGCGGACGAACAACCCCCCATCCGTTGGTAGTTTTATTATCCATTCCATGAGTGTTGCACTATTTACTAGTCAGATACTTAGTCAAATTAAAAGCGGTACTTTAGTTATGCTTGTCTATGATCGAGAAACTGTGCTCCAAGTCGTCCATAACCGCGGACACAGCTTCCAGAAAGTTTCACCCTGCAGGGGTGCACAAATAGCAACACACACTCGATCAACCTCGGAAAAACCAAATCAAAACCAACGAGGCAGTCACGACAAAGCGATCACAAGATTCAGAAATATTTCAGGGGGCCACCCCATTGAGCTACCCGCAACGAAGTTAGCTGACTCCGAGACGGCCTCAAGGTTTGCGTCAGTGGCTGTAAACGACTGGGAACCCGAAAATGTGACTGGGCTTGTCGACACTGAAAACACTCCGCTCTAACAAGACAGTGTGCAGACTGCACAATTTTAAATAAAGCAGAAAAGCATGCAATAAGTACAGGATAGTAAATAAAACCTAAAACTAGTTAGTGGCCCCAAGAAAGAATAATGAATCAAGCTCGCTCAGGGGGTTCATAAGCCTCCGGATGTGGATAGCGAATATTCAAGGAACAGAATCAAGTACTCGGGGTCCCACGGACACAAGTGAGCCTGAAAACCAAATAGCAAATATGGCTCACCGTGCCACTTTCATTAGTTATCCCATTACTACTCAAAGTTAAGTTGTTTAGGTACCTCGTTATCCATCGACACTCACATACCATACACATGTTGTTCTACGACTCGCATGGCTCAAGCAACTCGTAGTAATGGCTCATGGGATGGAGGAACAAGCTTCGGGGTTTAAAAGTAAAGGCTATGCAATACTTGGGATTCAAATTAATGCAATCGCGACTCAATGATGCAAGAATAAGATAGAGGCAATAGGTACTATATGTATGCAAGCATGTGGTAGTGCTTGCTGGCAGCAGCTCGATTGAAGCGAGAGAAGGATCTGGGTAGTGCTCACGGTCTCTTGATATATCCCCCGCCGGCCTATTCAAGAAGAACCAAACAAACAAGGGCCAACATAAATAAAGTGCGCAAGCATATGAATAAATGCATCACGCAAACAATCATGCCATGATGAATGATGCACAATTTGCATGGCATTAAAGTAGCATGGCATGGGTGAGGTGTGGAATACAAGAATAAATCATTTTATTGGGTTTTGGCCCCATTTTATCCTCATATTAGTTGCTGTACACATTATATTTATATGATGCATGCTGCAAAACAGATAAAGGAATGCATAAACAGAAAGGTCTCGTCGAGCTAATCATTTTAGACATATTATTTGTTAAATTTGGAGTTATAAAACAAAAGTTATTAATTAATTAAGATAAAAGGGCATTTTAATGTAATTTTAGTCAACTTGGAATTTTAAATGTTCAAAATATATTTTGAATGGCATATTTGAATTTCTCATATTTTTCTGATTTGAAAACATATATTATTTGTATTATTTGGGTTTATAAAATAAAAGTTATTTGAAAACAGAAAATAAAATTTGAATTTTTGAATTAAATTTGAAAAGGTTTGAATTAAACAGATATTCAGAAAAGCTTTTGTTACACGCACAGAACCTAGCCACAGCCAATGACCAGTGGGGCCATGCTGACTGGGCGTCCACGCGCGCAGAAAAACGTTTTACACCGCGATCTGCTCTAGTCTCAGAGACAGACGGGTGGGGCCAGAGCACACGCGGTCCACTTGACAGCGGCGAGTGGAAAAGAGACTGACAGGTGGGGCTGAGCTGGAGCGCGGGTTGCGAACGGGCAACGCCGGGGGTTTTCGCCAAAGCGCATGGCCAGCTGGCAGTGGGGTCCTAAGGAGCGGGTTGCGGCAAACAAAACAGCAGGGGTTAAACGACCACGCTGATGCACTGTGGTTCTTCTCGCTTCTCCGTCGACGGTTGGTGCTCGGCAGTGGCGCGAAGCCTTGGGCTCGATCTCTGGACCTGGGGCTCGCGCGCGGAAGCGGCTACCGTTGGGCTAGGGATCGGTCGATGTTAGGGGTCGCGTGGCCAGGTGAGGTGTCAGCGAGTGGAAGCGTGCAGACGCCAGCGAACCCGATGCTCCGATGTCGTTCGACGAAAAGCACGGCGGTGCTAGGGCGGGAACGGCCAGAGGGAGTTGTCTAGGAGGTAGGTCAGCTCACCGTGAGTGCGTCGGTGTAGGTGGATCGGCTCGAGGCGCAGCAGGGCGACGATGATGCAGAGGCCGAGCGAACTAGGGTTTCGGCTCGGCAGCTACCAGCGGGCAGCGGTGAGGGGCTTTTCCTCGCTGATGGGTAGAGGCGACGCGGGATCTCTGTCCTTCCTCGACAACCACACACCACTCCCCGCCTCAGACGTCTGGTGGACGCCTTGACGGTGTGGCGATGGGTAAGGCGAAGGAGAAGAGAGGGCGAGGCACCTCGCCAGATCTGGAGAGGCCAGAGGAGGGCCGAGAGGGGATAAAGCAGAGAGGGAGGAGGAGCCGTGGGAGCAGGTAGATGGAAAAGGTGGCCCACCTTTACCCTCTCCTCCTTCACGTGCTTGTGGCCGGGCAGGACCAGGGCAGGGCAGGTGGGAGGCTTCCAGGTGGGGCCAGGGTGAGGCCAAGGAGGCAGGGGCAGGCTTGGGCTAGAGGGCCCTTATGGCATAGAGAGAAAAGAGAGGGGGAGGAGTAGCCTCGGGCTAGAGCTAGGATAGAAGGGGAGAGGGGGTATGGCTCGGGCTAGGGCTTGCTTGGGTGGGGTAGCTAGGTGGCATGGTGGGGCCAGCTAGGTGAGAGAGAGAGAGGCCGAGAGAGAGGGGGTAGACTTAGGGTTTAGGTGAGAGGGGGATGTGAGGGTTAGGGTTAGATGGGGGTATGGTGAATAAGGTGGTAGGGTTTAGGATTAGATGAGGGAGTGAGAAATGGTTTTCCTTTTGCCAAGCTCAAGCAAGACAAGATCAAACCTAGCTAGTCCAGAAAGAGGGAGAGGTGGTGATATGATCTTAAGCAAGATCAAACTAGATCAAGCCAAAAAGGAGGGAGGGAGAGAGAGAGATGATCCACTCCAAAACAAATAAAATCCAAATGACAAGCAAAAAGGTGGTACTTGCATGGCCCATGCAAAATATTTATTGCCATGTTGATTCTTGTGAAACAACATTTTCGCATGGCATTATTATTATGCATTCCCAAAATTGGAATAAAAGCCAATCAAAGAATTTAAGAGAAAGTTCCAAGTGGAGTAGATGGAGACGATCACATTTGATTATAATTGGGGCTTGCTAGTGTGTATATGCCACTAGGTATTTAATAAGCCCACAAAAATATCCCAACATGATGATAACCCCAAAACAACACATATGGAGGCTAGGAAAAGGTCCCACTCACAAGGCATGCAAAGGTGGCCATGTGGCTCTCATATATCAATAATGTGAAAACAACATGGTGCTAAGATGAGAGCATGTGGAAAAGAATTGGATCCATCCCAACCCACATGAGCTAGAGGTAAACTCAAATAAAGTGCAAAGCTCATATTTAGTTGGATGGTGGAATTATAAGGTGGTGAAAGAAAGGTGGTGGAGTTAATAAAAGATATGCCCCCAACTCAACTTGGGCATTTAAACAATATATCAAGACCCAAATACAATATCAAGAGGCAAATACAATTAATAATGCATATGAGAGAAGAACCAAAACAAAAAGGGTTTTATATGATGCTCAAATGCAAGGAGGCATGATGACATGAGCATGATACAATGATGATGCCACAATTATATATATGAAGTAGCCATTATATTACTAGACCAAGTAGCATTACAATTGTTAGACAATTGGGATGCTACAACTCTCCCCCACTAAACAGGAATCTCGCCCCGAGATTCTAGGAAGAAGAAGACTCAAACAGGGTAGGATACTTGGCACGGAGCTCATCTTCACGTTCCCAAGTGGCTTCATCAACAGAATGGTGCGACCACTGCACCTTGCAGAACTTGATGGACTTGTTGCGAGTCCTTCTTTCTACGACTTCAAGGATTTTTGTGGGGTGTTCTTGATAAGACAGGTCTTCTTGGAGATTGATAAGCTCATGATCCACGGTCCTGCCGGGATCCTTGAAGCACTTCTTGAGCTGAGAGATGTGGAAAACATCATGGACTTTGAGTTTTTAAGCTCAAGAGCATAAGCAACTTCTCCTCTTCTTCCACGAATTTTGAAGGGACCGATGTATCTAGGAGCCAGCTTCCCTTTGATACCAAAGCGGTGAGTGCCTCTCATGGGAGTGACACGAAGGTAAACGAGATCACCAGGGACATACTCCATGTCCGTGTGCTTCCTGTCATAATTGCTCTTCTGGCGACTTTGAGCAATCCTCAGATTTTCAAGAATGATGTGAACCTTCTCCTCCGCTTGAGTTACAATGTCAGGGCCAAACAATGTTCTTTCTCCTGCACCCGACCAACCAATCGGAGTTCTGCATTTGCGACCATAAAGAGCCTCAAATGGTGCCATCTTTAGACTTTTCTGGAAGCTATTGTTGTAAGAGAATTCAGCATAAGGAAGACATTCTTCCCACTTCATGCCAAAAGAGATGACGCAAGCACGAAGCATATCCTCCAGAATCTGATTGATCCTTTCAACTTGTCCCTTGTTGAGGGTGGTAAGCTGCTGAAGTTCAACTTTGTTCCCAAAGCATTTTGGAAACTCTCCCAGAACTTGGAAGTGAAGATGCTTCCACGGTCTGAACTGATCTCAAGCGGAACCCCATACAGAGAGACAATTCTGTTGATATAGAGCTCAGCCAACTGAATTGCAGAAATGGTTTCCTTGACGGGGAAGAAGTGAGCCACTTTAGAAAGCCTGTCAATGACAACAAAGATTGCATTGTTGCCCTTCTGCGACCTTGGGAAACCAGTGATGAAGTCCATCTCTACTTTCTCCCATTTCCACTCCGGGGGTTTCAATGGCTGTAGAAGACCGGAAGGTTTCTGATGGACAGCTTTCACTCTGCGGCAGACATCACACTCTGAGACATACTTGGCACAATAACGTTTCAAACCAGGCCACCAATATTGTGTTTTCAAGTCCATGTACATCTTTGTGCAGCCAGGGTGGATAGAAAGAACAGAATCATGCGCCTCCTTGAGAACTTGCTCCCTCAAACCCGGGTAGTTCGGAACAAACATCCGGTGTTCAAAGAAGAGCGTGCCTTGATCATCGACGTGGAAGGACTCATACTTCGGAAGCTGAATCCTGGAGATGATCTTTCTTGTGTATGGATCACCGAGCTGAAAGGATCGAACCTTTTCTTCCAAGAGCGGAGTTGCTAGAAGGTTCAGAAGATACCCTTGTTCCACAATTTCAAGGTTGAGCTGACGGAATTCCTCGCACAAGAGAGGCTGTTGTTCTTCCATCATGAGGTTGTTGACATAAGCTTTGCGGCTGAAAGCATCTGCCATGACATTAGCTTTGCCCGGAGTGTATATGGTCAAATCAAAATCATTGATTGCTTCAATCCACCTCCTCTGTCGAAGGTTGAGATCAGGCTGAGTAAAGATATACTTCAGACTCTTGTGATCAGAAAAAATCTCTAGCAGTTTGCCAAGCAAGTAGTGCCTCCATACTTTCAAAGCAAAGACAACTGCTGCGAGCTCGAGGTCATGTGTAGGATAGTTGATCTCATGCGTCTTCAACTGTCGAGAGGCATAAGCAACAACTTGTTTTTCTTGCATGAGGACCGCACCCAATCCTTGCAAAGAGGCGTCACAGAAGATCTGGAACGGCTTGGATGTATCCGGAGGAACCAAGACTGGTGTGGAAGTGAGCTTCTCTTTGAGTGTCTCAAAGCTTGCTTGACATGCAGGAGTCCAAAGGTATTTCTTGCCTTTCTTGAGGAGATCGGTAAGAGGCTTCGCTATCTTCGTAAAGTTCTGACGGCGAAGCGGCAATAACTAGCCAAACCAAGGAAACTCCGCACTTCTTTGACATTGACAGGAGGAAGCCATTCAACAATTGTCTTCACAGTTTCCGGATTGACTGCAATGCCCTTGGCAGAGATGACGTGACCCAGATAGGTTACTTGAGGCAGCCAAAACTCACACTTGGAGAACTTTGCATACAAGCGGTTCTCACGAAGCTTGTTTAGGACACACCGAAGGTGTTCTTCATGCTCTTCTTGTGACTTAGAATAGACTAAGATGTCATCCAGATAGACCACAACGAACTTGTCAAGATACTCCATGAAAAACGAGTTCATGAGCCTCGAGAAGGTGGCAGGTGCGTTGGTGAGACCGAAAGACATGACCGTGTACTCATACAGGCCATAGCGGGTGGTGAAAGCTGTTTTAGGAACATCTTCCTTGCGAATCTTGATTTGGTGATAACCACTTCTCAAGTCAAGCTTAGAGAACACCACAGCTCCAGCTAGCTGATCAAAGAGATCATTAATCCGCGGAAGGGGATATTTATTCTTGATGGTTTTAGCATTGAGAGCAGATAGTCAACACAAACTCTATCGATCTGGTCTCGCTTATTCACAAAGAGGGTTGGGCTACCCCAAGAAGAAGTAATGTGTTGAATGAAACCCAACTTCTCTTGTTCATCAAGCGACGTTTGAGTTCGCATAACTCAGCGGGACCCATTTTATAAGGCCGCTTGGAGATAGGAGCGGTACCAGTTCAAGCTCAATTACAAACTCAACCTCACGATCCGGAGGCATACCAGCAACTCTTCAGAAAGACATCTGGAACTCACGGACCAGTAACACTCTGAATAGCTTCCATAGCATCAACATTCGAGCGCCAAAGAGAAAAGCTGGATAGCGAGTCGACTTGGAGAATAGACTATATGGCCTTGAGGAATCTTCAGAGAAACCGGCGTTCAAAGACAATCAATCACAGCTGCATTTTCACAACCAATCCATGCCCAAGATGACATCAATGTCGAATTTCCCGAATGATTAAGGAAGCCGAGAACGAAGAGCCACCAATCTCAATTTGATTGCCATGGCTGACTTTAGAAGCTGCCATCTTTGCTCCGGAGAAAGGACCATTAACGCTTGAGGAGAGGATCCAACGCTAACTCATTCTCATTTGCAAACTTGTGAGACACAAAAGAATGCGATGCACGAGAATCAAACAAAACTCGTGCGGGGTGAGTTAACGGAAAGCATACCCATCACAACTCAGTGCATGCTCACTTGAGCGGCGTTGACCACAGTTAGCACGAGCAATGAGACCCGGGCTTGGTGTTGATGTTGAGAGCCGATGTGGTGGTGCACGAACCATAGGAGAGCTTGCCGCAGATCTTGGAGGTGGTGGAGGAAGAGCCTTGTTCTTCATCGGACAGTTCGACTTTGATGCCAGTGTCTCCACAAGTGTAACAAGCACCTGTGGGCGTGGAGCAACGTAGCCAGGACTCCTTTGAGCGCCTGAGGTAGTGGTGGTTGTAGCCCACAGGAGCAGCAGTGAGGAAGTTTGGTGGCCTTGCCGCGTAGCTTGAAGGTCTTGGTGGAGCAGGGAGCGACGTTGGGGTGTTAGGAACCCAGACACGACGCTTAGAAGGAGATGACATAGCTGAAGAGCTTACTGCATCACGGCTGTGTTTCTTTGACTCCTCAAACACTTGCCTACTTGCTTCTTCCTGCAGAGCTGTATGCTGAAGTTCCAAAAAAGGCCTTGCCTTGCATGTGTGATTGCATACTTAATCGATGCATTGAGCCCTTGCCTGAACCTCTTTTGCTTCTTCTTGTCATCAGAGATCTCATCGCCACCATAACGAGAATGGTTCATGAAGTTCCTGATGTAGGTATTGACATTATCATTGCCCTGCTTGAGGTTGAGAAACACTTCCTTCATCCTCTCCATGACAATTTCTGACAGACATCGCTCTTTGAAAGCTCCATGAATCGTCCCCAAGTAGGCTGAAAACCATGCGGTTGCCTTGAGTAATTCTCCCACCATAGAGCTACATCTCCCTTGAAGGTGAGTAGCACACTTTACCCATTCTTGCTCAGAACATCAGCAGTCATCGTGACCTTGACATCTCACAACCAATCATCAGCATCAAGTGGTTGATCAGAAACATCAAATTGGCGTGGGTTGAACTTCAGGAAGCTTTTGATGTCTCCTCGCTTGGGGGGTGGAGGTAGCGGAACAAACTCATTCCTCCTGACACTTTCCTCGAAACGCTGCTGGTTCTGCTGCATTGCTGCCAAGGCATTGGCGATGCTTGACAACGCTGCCCCCAGTTCAGGTTGTATGTCCTCCTCAGAACGGCGTGGTGGTGCCATCCTGTGATTGATATAAAACACAAGTCAGTACTATGATGGAGAATAATAATAATCCAAGATAGTACCAAGATGGAATTAATCAAATTAAAGGATACAATTTACTAAGATGATATTAAAATATCAACAAAGTTCAAAGCACCTAGAAGATATTAAGCATATCGCACACGACTGAAAAGGAGTATGGTACACAAATATATCAAAGAAAATTTTTCCACAAATTTCGGCATTAAAATACCAATAGATGCGCAAAATCACTTAACGAATCAAGATTAGTGACTCTACCAACTCAATATACAAGAGCAATGATAAAAGTAGTGGTATGGTCGCGACTCCATCCCGCACTCAAATCATTACTCTGCACATGAATAAGTATAACACATATCCCAACCCCTTCTTCTCATGATGAACCTAAAGATTAGTAACTACGGAAACGAACACCCCAAACAAGATGACGTCGGATAACAAAGAGTAAGACAGATCGCGTCGGTATACAACGAATCAGATAGATCGCGTCGGTTTGCAAAAGCCTGTCGGTATGGAATGTACCAACAGTTGATAACCAAAAGGCCGATAGAGATAACAACTTGGATGCAACAGATAGACAAGGGATTACACACACACACACACACACACAACCTATGGTACTACGGAAACCCAGAACACGTGAATCCTAGTTTGAATTTTAAGAAGAGGATTGAAAACGTTACGCTTCCTTACCAGAAAAAGGGTGGTGGTTGGGTAAGAAGAAAAGTGGAAGCAGTTCTGCTCTCACGTTTTGTTTTTCCCTAGTATACATAACTACCAAAATATTTGCTAGACAGACAACGACCATTTGGCTGAGACCCTAAAGGGCAGGATGGCTCTGATACCAATTGTAACTACCTCGGTGAATTACGCTCCTAGTTACAAGCCTGGATGAACGGAAATGGTTGAAATAGTACGGTGGGGCCCAAATGCCACTCACAGGTAGACCTTTCGGCCGTCCCAACCATTTCCAAACATCAGGACAAGAACGGGCGGCGTAATCGGCAATGAAGGATCAACTACATACACAAATGAGTATGTATGCAAGCCACCATACAACAAGACATCGAGCCATTCCATCTAAAAAGAAAGGAAATATATAGCATACCATGGCAAGATCCAAATATCCTAGATAGATATAATAGTTTAGGATATCTCCTCATACATCAAACATCAGAGTATCAAGCGGAAGCGGAAAACAAGATCCGAGTACGGATAAGAAGCAAATCGGCATAAGATGCCCCATAAATAAACACATCCCGCCCACAGATCTCATGGATCCCCGTTCCCAGAATCTCTACACCGAATGATCGTTGCCCATTTCGTCCGTCTCTTCCACCCAGTATCCATCTTGCGAGTTTACCTGTTCATCTGAATCAAACAATTTATCGTGTGAGACCCTAGGGGTACTCAGCTAGTCTTTATGCCTCTAAAGGGGACACAAACTGGGGTGACGCAATTGCAGCAAAAGATAAACCCTAACAATTCTAGAGATACTCGCTAACCATCCGCCTAACCAGAGATAGACGGATGTCCGTGAATTAACAACAACAGTTATAACAGTTATAACGGTAATATCCACAGATCCATCCTCCTCCTCGCTTACCGACGAGGAAGCGGACGAACAAACCCCCCATCCGTTGGCAGTTTTATTATCCATTCCGTGAGTGTTGCACTATTTACTAGTCGATACTTAGTCAAATTAAAAGCGGTACTTTAGTTATGCTTGTCTATGATCGAAACTATGCTCCAAGTCGTCCATAACCGCGGACACGGCTTCCGTAAGTTTTACCTGCAGGGTGCACAAATAGCAACACACACTCGATCAACCTCGGAAAAACCAAATCAAAACCAACGAGGCGATCCGACAAAGCAATCACAGGATTCAGAAATATTTGGGGCCACCCATTGAGCTACCCATAGCGAAGTTAGTGACTCGAGACGGCCTCAAGGTTTGCGTCGATGGCTATGTAAACGATTGGGAACCGAAAATGTGACTGGGCTTGTCGATACCGAAAACACTCCGCTTACCTAAGCAAAGCAGTGTGCAACCTGCACAATTTTAAATAAAGCGAGAAAGCATGGCATAAGTACAGGATAGTAAATAAAACCTCAAACTAGTTTGTGGCCCCAAGAAATAAGAATGAATCAAGCTCGCTCAGGGGTTCATAAGCCTCCGGATGTGGATAGCGAATATTCAAGGAACAGGAATCAAGTACTGGGTCCTCACAGGACACAAGTGAGCCTGAAAAACCAAATAGCAAATATGGCTCACCGGTGCCACTTTCATTAGTTATCCCATTACTACTCAGGTTAAGTTGTTTAGGTACCTCGTTATCCATCAGACACTCACATACCATACACATGCTGTTTTACGACTCGCATGGCTCAAGCAACTCCTGTAGTAATGGCTCATGGGATGGAGGAACAAGCTTCGTGGGGTTTAAAAGTAAAGGCTATGCAATACTTGGGATTCAAATTAATGCAATCGCGACTCAATGATGCAAGAATAAGATAGAGGCAATAGGTACTATATGTATGCAAGCATGTGGTAGTGCTTGCCTGGCAGCTCAGTTGAAGCGAGAGAAGGATCTGGGTAGTGCTCCTGGGTCTCTTGATATATCCCCTTTCAAATCTATTCGAAGAAGAACCAAACAAACAAGGGCCAACATAAATAAAGTGCGCAAGCATATGAATAAATGCATCACGCAAACGATCATGCCATGATGAATGATGCACGATTTGCATGGCATTAAAGTAGCATGGCATGGGTGAGGTGTGGAATACAAGAATAAATCATTTTATTGGGTTTTGGCCCCATTTTATCCTCATATTAGTTGCTGTACACATTATATTTATATGATGCATGCTGCAAAACAGATAAAGGAATGCATAAACAGAAAGGTCTCGTCGAGCTAATCATTTTAGACATATTATTTGTTAAATTTGGAGTTATAAAACAAAAGTTATTAATTAACTAAGATAAAAGGGCATTTTAATGTAATTTTAGTCAACTTGGAATTTTAAATGTTCAAAATATATTTTGAATGGCATATTTGAATTTCTCATATTTTTCTGATTTGAAAACATATATTATTTGTATTATTTGGGTTTATAAATTAAAAGTTATTTGAAAACAGAAAATAAAATTTGAATTTTGAATTAAATTTGAAAAGGTTTGAATTAAATGTATATTCAGAAAAGCTTTTGTTACACGCACGTAACCTAGCCACAGCCAATGACCAGTGGGGCCATCTTGTTGGCGTCCACGTATGAAAAGCGTTTTACACCGCGATCTGCTCTAGTCTCAGAGACAGACGGGTGGGGCCAGAGCACACGCGGTCCACATGACAGCGGCCAGTGGAAAAGAGACTGACAGGTGGGGCTGAGATGGAGCGCGGGTTGCGAACGGGAAACGCCGGGGGTTTCGCCAGCGCAGCGGCTGGAGTGGGGTCCTAAGGAGCGCGGGTTGCGAGCAAAACAGCAGGGGTTAAGCGGCGACCACGCCGATGCACCGTGGTTCTTCTCCGCTTCTCACGACAGTTGGTGCTCGGCGCGTGAAGTGCCGCTGGCTCGATCTCTGGACATGGGGCTCATGGCCAAGCGGCGCTACCGGGCTAGGGATCGGTCGATGTTAGGGGGTCAGGCGCGGTCTAGGTGAGGTGCTGCGCGGAGTGGAAGCGTGCAGACGCCAGCGAACCCGATGCTCCGACGTCGTTCGACGAAAAGCACGGCGGCGCTAGGGCGGGAACGGCCAGAGGGAGTTGTCTAGGAGGTAGGTCAGCTCACCGTGAGTGCGTCGGTGTAGGTGGATCGGCTCGAGGCGCAGCAGGGCGGCGATGATGCAGAGGCCGAGCGAACTAGGGTTTGAGGTGTGGCCGGCTGGCGAGTGAGGGCTTCCTTTCCTCGCTGATGGGCACAGGCGACGTCGAGATCTCCTGTCCTGCCTCGACGACCACACCACCGCCTCCTCAGACACAGTGGGGCCGCCAGTGGGCCGGCGTGGGTGATGGCGCGAAGGAAGGAGAAGAGAGGGGCGCACAGGCGCCTCGGCCAGATCTGGAGAGGCCAGAGGATGGCCGAGAGGGGGATAAAGCAGAGAGAGGGGAGGGAGGAGCCGTGGGGAGCAGGTAGATGGAAAAAGGTGGCTTCGGCCACCTTTTACCCTCTCCTCCTTCACGTGCTTGTGGCCGGGCAGGACCAGGGCAGGGCAGGTGGGAGGCTTCCAGGTGGGGCTAGGGTGAGGCCAAGGAGGCAGGGGCAGGCTCGGGCTGGAGGGCCCTTATGGCATAGAGAGAAAAGAGAGGAGGAGGAGTAGCCTCGGGCTAGATCTAGGATAGTAGGGGAGAGGGGGTATGGCTCGGGCTAGGGCTTGCTTGGGTGGGGTAGCTAGGTGGCATGGTGGGGCCAGCTAGGTGAGAGAGAGAGAGGCCGAGAGAGAGGGGGGTAGACTTATGGTTTAGATGAGAGGGGGATGTGAGGGTTAGGGTTAGATGGGGGTATGGTGAATAAGGTGGTAGGGTTTAGGATTAGATGAGGGAGTGAGAAATGGTTTTCCTTTTGCCAAGCTCAAGCAAGACAAGATCAAACCTAGCTAGTCCAGAAAGAGGGAGAGGTGGTGATATGATCTTAAGCAAGATCAAACTTAGATCAAGCCAAAAAGGAGGGAGGGAGAGAGAGAGAGAGATGATCCACTCCAAAACAAATAAAATCCAAATGACAAGCAAAAAGGTGGTACTTGCATGGCCCATGCAAAATATTTATTGCCATGTTGATTCTTGTGAAACAACATTTTCGCATGGCATTATTATTATGCATTCCCAAAATTGGAATAAAAGCCAAGCAAAGAATTTAAGAGAAAGTTCCAAGTGGAGTAGATGGAGACGATCACATTTGATTATAATTGGGGCTTGCTAGTGTGTATATGCCACTAGGTATTTAATAAGCCCACAAAAATATCCCAACATGATGATAACCCCAAAACAACACATATGGAGCCTAGGAAAAGGTCCCACTCACAAGGCATGCAAAGGTGGCCATGTGGCTCTCATATATCAATAATGTGAAAACAACATGGTGCTAAGATGAGAGCATGTGGAAAAGAAATGGATCCATCCCAACCCACATGAGCTAGAGGTAAACTCAAATAAAGTGCAAAGCTCATATTTAGTTGGATGGTGGAATTATAAGGTGGTGAAAGAAAGGTGGTGGAGTTAATAAAAGATATGCCCCCAACTCAACTTGGGCATTTAAACAATATATCAAGACCCAAATACAATATCAAGAGGCAAATACAATTAATAATGCATATGAGAGAAGAACCAAAACAAAAAGGGTTTTATATGATGCTCAAATGCAAGGAGGCATGATGACATGAGCATGATACAATGATGATGCCACAATTATATATATGAAGTAGCCATTATATTACTAGACCAAGTAGCATTACAATTGTTAGACAATTGGGATGCTACAGGGCCTCCATTCTCATATTTCATCATAACACAACCAAAGGATATCCACACCATTGGTCATCCATACCCTCCACTAGCCATAGCCATTGCTTTGTACTTTAGATCTCCTTGTGATTTGGCGACCATTGTAAGAATATTTGATTTCAATCTAAGTATTTTGCACAATGTTTTCTGTCCTAGATCTATTTGTTATGAGTGAGTAGTCCTCATAGGCTATGGGTTAGGGAGAAACCTCGCAGCAATTAGGTGCATCTAATCATGAGAGTATTGTAATGTCTTTGCAATTGAGATTTGTATCTGTTATTTCTTTGTCTCTTGTCTCGATCTATGGACTTATAGGTACCCAAGATCCCATAGATTGAGAAAGGATTCAGGTGATATACTTATCTAGCATCGATCTCATAGGAACCTCAGTGACAAAAAGGGTAGTCTTTGCTAGGCGACCCATTTGGGATCACAACAACATAACCACTTAATTCTTTAATCGGTGTTCCACACTTAATAGTTGTGTGTAGCCTATTGCTTCGGTGTGCTCTCGGTTGGATTGAAAAACTATTGCTATGCCCGCTGCATCACGGGGGCTATAGTATATTAGGATGTGTTGCCCACAAGTGATTATCTCCATTCAAACATTACACATGACTATGCTTATTATTATCTTTTATCCCATATGTTGTACAGCTGTAGGTGGATCTTCAACCTTGGCCTATCTCCATCCATTGATTCAACCCACTATAAAAGTAAACTAGATTGATCCGGTAAAATAAGGTAAAACAAAGAAACAAATTCTTGTAGATGTGTCCTTTTTATTTCCTTTTAGCATTGCTTTCCAAGGTTCGATTAAACCTAGGTCTTCTAGGGAAAAATCTATTATACTACATATTGAATCCGGATTGAAGGTATCACACACCATCTTGCAAACAAAAGAAGACTACAACATTGACTTGGTCCATTAGTTCTATGCCATAGTTGTTTTTGGTGATTCTATGGATATTCCTCTTGAGTGGATCTCCAGCAACATAAGATGTTGTTCCAACATGGTGTAGTTTGCAAGTATTCTTGGTTTTCCTTTCAACCCCAATGGTCTTAGTGGTGCAAGAATGAATATTCTTGGTTAATCATATGACAAATAAATGTTGGATCCCATCTATTCCAGGGGTGGAGTATTTGGCACACCAACATCAAGATTCTCTACAACATTCTGCTTTGCGTGTTCCGCCACACTCTCACTCCCAAGGCAGGTAACAAAGTTGAAATGCGAGTTGATGAAGTCAACCTCATGGCGCATGCTCATTCCATGTTTATTCTTGGTCCCGACCATGAAGGTGTTTCTATTGATGTCATGGACTTCATCTATCAAGATTTGTATAAGTTCATTATGGACAAGAAGTGTCCTCTCTATGCCCCATATGTGATGAATCTAATTGCTGCCCACACTCCAGCAACCCCTTTTCTCTACCACGACCTTGTTGAGCACAAGCATACCAAGATTCAGAGAGAGGGGACTCCTTCCAACCAAGCACCCTCTGGATATTCCCAGACTCACAATGTATTTGAGCCTGATGATTATGAGGATGAAGATAGTGGTGATGTGTATGATGATGTGCAAGAAGTGCATGATCCCATGCCCCGTGGCCCTTGCATGAAGCATGCTAGAAATGCATACCGTTTTGACCACTCGAGCGGATGTGCATCAAAAGGTGAAGAAAGATTCCTAGTGGAAGAGGCTGCTCTTGTGTCAGAACATCGACATTCGCCATTCTAACACCTCGGCCTCTCCGGACCAGCGGTTTATCGCTCCTGGCAACTCAATAGTATCTCTATACTAACCCCACAGACCAACACTAGTCTTTTCTACACACTTTGTCCTCACTCATGCGCACCCGGTACCCACTTCCCGGTCGGTCACCATCGTCAAAATTCTCTAGGCCAAGCATGCTTAACCTAAGAATTTTTTCAGATGAGCTCCTGGAAAAGAAGTTGCAACTTGTTGGTATGGTTATACTATCAATCCTATTAATCCATGCGTTAGGGTCTCACATACACCCACCCTTAGAAGATCGATGCCCTCGTCGATTAATCACAAGCTAGGAACATCCCCTCCTGGCATGAGTTTGTGTGTCTAGTGTCGACACATGTGCCATGCCGTGTCCACTCTGTGCCACACGCGCCATGCTCCACATGTCTGCCACTGACCCGCACACGCCCATGTAACTCCAAGGGTCGGCTCTGATACCACTTGTAATACCTCGGCCTCTCTGGAATAGTGGTTGTCGCTCCTGGCAACTCAATAGGATCTCTAGACTAACCCCACAGACCGACACTAGTCTTTTCTGCGCATTTTGTCCTCACTCATGCGCACCGATTACCCACTTCCCGGCCGGTCACACGTCCTCAAATTTCTCTAGGCCAAGCATGCTTAACCTCATAGTTATTTTCAGATGAGCTTCCGGAAAAGAAGTTGCAACTTGTTGGTATGGTTATACTATCAATCCTATTAAGCCATGCGTCAGGGTCTCATAGCCATGTTTAGTATGATGCCTACAGGGAGCACAAGAATTTCATGAAGGAACTCAAGAAGATCAACCAGCCCATGGACATTGACTCCTCCCCGTAGGCTTCGGATGGAACGCTCTCTTATGGTCACTAGAGCTAGGGCCATGTGGATTGGTCTTTCTTTGCGGATGTGTCCTCCTCTTCTCTCCCTCATGGCAAGGAGGCTTCTCAAGGTGATGATGAGGATGAGTACGACAATGAGGATGAGGATGGTGATGAGGATGAGGATGACGAGGACTATAGTGGCTAGAGTCAGTTTGGGGCGCTTTAGTGTTGATCTTTTCTCTTTTTGGTGTCTTGATGTCAAAGGGGGAGAAGTAGCCCTATATTAGGTTGGCACCGGGATTTGCATGGGTATGGGTACACAAGCTTCTCGTTTATTCAATTTGCCTCTTTGAAGCTTGAGTATTTAGTTTATCCGTATGAGAACTATGTGGTCATGCTGTTATGTTGTGTGGTAAGACATGCATGACCGTTTTTGTTATCCCATTAAAGACTATGTTATGCCTAGTATATTTGGCTAGTATTCTTCTTTGTACCTTGTATTACCATGTTGTTTGTAAATTCTAGAGAGGGTGTTGATCCTATGTTGTGTGATCTTGTATTCAAATGCAAACTTAAAATGGTCACACATATAGGGGGAGCCTCTCTATAATTTGTAAATTATTTGTTGTTATGATCATTGCTTATCCTTTATGCAAATCCTTGGGTTGTCATCAAACACCAAAAAGGGGGAGATTGAAAGGGCATTTTTCTTATTTTAATGTTTTGATCTTTGTTGACAACACTAGAAAAGTGTAATCGTGTGCTAAGTGTTTCAAGGCATAATTATCTTGTCAGCATACTGTTATATTTATGCTCCCTCAAAAGGGAGAAGAGAATTATAGTTGAATTGATTCAAGAGGATTCCAGGTTCTAATAGTGCAGAACTGGGTTTTTCCGGACTCTCCGGCAGATGCAGGTTGGAGTATCTAGCCAAGCTAGAATGTGTTGTTGCAGGCCGGAGTGTCCGGCCTTGGATTTCCTCAGTTTTTCGGAAAGAGGTGGTTTCCTTTCTGTATGCCATATCGAAGTCCACCGGGACTTTGGCCGGATTCTTTGAAAATTCTTCGCCAGGCCAAAATGTTCAGTAATTTGAGGCCGGACTGTCCGGCCCATGCCGTAGTTTCCGGTGTGTTTCAGCCAAACACACGGGGTTAAGTGGATGCAACGGCTAGTTGTTCTGAGCCCCTATTTAAAGGTCCCTTCTTCTACCTTAGAAAAGTGCTCATCCCCAACCTCAAGAACCCTAGAAACTGTGCCACCAAATCGTCAAGATGTCCTCCCTCAACCACCCAAAGCTCCTGACCTTTGGAGACTCGAAGGAGAAGACTCTGATCTACATCTTCATTGAAACGATTTACATTTCCCCCTCATTCACTTGAGGGCCCCCTTGTTCTAGAGTTTCATAGGAAACCCTAGATAGTGTTTTGTTCTAACTTGCTTGTTGTCATTGTGGAAGCTTGCCTTGTACTTAGAAGCCTCCATTCCATTGTGGAAGTTTTATCCAAGATTGTTGTAAAGGCGTCGGTTCCCGCCTTGAAGGGTACCGATAGTGGAAAAGTGGAATAGGCCATTTTTGGTGGAAGTTCACCAAAGAATAGGGTGAGTCCTTTGTGGCGTGATGGTCTTAGAACCACCCACCCCTCCAACGCAAGCGTACTTCCCCTAAAAATGAAGGTGACGAGGTTTAATCTCATCAATGCCCATTGTTATGGACTTGGGTTTTGGAGAAGATGGGGATGCTGGAGATCGTGGCACGGTTAACAGACAAGCAACCAGGGGACACGAGATTTACCCAGGTTCAGGCCCCCGGAGGGAAAACCCTACTCCTGCTTGTCTTCTCTTGATTACGGCGGAACCGAAGGTTACAGGGTGCGCAGATTCGATCTGGCGTGGAGGTGCGTGCGAAAGTATGAGTCGAGAGATCTAGGACGTGCCCTCCTGGCCTTTATATAGACTTAGGCAGGTCCCGGGCATAGTCCTAGTCGGTTACAGGTTCTAGGGTTTTACCCCGTTGAATTTCCTATCTATGCTAGTCTTGCTCTCCAAGGATCCGAAGGCGTCATGGGCCTTGGCCACCCGAAAATCTTCATGGGCCAGCGTATATCCGCTGTGGGCCTTCCTTGAGCTGGACCAGGTATGCCGAAGTCACTTACCCGTAGGGTATAACCATGTCAGAAGGAATTGTGGTGAATCAAATCACATGTCCCCGTGTGCTTTACTCTCGGTTACCTCTATCCTTTTACCATTCTGTCGCTTGTGTAGTTCTAGTAGCTAGGTTGTCATATAAGTAAATTCACCGTAGTTGCATATGTAGAGAATTTACATTTATGTCAAGCCTAAGTTGAAAAAGAAGTAAAATTTGCTGTAGCACCTATTCACCCCCTCTAGGTGACCATACGATCCTTTTCAAATTGGCTCCTCGATCTAAAAATGGGCTTGATGCAAAGTTTCTTGAGCTGGCTCACCAATTTTACATGATTCAACTAAACGACACCACTACAAATGTTATTTGTTGGAGATTTGAAGAGTCAGGCGAATACATGACCAGGTTTGCCTACCTAATGCAATTTCAGGGCGTTACCTTCTCAGATTTTCGCACATCCATTTGGAAATGTTGGGCCCCAGGCAAGTGAAAGTTCTTCATGTCGATTGCGGTGCTTGATTGCATCTAACGGCTGATGCGCTACAACAACGTGGGTGGTGGATAGCTATTTTTGCCAACTATGTTTACGGAACATGGAAATCTCGTGGTGCATTCTCTCCTACACAATGAGGTTGCAGTCACCATAGAAGACCAGTCAGGTTGTACCACAGGATTTGGCCATCCGCATCCCGTGTAGTAGGGCCTATAAAGGGAATATACCCTGAGAGGCAATAATAAAGTGTTTATTATGTGTATTCCAAGTATATGATAGATGTTTATTTTGCATGCTATAATTGTATTAATACGGAAACATTAATACATGTATGTTTAATAAACAAACAGAAACTTCCTAGTTATGCCTCTCTCATAAACTAGCTCGTTGATTAACAAGATGATCAAGGTTTCCTAATCATGGATATTGGATGGTGTGATGAACATTCATCCGAAGTATAGCATTACGATCAAAGTCATTGAGTTCATATTGCTATAACAACTTACGAAGTGATCCTAATCCTTAGACCATGAGATCATGTCAATCACTAACACCGGAAGAGTTTCTTGATAACATCAAACGTCACACCGTAATAGGGTGATTATAAAGATGGATTCAGAACAAATAAAGTGTTATGTTGAGGCTCATGGATCGAGAGTGGAATTTGTTCATCCCGATGACGGATAGATATACTCTGGGCCCTCTCGGCGATATCACATTGATTAGCTTGCAAGCAAGTGATTTGATCACTAGAATGTTATATCACGGGAATGACAAAAGAGTACATGTCAGTAACGAGATCAAACTAGGTATGGAGATACCGATGATTGAATCTCGGACATGTAATATATCATGAAACAAAGGGATTAAGATACTAGCGTAAAAGGTTCCGACGATCACAAGAAAGTCATCGTTGAATGTGTGGGAGTCAGTATGGGTCTCCAGATCCCGCTTCTGATTATTGATTCGAGAGGGGTCTCGATCATGTCCGCATTATTCACGAACCGTAGGGTGACACACTTAAGAGACACTGACATCCAATTGGAGCAAAAGTTTCATGCCGAAAGAATGAACAAGCGCAGGAATTTATTTCACTAGATACTGAAACAGGTTTTCGGGTGAAATTGCATAAAGTGGTTATGCATGTGAAATAGAATTCTAGCAAGGGGTTATTTGTGAATGTTTGTCATTAAAGTAATTGACAAAATTCTGAATAAAATAAAAGAGTTTTATTTAATGAGAGTTTGCATTAAATTTGGTGGAAATTTAATGGCATGTTTGAGTGGGATTTTTAGTGGAGGGAATTTAAAGGAATTTTGTGAGTGGAGTGTCCACCCACATGAAGAGGGGAGGGCAAGGGGGCAGCCCCCATGCACCGCCCACCCCCTTGGGGTTCCCCCCTCCTCCTATAAAAGGCACCCCTCTCCTCACTTCTCACTCACACCTCCTCGTGAAGGATCTCTCTCCCCTCTAGAATTTATTCCCCATGGTCTCGGACTAGCGATATACATGTTCCCGGTGGCTATTCAGCAAGAAAGAGTTGTGCTTCCGCTGCATCGCTGTAGCGAGGAGGCGGAGGTTACTCGGTGCCTCTAACGTGTGTGTGAGCACGGATGCGCTGCTGATTTGCGGCTCTAGGACTTCCTCTCGATCTTGAGATCGTCAAGAGATCGTCTACATCAACCACGAGTTGAACTCTTTAAGCTTTGTCGGTCTTCAAGGGTATGTTCTCTACGGATATACATCCTCCCGTTGTTTGTATCTAATAGATAGATCTTGGTACATAATTCACATCGTAGAAATTTTTTTGTTTTCTATGCTGCGAACCCTACAGTGGTATCAAAGCCAGATCTATGCGTAGATGCTTTACACGGGTAGTACACATATGAGTATGTGGGCGATGATGATCATGTTGTTTCTCCTTAGTTGTAATTTTGGATATTGGTGGCATAGTGGGATGAAGCGGCCCGGACAAACTTTACATGTCCTCGCACATGAGACCTGTTCCACGCTTGACATGCAACTAGTTTGCATAAGTGGCTAGCGGGTGTCTATCTCTCCTACTATAGTTAATATCTATTTTGCAACGAGTTGTCAACAATTTGGTTATCCTCGTTGTGGTTCATGTTCGTAGGTAAGAACGGTTCTATCTCGAAAGCCCTAAGCCACGTAAAACATGCAATGGATAAATTAGAGGCGTCTAGTTTAGATTGTTGCTGGGATAGTGTTATGATATGGTGATGTTGTAAGTAGAAGTATGAGATGATACTCTTACAACATACATAACGTTTAATCTCCATAGACCTTGGACTTACACATATAGGTATGATAGTGATCATACCATGATGCACATGATAGAGATCATATGCGGGAACCATATCATTTCACTAATAAACATGTGATGTTTGATAGCATTTTATATTGCTTGTTTAGCGCTTTGTTAGCATAATAAGATGATCCCTCATTTAAATATCAAGATAATAATGTGTTCTTCCTTTAGTATGCACCGATTATGTTTTCGTCGCTCCAAGACATCATGTGATGATCGGGTGTTCTTGGATCCACGACCATATTTCGGGTGTAAAACAGTTACACACGCGAATACTAAGGTTCTAACTTGGCGAGCCTAGCATGTATAGACATGGCCTCGGAACACGGACCGAAAGGTTAAGCATGAGTCATATAATAGATATGATGCCCATTTGATGCTCGCCTTTGAAGATATACCGACTCACGTGATGATCGGACTTGGTATAGTGGATTTGGTTCATGTAATCGCCAAAAAGGCACGAGGGATGTCGTTTTTGAGTGGGAGTTCATTCGTAATATGGATTAGTTGAACTCAATCTATCATACACTTAGTCTAAACTTTACAAATTCTGTTGTAGATGGCACCACCTGCTTTTAATTTCAATGTGTTCATGGAGAAAGAGAAACTTGCAACGAACGGTAGCAACTTTACCGAATGGGCCATGAATTTGAGGATTCTCCTCTCTGCTGCACAAAAGCAATATGTGCTAGAAGCGCCGCTAGGCCCCCCACCTTTTGAGGATGCCCCTGACGAGGAGAAGAATGTCTATCAGACTCGTCAGGAGGACCACAACTTAGTTCATTGCGGCATATTGTATGGGCTAGAGCCGGAACTTCGAAAGCGTTTCGAAAACGGCAATGCATTTGATACAATGGGTGAGTTGAAAATGATTTTCGACACACATGCTGCTGTAGAGAGCTACAACGCTTCAGAAAAGTTCTTTAGCTGCATGATGGAAGAGCACAAC
The DNA here is from genome assembly GCA_023614405.1 of Avena insularis. Classification (NCBI taxonomy): domain Eukaryota; kingdom Viridiplantae; phylum Streptophyta; class Magnoliopsida; order Poales; family Poaceae; genus Avena; species Avena insularis. The sequence goes on from CM042691.1 coordinate 96,667,022, forward strand.
TCCGTTAGTGAGCATGTACTCAAGATGTCGGGTTACGCCGATAAGCTTGTGTCCTTGGGAATAACGATTCCCATTGACTTAGGCATTCATCGTGTTCTGCAGTCTCTGCCACCTAGCTATAAGAGCTTTGTGATGAACTATAATATGCAAGGCATGAAGAAGTCTCTCCCCGAGCTTCTGTCAATGCTTAAAACTACAGAAGTGGAGATCAAAAAGGAACATCAAGTGTTGATGATCAATAGGAACACTGGTTTCAAGAAAGACAAGAAGGGAAAATGGAAGGGAAGTAAGGGCGGCAAGCCGATTGCCGTGCCTGAAAAGAAACCCCGAGTTGGACCTAAGTCTGATACCGAGTGCTACTATTGTAAGGGGACTGGCCACTACAAGCGCCACTGCCCCAAGTATTTGGTAGATAAGAAGGCCGGCAAGGCAAACAAAGGTATATATGATATACATGTTATTGATGTGTACTTGACTAGTGCTCGCAGTAGCACCTGGGTATTTGATACCGGTTAGTTGCTAATATTTGTAACTCGAATTAGGGGCTGCGGAACAAGCGACCGCTAGCAAGGGGTGAGGTCAAGATGCGTGTCGGCAATGGATCAAGCGTTGATGTGATCGCCGTCGGAACGCTCCCTGTCCATTTGCCGTCGGGATTAGTTATAAACTTGAATAATTGTTATCTGGTGCCTGCACTGAGCATGAACATTGTATCTAGATTGTGTTTGATGTGAAGTGATTATTCATTTACATCCGAGAACAATGGTTGTTCTATTTATATGAATGAAATCTTTTATGGTTATGCACCGATGATGAATGGTTTATTTCTATTAGATCTCAATGATAATATTACACATATTCATAATGTTGATGCTAAAAGGATTAAATTAATGATGATATATCCGCATATATGTGGCACTGCCGTCTAGTTCATATTGGCGTTAAACGCATGAAAAAGCTCCATTCAGATGGACTTTTGGAATCACTTGATTTTGAATCATTTGATACATGTGATCCATGCCTTATGGGCAAGATGACTAGAACGCCGTTTTCCATTTCAATGGAACGGGCGACAGATTTATTGGAAATCATACATTCTGATGTATGTGGTCCAATGAGTGTGTCGGCACGAGGTGGATATCGTTATTTTGTTACTTTCATGGATGATTTGAGTAGATACGGTTATATCTACTTGATGAAACACAAGTCTGAAACCTTTGAAAAGTTCAAGGAATTTCAGAATGAAGTGGAAAATCATCGTAATAGAAAGATCAAATTTCTACGGTCCGACCATGGAGGTGAGTATCTAAGTTACGAGTTTATCACTCACATGAAAGAGTGTGGAATTGTTTCACAACTCACACCTGCCGGAACACCACAGAGAAATGGTGTGTCGGAACATCGTAATCGTACTTTATTAGATATGGTTCGATCTATGATGTCTCTGACGGACTTGTCGTTGTCATTTTGGGGTTATGCACTAGAAACTGCTGCATTCACTTTAAATCGGGCACCATCTAAATCCGTTGAAAAGACATCGTATGAATTGTGGTTTGGAAACAAACCTAAGCTATCATTTCTTAAAGTTTGGGGATGCGATGTTTATGTGAAGAAACTTCAACCGGATAAACTCGAACCCAAACCGGAAAAATGCGTCTTCATAGGATACCCTAAGGAAACTATTGGGTATTCCTTCTATCACAGATCCGAGGGCAAGGTTTTTGTTGCCAGGAATGGATCCTTTCTAGAGAAAGAGTTTCTCGCGAAAGGTGTGAGTAGTCGGAAGGTAGAACTCAAAGAGGTTATTGAACCTTCTCTTCAGAGTATGGCGAGTAGCGCAGCACCGGAAGTTGTTCCGTAGTTGGCTTCACCTGTTGAAGAGGGAACTAATGATAATGATCATGAAACTCCAAAAGAGAGTACTATCGAACCTCGCAGGTCTAGCAGGACACGTGCAGATCCCGAGCTGTACGGAAATCCTTTCATGAATTTCATGGTTGATGAAAGTGATGACCCTGCGACGTATGAAGAAGCGATGATGAGCCCGGATTCCAACAAATGGTTATAAGCCATGAAATCAGCGATGGAATCCATGTATGAAAATCAAGTTTGGAACTTGGTGGAATTACCTCACGACCGAATGGCCGTGGAGAATAAATGGATTTTCAAAAGAAAAACTGATGCTGATGGTAATGTGACCGTCTATAAAGCTCGACTTGTCGCAAAGGGGTATCGACAAATTCAAGGAGTTAACTACGATGAGACATTCTCTCCCGTAGCGATGCTAAAGTCAGTTAGGATTATGTTAGCAATTGCTGCATATTTCGATTATGAGATATGGCAAATGTATGTCAAAACCGCGTTTCTCAATGGTAATATTGAAGAAGAGTTGTATATGATACAACCAAAGGGTTTTGTCGATCCTAAGGATGCTAACAAGGTGTGCAAGCTTCAGCGATCCATCTATGGATTGAAGCAAGCATCATGAAGTTGGAATCTCCGCTTTGATGAGGTGATCAAAGAGTTTGGATTTGTCCAAACTTACAGAGAAGCTTGTATTTACAAGAAAGTGAGTGGGAGCAATGTGGCATTTCTGATATTATATGTGGATGACATATTATTGATTGGAAATGATATAGATCTTTTAAACAGTGTTAAAAGTTATCTAAACAGCAAATTTTCAATGAAGGACCTAGGTGAAGCGTCATACATATTAGGCATAAAGATCTATAGAGATAGATCTAGACGCCTAATAGGTCTATCGCAAAGTACATACCTTGATAAGATTTTAAAGAAGTTTAAAATGGACGGAAGTAAGAAGGGGTTCTTACCTATGTTGCAAGGCAAGACATTGAGTAAGACTCAAAGTCCGGCTTCGGTGGAAGAAATAGAGATAATGGACAAAGTCCCCTATGCTTCAGCCATAGGCTCTATAATGTACGCCATGCTATGTGCAAGATCGGATGTGGCACATGCTATTAGTTTGACTAGTAGGTACCAATCGGATCCAGGTTCGGAACACTGGATAGCGGTCAAGAATATCCTTAAGTACTTACGAAGAACTAATGATATGTTTCTTGTATACGGAGGTGAAGAAGAGCTTGTCGCTAAGTGTTATGTTGACGCTAGCTTTGACAGCGATCCGGATGACTCTAAGTCTCAATCCGGATACGTATTTCTCATGAATGGCGGAGCGGTTAGTTGGAGGAGCTCCAAACAACCTGTGGTGGCGGGATCAACAACGGAGGCCAAATATGTTGATGCTTCAGAAGCGGCTCAGGAAGCAGTTTGTATGAAGGAGTTCATATCCGAACTAGGAGTGGTTGCAAATGCGTTGGACCCAATGGTGATCTATTGTGACAACAATGGTGCCATTGCCAATGCCAATGAGCCAAGGTCTCACAAGCATTCCAAGCATATTAAGCGCCGGTTTCACTCCATCCGCGAGCATGTCAAGGATGGAGATATAAGGATTTGTAAAGTACATACAGATCTCAATGTAGCAGATCCGTTGACTAAAACTCTCCCTACAACAAAACATGATCAACACCAGAACTAAATGGGTGTTAGATTTATCACTATGTAACTAGATTATTGTCTCTAGTGCAAGTGGGAGACTGAAGGGAATATGCCCTTAGAGGCAATAATAAAGTGTTTATTATGTGTATTCCAAGTATATGATAGATGTTTATTTTGCATGCTATAATTGTATTAATACGGAAACATTAATACATGTGTGTTTAATAAACAAACAGAAAGTTCCTAGTTATGCCTCTCTCATAAACTAGCTCGTTGATTAACAAGATGGTCAAGGTTTCCTGATCATGGACATTGGATGTTGCTAATAACGGGATCACAACATTAGTGTAATAGTGTGATGAGCATTCATCGGAAGTATAGCATTACGATCAAAGTCATTGAGTTTATATTGCTATAACAACTTACGAAGTGATCCTAATCCTTAGACCATGAGATCATGCCAATCACTAACACCGGAAGAGTTTCTTGATAACATCAAACGTCACACCGTAACAGCGTGATTATAAAGATGGATTCAGAACTAATAAAGTGTTATGTTGAGGCTCATGGATCGAGAGTGGAATTTGTTCATCCCGATGACGGATAGATATACTCTGGGCCCTCTCGGTGATATCACATTGATTAGCTTGCAAGCAAGTGATTTGATCACTAGAATGTTATATCACGGGAATGACAAAAGAGTACATGTCAGTAACGAGATCAAACTAGGTATGGAGATACCGATGATCAAATCTCGGACATGTAATATATCGTGAAACAAAGGGATTAAGATACTAGCGTAAAAGGTTCCGACAATCACAAGAAAGTCATCGTTGAATGTGTGGGAGTCAGTATGGGTCTCTAGATCCCGCTTCTGATTATTGATCCGAGAGGGGTCTCGATCATGTCCACATTATTCACGAACCGTAGGGTGACACACTTAAGAGACACCGACATCCAATTGGAGCAAAAAATTCATGCCGAAAGAATGAACAAGCGCAGGAATTTATTTCACTAGATACCGAAACAGGTTTTCGGGTGAAATTGCATAAAGTGGTTATGCATGTGAAATAGAATTCTAGCAAGGGGTTATTTGTGAATGTTTGTCATTAAAGTAATTGAAAAAATTATGAATAAAATAAAAGAGTTTTATTTAATGAGAGTTTGCATTAAATTTGGTTGAAATTTAATGGCATGTTTGAGTGGGATTTTGAGTGGAGGGAATTTAAAGGAATTTTGTGAGTGGAGTGTCCACCCACATGAAGAGGGGAGGCAAGGGGGCAGCCCCCATGCACCGGCCACCCCCTTGGGGTTCCCCCCTCCTCCTATAAAAGGCACCCCTCTCCTTACTTCTCACTCACACCTCCTCGTGAAGGATCTCTCTCCCCCTCTAGAATTTATTCCCCATGGTCTCGGACTAGCGATATACATGTTCCCGGTGGCTATTCGGCAAGAAAGAGTTGTGCTTCCGCTGCATCGCTGTAGCGAGGAGGCGGAGGTTACTCGGTGCCTCGAACGTGTGTGTGAGCACGGATGCGCTGCTGATTTGCGGCTCTAGGACTTCCTCTCGATCTTGAGATCGTCAAGAGATCGTCTACATCAACCACGAGTTGAACTCTTTAAGCTTTGTCGGTCTTCAAGGGTATGTTCTCTACGGATATACATCCGCCCGTTGTTTGTATCTAATAGATAGATCTTGGTACATAATTCACATCGTAGAATTTTTTTTGTTTTCTATGATGCGAACCCTACAGCCTCGTACTCTACTTCATTATTGGACGGGCAGAATTTCATCTATAGTACATACTACATCTTGTCGCCCTGCGGGGATGTCAGGATCACACCGGATCCGGCTCCTTGACACTTTGACTCGTAGAAATGCATCATCCAGACGCTCGACATGTTTGGGGTATCTAGCATCTGGAGCTCCATCTATTGTACCTATAAGTATGAGAGCACCTGTGACTTGATTGCGGTGCATCACTCATAGGTGATGTCCTACGAGAACAACTCAATGCACCAATGGGCTACTCGGCCCATTGCTTCTGGGTAGTTGAGGATGTGCGATAGTGGTGAGTTTTTCATGGTATTGCTGACGAGTATGCCATGTAGGGGTCCTCACAGAGCGTGTTTAGAGACGCGGGGTAAGGCGGAAGGTTGGCAGGTATGAGGTAACACAGCTTACCCAGGTTCAGATCCCACGATGGTGGAGGAATCCTACTCCTTCTAAAAATCACTATAATGGCAATACGCCGAGTTATAGGGATGGGTTCGCTGTGCGCGATATGAGTTGATTGATTGGTGCCCTAAAAACTCCTCTAGGTCCTGCTTATATAGTCTCCAGATCCTAGGGTTACAGGGAAAGTCCTAGCCGAATAGGTTACAGAGTCCTACGAAGTATACAACTAGTCTAACGTGTCTTGCACTCCAAGGCTCCAGGTATGTCTGTGTCTCCACCGTTGCCTTCCTTTATCCGGTATGGGCCTCCCTTCTGGATCCATATAACTGGGCCGCCCAGCAAGCCATGGTCCTTTCTACCAACTATGGGCCACCCGGGTTATCCGTATTATAGACATGCAATGGTGATACCCATTTATCATATCCCCAACAGTAGCCCCCGGAGAACTCCGAGATCTTGCGTCGTCCTGCCTCTTCAGATTGAATGCTTCGTCTAGGTGATGTCGGGAAATCATCAAGCAATATCTTGTAGTCCTCCCAAGAACCCTGCGATCTTCTACATCTTCGATTCATAAGTCGGAGAATCACTGAGCTTTCCATCGTACTTTTCTCATAGCCGGACAGAATGCGTCCATGCCGGAGTATTTAGATGGGACCGTTTGTCTGCACGTGTCGGTGAGATGTCGTAGACCATAGGTCAGCGGTGCCTCGTAACTTACACATGCAGAGGACGTAATCATAGCCATTTTTCCCGCGTGAAGGATCCGAAATGTTGACAGCCGTGGTGGGAACATGGCGAAATTTCCGCACATGTTCATGCACACATTGTCCACACATCAATCGTTGGATTAACTTGCACGAATCTTGATGCCAAGGACTATGTATTTTAAATGTGGTGGCATTTTATCTTTTCACCTCATTCTTCCTTGTGTCATCGTCTTCCTCCAGCCCAAGCCCCTCTTCAAGCTCTTCATGCACACAGAGGAAAAACCCTAAATCCTTTCTAATCTCCACCCATCTCTGTCCATCCCAATGGCTAGTAGCAGCAGCGCACCTCGATGGCGGCATCTAGCAAGGCCACGGCCAAACCATCTGGCTCTGTCCATGTCCCACTGGAGGGCGTGGTGGTGCATGCGCGTGGTCGAGTCCACCTGATTTACCATATCCCAAATGGCCGAGACGCTAGGAATAAGCTGACTCCCACAAGGGACAATGGAAAGGCTTAGACATCTCCAAGAGTGACATCAAGGATATTTTCTCTGAGGGGTACCTCCCTGCGACGGAGGGCCTGGTCTTGCAAGCGGCACCGGCCGGCAGGGTCACTCCTTCTCCCCAAGTCGGAGAAAAGGTATACCTCAAGGCCCAATTTGTGTGTGGCGTCTCCCTTCCCATATCCGACTTCTGCATGTAAGTCCTCAAACACTTCCGGGTTCAAACTCAGAACCTATCTCCGAATAGCATCCTTGCGCTTAGAAATTACGCGGCGTTATGCGAGGGTTACCTAGGGATTAGTCCTAGGTTAGATCTGTTTATCTATTTCTTCACCATGAAGAGGGAAGCCGGAGTGAGCAAAGAGGAGCTCAGAAACTGCAGAACGATTAGCTTTAAAATCCGGCCTAGCCGGCGGTTCCTCGACATCGTAGGACATGAATCCTGCAAGAATTGGTAGCAGACGTATTTCTACGGCCCAGATATCCCTCTGACCGGCCGAGAAGAAACATATCCAGACTTCAGTTATGGGGCCTCCACTGAAGCCACGACATGGAGATCACAAGCCCTCCTCCCCTCCGACGACGAAGCCTCCCGCGCTGTAAGTCGGATTGATTGGTTCATAGAGACGGGTCTGACCGGCTTGGACCTAGCCATGTGCTGGTTCGTCAAGCGGATCCAACCTCTGCAGCACTGCACGAAGCTCATGCACCAGTACACCAAGGATAGAACGGATAGCCTCCAGATTTCCGAGGACAACTTCTCTAGTGACTCCATCAAGCTTCGCCTCAAAGACATAGTCAAGGTGAAGGATCATAAGCATGGCTTCACCATCACCTACGACATGTTCGAGAGCGGCAAGTGCCCAGAGGTACTCATTTATTTCTTGTACATTGCTTTTTGACATATACCCCAGTTCTTCCATCTTGCCCATACCTTTGCATCTAACACTTAGGATTCACTTAAAAACTAGGGGATTTGGACGAACGCAGCATGGCTTCCCAAGTCTATGACCCCAAGATGAAGGATTTCACTATTGTGTCTGACGACGACATCTCGTTAGTGCGAAAGCGGAAGGGATCCACCTCTGATGCTACTAACGAAGGCAAGAAAAATAAGATGGAGGATGGAGCCTAGAAAAGATCCACCGCCTCCCTAGAGGCAGAGAAAAGAAGATTAACCGGTATCCCTTTAAACAAGGCACCAAATGTTGTGTAAGCTTCTCTCCATCTGACATCTTATTTTCCTCATATTATTCCTGTACTTATACTTTCGCACGTTTCAGGAAGAAGGCTAGTCTGAGTTTGAAGAAGACCTCCAAAACATCAGGGGATTATAAAAACATTAAAGATATGTTTGTCCAAGATTCTCCCTCCATCGCTCCTCCTACTCCTAGTGCTCAATCCTATTCCGCACCCGCTGGATATCTAGCAAAGGTAACATCTAAGTCTTCCGCCATGGAACTAGACGATACTCCTTCTCAGGAGGTCCTAGATGATACCACGGTGGACCACGTTGTCGGCGAACATGCGATGCAGGAGAGCACCTCTTCCAAAGTGGCTGAAGCTCTGGCTAACGATGCCAATGGTAGCGGTAAGGACTTGATGGTGGAAGGCGGAACTTCTGACGAAGGCGGAACTTCTGACGAAGGCGGAACCGCTGCGCCCAAGACCAAGACCGAGCTTCCCAAGATTGTCTACCCGGTGCTTACTCCGAGTAGCTCTGCTCTGGCTCTTGGTGCTGCGCTGACTTCTCCTTTGTGCGGTCTTGAGGAGCTGCTCAAGCAGGCGGAGATTGTCTGGGGTAACACTCTTGCCTTTGGCAAGGTGTTTTCTTAGAGTGCCAGCAACCTTAAGATCATTGCACTTGTAATTTTTATATTCCTTTTGCATTTCATACATAATATTCCACTATAGTCCCCGAGGATTTAGATGGAAAACCATAGGTCTTTGCATCTGAATGCACTAAGAGTGACTAAGCAAGAAACTTTGTATTGTAGCCCCCAAGTATGTAGTTTGAATGAAATATTCTGATCAGATACTTTTAGAGTAGCATAAGAAGTGTTTGTAAATTTTGATACTATAGCCCCCAAGCTTCTAGTTGAAATAGAATCAGTTCCGACAAGACGCTTAAAGAAATACTAAGCATGACTTTGAGTTAAAAACTCGCACTATAGCCCCCCGATACTCTAGGCAGAGATTAATCTAGCTAGATGCTCCAAGAAGACTAAGTAACCTTTTTATTGTTTTGCAGAATGAGAATACTCGGAGGGTTTCCGCCAACGACAAGTTCCACAAGAGGATCAAGGACCTTGAAGCTTAAAAGGGTAAAAATGCCATCTTGAAGGAATAGATCACCTAGGGAAAGAGTATGTTTTCTTTTTAGTTTCATGCTCAACTTGATCTTGTCTTATTATCTTCGACTACTCATTGTGCTATGTCATTTTTCTGACTTGCAGAAGCTATTGCCGAGGACAAAGATATTGTTGAGCAATCCAAGAACATACAAGAGCTAGATAGCAAAAACAAAATCTTGAAGAAGGAAAGGGCCGAGTCGCTGAAGATGTACGAAAAAGCTATGGCTGCCATGCAAGAATCCGCTGACACGGAGATCAACCGTCTTAAGGAGGAGATTGCGGCCCTCAAGGAGAAGAACAAAGCTGCCGAAGAGTAAAATTCTTGAAATCTTGAGGCGTATAGGACCCTCCGATAGGAGCAGGACTCCATAGCAGAAATTGTCGAGCAAGCAGAGACCAACGCTTAGGTAAACTTCCCCCATCTTGTACTTTTGTAGGTCAGGAACTCTTATCTGTTTTGGTGAACTCATGTCTTCAAACATGTTGTCCGAGTTGCAGTTCCCATAGGCTTAGCCCAGATGAATGCTAGCGCTCCTTCGCAAAAATAATGCATGGTTCTTGCCGGCAACTTCATCAGCACTGCGATCACCCATGCAAAAGAGATTGCCAAGCCCTTAGACATCAACATTAAGGCAGTAGACTCCATCAAGAAATTCTCCAGGATCCTTCGCCAAGACCCCAAGCGTATCGTAAGCTGGAAAGCATCATGTACTCGAGCTGGCGCTAGGATGTCTCTAGCCATGGTCAAGGCCCACTATGACAACGCCAACATCGACATGGTGACCTCTGGTCTGCCGAACATGGACGGAGATTGATAGAAAATCGATAACGGAGATTGACACAGAGATCAACCGTCTTAAGGATTCGCTCGCTGGCTATGACACCAGGGTCGCTCAATTTTTCAAGGCGGATGTCTTTGTGCCTCTTGAGGTACTTGATGCCGACCAGTCTAGCTTCGAGTCTCTGAAAACTGCCGATTTTGATGATGTACAAGGTGGGTCCCCTACCGCTGATGACGCAACATTGAAGTCCCCTGCACCAGAGAAGTGAAAAACACTTTGTAATATATATCACCTTTGGTTGGTTTATGTATGCAGAAAAACAATGTTGTTATCTTAAGGCGGAAAACTATTGCTATAAGCTTCCATCTACTTAAGAACTAATTCCAGCATGTATATTTTTTAAGCTCATCCATTACTCTGGTTTTTATGATTGACTTATCGTGAGTCAGAAGACCCTTAGTTAGAACTATGCGCTCGGGCGAGGATACCCAATGGCACCATCAAAAACCTAAGCACAAAATCACCGACTTAGAGTGCCATAAGTCACTACTCTAGAATCCACATAAAAACAACAAAGAATGTGTAGACCAGAAAACTTAAGCTATCGCCCGTAGGCAGAATTTTCAAAAGTGCAAATGCAAAGCTTGTGCATAAAGGTTTTATATAATCCAAAAATGAACACTAAAGGAGGTAAAAGACTCAAGCATATGAGTGAACCAAAGAACTTTATTTCATTGATCATATAAGAAGTACACAATAGAGAATAAAATATGCTAAGTGTAAAAAGACGTAGTTCTGCTATGTTCCATGGCCGACCAAGCTCCGGGTAGTCATCATCCGAGTCACGTAACTTACGCTTATGATCCTCGTTTATCCTATCCTCTAATTCATGATTGTTAATGAGGTAATAGGAACCATTGAGTAGCGCCTTGCTTATGATGAACGGTCCTTCCCATGGCGGGGATAATTTATGTCACCTCTTATGCTTAAGTATGAGCACCAAATCCACCTCTTTAAACGAGCGATGCCGAATGCTGGGACTATGGTAGCTCTGTAGCTTCTACTGGTAGATAGTAGAATTCTGACATGCCAGTACGCGCTCCTCCTCGAGAAGGTCGACATCTAGGCGCCTAGACTCTTCAGAGTCATCTTCGTCGTAGGCGGCAACCCTTGGTGAATCGTAGAGGATGTCGGAGGGTAGAATTGCTTCTGCTCCATATACCATGAAGAAAGGGGTTATGTCGGTGGATCTGTTTGGAGTAGTTCGCAAACTCCATAAAACAGATGGCAATTCCTCCGCCCAGGCTCTAGCTGCTAAATTAGCGGTGCTTCTATATGTGGCTTTATTTCCTGCAGAATTGATCCATTGGCTCTCTCAACTTGACCATTGGATTGTTGATGTGCCACAGATGCAAGATCAAGTAGGATGCCCTTCTCCCAACAATAAGCCTCTACTTCTCCGAGTAACAAGTTGTTGCCGTTGTTGGTTATGATGCTATGTGGGAGACCAAATATCATCACTAAATCCCATACAAACCTAAGTGCAGTTGCTCCATCAAGCTTTATAATGGGTTTAGCTCCTATCCATTTTGTGAATTTATCAACTGCTACTAGAAGATGTGTAAACCCACAAGGTGCCGTCTATAATGGTCCAACCAAGTCAAGCCCCCAGACTGCAAACGGCAATGTTATTAGTACAGTTTGAAAATCCTAGGCTGGTACATGTGGTTGTCGGGCATAATACTGGCATCCCATGCATGTCTCGACTAGCTTTTCGGCGTTCACCTTTGCGGTCAGCCAGTAGAATCCTTGCCGGAAGGCTTTGGAGACCCAAGATCGAGGAGCGGCGTCATGCCCGCAATCTCCGAGATGGACCTCACGAAGGATTTCAATACCTTCTTGCTGGGAAACGCACTTGAGGTAAACATTAGTGGTACTTATTTTGTAGATCTTCCCATTGATTATGGTATATCCCTTTGCTCGACGTACTATTTGCCGACTTTCGACTTCATCGATGGGCAAAGTTCCGTGTACGAGATACTCCATGAACGGTTTTGTCCAAGCCGGAGGGACTATTGTTACTTCATTAACAAATGACTCAACTCTATCCGGGTTCTCGGGGTCCGCTCCCTTCACGGATGGGGTCCATAGATGCTCCAGAAAAATGCCAAGAAGAATTGGTTTGCGTCCTGATCCGAGCTTTGACAGCAGATACATCGCCTCATTTTCCTTCCTCTTGACATACTTCACTTCATAGCCTTCGAAGCACTTGGCTATCTCGTATACTTCATCTCGATATGCCACCATCATAGGGTTTTGCGCATTCTACGCACCAGCCACCTACTAGGCAACCAAGTCGTAATCTCCACAACAAACTATGCGCTTGATGCCAATATCCTTGGCTACGCAAAGTCCATGAATGAGTGCTTCATATTCCGCCATGTTGTTTGTAGCCTCAAAGTGGATATGCAGAACATAGTGCAGTTTTTCTCCTATTGGTGACTGTAGTAGCACACCAACCCCTGAGCCGTTGAGTAGCTTTGCGTCAAAGTGCATTACCCAGTATTCTGGCTCTGGTACAGGAACAGCATCTGGCATCTTCGTCCAATCTGCAATAAAATCCACCAAGATTTGTGACTTGATAGCATCGCGTCTCTTGTAGGTGATCTCGAAGGAGACAAGCTCAATGGCGCACATCGCGACCCATCCCATAGTCGCTGTTGTTGATGATGTCAGACAGTGGAGATTTTCTCACTACTATGATAAGATGGTCCTGGAAATAGTTCCTTACCTTCCGAGAAGCAAGGAACACTCCATAAGCTAGCTTTTGGTAGTGCGGGTAACGCTGCTTGGACTTCGTCAAGACCTCTCTTACATAGTAAACTAGTCATTGTACTCCATACTAATGCGTTGGTTCTTTCTGCTCTACCATAACAACGATGCTGATAACCAGGTTGGTGGCCGCCATGTAGATCAACATAGGCTCCATTGGTTTGGGTGCTGCAAATATAGGTTCCGAAGAAAGTATCATTTTTAGATCCTTAAGCGCATCATCTACCTCGTTTGTCCATACGAAATTGTCCTCCTTCTTCAACAACTTGTATAGTGGTAGAGCCTTCTCTCCAAGTTGGCTGACAAACTGGCTTACCACTGTAACACAACCTGTGCACCGTTGAATGTCCTTTAGGCATGTCGGACAATTGATGTTTAGAATGGCCTTGATCTTCTCCGGGTTGACCTCGATTCCATGTTAGGAAATGATGAAACACAACAATTTGTCGGCAGGAACCCCGAAGACGCACTTCTTGGGGTTAAGCATGATGTTGTATTTTCGGAGATTATCGAAGGTTTCCTTCAAGTTAGAGATTAAGTCATTTGATTTTTTAGATATCGCCACGATATCGTCCACTTAGGCGTGAACGTTCCAACCAATTTGGTCGTGTAGCTGCATAGTCCGCTGGTACGTAGCACCTGCGTTTTTCATCCCAAAGGGCATTATGACATAACAAAATGTGCCATAAGGTGTGCTCAATGAAGTGGACAATTGGTCTGACTTCCTCATTTTTATCTGGTGGTATCCTGAGTATGCATCTAGAAAACACAGAAGTTCCGTGCCAGCCATCAAGTCAATTACTTGGTCAATGCGAGGCAAAGCAAACGAATTCTTTGAACACACTTTTTTCAAGCCGGTGTAATCAACGCACATTCTTAATTCTTTGGTTCCCTTTTTGGGCACAAGTACATGATTGGCCACCCATCTGGTGTGAAGGTCTTCTTGGATAAAATTAGCCTTAAGTAACCTAGCTATTTCTTTGCCCATGGCACGTATCTTCTCGTACCCCGAAGCGTCGTAGAGGTTGTTTCACTGGTTTGCATTTTGGATCAATATTCAAGCTGTGCTTGGCAAGTTCCCTAGGTACACCTTTCATGTCGGTAGGTTGCCATGCAAAGATGTCCCTATTTCTCACGGATGAACTCGACGAGCGCGCTTTCCTATTTGGGATCCATGTTCGTCCCAATGGCGGTGACCTTGGAGCCATCGCCTACCACAAGTTCCACCGGCTTTGTGTCGATGGCGGCCTTGAAGGCAGGAACGGAGTCAGAAATCTTCTTCTTTGATGCCGGCATATCTGAGGCGTCGACATTGCTCTGTATCTCCTTGAATTCTTTGCTATACAAGACAGCTTCCGTAAAGGCTATGATGGCTGTGAAATATAGACATCCACGTCTACATTTAAACAAGATACTATTCATAAATTTGATGAAATATCTCTCTCAAACCTGCCACTAATGCCTAATGATCAAAGGAGTATGCAATCCTTTCTTGCTATTTTTCCTGCGCAGATAATGACATATGATGATGGGAATCACTACATAAATGCCAAAGATACAAGATTTCCAACACGTCAAAGAATCCAGGAGCCGTTAAGTTAATACTGAAGCTTTCACGACCAACTATACAGCGGGAATTTTATTCCGGCCGTATAGTTCCGGCCGTATAGTTGGCATCGACTTCATTAGGTCAAACAGAACAACTTTCATTAAGGGACCCCTATGTAAAGAGGCTTTGGGAGATAGGAAACAACTGCTTCTTTTCGACCTCAACTCTCCCTGCCACCAGAAGCCGCCACGCCGGAGGAATAGATCTAGATCTAAACCTCTAAACCCTTCTCCACCACCATAGCCATCTTCCACCACTTCTAATAGTAGATAGCCTCTCAAATTGGTGACATTGTAAGACTATTTTCTATCAACCTGGTGATCTCTATTACAATGATTATGATTGTCAATTTCATCTCTATCTGTGAGTAATTCTCCTTGGGCTAAGGGCTTCGGCCTAGCCATGTTGCTTTTTGTGCATGTTATTTATCATAGATGGGATCATGTATTATTTTGTATAACATGATGATTGTAGTACCGTCTCTTGCCTCAATCTAAGGACTTGTCAGGTACCCAAGAACCGGAGGATTGATCCAGGTAAAGGGAGTGTGAGTAATGACTGATCTGCAGGATAGGAACCCAAGTGACAAAAAGGATAGTATGGCTGTATGTGAGGAATTTACTTGGGATTAACGGTGACATCACGATGCATATCATTAGTTCTCTTTCTTCTATGGATGAGACTAGTAGGTTATTGCTATAAGCGGTTGCGGAGACGATAACAATTATGGATGCACTGCCCACATATAATTATCTTGCTCTAACATTTGAATGCATACTTTATTATTATCTATTATTCCCATCAGATGCTTTGCACAGCTACTGGTGAAAACCGAAGACCCTAGGGACTCTCTCTCTCCATCGTCAACAACAACAAAAAGATCACAAACTCTTAGTCCGTTGAAAATGCAATAGTAATTCTAAAGCTCTCGAAGGTCTGTTTAAGTAATCTCACTTTGCTTTCTGCTTCCCGAGGATTCAATAAACCTAGGTCTACTAGGGAAAAAGATCTATACTACATCAGTAATCCGGATCAAAGGTATCAACCCTTTTTCTGGCGCCATTGCCGAGGAAGAAATAGCTACCCTGGCGAGGTTAGTAGGAACCTTGCTAGTTTTAAATTCTCGTTTTTAATTTTGTTAGTTTTCTTCTAGTATTTGATTAAAAAACAAAAAAATAGTCAATCTTTTAATTCTTGTTTTATCATCATTAGTACTTGTTTAAGAAAATACAAAAACATAGGAAGTATGGCTAAAAATAATCTTGGGGAGTTTACAACTCCTAACAATGATTATTTGCATACTCCTATTACTCACCCAGCATTTGCCGCTGACGATTATGAAATTAAACCCCACTATTTAAGTTTGGTTCAACAGAATCAATTTGGAGGATCTGTTGTAGAAGATGCATGTATGCACTTAAATACTTTCACTGAAATATGTGATATGATACGCATTAAAGATGTTGACCCCGACGCGGTCAAGTTGCACTTATTTCCTTTCTCTCTAAGAGGAAGAGCAAAAGAATAATTGCTATCTTTGCCTAGAAATAGTATTGCATCATGGGTGTAATGTACTTCTTTATTTATGACTAAATTCTATCCACCTACAAAGACTATGCAATCAGATCTAATATTACTGGTTTTAGACAAGAAGAGCGTGAGCCACTAGCGCTTGCATGAGAGAGAATGAAAGAATGCATGGGATGGAAGATTGGTTAATTCTGCATTTATTTTATAATGATCTTAACCCCGTGTCTAACTCTATTCTAGATACTGCACCTGCAGGAACATTTATGGGTAAGCAAATTACCGAAGCAAAGCAGCTGCTAGACAATATGCAAGACAATGCCCAATGGCATGTGGAAAGATCAAACACAAAGAAGGTGAACTCCGTCACACCTCAAGAAAATGAAGAACTCAATGATAAGTTGGATGAGCTCATATTAGTCGTTAAAGGTAAGGAAACCACGGTAAGAGCTACTCCCAAACCAACTATTGAAGAAATAGACATCATATCTCATAATGATTATAACCCTGCTTGGAAAAAGAATTATAATCCGAACTTTCAGAAACATTTTTCTAGTCATGTAGGTAACTGTAATAATAACATGGCATCAAGTAATACTAGTCTTCAAAAAACTCTTAAATCTTTTATGGATTCATAAAATGAGCAAAACAATATTCTAGTCAAAATTACTGAGAATCATCATGCTATGCTTGGTAAATTATCTAACCAAGATGTTAGTTTGAGAAATGATTTGTAGGCCTTCCAAAAAATAACAAGGATTGTTGAGGCACAGCTAGGTAAGATAACCGAGAGCCGCCTGGGAAATGATATGCAAACCTAAGAATAAAGGAGGTCTAGGAATTGTGGATTTTCAGAAAAATAATGATGCCCTTCTAATGAAACATCTTGACATATTCTATAATAAGTTTCAAACTCCATGGTTTCAGTTAATTTGCAATGCTAATTACATGGAATCAATTCCTAATAAAGAGAGACCATGTGGTTCTTTTTGGTGGAGGGATATTGTCAAGCTATAGGATAAATTTAAACAAGTTATAGTGATCACATTGGGTGCAGGGAACACCTTCTGTTTCTGGCTGGATAAGTGGAAATTCCTAGACTTGGCTGAGCCTTTGGCCTCTCGTTTCCCTCGGCTGTTCTCTTACATTCTGGATCCTCACATGCTAGCCTCGAAGGTATATACAGCTTCAGATTTTTACTCTCTATTCTACAGACCTCTCTCTGAGCAGGCTTATGGAGAGCTGTTGCTTATCCAGCAACGGTTGGTTGACCAGCCTCTCACCCTAGCAGATGACAGATAGGAATATGTTTGGGGGTAGGACTATGCATCATCTGCTTACTATGCCAGCCTATATAACCATCTAATGTTACCTACAATCTATAAATGGCTTTGGTCCTCGACATGTGTGATGAAAACCAAGGTGTTTGCTTGGTTGTTATTGAGTGACCGAATTAATACTAGAGACATGCTGATACTTAAGAATTGGAAGGTCACAGATGAAAAACATTGTATTTTATGTCCTGGACATGGTTATCAAGATAGGGTACACCTTTTCTTTACTTGTAACTTTAGCGGGAGAGTTTGGAACTATCTCTAGATCCATTGGACAATGGGTACTGATGTTCAGGCGATTGTTGCTGAGGCCAGAAGGTATTTCTACAAACCATTCTTCATGGAGGTCATGATTCTAGCGTGTTGGCACATTTAGAAAGTGAGGAATGGGGAGATATTCCAGAATGAGCATCCCACTTTTGCTAAGTGGAAGTGCAACTTCATTCATGATATTTCTTTGCTTTAGTACAGAATTAAAAAGAAGCATAGAGCTAGCCTTTTGACCTGGATTTCTAACCTCCCCTAATTCTTGTTTGTAAGTAGTTAGTGGGTATATCCTTATTTGTATAGCATGTACTTTTTTGCAGCTATTTAATTTTTAATAAAATATTGTGGGGATTTTTCCTCACAGTCCTTAGTTCAAAAAAAAAAGATAACCGAGAGCCAAACTCTCATTCTAGCTAAATTTGCAAATAAAGTTGAGCCCAATCCAGTAGAATACCTCAAGATGATAAGAATCCAAAGGGAGGAGCCCAAAGAACTTGATTATAGCAATGATCCTTCACCAAACTACATAGTTGAAGATCTTGTAAAAAGGATCAATGTCAAGATTCTGGTAATTGAAGGAAATGAGGAAGCCCTGTATCAACACTTCGTTAATCAGGTAGAAATAAAGGTACATGATATTGAGGAAGAATATAAGAAAATTGCTGAAAAATTGCCTATTAAACTAGATGATATATTTGAGCCTACTATTAAGATTAAAATTGGACTAATTAAATAGCTGCACTCTGTGATCTAGGTGCAAGTGTTTCAAAAATTCCAAAGAGTCTTTTTAACAAGTTAAATCTTGGATGTTTTGAAATCACTGAACTAAAATTACATCTAGCAAATTCTACTTATAAACAAGCAGTAGGCATTAAAGAGAATACCATAGTGTACATTAAAGGCTGTCCTGCTCTTATTGATTTTTTTATTGTTGACATGCCTGAAGATGCTACTGCCCCTATTAATTAGGCCATCCTTTCTTAAGAACTATTAAGTCTTTAATCTATTTGCATGAAGGGAACGTGAACCTCCAACTGTCTTAGCGGGATCATTTTGTTATTCATTTCCCTAGGAAAAATAAAGCCAAGCAAGATGATAAGGAAGCCATCACTTTGAAGGCCAACTACTTTAGAGTGGGTGTTCCACTTATATGGTCTAAGTGAGCAATATCAAGGTCAAGCTATTGACCATAAAAGAGCGCTGCATGGGAGGCCACCCATGTGAAATAAAGGTTTGAGTACATTTTTTAAGTTTTATATAGAATAAAGAGTACTAAAAAACTCCAGTGAGAAGGAGAGATTCAGCGGTAGTAAAAATTCCTGTTTTATACATGCCAAAGTTGGTCGATAGTTTAGTGTATCATTTTTCTGTCAAAAAAAGGTTTTTCGCTAAGTTTTAGTCTAAAAAGTAATTCTTGAAGAAATATAATTTTTTTGATGTGTACATAAGCTTTAACGACCAACTATATGGTGTGAATAAAAATTCCCGCCGTATAGCTCTGGCCGTATAGTCATTTGAGGCATCGACAATTTTACATCCCAGGATACAGAAGGTTTGACGACCAACTAGACGGCGGGAACAAAAGTTTCGGCCGTATAGCTCCGTTCGTATAGTTACAGCTCACAGGAAAGAAACATTAGAAACCCTAAAATTTTGCCGTCATACGAACTATATGGCGGGAACAAAGTGTTCCGGCCATATAGTTGCGACCGTATAGTTGCGTATGACCACTTAAACTCACGGGGAGCTACCCAAAACATCCAAAAACAAATCCTTTATCTCTCTTCTACGTTCAAACTCTCTCAAAACCTCAAGGGATCTTCACCCCTACTCAATATCGTTCGAATGCCTCGCACACAAGTGATCTACGGTATGTTTCTCCTCCGATCCTCCAATTAATTTTCCCGAATTCATCTCTGATCTATTATCATTATCAATCTAGGGTGAGACTTATTTTGAACTATTTGCCATAACTATCTTGCCTAGATTATTATGTTGAGGAGATTCTTTAGTGTGCTATGATGAGGATTATGCTATGACTATTATTGTTGGATAAAAAAGTTTTATATTTATCTTTCTTATTTATTATTAGAAGATGAACACGAGGAGCCAGACACGTGCTCTTACCGCCGCTAGTTCTTCTTGGGCTGCATCTCAGGTAAGCATGCGGATTCGATTTAAGAACGAGTCTCACCGTGAATGTTTCAACATGATCAAAAACCGAGAAGTTAAGGCAACCAAGTGGGATTTGCCCTGTCACATTGAACCAACACGATATTTCAGATGACTTTAATTTACTTTGCAATAGAGTTGGCCTGCAAAACTTTGTATTTCATGATGCACCAACCTATCGCCGGTTAACCGTTGAATTTCTTATTTCTTTGACATGGCATGGGGAGGATAGAATTTCTTTCCGACTCATGAACAATAGTTATTCTTTATCGCTTGATGAATGTGCAATTGTTTTGGTTTACCCAACAATAATCATAATGTTTTGTGTGCATATTTTACCGACATAGAACCATCCCCTGAACTCTGCTATAATAGAATGAGCTTCACTTCTAGAGTCAGCAAAGGGGAAAATATTCAACATCTGGCTATTCGCTATGTGTTCTATGTTATTGCAAACACCCTGTAGGCGCGTAATGAGTTTACAAGACTCAATGAGGAGGACATCTTAGTCCTCGCAAAAGCTGCTTTCAACTATGACAACTTGTCACTTCCCTGGGCGCAATTCTTGTGCGCTACTTGGAATACCAATCCAACCAAAGCCAAGGACCAATCATGTAAACACACAGATTTTTAATCCCAGATGCCTGTTATGCCATACATCGCAATCCCAGGATTACCATCTTTGTGAGACATAACAGATTTAGATATCACAGTACATCATCCATTACAAACCATAAATAAGGTCTTACAACAAATAAAGGATCTCATGATCTAGTCTTAATACAATTCAAGCAGCAGAATAACATAATAGTAACGATTGCATAGGAGAAACTCCATCTTCATGGTCACAGGCAATGCTGACGATGGAAGATGATCCTAGTTGTCATAACCTTCCTATTGTTCGTCCTCCTGATAGTCCTATTCATAGTCTGGCCACAGGAATAGCCAGGGACAAAGCAATGAGTACTCTTTAAGTACTCGCAAACTAATACTAACAAGTGAAGTGGTTTTGAATAGGAAGTACTAGGCTCTAGATTGTTTTCCCAAAAGCCAGATTTATCTCTACTGAGTTCAGAAGCAAAGAAATCTAGTTGAAATTTTTTGGACACCTAAGTGGGAACTTGAATATCCAATCACAACCCTGTTGTGGTCAAGTCAAAGTCATGAATCATTTCACAAGTCATTTTGAAAACATATGACGATAGAACAGTATGGCCACTCCAACTGTCCATAACCGCGGATGCGGCTATTCGAATAGTTTGACACTCTGCAGAGGTGGTACACTTTCACCACAACATTCAATACATCCGTCAGGAACAAATCCTGAATTCACCATACTCAGTATGCGGATAATCAATCCTAACCTTTCAATTACACGCCCTAGTATAGGCACCTCTCCTGCGAGTTTCGCCTCCCAACCATGACCAACTGTCATCTTGGGAACTACACAGTTGGACAATCTTCATAAGGTAGCCTCAGCTCAAACCTTGGCCGCAAGGGAAACCATACTAAGGTATATAAATTTCCAGTCAAGCCCTACCCATTTTTTGGGTATTGTGGTTGTATGGTAAAATTGGAATGGTATCGCATCCAGATAACCATCAGTTTTATAAAGGGCTAAGGCTCATGATTTAACATTTTCATCATCAAAATCATCTGGTGTTCGGAAACACATGTCAAAACATTTCAGTAGAATGACTCATCATTCTAAGGTTTTCATAACCATTTTCACCAAGTATTCCCATCTAAAGTGATCAATTTTTATGCTTAGCACTAGCATCTACAAGTGGGGGATAAACACTAATGAGGGGTGGTAAACTAATGTAAACTAGCTAAGTTCAATCTCATGCCTCAGGATGACATCAAGATTTATCTAACTTAGGTTAAGTTGTATGCTCTTTATACTACCTTTAAACTATCTCTCTAAACTCTACAAATCACTAAGTAAACTCTAAAAGAAAGCTTTGATAAACAAATAAAACACTAAGCTTGCAAGTAAAACTAGGATTTGGTATCATCAAGGGGTATAATGACATATGCTTAAGGTATCTAGTTTGCATAGTTGTCATGCAAGGGTTAACTTGCAAAGTCAATAGCTTGCTTAGATAGTAGCTTGCCTTGTGCAGAGTAGTGGTTGAAGTTCTCCTCGGCTTCCTCTTCGTAGTATTCTCCTTCCTCCTCGTATCCTTGGTCGGTACTAGCGTCTATAAATAAATACGAGGTACACAATCACCAAACAATACTTAACTACTTTTATTTATCACACCAAGGTTTTCACTAGATGATCTAGCATCATCACAAATATTAAAATCATCAAAGTACTTGCCTTATTTATTTTATTTTTGGAAAAGTAATTTCCACTCATTGAAAAACTACTTAAGATTTAATATTCTCCAACTCATACATGGGATCATGTTGACACATGTCATCACCACATATTTCAGTACAAGGGAATGTGATTTAAAGTGGTGTCACAATTTAATAAGGTTTAACCTTTTTATTTTAATTAATTAAAGTGACTAGAATGGTCTATGAGGCATTCTTTTATTGCTTGACCATTATTTCTGCAAGTAAACCTAGATATTTTTATATATTCAGAAAGGTCTGGTTAAATGTGATTTTTGAGAGTTGGAATCAACTCAAAAGCTTTTGTGGTTGAACTTTGAAAAATGCTTGAATGCAGAAAAGCTTCTGCCTTGTTATTTTTACTACAGGTGATCTCCAATTCCAAATGAATTGAATCAAACAGGCTTGGATTAAGGATTCCAGTACCTTTCTAACAAAACTGGTTTCATGCATTGTGGTTCAGTGAATCGAGCTGGGTTGATTTTTGAATCTAGGTACAGAACTAGGTTTGAACTAAAAGAATAAACCTAAATTTGAATTACTGGGTCGCGCGGGGTGCTAACTGGGCCGGCCCAAGGGGCACAGCGCACACGCGGGTAGGTTTAAGTGAACGACCCCACCAGTCAGCGAGACAGGGGGTGCAAAGCGGTATGGGGGGATCTAGGTCGTGCGATCAAACTCTAATAGAACGGCTGCGGTTCATCGTCCATGTCAGGCAACACCGGCAAGACAGAACCCTAGCACGGCCAGTGCGGGTCGTGGGAGGCTCACCGAGGCTCAGGCGAGGTTTGGCGATGGGGGCGAACGACGATCCTCCTGGTACCAGCAGGCCGTCCTGGGGCGGCTCCAATCAACGGCTCATTTCTTCCTCCTCCACAGCAGACTCCAGCCAAATTCCGGCGATGTCTTGCTCGCCTTGCTCCGGGGGTGAGGTGGGTTGCTTCTGGGAGACAGGGGAGTGAGTTGGTGTGAAGAAATCAAGCGGGGGTGGACTCTATTTATAGTGCTAGAAGGGGACCGACGGGCGCGGGCTGAGCTCGTTGTGGTCGTCGGCACAGCGAGCTAAAGGCATGGGCGACGATAGGGGGTGGTGCTATGCTCCCTAGCGAAGCTCAACGGCATGGTAACTCGGCGTGGGGTGGTGCGAAACGGTTGGAACATCACGGCCCTCTAGGCGGGTCCGATGGTGGTTTTAATGGCGCACGGGTTCTCCTGATCGTGTGGCGATGAACAAGCGTGTCTGGGTGTTCTTGGGGTGGTGGCGATCCTGCTCGCATGCGGCAAGGCCGGCGCGCGGTCTGTGGGCATGTGTCGCGGGTGGCGCTCTGGAATGCTCTCGTCATGCTCGTAGAGAGGCTAGGCGCGCTCGGGCTGTGTGGTCCAGGGGTAGGCAGTGCTCGAGGCTTGTACAGGGGGTGGCGATGGACGGTGGAGAGTGTTCCAGACATGGTTGCTAGGCTTGGTGCTTCTCCTAGCTTGCTGTCGATTGAGGGGTGGCAAGTTGAGCTCGAGATGCTCACCACTGATGGAAATGGCAAGCTCAGAGTGGTGCCAGAGCTTGTTAATTGGTCTAGATGATCTACTAATAGCTTGTTGTGAACTAGAGAGGGAACAAGTTAGGACAAAATCACTACTCCTAATAGTGTTTGATGTTTGTTGGTTTGGTGTTTGCAAGGTGTTTGATGAAAATGCCGAAAGAGATTCAAATTTGAATTTTTGATTCAAACTGTCACATCCCAAAATTTTCCAAATTTTGAAATGTGAAAAATAAATAAACAAAATAAACAATTCTTGAAATTTAGGGTGAAAAGAAACTTTTTGCTTCTAAATGGAAACATCAAAACCCTTCTTGAACAATTTTTGAATGAAAAGGGCATCCAATTTTTTTCAATCAAGTGAAATGCATTCATCAATGAATGTATATTGAAATTTAAACATTTGGAAAAGCTAAACTAAAACCCTAAAACCTTAATGGAAGAAAATTATTTCCAAGATCTCTCTAATACTATGGATTTGTTCCATATAAAAAAATTCAACAAACATTTCTAAATGATAAAAAATAATAAACAAAAATATTATCAAAACATAGAAATTGGTTTCATTCAATTTGGAGCCATGGATAAAAACCATAGAAATTGGTTTCATTCAATTTAATAAGATAAAAGGAATTAATTTCCAAAGCTAATAAAGCTCCTAACTAAAAATCCATACCAAATTGTGAGCAAAGTAATCCTAAAAGGATTTAAAAAGATAAACAAATATTAAATAAAATTATACAAATTGGAATCACCAATTTTGGAACTATAAATAAAAAAATATGGATTTTATAAGATAAAGAAAGAAAGAAATAAGTAAAGAATATTTAAAAGTCAAATTAAATCTTGGCCAAATCCATAAGCAAATGGAATAAAGATAATCCAAATAAAATAAAGGAATAAAGATTATTTAAATAAAATTATATGGGATTAAACCATATTCAATTTTATTTGAATAAAGACAAAATCCCTAATATAAATGATTAATTAAATCATGAGAAAAATAAATTGAAATTGCCAAAGTGGATTAAAAGTTAACTAATTAACTTAAAAAGAATAAAAGAATTATTTGAATAAAATTTATATGGGTTTAAACCATATTTGATTTTATTAAAATAAAGGCAAAAGACCTAATTTAAATGACTTATTAAACCATAAAAGAATATTTGAAATAATCTAAAATGGAATTTTAAACACATTACTAATCAGTACAAACTTACTGAAAAGGTTTGATAAACATTTAAATTTAAACAGATGTTTAAATCACTTGATTCTAATCGAAACAGAAATTGGAATCAGAAAAAGAAAAAGAAAACAGAGAAGCAAAAATATATAACAGAGCCAATCCACTAACCTACCTAGCCCAGCAAAGCCCCTTCCCAACTAAAGCCCACCTGGGAAATCTCTCTCTCCCCCTGAACGTTTCTCACTCGCAACCGCACCTGGTCACCCACTGAACGCGCGACCCCACCTCTACCCAGTCATCACCTTCTTCCTCGCGCGCTGACCACGCCAATTCCCCTCTGTCGTTTTTCTGTCGTTGAATGATCACTTCAATTCGCATTAACGCCAACATAATTCAGCCTCGTGACCGTTCCCTCTTAACCGCCTCCATTCCATCTCTCTTTCCCCTCACACCCCACGTCACGAACGCCACCAGGCTGCGCGAATTCCTCGCCCAAACCCCCTCTGCTCCGATGAGCTGCAGCGCCGATTCCGGCCAACTCCGGCCACCTCTCTGCCCCTAGCTTCCACGAGCTTGACTAGCAACCCCGTACGCACCTGCCAGTAGCCCTAGCTTGGCCGCGCGTGCCCCACATCCTCGACAATAACCTAGTCTGAGCGTCGTGGTCGTCTGCATCCACTCCGGCGACCTCTACTAGTAACTACTGACCGCCCCTCCTCTCTGGTTGATTCCCCTACAATATCCTCTCTTGCCCGCATCTGACGCACCCTTTGTCTTGCCTTGGTGTTCTTCGTAGCCTCGCCAACATCTACGACCGAGCATGCCCGACGCCAGGAGCTTCTCCAGCGAGCATTTGCCGACATGACCATGCACCCCTGGCCATCCCATGACAACCTTGAGCTTCGCCACATCCCTGCGAACTCGGTGAGCATCTCCCCTTCCTCCCTTGCTTCCTGTTTTCACCGGAACCCTGCTGATAGAGCGCCGCCGCTGCTCACCATCGAGCCAGCGCCGCCAGTTCTTGGAAATGCGTTGTGCGCCGTCCGATTTAGATCCAAGCGATGTGATAGATTGACTTAACCGAAGCGGTATGTTAGATCTTCAGCGTACGATTTGGTTTAGATCCAACGCACCACGTAGCTCGATCCATACGAACCTGTACCAGCTAATAGAAACACACCACGTGGCCAGGTTCAGGTTTTAAAAACAGAAAAGATTCTATTAGATGAATTATTTTGAAAAATTCATAACTTTTGTTCTACACGTCTAAAAATTACAAATTTTATACCATTGGAATCAGGAAAATTAAACCTTTACAACGATGCCCTTAATTTAGTATTTTGCTTCTGGAAAATTAGGTGTTTTTGCAGAAACATTTGTAAGGCTATTTTGGTTATAAAAATTATTCTAAAAATGCTTTTTGAGTAAAACCGTTTGCAAATGGTTTTATTTGAACTCTCTGACCCTAAACGCTAACTTTTGGATATAAAAATATATTTGATTAACACTAGAAAATTATTACTTTGATTAAAAGCATTTCAAGTAAAACAAAAATGTTGCCATGATTTTAAAAATTATTTTTGAGTAAATCATTTTGCAAATAGATTTGTTTTAAACACTTTGACCAAAAACACTAAATTTGTGTTTAAAAACATATTTGGCTAACACTAGAAATTCTTCCTTTGGATAAAAGAATTTCTAGCAAAACAAAAATGGTTTAAATTGCCTATCTTCACTAACTTGATTTTAAATGATTTTTCCACATTTATAAATGACCAGTAGGTGTTTTGAAATGTTTAAAACCATATTAGAAACCACTTTTCCAAATAAAAAAATCTTTTGCATGCTTGCATGCATTGTTTTGTTTTTATTATTTTATGTGGTGAATTGTTTGAATGCTTGTTTGAATTTGTGCCTTGATTGAATTGTAGTGAACTTTGAAGAGTGTGAAAATTGCAAGATCAAGGAGTGAACCTAGTCTCTACTAAAAAGGAAAGTGGTGCTTCATACATTTTGTCCTATTATTTCGACTATGCATTAGTGATATTTTAAGTAGGACTTGCATGGAAATTTTCTATGTGTTAACTATGCCTTGGGAAATCCTAGTAGTTGATGCCTTAGTGGAATTTTTCCCTAAGTTAAGATTCTTGCTATTACCATGCTTAGCCTAGCTAATAGAAAACAAGGGTGGATTATTCATGCTATGAAATAATTCTATGTCTATGACTTGTGTTTTTGCTTAATAGAACTACTAAGTGAATGAATCACCTGGGTGGAATGGTGAGAATGGGTTATGTTGAGTGGTTACACAAGGCCGGTGAACTGGTGAACCTTGTGTATCACACTTGTGGAAAGCCACCCAGGAACAAAGAGATTTGAGATGTTAAAGTGTTGAGAAGCTTCTAGTGCAGCCACATGGCAATATGGGCTCTGCCTGGATCATATAGGTTGCAATAACTTAGCCAGATGGACAGAAGGTGGTAGGGTGATAGGTTGGAACGCATCCATTTGGTCTAAGGGAAGGCTTCTGAAAGATCTTGTCTCGATGCATGTCGAGTCTTGTGGGGAAAGTGCACCACTTCTCGAGAGAGTAAAAATCTAAGTACTTAGTTATGTCCCCGACAATGGACAGTTTGAGCATCAAGACATTGACGCAATCAAGGATCTCATCATCCCAATTTCTAAGTTAAAAGCTTGTGGTTGAACATGGGTTAAAGGTTAACCAATTCTATTGGTTGTTCCTTGGGTGATTTTGACAAACAAAAACTTAGTGTTTTCAACTAATAAGGAAAACCTTAATTTGAGCAAAGCAATCCTAAGCTCCACTTAGCCAAATGTATATAGATGATAAATACCACTACTCTACCATAGTATCACTTGCCAATATAATTCAAATATATTGACCCTTGTGGCTGTAACTTATTATGTTGCATGTTTGTTTGATGTTAGTTAAGTGTGTTCAATAGGATTACAAGTCTACAACCAAAATGATTGCCAGTGGCATATGAATATGAAGGACTCCACGCTATATAGTTATTTCTGCTGCATTGTAATGAGATAGCCAAATGAACTATTTAAGATGTAATGAATTATTTTATTCCTGGTTATAAGTTGTAATATGACCTTTGTTTCTTGATATTACATCTTAAACTATGGATGCTAGCTATTCGATCTAGGGACTACTTTTGTTCTACACGTCTAAAATTACAAATTTTATACCATTGGAATCAGGAAAATTAAACCTTTACAACGATGCCCTTAATTTAGTATTTTGCTTCTGGAAAATTAGGTGTTTTTGCAGAAACATTTGTAAGGCTATTTTGGTTATAAAAATTATTCTAAAAATGCTTTTTGAGTAAAACCGTTTGCAAATGGTTTTATTTGAACTCTCTGACCCTAAACGCTAACTTTTGGATATAAAAATATATTTGATTAACACTAGAAAATTATTACTTTGATTAAAAGCATTTCAAGTAAAACAAAAATGTTGCCATGATTTTAAAAATTATTTTTGAGTAAATCATTTTGCAAATAGATTTGTTTTAAACACTTTGACCAAAAACACTAAATTTGTGTTTAAAAACATATTTGGCTAACACTAGAAATTCTTCCTTTGGATAAAAGAATTTCTAGCAAAACAAAAATGGTTTAAATTGCCTATCTTCACTAACTTGATTTTAAATGATTTTTCCACATTTATAAATGACCAGTAGGTGTTTTGAAATGTTTAAAACCATATTAGAAACCACTTTTCCAAATAAAAAAATCTTTTGCATGCTTGCATGCATTGTTTTGTTTTTATTATTTTATGTGGTGAATTGTTTGAATGCTTGTTTGAATTTGTGCCTTGATTGAATTGTAGTGAACTTTGAAGAGTGTGAAAATTGCAAGATCAAGGAGTGAACCTAGTCTCTACTAAAAAGGAAAGTGGTGCTTCATACATTTTGTCCTATTATTTCGACTATGCATTAGTGATATTTTAAGTAGGACTTGCATGGAAATTTTCTATGTGTTAACTATGCCTTGGGAAATCCTAGTAGTTGATGCCTTAGTGGAATTTTTCCCTAAGTTAAGATTCTTGCTATTACCATGCTTAGCCTAGCTAATAGAAAACAAGGGTGGATTATTCATGCTATGAAATAATTCTATGTCTATGACTTGTGTTTTTGCTTAATAGAACTACTAAGTGAATGAATCACCTGGGTGGAATGGTGAGAATGGGTTATGTTGAGTGGTTACACAAGGCCGGTGAACTGGTGAACCTTGTGTATCACACTTGTGGAAAGCCACCCAGGAACAAAGAGATTTGAGATGTTAAAGTGTTGAGAAGCTTCTAGTGCAGCCACATGGCAATATGGGCTCTGCCTGGATCATATAGGTTGCAATAACTTAGCCAGATGGACAGAAGGTGGTAGGGTGATAGGTTGGAACGCATCCATTTGGTCTAAGGGAAGGCTTCTGAAAGATCTTGTCTCGATGCATGTCGAGTCTTGTGGGGAAAGTGCACCACTTCTCGAGAGAGTAAAAATCTAAGTACTTAGTTATGTCCCCGACAATGGACAGTTTGAGCATCAAGACATTGACGCAATCAAGGATCTCATCATCCCAATTTCTAAGTTAAAAGCTTGTGGTTGAACATGGGTTAAAGGTTAACCAATTCTATTGGTTGTTCCTTGGGTGATTTTGACAAACAAAAACTTAGTGTTTTCAACTAATAAGGAAAACCTTAATTTGAGCAAAGCAATCCTAAGCTCCACTTAGCCAAATGTATATAGATGATAAATACCACTACTCTACCATAGTATCACTTGCCAATATAATTCAAATATATTGACCCTTGTGGCTGTAACTTATTATGTTGCATGTTTGTTTGATGTTAGTTAAGTGTGTTCAATAGGATTACAAGTCTACAACCAAAATGATTGCCAGTGGCATATGAATATGAAGGACTCCACGCTATATAGTTATTTCTGCTGCATTGTAATGAGATAGCCAAATGAACTATTTAAGATGTAATGAATTATTTTATTCCTGGTTATAAGTTGTAATATGACCTTTGTTTCTTGATATTACATCTTAAACTATGGATGCTAGCTATTCGATCTAGGGACTAGCATTGCAATCACATGGATACTTTACCTTATAAAGGTGGGGTCTTACAGATCGTATCAAAGAATTGTGTTGCCTGTAGGATTGTAACCCTAGGATTGGACAAAACCTCTTAGAAAATAGGAGTTGTATTTGTTCAAACTTATTTACAAACAATCTTGTAAACTCTTTCCTCAACCTTTTTGGTTTTGATTCTACATCTTTTCCTTTTAAACTTGATGGACAAACTTCAACATGAGCAAAGACTTCACCATCACCAATGACTTCAACTTCAGTTTCACCAAGGACTCCAATTTGGACATCACTAAGGACTACAAGTGAGACAACAATGTTACTCAATACTTGAAGACTAAGTAAACACAACCTAGAAGGAACCATCATCACCTTTTATGTTTTGTGACCAAGATGCAAGAATTTTTCCAAGGATACCATGATCTTGTTCATGAAGAAATAAATAAAGATGAATGGAATGATCCCAAGTAAACTCCATAATTGGACCACCATACTAGAGTTTAATTTAGATCAAATTATTGATCACACCAACTTATGTGGTGTAGCAAAAATATTTTATTGCCTAAAAATATACTTGAACCTTGTTGTTTGAATGGATTGTATGATTGTGATTGCTTGCACATTGCTTGTGTGAATTGTTGTGTGTGAGTAGAATTCTTCTCTAGAAATCTTCTGCCTACTCTAATCCCAATCCAACCCAAACAGAAGACTTATCCAAGAGACCACAACCCCAACATCTAGGATGGTGACAACAACAACCAAGAGATACACATGAGAGAACAACTGCTAGCAACCCAAGCCCAGTTGACTCAAGTGACAACTCAGTTTTTAGCCAATAACATTGAGTTAGACCTAGCCATGCAAAAGTTCTTGGAAACCCAATCCCAATCGTTTCAAAGGATGACCAATCAAATGATCAACATGAGAAACAGCCTTTCCCAAAGTGATTGTGACAACAATGATATCAAGGATGGTATTATAGAAGGAACTCAAGCTTGCAAAATTTGTGGAGACATAGGACACACTTATAAAGAGCATAAGGATCAATGCCCTAATTGTGAGGAGAAACATCCAGCTATATAATGCCCCACATCTCAAATTACTTGTTTCCTATGTGAAGGAAATAATCATGTCCCTATCCAATGCCCCATCTATCCTATAGTTCAATAGATGAAACAAGATGGAAAACATCAAATGTTTGGAAACCTCCATACCAAGAAGGATGAAGACAAAGTCAAGTCTCAGTATGCACCTCCATACATTTTGACTCACCATGGTGGACAAAAGAGGAAACATGGACATTATCCAAGGAATCGTTCAAGGAACCGAGGAAGTTTTCCCACATTTGAGGTGAAGTATGAAGAGCATGAACTAAGAGACCTCCTAGCTTTGGAGAAACCCAAGAAGAAGAAGAAGAAGAAGGATATTAGCCAAGTGATGTTCCAAAAATGCAAAGAACTAGGCCATCATGCATCACATTGTCCAGAAAAGAAGAAAGTCAAGACAAGAAAACCTCTGAGGGACATCAACCTTGTCACATGTTTCAAATGTGGAAACAAAGGACACTATGCAAACAACTGTCCAAAGAAGTTACATCAAGACCCCAAGTAAGCCAAGATGTAATCTAGTTAGAAATCTTTTAAGGGTAGTAGTACCCTAGTTGCCTTTATGCCAACTTGTATCCTCTAGCCTTCCCGAATCTCGGGACGAGATTACTTTTAAGGGTGGTAGTCTGTCACATCTCAAAATTTTCCATATTTTGAAATGTGAAAAATAAATAAACAAAATAAACAATTGTTGAAATTTAGGGTGAAAAGAAACTTTTTGCTTTTAAATGGAAACATCAAAACCCTTCTTGAAATTTTTTGAATGAAAAGGGCATCCAACAAAATTTAAATCAAGTGAAATGCATTCATCAATGAATGTATCATGAAATTTAATCATTTGGAGAAGTTAAACTAAAACCCTAAAACCTTAATGGAAGAAAATAATTTCCAAGTTCTCTCTAAGACTAGGGATTTTTTCCATACAAAAATTTGTCAACAAACATTTCTAAATGATCAAAAATAATAAACAAAAATATTATAAAACCATAGAAATTCGTTTCATTCAATTTGGAGCGATGGATAAAAACTTATGGATTTAATAAGATAAAAGGAATTAATTTCCAAAGCTAATAAAGATCCTAACTAAAAATCCATAACAAATTGTGAGCAAAGTAATCCTAAAAGGTTTTTAAAAGATAAACAAATATTAAATAAAATTATACAAATTGGAATCACCAATTTTGGACTATAAATAAAAAGATATGGTCTTTATAAGATAAAGAAAGAAATAAATAAAGAATATTTAAAAGTCAAATTAAATCGTGGCCAAATCCATAAGAAAATGAAATAAAGATAATCCAAATAAATAAAGGAATAAAGATTATTTAAATAAAATTATATGTGATTAAACTATATTCAATTTTATTTGAATAAAGACAAAATCCCTAATGTAAATGATTAATTAAATCATGTGAAAAATAAATTGAAATTGCCAAAGTGGATTAGAAGTTATCTAATTAACTTAAAAAGAATAAAAGAATTATTTGAATAAAATTTATATGGGTGTAAACCATATTTTATTTTATTTAAATAAAGACAAAAGACCTAATTTAAATGAATCATTAAACCATAAAAGAATATTTGAAATAATCTAAAATGGAATTTTAAACACATTACTAATTAGTACAAACTTACTGAAAAGGTTTGATAAACATTTGAATTTAAACAGATGTTTAAATCACTTGATTCAAATCAAACAGAAAATGGAATCAGAAAAAGGAAAAGAACACAGAGAAGGAAAAATATAAAACAGAGCCAACCCACTAACCTACCTAGCCCAGCAAAGCACCTGGCCCAACTAAAGCCAACCCGGGAAATCTCTCTCCCCCCTGAATGTTTCTCACTCGCAACTGCACCTGCTCACCCACTGAACGCGCGACCCCACCTATTTCCAGTCATCACCTTCTTCCTCGCGCGCTAACCATGCCCATTCCCCTCTGCCGTTTTTCTGCCGTTGAATGATCACTTTAATTCGAGTTAACGCCACCATAATTCAGTCCCGTGAAAGTGCCCTCTTAACTGCCTCCCTTCCCTCTCTCTTTCCCCTCAAACCCCATGCCACGAACGCCACCAGGCTGCGTGAATTCCTTGCCCAAACCCCCTCTTCTCTGACGAGCTGCAACACCGATTCTGGCCAACTCCGGCCACCTCTCTGCCCCTAGCTTCCACAAGCTTAACCAGAAAGCCCATACGCACCTGACCAAGATCCTTTCGCCAACCTTGAGCTTCCACATCCGAACTCCCTCGGTGAGCATCTCCCCTTCCTCCCTTTTTCCTTTGAATGCGCTAACCTGAAGCTAACATAAGCGCTCACCGAAGTTGCTTAGCCAGCTTCTTGGCAATGCATTGTGAGCCATCCGATTTAGATCCAAGCGATGCGATATATTGACTTAACCGAAGCGTTATGTTAGATTTGCACCATACGATTTGATTTAGATCCAACACACCGCGTAGCTTGATCCAGACGAACTGGTACCAGCCAATAGAAACACACCACGTGGCTAGGTTCAGGTTTTAATAACATAAAAGATTCTATTAGATGAATTATTTTGAAAAATTCATAACTTTTGTTCTACATGTCCAAAAATAACAAATTTTATATCATTGGAATCAGGAAAATGAAACCTTTGCAACCATGCCCTTAGTTTAGTATTTTGCTTCTGGAAAATTAGGTGTTTTTGCAGAAACATTTGTAAGGCTATCTTGGATATAAAAGTTATTCTAAAAATGCTTTTTGAGTAAAACCTATTGCAAATGGTTTGATTTGAACTCTCTGACCCTAAACACTAACTTTTGGATATAAAAATATATTTGATTAACACTAGAAAATTATTACTTTGATTAAAAGCATTTCTAGTAAAACAAAAATGTTGCCATGATTTTAAAAATGATTTTTGAGTAAATAATTTTGCAAATAGATTTGTTTTAAACACTTTGACCATTAACGCTAACATTTGTGTTTAAAAACATATTTGGCTAACACTAGAAATTATTCCTTTGGATAAAAGCATTTCTAACAAAACAATAATGATTTAAATTCCCTATCTTCACTAACTTGATTTTAAATGATTTTTCCACATTTATAAATGACCAGTAGGTGTTTTGAAATGTTTAAAACCTTATTAGAAACCACAATTCCAAATAAAACAATATTTTTCATGCTTGCATGCATTGCTCTATTTTTATTATTTTATGTGGTGAATCGTTTGAATGCTAGTTTGAATTTGTGCCTTGATTGAATTGTAGTGATCTTTGAAGAGTGTGACAATTGCAAGATCAAGGAGTGAACCTAGTCTCTCTACTAAAAAGGCAAGTGGTGCTTCATACATTTTGTCCTATTATTTCGACTATGCATTAGTGATATTTTAAGTAGGACTTGCATGGAAATTTTCTATGTGTTAACTATGCCTTGGGAAATACTAGTAGATGATGGTTTAGTGGAATTTTACCCTAAGTTAAGATTTTTGCTACTATCATGCTTAGCCTAGCTAATAGAAAAAAAGGGTGAATTATTCATGCTATGAAATATTTCTAAGTCTATGACTTGTGTTTTGCTTAATAAAACTACTAAGTGAATGAATCACCTGGGTGGAATGGTGAGAATGGGTTATGTTGAGTGGTTACACAAGGCCAGTGAACTGGTGAAACTTGTGTATCACACTTGTGGATAGCCACCCAGGAACAAAGAGATTTGAGATGTTAAAGTGTTGAGAAGCTTCTAGTGCAACCACATGGCAATATGGGCTCTGCCTGGATCATATAGGTTTCAATAACTTAGCCAGATGGACAGAAGGTAGTAGGGTGATAGGTTGGAAAGTGTCCATTTGGTCTAAGGGAAGGCTTCTGAAAGATCTTGTCTCGATGCATGTCGAGTATTGTGGGGAAAGTGCACCACCTCTCGAGACAGTAAAAATCTAAGTACTTAGCCGTGTCCCTGGCAATGGAAAATTTGAGCATCAAGACATTGAAGCAATCAAGGATCTCCTCATCCCAATTTCTAAGTTAAAAGCTTGTGGTTGAACAAGGGGTCAAGGTTAACCAATTCTATTGGTTGTTCCTTGCGTGATTTTGACAAACAAAAACTTAGTGTTTTAAAATCATAAGGAAAACCTTACTTTGAGCAAAGCAAGCCTAAGCTCCACTTAGCCAAATGTATATAGATGATAAATACCACTACTCTACCATAGTATCACTTGCCAATACAATTCAAATGTATTGATTCTTGTGGCTGTAACTTATTATGTTGCAGGTTTTTTTATATTAGTGAAGTGTGTTGAATAGGATTACAAGTCTACAACCAATATGATTGCGTGTGGCATATGAAGATGAAGGACTCCATGCTATATAGTTTTTTATGTTGCATTGTAATGAGATAGCCAAATGATCTATGTAAGATGTAATGAATTATTTTATTCCTGGTTATAAGTTGTAATATGACCTTTGTGTCTTGATATTACATCTTAAACTGTGGATGGTAGCTATTCGATCTAGGGATTAGCATTGCAATCACATGGATCCTTTACCTTATAAAGGTGGGGTCTTACAGATGGTATCAGAGCACTGTGTTGCGTGTAGGATTGTAACCCTAGGATTGGACAAAACCTCTTAGAGAATAGGAGTTGTATTTTTTCAAACTTATTTACAAACAATCTTGTAAACTCTTTCCTCAATCTTTTTGGTTTTGATTCTACATCTTTTCCTTTTCAACTTGATGGACAAAACTTTAACATGAGCAAAGAGCTCACCATCACCAATGACTTCAACTTCAGTTTCACCAAGGACTTCAATTTGGACATCACTAAGGACTAGAAATGAGACAAGAATGTTACTCAAGACTTGAAGACTAAGGAAACACAACCTAGAAGGAACCATCATCACCTTTGAAGTTTTGCGACGAAGATGCAAGAATTTTTCGAAGGATACCATGATCTTGTTCATGAAGAAATAACTAAAGAAGAATGTAATGATCCTAAGTAAACTCCATACTTGGACCACCATACTAGAGTTTACTTTAGATCAAATTATTGATCACACCAACTTATGTGGTGTAGCAAAAATATTTTATTGCCTAAAAATGTGCTTGAACCTTGTTGTTTGAGTGGATTGCGTGATTGTGATTGCTTGCACATTGCTTGTGTGAATTGTTGTGTGTGAGTATAATTCTTCTCTAGAAATCTTTTGCCTACTCTAATCCCAATCCAAGCCAAACAGATGACTTCTCCAAGAGACCACAACTCCAACATCAAGGATGGTGACAACAACAACAACAACCAAGAGATACACATGAGAGAACAAATGCTAGCAACCCAAGCCCAGTTGAATATGTTGGAGATATGCCCTAGAGGCAATAATCAATGTATTTATTATTATATCTTTGTGTTTATGATAAATGTTTACATTCATGCTATAATAGTATTAACAAGGAAACATTAATACTTGTGTGATTTGTAAACTAAAATAGAGTCCCTAGTAAAGCCTCTTTATAATACTAGCTTGTGGGTTAATATATGATTGTGGTTTCCCTATCATGAACATTGAGATGTTATTAACAATAAGATCATATCGTTAGGAGATGATATGGTGGACATACTCCTATAGATAAGCGTAGCATAAAGATCAAGTCATTTTAATAGTTCAATTGCTATATGCTTTCTGATACATAGTAACCTAATTCCTTCGACCATGAGATCATGCATATCACCTTTACCGGATGGATGCTTTGATGACATCAAACACCACACCGTAACTGGGTGGCTATAAAGGTGGCATTGAGTGTTCGGAAAGTATTGGTTGAGACACATGGATCAAGAGTGGGATTTGTCCATCCATATGACGGATAGATATACTCTGGGCCCTCTCGGTGGAATGTCATCCAATTAGCTTGCAAGCATGTGACTGGCTCACAAGGGATCACATATCACGGGAACGAGAAAAGAGTACTTATCAGTAACGAGGTTGAACTAGGTATGCAGAGATACCGACGATCATAACCTCGGATATGTAAACTATCATGAGACAAAGGGAAATTGGTATCGTATGTAAGTGGTTCATTCGATCGCAAAGTAATCGTAGAAATATGTGGGAGCCATATGAATTTCCAGATTCCTCTATTGGTTATTGTTCGGAGAAGTGTCTCGATCATGTCCGCATAATTCACGAACCTTAGGGAGACACACTTAAGGATTCGACGTTGTTTGAGTAGTTATGGAATGATGAGTAAGAGACCGAATGTTATTCGGAGTCTCGGATGGGATCCGGGATATCACGAGGAGATCCGGAATGGTCCGGAGAATAAGATTCATATAAGGAAAGTCCTGTTTCGGGGTTGGAGAATGGTTCCGGTGTTTTCATCGGGAATGTTCTAGAAGGTTCCGGAATGTCCGGCACTCCGAAGGGGAAGGGTACATGAATGTGTCATACCAAGTTGGAATGATTGCATCATGTACTAGGTGTCATCGCTGAACAAAATAAAGGGTTTAATCAAATCCTAGTTTGAAAAGTCAAACGCCAATTTGAAAAGTCAAACGGCTATTTTGGGAAGTTCCTCCCCTCCACCGTCGGACCCCTTGGGAAACCGAGTTGGGGAGGGACTCCCCTCCCCTGGCGCGCCCCCTCCACCTATATAAGGAGGGGCAGGGCTGCCCCTCCTAGCACCCAACACCTCTACCCGCAAACCCTAGCCCTTAGCCGCCAGCCCTCCTGCAGCCACCGCCGCCCTAGGGCAAGCCGCCGCCGCCTAGCTAACCCTAGCCGCCGGCCAAGCCTCCTCCTCGGTACGTCTAAACCCTAGATAGCCGGGGATCTCTCTCATAGTCCACCATACTCGCTCCGGCTTAAGGCGAAGCCCTGCGAGATCTCCCCTCTACTTCCGGTACCACGCCGTTGTGCTGCCGGAATCGCGAGGAGAGTGCTACAACCTCCGCTGCCTGCTGGAACAAGGGAGAGGAAGGTCTTCATCGAGTACCGAATGTGTGACCATTGCAGAACACTGCAGCCTTGGAAGGATCGTCTACGCGATCTTGAGATCGGGAAGAGTACGACTACATCACCCACGAGAATCCTCTCTCGTTAAACACTTTGGAATCTTCAAGGGTGAGTTATTCCATCGACTCTTTGCAACAATCTAGTAGATAGATCTTGGCTTGTTTGTTTGTATGCGGTAGAAATTTTTTGTTTTCCATGCTACGAAACCCTATATTGGTATCAGAGCCATGTCTATATGTAGATCTGTTGCACGAGTAGAACACAATGGTCATTGTGGGCGTTGATGCTTTTATTGTCGATTGCTTCTTGTGTACTTTGCATCTTGTGGGATGTTGGGATGAAGCGGCCCGGGCTAACCTTACATGACATCGTTCATGAGACTTGCTCCACGCTTGACATGCAACTTGTATTGCATAAGTGGCTTTGCGGGTGCCTGTTTCTCCCAGCATAGTTAAGATTCAATTTACAACAGGTGATTAACAATACTAGTATCAATGTTGTGGTTCTTGTTCGTAAGTTAGAACGACACTTATTGAAATCCCCAAACCACGTAAAACATGCAAAGAAAGTAGAGGCGTCTAACTTTGTTTTGCAGGGGTGTGCAGTGATGTGATATGGCCATGATTGTGATTATATTTGATGTATGCAATGTTCCTTATTGTAAGTTGGCAACCGGCAGGAGCCATATGGTTGTCTTTAATTTATGTTAAGACCCGCGTGTCTATTCAAAGTAGTTGTAATAGTTGAAGCCGGTGGACGACAACCATGGAGAAGCGTCATTGACCTTGATGCAATGCCGGTGATGATGGAGATCATGTTCGTGCTTGAAGATGGAGATCGGAAGCACAAAGAAGAAAGGCCATATCATATCACATATTATGAATTGCATGTGATGTTAATCCTTTATGCATCTTGTATTGCTTAGTTAACAACGGTAGCATTATAAGATGATCCCTCATGCACATGAATTTCAAGTCATAAAGTGTTCACCCTTAGTTAGCACCGTTGCTAAAGCTTGTTGTTTCGAAGCACCACGTGATGATCGGGTGTGTTAGATTCCGCAAGTGTATACAACGTGAGCAAGCAAGATTTGCTCATGCAGAAGCTAAGGTTTGATCTTGACGAGCCTAGCATGTACAGGCATGGTCTCGGAACACGGATCACCAAAAGGTAAAGCATGAATCATATAGTAGATATGATGAACATGTCGATTGTTCGCCATTGAAACTATATCAACTCTCGTGATGATCGGTGTTGATGTGGTGGATTTGGTTCGTGTGATCACTAAAACAATGTGAGGGATATTGTTTTGAGTGGGAGTTCACCTAGATTAATTTAACTATTAATTATAACTCAATTTGTCATAAACTTAGTCTAAACTATTGCAAATATGTTGTAGATCAATGGCGGCCCCTACCATCAATTTTAATGCGTTCCTAGAGAAAGAAAAGTTGAAAAACAATGGAAGAAACTTCGCGGATTGGTTCCGCAATTTGAGGATTGTCCTCACAACTGGTAATTTGACCTATGTGCTGGATGCACCGCTGGGTGAACCACCTGCAGCTACTGCTACCGATGAAGTAAAGAATGTTTACCTCGCTCGAAAGACTCAGTACTCCACAGTTCAGTGTGCTATCTTGTATGGTTTAGAATCGGAGCTTCAGAAAAGGTTTGAGAACTCAGAACCACATGATATTGTTCGTGATCTCAAATTGATCTTTGAGAATCACACGGCAATTGAGAGCTATGAGGCTTCTGAAAAGTTCTTTAACTGCAAGATGGAAGAGGGCAGCTCCGTCAGTGAGCATGTGCTTAAGATGTCTGGGCATGCAAACAAACTTCAAAGCTTGGGTATAGTGATTCCTAATTCTTTGGGGATTTACCGTGTCCTCCAATCACTACCACCAAGTTACAAGAACTTTGTGATGAACTACAATATGCAAAACATGAACAAGCAGTTGCCAGAACTCTTTGCCATGTTGAAATCTGCAGAAGTGGAGATCAAGAAAGAGCACCAAGTGTTGTTGGTCAATAAGACCACCAAATTCAAGAAAGGCAAGTCTAAGCAAAAGGGACACTTCAAGAAGGGTGGTAAGAAAGTGACCGCGCCGATGAAGAAGACCAAGGCTGGACCTAAGCCTGATACTGAGTGCTTTTACTGCAAGGGAGAAGGTCACTGGAAGCGGAATTGCCCAAAGTACTTGGCGGATTTGAAGAACGGCAACATCAAGAAGAAAGGTATATCCGACATACATGTTATTGATGTGTATCTCACTAGTACTCGTAGTAGTGCCTGGGTATTTGATACTGGTTCGGTTGCTCATATTTGTAACTCGAAACAGGTCTTTGCCAGAATAAACGGAAGCTAGTGAAGAACGAGGTGACGATGCGCGTGGGAAACGGATCAAAGGTTGATGTGATCGCGGTCGGCACGCTACCCCTTCATCTACCATCGGGATTAGTTTTATACTTAAATAATTGTTATTTGGTGCCTGCGTTAAGCATGAACATTATACCAGGATCTTGTTTATTACGAGACGGTTACTTGTTTAAATCCGAGAATAATGGTTGTTCGATTTATATGAGTAATATGTTTTATGCACATGCACCTTTGATAGGTGGTCTATTCTTATTGAATCTCGATAGTGGAAATACACATATTAATAACATTGAGGCTAAACGTTTGAAATCGAGCGATAACTTGACCTATATGTGGCACTGTCGTCTTGGTCACATTGGAGTGAAGCGTATCAAGAAACTCCATTCCGATGGACTTCTTGAATCACTTGATTTCGAATCACTTGAAAGATGCGAAGCATGTCTGATGGGTAAAATGACTAAGACTCCATTTTCTGGTATGATGGAGCGAGCTACGGACTTATTGGAAATCATACATACCGATGTGTGTGGTCCAATGAGTGTAGCATCGCGTGGTGGTTATCGTTATGTTCTTACCTTCACGGATGACTTGAGTAGATATGGGTATATCTATTTCATGAAACTTAAGTCCGAAACTTTCGAGAAGTTTAAGGAATTTCAAAGTGAGGTTGAGAATCAATGTAACAAGAAGATTAAATTTCTACGTTCTGATCGTGGAGGTGAATATCTAAGTTACGAGTTTGGCGAGCATTTGAAGAAATGCGGAATACTTCAACAATTGACACCGCCGGGAACACCACAGCGTAATGGTGTGTCCGAACGTCATAATCGATCTCTCTTAGATATGGTTCGTTCTATGATGTCACTTATAGATTTACCGCTATCATTTTGGGGTTATGCATTAGAAACAGCCGCATTCACTTTAAATAGGGCACCATCTAAATCCGTTGAAACGACACCGTATGAATTATGGTTTGGGAAGAAACCTAAATTGTCGTTCCTTAAAGTTTGGGGTTGCGAAGCCTATGTATAGAAGTTACAGCCGGACAAGCTTGAACCCATAGCGG
The DNA here is from genome assembly GCA_023614405.1 of Avena insularis. NCBI lineage: Eukaryota > Viridiplantae > Streptophyta > Magnoliopsida > Poales > Poaceae > Avena > Avena insularis. The sequence continues at coordinate 96,708,531 of CM042691.1, forward strand.
AAAAATGCGTCTTCATAGGATACCCGAAGGAAACTATTGGGTATACCTTCTATCATAGATCCGAAGGCAAAATCTTCGTTGCCAAGAATGGATCCTTTCTAGAGAAGGAATTTCTCTCGAAAGAAGTGACTGGGAGGAAAGTAGAACTCGACGAGGTTGTCAAACCTTCTCTCGAACTTGCGAGTAGCGCAGCACCGGAAGAAGTTCCTGTGGTGCCTACACCAATAAGAGAGGAAGCTAATGATGATGATCATGAAACTTCGGTTATAGTTGCTACAGAGCCTCGCAGGTCAACAATAACTCGTACCACTCCAGATTGGTATGATCCCGTTATGAGTGTCATGTTGGTGGACAACACCGATGACCCTGCGACATATGAGGAAGCGATGATGAGCCCAGATTCCAACAAATGGCAAGAAGCCATGAAATCCGAGATTGGATCCATGTACGAAAACCAAGTATGGACTTTGGTGGACTTACCGGATGGCCGGAAGGCTGTCGAGAACAAATGGATTTTCAAGAAGAAAACAGATGCTGATGGTAATGTTACTGTCTATAAAGCTCGACTTGTCGCAAAAGGGTTTCGACAAATTCAAGGAGTTGACTACGATGAGACTTTCTCACCAGTAGCGAAGCTAAAGTCTGTGAGGATTATGTTAGCAATCGCTGCATATTATGATTATGAGATATGGTAGATGGATGTCAAAACAGCATTCCTCAATGGAGACATTGATGAAGAGTTGTATATGATGCAACCCAAAGGTTTTGTCGATCCTAAAGATGCTCACAAGGTATGCAAACTTCAACGATCCATCTATGGATTGAAGCAAGCATCCCGAAGTTGGAATCAACGTTTTGGTTTTATACAAACTTATGGAGAAGCTTGTATTTACAAGAAAGTGAGTGGGAGCTCTGTAGCATTCTTAATACTATATGTGGATGACATATTGTTGATTGGGAATGATGTAGACCTTCTTAATAGTGTCAAGGAATATTTGAATAATAGTTTTTCAATGAAGGATCTTGGCGAAGCAGCTTACATATTAGGCATAAAGATTTATAGAGATAGATCGAGATGCCTAATATCATTGTCACAAAGTACATATTTGGACAAAGTTCTAAAGAGGTTTGGAATGGAAGATAGCAAGAAAGGGTTCTTGCCCATGTTGCCCAATACGACCTTGAGTAAAACTCAAAGTCCGACAACGGCAGAAGATAGAGAAAGGATGAGTAAGACTCCCTATGCCTCAGCCATAGGATCTCTAATGTATGCCATGCTATGTACTAGACCCGACATTGCATATGTTGTTAGTTTAACTAACAGATATCAAAGTGATCCAGGAGTGGATCATTGGACATGATCAAAAACATCCTTAAGTACTTGAGAAGAACTAAGGATATGGTTCTTTCTTATGGAGGTGATGAACAGCTCGTTGTTAATGGTTACACCAATGCTAGTTGGAACACTGATCCGGATGATTCTAAATCACAATCTGGATACGTATTTACTTTGAATGGTGCAGCAGTTAGCTGGAGGAGTGCAAAGCAAAGCGTTGTGGCGAGATCTTCAACTGAATCGGAATACATGGCTGCTTCGGAGGCTTCACAAGAAGCGATATGGATGAAAGAGTTCATTAAAGAGTTGGGTGTGGTTCCTAGTGCGCTGGACCCAATGTCTATCTACTGTGATAACATGGGCGCCATAGCCAATGCGCAAGAACCAAGGTCACACAAGAAGCTGAAGCACATCAAGCTACGTTTTCACGCTATTCGAGAACATGTCCAAGATGGGGACATAAAGATTTGCAAAGTACACACATATCTGAATGTGGTGGATCCGTTGACTAAACCTCTCCCGAGGGCAAAACATGACCAGCACCAAACTGCCATGGGTGTTCGGTATATTACCATGTAATCTAGATTAGATGACTCTAGTGCAAGTGGAAGACTGTTGGAGATATGCCCTAGAGGCAATAATAAATGTAGTTATTATTATATCTTTGTGTTTATGATAAATGTTTACATTCATGCTATAATAGTGTTAACAAGGAAACATTAATACTTGTGTGATTTGTAAACTAAAATAGAGTCCCTAGTAAAGCCTCTTTATAATACTAGCTTTTGGGTTAATATATGATTGTGGTTTCCCTATCATGAACATTGAGATGTTATTAACAACAAGATCATATCGTTAGGAGAATGATATGGTGGACATACTCCTATAGATAAGCGTAGCATAAAGATCAAGTCATTTTAATAGTTCAATTGCTATATGCGTTCTGATACATAGTAACCTAATTCCTTCGACCATGAGATCATGCATATCACCTTTACCGGATGGATGCTTTGATGACATCAAACACCACCGTGGCGGGTGGCTATAAAGGTGGCATTGAGTGTTCGAAAAGTATTGGTTGAGACACATGGATCAAGAGTGGGATTTGTCCATCCATATAACGGATAGATATACTCTGGGCCCTCTCGGTGGAATGTCATCCAATTAGCTTGCAAGCATGTGACTGGCTCACAAGGGATCACATATCACGGGAACGAGAAAAGAGTACTTATCAGTAACAAGGTTGAACTAGGTATGAAGAGATACCGACGATCATAACCTCGGATAAGTAAACTATCGTGAGACAAAGGGAAATTGGTATCGTATGTAAGTGGTTCATTCGATCGCAAAGTAATCGTAGAAATATGTGGGAGCCATATGAATTTCCAGATTCCTCTATTGGTTATTGTTCGGAGAAGTGTGTCGATCATGTCCGCATAATTCACGAACCGTAGGGAGACACTTAAGGATTTGATTTGGCGTTGTTTGAGTAGTTATGGAATGATGAGTAAGAGACCGAATGTTGTTGAGTCTCGGATGGGATCCGGGATATCACGAGGAGATCCGGAATGGTCCGGAGAATAAGATTCATATAAGGAAAGTCCTGTTTGGGGTTGGAGAATGGTTCGGTGTTTTCATCGGGAATGTTCTAGAAGGTTCGGAATGTCCGGCACTCAAAGGGAAGGTACATGAATGTGTCATACCAAGTTGGAATGATTGCATCATGTACTAGGTGTCATCGCTGAACAAAATAAAGGGTTTAATCAAATCCTAGTTTGAAAAGTCAAACGCCAATTTGAAAAGTCAAACGGCTATTTTGGGAAGTGGAGGAAGGTGAAACCGAGTTGGGAGAGTTCCTCCTCCACCGGCCCCTTGGGAAACCGAGTTGGGAGGACTCCTCCCCGAGCGCCTCCACCTATATAAGGAGGGGCAGGGCTGCCCCTCCTAGCACCCAACACCTCCACCCGCAAACCCTAGCCCTAAGCCGCCGGCCCTCCTGCAGCCGCCGCCGCCCTAGGACAAGCCGCCGCCGCCTAGCTAACCCTAGCCGCCGGCAAAGCCTCCTCCTTGGTGCGTCTAAACCCTAGATCGCCGGGGATCTCTCTCATAGTCCACCAAACTCGCTCCGGCTTAAGGCGAAGCCCTGCGAGATCTCCCATCTACTTCCGGTACCACGCAGTTGTGCTGCCGGAATCGCGAGGAGAGTGCTACAACCTCCATTGCCTTTGGAACAAGGAGAGGAAGGTCTTCGTCAGTAACGAGCGTGTGACCGATCATGCGTGGCTGCTGAATGCAGCCGGAAGGATCGTCTACGCGATCTTGAGATCGGGAAGAGTACGACTACATCACCCACGAGAATCCGCTCTCGTTAAACACTTTGGAATCTTCGAGGGTGAGTTATTCCATCGACTCGTTGCTACAATCTAGTAGATAGATCTTGGCTTGTTTGTTTGTATGCGGTAGAAATTTTTTGTTTTCCATGCTACGAAACCCTACAAAATCAAGTGACAACTCAGTTTTTAGCCAATAACATTGAGTTAGACCCAGCTATGCAAAAGTTCTTGGAAACCCAATCCCAATCGTTGCAAAGGATGACCAATCAAATGATCAACATGAGAAACAGCCTTTCCCAAAGTGATTGTGACAACAATGATATCAAGGATGGTATTATAGAAGGAACTCAAGCTTGCAAAATTTGTGGAGACATAGGACACACTTATAAAGAGCATAAGGATCAATACCCTAATTGTGAGGAGAAACATCCAGCTAGACAATGCCCCACATCTCAAGTTACTTGTTTCCTATGTGAAGGAAATAATCATGTCCCTATCCAATGACCCATCTATCCTATAGTTCAACAGATGAAACAAGATGGAAAACATCAAATGTTTGGAAACCTCCATACCAAGAAGGATGAAGACAAAGTCAAGTCTTAGTATGCACCTCCATACATTGTGACTCGCCATGGTGGACAAAAGAGGAAACATGGACATTATCCAAGGAATCGTTCAAGCAATCCAGGAAGTTTTCCCACCTTTGAGGTGAAGTATGAAGAGCATGAACTAAGAGCCCTCCTAGCTTTGGAGAAACCCAAGAAGAAGAAGAAGAAGAAGAAGAAGGATATTAGCCAAGTGATGTGCCAAAAATGCAAAGAACTAGGCCATCATGCATCACATTGTCCAGAAAAGAAGAAGTCAAGACAAGCAAACCTCTGAGGGACATCAACCTTGTCACATGTTTCAAATGTGGAAAGAAAGGACACTATGCAAACGACTGTCCAGACAAGTTACAGCAAGACCCCAAGTAAGCCAAGATGTCATCTAGTCAGAAATCTTTTAAGGGTGGTAGTACCCTATTTTCCTTGAAGCCAACTTGTAACATCTAGCCTTCCTGAATCTCGGGACGAGATTCCTATTAAGGGTGGTAGTCTGTCACATCTCAAAATTTTCCAAATTTTGAAATGTGAAAAATAAATAAACAAAATAAATAATTGTTGATATTTAGGGTGAAAAGAAACTTTTTGCTTCTAAATGGAAACATCAAAACCCTTCTTGAACAAAATTTGTATGAAAAGGGCATCCAACAAAACTTCAATCAAGTGAAATGCATTCATCAATGAATGTATCTTGAAATTTAAACATTTGGAAAAGTTAAACTAAAACCCTAAAACCTTAATGGAAGAAAATAATTTCCAAGATCTCTCTAAGACTATGGATTTGTTCCATATAAAAATTTGTCAACAAACATTTCTAAATTATCAAAAATAATAAACAAAAATATTATAAAACCATATAAATTGGTTTCATTCAATTTGGAGCCATGGATAAAAACTTATGAATTTAATATGATAAAAGGAATTAATTTCGAAAGCTAATAAAGCTCCTAACTAAAAATCCATACCAAATTGTGAGCAAACTAATCCAAAAAGGATTTAAAAAGATAAACAAATATTAAATAAAATTATACAAATTGGAATCACCAATTTTGGAACTATAAATAAAAAGATATGGATTTTTTAAGATAAAGAAATAAATAAATAAAGAATATTTAAAAGTCAAAGTAAATCTTGGCCAAATCCATAAGCAAATGGAATAAATATAATCCAAATAAAATAAAGGAATAAAGATTATTTAAATAAAAATATATGGGATTAAACCATATTCAATTTTATTGGAATAAAGACAAAATCCATAATATAAATGATTAATTAAATCATGAGAAAAATAAATTGAAATTGCCAAAATGGATTAAAAGTTATCTAATTAACTTAAAAAGAATAAAAGAATTATTTGAATAAAATTTATATGGGTTTAAACCATATTTGATTTTATTTAAATAAAGACAAAAGACCTAATTTAAATGAATCATTAAACCATGAAAGAATATTTGAAATAATCTAAACTGGAATTTTAAACACATTATTAATCAGTAAAAACTTACTAAAAAGGTTTGATAAACATTTGAATTTATACAGATGTTGAAATCATTTGATTCAAATTAAAACCGAAAACAGAATCAAAAAAAAGAAAAAGAAAACAGAGAAGGAAAAAATATAAAATAGAGCCAACCCACTAACCTACCCAACCGAGCAAAGCCCTTGGCCCAACTAAAGCCCACCCGGAAAATCTCTCTCTCCCCCTGAACATTTCTCACTTGCAACCGCACCCGCTCGCCCAGTGAACGCGCGACCCCATCTCTACCCAGTCATCACCTTCTTCTTCGTACGCTGACCACGCCCATTCCCCTCTGCCGTTTTTTCTTCCATTGAATGATAGCTTCAACTCGCGTTAACGCCACCATAATTCCCTCTTAACCGTCTCCCTTCCCTCTCTCTTTCCACTCAGACCCCATGCTACAAACGCCACCAGGCTGCGCGAATTCCTCGCCCAAACCCCCTCTGCTCTGACGAGCTGCAGCGCCGATTCCGGCCAACTCCGGCCACCTCTCTGCCCCTAGCTTCCACGAGCTTGACCAGCAACCCCGTACGCACCTGCCAGTAGACCTAGCTTGGCCGCGCGTGCCCTAGAGCCTCCGCAACAACCTAGTTTGACCGCCGCCATCGTCTGCATCCACACCGGTGACCTCTACTGGTAACTACTGACCGCCCCCTCCTCTCTAGTTGATGCCCCTACAATACCCTCTCTCTCGCGCATTTGACGCACCCTTTTTCTTGCCTTGGCATGCTCCATAGCCTCGCCAACATTGACGACCGAGCATGCCCGACGCCAGGAGCTTATCTGGCGAGCAATTGCTGACACGACCATGCGCCCCTGGCCATCCCACGACAACCTTGAGCTTCACCACATCCCTGCGAACTCGGTGAGCATCTCCCCTTCCTCCCTTGCTTCCTGTTTTCGCCGGAACCCTGCTGACAGAGCGCCGCCGCAGCTCAGCGTCAAGCCAGCGCCGCAAGTTCTTGGCAATGCGCTGTGAGCCGTCCGATTTAGATCCAAGCGATGTGATAGATTGACTTAATCGAAGCGGTATGTTAGATCTGCACCATACAATTTGATTTAGATCCAACGCACCGCGTAGCTCGATCTAGATGAACCGGTACCAGCCAATAGAAACACACCACGTGGCCAGGTTCAGGTTTTAAAAACAGAAAAGATTCTATTAGATGAATTATTTTGAAAAATTCATAAATTTTGTTCTACATGTCCAAAAATTACAAATTTTATATCATTGGAATCAGGAAAATGAATCCTTAGCAACCATACCCTTAGTTTATTATTTTGCTTCTGTAAAATTTGGTGTTTTGCAGAAACATTTGTAAGGCTATTTTGGTTATAAAAATTATTCTAAAAATGCTTTTTGGGTAAAACCTCTTGCAAGGTTTGATTTGAACTCTCTGACCCTAAACACTAACTTTTGGATTTAAAAATATATTTTATTAACACTAGAAAATTATTACTTTGATTAAAAGCATTTCTAGTAAAACAAAAATGTTGCCATGATTTTGAAAATGATTTTTGAGTAAATCCTTTTGCAAATAGATTTTTTTTAAACACTTTGACCATAAACACTAACATTTGTGTTTAAAAACATATTTGTCTAACACTAGAAATTATTCCTTTGGATAAAAGCATTTATAAATGATTTAAATGGCTTATCTTCACTAACTTGATTTTAAATGATTTTGCCACATTTATAAATGAGAAGGAGGTGTTTTGAAATTTTTAAAACCTTATAGAAACCACTTTGACAAATAAAACAATCTTTTGCATGCCTGCAGCATTGCTTTGTTTTTATTATTTTATGTGGTGAATTGTTTGAATGCTAGTTTGAATTTGTGTCTTGATTGAATTGTAGTGAACTTTGAAGAGTGTGACAATTGCAAGATCAAAGAGTGAACCTAGTCTTTCTACTAAAAAGGCAAGTGGTGCTTCATACACTTTGTCCTATTATTTCGACTATGCATTAGTGATATTTTAAGTAGGACTTGCATGGAAATTTTCTATGTGTTAACTATGCCTTGGGAAATCCTAGTAGATGATGCCTTAGTGGAATTTTTCCCTAAGTTAAGATTCTTGCTACTATCATGATTAGCCTAGCTAATAGAAAACAAGGGTGGATTATTCACGCTATGAAATATTTCTAAGTCTATGACTTGTGTTTTTGCTTAATAAAACTACTAAGTGAATGAATCACCTAGGTGGAATGGTGAGAATGGGTTATGTTGAGTGGTTACACAAGGCCAGTGAAGTGGTGAACCTTGTGTATCACACTTATGGAAAGCCACCCAGGAACAAAGATATTTGAGATGTTAAAGTGTTGAGAAGCTTCTAGTGCATCCACATGGCAATATGGGCTCTGCCTGGATCATATAGGTTGCAATAACTTAGCCAGATGGACATAAGGTGGTAGGGTAAGAGGTTGGAACGCATCCATTTGGTCTAAAGGAAGGATTCTGAAAGATCTTGTCTTGATGCATGTCGAGTCTTTTGGGAAAAGTGCACCACCTCTCGAGAGAGTAAAAATCTAAGTACTTAGTCGTGTCCCCTGCAATGGACAATTTGAGCATCAAGACATTGAAGCAATCGAGGATCTCCTCATCCCAATTTCTAAGTTAAAAGATTGTGGTTGAACAAGGGTTAAAGGTTAACCAATTCTATTGGTTGTTCCTTGGGTGATTTTGACAAACAAAAACTTAGTGTTTTCAACTAATAAGGAAAACCTTATTTTGAGAAAAGCAAGCCTAAGCTCCACTTACCCAAATGCATATAGATGATAGATACCACTACTCTACCATAGTATCACTTGCCAATACAATTCAAATGTATTGACCCTTGTGACTGTAACTTATTATGTTGCAGGTTTATTTGATGTTAGTGAAGTGTGTTGAATAGGATTACAAGTCTACAACCAATATGAAGATGAAGTACTCCATGCTATATAGTTATTTATGCTGCATTGTAATGAGATAGCCAAACGAGCTATGTAAGATGTAATGAATTATTTTAATCCTGGTTATAAGTAGTAATATGACCTTTGTTTCTTGATATTACATCTTAAACTGTGGATGCTAGCTATTCGATCCAGGGACTAGCATTGCAATCACAGGGATCCTTTACCTTATAAAGGTGGGGTCTTACACAAACTTGGTGGGTGTGTTGGTTACATACTAGGGAGTCTCTGGATAGTTGGAAAGGTCAAGTGGAATTGGTTTTGTTGGTTTTTGAGAATTGGGTGATCTTCACATATGAACAAGATTCCGTTTTGAATTTTCATTTGAATCAAGTTGCCAAAACTTTCTGCAAGTTTGAAAGGTTGGATTTGATTCACTTCTACTTGGTCTAGCAAGCGGTAAAAAGAAATGGAAACTTTCTGTTTGAAATCTTGGACTATAAACACCCAAAGTGGTCTAGTGAGCAAGATTGGCAAAAGTGACCATTTGCTTTATTTGATTTGTTTTTGATTTTCTCCTTATTTGTTTCTGCTTGGAAATGTTTTAGATGATGTTGTTTTCATCTTTAAACCATTCCTTGCTATTTAGATCAATCACACAAGTCCATCCATGCATTCATACAATCATCACATTCACACATGCATTCATATTGATTTGATTAACAAAAGTTTTTGTTAACCCTAATTTTGGTGATTGGAATTTGATAATCCTTGTTCAATATTTTTGGGATGTTACAAACCTTCCCTCCTTAAACAAAATCTCGTCCCGATATTTGAGAAAGAAGAAAGAAGAAAACTAGGATTTAAAAAGATCGAGAAACTCCATCTTGATGTGATCTTCTCGCTCCCAGGTAGCTTCTTCTTCAGTGTGGTTAGTCCACTTAATATTGAGAAACTTGATACTTCGGGTTCTGGTGGTCCTGAAAGATTCCTCCAAAATACGGATGGGTACTTCGGGATACGTCAGGTCATCGTTGATCTCTATGGTCTGGTGATCAATTTTCTTGAAAACTTCAGTCTTCTCCGGGACTTCAAGGCATTTGCGAAGTAACGATATATGGAACATGTTATGCACTGCTGAAATCTCTTCTGGCAGCTCCAGTTGATACGATACTTCTCCTCGACGATTCATAATCTTGAAAGGTTCGATATATCTGGGGGCTAACTTTCCTTTGAGCTAGAAACCCTGGATTCAGGCGACACTTTGAGATACACAAAATCTCCGATATTGAAAGCGAGGTCTCGACATCTCTTGTCTGCATAACTCTTCTGTCTTGACTGGTCGGTCTTGAGGTGCTCACGGATCTTGTGAACTTTCTCTTCTGCTTCTCGTAGGATGTCTGGTCCGAAAATCTAACTCTCTCCTACTTCCGACCAATTCAAAGGGGTGCGACACTTTCTTCCCTACATGAATTCAAATGGGTCCATTTGCAAACTATCTTGATAACTATTGTTGTAAGAAAATTCTGCGAACGGTAGACAGTCTTCCATTTAGATCCATACTCTACCACGCAGACTCTCAACATATCTTCGAGTATTTGATTTACTCGCTCAGTTTGTCCATCTATCTGAGGGTGATACGTTGTGCTAAAATCTAGTCGGGTTCCTAATCCTTCTTGGACTTTCTTCCAAAATCTTGAGGTAAACTGAGTTCCTCGATCCGATACGATGTTCTTGGGGACTCCGCGCAAACTGACGATTCTAGCAATGTACAACTCAGCGAGCTTTGAACTCTGGTAGGTGGTCTTTGCTGGTAAGAAATGAGCGACTTTCGACAATCTATCAACTCTGACCCAAATAGAGTCATTTCCCCTACTAGAAGTAGGCTATCCGGTGATAAAGTCCATTCCTACTGAATCCCATTTCCATTCCGGAATCTGCAGTGGTTGCAACAGTCCTACGGGTCTCTATTGTCCCGCCTTGACTCTCTGGCAAATATCACACTTTGTGATGTAGCTTCCGATTTATCTCTTCATCTTATGCCACCAAAATTGTTCCTTCAAATCCTGACACATCTTCGTTCCTCCGGGGTGGATGGAATAAAGAGTATCATGGGCCTCTTTCAAAATATCCTGCTTCCATTATGAGTCTGCTGGTACACAGAGACGTCCTATGTACCACATAACTCCTTCTTCATCCTCGGTGAATCCGGGTACTTTGCCTGTACCGATACAACGTTTGATTTCGTCGATACTAGCATTTCCTTTCTACGCCTCCTTGATCTGACTGATCAAGGTGGGTTGAAGTTCTATGCTAGCCAAAAATCCTTCACTTAATAATTCCATTCTGAAATCTTCCATCTCCTTGTGCACACTTGGTTGCTCCTTCACAATCATGGAGTTCAAGCAGCACGGCAATCTGCTAAGGGCATCTTCTACCACATTGGCTTTACCGGGGTGATAGTGAATGTCCATATGATAGTCCTTGATTAGCTCTATCCATCTTATCTGCCTCATATTCAGCTCCTTCTGAGTGAATATATACTTCAGGCTCTTGTGATCCGAATAAATCTCACAACGGTTTCCCATGAGGTAATGCCTCCATGTCTTGAGGGCTAGAACTACGGCTGCTAGTTCAAGGTGATAGGTTGGATAGTTCTGTTCATGCTGCTTCATTTGTCGGGATAGATAAGATATTACTTTGCCTTATTGCATCAACACACATCTGAGACCGATCTTGGATGCGTCACAATACACATCAAAAGGCTTCGTAATATCCGACATTATCAATATTGGGGCTAAAATCAATCTCCTCTTGAGTTCTTGAAAACTCGCTTAACATTTGTCCGTCCATTCAAACTTCTTATCCTTCTTCAGCAATTGGGTCATGGGTCTGGCGATACTCGAGAATCCTTCTACGAACTTGCGGTAATATCCCGCTAATCTGAGAAATCCACGAACTTGGGTTTGGGTGGTCGGGGCTTGCCAATCTTCAACATCCTTCACCTTTGCAGGGTCAACGGCAATTCCTCCGGCTGATACAATATGTCCGAGGAATCCTACCTCCTATAACCAGAATTCACATTTGCTAAACTTGGCATACAACTGATGTTTTCTAAGGGTTCTAAGGATGGTCCTTAGGTGTAGCTCATGTTCTTCTTCTGATTTGGAATAGATCAGAATGTCATCGATGAAAACAACGACAAACTTATCTAGGAAGTCCAAAAAAATCTTATTCATGAAGTTCATGAAATAAGCGGGGGCATTGGTTAATCCAAAAGACATGACAGTGTACTCGTATAATCCATATCTGGTGGTAAAGGCAGTCTTTGGAATATCCTCTACATGAATCTTGAGTTGATGATAGCCAGTTCTAAGATCAATCTTAGAAAACACTTCCGCACCAGTCAACTGGTCAAACAGGTCTTCTATCTTTGGAAACGAGTACTTGTTCTTGATGGTCACATCATTCAACTTCCGATAATCTGTACACAAACGGTTACCTCCATCCTTCTTGTCCACAAACAACACAGCTGATCTCCATGTCGACGCACTTGGTTGGATCAATCCTATTTCCAGCATGGCATCCAGTTGCTTCTTCATCTCCACTAATTCAGATGGGTTCATACTATATGGTCTCTAGGCTATGGGTCCGGTTCCAGGGATTATTTCGATGATAAACTCGATATCCCGATCTAGGGGCATATCGGGCAAAACATATGGAAATACATCGGGGTATTCACAGACTATCCAGACTTGGTCAATGGTTGGCTGGGCTAGACTCTTGTTGCACTTGAATTGGGGGGGCAAGGTTTCAGATACATGCTCTACTGATATTCCAGTTGTACTGGTCATGGTTATGGCTTTATTGGCACAATCAATTAATCCTTTATGTTTGGACATCCAATCCATTCCTAGTACTACTTCCAAACCTTTAGTTCCAAGTAATATTGGATTAGCATAAAAATCTATGCCATGGATTCGGATAGGTATGGCCTTGCAAATTTGTCTAGCTTTGGTGGTTGAACCAGGTATTTGAACTATCATAACATGCTTCAATTTGGTTGGTTGAATCTGTTGGAGATATGCCCAAGAGGCAATAATAAAGTAGGTTATTATCATATCTTCATGCTTATGATAAATGTTTACATACCATGCTATAATTGTATTAACCGGAAACATTAATACTTGTGTGATTTGTAAACATAAAAGAGTCCCTAGTAAAGCCTCTTGTTAAACTAGCTTGTTGGTTAATATATGGTCATGGTTTCCTGATCATGAACATAGAGATGTTATTAACAACAGGGTCAAATCATTAGGAGAATGATGTGATGGACATACTCCTATAGTTAAGCATAACATAAAGATCAAGTCATTTAATATAGTTCATTTGCTATAAGCTTTCTGATACATAGTAACCTAATTCCTTCGACCATGTGATCATGTTAATCACCATCACCGGAAGTATGCTTTGATGACATCAAACACCACACCGTAACTAGGTGGCTATAAAGGTGGCATTGAGTGTTCGGAAAGTATGTGTTGAGGCACATGGATCAAGAGTGGGATTTGTCCATCCATATGACGGATAGATATACTCTGGGCCCTCTCGATGGAATGTCATCCAATTAGCTTGCAAGCATGTGACTGGCTCACAAGGGATCACATATCACGGGAACGAGAAAAGAGTACTTATCGGTAACGAGGTTGAACTAGGTATGCAGAGATACCGACGATCAAAACCTTGGATAAGTAAACTATCGTGAGACAAAGGGAAATTGGTATCGTATGTAAGTGGTTCATTCGATCGCAAAGTAATCGTAGAAATATGTCCGCATAATTCACGAACCGTAGGGAGACACACTTAAGGATTCGACGTTGTTTGAGTAGTTATGGAATGATGAGTAAGAGACCGAATGTTGTTCGGAGTCTCGGATGGGATCCGGGATAGCACGAGGAGATCCAGAATGGTCCGGAGAATAAGATTCATATAAGGAAAGTCCTGTTTCAGGGTTGGAGAATGGTTCCGGTGTTTTCATCGGGAATGTTCTAGAAGGTTCCGGAATGTCCGGCACTTCGGAGGGGAAGGGTACATGAATGTGTCATTGCAAGTTGGAATGATTGCATCATGTACTAGGTGTCATCGCTGTACAAAATAAAGGGTTTAATCAAATCCTAGTTTGAAAAGTCAAACGCCAATTTGAAAAGTCAAGCGGCTATTTTGGAAAGTGGAGAAGAAGTGGGAAACCGAGTTGGGGAGGAGTTCCTCCTCCACCGCCGGCCCACTAGGGATCCGAGTTGGGGAGGGACTCCCTCCCCTTGGCCGGCGCCTCCCTCCACCTATATAAGGAGGCAGGGCTCCCTCCCTGACACACAAGTTGCCTCCCTCTAAACCTAAACCCTAGCCACAGCCTAGGGATTTCTCCCAAGCCGCCGAGTTAGAGCTTCTAATTGCCCTAGCCGCTGGTTTAGCCCCTTCTAATTGGTGTGTCTAAACCCTAGATCACCAAGGCTCTCTCATAGTCCACCATACTCGCTCCGGCTTAAGGCGAAGCCCTGCGAGATCTCCCCTCTACTTTCGGTACCACGCCGTCGTGCTGCAGGAATCGCGAGGACAGTGCTACAACCTCCGCTGCCTGCTGAAACAAGGGAGAGGAAGGTCTTCGTCGAGTACCGAACGTGTGACCGACTCTGAGCGCTGCCGGAGCATACGGAAGTATCGTCTACGCGATCTTAAGATCGGCAAGTGTACGACTACATCACCCACGAGAATCTGCTCTCGTTAACCACTTTGGAATCTTCGAGGGTGAGTTCCTCTATCGACTCGTTGCTACAATCTAGTAGATAGATCTTGGCTTGTTTGTGTGCATGCGGTAGAAATTTTTTGTTTTCCATGCTACGAACCCCTACGGTGGTATCAGAGCCAGGTTTATATGTATATCTGTTGCACGAGTAGAACACAATGGTCATTGTGGGCATTGATGCTTTTATTGTCGATTGCTTCTTGTGTACTTTGCATCTTGCGGGATGGTGGGATGAAGCGGCTGCTAACCTTACATGACATCGTTCATGAGACTTGCTCCACGCTTGACATGCAACTTGTATTGCATAAGTGGCTTCTTGATGCTGTTTCTCCCAACATAGTTAAGATTCAATTTACAACGGGTGATTGACAATACTAGTATCAATGTTGTGGTTCTTGTTCGTAAGTTAGAGCGACACTTATTGAAAGACCCAAACCACGTAAAATATGCAAAGAAAATTAGAGGCGTCTAACTTTGTTTTGCAGGGGTGTGTTGTGATGTGATATGGCCATGATTGTGATTATATTTGATGTATGCAATGTTCCTTATTGTAAGTTGGCAACTGGCAGGAGCCATATGGTTGTCTTTAAATTCTGTTAAGACCCGCGTGTCTATTCAAAGTAGTTGTAATAGTTTAAGCCGGTGGACGACAACCATGGAGCAGCGTCATTGACCTTGATGCAATGCCGGTGATGATAGAGATCATGTTCATGCTTGAAGATGGAGATCGGAAGCACAAAGCAGAAAGGCCATATCATATCACATATTATGAATTGCATGTGATGTTAATCCTTTATGCATCTTGTATTGATTAGTTAACGACGGTAGCATTATAAGATGATCCCTCATGCACATAAATTTCAAGTTTTAAAGTGTTCATCCTTAGTAAGCACCGTTGCTAAAGCTCGTTGTTTCGAAGCACCACGTGATGATCGGGTGTGTTAGATTCTGCGAGTGTATACAACGTGAGCAAGCCAGATTTGCTCATGCGGAAGCTAAGGTTTGATCTTGACGAGCCTAACATGTACAGACATGGTCTCGGAACACGGATCACCGAAAGGTAAAGCATGAGTCATATAGTAGATATGATGAACATGATGATTGTTCGCCATTGAAGCTACATCAACTCTCGTGATGATCGGTTTTGATGTGGTGGATTTGGTTCATGTGATCACTAAAACAATGTGAGGGATATTGTTTTGAGTGGGAGTTCAACAGCAATATGATTAAAAGTTGAACACTATTTATCATAAATTAAATCAAAGTGAATTTGCATAGTTGTTGTAGTCATTGGCATCCGTTTACCACCCTGCGCTTAGTTATAATTGAGATGATAGAACTATAGAATTCTGGTTAGTTACTTTATGAACTGGTATCGTATTGTTTTGAAGTGTTAATCTAAAGTTTAAAAGTCCTATTGCAAACTTTCAGTAAGTTTCGGTTACTCCATGAAGTTTAATAATTGGTATTAAATCAAGAGTGACAATTCCAAATGTTAGTGTATGAGTATCATGTTTGTCTCCATGATTCTTGATATTCAAAGGATTGTCTTAATATCAAGGTTATCTAGGATCTGAAAGAGTTGTTTCAGAAACCATGATGTGCGGAAGATATTGTGATATCTAAAACAAAGTTTTGGTTGCAACATGATAGAGTATAATATGGCAAAAGTCATGTTCTCATATTTGATGAGAATTTGCAAAAGGTTGGAGACACTAGTTGTCCTAATCCTCCAAAAGATTCTGGAGAGCAACATTATACTCGCAATTCATCGTTATAAGCTAAAAGTAGCTTGATCATGAATAATTCCATGGTAAGGGTGAATATTTGATGTAGGTAAAATGTTTACTACACCAAGAGATTACTAAAGAAAGGAATTTGAAAGAACACCAAACATTTGATAATGGTGATCTGCTTCAAAGTGCAAGTCCAAAGACATTTGTATTCAACTATACACGCTTTGGACTATGAGTCATGTGTATGGCTCCACTATTGATGTTGACAGATTCTTTCAAAAGAAACACTGAAAGAGAATCTCATAAGTATATGGCAGAAAATAAAAGACTAGAATTGTTCAGCTTAAGTATATAGATGATATACATGTTATGGCTATATTCTTTGCTTATTAAACAATGTGGTTCTTAAGTATTTGATATTGCATTTGTTGGTGTGAATCGTCATACGAAACAACACAATTCATGAACTACAATGGCCTAAGTAACTAGCAAAAGAATATGTGATGATGTTCATCGAGAACAAATAAAGGGTTATTGTGTTGATCGTAAAACATCAAAGCTTGCCTTCAAGATTTGTTATATCAGGTATTATGAGAACAAAAGGGTTGTTCAAATAATTCCCGTAATCCATAAAAGATGGATGATTCACAAATCTCGTTGGAGAAATCACATCCATAAAACTAGTGCTAAAAATGTCGAAAGACAAATTGATTGAAAGATCACTTAGGAAGTGACATCGTCGTTTAAATTATATTGAAAGAAACTCCATGTGTATGGAATTTTGGAGTCTTTTGATTTTTGATCAAATGACGCTTGTGAAACTTTCCTAGGGATAATTAAAACTTCGTTCATAGGCCAAAAGGGAACGAATGACTAGCTTATTGGAATTTGTACATATTGTTGTACGAAGTCCATTATGTGTAGTCAAGAGCGATGGATTTCAACTTCATATGCTTTCTCCAAAAAATTGAGTGAATATATGAATATTTACTTAATAAGGATGAAGTGTGAAACATTTGAAAAGTTCAAAGACTTTCAAGATGAAGTGCAAAATCATTGTAACAAGAATATAAATAGTTTATGATAAGATCATAAAGGAAGATATTTGAGTTACAAGTTTAGCATAATACCTAAGATTTAAGGAATCGTTTCGTGGATTTGCATTTTCCCGAAACACCATAAGAGTATGGAGCGTTTGAGATATGTAATTAAACCTTGTTTGACATGGTAAGATCAAAGGTGTAATTCATAATACTGCCATTATATTTTAAAGGTTAAAAGCTTTAGTGACTACCGTTTTTTCCACTGAAAAGAGCTCCATCATAATCCGTTGAATTGACACCATATAAAGTTATGGTTTGGGATAAAACCCAAGTTGTCCTTTCTTAAACATTGGTATGCTATGCATAAGAAAGATGTTTGCAACCAAAGTCGGATGAACCTGTCTTTGTTAAGTATTCCTCCATAACACCGGAGACAAAAGTGTTTGTCGCTTAGAACGTCAAGTTTCTTTGAGAAGGAATTTTTCGTGAAAAGTTAAGTAGGAGGACAATAGAACTTTGATAAGGTTAAAAGAACCTTAGCTATATGTGCAGAGTTGCGCAGCGCCGAAAAGTGTTCCGGAGGCAGCAACAATGCTCATGGCTCACGTGCCTCAAAGGTTGTGGACACAAAGGTCTAAAGTTCCTATTGAAACAAGTAGGTCGAGTAAACAATCAAATACCAAGATTTGAGGGTTGAATCATTATTTAAGAATAATGAACGGACTACATGCAAAGAAGTGATGATGGGCCCTGACTCCGTAAAATGGCTTGAAGACATAAAATCCGTGATAGTTCCATACACGAGAAATCAAGTTTTGAACTTGAAGGACCCTCGAGAAAGGTGTAAGACCTTACAGTTGTGTTTGGATCTATAAAGAAATGGACATGGATGTTTCGCATCTATGAAATTGTCGACATGTTGGGAAAGAGTTCACAACAATGTTCAAAGGTTGACTATGACAAAGATTTGATCTTTCATAGCGATATTTAGTCTAGACGGATTAATGTAGCAACCACTACATATAATTTTGTTATGTGGTAGTTGGATAAACAAAACAAGTTCTTCTAATAGAAGGGTTACCTAGGACGTGTGCATGACACAGTCCAAAGGGTTTTGTTAAATCAAAGGATGCTAAATGCATATGCAAACTTCAATGGTTGAAGTAAGCATTACGGAGTTGGAATCTTCACTATGATGAAACTGTTAAAGAGTTTAATTTCATCAGAGACAATGAAGATGCTTGCATTTGCAAGAAATTAAGTGGGAGCGCTAAGACATGTTTCTAATACATTATGTGGAAGACATACTATTGATTGGAAATGATGTATCTTTTATTAACACATATTAAAGAATTTCATCCCGATGAAAGGTTTAGGCAAAACCCAAATATTTGGCATCAATATCTATATAGATAGATCTAGACACTAATATGGTTGTGCCGAAAGTACATAAATGATATATTGAATGAGTTCAATATAGAAACTGCAAGAAAGGTTCTTGTCGCACAGAAAGGATTGAATGAGTTCAATATTGATGATATATTCAAGTGTATTGACATTTGGTAAGTGAAACAAAGATTCAAGTATAGATTGATACTTGATGCATGAAATCACAAGGAGTATTTATATCCATCATACTGTGATATGTACAAATCTAGATATGTCCTATGCTCTAAATGTTGTGAGCATATACCAGAATGATTCATAAGATCATCATTGGACGATAGTAAGGATATTCTTATGATCTTATGGAAGAACAAAGAGTATATTGTTTTGTAAAAGTGACAAATAGATGGTTAGTTCATTGTAAAAGTACTACATTGATACTAGTTTTGTCACAAAGTACAAATTAAGTTTATCTCAATCTAAACTAAGGGTGGCACAATATAATGGAAAGTGAGTTCCATAATGGATTTGGATGAGTTCCAAAGTTAAGACATTGTGACAGATACTACAACAAAAGGCTAAGTATATGACTGCTATTATAGCAGCAAAAGAGGGCATTTGTGTCAAGTAGTTTGTTATCAAACTAGGTGTAGTTCACAGCAGGGATAATACTATGAAGATATATTGTACGACAATATTATCAACATGTTTTAGTCCCAAAGAACTAAAGGTCTCACCAAAGGACGAAATTTATACAAAGCCATCTCATTAGAGAATGAGTGATGCGTAGGGACGCAAAGACATGCAATTACACACGGACCTGGAAGTGTCAGATCCGGAGATCAGTTGACCACTAGCAATCGTGTACATACAACACCGGAAAGCCATAGGTGTTGAATACACAAAGGTTTGAAACTAGATTATTGACTCTAGTGCAAGTGGGAGACTGTTGGAGATATGCCCAAGAGGCAATAATAAAGTAGGTTATTATCATATCTTCATGCTTATGATAAATGTTTACATACCATGCTATAATTGTATTAACCGGAAACATTAATACTTGTGTGATTTGTAAACATAAAAGAGTCCCTAGTAAAGCCTCTTCTTAAACTAGCTTGTTGGTTAATATATGGTCATGGTTTCCTGATCATGAACATAGAGATGTTATTAACAACAGGGTCAAATCATTAGGAGAATGATGTGATGGACATACTCCTATAGTTAAGCATAGCATAAAGATCAAGTCATTTAATATAGTTCATTTGCTATAAGCTTTCTGATACATAGTAACCTAATTCCTTCGACCATGAGATCATGTTAATCACCATCACCGGAAGGATGCTTTGATGACATCAAACACCACACCGTAACTTGGTGGCTATAAAGGTGGCATTGAGTGTTCGGAAAGTATGTGTTGAGGCACATGGATCAAGAGTGGGATTTGTCCATCCATATGACGGATAGATATACTCTGGGCCCTCTCGGTGGAATGTCATCCAATTAGCTTGCAAGCATGTGACTGGCTCACAAGGGATCACATATCACGGGAACGAGAAAAGAGTACTTATCGGTAACGAGGTTGGACTAGGTATGTAGAGATACCGACGATCAAAACCTCGGATAAGTGAACTATCGTGAGACAAAGGGAAATTGGTATCGTATGTAAGTGGTTCATTCGATCGCAAAGTAATCGTAGAAATATGTGGGAGCCATATGAATTTCCAGATTCCTCTATTGGTTATTGATCGGAGAAGTGTCTCGATCATGTCCGCATAATTCACGAACCGTAGGGAGACACACTTAAGGATTCGACGTTGTTTGAGTAGTTATGGAATGATGAGTAAGAGACCTAATGTTGTTCGGAGTCTCGGATGGGATCCGGGATATCACGATGAGATCCGGAATACTCCGGAGAATAAGATTCATATAAAGAAAGTCCTGTTTCGGGGTTGGAGAATGGTTCCGGTGTTTTCATCGGGAATGTTCTAGAAGGTTCCGGAATGTCCGGCACTCCGGAGGGGAAGGGTACATGAATGTACCATTGCAAGTTGGAATGATTGCATCATGTACTAGGTGTCATCGCTTTACAAAATAAAGGGTTTAATCAAATCCTAGTTTGAAAAGTCAAACGCCAATTTGAAAAACGGCTATTTTGGAAAGTGGAGAAGAAGTGGGAAACCGAGTTGGGGAGGAGTTCCTCCTCCACCGCCGGCCCACTAGGGATCCGAGTTGGGGAGGGACTCCCTCCCCTTGGCCGGCGCCTCCCTCCACCTATATAAGGAGGGGCAGGGCTCCCCTCCTACACACACAAGTTGCCTCCCTCTAAACCTAAACCCTAGCCACAACCTAGGGATTTCTCCCAAGCCGCCGAGTTAGAGCTTCTAATTGCCCTAGCCGCTGGTTTAGCCCCTTCTAATTGGTGTGTCTAAACCCTAGATCACCAAGGCTCTCTCATAGTCCACCATACTCGCTCCGGCTTAAGGCGAAGCCCTGCGAGATCTCCCCTCTACTTTCGGTACCACGCTGTCGTGCTGCCGGAATCGCAAGGAGAGTGCTACAACCTCCGCTGCCTGCTGGAACAAGGGAGAGGAAGGTCTTCGTCAAAACCGAACGGTGACCGATTGCAAGGGAGCGCTGCCGGAACGCAGCGCCGGAAGGATTGTCTACGCGATCTTGAGATCGGCAAGTGTACGACTACATCACCCACGAGAATCTGCTCTCGTTAACCACTTTGGAATCTTCGAGGGTGAGTTCCTCTATCGACTCGTTGCTACAATGTAGTAGATAGATCTTGGCTTGTTTGTGTGCATGCGGTAGAATTTTTTTGTTTTCCATGCTACGAACCCCTACAGAATCTTAGTAGTGCATGCAAATTGTTCAGTAACAAACGAGTGCGATTCTCTTGAATCAAACAATACTATGGCAAGTACTGAGTTAAAGAAACATACCCATCACGACATTTGGCTCTTCTTGGGCTTCTTTAGAATGCATGAGAAAGAGACGACCGTTGTGGTTGAGCGAGTTCCCTGGGGCAAACCTTCTTCCAGGCTGAACACGACGTTGCTGTTGAGCTGGGGCATTTTCATTGGGGGTTGTGGCAATCTTCTTTGGGCACTCATTGGAATAGTGACCCTTGGTTCCACATTCATAACAAGTCACCTGAGACTTGTCCTTCGCTGCAACAGGCACATCATTGCTTCCAATACGCGGGGCAGTGTTGGTGTTGGGTGCAGCATTGTTGTTGTTGAACTTCGCCGTAGCATGGTTGAAATTGCTGGGGTTACCGGGGTTATTGTTGTGATTTGCTCCGGGCCTTGGGTTTCCACGGTTGAGATAGTTCGGACGGTTCATCGGAGGTCTGTTGGTTCTTGGGGCAAATCCTGGAGATGGGTTGGGGCGGTACTTTGGTGTATGGTGGGTTCCTGGTTGATGCATCATGCGACGCTTGCAATTCCCATTAGCTTGGTTGATCTTGCCTTCCATCTGAATGGCAGAGTCCACTAAGGCTTCGATATCAGCAAATGGGATATTGACTAACATTGTCTGCATCTCACCATGCAGACCATTCGAGAACCTTTCCTTCTTCTTGGCTTCAGTATCTATCTCATCCAGTGCATACCTAGCCAATGACATAAATTTGTCACGGTACTCAACTATAGTCATCCTGCCTTGATTCAGCTCTAAATTCATATCTCATCCTCTTGATCAAACCCGGTGGCACATGGGTTCTGCTGAACTTGATTTTGAACTCTTCCCAAGTCATCATTTGACCTCCATTCATGGCACGAACGTTGTTCCACCATGTTCTTGTATCTCCGGCCAGGTAGTGGGTGGCAAACAGTACCTTCTCGTTAGGTTCCACTCCTGCAACTTCTAGGTTGTTTTCCATGGTTTGAAGCCAATCATCGGCATCTAGGGGCTCTTCAGACTTAGTGAAAATGGGTGGATCAATGTTCTGGAAATTCTTGAGCTTAGATCCATGGTTGTCCTGATTTCCATGGCCTTGGTTGTTGTTGTTGGCCATCTGAGCGATGTCCTAAAGGGTGGCTAAGTTGGCTTGACGTTCGTCTCTTTTAGCTTCACGGTCCAAAACCAACATTTGCAAGATTTGCAGCATCAGGTCCGGGAATGAAAATCTTCCTCTGCGAGGTATCTAAAGATTGAGATAGATCATGAGAACAGAGGGAAATTTCTAAGGTTCAGGGTTTTGTGTTTGAAAAGTTTTCAAACTTTGACTCAGATTTTTCTAGCAACTTTCTTCATTCATTCATAGCACACGATACAAACACACACCACAACCAAGGAAAACAGATGGTTTTAAGAACCATTCTGGGAAACTACGATACAGTGGGACCGGATACAGCTCACTAACACTAGTGCTCAAGTGCTCCTACTCCTTGGAGTCGGTGTCCTCATCATCCTCATCATCATCATCAATGAAGGTGAATTCATCCTCATCGGTGAAGAAGTCCATGGCCTGAGCCTCCAAAAAGTCATTATCGTCACTGAGATAGGAGTAGGGGTCTCCACGAAGGTCTTCTTCGGCATAGTATCCATCTCCTCAAGCTGCATGTCTCTCTCGTGGATGGTCTCCTCCAGGTCGGTGATCCAGTGGCGAAGACGGGCAATGATGCGCTCCTTCTTGTCAAGCTAACAGCGACGAGACTGGCGGTGCTTCACTAGCATGGCAATGGTCTGATCCTTCTTGGCGGTGATGGCATACTTGTGGTTGGCGTAGGAGCGAGCATTGTCCAACTACTTCTGACAGTCATACATCATGAAGATGAGGTGGTCCAATTGACTCTTCAGCTCGTGGTGATACGGGGCCTCCAATGGCTGTCCCATAACATCACACCCTAGATAGAACTCAAAGTGGGTACCCTTGATCTGATTGATACTCTGCCCACACAGACGGGCAAGAGCTTCCTGCATGGCCCTGGCAAGTCCATCTAGCCAGTTGTTCTCTCTCAAGGTGAACTGAATTCCCTCTGAGGTGGGGGCTTTAATCTTTCCTCGGATACGTGCAACAACTAGCCATTGCAACTCCTCTCCTTCCTGATCGTTGAGCTGAGCTCCGAAGAACTCGGGGTGCGGACGCTCCAGCATCTCCGACAACTGGTCCAAGTCACGCTCAAAGATGAGGTCTCCTCCATTCCCCAACTGATAGAACTTTCTATACTTCACGTCCATCTATAAGAATATAGGATGAGTAAGTTAGTAGAGTGATCAAGTGTGTCAATTTTTATGTAAGTTTGCAAGATTTTTTTAGGAACATGAGTTTTCATGAAAGAGTCTAAGTGGTAAGAATGAGAATAAGTTTTCATAAATACTCACTTCCTTTGGTTTTTAAACTAAGTTTTTGATTCAAACGTCATTTCTAAACTAGGGTCTCCTATGGTCAGGATGGCTCTGATACCAACTTGTCAACTCCTAGATTTTTAATCCCAGATGCCTGTTATGCCATACATAGCAATCCCAGGATTACCATTTTTGCATGACATAACATATCTGGATATCACAGTACATCATCCATTACAAACCATACATAAGTTCTTACAACAAATAAAGGATCTCATGATATAGTCTTAATAAAATTCAAGCAGCGGAATAACGTAATAGTAACAATAGCGTAGGCGAAACTCCATCTTCGTGGTCACAGGCAATGCTGACGATGGGAGAGATGATCCTAGTTGTCATAACCTTCCTGCTGTCTGTCCTCCTGATAGTCCTCGTCATAGTCTGGCCACGGGAATAGCCAAGGACAAAGCCATGAGTACTCTTTAAGTACTCGCAAACTAATACTAACAAGTGAAGTGGTTTTGAATAGGAAGTACTAGGCTCTAGGTTGTTTTGCAAAAAGCCATATTTATCTCTACTGAGTTCAGAAGCAAAGCAAGATAGTTGAAAGTTTTAGGACACCTAAGTGGGAACTTGAATTTCCTATCACAACCCTGTTGTGGTCAAGTCAAAGTCATGAATCATTTCACAAGTCATTTTGAAAACATATGACGACAAAATAGTATGGCCACTCCAACTTTCCATAACCATTGACGTGGCTATTCGAATAGTTTGACACTCTGCAGAGGTGGTACACTTTCACCACAACATTTGATACATCCATCAGGAACAAATCCTGAATTCACCATACTCAGTATGCGCATAATCAATCCTAACCTTTTAATTAAACGCCCTAGTATAGGCACCTCTCTTGTGAGTTTGGCCACCCAACCATGACCAACTGTAATCTTGGGAACTGCACAGGTGGACAATCTTCACAAGGTAGCATCAACTCAAACCTTGGCCGCAAGGGAAACCATACTAAGGTATATAAATTTCTAGTCGAGCACTACCCAATTTTCGGGTGTTGTGGTTGTACTGTAAAATTGGAATGGTATCGCATCAAGATAACCATCAGTTTTATAAAGGGCTAAGGCTCATGCCTTAACATTTTCATCATCAAAATCATCTGGTGTTCGGAAACACATGTCAAAACATTTCAGTAGAATGACTCATCATTCTAAGGTTTTCATAACCATTTTCACCAAGTATTCCGATCTAAAGTGATCAAGTTTTATGCTTAGCACTAGCATCTACAAGTGGCGGATAAACACTAATGAGGGGTGGTAAACTAATGTAAACTAGATAAGTTCAATCTCATGCCTCAGGATGACATCAAGATTTATCTAACTTAGGTTAAGTTTTATGATCTTTATGCTACCTTTAAACAATCTCTCTAAACTCTACAAATCACTAAGTAAACTCTAAAAGAAAGCTTTGATAAAGAAATAAAACACTAAGCTTGCAAGTAAAACTAGGATTTGGTATCATCAAGGGGTATAATCACATATGCTTAATGTATCTAGTTTGCATAGTTGTAATGCAAGGGTTAACTTGCAAAGTCAATAGCTTGCTTAGATAGTAGCTTGCCTTGTGTAGAGAAGTGGTTGAAGTTCTCCTCGGCTTCCTCTTCGTAGTATCCTCCTTCCTCCTCGTATCCTTGGTCGGTAATAGCATCTATAAATAAATACAAGGTACACAATCACCAAACAATACTTAACTACTTTTATTTATCACACCAAGGTTTTCACTAGATGATATAGCATCATCACAAACATTACAATCATGAATGCAATTGTCTTATTTATTTTATTTTTGGAAAAGTAATTTCTACTCATTCAAAAACTACTAAAGATTTAATATTATCCATCTAAAACATGGGATCATGTTGACACATGTCATCACCACATATTTCAGTACAAGGGAATGTGATTTAAAGTGGTGTCACAATTTAATAAGGTTTAACCTTTTTATTTTAATTAATTAAAGTGACTAGAATGGCCTATGAGGCATTCTTTTATTGCTTGACCATTATTTCTGCAAGTAAACATAGATATTTTTATATATTCAGAAAGGTCTGGTTAAATGTGATTTTTGAGAGTTGGAATCAACTCAAAAGCTTTTGTGGTTGAATTTTGAAAAATGCTTGAATGCAGAAAAGCTTCTTCCTTGTTATTTTTACTACATGTGATCTACAATTCCAAATGAATTGAATCAAACAGGCTTGGATTACGGATTCTAGTAACTTTCTAACAAAATCGGTTTCATGCATTTTGGTTCAGTGAATCAAGCTGGGTTGATTTTTGAATCTAGGTATAGAGTTGGTCTTGAAATAAAAGAATAAACCTAAATTTGAATTATTGGGTCACACGGGATGCTAAGTGGGCTGGCCCACAGGGCACAGCGCACGCACAGGTGGGTTTAAGTGAACGAACCCACCTGTCAGCGAGACAGGGGGTGCGAAGTGCTATGGGGGATCTAGGCCGTGCGATCAAACTCTAATTGAACGGCTGTGGTTCATCGTCCACATCGGGCAACGCCGGTGAGACAGAACCCTAGCGCGACCAGTAGGGGTCGTGGGAGGCTCACCGGGGCTCACACGAGGGTTGGTGATGGGGGCGAACGACGAAGTCGACAACGGTGATCCTCCTGGTGCCGGCAGCTCCTCATGGGGCGGCTCCAATCAATGACTCCTTTCTTCCTCCTCTGCGGCAGACTTCGACCAAAGTTTGGCGATGTGCTGCTCGCCTTGCTCCGGGGGTGAGGTGGGATGCTTCTGAGAGAGAGGGGAGTGAGTTTGTGTGAAGAAATCGAGCGGGCGTGGCCTCTATTTATAGTGCCAGAAGGGGATCGACGGGCACAGGCTGAGCTCATCGTGGTCGTCGGCACAGTGAGCTAAAGGCATGGGAGACGATAGGGGGGCGGTGTTGTGCTCCCTAGGGAAGCTCAACGGCATGGTCACGCGGCGTGGGGCAGTGCGAAATGGTCGAAACGTCGCGGCGCTCTGGGCAGGTTCGAGGGTGGTTTTAAAGGCGCACGGGTTCTCCTAGTCGCGCGGCGACGAACAGGTGTGTCTAGGGTGTTCCTGGGGCGGTGGTGATCCTGCTTGCACGCGGCGACGGCGGCGCGCGGTCTGTGGTCGTGTGTCGCGGATGGCGCTCTGGCACGCTCTCGGCACGCTTGCAGAGAGGCTGGGCACGCTCGGGCTGTGTGGTCTAGGGGCTAGGCAGTGCTCGAGGTTTGGACAGGGGGTTGCGAGGAGTGGAGAGTGTCCTAGACATGGTTTCTAGGCTTGGTGCTTCTCCTAGCTTGCTGTCGACTAAGGGGTGGCAAGTTGAGATCGGCATGCTCACCATTGATGGCAATGGCAAGCTCACAGTGGTGCTAGATCTTGTTAATTGCTCTAGATGATCAACTAATAGCTTGTTGTGAACCAGAGAGCGGACAAGTTAGGCCAAAATCACTGCTCCTAATAGTGTTTGATGTTTGTTGGTTTGGTGTTTGCAAGGTGTTTGATGAAATGGCTGAAAGAGATTCAAATTTGAATTTTTGATTCAAACTTGGTGGGTGTGTTGGTTACATACTAGGGAGTCTCTGGTTAGTTGGAAATGTCAACTGGAATTGGTTTGGTTGGTTTTTGAGAATTGGGTGATCTTCACATATGAACTAGATTTAGTTTTGAATTGTCATTTGAATCAAGTTGCCAAAAGTTTCTGCAAGTTTGAAAGGTGGTCTTTGATTCAGTTTTACTTGGTCTAGCAAGGGATGGAAAAGTTTCCGTTTGAAATCTTGGACTAGAAACAACCAAAGTGGTCTAGTGAGCAAGATTGGCAAAAGTGACCATTTGCTTTATTTGATTTGTTTTTTATTTTCTCTTGATTTGTTTCTGCTTGGAAATGTTTTAGATGATGTTGTTTTCACCTTTAAACCATTCCTTGCTATTTAGATCAATCACACAAGTCCATTCAGGCATTCATACAATCATCACATTCACACATGCATTCATATTGATTTGATTAACAAAAGTTTTTGTTAACCCTAATTTTGGTGATTGGAATTTGATAATCCTTGTTCAATATTTTTGGGATGTTACAAATCACTTGTGGAGGCATCATCACCATGCTTGCCAATGTCCGAGGCATTGACCTAGGTGAGTTATAACCGGTACTAGGTGAGCGACGTGTTAGTTTCTCTACTTTGAGGGCTTGTGGAATGCTCACTAGGAGAGGTGGTGTTCATTATCTGCATATTGCTGGAGCTGGGCGTCTCCACCCTACTCCTTAGCCTAATTCTCTTTTCTCTATCGAGTAAGGACGTGTTCTTTATGACTTGTAGGTTGAGCAACACCAACCCTAGGAGGAGATTCCGAAAGATGATGAGGACCAAGAGGGGGAGCAAGAAGTCCACCATCAGGTGCAGCAGCCACCAAGCCGGTTCGCTACATATAAATATTTCCAAGAACTTGGAGGAACTATGGAGGGAATGCATAATCTCGGCCTGAACCTCCGAGAAACAACAAGTAACTTATCAACTCAATTTGCAGACTGGAGTTACAACTTTCCCCCCACCATAGTGATTTTAAGGGCTTGCAAATGCCTAAGCTTGGGGAGGTTTTCTAACTATTTTTATTTTGTCTTTCATTTGCTTTATTTTATTTTCAATATTATGCTTTTATTTGAGTTTATAATCACCCATGAAGGTTTCCCCAACACTTTATCTTAGTTATTTTATTTTGTTTGAGATTTTCAAGCAAAGCTTTGCCGCTAATTTTCTATTCTTTAATTCCCCTTATCACAAAAAGATTTCTCCGTTTATCTTTATTTTCCCTCTCTCTTTTTCCTTTCTCCTCGAAGTTCTCGTTGATTTGCAGGAGAGTGATTGACTTCGAGTTTCCAAGAAACAAATAAAAAGGGAAGAGGGAAGTGGAACCAAACATGAGAGGTATGCCTTATGACTCCCCGCTTTTGAAGTTTGAGAAACCCATGCTAGTTAGCAGTAATGTTAAGATGTTATATCGGTGGAGTGAGTCTCTATATTGTAGTAAAATTTTGTTTGCATGGGTATTTAATTGGGTTTGTTTTGTTCCAGCTCTTGTAGTTAACCAAAGTATTGCCTAAATTTTGCTAAACAAATTGAAATAAGAAAAAGTCTCAGAAATTGAAGACTTGGGTGTTGTAGTGTTTAGTCTTGAAAGCTTATTCCTAGAGACACTCAACATCACAGAAAATAATGATTGACTTGATAGATCTCTTCGAAAAGATTTGTTCAATTGAATTAATGTTTAGCGGTTTTTGTGAGCATGCCAAAGTTTGACTTCTGAATCATAAGAATGATATAGGTTTATGCGTGTCAAACTTCATGGGATGCCAACAACTCCGCTAGCCTACAAACGATCTTCATGGAGGAAACTCCTAGATTTTGGCTATGAGTTGATTAAACATATGTAGTAGCAATGCTATAATGGGTAAGATTCTTGGCACTCCCGGGTAGCTGTAACATGGTGGAATCACTCCTCTGGCTGGTATGAGTAATCATTATGTAAAAGGAACAAAAACCTTACTGATGCCACGAGTGTCCATCACAGCCCGATAAACTAATGAAATTTTTTGGCATGCTATCAAATACTTAAGAACTGAAATTCTTGAAGGACAATGAATAGAAAAGTAGTGCTTGAAAAGTCTAAATTTATTTATGTAGGAGAATTGATAAACTTTAATATATATGCTTTTCATGACAAACTCTCACACTCTTAATTTTACAAGATTACACTTTATTGTTCTAAGGCAAGCTTATGAGTTGACTACTTGACATGGAATAAAGTTTACTCTTATGAATCATCCATTCTTACAATAATTTTGCTGTGCTATAAGGATTCATGAAACCCGTACAATATGCTTGCCATTACTCTATCTATGCTGAAGGTTTTTAGATTAATAAAGTGGAGGAAACATGATACTACCAATCATGAGTAACGTCATCATCTCGTTATTTTAGTTTAAATGATGAGTTCCCTTTTGATTTTGGTTTTCTTGCTAGAGGACGATCAAGTTTATGCTTGGGGAGGTTGATGGCTGTGAAATATAGCCATCCACATTCGCATTTAATCTAGTATTATTCATATGTTTGATGAAATATCTCTCTAAAACATGCCATTAATGCCTAATGATCAAAGTGGTATGCAATCCTTTCTTGCTATTTTTCCCTGCGAAGGTAATGAGGTAATATGATGGGAATCACTAATAAATGCCAAAGATACAAGATTTCCAACACGCCAAACAAACCAGGAGCCGTGAAGAGGTTACTCCAAGATTAACAACCGAATATACGGCCTGTCACCGTATAGTTACCGCCTTATAGTTTGCACTGACCTCATTAGGTCAAACATAATGCCAAAGATACGATATTTCCAACATGTCAAAGAAACTAGGAGCCGTGAAGTTAATATTGAAGCTTTAACGACCAACTATACGGCAGGATAGTTAGTATCGACTTCATTAGGTCAAACAGAACAAATTTCGTGAAGGGACCCCTTCATAAAGAGGGTTTGGGCGATGGGAAACATCTGCTTCTTTTCGACCTCAACTCTCCCTTCCACTAGAAGCCGCCATGCCAGAGGAATAGATCTAGATCTAAGCCTCTAAACCCTTCTCCACCACCATAGCCATCTTCCACCACTTGTAATAGCAGATCTCTTCTCCAATTGGCGACATTGTAAGACTATTTGCTATCAACCTTATGATCTCTATTACAATGTTTATGATTGTCAATTTCATCTCTATGTGTGAGTAATTCTCCTTGGGCTAAGGGCTTCGACCTAGCCATGTAGCTTTTTGTGCATGTTATTTATCATAAATGGGATCATGTATTAGTTTGTATGACGTGATGATTGTAGTACCCTCTCTTGCCTCAATCTGAGGACTTGTCAAGTACCCAAGACCCCGAGGATTGATCTAGGTAAAGGGAGTGTGAGTAATGACTGATCTGCAGGATAGGAACCACACTGACAGAAAAGGTAGAACTGCTGTATGTGAGGAAATTACTTGGGATTAACGATGACGTCATGATGCATAGCATTAGTTCTCTTATATGGATGATACTAGTAGGTTATTGCTATGAGCTATTGTGAAGGCAATAACAATTATGGATGCATTACCCACATATAATTATCTTGCTCTAATAATGACATGCATACTTTATAATTATCTATTATTCCCATTAGACGTTTTGCACAGCTACTGGTGAAACCCGAAGACCCTAGGCCCTCTCTCTGTCTCCCTTGTCAACAACAACAAAAGGATCGCAAACTATTGGTCCCGTGAAAATGCAATATGAATTCTAGAACTCTCCAAGGTCCATTTAAGTACTCTCACTTTGCTTTCTGCTTCCTGAGGATTCGATAAACCTAAGTCTACTAGGGAAAAAGAGCTATAATACATCCGTAATCCGGATCGAAGGTAGCTGCTTCTCCAATCTCGCAGTCCCTCACTTTTGAAAATATTCCGGATACGATGATAATACCGTTTGGTCTGGGTATCTTGAGCTTGTTGTAGACGAAGCATGGCTTGGCCATGAAGGAGTGGAATATGTCGCGTCCGAATATGACGTGGTACACGCTCTTAAAGGGGATGACTTCGAAGGTCATGCGCTCTTGGCGGTAATTGTTAACATCACCAAAGGAGATCGGAAGGGTGATGCACCGAAGGGACCGAGCCTCCCGGCCAAGAACTATGCCATGAAACACGGTGCTGGTCCGCCTTAGGTTGGTCTCCGTCAGGTTCATCTTGTGTAGTGTATCTAGGGACATAATGTTGATGCTGCTTCCGCTATCCACCATGCACTTGTTGAACTCGTTGCCATCAATCAAGGGGTTGATGACCATGGCATATTGGTTCTCTGTTGGAACGAGGTTGGGGTGATCCTTCATGTCCCATGTGATTGGAACATCCGACCAGTGCAGGTACTGGGGAACTGGGGGTACGATCGCCATCAGAATGCTCAGAGAGGTATAATATTCCCGGACAGTTAGGGTGCCAAGGTAAGTGTGGTAGACGGGGGCCTTCTTTTCGAAGGGGTTCTTGCCTTTGCCGCCGCCGTTGTCAGCGTGCTTGGGGTCAACTTCCTCGTCCATGTCACTTGAATCCTTGGACTCCTCATCCTTCTTCTTTCCCTTGCCTCGCGGTCGGTTCTCACGGCTTCGTTTGTAGCCGGACTCCGGGTATTCTTTGATATCGTTGACAAAATTGCAATGATGATTGGTGTGGGTATCTTTTCCATTGGTGTCGCGGTGTACGAGGCATGGCATATCACGGTATTCCTTGTACCTTTGGGGAACACGGGGTGCTGCCAGGATAGTTTCACTACCGCGCTACTGCCCACGACCCCCTGGCCTCGGTCGCGTTGTCCGCCATCACCTCTTCTTGCAAACGTCATTGCGACCATGTCGGATGTTGGGTTTTGTTCTGGTGGACTCTTCCGCTTAGTGTTGTTGGTCCTCTTAGCCTGGGTTGGAATGGCAATTGTCGGCAAAGAGCCACGAGCATCGTCATCGGAATTCACGAAAACTCACTAGATAGGGAGATCATCTGATTGAGATCCAGCATGTGATTATCCTGCAGGCGCTTCAACTTATGTCGGAGCAGAGTTCCCTTTTCCAAACCATCGATGTAGGCGGACATAGCGGTCTGATTGTGCACTCCTGTGCAAGAATTCTTCATATCTAGCCAGCGGGAGAGGTAGGCCCGAGATGTCTCGTCCTTCTACTGGATGCACCGTTGTAGATCGCCGATAGTATAGGGACGTTTGTATGTACCCTCGAAATTCTTGGCGAACGCTTGTTTCATGTCCAGCCAATTGCATATGGAATTTTTTGGCAAGTCGTCAATCCATTAGCGGGTCGTGCCCGTCAACATTAGCGGGAGGTACTTGATGACAACATTGGGGTTTCCTCCAATGATCTTGACTGTTTTGTCGTAATCCTTCAACCATGTAGCTGGCTTGGTGGTGCCGTCATAGGGCTTGATCGTCTTGTCAATCTAGAAATGTCGTGGTGGTGGCATGGCAGATGCCATGGGTAGGCTTAAGTTGGGGGCAGAATGGGTTCTTGCGGTCACCGGGGAGGGAGTGCACGGTCGAGCCATGCACGAAGAACAAGAAGAACTCTCCACACTTAGCGATTTGATTGATACCCGAGAATTACAAGTGCTCCTTGAGCTGTATGAACTAGTGTTATGTGCACCAGTTCCCTACTTCGTCCAACCTCCTTCTACTACAGCTATGCCCCCTCTTATATAGGCAACGCTAGCTAGCTTATACCCCTTTGGGTTCTAGGGTTTACTGTTTGGATCCTGGTCCCTACAATGTGGGTCGGGTCATGGGCTTTCCCTAAGCCCGATGGCCTAGTCCATAAAGCTTGACAGCCAACGGTCTTCTGGTACGTCGCCTTCTGTTCCTTTTGGCGTCACGCCATAACTTTGTACGTCAGCCCTTGCTTTGGGTGTCACCCGGCTCCTTTTGTGTCACCCGGCGTCGCCCTTCTCTTTTGACCATGCTTTGCCATGGTCCCTCCTGAACCTTACTCTAAAAGGTTCCACGCGTCCTATCCGTCTCGGCCCTTCCTCGGTGGACTCGGCTCATTGGTTCCTGCAAGAATAACAACTTTGTCTTATACGGGCCGACATAATTCATATGTCGGCCGCACACGCTTCACTCTGCCGGTCGTTCTTACTCGGCCCGGTTCCTTCTTCACTCGGAGCTTGCCCAGCTATGCTACGTTTCACCCCTCGTGACCCTACCGGGGGTTATCCCCCCAACATTAGTCCCCGAAGCTGGTGAAGTCTAGCAGTTCAAGCTGTTAGGCGTCTCCAGGTTCCTTTTATGTGATTGGAACTTAGTTTTTGTCTCTATTTGTCGTAATATTGCTCCTTGCCGGGTCCGTCTGACAGTTTTCGGATCCACTCTTTGACTTCCTGGCTCATTTTTGCCTCGTGCCGAGTTGCTTTGGCCAATTCCGGGTCATTTTCGGCGCGCTTCAGTCACTAACAGCTGGTAATCATGATTACTTGCCTCAAATTTTGTTCCAAGCTCTAGGGTCACTGTGACGGATGCGCAGTTATTCCTCCTCACTGTGGCAGTCCCATCGGCATGCGCCCCTTGTCCTTCCTTTCGTGATGTGGCACGGGATTTTCCGTGTATTGTTTCCACGTGGCGCCAGCTGATTGGCTTACTCGGCCGGGTACACGGCCACACACTGGGCGCACGGTGCAGAGAGATCCTACGATTGGGGTTTTTACTACCCTTAAGTAGGGGTGAGGGGGTAACCTCTTCCCCCACGCCCGTTCAGTTTTCCCCTGCCTCTTCTTCTTCCTTGCGCCTACGAAATCAAACCGGCCCCTTTGCGGTTTTTCCTCCCTTCTGTTCTTGCCCTGCAATTGCTCCACTTCTATTTCCATTCTATCATGGGTCCGTGTTCTTCCAAACTACTTCCGGCGGCGGAGGAGACTGAATCTGCGAGGGTCATGGACGCACGGGATGGTGCTGATGGTGCTGAGGAGCAGGAGGTTGCCGCCGGCGAGGGCGGCGGCTGGGAAGGCTCGGAGGTCTCCACCGAGGAGGTGGAATGGCTCCGTTCCACCTAGCGCATTCCGCTGCAAGTTGATTGTCGTCTTCCCGCTGGTGAGATCTCTCCCAAACCCAATGCTAATGAGCGGGTGGTTTTCCTTTCTCAGTTTGAGCGGGGTTTTGCTCTTCAAGTGAGAACCTTCTTTTCCTCGTTTCTCTACTTTCCATCTGCAGACCCATCATCTTCCTGCCAACGCGATTGGCTCCCTCTCCTGCCTACAGTTCTTCTGTGGGCCAAATATTTTAGCTTTAAGGTTCAAGTTGTTCCCCATCCTGGTGCTCCTCGATCCAAGAATAGGCCGACCCAGTGCGGTGCCGCTAGTATCACGCCTAGGAGAGACTCCATCTTTCCTCGGGTTACTGGTATTGATTCTTGCAAGAAATGGCATAGGATTTTCTTCTATGTCAAAAACATCGGGTCCACCAATAACATCCAGCTCCCCCTTTCTCCGACGAGGTCCCGAACAAGAAGTTCTGGCAGCTTGACCCACACGACCAAGACCCAGCGGTGAATGAAGCCAACGTGATCTTGGAAAGGTTGTTGTCGCCGGATGAGCATTTTCATCTCGCCTAGAGGGACCTCATGTGAACCTTCGTCTCACGCCGGGTAAGCCCTATCAAATATAGGAGCCACAAGATGTGCTTCGTGAGTGGCTCCCATGATCCCACTCGGCACTCTACTAAGGAGCTCACCCATGACTCCATTGCTCGTCGAGTAAGCTCAATCTTTAAACTGAACTTAGCGGATGATTGGGCTTGGAGCTGCCCTCCGTTTAGCCGGGTCAAGCCTGTCCCCTGGGTATGTTTTTCGAGTCTTTTTTATTGCCGAGTCAGCTTTAGCTTTTTTGCCACTCTTAGTCTAGTTTTCGTTACTCATTCTGTTTGTCTTTCGCAGAACCTCGTTCACCAGGTTGATGACAGTACTGTCCCTCCTCGCGGGTATAACGAGGACCTCTCCGACTCCGACGAAGTCGAGCTTGACCTGGAAGTGCTTCATGCCCATCCCGCATGCAGCTGCTGCTTCAGCTTCGGGTAAGAGTCAATCTCGCAATCCCTTGCAAGATTGGTCTGATGATGATGAGGATGATGATTGTACGATTTTGGAGGTACATGTCTTGTGACCTTAGCCTCCTAACTTATCCGAGTAAGCATGTTATTTACTTATGCAGCTGGCCAGGTACATGACACTCCTCCTATCGCCATGGGCAGAGTCGGCAAGATACCCGTCACCAAGCCGAGGCGACGCGGGGCCTCTTCCAGCACTCAGCCGGCAAAGAAGAGCAAGCACACTCCCACTGCTCCTGCAACTGCCACTCTGGCTGAGACTCGCCAAGCTGCTGGGCGCCGAGTCACACGCCGAGTCACCCATGACCCGGTCGTTACCAGGTAAGCTTTCATGTTCTGCTTACATTATATTTTTCCTTCTCATGCATCGCAACTGTTTCCTTATGTGTGTCTTGTTATTTTTCAGTGTTGCCCCTCTGTCGGCTGACCAGGCTGCTTCCAGCATCACCTCACCGCTAAGGCTCGCACCCGCTCCGACTGACTCTACGGTGCAGAAACCCGCCCGAGTCAAGGCTCCGACTGTCGAGACTCGCGCTTCGATCGGTCAGACCGTGGCGCACCAATGAAGAGACTCGCCCAAGACCTGGCGCTGATCAAGAACAACTTCCTGATCTTGGTGCTAGTGACTCTGGCGCCGAGAAACCTTCCGCCACCAGTTCCTCTGGCATCAGCCCTCAAGCTGGTGCGAATGAACAACTTCCTGATCTTGGAGCCAACAAAACGGCTGAGCCCAGTCAACCAGCTCCACTTTCTTCTCCAAATCATCCTGCTCGCTCTCTTCTTCTGTCAAAGAGCCAGACCCAGCCTAAGGCTTCTGGTTCGGCTCGCTCTTCTTCCGGCAAGACCACCTCCACCAAGCAAACAACATTGGTTTGTGCTCCGGGTACTGCTCCTCAGATCCGGCCCCCGACGTTGGCAACAATGCTTGCTTCAACGGGCAAAGCGGGCGAGTCCGTGGCTGTCGGGTCAGGTGATGGCTCTAAGGCTGTTTCCCTCCATACTAGTGGTGCTCCATGCTTTGGCGTGGAATGCAGCGGGCGGGCAGGAGGTCAGCACCCGTGCTGGCAAAAAACTGAAGCTAGGCCCCAAAGCCGTCTCTGACATGACACAGGAAGCCATCACCTTAATGGCCCGCGCAGACAAAGTGAACGAGGTAAACGATCTTTTTACTCTTTTGCGTCAATGAGTATTTCTTTTGTACATATCACCTAGTCCCCGAGGTTACTGCCGAGTGAGGGACTTTCTCGGCTGTAAGCTCTATGTAAGAACTTAGCCTTTTATTTCCTTGTGCGAATCTCGCATGTTAAACTTTCGATCCCTAGTCCCCGAGGTTACTGCCGAGTGAGGAACTTACTCGGCTGTAAGCTCTATGCAAGAACGTAGCCCTTTATTTCCTTATGCTAAGCTCACATGTTAGACTTTCGATCCCTAGTCCCTAAGGTTACTGCCGAGTGAGGAACTTATTCGGCTGTAAGCTCATAGATAGGATTTGTTCTTTATCTGTCTGGAAACTTGATTTCTCCACTTATTTACTATGTTTTTCCCTTTGCAGCTCACACATAATGAGCGCACCAAGGTGCATCAAGCTCTCCTTTTGGACCATCGCAAGCTCGAACTTGCGTATGAGAAGATGCAACTTGACACCTAAGGCCAAGGTAACTTTCTTACCCGCCCTATCTTTATTCGGCTTATCTTACTTTGGTTCATTTTCTGAGTCTTTTCTTGCTCTTTTCCACAGCTTCAGCTCAGTCCACCATCGAGACGCTCCACTCGCAAATCAGCGAGACGGTGAGTAAGTTTCTTGCCTTATTAATCTGGTAGCTGAAAACATTTCTATCGGTGCTGACGAGTAGTTTGTTTCGAATAAGCAGAGAAGCACCAAGCCGAACTCCAGAAGGAGCGAGAGAGGTGACTCGGTTGAAGAAGCTGATGGCCGAGATGGAGCAGAAACACTTGGCCAAGGTGAAAGGGCTGAAGGAGGACCTTGCCGAGAAGGATGAGCAGCAGGCAGCTAGCGCCGAGACGACCAAGAGGTTGCTCGACGAGGGCGAATCATCGGTTGAGTCGGCGAACCTGAACCTTCACGCACTCCAAGCCAAGGCCAAGGCTTGGCAGACCAGACTCGGAAGTATCAACTCTCTTCTCGGTAATGAGTTCTTACTCTTTTTTGCATTGTGCTTTCTTGCTTTTGGATTTTTTTCATCTTCATCAATTTGCTTGCTAAGATTCTCTTTTGCTTGCAGAGAATTTCCCCGAAGCGAATTTGTTCGCTATTCGGGCGATGAAGAGGGTGAGAGCCGAGTCTGGTGCTCCAGATGGCGAGGTGACAACGATGAGCATCTGGAAGCATTGTGGGAGCACGTCCAGACCCTCAAGTCTTGCATGGTGGACTTGTTCAAATCGGCCATTCATCCATTCTGCATGCTCTAGCCGGATGAAGATGCACCTGCACTCGTCAAGCCCCTTGCTGAAAGATTGCTCCATACTATGGACCGGCTGGATCAGTGGCGTGAGTCGGCCGACCGAGCTGCAGCAGACAAGGCTCTCTCCTTCGTGCTCTCATGGTACGAGGACATCAATCTTGGTGTTCTTAACCGCGTAAGGGGAGATGGTAAATGGCTGAATGACCCGGAGATGATCAAGAAATGCCAGGAGAGAGCTTACGCCATGATCGAGTACACCATGGTGCACGCTTGGTGCGACGGGCCCAGCTTCCTCGACCTTGGCAATCCGCTTGTCGAAGTTGCTGATGAAGAAGGTGCCGACAGCAAAGCAACCGAGTCATATGGTGCTGATGACTCCTCTACTGACGCCCCTGACTCGGCAGATGGTGCAAGCGACGCTCCTAGCTCCAAGGGTGCTCCTCCGAGTCCTGCTGCTTCTAAGGCTAAATAGAAGAAGTATTTGAACTTTTGATGAGATCCCCAGTATGTCGGGTACAGATGTAATGTACATTGCACTTTAAGTTTGATTATGTGCCTTTTGATAAGGCTTTATATATTTTTGTTATGTCCTGAGTGTGAATCATTCAAGGGCAAGTCCACGAGTCTCATTTTGTCGTTTCACCTTTCCTTGACTTTGGCCCATGTCTACCTTTTTTGGCGTTCGACATTAGAGTCTCAAAGTACTAAGGATATAGTTAGCGGGTATGAAACTTGGATCACTTGGCCGAGATCATTCAAGACGTAGTATAATATGACCTGCAGTGGGTTAGGCAAAGACATAAAGCCGACTCGCGTTTCTCCTTTTTACTTATCCAGCGTTCGTGTTTACTCGTCATACATCCTTTCCTCTTGCTTGCCATGAATCCGTGTTTTCGGACAACAACATAGTCGAAGAGTTGATTCTTTCCGAGTAAACACTACTTGTTCCGAGATAGATTCCGGGTGTCACGCCATTCGACATAAAATAATTGAGAGGGAAAACTTAAGGGCTAGTCCCCGAGTCAGTTTTTCGAGTCATACCATTTTATTATCAGCACATAGCCGGCACAAACGTCCGATATATGAGAGTTCGAGTGATGCATGCATTGCTTCTCCTAAGTATAGAAGGGACGAAGTAGTGCCACATTGTAACACCCCAGCTTTAGCTAATGTATAATTAGGGTTTGCTTGTGCATCATGATCATCATGTCTTAAAGTTTGCATTAAAGAAAATCCAACTAAAACCCTAAAACCCTAGTTTCTCCTCTCTCTTTGAAAGCAATTCAAAATGGGTTTGAATTTTTTAAATCATAAAACAATGGGGACCTAATTGAATAAAAGGGCTCTTGAGTATTTTAGACATTTTACAAACCCTCTAGTATTTTTGAAACATCCAAAATAGTTTTGAAATGAAAATACAAACAGGAAATACAAAACAGAAAAGGAAAAGTTTTTTTTAAAAACCAGTAGCAGAGCTAACCAGGCCGCAGGCCAACAGCGTCCCTCTCCTCTCTTCCTTTCCCGCGGCCCACTTTGGCCCAACTGTAGCCCGCAGCCGGCCCAATACCATTTCGTCATTTGTTCGTCATCGTCTCCATCACCGGATCGACGGAAGTAGCTCGGTGGCTGCTCGCCCGCTGCCGGCAAGCACCAAGATGCGCGCTGCCGCCCCTGGTCGCCTATAAACCCGCCTCCGCCGCCACAGGATGAACCCTAGCCGCCGTTTTTCCCCTCTCCCCCTCTGTGCTTGCCACGTCCAAACCCTAGCTCCTCCAGGCGCCATGCCGCCCACCATTCCTGGCCACCCCAAGCTCCGCTAAGGTACCCAGGAGCTCCGTACTGTCACCCTCGTACTTCTAGCCAACGCACGCAAGCAGGGGTGCCTCCGTCTTGCCGGAATCGAGCCCGAAGATCTCCTCCTCCAACGGACGTCATCGCCAAATACTAATGCTTCCGGCCACGCCGTGCATCCCCAACCAACCCATCGTGCTCGTGGTGAGCTCGCCGTCCTCCTAGACCCTCTCCCTTGCCCCCACTCTCTCTGATTTGCTGCCGTGCCATGCACCTGCAAGCTCCGCCGCTCGCCGCCGTCGTGACCACTGTTCCGATTACCACAAATGGGCAGAGCTGCCACCACTTGGTCCGCCTCGATCTCCTCTTCCTAACTAGCCTACCCACAAGCCCACGCGTGCAGCGAATCGACGGATTCGGGCCCAACCCGAGAGCTTCTTCATTGGTGATGTCATGATGACATCAGCATGAGGCAATAATCCCCTTTTATTTTATTTATTCTTTTCTGGAAATAATAATATCCTATGGGGCCCAGTCGTCAGTGACTGGGGGTAGACTAAGCCCCAGTGAGAATGCCCCAACCCCTCTGGTGATGTCAGCATGTCCCTATGCTGACGCAGTAAACCTTTTTAAAACAGTTTAATAAATCAAGAAAATGAATAAAATTTGTAAATTCAATATCTAATTATTTATAAGTCAGAAAAATATGTATAATATATCAAAATGTTCATAAAAATGAAACCTACCTCTTGAAGCTATAATCATGCATTGTTAAGAAACTTAAATGACAAGTTTAATCAAAAGAACATAGTAACCCTCATAGGTGATTTTGGGGTTTTCCCCGAGTTAGGGTTTTCACCCATCGGAACCCCGATTAAATTGTCGAGCATGTTTTAGGGTTTCAATTGTCATATCATCATCCTTGCTTGAGCATTGCATCGATTCCATGTGTTGATTGTTTCCCTCTCTTTCCGATGTTTTGGTTCTTCCTGGTAGAATACGAGATCGAGATCGAAGACCGAGATCAACACTGTTGAAGATCAAAGATCGACGAACAATACTTGACCAACTGTAACCAAGTCAAGTACAAGGTTTCCGAAGATCTGGTTATCTGTTATCAATTGGCAAAGGCAAGCATAGCCCCACCATGATATAATCCTATGATTTCGAAAGAATTTCTATTCCTGCCATGTTGCATTCGATTCTACTATGGTATTTTATCGATAAATAGAGTATCCTCTCTATTGCATTACTCCCTTTGAGCTTATATTACCTGATCCACTGCTCCTAGCATAACTAGGTCTGGCTTGTGTGCACTGCTAGAGCTATTATCTATGTCCTGCTTAGCCATGCATAGCTATCAGTACTGGTCCATCCAGATGATGTATCAGATGCAGAGAATCTAGTATGACAGGATAACATGATGAGATGATGTCAGAGGTGATATGAGTTAAACATGCTAAGGATTGTATGGGAGGCCACGGTGGGATGTGGTTTTTCTAGTCCCATGCTCGCCACCACTAGGCCCTGAGTTCTTGCGTTTGGAACCGAGATGAGCGTACAGCCACACGGGGCTTGGGAACCCCTCGCCTGATTAACTTGCCTAGTAGATTCCATGAGTTACATAGTTCGGGCGTTCCATTCGACATAGGCATAGAAAATCTTTTGAAAGATTTGCCGGGTGAAAGGTGCATCATAACAGGTAGGTAAGCGTGGCCAGGGTTGCTTGGGGTCGATGGATCCCCTGGTGAACAAACCTCGCCTCACATCTTTAAGACCCCGACTTCGGGATTTGACCCGTTAAGGTGGAATCATACTTATTGCGTGACTCATGGTCTCGGAGAAAGAAAGGTAAAGGTCGTGGCCAACCACCCTCTTCCAGCCTTCCAAGGAAGATGGCTAATAGCTTGGCATTAAGAGTCGGTTGGTACATGTGGGTAAAGTTGTACACCCCTGCAGGGTTAAATCTTTTCGAAAAGCCGTGTTCACGGTTATGAATGCTTGGTGACCAGATTCTAAGATCATAGAGAATTATAACCTAATGGTAAAACTTGGCAGATCAACGTGTTCTTAAGGATGCTTCCTCATGGGTACGAGGGGGTGATCCTAGTTCAGGAGATGATGATGATTTGGTGGATATCAGAAGATGAAGATCAATATTTCGGAGATGTTGCTCTCTTATCCCCTTTTAAAATACTATGAGTAGACGAGATTCTTCTCTCTCTTGTTTTATAAACAAAGATGGCTTTATGCAAAACAACTCCACTAGCCATAAGTCATGCGGAGTACACCATGTACTCACCCTTGCTTTGTTGATCCTTTTGGCAGAGTAAGTGTTCCCTGAAGACGAGTTCCGTACTACATCGACATCGATGAGTAGCTTGGGGTTCCCGGCCAGCAGCCTAGAATCTATGGGCTGGGACATCATCGTTATGCTTCAGGCCTCTTAGGCCATTTGTTAAGTTTGCTATACTTAATAGCATAATTTGCCTTCCGTTGTTTGATGTTTGTGGTCGGTGACCTCTGCTTGTAATAATTTGGTTCTCTGCTCAGTTATGAGCTTGCTGTAATAAATTTTGTGTCATAGGGTAACTGATGTGTTACCGAATCTTCACTGGATATCCTTGATCTCAAGGTTGATCTTATATCAGACGGAGGTCTGGGATTTGTTTAGCCCTGATCCCGGGGGTGTCACACACATTCCATGGCCTTTTGGTCTCATCTCCTGACCTTTCCGCCTTGTTCTTTTGTGCTTCGCGAGCATCTATGAGATAATATGAATCATTGTGCAATGCTTTGCTTACAATGAACGGACCTTCCCATGGGGGTTGATAATTTATGCATTCATGTTGTGCGCTGCACCATCCTTAGCACCATATCCCCTTCTCGAAAAACACGAGGTTGAACTTTCCGGCTATGGTAGCATCGGATATTCTGTTGATATATAGCGGATCTGGATAACGCCAGTTCCCTTGCTTCTTCAAGTAAGTCTACTCCATCTTCTTGGGCCACTTTTACCTCGGCTTCTGAGTATTGCCTTATCCTTGGCGAGTCATACTCTATGTCGGTAGTTAAAACTGCTTCTTCCCCATACATAAGGAAAAATGATGTATAGCCTGTTGACTGATTTGGAGTTGTTCTTAGACTCCATAGTACTGAGGGCAGTTCCTCTATCCAACACCCAGGTGATCTCTGGAGTGGTTCCATTAAGCGGGGTTTGATCCCTGATAGAACTAAGCCATTAGCCCGTTCAACTTGTCCATTTGTTTCTGGATGAGCGACTGCTGCTACATCGAGTCTTATTCGGTTTTTCCCGCAGAAATGAGCAAAATCTCCTTCGGTAAAGTTCGTCCAATTATTTGTGATTACACTGTGTGGGTAACCATATCTTAGGATTATGT
The DNA here is from genome assembly GCA_023614405.1 of Avena insularis. NCBI lineage: Eukaryota > Viridiplantae > Streptophyta > Magnoliopsida > Poales > Poaceae > Avena > Avena insularis. Next base: position 96,751,816 of record CM042691.1, read on the forward strand.
CCCTTAAGAATGTGACAGCCGTTTTACCGTCCAATTTTTTGATGGGTTTCACTTCTATCCATTTGGTGAACTTATCAATCATCACCAAGATATGAGTCATGCCTCCCCTTGCTGGTTTGAATGGCCCTACCATATCTAGGCACCATACTGCAAATGGCCAAGTGATTGGTATAGTCTTAAGTTCAGACGTTGGTAAATGTGACTTGGATGCATAGTGTTGACAACCACTGCATTTTTCGACTAACTCTTGTGCATGTGCCAATGCGCTTGGCCAATAAAATCCATGTCAGAATGCCTTGGCCACCAATTCTCTTTATGACGCATGGTGCCCACATTCCCCTTGATGAATATCCAACAAAATCTCATGGCCTTTCTCTGAGCTGATACAATGCTACAGAACACTCGCCACACTTCTCTTGTATAGTTCTTTGTTGATTATGGTGTATGCTTTAGCTCTTCTTGTTGTTTATCTTGCCAATATCTCATCATTCGGCAAAGTTCCATCTTTTAAGTAGTTGAATATTGGCTATTCCCATGTTGGTATCAGTGGCTCCGGGTCTGCTTCACCATCGATTTCTGTTGGATCTGCCGACAAATGTTCTGCCGACATGACCTGACGAGTCCCCGAGTGTGATTCGGCAACGCCTGAGGTGAGCGGGTCAGTCTCCGAGTGACTCAAAATTGCCCCTGAGTCAATATCCATTGGCACAACATCCGATTCTTGTGTTGCCGGAATGAATATTGATTCGGACTCTGGTGATGGCTTGATCGACGGTTTCCTAAGGTGTTCCAAGGCTACTCTTGGTGGTATTGCTTGCCGAGATGAACCTAGTTTGGACAGTACATCTGTTGCTTCATTCTCTGCTCTTGGGACGTAGTGGAATTCACACCCGTCAAAGTATCCTGAAATTTGTTGCACATGGAAACAATACAATGCCATGTTTGCGTCCAGCGCGTCCGATTTTCCAGACACTTGCTGAGTCACCAAATCCGAATCGCCAAAGCACATGATCCTCTTGATGCCAATTTCTTTGGCCACTTTGATGTCGTGGACAAGTGCTTCATACTCGGCAACATTATTAGAAGCAGCAAAATGAATTTGTAGCACATACTTTAGTTGATCCCTCTTTGGTGATGTGAGCACTATCCCGGCGCCCAGACCCATTTTCGTCTTGGACCCGTCAAAATGCATTTTCCAGTAGTTCGGGTCTGGCAGTGGTGGTTCGTACTGCATTTCCGTCCAATCTACAAAGAAATCTGCAACAGCTTGAGATTTAATTGCATCTCGCCTATCATACTAAGGAGTATATGGTGCTATCTCTATGCCCCATTTTGCAAATCGGCCACTAGCATCTTTGCACCCCAATATATCCGAGATAGGTGCCTCGCATATTACCCGGATTGGGTGTTCTTGAAAGTAATGTTTCAGCTTCTTTGCTACCATATATACCCGGTATGTCATTTTCTGATAATGCGGGTAATTCGGTTTCGACACAGAGAGCACTTCGCTCAACTAATAAATTGGTCTTTGGACTGATTTGCCCTCTTCTTCGCGTTCAACCACTCTTACTGCACTTACAACCCAATTGGTTGCAGTGACATAGAGCAACATTGGCTCTTTGGATAGTTGTGATGATAATATTGGTGTTGTTGCCAACATTTTCTTTCATTCATGGAAAGCGCTATCAGCTTGCCATGTCCATGTGAATTTGTCTGATTTCTTCATCAGTTGATATAGTGGTAGGGCTTTTTCACCTAGCCGACTAATAAACCCGCTCAACGAGGCCAGGCATCCAGTAAACTTCTGGACATCGTTGAGGGTTTTTGGCAATTCCATTCTTTCGAAGGCCCTGATCTTTGTCGGGTCAGCCTCAATTCCTCGGCTGGATACAAGGAATCTGAGTAACTTGCCAGTCGGGACACCAAATGTGCATTTTTCCAGGTTAAGCTTCATCCGGAATCTTCTTATGTTTGCGAATGTTTGACGCAAGTCCTCAATTAGAGTATGACTTTGCTTGGTTTTTATTACCACATCATCGACGTACACTTGAACATTTTTGTCCAATTGATCTTGCAAGCATTTTTGCATGCATCTTTGATATGTTGCACCTGCATTTCTCAACCCAAATGGCATGGTACGATAGCAATAAGCCCCATACGGGGTGATAAAAGCTGTCTTTATTTGATCATTCAGATCCAGTGGTATCTGATGGAATCCAGGATACGCATCCACAAATGACAACAACTCACACCCAACAGTAGAATCCATGACCTGATCGATCCGTGGCAGGGGAAATGGATCTTTTTGACACGCCTTATTGAGGTTCTTGTAATCAATACACATGCGCCATACTACTCCCACGTTCGGGTCATCTTTTTTCTTCTCGACCAAGACTGGATTTGACAATCAATCCGGGTGCAGTACTTCCAAGATGAATCCATCAGCTAAGAGTCTGGCAATCTCGGCAGCTATTACTTTCCTCCTATCTTCGGCGAAGCGGCGGAGGGGTTGCATATTCGGCGAATCCACTCTATCTCCTTTCTAAAACCAAGTGCGTTGCCTTGTTGTGATGTTGGATGGCTTACTCGGACTAGGCGTGTGAAACTTACATGGCTGTTCCAGCATCATCTCATAGGTATACTTCTGTCGGTCCTGGTATTGCTTCATTTTCTCATATGGCTTTTTTCCATCATTCTTTGGCAACCACTGTTGTTGTCCACTTGTCCTTTGGTGTTGGCTACTACCAGCATCTGGATGGTCCTGACTCACGGCAGCAACCTGAGTCGAGCCATACCTGTAGTCTAGCCTTTTGTCTCTTCTGTTGCTTCTGTATTCGGATATTTCCTGGCACCTTTGTGACCCGGCAGCGTAATAGATTTGAGTCTCAGTCATCCCATCTGCCGACATGAGCAATGGCTGAGTCGGATCTCCTAACGCATATGAATCAGCAATTCTGATTATTTCTGCCAAACTTGCAGGCATATCCCTCTGTAACCTTTGCCACAACACACTTCCATGTCTGCATCCTTGTGCAAACCAAGCGATTGCCTGTGACTCGATTACTCCTTCACAAGAGTTGCGCATTGTGCACCATCCTGTGAGGAATTCGATGTCTGTCTCATTCGTTCTTTGCTTGCACATCGCCAGTTGTTGTGGGCGATTCGGCCTCTTGTAAGTGCTTGTGAAATTGCTCACAAAAGCGTCTTGAAAATCGATCCAGCTGTTGATGCTTCCGGGTGGAAAATTTTTCAGCCATACCCGAGCTGGTCCTTCCAGCATTTGTGGTACATAGAGTACTGCCCATCTCAAATTTCCCTGCGCAATTTTCACAGCAGTTCCATAATCTATGAGCCAGTCCTCTGGATTTGTGCTTCCATCATACGTTTTTGTTCCTCTAGCCAGCTGGAAATTTGGTACAGGTGGATCCTTCATGATCCTTGGGCCAAAGCATGGTGGACCCTGCGGACCTTGCGATTCGATCAGTTCAGCCATCTTTATTCAGTCAAGCTTCAGCCTTGCATCATCCGGCTGAAGGTTCCTACCTCCTAGTCTAGCTCCCATCGCCTGATACGCGTGATCCGACAGTTCATACCCGTCATTCACCATTGCCGAGTAACCATCATTGTACTTATTAGCATTCGGGTCAGCAGGCTATTGATTTGTCTTTCCCGTGCTTTGATGTCTTCTTTCGGGTTAAGCTTGTGCGTTATTTCGCTGGATCTCCTCCTGCCGAGTGAGTTCCATGCCTAGGTTGAGGCGCAAAATTTTGCCCTCCATTATCGTTTCTTTGCACTGCTTGCCTTTCTCGGCCTGCATTTTCCTGGTTTTCATTTCCTTGGGCATTATTCCTTCTCGTTCCCTATGCATGCGCTGGGTTTCCTTGAGCCATTGCTGGTTCATAGGTAATCATCTGCTTATTTCTTCCTGAATCCACACTTTTTTCCTTTCTCAGTCTTGGCGCCACTCCGGGTGAGAACGCCGTGTGCCCTTTCGATCTTGCCGGAACAGGAGTCGCTGAGTGAACCAGTTGTGACCTTCCTGCTATACCCGGATTCGCTCTGTAATACGCTTCATTCAGCATGCCAGCTGCTCTCACTAGTTCATTGACTCATTCTTGTTGTCTTTTCTTTGCCTCTCCCTCCAAATGGGGTAATTCTGCCATTGCTGCTTCTGTATTATATGTTGGCCACATAGCTGTTTCGTTGCTGTTCTCTAGCGTTATTTTTGACGTCACATCCGCTAGCTCTTCATTGAGGTTTCTTCCTCTTAACCTCGTTGCATCAAGCCGGGTCTTCGCGCCCTTGACTCGATTTACCGAGTTGAGCTCTCGAATCGTGATATCCACATCTTGTTGTAACTGCGCTAATTCCTTGGCTTTCTCCAGAACTTTTATCCTGGCTTCCTCCAACTTGGCTTGCACACGTGCCGGGTCAGTTGCCTGCGCTACTGGCACTGCCAACTTATCTATCGCTTCCTGCAGCTCCTTAGCTCTTTTACTCCTAGCTATGTTTTCTGGTTTTTCCAGCGGCGCCTTGCTGTTCTTGCTGCCCTTGGTGTTTCTTCATGATTTCCTCCCTCAACATTCTCATTCACTACCGGAACTATCGGTGGAGCTGTTGGGTTAGGGGTTGTCATCATTACCTCCACGGAGATGAGTTGGTGAAGCTTTTCAGTGATAGGAACTCTGGTGGATCCGGCGCCTGGACGACGCGCTCCGGATATGCGCGCTCCATGCGCACAGCGACGTAGACCTAGTGCTCGCCGAACTTGATGAAGCAACCGCCCCTAGGGAACGGCTTGGTCCCGAAGCACCCCGTGTTGTCGCTGACGAAGTTGAGCGCTCTAAACCTCTGGATGAGGCTGGAGTAGACAATCTCGCCGGTCTTGGCGATGTTGTTGCCCGTCCGGATGAAGACTCCATCAAGCACCTACTTCTGCCATCCTTCTAGCGCCAACTGTCGTGGTGGTGGCATGGTAGATGCCATGGGTAGGCTTAAGTTGGGGGCCGAATGGGTGCTTGTGGTCACCGGGGAGGGAGTGCACGGTCGAGCCATGCACGAAGAACAAGAAGAATTACAAGTGCTTCTTGAGTTGTATGAACTAGTGTTCTGTGCACCAGTTCCCTACTTCGTCGAACCTCCTTCTACTACAGCTATGCCCCTCTTATATAGGCAGTGCTAGCTAGCTTATACCCCTTTGGGTTCTAGAGTTTACTGTTTGGATCCTGGTCCCTACAATGTGGGCCAGGTCATGGGCTTGCCCTAAGCCCAATGGCCTAGTCCATAAAGCTTGATAGCCAACGGTCTTCTAGTACGTCGCCTCCTGTTCCTTTTGGCGTCACACCATAACTTTGTACGTCAGCCCTTGCTTTGGGCATCACCCGGCTCCTTTTGTGTCACCAGGCGTTGCCCTTCTCTTTTGACTATGCTTTGCCATGGTCCCTCCTGAACCTTACTCGGAAAGGTGCCACGCGTCCTATCCGACTCGGCCCTTCCTCGGTCGACTCGGCTCGTTGGTTCCTCCAAGAATAACAACTTTGTCTTATACGGGCCGACATAGTTCATATGTCGGGCGCACACGCTTTTCTCTTCCGGCCGTTCTTACTCGCCTCGGTTCCTTCTTCACTCGGAGCTTGCCCAGCTATGCTACATTTCACCCCTCGTGACCCTACCGGGGGTTATCCCCTCGACAAGAAACCCTTGGGGTAAGTTTCCATCCATATCACAGGCCCGAAGCAATGTGGTCCCAGGTACTATCCTTACCAGGCCTCTTGAATCTTGTCCAAGCATGAACACGCGTCGTATGGCTCCGGGTTTTCTTTCTTCTTCTTGCCATCAGGGGAAAGGCTGCGTGAACGATGTGGTCCTCCTCCGCCATGGTGGCTACTAGGGGGCAATGGAGGCAAAGGTGGCGGTGGGTTATCCTTCTTGTTGTTCCCCGCCTGCGACTCCTCGCGTCTGTCGTGGTTCCTTGTTTGACGCGGAGGGTCATGGTGCGACCTACTCTTGTGTCCGTGGTTGCCACTGCGCTCCCCGTCATGACGAGGCTGCTCCGTGTTGTTGTGAATGATGATGCCGACCTAGGGGTGTCTAGGCGGAGTAATGCTCTTACAGTGGTGAGCCTTTGGGTCTTCGTGATGACGGGGGGACCAGTGCGATGGAGACAGGCGACGAGGGTGAGCCTTGCCTCCGTGGTGGGAGGATATGGGGATAGCATCCTTCCTGATGCGTGCGTCCCTCCATCTTCATTTTGATGAACCCTTCTGGGACCCAACGTCATGAGGAGATCTTTCCATTGGCCGTTTGGGGTTGATGGAATGGCAATATGCTGGGTCAGACTCAAGCCTTTGAGAGGTGGCCTTTTCCTGGCTTTTGACAACCTTGGACACAAGGTCATAGACTTGTTCCATGGCTATGGGTGATCTATCCTACTCTACTAGGGTCTTGGCGACGGCCGAATTGAGGATGGGTGTGGGCATGACTTGCCTTCCCTCGCTTTCATGTATGGCTTGTCTTGCACTGTCTTCGAGGGAGCCCACCCCAAGTTGCGCTGTACACCAGGGTCGTTGACAACGTGAGTCGGAGCTTTCTTAGCCTTCTGCTGCTTGAGCAGAGTCTTGTACTCGGCCTCCATAGCTCTAGCTGCCTCAATCGATTTCTGCGCCTAGGCCATATCTCGATCTAACTTTGTGCCTTTATCCGTGATGGCCTGCGCTTCCTCCAGTAGTTGCTGGCGCTTCTCACTAAGCTAGACTACATTCTTTATATGGGCCACAGTCATAGGATCGATGAGCAAATTGCCGACCATCACTCTATTAGCTGGAGTTACTTGGGAGGCCACAGACATAGATGGTGGATTTGCGGTGTTGGCCTTACTCGGACCAGTGTGATGTTCCTGTGGCTGCTGCGCTGGGTTAGCCGGAGGAGGCATGGCCTTCGCACGACCATTGTCGGCATTGTCAGCTGGTTCCTTCCCCTTATCCAGCGGCTTAGGCGGAGCTTGTTCGGTTTGGTCTTCTTCCATCACACTCCCAATGGAGACGAACACCAGTCGGGATGTGACGTCCTGCTCCTCACGCTTGATCTCCTCCTCCATCTCTTTCATGGATGAGTCGAGCTCCTCCGGGTTGATATCCATCTCCTCCGAGTCCACGCTGATATCACATAGAGCACATCTAGAAGAGAGTCAGAGGGTGCGGGGGCTTCCTCGATGATGGAGGACGATGCTAAGGCAGCGGGGTTGTTGGCTGGAGGCGGCGGTTGTGGCGGTGGCGCGGTAGGACGGGTACGGAAATGGGTGGTGCCACGACGACTCCATCACCAGTACCGAAACTGTTGATGGTGCCAATCATGCCCTCGAACTTGTGGAGACCCACGGCCTGCTACCGCCTTAGCGTATGCCAAAGAAGTGTGCCACGGTCTATCCCTTCCATGAAGTGGTAGATAGCATCATCATCGGTGTATTTTTCCAGATCGGCGCATATCCGGAGCCATCTAGCGAGGTAATCGTGGGGGCTTTCACCCTCTCTCTGGATGCATTGCGCCAGATAAAAGATGGTCACCATGCCGATGAAGTGCGATCGCTGCTTTCCAGATGTAGATTTGCAGTGATCTTCCACCATTATCTCCTACATAGGGGCGGTTTGGGTGGGCCTTGAATTTTTCCGATCTAAGCCTTCAAACTCCAAAGAGGGATCTAACTTCGATCCTTCCACGAACATATCCTGCCCGTAGCCGGTCTGTGCGGGCCTTTACGATCCTCCGACTTCCAGGAAACTAGTGCCCGAGTCAGTTTTGCCTACGAAGAGGTGGATGTCCCCGATTGGGACGATCGAGCAGCGGGTGGGGTTTGTCTTTGTCGGGATCCAGAACTTTTCGGGAGGGATGATCAGAACATTGTCAGAAAATAGAACGCGGCCAATGGCTACGGTTTCGCCGATTCTCGCGAAGAGCTTATATCTCGCCCGTTGTAGAGCCTGAAGTCCCTCTTGCCCCACGGTGGGCAACAACTATCATGGTATTAACGACGAGTACGCCATGGAGGGGGTCCTCATAGAGCATGTTTAGAGACGTGGGATAATTGTAGGGGTTCGTAGCATGGAAAACAAAAAAATTCTACCGCATGAACACATAATCAAGCTCTAATCTACGATCAAGCCAAGATCTATCTACTAGATTGTAGCAACGAGTCAATAGAGTACTAACCCTCGAAGATCCAAAGCGGTTAACGAGAGCAGATTCTCGTGGATGATGTAGTTGTACACTTCCGATCTCAAGATCGCGTAGACGATCCTTCCGGTGATGCGTTCCGGCAGCGCTTTCGCAGTCGGTCACACGTTCGGTACTCGATGAAGACCTTCCTCTCCCTTGTTCCAGCAGGCAGCGGAGGTTGTAGCACTCTCCTCGCGATTCCGGCAGCACGACGGCGTGGTACCGGAAATAGAGGGGAGATCTCGCAGGGCTTTGCCTTAAGCCGGAGCGAGTATGGTGGACTATGAGGGAGGCCTCGGTGATCTAGGGTTTAGACACACCAAGGAGAGAGGGCTTGGGCGACGGATAGGGCTTGGGGAAGCCCAAGTCGGCGGCTAGGGTTTTCCCTAGGCGGCGGCAGCAGCAGGAGGTGGTGGCGTCGGCGGCTTAAGGCTAGGGTTTGGAGAGGGCAAGGTGTGTTCTTGGAGGGGCAGCCCTGCCCCTCCTTATATAGGTTGGAGGGCGCGGCCAAGGGGAGGGGAGTCCCTCCCCAACTCGGCTTACAAGGCCGGCGGTGGAGGGAGAGGGACTTCCTCCCCAAGTAGGTTTCCTACTCTCCCTCCACCAAGCAAACTTGCCGTTTGACTTTTCAAATTGGCGTTTGACTTTTCAAACTAGGATTTGATTTATCCCTTTATTTTGCTCAGCGATGACACCTAGTACATGATGCAACCATTCCAACTTGTTATGACACATTCATGTACCCTTCCCCTCCGGAGTGTCGGACCTTCCAGAACCTTCTAGAACATTCCCGATGAAAACACCGGAACCATTCTCCAACCCCGAAATAGGACTTTCCTTATATGAATCTTATTCTCCGGACCATTCCGGATCTCCTCGTGATATCCCGGATCCCATCCGAGACTCCGAACAACATTCGGTCTCTTACTTATCATTCCATAACTACTCAACAACATCGAATCCTTAAGTGTGTCTCCCTATGGTTCGTGAATTATGCGGACATGATCGAGACACTTCTTCGAACAATAACGAATAGAGGAATCTGGAAATTCATATGGATCCCACATATTTCTACGATTACTTTGCGATCGAATGAACCACTTACATACGATACCAATTTCCCTTTGTCTCACGATAGTTTACTTATCCGAGGTTTTGATCGTCAGTATCTTTGCATACCTAGTTCAACCTTGTTACCGATAAGTACTCTTTTCTCGTTCCCGTGATATGTGATCCCTTGTGAGCTAGTCACATGCTTTCAAGCCAATTGGATGACATTCCACCGAGAGGGCCCAGAGTATATCTATCCGTCATATGGATGGACAAATCCCACTCTTGATCCATGTGTCTCAACCCATACTTTCCGAACACTCAATGCCATATTTATAGCCACCCAGTTACGGTGTGGTGTTTGATGTCATCAAAGCATCCTTCCGGTGATGGTGATAAGCATGATCTCATGGTCGAAGGAATTAGGTTACTATGTATCAGAATGCTTATAGCAAATGAACTATATTAAATGACTTGATCTTTATGCTACGCTTAACTATAGGAGTATGTCCATCACATCATTCTCCTAATGATATGACCCTGTTGTGAATAACATCTCTATGTTCATGATCAGGAAACCATGATCATATATTAACCAACAAGCTAGTTTAACAAGAGGATTTACTAGGGACTCTTTTATGTTTACAAATCACACAAGTATTAATGTTTCCTGTTAATACAATTATAGCATGGTATGTAAACATTTATCATAAGTATGAAGATATGATAATAACCACTTTATTATTGCCTCTTGGGCATATCTCCAACAGTCTCCCACTTGCACTAGAGTCAATAATCTAGTTTCAAACCTTTGTGTATTCAACACCTATGGCTTTCTGGTGTCATATGTACACGATTGCTAGTGGTCAACTGATCTCCGGATCTAACACTTCCAGATCCGTGTGTAATTGCATGTCTTTGCGTCTCTACGCATCACTCATTCTCTAATGAGATGGCTTTGTACAAATTTGGTCCTTTGGTGTGACCTTTAGTTCTTTGGGGTTAAAACATGTTGATAATATTGTCGTACAATATATCTTCATAGTATTATCCTGCTGTGAACTACACTTAGTTTGATAACAAACTACTTGACACAAATGCCCTCTTTTGCTGCTGTAACAACAGTTATATACTTAGCCTTTTGTTGTAGTATCTGTCAAAATGTCTCAACTTTGGACCTCATCCAAATCCATTATGGAACTTACTTTCCATCATATTGTGCCACCCTTAGTTTAGATTGAGATAAACTTAATTTGTACTTTGTGACAAAACTAGTATCAATGTAATTCATTTACAATGAACTAACCATCTATTTGTCACTTCTACAAAATAATATATTCTTATTTATTTTACAAGATCATAAGAATACCTTTACTATTGTCCAATAATCATCTTATGAATCATTCTGGTATACGCTCATAACATTTAGAGCATAGGACATATCTGGATTTGTAAACATCACAACATGATTGATAAAATACTCTTTGTGATTTTATACATCAAGTATCAATCTATACTTGAATCTTTGTTTCACTTACCAAGTGTCAATACACTTGAATATATCATCAATATTGAACTCATTCAATCCTTTCTGTGCGACAAGAACCTTTCTTGTAGTTTCTATATTAAACTCATTCAATATATCATCTATGTACTTTAGGCACAACCATATTAGCGTCTATTGATGCCAAATATTTGGGTTTTGCCTAAGTCTTTCATCAAGATGAAAATTTTATCCTGTGTTAATAAAAGATACATAATTTCCAATCAACAATATGTCTTCCACATAATGTATTAGAAACATGTCTTAGCGCTCCCACTCAATTTCTTGCAAATGCAAGCATCTTCATCGTCTCCGATGAAATTAAACTCTTTTAACAGTTTCATCATAGTGAAGATTCCAACTTCGCGATGCTTACTTAAACCATTGGAGTTTGCATATGCTTTTAGCATCCTTTGAATTAACAAAACCCTTTGGACCGTGTCATGCACACGTCCTTGGTAACCATTCTATTAGAAGAACTTGTTTTGTTTATTCAACACACAACAAAATTATATGTCGTGGTTGCTAAATTAATCCGTCTAGAATAAATATCGCTATGAAAGATCAGATCTTGTCATAGTCAACCTTTGAACATTGTTGTGAACTCTTTCCCAACATGTCGACTATTTCATAGATGTGAAACATCCATGTCTATTTATTTATAGATCCAAATACGAATGTAAGGTCTTGTACCTTTCCAGAGGGTCTTTCAAGTTCAAAGCTTGATCTCTCGTATATGGAACTATCACGGATTCTATGGCTTCAAGACATTTTATGGAGTCAGGGCCCATCATCGCTTCTTTGCATGTAGTCGGATCATTATTGTCAAATAATGATTTAACTCTCAAATCTTGGTATTTGATTGTTTATCAGACCTACTTGTTTCAGTAGGAACTTAGATCTCCGTGACCACAACCTTTGAGGCACGTGAGCCATCAGCATTGTTGCTACCTCCGGAACACTTTTCGGTGATGCGCAACTTTGCACATATAGCTAAGGTTCTTTTAACCTTATCAAAGTTCTATTGTCCTCCCACTTAACTTTTCACGAAAAATTCCTTCTCTAAGAAACTTGACGTTTTTAAGCAACAAACATTTTTGTCTCCGATGTTATGGAGGAACAGTTATTCGAAATAACATACAAAGATAGGTTCATCCGACTTTGGTTGCAAACATCTTTCTTATGCATAGCATACCAATGTTTAAGAAAGGACAACTTGGGTTTTATCCCAAACCATAACTTTATATGGTGTCAATTCAACGGATTATGATGGAGCTCTTTTTTTGGAAAAACGGTAGTCTCTAAAGCTTTTAATCTTTAAAATATAATGGCAGTTTTATGAATTACACCTTTGATCTTACCATGTCAAACAAGGTTTAATTACAAATCTCGAATGCTCCATACTCTTATGGTGTTTCGAAAAATGCAAATCCACGGTACGATTCCTTAAATCTTAGGTATTATGCTAAACTTGTAACTCAAATATCTTCCTTTATGATCTTATCATAAACTATTTATATTCTTGTTACAATGATTTTGCACTTCATCTTGAAAGTCTTTGAACTTTTCAAATGTTTCATACTTCATCCTTATTAAGCAAATATTCATATATTCACTCAAATTTTCGGAGGAAGCATATGAAGTTGAAATCCATCGCTCTTGACTACACATAATGGACTTCATACAACAATATGTACAAGTTCCAATAAGCTAGTCATTCCTTCCCTTTTGGCCTATGAACGAAGTTTTAATTATCTCTAGGAAAGTTTCACAAGCATCATTTGATCAAAAATCAAAAGACTCCAAAATTCCATCCACATGGAGTTTCTTCATGTTTTCTTTCCAATATAATTTAAACAGCGATGTCACTTCCTAAGTGATCTTTTAATCAATTTGTCTTTCGACATTTTTAGCACTAGTTTTATGGATGCGATTTCTCCAACGAGATTTGTAAATCATCCATATTTTATGGATTACGGCAATTATTTGAACAACCCTTTTGTTCTCATAATACCTGATAAAACAAATCTTGAAGGCAAGCTTTTAACGAGCAACACAATAACCCTTTATTTGTTCTCGATGAACATCATCACATATTCTTTTGCTAGTGACTTAGGCCATTGTAGTTTATGAATTCTATTGTTTCGTATGATGATTCATACCAACAAATTCAGTATCAAATGCTTAAGAACCACATTGTTTAACAAGCAAAGAATATAGCCATAACACATATATCCTTTATATACCTAAACTGAACAATTCTAGTCTTTTCTTTTCTGACATATATTTATGAGATTCTCTTTCAGTATTTCTTTTTCTGTTTGAAAGAATCTATCAACATCAATAGTGAAGCCATACACATGACACATAGTCCAAAGCGTGTATAGTTAAATACCAATGTCTTTGGACTTGCACTTTGAAGTAGATTACCATCATCAAATGTTTGGTGTTCTTTCAAATTCCTTTCTTTAGTAATCTCTTGGTGTAGTAAACATTTTACCTACATCAAATATTCACCCTTATCATAGAATCATCCATGATCAAGCTACTTTTAGCTTATAATGGTGAATCACGAGTATAATGTTGCTCTCCAAAACCTTTTGGAGGTTTAGGACAACTAGTGTCTCCAACCTTTTGCAAATTCTCATCAAATATGAGAACATGACTTTTGCCATATTATACTCTATCATGTTGCAACCAAAACTTCGTTTCAGATATCACAATATCTTCCACACATCATGGTTTCTGAAACAACTCTTTCAGATCCTAGATAACCTTGATATTAAGACAATCCTTTGAATATCAAGAATCATGAAGATAAACATGATACTTATATACTAACACTGGAATTGTTACTCTTGATTTAATACCAACTATTAAATTTCACGGAGTAATCGAAACTTACTAAAAGTTTGCAATGGGACTTTTAAACTTTAGATTAACACTTCAAAACAATACGATACCAGTTCGTAAAGTAACTAACCAGAATTCTATAGTTCTATCATCTCAATTATAACTAAGCGCAAGGTGGTAAACGGATGCCAATGACTACAACAACTATGCAAATTCACTTTGATTTAATTTATGATAAATAGTGTTCAACTTTTAATCATATTGCTGTTGAACTCCCACTCAAAACAATATACCTCACATTGTTTTAGTGATCACACGAACCAAATTCACCACATCAAAACCGATCATCACGAGACTTGATGTAGCTTCAATGGCGAACAATCAACATGTTCATCATATCTACTATATGACTCATGCTTTACCTTTCGGTGATCCGTGTTCCGAGACCATGTCTATACATGCTAGGCTTGTCAAGATCAAACCTTAGCTTTCGCATGAGCAAATTTGGCTTGCTCACGTTGTATACACTCGCAGAATCTAACACACCCGATCATCACGTGGTGCTTTGAAACAACGAGCTTTAGCAACGGTGCTTACTAAGGATGAACACTTTAAAACTTGAAATTGTGTGCTTGAGGGATCATCTTATAATGCTACCGTCGTGAACTAAGCAATACAAGATGCATAAAAGGATTAACATCACATGCAATTCATAATATGTGATATGATATGGCCTTTCTTCTTGTGCTTCCGATCTCCATCTTCAAGCACGAACATGATCTCCATCATCACCGGTGTGGCGTCATGGTCAATGGCACCGCTTCATGGTTGTCGTCCACTAGCATCAACTATTACAACTTCTTTGAATAGACATGCAGGTCTTAACGGAATTTAAAAGACAACCATATGGCTCCTGCCGGTTGCCAACTTACAATAAGGTACATTGCATACATCATATATAATCACAATCATGGCCATATCACATCACAGCACACCCCTACAAAACAAAGTTAGACGCCTCTAATTTTCTTTGCATGTTTTACGTGGTTTGGGGCTTTCAATAAGTGTCATTCTAACTTATGAACAAGAACCACAACATTGATACTAGTATTGTCAATGACCCGTTGTAAATTGAATCTTAACTATGTTGGGAGAAACAGGCACCCGCAAAGCCACTTATGCAATACAAGTTGCATGTCAAGCGTGGAGCAAGTCTCATGAACGATGTCATGTAAGGTTAGCCCGGGCCGCTTCATCCCACCATCCCGCAAGATGCAAAGTACACAAGAAGCAATCGACAACAAAAGCATCAACGCCCACAATGACCATTGTGTTCTACTCGTGCAACAGATCTACATATAGACACGGCTCTGATACCACTGTAGGGGTTCGTAGCATGGAAAACAAAAAATTTCTACCGCATGAACACACAATCAAGATCTAATCTACGATCAAGCCAAGATCTATCTACTAGATTGTAGCAATGAGTCAATAGAGTACTAACCCTCGAAGATCCAAAGCGGTTAACGAGAGCAGATTCTCGTGGATGATGTAGTCGTACACTTCCGATCTCAAGATCGCGTAGACGATCCTTCCAGCGCTGCGTTCCGGCAGCGCTTCCGCAGTCGGTCACACGTTCGGTACTCGATGAAGACCTTCCTCTCCCTTGTTCCAGCAGGCAGCGGAGGTTGTAGCACTCTCCTCGCGATTCTGGCAGCACGACGGCGTGGTACCGGAAGTAGAGGGGAGATCTCGCAGGGCTTCGCCTTAAGCCGGAGCGAGTATGGTGGACTATGAGAGAGGCCTCGGTGATCTAGCGTTTAGACACACCAAGGAGAGAGGGCTTGGGCGACGGCTAGGGCTTGGGGAAGCCCAACTCGGCGGCTAGGGTTTGCCCTAGGCGGCGGCAGCAGCAGGAGGTGGTGGCGCCGGCGGCTTAAGGCTAGGGTTTGGAGAGGGCAAGGTGTGTTCTTGGAGGGGCAGCCCTGCCCCTCCTTATATAGGTGGGAGGGCGCGACCAAGGGGAGGGGATTCCCTCCCCAACTCGGCTTCCAAGGCTGGCGGTGGAGGGAGAGGGACTTCCTCCCCAAGTAGGTTTCCTACTCTCCCTCCACCAAGCAAACTTGCCGTTTGAATTTTCAAACTAGGATTTGATTTATCCCTTTATTTTGCTCAGCGATGACACCTAGTACATGATGCAACCATTCCAAATTGTTATGAAACATTCATGTACCCTTCCCCTCTGGAGTGCCGGACCTTCCGGAACCTTCTAGAACATTCCCGATGAAAACAACGGAACCATTCTCCAACCCCGAAATAGGACTTTCCTTATATGAATCTTATTCTCCGGACCCGGATCCCATACGAGACTCCAAACAACATTCGGTCTCTTACTCATCATTCCATAACTACTCAACAACATCGAATCCTTAAGTGTGTCTCCCTACGGTTCGTGAATTATGCGGACATGATCGAGACACTTCTCCGAACAATAACCAATAGAGGAATCTGGAAATTCATATGGCTCCCACATATTTCTATGATTACTTTGCGATCGAATGAACCACTTACATACGATACCAATTTCCATTTGCCTCACGATAGTTCACTTATCCGAGGTTTTGATCGTCGGTATCTCTGCATACCTAGTTCAACCTTGTTACCGATAAGTACTCTTTTCTCGTTTCCGTGATATGTGATCCCTTGTGAACCAGTCACATTCTTGCAAGCCAATTGGATGACATTCCACCGAGAGGGCCCAGAGTATATCTATCCGTCATATGGACGGACAAATCCCACTCTTGATCCATGTGTCTCAACCCATACTTTCCGAACACTCAATGCCATCTTTATAGCCACCCAGTTATGGTGTGGTGTTTGATGTCATCAAAGCATCCTTCCGGTGATGGTGATAAGCATGATCTCATGGTCGAAGGAATTAGGTTACTATGTATCAGAAAGCTTATAACAAATGAACTATATTAAATGACTTGATCTTTATGCTATGCTTAACTATAGGAGTATGTCCATCACATCATTCTCCTAATGATATGACCCTGTTGTTAATAACATCTCTATGTTCATGATCAGGAAACCATGATCATATATTAACCAACAAGCTAGTTTAACAAGAGGCTTTACTAGGGACTATTTTATGTTTACAAATCACACGAGTATTAATGTTTCCTGTTAATACAATTATAGCATGGATGTAAACATTTATCATAAGTATGAAGATATGATAATAACCACTTTATTATTGACTCTTGGGCATATCTCCAACAATAATGCAGAAGGTTGGAAGGTACGAGGTAACTGATACGTTGGAAACGTATCTATAATTTTTGATGTTCCATGCTTGTTTAGTATCAACTTTGCTTTGCTTTGTCTACACTTTGAGGTGTTTTTATATGTTTTCTGGTACTAACCTAGTAACAAGATGCCGCAGTGCGAGTTGCATGTTTTCTTCTGTTTTTGGTTCCAAAAAGACAGAAAAACAATATTCTTGGAATTGTACGGGACAAAAGCCAAAGTCAATATTTTACCGTGGGCAACACAAAGCCAGAATACGAGACGAAGGAGGCTCACTAGGGGGCAACACCCCATGGACGCGCGGGTGGGCCCACCCCACGCCTGGGGGTGCAGCCGCCCTGGTGGCCCCCTTCCTCGCCTCTTCGCCTATAAAGTCCCCCTGATGCCAAAACCCTAGGCAACCGATCAAAATTTCACGAAACCGTCTATAGCCGCCTCCACCATCGTCCCTAGATCGGGGGATCTGAAGCTCTTCCCCGCACCCTGCCAGAGGGGAGATCATCCCGGATGCCTTCTTCTTCATCATGCCAGACTCAGGTATGAAGCGTGAGTAGTTCCACCTTGGACTACGGGTCCATGTAGTAGCTAGATGGTTGTATCTCCTCCTTGTGCTTTCATGTATAGATCTTCTGAGCTCCGTTCATGATCAATATCTAATCTATTTGTAATCATGCATGTTGTGTTTGCGTGGATCCGATGGATATTGAGATTACTATGTTAGACTGATTAATGGTTTTGTCTTATTGATTCTACCATGTCTGTGTTGTTTGTGATCGTGCATGCTCTCCGTTGTTAGTAGCTATCTTGGACAAGTAGTTCCTAGTGACTCCAAGAGGGGGTATTTATGCTCGATTATGGGTTCATGCCTCTATTTACCAAGGGAAGTGACAGAAATCTCTTCGGTGGTAGATGTGATGTTGCCACTAGGGAGAAAACAACGGTCTCTTGTTCATGTAATAAGTGGATTGTTTACCGTACACACTTTGCTTAAAGCAGTTGTCTGTTGCTTGCAACTTAATACTGGAGGGGGTTCGGATGATAACCTGAAGGTGGACTTCTAGTCATAGATGTAGTTGGATAGCGGCCTATGTATATTGTTGTATTGCCCAACCAAATCTCATAGGATCTTTTTGTCTAGTATTGCATTGTTATGCCTTGCTCAGTCCTGTCAACTGCCCTACTGTAATTTTTTTACCCTGCATGTCATGTTTGTTTATCTAAGGAGAGCACCTCTAGTGAACTATGGACCCCGGTCCAATCTTTACCATTGATACATCTTCCACTGTTACTATTTACTTGCTGCAAACCATCATCACCTTCCACACCATACATTTAATCCTTTGTTACAGCAAACCGGTGAGCTTGACAACCTCATTGTTCGTTGGGGCAAAGTCTTGAGTTTGTGTTGTGCAGGTTTCCATGTTGCTTGCAATACCTTTGAGACGTTTCCTTCCTCCTACTGGTTCGATAACCTCGGTTTCTTACTGAGGGAAGACTTGTTGTTGTGCCTTTCACACCTTGCTCTTTGGGTTTCCAACGAAGCGTCCCACGTCAACATCGGGCGCCATCAAGCTTTTCTGGCGCTGTTGCCGGGGAGGCTAAGGACGTCTTCACAAGGTGAGTCCTACTCAACCTTCCTCTTTACTTTGTTTTTAGTTTGCTTAGTTTCTTTTGCTTGGTTTTGTTTGCCTCTTTTTATCAAAAACTCCAAAAAATAGTTTAGTTTGGTTTTCTTTTTCTTATAAAAAACACACAAAAAAATTAGTTCCTACTCTAGTTGCCACCTTGCTCTAGCTCACCATGTTTCTCCCCAAGTTCGCCCCGAAGGACACTGCGATACGGAGTGGCTCCATAATTGGGAAAGATAATATTGAATAATTCTTTAATCATGTTAGAAAGCATGAGGATATTGAGAATAAATATATAGCAGATCTTTCTCCTAATTAT
Organism: Avena insularis; assembly: GCA_023614405.1. Classification (NCBI taxonomy): domain Eukaryota; kingdom Viridiplantae; phylum Streptophyta; class Magnoliopsida; order Poales; family Poaceae; genus Avena; species Avena insularis. Next base: position 96,770,732 of record CM042691.1, read on the forward strand.
GAAATTGCCGCAACTTCTTTAGTTAATATGTTGGAGGCTAGGTTTGTTAGCCTTAACCCCATGATGCAAATTTTGTTCCTAAAACTAAAGAAGAAAAGAATGCTAAAAAGAGAGAATTTATTCTTGAAACTTTACTCAAAGAATTCCATGATGTGGCTAAGGAAGCTAAAAGGTCTTTGAGCATTTCAATATTCTAGGCTCATGTGTAGATGTTGTGGGTACTTCTGATAAAACTAAGCCTAGAGAGGAATTTAAGATACCCATACCCTTTAAGCTTGTTGGGATGCATGAGGCCTTTGAAAAGAATTTTGATTTTATTGTTCCTAAAAATCTTTTTTATGAAAGAGTAAACCAAATAGAGATGAGAAGGGATCCTCCAAAACTCATTTGGATGAGATACCTTTCATTGTTCAAGACTTTTCAAGTATTGATCTTAATTCTTCATTTGAAAATACTTGATTTATTGCTTCTTGTGCCTAACTGAAAGGCGTTAAAGAAAAGTACTTGTTCAGAGATAACCCAAGAGTTTACTTGAGTCTTGGAAGTTATTAATTCAGTAATGACCTCTCCTTATCCTTTTTGTTTGATTTTTGTGACAAGAATGACCTCTAATGAGAGGGAAGTAATATTTAGGGAGTTGCTGTCCCGAAACAGATTTCTGTCCTCCACCATAAAAATTCGCGAGGAGTCTCTGTAAGTCAGATTGAGCTTAAATTTATGAATAAATCCCCCAGTGTGTTAGATAACTTTCATTAGTTCAACACTTTTGTATTTGAGCAACATAAGGTCTTCGAAAAAATCGGTTTCTGCCTGCTGGTCTATTTTGACAGATTTTTGCCATTATTTGCATTTGCTTGTTATTGATTCCTTTTTGAGTTCTTTTTGGGAAACTGAGCTTTTTGAAGGAGTTGCTATAGTAGATTGTGTTTTTAGTGAAAAGTTTTTCTGTTCCAAAGCTAAACCCCAGGGTCTATTATCTTTTGAATACACTAATGTTGCTAATTAAGACTGTGTGAAGTTTTGTATGAAGGAAAATTTCAGTTGTAGAGAGAGAATGATGTAATAAGATGAAGAATGGACAAAAGCTCAAGCTTGGAGATACCACCCCGGTGTCACCCCAAGATATATCCAAGAGGTACAAGCGTCAAAGCTTGGGGATGCCCAAGGCATCCCCTTCTTCATCAATAAAAACCTCAGGTCTTTCTAGACACTTCATTTTTATTTGTTTCATTCACTGTTGTGTTGTTATTGGAGCGTCTTAGTTTTTATTTGCTTTGCTTAGTTGTTTAGTTTGCTTGAATAAAGTAGTTTGGACCCCCGTTCTCGCTGTGTTGTTTCAAATAAGTTGATTGATGTTGGAAAGGAGTGGAAAGTTCTTGCTTGAAAGTGCAAGAGGAGCTTGCATTGACTGTGACTTAGACATTTGCATGACATGCTAGGTGTTGTTTTGACCTTATGCTTAGTGATTATTGCGGTAGCATGTCTTGTTCCAAACAATTGGGATTGCTTAGTGTGCCTTGAAGGAATCATGCGTTGTTTTAGCATACAAAAGCATAGTATTGTGGTATTCTCCTTTGATGCTTTGTTTGGGTTGACTTGGCACATGCTCACACCATGTTATGATTACGAACAAGTCACCATAGCCCCTATGATCGTTTAGTCCTTGACTTGTAGTAACACTCTTTGCTTTGATTAGTAATGTTTTGTCGCTCTGCATGATTATGGCCATTATTGCTCTCTTAGTTAGTTGCTCCCAGTCCTTTGCTAGCCTCCTCTTGTATGAGTAAGTTCTACTCATGCTTCCAACTCCCAAGAAACCAAGATATTACAAAGTGTCCACTATAAACTCCTATGCATGGTGTGTTACACCATTTCAGGTATATTCTTGTTTTCAGTTATCTTCCAATTAAAAAGTATTTTGTTATGAGAAAACTTAGTGATTAAAGCCCTCACTAACTTGATTGCACACTTTTTATTGCTTGCCCCTAATAAACTTGAACCATTGTGTCATCTAAGCTATATATGCTTGCACTTATACGTTGGAATTAGCAGAACCATGCTGTCATGGGTAACGTTTTCAACATTGCACTTGTACTTTGTACAGAGTTGATATCATGCTCTTTTGTCTATGGATGTCGCTGGTGTGAAATAAAGAGGGAGCTTGTAAGTCCATGGAGTTATGTATTTTGTGTTAGAGAAACGCCTAGTCCGCTAGCCTAAGCCATGCCTAACCATGATGGAAACTTGCAGCATCATCATAATGAGCAATCTGTGAAGCATCCTCAATAAAAAGCTATGCATATAGTAAATAAAAAGATCATTGAGATGCTCATTTTATGCTTGCCTTGTCATTTTGGTTATGGGATAGCTCTTGTATCATGTGCAAGGGGTACCACGTTGGAAGTTCTCTATGATACACATGTACTTACTATGACAAGAACTTACAGGTCACTAAAGTTGAGTAGCATGAGGTGCGGCCCTCGTATTCAAGGGACATGAGATTGCCAACTTATACTTCGTCAAGCATATACTTCATAGTTTGTTCACTTTAACCTTAATCACTTCAAGATGCTTATGATAGGGGCAATGAGGGCTGAAAGCTAACAAGTACCATCATTTTTGGAAGCTCTTCTTGAAACTTGAAATCCCTGCTCCCCTTATGAAGGGCCTTTCTTCCACCGTTATATTGAGTCTGCACCTTCTACCTTTTAGGCACCAAAACTTATTGACTGATGCATATTGTTGTTATTACTTGTTCTTGTGCTATTTTTATCTAGTCACTCTTATTAACTTTGAAGGTGTCCTTTGCATGTATTTGCTACTCCATGAGGGACAAGTTGAATGCCACTATGCCATGTTTTCTATATGTGAAACAAACAAATGTTCTTCAATGCATGTTATTCATGATCTTTGTCCGTAGCCTTTCATGTTGCATGCATAGTTACTTTGTCTTATTGTTAGAACTCCATCTTTCATGCACATGTTTAGAGTTCTTTGATCCCATATTTCAATGCTTGCAAATGGTTTGATCTTGGTTTTTATGGTGCATGTCACCTCAAAAATTATTCTTTTATCACTTACCTACTCGAGGACGAGCAGGAGTTAAGCTTGGGGATGCTTGATACGTCAGAAACATATCTATGATTTTTGATGTTCCATGCTTCTTTAGTATCAACTTTTCTTTGCTTTATATACACTTTGATGTGTTTTGATATGTTTTCTGGTACTAACCTATTAACAAGATGCCACAGTGCCAGTTGCCTGTTTTCTTTTGTTTTTGGTTCCAGAAAGGAAGAAAATCAATATTCTAGGAATTGGACGGGACAAAAGCCAAAGTAAATATTTTATCGTGGGCAACACGAAGCCAGAATACGAGACGGAGGAGGCTCACCAGGGGGCAACTCCCCCTGGTCGTGCGGGTGGGCCCATCCCGTTCATGGGGGTTTGTAGCCGCCCTGGTGCCCCCCCTGCCTCGCCTCTTCACCTATAAAGTCCCCCCGATGACAAAACCCTAGGAACCCGATCAAAATTCCACGAAACTTTTTGTAGCCGCCGCCACCACCATCGTCCCTAGATCGGGGGGGTCTGAAGCTCTTCCCGGCACCCTGCCAGAGGGGAGATCATCCTGGAGGCCTTCTTCTTCATCATTCCAGCCTCCGGTATGAAGCTTGAGTAGTTCCACTGTAACACCCCCGGTCTCTTTGGACCGACGGCTGCCACTTCTGGCAGCTCAATAGGATCTCTAGACTAACCCCACAAACCAACACTAGTCTTTTCTGCGCACTTTGTCCTCACTCATGCGCAACCGGTACCCACTTCCCGGTCGGTCACCCATCCTAGAATTGCTCTAGGACAAGAACGCTTAACCTTAGAGTTCTTTTCGAATGAGCTTTCGGAAAATAAGTTGCAACTTGTTGGTATGGGTTTCGTATCAATCCTATTGTAACACCCCCGGTCACTCTAGACCGATGGCTGTCACTTCTGGAAGCTCAATAGGATCTCTAGACTAACCCCACAGACCAACACTAGTCTTTTCTGCGCACTTTGTTCTAACTCGTGCGCATCCGGTACCCACTTCCCCGTCGGTCACCCATCCTAGAATTGCTCTAGGCCAAGCACCCTTAACCTTAGAGTTCTTTTCGAATGAGCTTCCGGAAAAGAAGTCGCAACTTGTTGGTATGGGTTTCCTATCAATCCTATTGAGCCATGGGCCAGGGTCTCACATACATCCACCCTTAGAAGATCTACGTCCTCGTCGATCAACCACAAGCCAGGAACGTCCCCTCTTGGCGCGTCACGTGCGTCCGTCTTGCCGGCACATTGCCATGCCGTGTCCACTCCGGGCCACACGCGCCATGCTACACATGTCCGCCACTGACCCGTACATGCCCATGTAACCGCGAGGGTCGGCTCTGATACCACTTGTAACACCCCCGGTCACTCCGGACCGACGTCTGTCACTTTTGCTAGCTCAATAGGATCTCTAGACTAACCCCATAGACCAACACTAGTCTTTTCTGCGCACTTTGTCCTCACTCGTGCGCACCCGGTACCCACTCCCGGTCGGTCACCCATCCTAGAATTGCTCTAGGCCAAGCAAGCTTAACCTTAGAGTTCTTTTCGAATGAGCTTCCGAAAAAGAAGTTGCAACTTGTTGGTATGGGTTTCCTATCAATACTATTGAGCCATGCGCCAGGGTCTCACACCTATTGAGCCATGCGCCAGGGTATCACATACACCCACCCTTAGAAGATCGACGTCCTCGTCGATCAACCACAAGCCAGGAACGTCCCCTCTTGGCACACGTCTATGCGTCCAGTGCCGGCACATTGCCATGCCGTGTCCACTCTGGGCCACACGCGCCATGCTACACATGTCCGCCACTGACCCGCACACTCCCATTTAACCGCGAGGGTTAGCTCCGATACCACTTGTAACACCCCCGGTCACTCCGTACCGACGGCTTTCACTTCTGGCAGCTCAATAGGATCTCTAGACTAACCCCACAAACCAACACTAGACTTTTCTGTGCACTTTGTCCTCACTCATGCGCACCCGGTACCCACTTCCCGGTTGGTCACCCATCCTAGAATTGATCTAGGACAAGCACGCTTAATCTTAGAGTTCTTTTCGAATGAGTTTTTTGGAAAATAAGTTGCAACTTGTTGGTATGGGTTTCGTATCAATCCTATTGAACCATGCGCCAGGGTATCACATCCACCTTGGACTACGGGTCCATGTAGTAGCTAGATGGTTGTATCTCCTCCTTGTGCTTTCATGTATAGATCTTGTGAGCTTCATTCATGATCAAGATCTAATCTATTTGTAATCATGCATGTTGTGTTTGCGGGGATCCGATGGATATTGAGATTACTATGTCAGATTGATTAATGGTTTTGTCTTGATTGATTCTATCATGTCTGTGTTGTTTGTGATCTTGCATGCTCTCCGTTGTTAGTAGCTATCTTGGCCAAGTAGTTTCTAGTGACTCCAAGAGAGGGTATTTATGCTCGATAGAGGGTTCATGCCTCTGTTTACCAAGGCAAGTGACAGCAATCTCTTCGGTGGTAGATGTGATGTTGCCACTAGGGAGAAAACAACGGTCTCTTGTTCATGGAGCAAGTGGATTATTTACCTTACAAACTTTGCTTAAAGCAGTTGCCTGTTGCTTGCAACTTAATACTGGAGGGGGTTGGGATGATAACCTGAAGGTGGAATTCTAGTCATAGATGCAGTTGGATGGCGGTCTATGTATATTGTTGTATTGCCCAATCGAATATCATAGGATCTTTTTGTCTAGTATTGCATTGTTATGCCTTGATCAGTCTGTCAATTGCCCTGCTGTAATTTGTTTACCCTGCATGCCATGTTTGTTTATCTAAGGAGAGAACCTCTAGTGAACTATGGACCCTGGTCCACTATTTACCATTGATACATCTTCCATTGTTACTGTTTACTTGCTGGAAACCATCATCACCATCCACACCATACATTTAATCCTTTTTTTACAGCAAACCGGTTATCTTGACAACCTCACTTTTTGTTGGGGCAAAGTCTTGAGTTTGTGTTGTGCAGGTTTCCACATTGCTTGCAAAACCTTTGAGATGTTTCCTTCCTCCTACTAGTTTGATAACCTCGGTTTCTTACTGAGGGAAGACTTACTGTTGTGCTATTCACACCTTGCTCTTGGGGTTTCCAACGAAGCGTCCCACCTCAACACCAGGCGCCATCAGTAACATAGCTTACCTAGGTTCAGATCCTACGATGGTGGCGTAATCATACTCCTTCTATAAATCACTATAATGGCAAAATACGCCGAGTTATAGGGATCGTTTGTTTGTGCGCGATATGAGTTGATTGATTGGTTCCCTAAAGGATCCTCTAGGTCCAACTTATATAGTCGCCAGATCCTAGGGTTACAGGGAAAGTCCTAGTCAAATAGGTTACATAGTCCTATGCAGTATACAACTAGTCTAACGTGTCTTGCACTCCAAGCCTTCGGGTATGTCGGTGACTCCACCGCTGCCTTCCTTTATCCGTTATGGGCCTCCCTTCTGGATCCATCTCACTCGGCCGCCTAGCAAGCCATGGGCCTTGCTACCAACTATGGGCCACCTGGGTTTTTCGGATTAGCGACTTGCAATGGTGACACCCATTTAGCATATCCCCAACAACGTTGTTCACCATGACTATCTGGTGTTCCTGGAAGTAGTGGCGCAGTCGACATGCTATCGTGAACATGCCGTAGTCCATCTTTTGGTACCGTGGGTACCGTTGCTTTATTGGCGTAAGTACCTCGTTGAGGTAGTACACCGGGCATTGTACTCCGTGGAACTTTCCCTCTTCGGCTCGTTCGACTACGAGCATGGTGTTGACCACCTAGTTTTTAGCCAATATGTATAGCAACATATGTTCCTTCTCCTTGTGGGTTTCCAGGGCTGCCGAGGTCCATAGCAGACACTTTAGGTCTTCGAATGCCTCCGATGAGTCCAAAATTGAATCATATTTACCTTTTGTTATTGCATAAATAGAGTAGGGATCTTCGTATTACACGGCATTTGCACGCACCTTTTTGTCTTTATTTAAACAAGATCCCAAATCATTAAGTCTATTATGAACATATCAATTAGAGCTATCATATTATACTATAATATGATATTTTTAAGTGATATAAGGCCTAGTTCTTTTAGCGGCTTCTCCCAGAAGCTGCCCTACCCCCAGCTTCCTGGGAAGCCGGTTCAAAAAATTTGCGAGGCTTTCAAATTTGTTTAGACTTAACTATTTTGGAAGCCTCGTAGATTTTTTAGTCCGGCTTTTCCAGGAAGCTGGGGGGAGGGCGGCTTCTCAGAGAAGCCTCCAAAAGAACTGGTCCTAAGTCATTTTATGGATTTACCTTTGCTCCTAGGAAAATAACAAACAAGGAGAGGCAACCCGTGCATGTAATGACCTGCAGTACGAGTGGAGCCCGCCCGTACCATCCGCCCTTACCAGGCGCCATCGGGACCATCGTCAAATACTTTCTCCTGGCAAAGACAGCAGAAGGATCTAACATTCATAGCAATCAGAAACCACGAAAAACCACATCTGAAAGGGATCTAAAGGAGGAACTTGGCTAAGGAGAATATTTGCTGATCCACGGATCATTGGAGGATAACACATCATCCCCGTCATCATCAACCGCTGCATCTACATCACCACTGTTACCCCCATCCTTCATCCACTAGATCTTATTCTAATTCTAGATCCAACTGTGGTTTGCACTAGATCTATTTCCGTACTTTCATCCATCCATCTGATTATGATGATGTTGTTGATTGCTTCCATGTGTGAGTAGTTCCTTTGTTCTTGGGGAGATGGAGAAACCTGTAAGACCCCACCTTTGTAAAGGTAAAGGTCCCTGTGATTGCAATGCTAGTCCCTGGTTCAATGCTAGCATCCACAGTTTAAGATGAAGTACACAGAAACAAAGGTCATTATTACATCGTCATTCTAGAGATAATATAGTCTTTTACAACTCCATAGCCATAGGCTAGTAAAAGAGTTCAACTTAATAAAATAAAGTAAAGTCTTCATCTTCATGTTCCACAGGCAAGCATGTTGAGTGTATACTCACAACCCTAATCCTCATCAGAGTAACCTACAACATCACAAGTTACAGCCACAGTGGGTCAATACATTGGAATAGTATTGGCAAGTGATACCTTAGTATAATAATAGTTTCTAGCTTCTACATGAATTTTGGCTAAGTGTAGCTTAGGCTTGCTTTGCTCAAAATAGGTTTTACCTATCAGTTGAAAAAACTAAGTTTTGTTTGACAAAAACTCCAAAGGAACCACCAATAGACATTGGTGAACCTTTACCCTTGTTCAACCAAAAGTTTTAACTTAGAAATTGGGATGAGGATATTCTTGATAGCTTCCATGTCTTGATGCTCAAATTCTCCGTTGCCGGGGACACGGCTAAGTACTTAGATTCATCCTTCCCGAGAGGTGGTGCACTTTCCCCACAAGACTCGACATGCATCGAGACAAGACCTTTCAGAAGCCTTCCCTTAGACCAAAATGGACGCGCTCCAATCCTATCACCCCCTACCACCAACTGTCCAACTGGCTAAGTTATTGCAACCTATATGATCCAGGCAGAGCCCATATTGCCATGTGGCTGCACTAGAAGCTTCTTAACATTTGGCATCTCAAATCCCTTTGTTCCCGGGTGGCTTTCCACAAGTGTGATACACAAGGTAGACCATAGATATGGGCCTTGTGTAACCACTCAACATAACCCAAACATACCATTTCACCTAGGTGATTCATTCACTTAGTTGTTTTTAAGCAAAAACACAAGTCAAAGTCTTAGCAATAATTTTCATAGCATGTATATAATCCACCCTTGTTTGCTACTAGCTAGGCTAAGCATGGCAATATAGTAAGTATCTTAACTTAGAGAAAATTCTAACAAGTCTACAACTACTAGGATTTCCCAAGCATAGAATTTAGATACTTCGCAAAAACATCAAGCAAGCCCTATACAAAATATCACTAATGCATAGTCAAAATATTGGGACAAAAATATGAAGCACCACTTTCCTTTGTAGTTGGGGGAGTAGCAACAATCCTCACAATCAAAATCACCACTAGCACCAAAATCTACACATAAAATGATAGCACCAAATTCATATTTCAAATAATCAAGCAAAAATATATGAATGCATGCAAATGCCATGTGATGAATCACTAAACTATAAAAGAAAATTGAACAGTACTGAATCACTAAACTAAACAATTACACACTAAATAAACCTAACTTGGCTTTTAAAACATTTTCCAAATAATTTTTATACACAAAATAGGCTACAAATGTGTCTGTATAAAATTCTATTTTAACAGAAGCAAATCACAAAACTAAGCCTACAGATGTGTAGGATTTATTTTTGTGATTCCAACGGTATATTATTTGTATTTTTTGGATAAACAGAACAAAATTTATTGAATTTGCAAGTTTATTCATCTAATTAAATCAAATTTGGATTTTAAAAGAAAATCTCTGACACACGGCGCTTCCTGATTGGTCAGTACCGCTTCGGGGAGGATTACACTTCCGCACTGTTGGATCTAATTTAGATCCAACGCACCAGATCAAAACTTACCCTTTCACATCTGATCTAACCTATACTGCTAGATCTAAGATCTATGGTCCAAATCATGCGTGCCCCTTCGCTAGAAAACCTAATCGCAACCGCTGGATCCAGATCCAGCGGATCACGTTGCTTTGACCATTCGCTGGCGACGCAAATGGCCACCGCGGCGGCTGCGCGTCTGCCGGTGATGTTCTGGCGAGACCAGAGGGAAAAGGTGAGGGTTCTGGCGCTTACCGAGGTCGTGGAGTAACGGCGCAACTCAAGTGCAGGTGGACAGGGTCAGGGCGCACGAACACGACGTGGGTTCCTTGTTGGAGTTGCGGGTGGCTTTAGGTGCGCTCTGTCGTCAATGTTGGTGGTGCTACAAGGCACGGGAAAGGAAAAGCAGGGCGGCGTTAGACGCGCACTGAAGCTCCGAGTGTGCGAGCATGAACCTGAGAGGAAGGGGAGGGATAGGTTTACCATATGTGCTCGTCAAAGTAAAGCACTTCATCGGGTACGCGCTGTCGTTGATGATGCCGAAGCTATAGGTCACCAGAAGGGAAACCGTGAGCTAGGTTAGATGCGCACTGGTAAGGCAAACACGACAGCAAGACCAGGAGGCAAGGGGTGGGGAGTTCTCGCCGGAATTGGCCGCCGGAGAGACTCGGTACCGCGGAGGAGTGAGCTCGAATGTGGGAAGCCTGGTGGATCTCTATGGGTGTGTCTTGAGGGGAAATGAGCGGAACGAGGGGGGATTAAGTAGCCGGGGCGAGAGAAGGAATTACGACGGCAGTAACTCGCAATCAAGCGCGGAATCAATCGGGAAGAAACGGCCGCGGCGGAGCTGGTCGCGGGCGTGATTTGGGGATGATGATGACCTGGTGTGTGGGGCCAAGGCGTCAGTGAGGGGGATGGGGGTGTGAGAGTGGGTGAGAAATAGAGAGGGGAGGGGGTTTTCTCGGGTGGGCTTGCTGGGCTGGCTACTGGACCGCGGGTGGGTTGGGCTAGATAGGTTAGCTGTGTTTATTTTTTTCTTCTTTTCTCTTTTTATATTTCTGTTTTGATTTTCTGAAACCATTTTCAAATGCTATTCAAATGCGTTTTAATTCAAACCTCCTCTAGATATTTGTAAAGTGACCCAAGCACATATTTGTGTATAAAACATTGTTGTTTGCTCACAAATACTTTGGCCCATTGAAAATTGAAATTAAACCATGCCTTATTTAAATATTTATAATAGGCATATAAATGGTTTTAAATTTAGATTCTTGTTTTGAAACTTTGAGATAGATTTGAAATCAACATTCAAACCTTTTCTGGTTGAAACAAAGTATTCTGATGATTTGAAAATGGAAATAAAGCCATTGCCTTTCTTACATAAAATAATAGGCAAACAATTGGCTTCTGCTTTGCAATCTTATTTGAAAATAATTTAAAATGCATGAGGATGCATGAATGATGTGCAAACTTTATAAATCATGATTTTTGGGATGTTACAAATCTAAACCCCTTAAGGTGAATCTCTCCCTCGAGATTCGGATTGGCTAGCAAATAGGTGAGGGTGGTCTTTCCGAAGATCATCTTCTCTTTCCCATGTTGCTTCTTCTTCGGAATGGTGGTTCCACTGAACTTTGCAGAATTTGATAGTCTTAGTCCGAGTAACTCTTTCCGCAGTCTCAAGAATCTTGATAGGTTTCTCCTCATAAGTGAGATCACTTTCCAACTGGACCTATTCCAAAGGTATAATATCCTTCAAAGAAGTCTCTTCTATCTCCGGATGGCATTTGTTCAACTGACTCACGTGAAACACATTATGAACTTGTTGGGGGGGGGTGACCCCGGATAGGGTCAAGATAGGGGAAAGACGAAAGGAGTCTCCCTCATCTTAAGCTGAATTACTGGTTGTGTCAGCCGAATCATGTAAGATTCGGACGAGATAAGCAGGGCCATGACAAATGTAGAATGAGTAACACCTTATACGGCCAACATGTGGGTTAAGTCGGCCGAATGAGTCTGACTAACTTGAATGCAGGTGATGGCCGAGCCGAGTTATGCGATATAAGGCCGAATAACATGAAGCTTGCAGGAGAAGGAGGCACCTATAGTCAAACCCTAGTCACTGGCTAAGAGGAATCTAGACAGAGCCAAGCATAAAGGACAAGGAGCAGAGCAGTAGAAGGGCAGACAAAAGTCACGGAGGTGACAGTGAGGAAGCCCGAGGAGCACATGTGAAGGTTTCTGGAACATTCCCGCAGATAGAAGGGGGACACGGAAAGGAGGCCGCCGAGTTACCATATTGGGACAAGCATATTCCAAGGATATGCTTGCCACGTCAGCCCTATAAGGAACCAAGGAACCTCTTTATAAGGGGGGACGCGGGATCCAGAGAAGGGATCGATTCATTCTACGCCGTAAGGCTCGTGTTGTTGTTTACTTCTTCTCCATGAAACAACTCTAGGAGAACTTGTAGTTCTTGAGAAGAAGAATAGAGATCTATTTACAGGACACTTGAGTGTAGAAATCACTACATCTTCCCTCCCCGGATCCTTCTAGCATCCATTGGCCCCATACTTTAGCCTACCCATGGCATCTGCCGTGCCACCACCGCGACAGTTGGCGCCCACCGTGGGGCCAGCAGCGGTGCTAGCTGGAGTCAAGATCCGGACAGGAAAATTCATCCACACCGGCGAGCGGGTTGTCTCTGGCTTAGTCCAGAGATTTGATCTCTGGGACTATGTCAGCGATAACGCAGGTAGATTCAGGAGGAAAGCGCCTCCGTGCAATGGCGTCTTCATCAACCTGGGCGCGCACAAGGTCTACGTCGGCGTTGACACGTCCTGCGTCTATCCTCACCGAGTCGTTGAAGCAGGAGAACCTCCCCTCCGTGCTGCTAATGGTCCGCGTGGCACACGCCCCGTTGGTGGCGCACATGTGATGGTGACGGCCGCGGCACCAACTGCAGGAGCGGGCGCCGGACCAAGCAGATACCTAGTGATAGGAGCACAGATGGCCACAAAGAAGACAACTCCACAGCCCACCGAGGTAGATCCACCAGTAACCAAGTCGGCCCAGGTCTAGGAGACGACCCCGAAGGCGGCAAGGGTAAGATGGCCACCTCTGGAGAGACCAGACAATATTCTTCAGGCAACCGTAGATAATATAACCATGCCTGTGGAGCCGATATTGGACCCGGCTAACGCATAGGCGGAGTTAGAAGAAACTAGAAAAAAATTACTAGTAGAGGCAAAAAAAGGTGTCGGCCTTGCGGGAATCCTTAAAGAGGACCCTGCGAGAGTATGCTAGGGCAAACAAACTAGATGTGGCCCCTGAGCGGGTAGATGAATTGAGATTAAGAGGATAGAACCTCATGAATGGTATAAACAAAGAGCATCAGGCTCGTGCAGATGATTCAGTCGATCTAGGCTTGCTGAGGTATAGTACCCCGACAAAGAACCTTAGGGCGGCGAATGCCACAACTTTGGAGCTGGAAGGATTAAGCGGGGAAGCCCGGCAAAAGCAGCAAGAAAGATTAAATGAGCTGGTGCGCATCGCAAACCAGCAGAATGAGGAAATGCTTAGGGCTGACCCGGCAAGGCCAGGAGCTTCGCGTATGGTTCATTCGGCAGGAGCAGCCCCCGCACTATATGCGGCAGCAGCATCCTCACCCGGAAACAATGCGCGAAAAGATAGAGCGGTGACCTCGGGAAAAAGAAATAAGCAGATTGTTCCATATGATCCGGAAGTATCCGGGAAAGTCAATGAGAACAGAGGCAATGGCAGCCGAGGTAACAGTGGAGACAGAAACCCCGACCGTGCTAACAAAGGGCACGGGGACCTCGGAAGGGGAAATCATGAGAACAATAACAAGGAGGAGGGGAGGAGAAACCCTCCACCAGATCGTCAGTCGAGGTATGAGCCTCGGCAAGAGCGAGAAGCGAGACCAGCTCACCATAATCAGGCAAATGATAGGTACAATGATGGTTACTCGGATATGGAGCATGCAGAACATGGTGGGAATAACCACTATGGAATACAAGAGAGCGTCACTTATAGAAACTTGCCGTCAACCGACGAAAGACTGAAACTGGACAGATTATATCGGTCTGAGCTATTGGAGGAACAGGGTCCGCCTGGTCCGGCGTGCTTCGGACCTCGGATCATGGGTGAACCACCAGTGTCGAACTTTCAATTGGCAAGGGGAACGAAAACATACAATGGGAGCACAAAACCACAAGATTGGTTACTTGACTATGCCACGGCACTGAAAATAGCTGGCAGAAACTTACGATGGGCGGTGAGATACATCCCACAGATGCTGGAAGGACCAGCCAGGGTATGGCTAAACAATCTGCCAACAGGTAGTATCAACTGTTGGTTAGATTTTGAAGAAATTTTTATCAGGAATTTCACTAGTACGTATAAGAGACCAAACAGGCCTCAACAGATCGCAATGTGCAAGCAGAAGTCGAATGAAACAGATAGGGAATTCTTGACTCGGTGGTGTAACCTAAGAACCTCATGTGAAGGGGTCATAGAATCTCAAGCTATAGCTTGGTTTGCTCAGGGCTGCCGATATGGAAGTGTGTTATTGCAAAGGTTGCAAAGAGATATGACAACCACGTTGGCCGAAACCATAAGGTAGCAGATTCTTATGCTCTAGGGGATCCGACACAACCAGAATTAATGTCGGGAGAGCATCGGGAGCACCAAGATCAGTATGCCAGAGATGCAGCCGGATCATCGCGGCACAATGAATACCGAGGTAGAAGAAGGGAAGAGAGGCCGGATTACAGATATGCATCCAATTAGGTGGTAGCGGTTGTGCAGGATCAGCCGAGTCATGGGAACAATCAGCGACAGAAAAATGGTCATCAGCAGTGGACGCCGAGGAATGAAGGGAAAAGACAGTGGACACCAGATGAGAAGAAGCAGTGGCAGGAAAGGCCAAAGTACACGTTTGAATTCATGCTGGATCAACCGTGTAAGTTTCACACTCCAAATCCGGCCAAGCCGGCTAATCATACAACTCGTCAATGTGCTTGGATGAAAAATACAATGGGAATCCCGGCAGACATGCAAGCGCCTCCTCATCAAGCGCATCAGCATCAACAGCCATAGCTAACCAGAGCAAATGCGCATCAGTTAATGTTACCACCGCCTCCTCTGAGGTATGATAACTCGGACCGGAGGGATGCAGTACATCAAGTGGTAAATCAAAATCAAGATGGAAGGGCAAACCCCGAGAACAATGGGTGTAATGATTACAGGGAGCATCATCAATCATATTGTGTGTTCACGACAGAACAGCAAGATAGACAGAGTGTACAGCACCGACATATGGAAGTGAATGCATTTATGCCGTCAGTACCAAGATATGTGCCCTCGTCTGATCAAGAAATAACCTGGAGCATAAAGGATCACCCGAAGATAATGCCGAACCCAGGGTCGTCTGCACTGGTACTAGATCCTACATTTGTCGGGCCCAGCATTAATGTGAAATTCTCAAAAGTACTCATTGATAATGGGATTAGTATCAACATTATGTACAAAGACACGATGCACAAACTCGGAATAACACAGAATATGTTGCAATCCACGAGAACCACGTTCCATGGAATAGTGCCAAGTCCGAGTAGATGTATTATTCGGCACAAGGGAGAATTGCAGAGCGGAGAATTTGGAGTTTGAAGTGGTGGACCTAGAAAGTTTCTATCATGCTTTACTCAGACGGCCAGCACTGGCTAAATTCATGAGAAGCTGCCACATTACCTATTTCAAAATGAAGTTACCCAGGCCACAGGGGGTAATAACACTAGTCGGAGATTACAGAAAATCAATGGAATGTGCTTCAGCCGGGTCAAACCTGGCCGAGTCATTAGTAATTGCAAGGGAAAAAAGAAGGATTCAGGAGGTAGCAGCTCTGGCTCAGTCGGCACAGCTGAATATGCCGTCATTAGCCAACCCGCATAGGAGTGTTTCTTTCCAGCCGACTAAAGAGACAAAAACGATCCAGATAGATGACCAGTTCCTACAGCACCATCACGATTGGTGCCGGCCTAGATGACGAATAGGAAAACGAGCTCACCAACTTCCTCCGTGAGAATCAGGATATCTTTGCATGGTCAACTCAGGACCTACAAGGTGTGCCGAGGGAGTTGGCTGAGCACTCTTTGCATGTAAGGCCAGGAGCAAGGCCGGTGAAGCAACCGATCCGCCGCTTCACCGAAGATAGGAGAAAAATAATAGGGTATGAGATAGCTCGGCTCCTTGCGGCCGGGTTCATCATGGAAGTGCTTCATTCGGATTGGCTATCAAATCCGGTGTTAGTAGAAAAGAAAAAGGATGACCCGAATGTAGCCGTCGTATGGCGAATGTGTATCGATTACACGAACCTCAACAAGGAATGTCCCAAAGATCCTTTTCCTTTACCTAGGATAGACCAAGTCATTGATTCGACCGTTGGCTATGATCTGTTGTCATCTGTAGACGCGTATTCTAGTTTCCACCAGATACCGTTAAATCCGGTCGATCAAATAAAGAATGCGTTTATTACCCCGTACGGGGTTTATTGTATCGCACCATGCCATTCAGCCTACGTAATGCAGGAGCAACATACCAAAGATGCATGCAAAAGTGTCTACATGACCAGATAGGAAAAAATGTACAAGTATATGTAGACGATGTGGTTATAAAAACCAAAGAGAGCAAAACTCTCCTTGATGATATTCGGTAGACATTCGCAATCTTGAGAAGATTCGGAATGAAGCTTAACCCGGAAAAATGTACCTTCGGTGTGCCAGCTAGAAAATTACTCGGTTTTCTCGTGTCTAGCCGAGGTATAGAGGCAAATCCAACTAAAATCCGAGCAGTTGAAAAAATGGAACTGCCGAGGTGTCTGAACGATGTACAAATATTCACGGGATGCCTGGCCTCTCTGAGTCGATTCGTATGTCGGCTGGGGGAAAAGGCATTACCTCTATATCAACTGATGAAAAAATCTGATAAATTCATCTGGACACCACAGGTTGATAATGCATTTCATGAGTTGAAAAAGATGTTGGTCACAGCACCGATCTTGGCTTCTCCATTGTCAAAAGAACCTATGTTACTTTATGTAGCCGCCACTAACAGAGTGGTAAGTGCGGTGGTTGTCGTGGAGCGGAATGAAGGGGACAAGTCAATACAAAGGACGGTATATTACCTAAGTGAGGTATTATCGGCCTCGAAGCAGAAATACCCGCACTACCAGAAGATGGCTTATGGAGTATACATGTCGGCGAAAAAACTCAAACACTACTTCGAAGAGCATCCGATAAAAGTGATTTGTGAAGCGCCCATAGCCGAGATATTGAGCAACAAAGATGCAAGTGGCCGAATAGCAAAATGGGCAATCGATTTATCACCTTATGCTCTGCAATTTGATAGGCGAGATGCAATCAAATATCAGGCAGTGGCCGACTTCTTTGCGGATTGGGCCGAGGTACAATATGAGCACCCATTGCCAGATCCGAACTATTGGACAATGCATTTTGACGGATCCAAGCTGAGAAATGGGTTAGGGGCAGGAATAGTATTAACTTCGCCGGAAAAAAATCAGCTGAAATATGTGCTGCAGATACATTTCGCTGCATCAAACAATGTGGCCGAGTATGAAGCGCTCGTCCATGGGTTAAAAATGGCAAAATAGATTGGTATATGTCGGATCCTGTGATACGGGGATTTAGACCTGGTAGTACAGCAAGTATCAGGCAATTGGGACGAACTAGATGCGAATATGGCCCTATATAGGTTTCATGTGCAAAAAATCAGTGGTTATTTTGATGGGTGCGAGTTTCACCACATACCTCGGTCGGAAAATGACGCTGCAGATACACTGTCAAAACTCAGATCAACTAGGCAATCAATTCCCCCAGGCATTGCCATGGAACACCTGAGAAAACCATCAATTACACCTTCGCCAGAATCCGAGTCAATTCGTATATCGGCAGACCTGATAGAAGGAAATGTGCCAATGGTAATTGTCAAAGAATATGACCCGAACTCTATAAGAGTGAACCCGGCCGACACACGAGTAAACACGGAAAAGCCCAAAGCTGTTATGTCAGTGGAAAATATGGAAATCGACAATGTAACTATCCTAGAGAAAATCACGTCGATATGGGCGCAACCCATATTGTCATTCCTTAAAGAGGAAATCTTGCCGAGTGATGAGGTCCTTGCTAGACAGATAGTGAGAAGAGCAAAAGCCTACACAATCATAAACAATGAGCTGTATAAGAGAAGTGTCACGAGCTTACTGCAACGATGTGTTGACTCGGCAGAAGGGCGGGAAATACTCCTGGATATACATCACGGAGGATGTGGGCATCACGCCTCATCCAGAGCCCTAGTGGCCAAAGCATTTAGGCATGTATTTTATTGGCCGACTGCGTTGAAGGAGGCAAAAGAACTAGTAGAAAAATGTAATGGTTGCCAGAGGTACGCCAGCAAGATATATCTGCCATCGTCTGAGTTAAAAACAATACCAATCACTTGGCCATTTTCTGTGTGGTGCTTGGATATGGTAGGTCCGTTCAAGCTGGCTCGAGGCGGAATGACTCACGTTCTAGTCATGGTGAACAAATTCACAAAGTGGATCGAAGTGAAACCAATAAGAAAATGTGATGGACCCACAACGGTAAAATTCCTCAAAGATATTATCTTGAGATATGGATACCCACACAGTGTTATCAAGGATAATGGCACAAACTTCGCTGAAGGAGCCTTTGACAGGTTCTGCCAAGAGAAACACATAAGACTAGATGTTGCCTCGGTGGCTCACCCGGCATCAAATGTGCAAGTAGAAAGATCAAATGGACTGGTATTGTCAGGAATAAAACCCCGGCTTATCGAACCACTGCAAAGGTCGGCAGGATGCTGGATTGAGGAGCTTCCAGCAGTACTGTGGAGCCTCAGGACCATCCCAAACAGGTCGACAGGATATACCCCATTCTTTCTAGTATACGGGGTAGAAGCTGTGCTTCTAGCAGACATAATGCATGACTCACCAAGAGTAATGCAGTACACAACTGCCCAGGTAAGCGAAGTATCGCGGCAAGATGATGTGGATCTGCTAGAAGAAGCAAGGGAATTGGCATTATCAAGATCAGCTATTTATCAGCAAGATCTCAGACGATATCATAGCAAAAAAGTCAATACGAGAGTTTTTAAAGAAGGATACTTGGTTCTTCGGCTAGTGCAACGCACAGCCGGCATGCACAAACTCTCACCCACATGGGAAGGACCATTCATCGTGAGTAAAGCATTGCACAATGATGCATATTACCTGATCGATGCTCAGTCACCAGAAAAGAACAAGGCAAACAAAGCCGGAGACGAATCAAAAAGGCCATGGAACATAGCCTTACTTCGCCCGTTCTACACTTAGAAGCCATATATTGCACGTCGCGATGTGACGCACCAAGTCGGAGTATCAAGCATGTATTAAACCTCGGCACCTCGAGCAGCAACTCGGGGACTGCACCATGTTATTTCTTATTTTAAGATTATGTATTAAACCTCGGCACCTCGAGCAGTGACTCGGGGACTGCACCATGTTATTTCTTATTTCGGATTATGTATTAAACCTCGGCACCTCGAGAAGTGACTCGGGGACTGCCCCATGTTTGTTTCTCGTTTTGAATTATGTATTAAACCTCGGCACCTCAAGCAGTGACTCGGGGACTGCCTCGTGGTGTTCTTTGAATGGAATTATGAACTATACTTCGGCGACCCAATTAATAACTTGGGGACTGCTTCATGTCGTTCGATGTTTTTTGAACAGATGTGAACCTTCAGTAACCCAAGTGATAATTCGGGACTGACTTACATTGCCCGCTAATTTTTTTTCATACACATAAGAGCTCGATAACTCCAGCAGAAACTCGGGGACTACCCTAATTTGCTGATCATAATTCGTAAGATGCAATGTAAGCTTGTTTCGATCGTCAAGAGAATAACAAGGAGGAAACAAATAA
Organism: Avena insularis; assembly: GCA_023614405.1. NCBI lineage: Eukaryota > Viridiplantae > Streptophyta > Magnoliopsida > Poales > Poaceae > Avena > Avena insularis. Next base: position 96,790,367 of record CM042691.1, read on the forward strand.
CGATTTCTAAGGATAACAACCTCAGCAAGTCGAAGTATAATAAGGGATGCACCCTATTTATATCACTTTACTAGTGGAAACCTCGGGGAGGATAATAAGGCAGTGAGATTAGAGCATTGTACTTCAAGTAGAAATTGAGAAAACAACAACTATACAACCGAGTTTACAGAAGGAAAAAGATAGATGCCGAACGAAGGTCAGTCATATGGGAAAATATGATCCAGCTTTACAAAATTAAAATTTGGCAAAGCAAAGATGTGAAGCAGATAGATTCACTTAGATGAAATGACAATAGTTACCATCACCAGTGCCTCAGCGGCATAAGTCAAAAAGGTTCACACTACACCAAAAGATAGACAATTGTTTCACAGACATCATACGCCCGGCATACCGGGGACTTAAAACAACTTAGAGTTTTTGAGCCTAGACACCGAAAGAGGCCAAATCACCCTTAAGGGGCAGTAGCATTGTCAGGAGCATCGGGCATGGGTATCTCGGACGCAGGCAGAGTGACCTCGGTCTCCTTCAGAAGGGTATCTCCAAGAACTGGGCGCTCCGAGGTTGCTGCCACCTCAGTAGAAGTTACCTCGGCTTCAACAGAAGCCATAGTAACCTCGGGGGCAAGCCCCGGCAGCTGAGAGACGTCAACCTAGGCTCGAGAGGTTTCAATTCCTTTAGAGGACGATCGCGCGTTGTCATCCTCATCCGAGCCGTCGTTTGAATCGTGGGAATTATCCGAATCATCCTCCGGTTCATCCTGATCGGCCGAGTCACCACTTGATGCACCTTCAGCTTCGACATCATCAGCCAGGTTGGGAAGAAAACTCAGCCCTTCGATCCAATTATGCACGTCAGCATACTCGATAAGCTGGAAGGCACGAGCTTGACGGCGAGCAATGAACTCCGGATTCTCAACCCAAGGAGATCCAGTGCGAAGATGCATCAGAGTATAGAGAGGGATATCCTCATACCAAGACAAAATGGCCGTAAGGGCCATATCAGCACCAGCCCTCCCAGCAAACTCCCTCCAGAGGTTAAGTTGGGTTTGAGATGCCATCAACCTCGCCACAAGAACTTCAACTTCATCGATATCCGGCGAATTCGGCCAGAGAACATGGTATGCTCGGATAGCTTCTTGCACCAGATCTCTTCCCATAATCTTCATTGGTCCAATGGCAGCACCGACGGCAATCCGGAAGTCTTCCATCGAATATTCTTGACTCGGAGCAACGGGAACACCTCGGCGCTCACGAGAAGCAATCACAGCCTTGGAGCTCACCGATTTCTCTTTTGGAAAATGATCTACACGAAAGGAAGTCATATCAGTTAAAAATAAGAAAGGGAAGAAAATAACTTGGCTACAGACGGAAACTTACGATGGATGTAACTCAACATTTTCTAGAGATCCAGGGACCAATCGACCCTACTCTTCTCGAAACGAGTGATTTCCTCGCTTATCGCTCGATTTTTTAATTCGGCAGCGTCAAGAAGCTCTTTGCCCTTCTGAAGTTGCAGGCTCAGTCGGCTCTTTTCCTCCGAAAACTCCTGATCAACTTTTTCCAACTCAGACTTCTGGGAAAGCTTGAGAGATTCAACCTCGGCACATAACCGTGTTATCTCATCATCCTTTTCTTTGAGTTGGGCTGAATGAGCGACAACTTGTTCTAAAAAATGCAGCATCATATCATGCATAGGTATGTACTCTTGATGCGATGTTGCAAGTGTTTGTAACTCGGCTATACCAAATCCAGAAGGTTGTAAGAAACCCAATATTTACCTCGAACAAAAGTCGACAAATTAGTAAACAAAAAGAGTAACTAACCTTCAAGAGTGCCAACTTTCTTGGTAAGGCGAGTATTCAAGTTATTGATACTAGCTGCGTAGCAAAAAATCTAATTAGCACGAACAACTAAAATTATTACGAAGTTAAGGAACGTTACACGGACTAGTTAACTTACTAGTTTTCTTCACAATAGGGACAATCTTCTCATATTTATCTTGAAGTTTTTTGTGCACAAAAAGCAACCTTTGAAATTCAGATGTCCGGCGATCATGGGCAACCTGAAAAATGGAAGCAAGTTACACAAAGAATAGAAAGATCCGAATCAAGTAAAACTTGACTCGTATCTAGATGACTGGATATTCAAAGTTAAAGCAGATCTGAATCAAGTAAAACTTGACTCGGATCTAGGTGGCTGGATATTCAAAGTTAAAGCAGATCCGAATCAAGTAAAACTTGACTCCGATCTAGGTGGCTTGATATTAAAAGTTAAAGCATATCCGAATCAAGTAAAACTTGACTCGGATCTAGGTGGCTAGATATTCAAAGTTAAAGCAGATCCGAATCAAGTAAAAATTGACTCGAATCTAGGTGGCTGGATATTCAAAGTTAAAGCAGATCCAAATCAAGTAAAACTTGACTCGGATCTAGGTGGCTGCATATTCAAAGTTAAAGCAGATCCAAATCAAGTAAAATTTGACTCGGATCTAGGTGGCTGGATATTCAAAACTAAAGCAAATATGAATCAAGTAAAACTTGACTCGGATATGAATGGACCACGGCTAATACGAGTCACGAAGGGAATTGACTTGGAAAGAAATGCATCTGAAGCCTGACAAAGCTTCCAAACGAACAACAAGTTATCCGGTTGCAAGCTTCGGGGACTAGTATATATATAATACCATATGAATAATAAACAAAGTATCAACGAAAGTGCTTACCTCATTCATCTTATCACTTTCAAGGACAATCTTAGCAGCCATGTGCAAGCGACTGCTGATGTCGGAAAGCTAAAATGGTTGGCTACTCAAATTGCCTTCAAGTTGATCGGTTGCGTTCCAGTTATTGGTATACTCCACCAAGGAGCCGAGGCTTTTCCCGCTCTCAGTATGGGTCAACACCTTACCTCGGGCATGTTGTGTAACTACCGCCGTTGCCGGACTCCTGTGAACAGTATGTTGAGTGTCGGAAGCAGGGGCGACGCCAGGCTTAGCAAAGGAAGCTCCCTTGCGAAGTACATCAGCTATGCTGGGCTGAGAAGAGCTAGTTGGCCCCTTCTGAGATGCCGAGGGTTTAGTAACAACAACCTTCTTACTCTTAGTAGAGACTTCGGCAGGGGCAACAACTTCAGCACTAGGAATCACGCCCTTGGGGGCAGCAGGAATTGTAGTTTCCAAGGGGGCCGAGGTGGTGATATCCTTGGTTGGAGTTGGAGTAGCGGCTGGGACTGTGGTGATCAAAGGATCATTGGGGGAAACCTCGGTGGTCTTGAGAGAGGCAACAGGCTCAACCAGGTGATCCGTTGTGGGGGGTATGTCGGCAAGAACGATGGGCGCAATAGGCACATCTTGTTGAGGAGATATGTTGGTTGGTGTAGGAGGAGAATCAACACGAGAGGGACTAGGAACCCGAGTATCTTCCGCAGGAGGAGGAGAAGGCTGCCGAGTAGTATGGCTTGTCATACTCGGACCGCTTGGCTTTACGGAGAGAGGAGCTCTGCGAAAGACTAAAAAGTCGAGTCAAGAGACAGAAAGAGAGAAACAAGAAATACAAATGAGAATAAACTCACCCAGTAACACCAGGCATGGTCTTACACCTCGGGATATGATGCAAAGACTTCTTGACACGCTTCTTGGGGGCAGCACCGGAGGGATCTGTCGAAGCGGTGCGCTTCTTTGAAGCAGCAGGAGCTTGAGAAGCAAGAGGTTCGGTGTCGTGCACCTGACCAGCTGGATTAGCTGGGAAAGAAGGAGCCGAAAATGCGTAAGAGATAGGCACCGCGGTAACTACCTCAAGAATTTGGACGTCGTCCGAGTCACCTTCATCCGCGTGGGCCGAGGTGTTGCCACGGGAATGAACAGGAGCAACATCCGACTTAGGGACAAACTCCTCCGAGTCAGGTTCTCCGTTGTCCGGGGTATTGTCACATCCCAAGATTTTCCAAATCTTGTAATGTGAAAATAAATGAATAAAATAAAATTTTGTTTGATTTTCAGGGCCAGAAGAAACTTTTTGAATTCAATTGGAACTTCAAACCAATTTGGATCAAATAAAATCCTAAAGGGATTTAAAAAGATAAACATTTAATAAAGGAAAATAAAATATTTTAGTTTTTCTATTTTGGATCTTTTAATAAAAGATCTTGTTTTCAAATGAAAAGGTGGATTTATAAATAAAGATTATTTTATAAAGCCAAATTAAAACCTTGGCCAAGCTTTTGAATTAAAACATTTTGTTTTGAATAAAAATAGCAAAGGTTTATTTAAATAAATAATAGGGATTTAATATCCAAATGATATTAAAGTAAAGGCTTTTTCCATTTTAAATAAAACACTAAAACTTATTTAATTATTTAAAATAAGTTTTCTAGGTATTTTATATTCTCAAATAAAACCTACTGAAGTGTTTTGGTTTTATTTTAGATTTCAAAATAAATATTTAAATAAAACAAATCCTATTTGATTTAATAACTAAGACCCATTTTATTTAATTGTTAATGGACCATAAAATAAAAATGTTATTTTGTTTTAAACAAGTTTTCCAAATATCTTATATTTCCAAATAAAACCTACTGATTTGGTTTTGAAAATATTTGGATTTCAAATGGAGATTTCATTAAATAAATCAAACCCTATTTGAATAAATAACTATGGTCTATTTTTTTTAATTAATGAATGGAACCTAAAAAGAATAAAAATATTATCTTAATTTGGGATTTGGTTTATGTTGATAAACAGAACCAAATCCAAGTGAAAAGTTTAGTGATTGTTTGAAATTGTTTGAATGTTTGAATAGTTGATTGAAATTCAAAACAGAAATTGATCTGGAAAAAGAGAAAATCTTTCTGAATAAAAAAAAATTGCACAGGGTCGACCCAGCCCAGCCGGCCCAACTAACCCAGCAACAGCCCACCTCCTCCCCCGAAGCATTCTTTTCTCACTCAGAAACTTACCCGCACAGAGAGTGACAACTGGACCCCACACTCACGCACTCTCTCTCACAGACAGCTAGGACCCACCTAGCCACCACGTCGTCATCAAGCTCGCGCGCCCGTTGCCAGAGATTGATTCTCGGCTTAAATTCGCTCTAATGCGATCTTAATCACCAAAACCATCAAGACCCTCTTAATCCCCTCTGACTCCTTCTCATTTCCCCTCAACAACCACCGCTAATGAGCCACTGAGCACCTCGAATTCAAGCTCAACGTCTCGCCGACTCCGACGAGGTTCTCGACCGATTCCGGCGAGCACGAATCGCCCCACTGCCCCTCGACCACCCGAGCATGATCCCCATCTCCCTACGCATCTCCCAGAACCAACCACTCGTCCGCGCGTGCTCTAGAACGCCGACAACAAACACGACAGAGCGCCGCCGTCTTCTGCCGTTCTCCGACGACGTCTTCCCGGTAAAATCCGACCACCCCTCTCTTCCCCGTGGATACGATGATGACCGCCATGCTCTCGCAGACCTAATGGTGCTATTCTTTTGTCCTAGGGTGCCCCTTATCCTCACCCTCGACGACCTCCAGTACCGCCGAGACCCAGCTCATCTCCGGCGAGCAATCGCATCTGCCCCCGAGTGCCCCTCGACGGACAAGCCACACGTTGAGAATCAGCACGACGCCACGAACGCGGTGAGCTTACTCCCTCCCATTTTCGCTTCCTGCCTCGCCAGCACCGCCGCCATCTGGCCGCTCCGCCGCTCGCCGTTGACATTGCGCCGCCAGTTCCTAGCTAGTTGATAGGAACCGTTCGATTTAGATCGAAGGGACGAGATAGGTTCACTTAACAGCGAAAGGGTACGCGCCCTGCGCCGTGCGATCAACCTAGATCCTGCGGTCCATGTTGCCGATCCGGCCGAACCGGTATCATCCAACCAGAACGCGCCGCGTGGCCAGCTCTAGTTTAAAACAGGAATTTGAAAACAAATTTGTTTGTGATTTTCAAACCTTTGTAACTTTTGATCCACACGTCCAAAAATTGCAAATTTGGTATCATTGGAATCAGTGGAACAAACCCTAGCCAACCATGCCCTTGGTTTAGCAAATAGTATATGTTAGAGTGTTTGTTTTTGTAAAAACATTTGTATGCTTGCTAAGGATGTAAAAATTGTTTAAAAATATTTTTTGGGTTAAAACCTTTGCAAAATGGTTTGTTGTAAACTCACTGACCCTAGGAACCAACCCATAGTTTGGAAAATGTATTTGGTAAAGTTTATGATGGAAAACTTGATTTAGCCCATTTCTAGCCAAATGAAAATAAAGATTTTGGTTATGAAAATGTTTTTGTAAAGAAAACTTTGGGAAAATGTTTTGGATCAAACTTACTGACCATAGGAAACACTTTGTGGTTTCAAAATTTTATTTGGTGAAACAAAATAATGATTCTTTGATTTAAAACCATTTCTAGTCAAATAGAAATGTGGTTTATTTATTAAAAATGATTTTGGAAGAAAACCTTTGGAAAATGTTTTGTTTTAAACTCTCTAACCCCAAACATCAAGTTTTGTGGTTTGAAAACATATTTTGTGAAACCCTATAGATTAATGCCTTAGTAAAAATATTTCTACACCACATAAAATGATACCTTGTTTTGAAAATGGTTTTGAGGTGAAACCTTTTGCAAATGACTTTGCCTCTTGACAAAATGACCATTAGGTATTTTCAAATGTGTATGACCCATTAGGAACCACTTTTTCAAACAAAACAAAGCTTGGCATGCTTGCATGCATTACTTTGGCTTTGTCATTTTATGTGATGTTTTGCTTGATTGGTAGATTGAGTTTGTACCTTACTTGATTGAATTGTAGTGACTTGAAGAGTGTGATTTTTGCAAGGACAAGGAGTGAACCCATACTCTACCAAAAAGGCAAGTGATGCTTCATACTCTTTGTCCCATTACTTTCACTATGCATTAGTGATTTTGCTAAGTAAAACTTGCATGGAATTTTGCTAAGTATAAACCTTGCAATAGGAAAACTAGTAGATGAAACCTTAGTGGAAATATTCCTAAGTTAAGATTCCTATTACTATCAAGCTTAGCCTAGCTAATAGAAAACATGGGTGGAATATATATTCACACTATGGAAAAATATTCTAAGTCTGAGGACTTGTGTTTTGTTTAATAAAATAACTAAGTTAATGAATCACCTGGGTGGAATGGTAATTGCTTGGTGGTTTTTGGTTGAGTGGTTACACAAGGCCAGGGGACTGGTGAACCTTGTGTATCTCACTTGTGGATGGCCACCCAGGAACAAAGAGATTTGAGATGTCAAATGTTGAGAAGCTTCAAGTGCAACCACTTGGCAATATGGGCTCTGCCATGATCATATAGGTTGCAAGAACTTAGCCATATGGACAGAGGGTGGTAGTGTTTGATAGGTTGGAATGCGTCCATTTTGGTCTAAGGGAAGGCTTCTAAAAGATCTTGTCTTGGGAAACCAAGTCTTGTGGGGAAAGTGCACCACCTCTGCAGAGTGTAAAATCTAAGTACTTAGCCATGTCCCTGGTAAAGGACAATTTGAGCATCAAGACATGGAAGCAATCAAGGATCTCATCATTCAAATTTCTAAGTTAAAACTTGTGGTTTGAAAAAGGGTTGTTTGAAATCTTCAATCCTTGATTGAGAGATGCCTTGGTTAAAGGATCTTCAATCTTTGATTGAGAAAAATGATTTTGTCAAAGCAAAAACTTAGTATTTTCAAATGTTAAGGAAAAATCTATTTTGAGCAATGCAAGCCTCAACTTCACTTAGCCAAATGCATATAGATGATAGACTCCACTATACTAATATAGTATCACTTGCCAATACAATTCAAATGTATTGACCCTTTGTGGCTGTAACTTGTATGTTGCAGGTTTGATTGTTTTTAGTGAAGATTGATTGATTAGGATTACAAAGTCTACAACCAACATCTTCCTGTGGCACTTTGAAGATGAAGGACCCATACTTATAGTTATTCCGCTGCAATGTAATGTAATAGCCAAATGAGCTATGTTTGATGTAATAAACTTATGTTATTCCTGGTTATAAAGTTATATTATGACCTTTGTTTCTTGATATTACATCTTAACTATGGATGCTAGCTATTGATCTAGGGACTAGCATTGGAAACACAGGGGACACCACCTTATATTGTTGTAAGGTTGGGACACTCCCTCTACAGATGGTATCAGAGCATTGTGTTGCCTGTAGGATTTGTAAACCTAGGATTGGTCAAAAACCCTTAGGAAAATAGGAGTTGTATTTGTTCCAAAAACTTATTTACAAAACACTTGTAAACTCTTTCCTCAACCATTTTGGTTTCAACTCTACATCTCTTCTACTTCAACTTGATGGAAAAACCTACCCATGGCCAAGGACTACACCCTGTGCAAAGGACTTCTTCAACACTTTCAACTCTAATGACTTCAACTTCTTCAACTCTAATGACTTCAACATCTTCAGCATATTCACCAAGGACTTCCAACTTGGATGACACTAAGGACTACAAGTGAGACAAGGAAATCTTGCTCAAGATTTAAAGACTGAGGGAATGCAATAGTTAGAAGGAGCCTACATCATTTGAAGTATTATAACCAAGAGTTTTTCTCAAGGAAACCATGATCTCATGCAAGAAGAATCATGAAGGAAGGAAAAAAAACACAAGTGAACCATATAGATGGACCACCATATTTTAGTTAAGTCAAAAACACCAACTTATGTGGTGTAACAAAAATATTTTGTTGCCAAAGTATGTGCTTGAACTTTGTTGTTTGAGTGAATTGTTTGGTTTGTGATTGCATGCACATTGCTTGTGTGAATTGTGATGTGTGTAATTAGAATTGACTCCTTAGAAATATCTTGCCTATTCTAATCTCCCTTCAACCCAAACAGATGACTTCTCCAAGAAACTCCAACATCAAGGTTGATGACAACAACAACCAAGAGGACAACATGAGAGAACTTATAGCAACCCAAAACCAGTTGAGCCAAGAGACAACTCAGCTTTTAGCCAACAACAATGGATTAGACCCTGCCATAAAAGGATTTTGAAACTTCAATCCCAATTTGTAACACCCTCAGAATCTGCCCTATGCAAGTTTTAGCGAAACTCGCCAAACCCGCATAGAAACGATTCAAAGGTGCCCACCAGGCACTTTCGTGCGGGTGGAAAACGAAGTAATAACATTACACAACAGTCCTCGATGGGACCCACAGAACAGATATATACAACACGACTCCAGGAGTCAAGAATACAGATATATTATACAAAGATCCAAATCACCTTAAAAATGATGGCGCGTCCAACTATGGACAAGATGCAAATGGGGCTAAGAGCCCTGAAGAATAACCAATGGCGTCCATAACCCTGCCCAGGCCAAGCCGGAAGGGTAACCCTGCTAACGACGTCGATCTCAAAACCTGCTTAAACAAAAGGGGTGCCGACAAAGGGCAAAGGAAAAGAGGCGTCGATCTTGAGGCCGATTACGGCGAGGCTAGAATTCGGCGGTCCTCGCCTACATAGGTATGGTGGACTGAAGCGGCAGCGGCAACATGCTCTAAACAACCTATAGAGACTCGATACAACTAGCGACTATCAGAGAGGGGTAAGCAAGACCTATTCGGAACCAACCTGATTCTAACCCCAAACAATCCCATCCTGGTATTCCCCCTCGAGACCAAGCGAGGAAGTCGACCGAGGAACTCCCACAGTTGGCAGTTTTATTTATTCAGTGATCGTTGCAGCAATTACTAGTCAGGTGTAGATAATCATTCTGATAAAATAAGCGATGGGCGTTTAGTTAACCATTCCGTTGTAGTTGCAACACTTACTAGTCAGATACAAATAGCATGAGATAACCCAAAACCCAGTAGTTGTTGGCACTTTTATTTAGCCATTCCGTTGTGGTGAAGCTGATTACTAGTCATATCGGATACAAGTCAATTTATAACAGTAAACTTTAGTTATAGTTGTCTATGATCAAGCACTGTGCTCCAAGTCGTCCATAACCGCGGACACGGCTTCTCGAAAAGATTTAACCCTGCAGGGGTGCACCAAAGTATCCACAAGCACTTCGACCCTTTTGCTAGATCAGTTAACATACACCCATCGGTATGTCGGCGGGGCCTAAGTCACGACGTTTCCAGACCCAAAGCAAGCACGGGGGGCCACCCCACTAAGTACACCCGCAACGAAGTCGGCCGGTCTCCGAGACGGACTCAGGGTTTGCGCCAGTGGCTGTAAACGACAGCAAATCCTCAAACTAGTTGTGGCCCCCAGTACAATACTTTGAAATCAGGTACTAATCAATGGGGGGCCCATATCTCCCCACCTGTGGTTAGCGCGCTCAATCTCGGAACAGGTGTCAAGAACTCGGGGTCCTACGGGACACAAGTGGGCGGTCGGAAACCAGATATTATCTATCACCCACCGATGCCTCGCACCTACTTCAATTTTAGTTGTTAAACAGTAATTAAAGTGAACATTAAAGCCATGACCATCTCCAACAATTAACTTGCGGCAATACTCCAACAAGCTGTGGTACTTGACGACACGCAACAACACTTGAGCGGCGACTACGACACGCAAGTCCAACTATCTACCAATCAAGGTAATAGGATGTGTCCAAGGCAATATAAGGCTGCAGGGATATCACGAATGCGAAACTAGAGCATCGCAACACGTATAGCAATAGATCAACAGAGGAAATAAAGACTATAAAAGTAAGATAGGTAGAAAGGAGGAGATGCTCGCTGAAAACATTGCCGAAGGTTCATCCAAGATCGGGTCGCATCCACTCAACAGTCTTATCCGCGAAGAACCAAAACACTAGAAGAAACACCGGATGCACTATTTAATACTACGGCAGAAGATCGGGCATGATGCATGCATGATATATGACATGGCAAAGGTGCGATGCAATTAGGTCATATTAAGCGGAACCGGGGTCCCGATAATTTATTAGATGGTTCAAGTTATTTAACTACCCTGCAATTTAAATGTTGGATTAACATGACAAAAGATAGCACCGGTTCGCTACACAAATTTAAATGAGGCCAATATAAGACTAGATTAAGCGCATATGGGCCCCATATTTAATTATGAGGTGTATCGACATAGTACCCCCGAACCCCAATATGCATGCACACATGTTCAATTTAATATGCAACAATTTATATAGATGCCATATATATTATAAAATATAGGGGTCTCGGGAAAAGAGGTCACACATCGGGGTATCGGTGATCTTGGGGTTCGCCGAGGGTTCGGGATCGGTCGTCGGGGAGGAAGGAGAATGCTCTAGGATGCGATCTTCGGCTTCGGGGAACGGTCTTGTGGTCCGTGAGGAGATCTTGAGGCGCCCGCCACCGGGCCGACATGAGTTCTCGGCGTCCCATGATCTTGAGTGGCAACGTGTCGAACTTGGATCGGTGCCGGAACTTCAGAGTAGGCAAAGGGATGGCCGAGTCCAACAGGAGGCATCCATTCCCAGGTCGAAGTGGCGCCACCGAGGTCCTGGTCCGCAATCTGGTTCAGTTCCGTAGGAAGATCTTCATCAGATTCGCAACATCACCTCACCACCTCATACTTGTACTCAACCAGCAACAACAAAGCGGCGGGACAAACACATACAGAAAGCGAGAGGTCGCATGCACCAAACACAGGCACCAGGTCGAACTCCAGCGTCGGGATGAAGTCACCGGCGAGCTCATGGGCGCTCGGCGTGGGACTCATGAGGACGATCTCTGCAGCGAAAGAAAGGGTAGCATAGGACGCCACGGCGCTGCGGCTCGGGACAGAGCTTCGAGGAGGAGGCGGGCTGCGAGGAGGGACAGCGGCGGGGACGGTGCTGTGAGGCGAGGGAGGACGGGCGGAGGAGGCAGGTGGGATCCCTGGCGAGGTCGGTCCCGAGGTGGGCCGTGGCGGAGGGACAGAGACGGGGTCGCCCAGGCGGAGGAGGCTGGCAGAGGGCGGCAGGGTTCCGCTGCGGCGGCGCTTGGGACCACGCGGCGGCGGGCGTGTGAGGCCAGACGAGGCCGACGAGGAGCTTGGCGGGCGAGGCAGGCCAGTGCCAGCTGCGGAGAGAGGGAAGATGACGGGCGAGCGGTGAGAGAGGAGGGGACGGCGAGGTGGGGTGGAGGCAGGGACGACCGGAGGGGGAAGCCTTGAGGCGGCGGCTTGGCGAAGCAGGGAGGAGGGAGGAGCGCCTCGATGCAGGAAGGGCCTTGGCGCTCAGGAGGATGGGGAGGCAGGGGTCGGGAGAGAGGGTCGCGTGGGGAGGTGGGGACGGGGACAGCAGGAGGTGGGCCAAGCTGGGTGGGTCGGTGTGGGGTGAGGGAGGAAGGGGCTGCGGGGCCCGGGGAACAGGGAGAGGGGTGAGGACTGGCTCGGGTGAGTGTGTGCGTGCTGCGCGTGTGTGGTGTGTATGAGGGCAGGTGGGGCCAGCGGGTGAGGTGGGTGGAGGAGAGAGAGCTGGGGGTGAGGTGGCAGTGTTTGGTTGGGTGGGAAAAGAGGCAGGGTGACGTGTCGACCAGGGATTGGAGGGGGTGAGGTGGAGGGGCTGGGTAGGTTAGGACTAGGTAGGAAAGGAATTTAGGTGGACCGATTTTGCACTGGGGGTGGTCGACTGGGTCGGATCGGCCCGTTCGACTGCCCCCCTAAAAATAATTAAATATTTTATTTATTTCAAACAGGGCTTTTGCAAACCGATAGCACACAAAACAAAATAATCCGGAGACCCGGGTTTTGTGTTTGAACAAAGACGGGGCGTTTAGAAAACAAGAACAGGTTTTTCTGCAAATAGTTTTATGCAAGCAAAATGCAAGATGATGACAATGCTCAAATGCAATGTGGCATGATGACATGAGCATGCGGTCATGATGATGCAATGCACAAAAACAACGCGATTTTCTAGTAGTGGTTTTTGCGGGATGCCACAATTCGACACCACTAACAATGGATCTCGCCCTCGAGATCCGCCTCATGGTACCGGGAAGAGGCCGGCGATCTGAATCTTCTCGCGTCGTGTAGATCCTCGCGACACCACTAACAAGGGGTCGTTGTCCGTGATCATCGAGAGATCACTCCGGTAACAAAGGGCGAAGGTAGAGGTATCCACAAATAAAGCCACCTCTAACTTCGATAGAAGGAGAGAAAAGATGCGGCCTATCCCACTTCAATGTACAAGAGCGTATAGAAAGGGTAGTCGGCATGGGGGCCAATCCATCACGCACCCAAACTATTACTCTGCACAATCAGTAGAAAAGTGTGCAACCATTCTCGGAATCAGACTGAAGATCTCGACAATCGAGGTTCAGAAACAAAAGAGTGATCTGAGACTTGCGCCGGATCTGGCGTAGAGGAGGTCGTCGCGTCGGAAAACACCGGAAGGCACAAACAAGGAACAAAGGATGGTACCACAGATAAAGGACCACTCCGATAGCAGGAGGACCGGATGTAGAAACACCGTTACCAAAAGAGGAAGCGAAACCCTGGAGGTACGACGGAAACCCAACCGCGAGAAATCCTGGACTCGAAGAGAGAGAAGAGAGCGGATTCGAAACACGCAGAGGTGAGAGGGGAATAGCAAAGGGGTAAGGAGTAAAATCAGACCTAATCAGAACTATCCAACCGATTTTCAAAAATAGTTTTGACACTCTACTTCGGCCGTTAGCTAGGTTATCCTACAGGCTGGACTTGTGGGGTATCGCAACTGCTGAGCTCTGATACCACTCTGTAACACCCTCAGAATCGGCCCTATGCAAGTTTTAGCGAAACTCGCCAAACCCGCATAGAAACGATTCAAAGGTGCCCACCAGGCACTTTCGTGCGGGTGGAAAACGAAGTAATAACATTACACAACAGTCCTCGATGGGACCCACGAGCAGATATATACAACGACTCCGTGAGTCAAGAATACAGATATATTATACAAAGATCCAAATCACCTTAAAAATGATGCGCGTCCGACTACGGACAAGATGCAAATGGGGCTAAGAGCCTGAAGAATAACCAATGGCATCCATAACCCTGCCAGGCCAAGCGGAAGGGTAACCACCTGCTAACGACGTCGATCTCAAAACCTGCTTAAACAAAAGGGGTGCCGACAAAGGGCAAAGGAAAAAGAGGAGCGTCAGTACTGAGGCCAGTACACGGCGAGGCTAGAATTCGGCGGTCCTCGCCTACATAGGTATGGTGGACTGAAGCGGCAGCGGCAACATGCTCTAAACAACCTATAGAGACTCGATACAACTGGCGACTATCAGAGAGGGGTAAGCAAGACCTATTCGGAACCAACCTGATTCTAACCAAAAACAATCCCATCCTGGTATTCCCCCTCGAGACCAAGCAAGGAAGTCGACCGAGGAACTCACAGTTGGCAGTTTTATTTATTCAGTGATCGTTGCAGCAATTACTAGTCGGTGTAGATAATCATTACGATAAAATAAGCGATGGGCGTTTAGTTAACCATTCCGTTGTAGTTGCAACACTTACTAGTCAGATACAAATAGCATGAGATAACCCAAAACCCAGCAGTTGTTGGCACTTTTATTTAGCCATTCCGTTGTGGTGAAGCTGATTACTAGTCATATCGGATACAAGTCAATTTATAACAATAAACTTTAGTTATAGTTGTATATGATAAAGCACTGTGCTCCAAGTCGTCCATAACATGGACACGGCTTCTCGAAAAGATTTAACCCTAGGGTGCACCAAAGTATCCACAAGCACTTGACCCTTTTTGCCGATCGGTTAACATACACCCATCGGTATGTCGGCGGGGCCTAAGTCACGACGCTTCTGCACTAAAGCAAGCACGGGGGGCCACCCCACTAAGTACACCCGCAACGAAGTCGGCCGGTCTCCGAGACGGACTCAGGGTTTGCGCCAGTGGCTGTAAACGACAGCAAATCCCAAAACTGGGACTGTCGATACCGCGAAAACACTCCGCTTCCTAAACAGTACAGTGTGCTATCCATCGCACAATCGTAAATAAAGCAGTAAAGCATGGCATAGGTACAGGATAGTAAATAAAACCTCAAACTAGTTGTGGCCCCCAGTACAATACTTTGAAATCAGGTACTAATCAATGGGGGGCCCATATCTCCCCACCTGTGGTTAGCGCGCTCGATCTCGGAACAGGTGTCAAGAACTCGGGGTCCTACGGGACACAAGTGGGCGGTCGGAAACCAGATATTATCTATCACCCACCGATGCCTCTACTTACCTACTTCAATTTCAGTTGTTAAACAGTAATTAAAGTGAACAGTAATTAAAGCCATGACCATCTCCAACAATTAACTTGCGGCAATACTCCAACAATTGTGGTACTTGACGACACGCAACAGCACTTGAGCGAGCGACTACGACACGCAAGTCCAACTATCTACCAATCAACAGGTAATAGGATGTGTCCAAGGCAATATAAGGCTGCAGGGGATATCACGGGTACGGAAACTAGAGCATCGCAACACAGATAGCAATAGATCAACAGGAGGAAATAAAGACTATAAAAGTAAGATAGGTAGAAAGGGGAGATGCTCACGAAAACATTGCCGAAGGTTCATCCGAAGATCGGGTCGACACTCGCATCCACTCAACAGTCTTATCCGCGAAGAACCAAAACACTAGAAGAAACACCGGATGCACTATTTAATACTACGGCAGAAGATCGGGCATGATGCATGCATGATATATGACATGGCAAAGGTGCGATGCAATTAGGTCATATTAAGCGGAACCGGGGTCCCGATAATTTATTAGATGGTTCAAGTTATTTAACTACCCTGCAATTTAAATGTTGGATTAACATGACAAAAGATAGCACCGGTTCGCTACACAAATTTAAATGAGGCCAATATAAGACTAGATTCGCCCGCATATGGGCCCCATATTTAATTATGAGGTGTATCGACATAGTACCCCCGAACCCCAATATGCATGCACACATGTTCAATTTAATATGCAACAATTTATATAGATGCCATATATATTATAAAATATAGGGGTCTCGGGAAAAGAGGTCACACATCGGGGTATCGGTGATCTTGGGGTTCGCCGAGAGTTCGGGATCGGTCGTCGGGGAGGAAGGAGAATGCTCTAGGATGCGATCTTCGGCTTCGGGGAACGGTCTTGCGGTCCGTGAGGGAGATCTTGAGGCGCCCGGTTCGCCGGGCCCGACATGAGTTCTCGGCGTCCCATGATCTTCGAGTGGCAACGTGTCGAACTTGGATCGGTGCCGGGGAACTTCAACGAGTAGGCAAAGGGATGGCCGAGTCCAACAGGAGGCATCCATTCCCAGGTCGAAGTGGCGCCACCGAGGTCCTGGTCCGCAATCTGGTTCAGTTCCGTAGGAAGATCTTCATCAGATTCGCAACATCACCTCACCACCTCATACTTGTATTCAACCAGCAACAACAAAGCGGCGGCAGGACAAACACATAACAGAAACGAGAGGGTCCGCATGCACCAAACACACAGGCACCAGGTCGAACTCCAGTGTCAGGATGAATTCACCGGGCAGAGCTCGCGGGCGCGCTCGACGTGGGACTCGCGGAGGACGATCTCTACAGCGGAAAGGGGTAGCATAGGGCCACGCCGGCGCTGGCGGCGGCTCGGGACAGAGCTTGGCGAGGAGGAGGCGGGCCGCGAGGAGGGACAGGGGCGGCGGGGACCGGGTCGGCGCGCGGGGCCGAGGGAGGACGGGCGGAGGAGGCAGGTGGGATCCCTGGCGAGGTCGGTCCCGAGGTGGGCCGCGGCGGAGGGATGAGACGGTCGCCCAGTGAGGAGGAGGCGAGGGCGGCGGGGTTCACTGGCGGCGCTGGGACCACAGGCGGGCGGAGGCGTGCGACGAGGCCGACGAGGAGCTTGGCGGGCGAGGTCATGGTGCCTGCTGCCGGAGAGAGGGAAGATGACGGGGCGAGCGCGGTGAGGAGAGGAGGGGGACGGCGAGCGGCGAGGTGGGGTGGAGGCAGGGACGACCGGAGGGGGGGGGGGAAAGCGCGACGGGGCCGGCGGCTTGGCGAAGCGGGGAGGAGGGAGGAGCGGCGCCTCGATGCAGAGGACGCGGCGCTCGGGAGGATGGGGAGACGGGGTCGGGGAGAGAGGGTCGCGTGGGGGAGGTGGGGCCGGGGGACAGCAGGAGGTGGGCCAGGCGCGGGGTGGGTCGGTGTGGGGTGAGGGAGGAAGGGGCTGCGGGGCCCGGGGAACAGGGAGAGGGGTGAGGACTGGCTCGGGTGAGTGTGTGCGTGCTGCGCGTGTGTGGTGTGTATGAGGGCAGGTGGGGCCAGCGGGTGAGGTGGGTGGAGGAGAGAGAGCTGGGGGTGAGGTGGCAGTGTTTAGTTGGGTGGGAAAAGAGGCAGGGTGACGTGTCGACCAGGGATTGGAGGGGGTGAGGTGGAGGGGCTGGGTAGGTTAGGACTAGGTAGGAAAGGAATTTAGGTGGACCGATTTTGCACTGGGGGTGGTCGACTGGGTCGGATCGGCCCGTTCGACTGCCCCCCTAAAAATAATTAAATATTTTATTTATTTCAAACAGGGCTTTTGCAAACCGATAGCACACAAAACAAAATAATCCGGAGACCCGGGTTTTGTGTTTGAACAAAGACGGAGCGTTTAGAAAACAAGAACAGGTTTTTCCGCAAATAGTTTTATGCAAGCAAAATGCAAGATGATGACAATGCTCAAATGCAATGTGGCATGATGACATGAGCATGCGGTCATGATGATGCAATGCACAAAAACAACGCGATTTTCTAGTAGTGGTTTTTGCGGGATGCCACAATTCGACACCACTAACAATGGATCTCGCCCTCGAGATCCGCCTCATGGTACCGGGAAGAGGCCGGCGATCTGAATCTTCTCGCGTCGTGTAGATCCTCGCGACACCACTAACAAGGGGTCGTTGTCCGTGATCATCGAGAGATCACTCCGGTAACAAAGGGCGAAGGTAGAGGTATCCACAAATAAAGCCACCTCTAACTTCGATAGAAGGAGAGAAAAGATGCGGCCTATCCCACTTCAATGTACAAGAGCGTATAGAAAGGGTAGTCGGCATGGGGGCCAATCCATCACGCACCCAAACTATTACTCTGCACAATCAGTAGAAAAGTGTGCAACCATTCTCGGAATCAGACTGAAGATCTCGACAATCGAGGTTCGAACAAAAGAGTGATGCAGACTCTGCATCGGATCTGGCGTAGAGGAGGTCGTCGCGTCGGAAAACAACGGAAGGCACAAACAAGGAACAAAGGATGGTACCACAGATAAAGGACCACTCCGATAGCAGGAGGACCGGATGTAGAAACACCGTTACCAAAAGAGGAAGCGAAACCCTGGAGGTACGACGGAAACCCAACCGCGAGAAATCCTGGACTCGAAGAGAGAGAAGAGAGCGGATTCGAAACACGCAGAGGTGAGAGGGGAATAGCAAAGGGGTAAGGAGTAAAATCAGACCTAATCAGAACTATCCAACCGATTTTCAAAAATAGTTTTGACACTCTACTTCGGCCGTTAGCTAGGTTATCCTACAGGCTGGACTTGTGGGGTATCGCAACTGCTGAGCTCTGATACCACTCTGTAACACCCTCAGAATCGGCCCTATGCAAGTTTTAGCGAAACTCGCCAAACCCGCATAGAAACGATTCAAAGGTGCCCACCAGGCACTTTCGTGCGGGTGGAAAACGAAGTAATAACATTACACAACAGTCCTCGATGGGACCCACAGAACAGATATATACAACACGACTCCAGGAGTCAAGAATACAGATATATTATACAAAGATCCAAATCACCTTGAAAATGATGGCGCGTCCGACTACGGACAAGATGCAAATGGGGCTAAGAGCCCTGAAGAATAACCAATGGCGTCCATAACCCTGCCCAGGCCAAGCCGGAAGGGTAACCCTGCTAACGACGTCGATCTCAAAACCTGCTTAAACAAAAGGGGTGCCGACAAAGGGCAAAGGAAAAAGAGGAGCGTCAGTACTGAGGCCAGTACACGGCGAGGCTAGAATTCGGCGGTCCTCGCCTACATAGGTATGGTGGACTGAAGCGGCAGCGGCAACATGCTCTAAACAACCTATAGAGACTCGATACAACTGGCGACTATCAGAGAGGGGTAAGCAAGACCTATTCGGAACCAACCTGATTCTAACCCCAAACAATCCCATCCTGGTATTCCCCCTCGAGACCAAGCGAGGAAGTCGACCGAGGAACTCGCACAGCTGGCGTTTTATTTATTCAGGATCGTTGCAGCAATTACTAGTCGGTGTAGATAATCATTACGATAAAATAAGCGATGGGCCGTTTTAGTTAACCATTCCGCTAGAAGTTGCAACACTTACTAGTCGATACAAATAGCATGAGATAACCCAAAACCCAGCAGCTTGTTGGCACTTTTATTTAGCCATTCCGTTGTGGTGAAGCTGATTACTAGTCATATCGGATACAAGTCAATTTATAACAAGAAACTTTAGTTATAGTTGTCTATGATCAAGCACTGTGCTCCAAGTTGTCCATAACCGGACACGGCTTCTCGAAAAGATTTAACCATAGGGTGCACCAAAGTATCCACAAGCACTTGACCCTTTTGCCAGATCAGTTAACATACACCCATCGGTATGTCGGCGGGGCCTAAGTCACGACGTTTCCAGACCCAAAGCAAGCACGGGGGGCCACCCCACTAAGTACACCCGCAACGAAGTCGGCCGGTCTCCGAGACGGACTCAGGGTTTGCGCTGTAAACGACAAAGAAATCCCAAAACTGGACCGACGATACCGAAAACACTCCGCTTCCTAAACAAAGATGCAGTGCTATCCATCGCACAATCGTAAATAAAGCGAAAAGCATGGCATAGGTACAGGATAGTAAATAAAACCTCAAACTAGTTGTGGCCCCAGACAATACTTTGAAATCAGGTACTAATCAATGGGGGCCCATATCTCCCCACGTGGTTAGCGCTCGATCTCGGAACAGGTGTCAAGAACTCGGGGTCCTACGGGACACAAGTGGGCGGTCGGAAACCAGATATTATCTATCACCCACCGATGCCTCTGCTTACCTACTTCAATTTTAGTTGTTAAACAGTAATTAAAGTGAACAGTAATTAAAGCCATGACCATCTCCAACAATTAACTTGCGGCAATACTCCAACAACTGTGGTACTTGACGACACGCAACAGCACTTGAGCGAGCGACTACGACACGCAAGTCCAACTATCTACCAATCAACAGGTAATAGGATGTGTCCAAGGCAATATAAGGCTGCAGGGGATATCACGGGTACGGAAACTAGAGCATCGCAACACAGATAGCAATAGATCAACAGGAGGAAATAAAGACTATAAAAGTAAGATAGGTAGAAAGGGGGAGATGCTCGCCTGAAAACATTGCCGAAGGTTCATCCGAAGATCGGGTCGACACTCGCATCCACTCAACAGTCTTATCCGCGAAGAACCAAAACACTAGAAGAAACACCGGATGCACTATTTAATACTACGGCAGAAGATCGGGCATGATGCATGCATGATATATGACATGGCAAAGGTGCGATGCAATTAGGTCATATTAAGCGGAACCGGGGTCCCGATAATTTATTAGATGGTTCAAGTTATTTAACTACCCTGCAATTTAAATGTTGGATTAACATGACAAAAGATAGCACCGGTTCGCTACACAAATTTAAATGAGGCCAATATAAGACTAGATTCGCCCGCATATGGGCCCCATATTTAATTATGAGGTGTATCGACATAGTACCCCCGAACCCCAATATGCATGCACACATGTTCAATTTAATATGCAACAATTTATATAGATGCCATATATATTATAAAATATAGGGGTCTCGGGAAAAGAGGTCACACATCGGGGTATCGGTGATCTTGGGGTTCGCCGAGGGTTCGGGATCGGTCGTCGGGGAGGAAGGAGAATGCTCTAGGATGCGATCTTGACTGGGAACAGTCTTGGTCCGTGAGGAGATCTTGAGGCGCCGCCGGGCCCGACATGAGTTCTCGGCGTCCCATGATCTTCGAGTGGCAACGTGTCGAACTTGGATCGGTGCCGGGGAACTTCAACGAGTAGGCAAAGGGATGGCCGAGTCCAACAGGAGGCATCCATTCCCAGGTCGAAGTGGCGCCACCGAGGTCCTGGTCCGCAATCTGGTTCAGTTCCGTAGGAAGATCTTCATCAGATTCGCAACATCACCTCACCACCTCATACTTGTATTCAACCAGCAACAACAAAGCGGCGGCAGGACAAACACATAACAGAAACGAGAGGGTCCGCATGCACCAAACACACAGGCACCAGGTCGAACTCCAGCGTCAGGATGAAGTCACCGGGCAGAGCTCGCGGGCGCGCTCGACGTGGGACTCGCGGAGGACGATCTCTGCAGCGGAAAGGGGTAGCATAGGGCCACGCCGGCGCTGGCGGCGGCTCGGGACAGAGCTTGGCGAGGAGGAGGCGGGCCTGAGGGACAGGGCGGCGGGGACCAGGTGGCTCAAGGGCCGAGGGAGGACGGGCGGAGGAGGCAGGTGGGATCCCTGGCGAGGTCGGTCCCGAGGTGGGCCGCGGCGGAGGGACAGAGACGGGGTCGCCCGGGCGGAGGAGGCTGGCAGAGGGCGGCGGGGTTCCGCTGCGGCGGCGCTTGGGACCACGCGGCGGCGGCCGGAGGCGTGGCGGACGAGGCCGACGAGGATCTTAAGGCAAGCGGAGAGAGGGAAGATGACGGGGCGAGCACGGTGAGGAGAGGAGGGGGACGGCGAGCGGCGAGGTGGGGTGGAGGCAGGGACGGCCGGAGGGGGGGAAGCGCGATGGGGCCAGCGGCTTGGCGAAGCGGGGAGGAGGGAGGAGCGACGCCTCGATGCAGAGGACGCGGCGCTCGGGAGGATGGGGAGACGGGGTCGGGGAGAGGGTCAGCGTGGGGAGGTGGGGCCGGGGGACAGCAGGAGGTGGGCCAGGCGCGGGGTGGGTCGGTGTGGGGTGAGGGAGGAAGGGGCTGCGGGGCCCGGGGAACAGGGAGAGGGGTGAGGACTGGCTCGGGTGAGTGTGTGCGTGCTACGCGTGTGTGGTGTGTATGAGGCCAGGTGGGGCCAGCGGGTGAGGTGGGTGGAGGAGAGAGAGCTGGGGGTGAGGTGGCAGTGTTTAGTTGGGTGGGAAAAGAGGCAGGGTGACGTGTCGACCAGGGATTGGAGGGGGTGAGGTGGAGGGGCTGGGTAGGTTAGGACTAGGTAGGAAAGGAATTTAGGTGGACCGATTTTGCACTGGGGGTGGTCGACTGGGTCGGATCGGCCCGTTCGACTGCCCCCCTAAAAATAATTAAATATTTTATTTATTTCAAACAGGGCTTTTGCAAACCGATAGCACACAAAACAAAATAATCCGGAGAACCGGGTTTTGTGTTTGAACAAAGACGGGGCGTTTAGAAAACAAGAACAGGTTTTTCCGCAAATAGTTTTATGCAAGCAAAATGCAAGATGATGACAATGCTCAAATGCAATGTGGCATGATGACATGAGCATGCGGTCATGATGATGCAATGCACAAAAACAACGCAATTTTCTAGTAGTGGTTTTTGCGGGATGCCACACAATTGATGCAAAGACTGGTTACTCAAATGATCAACATGGGAGAAAACTTTTCCCCAAGAGCTAATGACAACAAGGATGACAAAGATGCTAATCTAGAAGGAACCCAAGCTAGCAATATTTTTAGAGACAAGGACCATGCATCCAAGGAGCATGAAGATCAATGCCCCAAGAAGAGAGAAAGATCTCCCACCTATGAAGAACATGAACTAGAAGAACTCCTAGCTTTGGAGAGACCCAAAAAGAAGAAGAAGGACATAAGCCAGTTGCAATGTTACAATTGCAAAGAGAAGGGACACTATGCCAGTGAATGCCCAGAAAAGAAGAAGAACCAAAGAAACAAACAAGAAGAATTATTACCCAAGGAAAAGAAAGATATCAGCCAAGTGATGTGTTTCAAATGCAAGGAACTAGGCCACTATGTAAACAATTGTACAGAAAAGATGAAGAACAAGTTAAACAAGTCTATGAAGGATCTCAACCTTGGCCCATGAGTCAAGTGTGGAAACAAAGGACACTATGCAAAGGTTGCCTAGAGAAGTTACCCCAAGATCCCAAGAAGACCAATGTGTAATTTAGTTTGAAATTTTTTTAAGGGTGGTAGTACCCTAGTTGTTTTGAGCCTACTTAACCCTAGCCTTCCCAAATCTCGGGACGAGATTTATTTTAAGGGTGGTAGCCTATCACATCCCAAGATTTTCCAAATCTTGTAATGTGAAAATAAATGAATAAAATAAAAATTTGTTTGAATTTCAGGTCCAGAAGAAACTTTTTGAATTCAATTGGAACTTCAAACCAATTTGGATCAAATAAAATCCTAAAGGGATTTAAAAAGATAAACATTTAATAAAGGAAAATAAAATATTTTAGTTTTTCTATTTTGGATCTTTTAATAAAAGATCTTGTTTTCAAATGAAAAGGTGGATTTATAAATAAAGAATATTTTATAAAGCCAAATTAAAACCTTGGCCAAGCTTTTGAATTAAAACATTTTGTTTTGAATAAAAATAGCAAAGGTTTATTTAAATAAATAATAGGGATTTAATATCCAAATGATATTAAAGTAAAGGCTTTTTCCATTTTAAATAAAACAATAAAATTTATTTAATTATTTAAAATAAGTTTTCTAGGTATTTTATATTCTCAAATAAAACCTACTAAAGTGTTTTGGTTTTATTTTAGATTTAAAAATAAATATTTAAATAAAAAAAATCCTATTTGATTTAATAACTAAGACCCATTTTATTTAATTGTTAATGGACCATAAAATAAAAATGTTATTTTGTTTTAAACAAGTTTTCCAAATATCTTATATTTCCAAATAAAACCTACTGATTTGGTTTTGAAAATATTTGGATTTCAAATGGAGATTTCATTAAATAAATCAAACCCTATTTGAATAAATAACTATGGTCTATTTTATTTAATTAATGAATGGAACCTAAAAAGAATAAAAATATTATTTTAATTTGGGATTTGGTTTATGTTGATAAACAGAACCAAATTCAAGTGCAAAGTTTAGTGATTGTTTGAAATTGTTTGAATGTTTGAATAGTTGATTGAAATTCAAAACAGAAATTGATCTGGAAAAAGAGAAAATCTTTCTAAATAAAAAAATTGCACAGGGTCGACCCAGCCCAGCCGGCCCAACTAACCCAGCAACAGCCCACCTTTCTCCCCCGAAACATTCTTTTCTCACTCAGAAACTTACCCGCACAGAGAGTGACAACTGGACCCCACACTCACGCACTCTCTCTCACAGACAGCCAGGACCCACCTAGCCACCACGTCGTCATCAAGATCGCGCGCCCGTTGCCAGAGATTGATTCTCGGCTTAAATTCGCTCTAATGCGATCTTAATCACCAAAACCATCAAGACCCTCTTAATCCCCTCTGACTCCTTCTCATTTCCCCTCAACAACCACCGCTAATGAGCCACTGAGCACCTCGAATTCAAGCTCAACGTCTCGCCGACTCCGACGAGGTTCTCGACCGTTTCTGGCGAGCACGAATCGCCCCACTGCCCCTCGACCAACCGAGCGTGATCCCCATCTCCCTACGCATCTCCCAGAACCAACCACTCGTCCGCGCGTGCTCTAGAACGCCGACAACAAACACGACAGAGCGCCGCCGTCTTCTGTCGTTCTCCGACGACGTCTCCCCGGTAAAATCCGACCACCCCTCTCTTTCTCGTGGATACGATGATGACCGCCATGCTCTCACGGACCTAATGGTGCTATTCTTTTGTCCTAGGGTGCCCCTTATCCTCACCCTCGACGACCTCCAGTACCGCCGAGACCCAGCTCATCTCCGGCGAGCAATCGCAACTGCCCCCGAGCGCCCCTCGACGGACAAGCCACACGTTGAGAATCAGCACGACGCCACGAACGCGGTGAGCTTACTCCCTCCCATTTTCGCTTCCTGCCTCGCCAGCGCCGCCGCCATCTGGCCGCTCCGCCGCTCGCCGTTGACATTGCGCCGCCAGTTCCTGGCTAGTTGATAGGAACCGTTCGATTTAGATCGAAGGGACGAGATAGGTTCACTTAACAGAGAAAGGGTACGCGCCCTGCGCCGTGCGATCAACCTAGATCCTGCGGTCCATGTTGCCGATCCGGCCGAACCGGTATCATCCAACCAGAACGCGCCGCGTGGCCAGCTCTAGTTTAAAACAGGAATTTGAAAACAGATTTGTTTGTGATTTTCAAACCTTTGTAACTTTTGATCCACACGTCCAAAAATTGCAAATTTGGTATCATTGGAATCAGTGGAACAAACCCTAGCCAACCATGCCCTTGGTTTAGCAAATAGTATCTGTTAGAGTGTTTGTTTTTGTAAAAACATTTGTATGCTTGCTAAGAATGTAAAAAATGTTTAAAAATGTTTTTTGGGTTAAAACCTTTGCAAAATGGTTTGTTGTAAACTCAATAACCCTAGGAACCAACCCATAGTTTGGAAAATGTATTTGGTAAAGTTTAGGATGGAAAACTTGATTTAGCCCATTTCTAGCCAAATGAAAAAAAAGATTTTGGTTATGAAAATGTTTTTGTAAAGAAAACTTTGGGAAAATGTTTTGCATCAAACTTACTGACCATAGGAAACACTTTGTGGTTTCAAAATTTTATTTGGTGAAACAAAATAATGATTCTTTGATTTAAAACCATTTCTAGTCAAATAGAAATGTGGTTTATTTATTAAAAATGATTTTGGAAGAAAACCTTTGGAAAATGTTTTGTTTTAAACTCTCTGACCCCAAACATCAAGTTTTGTGGTTTGAAAACATATTTTGTGAAACCCTATAGATTAATGCCTTAGTAAAAATATTTCTACACCACATAAAATGATACCTTGTTTTGAAAATGGTTTTGAGGTGAAACCTTTTGCAAATGACTTTGCCTCTTGACAAAATGACCATTAGGTATTTTCAAATGTTATGACCCATTAGGAACCACTTTTTCAAACAAAACAAAGCTTGGCATGCTTGCATGCATTACTTTGGCTTTGTCATTTTATGTGATGTTTTGCTTGATTGGTAGATTGAGTTTGTACCTTACTTGATTGAATTGTAGTGACTTGAAGAGTGTGATTGTTGCAAGGACAAGGAGTGAACCCATACTCTACCAAAAAGGCAAGTGATGCTTCATACTCTTTGTCCCATTACTTTCACTATGCATTAGTGATTTTGCTAAGTAAAACTTGCATGGAATTTTGCTAAGTATAAACCTTACAATAGGAAAACTAGTAGATGAAACCTTAGTGGAAATATTCCTAAGTTAAGATTCCTATTACTATCAAGCTTAGCCTAGCTAATAGAAAACATGGGTGGAATATATATTCACACTATGGAAAAATATTCTAAGTCCGAGGACTTGTGTTTTGTTTAATAAAACAACTAAGTTAATGAATCACCTGGGTGGAATGGTAATTGCTTGGTGGTTTTTGGTTGAGTGGTTACACAAGGCCAGGGGACTGGTGAACCTTGTGTATCTCACTTGTGGATGGCCACCCAGGAACAAAGAGATTTGAGATGTCAAATGTTGAGATGCTTCAAGTGCAACCACTTGGCAATATGGGCTCTGCCATGATCATATAGGTTGCAAGAACTTAGCCATATGGACAGAGGGTGGTAGTGTTTGATAGGTTGGAACGCGTCCATTTTGGTCTAAGGGAAGGCTTCTGAAAGATCTTGTCTTGGGAAACCAAGTCTTGTGGGGAAAGTGCACCACCTCTGCAGAGTGTAAAATCTAAGTACTTAGCCATGTCCCTGGTAAAGGACAATTTGAGCATCAAGACATGGAAGCAATCAAGGATCTCATCATTCAAATTTCTGAGTTAAAACTTGTGGTTTGAACAAGGGTTGTTTGAATTCTTCAACCCTTGATTGAGAGATGCCTTGGTTAAAGGATCTTCAATCTTTGATTGAGAAAAATGATTTTGTCAAAGCAAAAACTTAGTATTTTCAAATGTTAAGGAAAAATCTATTTTGAGCAATGCAAGCCTCAACTCCACTTAGCCAAATGCATATAGATGATAGACTCCACTATACTAATATAGTATCACTTGCCAATACAATTCAAATGTATTGACCCTTTGTGGCTGTAACTTGTATGTTGCAGGTTTGATTGTTTTTAGTGAAGATTGATTGATTAGGATTACAAAGTCTACAACCAACATCTGCCTGTGGCACTTTGAAGATGAAGGACCCATACTTATAGTTATTCCGCTGCAATGTAATGTAATATCCAAATGAGCTATGTTTGATGTAATAAACTTATGTTATTCCTGGTTATAAAGTTATATTATGACCTTTGTTTCTTGATATTACATCTTAACTGTGGATGCTAGCTATTGATCCAGGGACTAGCATTGGAAACACAGGGGACACCACCTTATATTGTTGTAAGGTTGGGACACTCCCTCTACAGGTATTACGATCTGCAGTCCACGGAAGAGCCAAAACCTCGGCATCTTCCGTCTTTTGCTCTGTAAACCTCTGCGAGATAAATTAAATAGGATTAGCAAAAGAACGCTCACAAAAGAAATTCGGAAGCAAACACTAGTGCTTAAACTTACCTGAGGAGGGGGATCCCCGCGAGAGAATGGCTTCAATCCCCATTCCCATTATTCCGGCATATCGATCTTAAAGATAGCCCGGACGCGCTTATAGATGTGATAATCGTCGAGCTCAACCATAGATACTCAGTTGGGTTCCAAAGGACCACTCATATAACAGAGCTTATGAGTGCGAAGCTGAAAAGGGCAGATTCGGCTGCTGATGAAGGTGGTCATTAAATCTTCACCACGGAGCCCGACGCGAATCAGTTCTTTGAGCCGAATATCAAATGCCTCAGCAAGAGCATGGCTTTTCCTAGGATTGTAGTTCCAATTCTTCTTGGAGGGGGGACCGATAGAGAAAGCGGGGAGCCCGACGCGAATCAGTTCTTTTCCCTGTATTTTTGACATACAAAAATGATCTATACCATTTCTTACAAGACTCGAGGCGGGTGACACGGGGGAACTCATAATTTCTCTGAGGTGTAATGGACGCAGCCCCGCATTGGTTAAGAGATTTCTCAGAAGGATGAAGAGATTTGTCCGGCACAACATTAGATTGGATTTGAAAGAATTTGGACCAAACATGTACGGTGGGCCAAAGGCCGAAATACCCCTCTAAAGACGAGATAAAAGCCGAAAGAGAGGCAATAGCATTGGCCGGCAGGTGATGCGGTTGGAGGCCGAAGTAATCAAGGAACCCCCTAGCAAAATCGCTAAGGGGGAGACCGAATCCACGAGCGAAGTGGGACATGAAGACTACATACTCGCCTTCTTTGAGTACGGTTGAAGATTCCTTGACGGCCAAGCGACAACTTACTTCGGCGGGAATCCGGAGCGTTTTAATTAACCACTCTACCTCTCGACGAGTAATGGTGGAACCCTGCCAGGAACCCCGTTCTAGACCGGACACAAAGTCATCGTCCTCGACGAGAGCTCCGCTAGCATAACTAGACATAGGCTCTTCGGAGGAATCAACGAAGGAGAGACTAGCGACAGGGAGAGGCCTAGAGATACAGGGCCCCGTCGTGATTCTAACAAGCGCGGCGACGGAACAAAAAAGAACCTCCGCGGGTAATCTAAGAAAACCAGAGAGATGCCTAGTGCGTAGACCTAGTGGCGGTGTTGTAGGAAAACTCACCGGCAGAAGCACCGGAGCAAGGGAACTACGGCGAGGTCGCAGGAGCCGAACAACAACAGCTTGACCATCGAGGGGGACGACGATGGTGCGGCCGCTAGAACACGAACGGAGGCGGCGGCGCGAGGAAGAAGATGAAGGGAAAACGATGGGGGAAAGTGAATCGCGTAGCCCCGCTCCCCTCTTTATAACCGCGTAATGTTAGAGGTAGTGGGATCGTGGCTATGCCACGATGAGCGCATAATCGCGCGTGTGGCAAAACCATTCACAATTAGTGGAGCCACACCGAAGACCACACAGCGCAGGAGAGGATCGGGCCTTCTGACTGATGCGGGACTCGAGGCGTCACTGCACCGGTGCGACAGGTGCAGTAATTACTGTAGCTTGCCAGTAACCACTGTAGAGGAACAAAAAACTAGAAAACAATGATGATTGATACACGTAGGACGAGGATTACCCAGTAAGCCACACGAATACCTCGAACAAGGGGAGATAACTCGGAAAGTAATCCACGGAAGGAAAAAGATGAAAAGAGCAAGAGGATGGCGAATAAAAAACGTCGGCTAAGAAATACCTCGGAAAGAAAGAGAGAAGAATGTCGGGAAACTGATGTGGCCCAGCCGAGGTTTTCGGTAGGACCGCACCAGCTTCGGGGACTAATGTTGGGGGGGGGTGACCCCGGATAGGGTCAAGACAGGGGAAAGACGAAAGGAGTCTCCCTCATCTTAAGCCGAATTACTGGTTGTATCGGCCGAATTGTATGATTCGGCCGAGCTAAGAAGGTCCATGACAAATGTAGAATGAGTAACACCTTATACGGCCGACATGTGGGTTAAGTCGGCCGAATGAGTCTGACTAACTTGAATGGAGGTGAAGGCCGAGCCGAGTTATGCGAGATAAGGCCGAATAACATGAAGCTTGCAGGAGAAGGAGGCACCTATAGTCAAACCCTAGTCACTGGCTAAGAGGAAACAAGATAGAGCCAAGCACAAAAGACAAGGAGAAGAGCAGTAGAAGGGCAGACAAACGTCACGGAGGTGACAGTGAGGAAGCCCGAGGCGCGCATGTGAAGGATTCTAGAACATTACCGCAGATAGAAGGGGGACACGGAAAGGAGGCCGTCGAGTTACCATATTGGGACAAGCATATTCCAAGGATATGCTTGCCACGTCAGCCCTAGAAGGAACCAAGGAACCACTTTATAAGGGGGGACGTGGGCTCCAGAGAAGGGATCAATTCATTCTATGTCGTAAGGCTCGTGTTGTTGTTTACTTCTTCTGCATGAAATAGCTCTAGGAGCACTTGTAGTTCTTGAGAAGAAGAAGAATAGAGATCTATTTACAGGACACTTGAGTGTAGAAATCACTACATCTTCCCTCCCCGGATCCCGCTAGCATCCATTGGCCCCATACTTTAGCCTACCCATGGCATCTGCCGTGCTACCACCACGACAGAATTGTAGTCAATGATTCAGGCAATTCAATCTCATATGCCACTTCTCCTTTACGACTCAGAATCTTGAATGGCCCAACATATCTTGGTGCCAATTTTCCTTTGACTCCAAATCTCTTCACTCCACGAAGTGGTGATACTCTAAGATAAGCTATATCACCTACTTCATAGGTGACTTCTCTATTCTTTGGATCTGCGTGGCTCTTCTGTCGGGACTGTTCTATCTTCAATCTATCCTTTAGCAACTTGAATCTATCTTCATCTTCCTTGATTAGTTCTGGCCCGAACAAATTTCTTTCTCCAACACCACTCCATAACAATGGTGTAGTACACTTTCTTCCATAGAGAAATTCAAACGGTGCCATATCAATACTGGCTTGATAGCTGTTCTTGTAAGAGAATTCTGCGTAAGGCAGACTTTCATCCCAACTAGCACCATAATCTAGGGCACATGCCCTCAACATATCCTCTAGAATCTGGTTGGTCCTTTCTGTCTGACCATCAGTCTGAGGATGAAAAGCAGTGCTGAATTCCAATATTGTTCCCAATGACTCATGCAGTTGCCTCCAAAAATGGGAAGTGAATTGAGTTCCTCTATCAGACACAATACTCTTGGGTACTCCATGGAAACACACAATCCTATTCATATAAATCTTGGCTAACTTGTATAGGTTCTCTTCACGGGTATGAAATGAGCCACTTTAGTTAGGCGATCTACCACGACCCAAATAGAATCATATCCTGATCTAGTCCTTGACAGTCCGATGATGAAATCCATGCCAATCTTGTCCCACTTCCAATCAGGAATAGGTAGTGGTTGTAACAATCCTGCTGGTTTCTGATGTTCCGCTTTCACTCTACTACATACATCACACAAAGCAATATGTTCGGCGATGTCCTTCTTGAGATTATTCCACCAAAATCTTTCCTTCACATCCATGTACAATTTGGTGTTACCCGGATGAATGGAATATGGTGAGTTGTGTGCTTCTTGTAAAATCAGTTTCCGAAGCTCCGGATCTTGCGGAATGCAAATACGTTTTCCATACCATAAAGTACCCTGTTTGTCTTCATGGAATCCTTTGGATTTCCCCTTGCTAATTTTTCCTTTAATCTCTTCAATTTCCTTGTCCAACTTTTGGGTTTCCTTGATCCTGTCCAACAATGTGGGTTGAACATCCAATGACATGAGAGGTCCTTCAGGCACTATCTCCAATCTGAGGTCTTTGAATTGGGTACACAGATCATCTGGCAATTCCCCCTTAGTAAGGCCATTCACATAAACTTTATGGCTTAATGCATCCGCTACAACATTTGCTTTACCGGGGTGGTATTGCAAACTCAAGTCATAGTCCTTGATGAGTTCTAGCCATCTTATTTGCCTCATGTTGATTTCTTTCTGAGTGAAGATATACTTCAAGCTTTTGTGATCTGTGAACACTTCGCAATGCTTTCCCAAAAGATAATGTCTCCATGTTTTGAGTGCATGGACAACAGAGGCTACCTCTAAATCATGAGTAGGATAATTCACTTCATGAGTTTTGAGTTGTCTCGAGGCGTAAGCCACAACTTTCCCTTCTTGCATCAAAACTGCTCCTAATCCTTGGTGAGATGCATCACAATATACTTGGAAATCTTTCTCCAAATCTGGCAGACATAAGACTGGTGTTGTCACTAATCTCTTCTTCAACTCTTGGAAACTGAGTTCACAACCTTTAGTCCAATCAAATTTCTTGTCTTTCTTAAGTAACTCCGTCATTGACTTAGCTACCGTTGAGAAATTCTCAATGAACCTTCTATAGTTTCCTGCCAAGCCAAGGAAACTACGTACTTCTTTCACTGACTTAGGAGATTCCCACTCAGTTACAGCTGACGCTTTTGCGGGATCAACTGCTACACCATCTCCTGACACAATATGTCCAAGAAATCAAACTTCATTCAGCCAAAATTCACGCTTGCTGAATTTTGCATACAGCTTATGCTCTCTAAGCTTCTCAAGTATCAATCGTAAATGTTCTTCATGATCTTCATTGCT
This sequence comes from Avena insularis, assembly GCA_023614405.1. NCBI lineage: Eukaryota > Viridiplantae > Streptophyta > Magnoliopsida > Poales > Poaceae > Avena > Avena insularis. The sequence goes on from CM042691.1 coordinate 96,822,611, forward strand.
CTTGGAATAGATCAAAATGTCATTGATGAAAATGACAACGAATTTTTCAAGAAATTCCATGAACACCTTGTTCATCATATTCATGAAGTAGGCTGATGCATTTGTCAACCCAAATGGCATCACGGTGTACTCATACAATCCATATCTAGTGGTGAAAGCAGTCTTAGGTATGTCTTGTTCCCTTATCTTTAGCTGAAAGTAGCCTGATCGAAGATCAATCTTTGAGAACACATGGGCTCCTTCAAACTGATCAAACAAATCATTGATTCTTGGCAAAGGGTATTTGTTCTTGATATTTACCTCATTGAGTGAACGGTAATTTATGCATAACCTTTGACTTCTATCTTTCTTTGAAACAAACAAAACTGGTGCACCCCAAGATGAAGAACTTGGTTGAATAAATCCTTTCTGCAACTGTACTCCAAGCTGTTTCTTGAGTTCTTTCAACTCATCAACTGACATCTTGTAAGGTCTATTTTATATTAGTCCAGATTCTGGCAGCAAGTCTATCAGAAACTCAACATCTCTATCTAGTGGAATTCCAGGTAATTCCTCCGGAAACACATTTGGATACTCTCTCACAATTAGCACACTGTCTATGTTAACCCCCTTAAGAGAATTTAGCTTACTCCCTTTTGATTCAAAGTTAGACTTAAATCCAATCCTTCTATTATCCGGGGTTGTGAGTGTGACAGTACGATTGGCACAATCTAGTACTCCTTCATACTTGGTCATCCAATCCATTCCCAAAATAACATCCAATCCTTGGGAATCTAGGATTATTAGACCGACTAGAAACTTATGCTTTCCAAATTCTATTACTAGATCACGACATCCAAGACTAACTATCATATCTCCACCGCAAGAACTTACTTTTATAGGACACCCAATATTTTTAGTTGAAAATCAATTTTTATCAACAAATGCTCTTGATATGAATGAATGCGATGTGCCAGTATCAAAAAGAACAAGTGCTGGAATAGAATTGAGCTTAAACTTACCAGCCACAACATCAGATTCTTCATATATTTGTTCCACATTGATGTGGTTCACTTGTCCCTTTTGGAAGGGATTGGGCTTGTTGGCACCTTCAATTTTATTTTCTAGGCACTCATTAGCATAGTGTCCCATCTTCTTACACTTGAAGCATTCAACCTGACCGAGATCTTTCTTTACAGGCTGACATCCACTCCCACTTCCACCTCCACTGTGGTGACTCTTGTGTCCACTCTTGTGGTTCTTATACTTGTCATTATCATGACTGCGACGGTGCTTGTGGTCATGATGACGGTTGTGGTTGTGGTGGTTGTTGTACTTTCCATGTTTGTGGGATCCAGAACTCCCACTATCATCATGATGGAAACGCTTGTGAGACGATCCCGAGCTATGCTTATCAAAGTTATGCTTCCTCTTCCTGCTCTCAACCTGTTTGATCTTGTTTTCCAAGATGGTAGCCTTGTAACACAGTGATTGGAAGGTTGGGACATAGGAAACAGACAGCTATAGGTTCAACTCATCATTAAGTCCTTCGAGGAATTTCTCCTTCCTCTTTGCATCTGTATCAACTTCATCCGGTGCATAGCGCGCCAGATTGTTGAATTCCTCAATGTACTCTGCCACACTGCGGTGATGCTGCTTCAGATTGTGGAACTCCTTCTTCTTCAAATTCATCACTCCGGATGAGATGTGAGATGTACAGAATCCATCCTCAAAGATATCCCAAGTCACATCCTCAAGGGGAGTGGTGATCTGAAAGTTATCCCACCATGTTGATGTTGGCCCTTCAAACAGATGTGCTGCGAATCTGACCTTTTCCTCACCGGTGCAGCCAACAGTCACTAAGTCCTTGTTCACTAAATGTAACCAGTCATTGGATGTCATTAGATCAGTGGTTCCCGAGAACTTTGCAGGCCTTAGTCTCAGAAATCTGGTGAGCATGTCAAATCCCGAAGGATTATTCTGATTGTTGTTGTTGTTGTTATTATTATTGTTGTTGTTATTCTGATTCTGGTTTTGCATGAACTGCGTCATCATTTACATAAGTTGAGCTTGTGCTATCATCAACTGCTGCATCTCGGGAGTGACGTTGTTGTTGTTGTTGTTTTGGTTGGGGTTGGCATGTCGGGGAGGCATCTGTGGTTTTAATAAGGATAAGAATGAGATACCCATAGATGCTTAACATGCACAATACATCACATAGAAACAATCACAATAACCAAGCTCAAAATAACATCAGGTTTGAACGACATAACAATAGGTTTTGAAAAATGCAAACACACCATAACAAGCCATCCACATGTTGGATGGTCATGGCGACTCAATGATCAAAGTATGGAAGATGAACGATAGTCGAGTAGTCTACACTACTCCTCCGCATCGACCTCCACATCAACAAGGGTAAGACCTGCATTCTCCATGGCGGTCTTGTACTCATCAACACTAGTGGTCAAGGCCTCAATCTTGGCCCTAAGAGCCCTCTTCTATGAGCGAAGCCTCTAGATCACTCCCTGCTGGTGCTCAAGCTCGAAGTCCTTGGCCTCTAACTCTTCCTTCATCTCCATGATCTTCTTGTTCCTGTCTTGGACTCTTTTCTCCTAGATCTTGAACTTCTTGTCCTGGCTTTCAAATTTGGCCTCCATCTTTTTGACGATCTCGTCTTGCTCCGTGAAGAGCTTGTCCTTCTCCCGTAGCTAAACCTGGAGCTCGTCATTGCTAAGCATGAAGTTGGTCCTATCAGTGTCAAGGTGTCTAAGAAGACCCTCTAGATCCTGAAGGTACATACGGGTGAAAATAAAGACCTCTAAGCTCGGTGGAGTGCCTCCCTACCAGGCGCCTGCATGACTACATCTAGGCCTCTCTCCTTGTCATCATGCATCATCTTGAAAGTGATAGCCTCCGTGGGTGGCTCTGCCTGGCGTCCCGGCTGTGTGATTCTGAAGCCCCATAGGTCCTTCCTCTCAAACTTGGTGAGCTGAAGTGTCGTGATGCTAGGAAGTGGAAGGTTGAACACACTAGTGAGCTCAATGAGATGAGTACCAAAACGAGTTCCCTTGAACTCCTCGGCCGTGCTGATAACAACGTTAGGCATCTATTTTTATAAGATAGAGAAAAGTTAGAACCAACACAAATAGAGAAAATTCACAAGACAAAATATCACAAGCACATATTTTAGCAACAAACACACAAGTCATGGCATACACAAATCCATTACAAACACCAAAGGTTCAACATAACTTAGACAAATTTTTGGAAGTAAAAACAATAAGTGTGGTGGTCCAACTAACGAAGTACGTTACAATTCTCATTCACTAGACAAAATAGCTATCAGGGCATCCTTAGTGGCTATCTGTATATCTTGTTCACAAGACTCCCATATTAAGTCTATGATGTCTCCCCTTAGTTGTTGGTTGGTAGTCTCTAATTCTTGTGTATGCTTCTTTTCTTCTCTACGGTCATTTTGAGTGTTGAGCATTCTGCACTTGAGTCTATCACCAAGCTCCTTGATGGCATTCCAAGATGCATTTCTTGCAGAGTCAAAGAATGTTTTGTGCATTTCAGAGTTGGTGACCATGCAGAATCCTGACCCCTTGTGGTTGTCTTCCTTGTTTTTATACAAGTGAAGTTGCACCCACCAATACTCTTCTCCTTCATCCATCATAGGGAACCCCTTGTACACAGCTGCACCATGTATCCCCATGGTAACCATAAGGTTCTTGAGTGCCTTGGGAAATTCAGTCTCACACTCCAAGGTCATGGTCATGAGTGGTCCCTTCCTGACGGCTTCGTTGATGGAGTTCATCTACAAATAGAGATGAGAAAGAAGATTAGAAAAGTTTACGAGAAGAAAAAGACAAGTGTGGAAATTTTTCAAAGTGTTAAAATTTTACTTAGTGGTTTCTTAGTCTAATCAAATCCTAGGGTCATAATCCTATAGGCAACACAGTGCTCTGATACCATCTGTAAGACCCCACATTTGTAAAGTTCAAGGTCCCTGTGATTGCAATGCTAGTCCCTGGATCAATGCTAGCATCCACAGTTTAAGATGAAGTACATAGAAACAAAGGTCATTATTACATCGTCATTCCAGAGATAACATATTCTTTTACAAATCCATATCCATAGGCTATTACAAGAGTTCAACTTAATAAAATAAAGTAATGTCTTCATCTTCATGTGCCACAGGCAAGCATGTTGAGTGTAGACTCACAACCCTAATCCTCATCAGAGTAACCTGCAACATCACAAGTTACAGCCACAGTGGGTCAATACATTGGAATAGTATTGGCAAGTGATACATTAGTACAATAATAGTTTCTAGCTTCTACATGAATTTTGGTTAAATGTAGCTTAGGCTTGCTTTGCTCAAAATAGGTTTTACCTATCAGTTGAAAACACTAAGTTTTGTTTGACAAAAACTCCCAAGGAACCACCAATAGACATTGGTGAACCTTTACCCTTGTTCAACCACAAGTTTTAACTTAGAAATTGGGATGAGGATATTCTTGATAGCTTCCATGTCTTGATGCTCAAATTGTCCGTTGCCGGGGACACGGCTAAGTACTTAGATTCTTCCTTCTCGAGAGGTGTTGCACTTTCCCCACAAGACTCGACATGCATCGAGACAAGACCTTTTATAAGCCTTCCCTTAGACCAAAATGGACGCGCTCCAATCCTATCACCCCCTACCACCAACTTTCCATTTGGCTAAGTTATTGCAACCTATATGATCCAGGCAGAGCCCATATTGCCATGTGGCTACACTAGAAGCTTCTTAACATTTGGCATCTCAAATCCCTTTGTTCCCGGGTGGATTTCCACAAGTGTGATACACAAGGTAGACCATATATATGGGCCTTGTGTAACCACTCAACATAACCCAAACATACCATTCCCCCAGGTGATTAATTCACTTAGTTGTTTTATTAAGAAAAACACAAGTCAAAGTCTTAGCAATAATTTTCATAGCATGTATATAATCCACCCTTGTTTGCTACTAGCTAGGCTAAGCATGGTAATATAGTAAGTATCTTAACTTAGTGAAAATTCTAACAAGTCTACAACTACTAGGATTTCCCAAGCATAGCATTTAGATACTTAGCAAAAACATCATGCAAGCCCTATACAAAATATCACTAATGCATAGTCAAAATATTGGGACAAAAATATGAAGCACCACTTGCCTTGGTAGTTGGGGGAGTAGCAACAATCCTCAAAATCACAATCAGCACTAGCACCAAAATCTACACATAAAATGATAGCACCAAATTAATATTTCAAATAATCAAGCAAAACTATATGAATGCATGCAAATGCCATGTGACGAATTTTTCTAAACTAAGAAAGACAAGTAAACGGTACTGAATCACTAAACTAAACAATCACACACTAAATAAACTTAATTTGGCTTTTAAAACATTTTCCAAATAATTTTTATACACAAAATAGGCCTACAAATGTGTCTGCATAAAATTCTATTTTAACAGAAGCAACTCAAAAAACTAAGCCTACATATGTGTAGATTTATTTTTGTGATTCCAACGGTATATTATTTGTATTTTTTGGATAAACAGAACAAAAGTTATTGAATTTGCAAGTTTATTCATCTAATTAAATCAAATTTGGATTTTAAAAGAAAATCCCGGACACGCGGCGCTTCCTGATTGGTCAGTACCACTTCGGGGAGGATTACGCTTCCACACCGTTGGATCTAATTTAGATCCAATGCACCAGATAAAAACTTACCCTTTCGCATCTAATCTAACCTATACCACTAGATCTAAGATCTATGGTCCAAATCCTCGCGTGCCCCTTCCCTAGAAAACCTAATCGCAACCGCTGGATCCAGATCCAGCAGATCACGTTGCTTTGACCATTCGCGGGCGGCGCAAATGGCCACCGCGGCGGCTGCGCGTCTGCCGGTGATGTTCTGGCGAGACCAGAGGGAAAAGGTGAGGGTTCTGGCGCTTATCGAGGTCGTGGAGTAATGGCGCAACTCAATGTGCAGGTGGACAGGGTCGGGGCGCACGAACACGGCGTGGATTCCTCATCGGAGTTGCGGGTGGCTTTAGGTGCGCTCTGTCGTCGACATTGATGGCTCTACAAGGCATGGGAAAGGAAAAGGAGGGCGGCATTAGACGCGCACTGAAGCTGCGAGTGTGCGAGCATGAACCTGAGAGGAAGGGGAGGGCTAGGTTTACCGTATGTCCTCGTTGGAGTAAAGCACTTCGCCGGGCATGCGCTGTCATTGACGATGGCGAATCTGTAGGTCACCAGAAGGGAAACCGTGAGCTAGGTTAGATGCGAACTATTAAGGCGAACACGACAGCAAGACCAGGAGGCAAGGGATGGAGAGTTCTCACCGGAATTGGCCGCCGGAGAGACTCGGTACCACGGCGGAGTTAGCTCGAATGTGGGAAGCCTGGTGGCTCTCTGTGGGTGTGGCTTGAGGTGAAATGGGCGGAAGGAGGGGGGATTAAGTAGCCGGGGCGAGAGAAGGAATTACGCCGACAGTAACTCGCAATCAAGCGTGGAATCAATCGGGAAGAAACGGCCGCGGCAGAGCTGGTCGCGGGCGTGATTTGGGGACGATGATGACCTGCCGTGTGGGGCCAAGGCGTCAGTGAGGGGGGTGTCAGAGTGGGTGAGAAATAGAGAGGGGAGGGGTTTCGGTGGGCTTCTTGGGCTGGCTCTTTGGGCATGGTGGGTTGGGCTAGATAGGTTAGCTGTGTTTATTTTTTTTCTTCTTTTCTCTTTTTCTATTTCTGTTTTGATTTTCTGAAACCATTTTCAAATTATATTCAAATGAGTTTGAATTCAAACCTCCTCTGGATTTTTGTAAAGTGACCCAAGCACATATTTGTGTATAAAACATTATTGTTTGCTCACAAATACTTTGGCCCATTGAAAATAGAATTAAAACCATGCTTTATTTAAATATTAATAATAGGCATATAAATGGTTTTAAATTTATATTATTTTTTTGAAACTTTGAGAAAGCTTTGAAATCAACATTCAAACCTTTTTCTGGTTGAAACAAAGTATTCTCATGATTTTAAAATGGAAATAAAGCCATTGCCTTTCTTACATAAAATAATAGGCAAACAATTGGCTTCTGTTTTTCCATCTTATTTGAAAATAATTTAAAATGCATGAGGATGCATGAATGATGTGCAAACTTTATAAATCATGATTTTTGGGATGTTACAAAACCCTAGCACTATTATGAATTCTCAATGAAGATGATCTATTCTTGTGTCCATATGACTTGACGGTCTATGATTGATTTATGATTTGTGTTTGATATCTCTCTTTATATGATATGTGAAAGTCAACCACAAACCATTTTCCTTCGGGACTAAAGGGAGCGAGAAATGCTTCGGACGTGCTTTGGGATCGTACCCGAAATGGACCCGTGATAGATTGGGGCCGGCTCGTGAACTACGTGATCAAAGTGGGAATAAAGAGGGACCCCTAAGCTAATTATGATATCCATGGGGAAACCCTTAATTATGGTGGTCTGTATGAGTGACTTCTCTCAGGCATTGCAGTGGTTATTTAGAGGTGACCTCACTCTTGGCTCAACAAAGTGGCTTCCTACGAGCCTTGTAGTGAACATATTATTATGGAGCTCTCTCCACACATTTCATGACACAAGAAGTATGTTGTCTTAAATTATAATAATTATAACACCATGCTAGAGGATTATCCTACATCCCTGAGAATGTTTTAGCCCTATTGCATTCCAACACGCTTAAAAACAATATTGTTACTTGCTTTCTTTGAATTGTTTTAATTACTTTTACGAACACAACCAAAAACCTTTCAAACACTTCTTACTTGAGATCAAAGGCAACTTACAAGTATCCTTTGGTAGATAGTGACAAAGGGCATTAAGACCTTTACCAATAGCTCTTTGTGGGTTCGATATCTTTACATTGAAACTAGCATAATTGATCTATGCACTTGCAGTCATCAAGCTATTTTCTGGCTCCATTGCCGAGGAGCTAAGTGCTTCTGGTATTTGTTCTTAGGTGCTTATTTTACTAAATTTGCAAACTAGTTTAAGGTAAGAATCATGACTGCACTCGTACTGATGAATCATCTCGATGCAATTATATACCTCGGGAAGTTCAATAGAGGACTTGTCAAAGAATTTTCGAGCTAACCAGAATACGAGGTCAATCCTCGCTTTATCGTATTGTTAAAGAAAATACTTTTGCAAGAGATGATCTAGATGAGAATACTTACACTCACTTAATGAATTTTACCAATCTATGTTGGACTCTTAAACTGAGATTATATTCTGATGATGAATTGAAACTTAAATTTTTTAGCCAATCTGTAACCAATACTACTTTAGCTTGGTATAGAATTTTCCCTGCAAAGAAAATACATACTTGGGAGAAACTTAAAGGATAATTTGTGATTTGATTCTTTCTGAAGGTTAAGACTACAAAAGTAAGAAGGGATATTACAAAATTCAAGAACCGCCCAGGTGAAGGCTTAGTAAGGGTCTTGAAAAGGTATAAGACTTTACTTCATAAATGACCCCATCATGATTTGCCTGAATGGTACATTTTATACATATTTTATGGAGGACTTAATCACGAAATTAAAAATGAGCTAGACACCAATTCCAGAGGCTCCTTTATGGAGTTAACAATAGAATGTATTCGCCGTAATAGAGAAACATCTGGATTTGATTTAGGCGGCGAAGGAGGTATATAAATTGAATATGATTATCTTAATGCTTATAAAGAAGGGTTTTCTATTTTCGTGCCCATTGGTTCCTTAGTTGTACTCTCTTTTTACCAGCCGCTTAAATTTTCCTCACTTTTCCCATCTCCTATTATGAAACTCTCGCACGGTCTAAAACTCGCTGTCCGTCAGCCTTGCCGTTACATGAAGACAACTGGGGCCGCATTTAGTCGGGCCCCGTCGTGGACCCTCGCCGATACGTGCTGACAAGTGGGTCTGTGATGGCTGTGAGATATAGCCATCCATGTATGCATTTAAACTAGATATTATTCATATATTTGATAAAATATCTCTCTAAAACCTGCCACTAATTCCTAATGATCAAAGGGGTATGCAATCCTTTCATTCTATTTTTGCCTACGCAGATAATAATGTATTATGATGGGAATTGATATATAAATGCCTGAGATACGAGATTTCCAACACGCCAAAGAAACCAGGAGCCGTGAAGAGGTTACTGCAAGCTTAACGACCAACTATACGGCCCACCGCCGTATAGTTTTCACCGACCACATTAGGTCAAACAGAACAACTTTCGTAAAGGGGCCCCTATGTAAAGAGGCTTTAGGCGTTGAGGAAAATGCCCGCCCGACTCCACAGTCTCGCTTCTTTCACCCTAAACTCTCCCTGCCGCCACGCCGAAGGAATATATCTATATCTAAACCTCTAAACCCTTCTCCACCACCATAGCCATCTTGCACCACCTGTAATAGTATATCTCATCTCCAATTGGCAACATTGTAACACTATTTTCTATCAATTCTATGATCTCTATTACAATGTTTATGATTGTCGATTTCATCTCTATGTGGGAGTAATTCTCCTTGGGCTAAGGGCTTCGGCCTAGCCTTGTATCTTTGTGCATGTTATTTATCATAGATGGGATCTTGTATTAGTTTTTATGACATGATGATTGGAGTACCCACTATTTAATTTTGCTGCTGAAGATTCTGAAATTAAGCCCCACTATTTAAGTTTGCTTCAGTAGAATCAATTTGGAGGCTCTGCTATAATAGAATGAAAGAATGCATGAGAAATTGTCCCAGCCATGGGATGGAAGATTGGTTAATTCTCCATTTATTTTATAATGCTCTTAACCCTGTTTCTAAATCTATGCTAGATACTACAGCTGGTGGAACATTTATGGGTAAACAAATTACTGAAGCAAAGCAGCTGCTAGACAATATGCAAGACAACCATGCCCAATGGCATGTGGAAAGATCAAACACAAAGAAGGTGAACTCCGTCACACCTCAAGAGAATGAAGAACTCAATTCTAAGTTCGATGCGCTCATATTAGCCACTAAAGGTTAGGAAACACCGGTAAGAGCTACTCCCAAACCAGCTATTTAAGAAGTAGACTCCATAGCTCGTAATGATTACAACCCTTCTTGGAAGAAGAATTATCATCCAAACTTCCAGAAACATTATTCTAGTCCTGCAGGTAACTCTAATAATAATATAGCATCAAATAATACTAGTCTCCAAGAAACTCTTAAAGCTTTTATGGACTGACAAAATGAGCAAAAAAATATTCTAGTAAAAATTATGAAGAATCATGATGCTATGCTTGGTAAATTATCTAACCAAGCTGTTAGTTTGAGAAATGATTTTCAGGCCCTCCAAGAAAGAACAAGGATCATTGAGGCACAACTAGGTAAGATAATCGAAAGTCAAACTCTCATTCTAACTAAATTTGCAGGTAAATCTGAGCCCAATCAAGTGGAAGATGTCAAGATGATAAGAATCCAAAGGGAGGATCCTGAAAAACTTGATTATAGCAATGCCCCTTCAGCAAACTACACGGTTGAAGATCTTGTAAAAAGGATCAATGTCAAGATTCCGGTAAGTGAAGGAAATGAAGAAGCCATGTATCAACACTTCGTTAATCAGATAGCAATAAAGGCACGTGAGTTTGAAGAAGAATATATAAGAAAATTGCTAAAAAATTGCCAGTTAAGCTAGATGATATATTTGAGCCTACTATAAAGATTAAAATTGCGACTAATGAAATAGTTTTACTATGTGATATAGGTGCAAGTGTTTCAACAATTCCAAAGAGTCTTTTTAACAAGTTAAATCTTGGCTCTTTTGAAATGACCGAACTAAAATTACATATAGCAGATTCTACCTATAAACAAGCAGTAGGCATTAAGGAAAATACTTTAGTATACATTAAAGGTTGTCCCGCTCTTATTTATTTTGTTATTGTTGACATGCCTGAAGATGCTACTACCCCTATTATATTAGGTCATCCTTTCTTAAGAACTATTAAGGCTTTAATCAATTTGCAAGAAGGGAACATGAAGCTTCAATTGCCTTCGTGGGATCCTTTTGTTATTCAATTCCTCAGGAAAAAGAAAGCCAAGCAACATGATAAGGAGGTCATCGCTTTCAAGGCCAATTACTTTGGAGTGGGTGTTCAACTCATATGGCCTAAGTGAGTAATATCAAGTTCAAGCTATTGACCATAAAAGAGCGCTGCATGGGAGGCAACCCATGTGAAATAAAGGTTTGAGTTAAGTTTTTAAGTTTTAGTTTAAGTTTTATACAGAATAAAGAGTGCTAGAAAACTCCAGTGAGAAGAAGCGATTCAGCGGTACTAAAAATTTCTGTTTTCCATATGCCATAGTTGGTCGAAATTTTATTCTGTCTTTTTTGTATCAAAACAAGATGTTTCGCTATGTTTAGTCTAAAAAGTAATCCTCGAAGAAATATAATTTTTTTGATGTGTATAGAAAGGTTATTCCCGCCATACAGTTGAGGCCGTATAGTTATGTTACCCATCGCAATTTTTCATCCCAGGGTACAGAAGGTTTAGCGACCAACTATAGGGCGGGAACAGAAGTTCCGGCCGTATAGTTGTCGCCATATAGTTACAGCCGCCAGGAAGAAACCCTAAAATTTTGCTGTCAGACCAACTATACGGTGGGAACACTTTGTTCCCGCCGTATATTTGTGTTCGACCACTTAAACGCTCAGGGAGGTACCAAAAACATCAAAAACATAATCCTTTTTCTCTCTACTACCTCCAAACTCTCTCAAAACCTTGAGGGATCTTCACCCCTGCTCAATTTAGTTCGAATTCCTCACACACAAGTGATCTACGGTATGTTTCTCCTCCGATCCTCCAATTACATTTTGCAAATTCATCTTTGACCTATTGTCATTATCAATCTAGGGTGATACTTGTTTTTAACTATTCGCTATGATTATCTTGCCTAGATTATTATGTTGAGGAGATTATTTAGTGTGCTATGATGAGGATTATTCTATCACTATTATTGTTGGATCAAAAAGTTTTATATTTTTCTCTTTTATTTGTTTTTAGAAGATGAACACGAGGATCCAGACAGGTGCTCTGGCCACAGCTAGTTCTTCTCGGGCTGCATCTCAGGAAAGCATGAGGATTCGATTCAGGAACGAATCTTCGACGAGATCAAAAACTGAGAAGTCAAGGTAACCAAGTGGGGTTTCCCCGTCACTTTGAACCAACTCGGTATTTATGATGACTTCAATTTACTTTGCAATAGAGTTGGCCTGCAAAACTTTGTATTCCCTGATTCACCAACCAATCGCCATTTAACCATTGAATTTCTTAGCTCTTGGAGTAGCACCGTCAAAGCATGGAATGGGGAGGACAAAATTTCTGTTCGACTCATGAACAATAGTTATTCTCTATCACTTTATGAATGGTGCAATTGTTTTGGTTCATCAAACAACGATCCTAATGCTCTGCACACAGCAGCTTTTACTAACATGGAACCATCCCCCGAACTCTGCTATAATAGAATGATCTTTACTTCTAGAGTCAGTAAAGGGAAGAATATTCAACATCCTGCTATTCCCTATTTGTTCTATGTTATTGCTAACACCTTGCAGGCGCGTAATGAGTTTACAAGAATCAATGAGGAGGACATCTTAGTCCTTGCAAAAGCTGCTTTCAACTATGACAACTTGTCACTTCACAAGGGCGCAATACTTGTGCGCTACTTGGAGTACCGATCCCACCAAAGCCAAGGACCAGTCACTTGTGGAGGCGCCATCACCGTGATTTCCAATGCATTGGGTATCGCCCTAGGTGAGTTGCAACCGGTGCTAGGTGAGGGACGTGTTGGTTTCTCTACTTTGAGGGCTTGTGGAATGCTTACTAGGAGAGGTGGTGTTTATTATCTGCATATTGTTGGAGCTAGGTGTCTATACCCTGCTCCTTTGCCTAATGGTCTTTTCTCTATCGAGAAAGGACGTGTGCTTTGTGACTTGCAGGTTGAGCTACACCAACCCGAGGAGGAGATTCCATAGGAGGATGAGGACCAAGAGGAGGAGCAAGAAGTCCATCATTAGGAGCAGCAGCCACCAAACCGGTTCGCTACATATCAAGATTTCCAAGAACTTGGAGGAACTGTGGAGGGAATGCATAATCTCGAGTTACAACTCAATTTATAATCCGAGAAACAACAAGTAACCTTTCAACTCAATTTGCAAACTGGAGTTACAACTTTTGCCCCCACCACAGTGATTTGAAGGGCTTGCAAAAGCCTAATCTTGGGGAGGTTTTCTATCTATTTTATATTTTGGTTTTCATTTGATTTATCTTATTTTCGAGGTTATGCTTTTATTTTAGTTTATAAGCACTTGTGTTGGCTTCCCCAACACTTTATCTTAGTTATTTTATTTTGTTTCAGATTTTCAAGCCAAGCTTTGCTGCCAATTAATCCCCCTTCTAAAAAACCAGAAACATATTTCTCCGTTTATCTTTATTTTCCCTCTCTCTTTTTATTTTTGCCTCGAAGTTCTCTTTGATTTTCAGGAGAGTGATTGACTTCAAGTTTCCAAGAAACAAATAAAAAGGGAAGAGAGAAGTGGAACCAAACATGAGAGGTATGCCTTATGACTACCCAATTTTAAAGTGTGAGAAACCCATGCTAGTTAGTAGTAATGTTGAGATGTTATATCGATGGAGTGAGTCTCTATATTGTAGTAAAATTTTGTTTGCATGGGTATTTCATTGGGTATGTTTTGTTCCAGCTCTTGTAGTTAACCAAGTCTTGCCTAAAAATTTGCTAAACAATTTAAATAAGAAAAAGTCTCACAAATTGAAGACTTGGGTGTTGTAGTGTTTAGTCTTGAAAGTTTATTCCTACATACACTAAACACCACAGAAAATAAGGATTGACTTGATAGCTCTCTTTGAAAAGATTTGTTCAATTGAATTAATGTTTAGAGGTTTTTGTGAGCATGCCAAAGTTTGATTTGTAAATCATAAGAATGATATAGATTTATGTGTGTCAAACTTCATGGGATGCCAACAACTTCTCTAACCTACGAATGATCTTCATGGAGGAAACTCCTAGATTTCGGCTATGAGTTGAACAAACATATGTAGCAACAATGCTATAATGGGTAACATTATTGGCACTTCCGGGTAGCTGTCACATGATGGAATCACTCCTCTGGCTGATATGAGTAATCATTATGCAATAGGAACAAAAACCTTAGTGATGCCACGAGTGTCCATCTCAGCCCGATAAACTAATGAAAAAATTTGGCATGCTCTCAATTACATAAGAACTGAAATTCTTGAAGGACAATGAATAGAAAATTAGTGCTTGAAAAGTCTTTATTTATTGATGTGGGAGAATTGAGATACTTTAATATATATGCTTTTCATGACAAACTCTCACACCCTTAATTTTACATGATTACATTTTATTGTTCAAAGGCAAGCCTATGAGTTAATTGCATGACATGCAATAAAGTTTACTCTTTTGAATCATACATGCTTACAGTAATTTTGCTGCGCTATAAGGATTCATGAAACCCGTATTATATGCTTGCCATACTCTACCTATGCTAAAGTTTTTCAGATTAATAAAGTGGAGGAGACATGGGACTACCAATCATGAGTAAGATCATGATCTCGTTATTTTAGTTTAAATGCTGAGTTCCCTTTTCATTTTGGTTTTCTTGCTAGAGGACGATCAAGTTTAAGCTTGGGGAGGTTGATGGCTGTGAAATATAGCCATCCACGTTCGCATTTAAACTAGATATTATTCATATATTTGATAAAATATCTCTCTAAAACCTGCTACTAATGCCTAATGATCAAAGGGGTATGCAATCCTTTCTTGCTATTTTTTCCTGCGTAGATAATGAAGTAATATGATGGGAATCACTAATAAATGCCAAATATATGAGATTTCCAACATGCCAAAGAAACCAGGAGCCGTGAAGAGGTTACTCCATGATTAACGACCAACTATATGGCCCGCCACCGTATAGTTGTCGTCGTATAGTTTGCACCGACCTTATTAGGTCAAACAGAATAACTTTCGTGAATGGACCCCTATATAAAGAGGTTTCAGGCAACGAGGAAAAGGCCTGCCCGACTCCACAAACTCGCATCTTTCACCCAAAACTCAACCTGCCGCCACGCTAGAGGAATAGATCTAGATCTAAACCTCTATACCCTTCTCCATCACCATAGCCATCTTCCAGCACTTGTAATAGTAGATCTCATATGCAATTGGTGACATTGTAAGACTATTTCCTATCAACTCTATGATATCTATTACAATGTTTATGATTTTTGATTTCATCTCTATGTGTGAGTAATTCTTCTTGGGCTAAGGGCTTCGGCCTAGCCATGTAGCTTTTGTGCATGTTATTTATCATAGATTGTATCCTGTATTAGTTTGTATGACTTGATGATTGGAGTACCCTATTTTGCCTCAATATAAAGAATTTTCTGGTACCCAAGACCCCAAGGATTGATCTAGGTAAAGGGAGTGTGAGTAATGACTAATATGCCGGATAGGAACCTAGTGACAGAAAGGGTAGTACAGCTGTATGTGAGGAACTTACTTGGGATTAACAATGACATCATGATGCATATCATGAGTTCTCTTTCTTCTATGGATGAGACTAGTAGGTTATTATGATAAGCGGTTGCAGAGGCGATACCATTTATGGATGCACTTCCCACATATAATTATCTTGCTCTAACAATTACATAACTACTTTATCATTATCTATTATTCCCATCAGATCTTTTGCACAACTACTGGTGAAAACCGAAGACCCTAGGCTCTATCTCCATCATCAAACAACAACAACATCAACAAGATCACAAACTCTTGGTTCGGTAAAAATGCAATAGGAATTCTAAAACTCTCAAAGGTTCGTTTCAGTAATCTCATTTTTCATTCTGCTTCCAGAGGATTCGATAAACCTATGTCTACTAGGGAAAAAGAGCTATACTACATCTGTAATTCGGATCAAAGGTATTAGCCTGCGGTCTGTCAGGTCCCGTAGTGGACCCTTGCTGTTACATGTTGACAAATGGGTCGCGTTAAGTTGGTTCCCATAGTGAACACATCTCTCCACTTATCCAGATCAGCATGGGACCCATAGCTTATCCACGTCAGCTTCGGACCCACAACTTACCCACGTGAACCAGACCCACGCCTGTGCCCGTGTCGTTGCCTCCCCTTTCTTCTTCTTCTCCAGTGACGATGGTCCTTCTTTGGCGATGGCGGCCCTTTGTCGATCTTCACTTCGGCCTCCCGTTCATCCTGGCCGAAGTATGGTGCCGTACCGTTGACCTGTATGAAGGATGACAATGGCAACCGTGCACAGAGAAGGTTAGATCTTGCACCAAAATGTTCCAATTAGACGGGGGCGCTTGCTGTGGAGAATGCGGCCGGCGAGCCGTTCCGATGATTTAATTGGTTTATCGAGTTAATGTTTTGGCTTCAATCAAGTGAAAGAGTGTTTATAATTAAAAATAGGGAGATGTATGTATAATAAATAAGAAAATGACACAACTCTTGAACACTTTCAAATTAAAAAAATTATACAACTCTTAATGTACAATAGTATTTATAATTGACACAACTCTTGAACACTTTCAAATTAAAAAATTATAAAACTCTTAATATAAAAGAGTCTTCATAATTGACACAACTCTTCAACACTTTCAAATTAAAAAAATTATACATCTCTTAATGTAAAAGAGTGTTTATAATTGACATAGCTGTTGAACACTTTAAAATTAAAAAAATTATACACCTCTTATTGTAAAAGAGTGTTTACAGTTGACACAACTCTTGAGAACTTTCAAATTAAAAAAAATTATATAACTCTTAATGTAAAAGAGTGTTTATAATTGACACAACTCTTCAACAGTTTCAAATTAAAAAAAATTATATAACTCTTAATGTAAAAGAGTGTTTATAATTGACACAACTCTTCAACAGTTTCAAATTAAAAAAATTATACAACTCTTAATGTAAAAGAGTGTTTATAATTGACATAACTCTTGAACACTTTCAAATTGAAAAAATTATACAACTCTTAATGTAAAAGTGTGTTTATAATTGACACAACTCTTGAACACTTTCAAATTAAAAAAAAACTATACAAATCTTAATGTAAAAGAATGTTTATAATTGGCACAACTCTTGAACACTTTCAAATTGAAAAAATTATACAACTCTTAATGTAAAACAGTGTTCATAATTGACACAACTCTTGAACAGTTTCAAATTATAGCGTCCTAAGAAAATCTTGAGAGTTTACCATTTTTAGAGCGTGAAATTGATCCCTAAACTTGTGTATACGAAAATTATAAACCTTTGAACACTGTGAAATCGTGCTAAATATGTGATAATGATGTGCTAAGAAAATCTTGAGAGATTATTGTTTTCATAGAATGTAATGCATAAACTTGCATATGGAATAAATTATATACCTTTGAACTATTTTATATCGAACTTAGGACATGATAATGTTGTGCTAATAAAATCCTGATCATTTATCATTTTCATGGAGTGAAATATAATGCATAAACTTGCATATACGAAAATTATACACCTTTCAACACTTTCCCTTCAAATTATATTCAAAATCATTTGTTTATGGAGTTAATGTATTGGTGGCAAACTCATTATTTTGTATGGATAGAGGGTGCCCCGACAGATGGGGATACAACTTTGCGGCCCAAAAGTTCGCAGGCGAAGGAAACGCGGGGCCCGAGTTGCGTGTACTCACCGCGATTCGAAAAGTTCGAGGGCGTAATTGCTGAGAGGGGCATTTTCAAATCTTAGGCGTTATGTCAGGATATTCCGTTACATTAGTACCTTCCATGCCCCTGATGTGCCCCTTCTAAGTCACTGTCCACGTGCCGCACGGGCAAATCCATTTCTGTACTTTTCTAACCCCCGACACTGAATCCAGGTAATGGCGGTCCTTTCTCCCTCCTACGAATCTGGTTCGGTTGGCGACGGTCATTTTTCTATACTTTCCCCGCCCCCTCCCCCTCCTACCCACACACACACACTGAATCTAGAGGCGGCATGTCAAGCGAGGCCAAGGTGGTAGCTACTTCGGTGACTGATTCGGCTTCGTCAGAGCCAGCGTCTCTGGCACAACACCAGACAAGCGAAGCAGTGGCGGGGTCTGCAGCCCAGGTTAGCGCGGAGGTCAGCGAGAAGTCTGCTAACAGGGTACCTACGAGCAGCGGGTTGAAGAGAAAAGCTAGTCCGGCGGCGGAGTGTTCAGCTACAGTGCGGGGTCGTGCAACCCAGATCTCGAAGAACACCACCCGGGAGAAGAGCGAGAGGTGAATTTTTCTTATCCGTGCCTTGTCTTGCAAATAGATTAGTTACTACAAAGTAGTTTCGAATGAATTGAAAGGTCCCTTTTTAATCAAATTAGGAACAGCTCCGATGCAGCAGACCTATATGATTTCATGGTTCATGTCCGCCAGTACACTGCAAAACAAGATTTTGGTTGCGAGAGGGTTGTGTTCGGGCAGGATATGCGTCTTCTTGTCAACTACAAAGAGGTTGTGTCTGTTTCGCAGCTGATAGATATGCTTCATTCTAGAATACCTTGGGGATCCAGACAGAGGGCAAAATTGGTGTGGCGTAACATGCGTGATAACTATGTGCAAATTGAGCACTCCCATGAGCTTCAGATGCTTTGGGAGTGTTGTGCAGCTTATCGTCAGGTGAAAGTTGAAGCGATGATTGATGATATGTAGGCAGATACTGGAGATCTTGCTGCCAGAGCTTTAGCTACTCGAGTTTACAGACCACCTGATGCTGATCAAGCTAAGTTCAATATACACCTAGAGGTGGATTCATACACAGCAAAGCTTGATGGCGGAGTTAGTAAGCAAATTTCTTCATGTACTCTGGAGATAGCCGTCGATTCCAAAAACATAACTCTTGTTGAACTGAGAGAGATGATTGGTAAGGAAATCATTATTGGCCCTAAGCAGATGGCACGACTCCGGTGGTGGCATCATAAGAAGCAGGAGTTCATAGAGGTTTGCATACTGATGATCTGATGCAGATTATGCGACAAAAGAAGCAAACCAGGAGGGTGTTCTTCCTGGCTGCCATTTCTGATGTTGTTAGACAGGTTGTAGTGGATGCAGAGGCCCCTGATGTGGCTAAACAGAACAAGGTGGTAGGCGTTGATCACATCTGATGAGAGCTGCTACCCAAGGCTTGTCAGATAGACCGCAGGGCTCCCCTGCCTGTATTTGTAAAAAAGATTTTTGTTGCTTTGAAACTGTGTTGTTTGGTCGTGTTTGTTCAGAGATTGCAATCCGATGTTCTGTGAGCTGTTGAGATTTTCGGACATATCACTCGATGAAAGCATCGTTGTTGTAATAAGACACAAGTACATTGTAGTCGACATGATTGTGTTTGCTGAGATGATGTGATAAATTTGTTTCTGAGATTATGATTGTTGAGATATTGTAATGTACTGTGCTATGAGATGTTGGGATTTTGGTACATATCATTCATTGAAACCATCACTGAACAAGGTGATATATAAGTACCTTGTAGTTGACATGATTATGATGTAATATAATGCTCTGTGGGATCAATAAAAAACTTACTAAGTAGGAGACAATGATCTATTGGACGCACATGTCTAGGATTTAGGAATAAGGGATAAAGGGTTAGTACAATAAACATTTCATTAGACCCTAAACCATAAACCATAATCCTATATTGTTTGGTACATAAGATTATGTATGTTGCTATAAGTCAAACAAATTGGGAAGGAGGAAGTACATGATTAATATTAAAAATTAAAATGAAGGAAGAGAAAATCTATTAGATATGATATAGTAATCCAGCCACGGGACATTGTATCAATTAAACCATTATAGCATGCCAATTTAGTCAATGCTGCAAGGTTGGCGCACTTCACTTTCCACACTCCTTCTCTCTCCACTCACTACCATCCTCTCTCTCTATCTCCTCACCGTCGCCGACGCGTCTCCGCGGCCACATTCGCCATGCCGCCCTGGAACGACGAGGACGAACAGTCGAGCAGTGACAGCTTTCATTCCGACATCGAGTATTCCCTCCCCTATGTGAGTTCTTATGTTTTGTCGGCAATGGTTAGGCATTGGTAATTACCTCGACCCAATACTTGAAATGTGCATGCAATCGTGTTTATTTCTAGCTTTTCGTTCCCTTATAGGTACCACTCATGATCTACGACCCCGATTGGGAGGGCCTAGATCTCGATTGGGAAGTACCATGCGACCATGGGCTAAAACTGAGGAAATATGTTGCATTTGAAGGCAGTAACACTGGAAGAAGGTTTTTGGGCTATACAAATCAGGTTTTCTTTCGTTATGTACAATGGCCACATGAGGAAAATTGTGTAGCGTTATGTTGATAATTAGGTCCCGTGTTTTTTTAGGTTGGGCCGATGTGTAAAGCAGTAGAGTGGGTGGATCTTGAGTGGCCAGACGCACTTAAGAAATGTTTCGCCCAGTTGTGGGATATGTATGAGTTCGAAAGGTCGGGGATATTCAAAGATGCCCGTGATGCAGCTGCAAAAAATTACAAGCTCTTGGTAGGAAATAAGGAGATGGAACAGGAAATCAAGCATTTGCGGTCAGAACTAAATGACACAATCAATGGGAGCTTGGTGGTGGGAACTGCACGGAATATTCAGAAGGCGGATAAGGAGAGGGATCAGCTCATGGAAGAGAATAAGAAGCTAGAGTACTGCATTGCGGAGCTGTTGAAGGATCTGAAAAAGGATCGTGAGGTGAACAAGAACAAGCTACAGACGATCAAGGAAATTTTAGATGAATAATTTGTGCCATGGCAATATATGAAACTAGTTAATTGTAAGACTTGTAGTTGTGATATCTTGACTAATCCAAACTCAATTCTTGAGCAAAATAACCTTTTAGAAGAAAGCATAGTTTTCATAGAGAGAGGTCCATGTTTAAAAAATCACTACTACACATGGTTAAACCACGATTTGGTCTGTCAGAACACATAGTTTGCAAACTAACTTCAGAGGAACTTATAGTTTGCACTCAGCCTGGCGTGGAGATGTTCGTGTTCCTTTCTGAGAAGCTCCAGTTCAATGGTTCGTTCGATCAGGTCTACTTTGGTTATTATCTGCTCCCTCGGTACTTGGACGTGCGCCTCCCGCTGGTTCAAGTGCTCCGTCTGGGAAGCGACAATCTTATCAGTAAGCTTAAGATTATCCACCATGAGATCCTTGATGATGTCCTCCTTCGCGCGCGCCGAGGCGATACTTTTCTCGTGAAGTTCCTTCCAGCCGGCGATGTCCACCTTCAGACTGTGGAACTTGTCATAAAGGATGGTGACTTCTTCTCTCAGGCGGTCATGGGACACTTTCTGAAAAATTCCGCTTCTCCAGTTGGATAGCCATCTTGTCGTTTAGCCAGGTCGGCTATTCTGGGTTGAGATTTTGCCTCTTCTGCTACAACAAAAATATGTGGTTAGTTTCCACAATTTAAACAATTAACTAGTGTCAAAGTCATAATTTGAAGGACAGAGCAATCAAGGATTGTAGAAATTTAATAGAATCAACTAGTGGCATAGTCCTAATTCCAGAGATAATGTTAGAGCAATATAGGCTTTTCCCCAATTCAACTAGATAAACTAGTGGCATACTTCTAATTCATATGACTGAGCAATATACCCGTTTTTCCAATTTAACAGGATAAAGTAGTGGCATAGTCCTAATTTCAATTTCAGAGCAATATAGGCTTTTCCCCAATTCAACAGGATAAAGTAGTGTCACAGTCCTAATTTCCATTTCAGAGCAATATAGCCTTTTTTCCCAATTTAAAATGATAAAGTAGTGGCACATTCCTAATTTCAATTTCAGAGCAATAAAGCCTATTTTTTCCAATTCAACAACATAAAGTAGTGGCACAGTCCTAATTTCAATTTCAGAGCAATAAAGCCTATTTTTCCCAATTCAACAGGATAAATTAGTGGCAAAGTCCTAATTTCAATTTCAAAGCAACGTGGGACTATATCCAACTAAGGGTGTTGTGGTTTTTCCAATGTAACCAAATAGTAGTGGCATAGTCATAATCTAATTCCAAGCTCAGATACATAATGGAAAGAAAGGATGATGACCATTCATGAGAACACAAAACCATAATTAAGTTGACAGGAAAGTAAGATAAACAGAGAAATAAGGAGTTGCTCCAAGATTGCTTAATTGCATGATATGTATAAATTACAAAAGCAGCTGAGCATGAACTGAGATTCCTGCCCCCACCCCCACCCCCTAGTCTGAATCTGAATTGGGCATTGTCGTTGGCTCCCCGTTCTCCTTGTTTGGACTCTTGGGCACGGTGAGGCCTCATCCCATGGTCCTCCTTCATTTGTCTCAATGCATCCAGGCAACAGTCCCTATCATTGTAGGCTTCAATGGCAGCCTTTGCTTCGATGATGCATTCTCTGTGTGTCTCGGTGGCTTCGTCCAGCAGAAGGACGCATCTATCCTGGAGATTCTTATTGTCACGCAAGAGCTTCGTAATTAAGTTGATGTCCAGGTCTTGTTTGGAAAACCTGTGTGCGATCAACTTTTTGCAGCTCATCGATCACCCTATGCAACTCGTCGTGCTCTGCTTCAAGCCTCCTGATGGTAAGTGAAAAATCAAGTGTGATCTCCTTCTACAGAGACAAACACCTTCGAAGGAGATCATTAGCCTGGGTTAGGGAGCGTGCACCCTGCAGTTGGTTGTCTATCTTGGCATTGATCGCGGCCACCTTGTCACGGCAATCGGCCTTTGCTTGTTGCATCATTCATGTTATTTAAAATAAGCACTCTATAATTGTACTGCATGTTCCAGGGAAGCACAATATTCAAGTCACAAAAACCACAAATGTGTCTACGAGGATTGAGCATGGTCCCTACTTGGAGGCTACTTGCGTACAGACACGATAATATTTCCACATTTAGAATCTCAAAAATAAAACAAAATGCATGTCGGGATTTCATACCTCGGTGAGCCGGGGAACAGTGCCAAACGGGTCCTGTGATGCCGCCACCATCGTGATGGTTTCAGGATCCACGTCTATCATGAAATATGTAGCAGAGTAAGAAGAAGGAGGAGGAGAAGGAGAAGAAGAAGAAGACTGTACCGGGAGGAACCCTGGCCTGTTGCAACATTCAGCGCCACCGCCATCGTGCTGCTTTTAGGGTCCACATCCGCCCTGGAATATGTAGCATAGTACCGGGAGGAGCCCTGGCCTGCTGCAACATGCAGCGCCGCCGCCGCCATCGTGCTGCTTTCAGGGTCCACGGACGCCCTGGAATATGTAGCATAGTAAGAAGAAGAAGAAGAAGAAGAAGAAGATGATGATGATGATGATGAAGACTGTACCGGGAGGAGCCCTGGCCTGCTACAACATGCAGCGCCGCCGCCGCCATCATGCTGCTTTCAGGGTCCATGGCCTCCCTGGAATATGTAGCATAGTAATAATAAGAAGAAGTAGACATAGAAGAAGAAGAATACTGTACCGGGAGGAGCCTAGCCTGCTGCAACATGTAGCACCGCTGCCGCCATCGTGTTGCTTTCAGGGTCCATGGCCGCCCTGGAATATGTAGCATAGTAATAAGAAGAAGAATAAGAAGTAGACATAGAAGAAGAAGGCATGCAGGAGCCACAGCTCTTTGCAACATGCAGCGCCGCCGCGCCATCATCGTCTTTGAGGTCCACGGCCACCCTAGAATATGTTGCATCATAATAGGAAGAAGAAGAAGTAGACATAGAAGAAGAAGAAAACAGAGAAGAAGAACAAGACTGTACCGGGAGCGGTAGGAACCCTGGCCTGCTAGAACATTCAACGTCATTGCTAGGATAAATTGGGTCTCTGTGCGAGGGGGTACTGAGCAGCTGGTTGAGCAGTAAGTCCAAGGCAGCGATTTCTATCCATTCTGTACATGTGCACGGTCGATCTGCCTCTCCTGCGGGGAACCATGGCTAATGCAGATGAAGGAAGGTGGGGGGAGGAGGAAGAAGAAAGTGATGTGTGGGGGAGACTGGTCAAAGAGTCTAGTCCGTAGGACAGTCTTATACAAGACCACAGTCTACTGAGGTGCTACCTCAACCTACATCCACCATTCATTTTTTAATCGATGGCCTATGTCGCTTCCTTCTCCAAGAAGCGTGGCTGGCAGAACCAGAGAATAAAACCCCAAAGTGCAAACGATGGCAGTCGATTGGACTGGCTTTAATGAGATGGATGGTTCAGCGGGGGCTTCGGCGTGCGCCGCCTAGTTTCCTGTGGATAGGGGTGGGACTACGAGGGAGGAAGTAATTACGGGTTGTACGTTCAGCGTGTGTGCATGCTCAAGCGGTTGTCATGACACACGCAATTTCTGCACGGACAGAACATGATGGAGCGTTCAACTCCACGTTGATAGGCATGCACTGGACACTTCCCGACGCTGCCACACGGCGCATTTTGTGGTTTGTTACGTGACAACATTCCCAGTACCTCGATATTTTATGATGTAGCACAATTTTTACGTGACTAGACTATGAGATGCTCCAAGCGCCCTAGGATCGGCACCCAACTTTGCTTACCTGCCATCGCGCATTTCGGAACAACTTCCTCGCACATTGTGGAACCGTGTCATGGCAGTTGCAGATCCTTGCCGGTGGCTGACTGTCCTGCGTCACCTGCTCATCGCGGCATCGTTCGTGCACACCAGCACCCATCTAAGGAACCACGACGTGTCCAGCCACGCCTGGATCCATCGACATCGGCGCTCAAGGACACCGCAATGTTGAAGCTTGTCATACCCGCCACACCCGAGAAGCGCTTTGCACCGACAGCCAAGACGGGGGAGCGCTGGAGAAAGCATGCGAGACCACTATGATGAAGGGCGGGAGGAATAGATGAGCCAGCGACAAGGACAACTCCAACTCGGGAAATGAGGAGGCGTTCATGGAGCATTTGGAGGCAGAAACGGAGGAGTGTGACATCGACTCGTGGGACTACAAGGAGAAGGAGGACTCCGACGAGGAGATGGCGCATATATATGAGGAGGGAGTTGTCGACGAGTCATCAGAGGACACCGTCGCCGCCACCAACGACGACCAGTAATTTTATGTTGTTAGTATTGTTATTATTACATATTTAACTACCATGTCCTGCATTGTAATTGTTGTAACTACCATGTCGTGTGTAATAATACTGGCCTGTTGCTACTATAAGAATGTCGTATGGCCATTGGATCAAAGAGGATCAATGGTTGGCTGGCATGATCCACGTGGCAACTGTGTGACGAATCAGGGCGTGCCGGTTTCTGCCTGAGCTATAGTAAGGGCTTTTCTAAGTATTGTTAACTAGCATAGAGGGCAAATTTGAATAAACATGGCTTCCAACCCTACATCTCCCCCTCGTTTCTCAGAACATGGAACCACTCCATGGATTGAGCCCAAACCTGGCACCTAGATCCCTCTCGGCATCGCAAGCGTCTTCTCCAACTAGAGATTTCGTGGTGCTTTGGAGAAATCTTCAGTTTCCATTTTTTGGGACCTGAAAAACCGGAGATTTCCCAAAGGAGGTGCAAGATTAGGGCGCGCGCATGGGACCAAGGAAATTTACACGCATGCTACACCAAGGTGCATGGCCATTCCTGGGAGGTGGGTATTTATCTCGTGGTGCGGGCATGTACTGTATTTTTTCCGAGTTACAGCCCGGTAAATGCGGTTTCTAACTGTATGTACCCTATAAGACACTCTCAATTTTCGGGGGAAAATGGTTTGGGGTGCCCCATGGGGTAGCTAGGCTGGATGCATGTCTGGGTCCAAGATTGCACCGACCGTCGCGTTGCGGCGCCCGCCGACGGGTTTCGCCGTTTTCTTGGGCAGCACCAAACAAAATCTAAAAAAACAAAAAAAAATGTGAAAACGGCTCCTGGAGACCTTGCATGTGACCCACTGCCCTCATAAAATCATAGGCAGGGCATACCAGGTCATTTGGCACCAAGGCACCACCAGGATGTCTATCGAGTGTGAGTAAACATGGCTTCCAACCATAAATCCCCCTCTCGCTGCCCAGAACATGGAACCACTCCATGGATTGAGCCCAAACCCGGCACCTAGCTTCCTCTCAGCATCGCAAGCGACTTCTCCAAATAGAGATTTCGTGGTGCTTTGGAGAAATCTCCACTTTCCATTTTCTGGACCCGAAAAACCGGTGTTTTCCCAAAGGAGGTGCATGATTAGGGCGCGCCCATTGGCCCGAGGCAATTTCCACGCATGCTACACCATGGTGCATGGCCATTCCCGCTAGGAGAGTATTTATCTTGTGGTGCGGGCATGTACTGTATTTTTTCTGGGTTACGGCCCGGTAAATGCGGTTTCTAACTGTATGTACCCTATAAGACAGTCTCAATTTTCAGGGAAAAATAGTTTGGGTGCCCAATGGGGTACCTAGGCTGGATGCATGCCTGGGTCCAAGATTGCACTGACCGTCGCGTTGCCGTGCCCGCCGACGGGTTTCGCCATTTTCTTAGGCCGCACCAAACAAAATCTAAAAAAACAAAAAAACGTGAACACGGCTCCTGGAGCCCTTACATGTGACCCACTGCCCTTATAAAATCATAGGCAGGTCATACCAGGTCATTGGGCATCCAAGGTACCACTAGGATGTCTATCGAGTGAAAGTAAACATGGCTTCCAACCCTAGATCCCCCCTTGCTGCCCAAAACATGGAACCACTCCATGGATTGAGCCCAAACACGACACCTAGCTCCCTCTCGGCATCGCAAGCGACTTCTCCAACTAGAGATTTCGTGGTGCTTTGGAGAAATCTCCACTTTCCATTTTCTGGACCCGAAAAACAGGCGTTTTCCCATATGAGGTGCAAGATTAGGGCACGCCCATGGGCCCGAGGAAATTTCCACGCAAGCTACACGATGGTGCACAGCCATTCCCAGGAGGTGGGTGTTTATCTTGTGGTGCGGGCATGTATTGGATTTTTTCTGAGTAACGACCCAGTAAATGCAGTTTCTAACTGTATGTACCCTATAAGACACTCAGTTTCTGGGGAAAAATGGTTTACGGTGCCCCATGGGGTACCTAGGCTAGATGCATGCCTTGGTCCAAGATTGAACCGACCGTCGCGTTGTCACGCCCTCCGGCGGGTTTTGCCGTTTTCTTGGGTAGCACCAAACAAAATCTAAAAAAACCAAAAAAACGTGAAAAAAGCTCCTAGAGCCCTTGCATGTGACCCACTGCCCTCATAAAATCATAGGAAGGGTATACCAGGTCATTTAACACCCAAGGCACCACCAGGATGTCTATTGAGTCTGAGTAAACATGGCTTCCAACCCTAGATCCCCCGTCGCTACCCAGAACATGGAACCACTCCATGAATTGATCCCAAACCCGGAACCTAGCTCCCTCTCAGCATCGCAAGCGACTTCTCCAACTAGAGATTTCGTGGTGCTTTGGAGAAATCTCCACTTTCCATTTTCTGGACCCGAAAAAACGGTGTTTTCCAAAAGGAGGTGCAATATTAGGGCGCGCCCAACGGCCCGAGGCAATTTCCACGGATGCGACACCCATGGTGCATGGCCATTCCCCGGAGGTGGGTATTTAACTCCTGGTGCGGGCATGTACTGTATTTTTCCGAGTTACGGCCCGGTAAATGCGGTTTCTAATTGTATGTACCCTATAAGAAACTCTCAGTTTTGGGGGAAAATGGTTTGGGGTGCCCCATAGGGTACCTAGGCTGGATGCATGCCTGGCTCCAATATTGCACCGACCGTCGCGTTGTCGCGCCCACCGACGGGTTTTGCCGTTTTCTTGGGAAGCACCAAACAAAACCTTAAAAACGTGAAAACGGATCCTGGAGCCCATACATGTGGCCCACTGCCCTCATAAAATCATAGGCATGGAATACCAGGTCATTTGGCACCCAAGGCACCACCATAATGTCTATCCAGTGTGAGTAAACATGGCTTCCAACCCTAGACTCCCCCTCGCTTCCTAGAACATGGAACCACTCCATGGATTGAGCGCAAACCCGGCACCTAGCTCCCTCTCGGCATCGCAAGCGACTTCTCCAACTAGAGATTTCGTGGTGCTTTGGAGAAATCTCCACTTTCCATTTTCTAGACCCGAAAAACCGGCATTTTCCCAAAGTAGGTGAAAGATTAGGGCGCGCCCATTGGCCCGAGGCAATTTCCACGCATGCTACACCATGTTGCATGGCCATTCCCGGGAGGTGGGTATTTATCTCGTGGTACGGGCATGTACTGTATTTTTTCTGAGTTACGGCCCGGTAAATGCGGTTTCTAACTGTATATACCCTATAAGACACAGTCAATTTTCGGGGAAAAATGGTTTGGGGTGCCTCATGGGGTACCTAGGCTGGATGCATGCCTGGGTCCAAGATTGCACCGACCGTCGCGTTGCCGCGCCCGCCGGCGGGTTTCTCCGTTTTCTTGGGAGCACCAAACAAAATCTAAAAAAAAGAAAAAAAATGTGAAAACGGCTCCTGGAGCCCTTGCATGTGACCCACTGCCCTCATAAAATCATAGGCAGGGAATACCAGGTCATTTGGCACCAAGGCAGCACCAGGATGTCTATCGAGTGTGAGTAAACGTGGCTTCCAACCCTAGATCCCCCTCTCGTTGCCTAGAACATGGAACCACTCCATGGATTGTGCCCAAACCCGGCACCTAGCTCCCTCTCGGCATCGCAAGAGACTTCTCCAACTAGAGATTTCGTGGTGCTTTGGAGAAATCTCCACTTTCCATTTTCTAGACCCAAAAAACCGGCGTTTTCCCAAAGGAGGTGCAAGATTAGAGCGCGCCTGTAGCATCCCAATTGTCTAACAATTGTAATGCTACTTGGTCTAGTAATATAATGGCTACTTCATATATATAATTGTTGCATCATAATTATATCATGCTCATGTCATCATGCCACCTTGCATTTGAGCATCATATAAAACCCCTTTTTCTTTTGGTTCTTATCTCATATGCATTATTAATTGTAGTTGCCTCTTGATAAATTGTATTTGGTTTTTGATAAATGCTTGATGCCCAAGTTGAGTTGGGGGCATTTCTCTTTCAACTCCACCACCTTTCTTTGGCTTCATCTAAATTCCACCACCCTAGTCATATATGAGCCATTGTTTTTCTTTTGCTACTTAAATCTAGCTCATATGTGTTGGTGTGGATCCATTCTATGTCTACATGTTCCATATAGGATGTATGTTGTTTTCACAACATTAATTGTGTGGAGCGTCATGGCCATCTTTGAATGTCATGTGAGTAGAATCTTCCTTTTACCTTCCATATGGTTGTTTTGGCTAATTGAGCTTGTTTAAATATAATTGTGGCCAAATAATATTTTAGTGGAATATACACACTAGCATGGCCTATATATTCAACTATGCTTGATTCTACCATTCCCATATATTCATCAAGCTTGTATCTAGTGGGTTGGGATTTTATCAAATAGTGATGTGCATGCATGTAATGAGTTCCCATATGTACTATAGTTGTTTTTACAACTAATAGAAGTGGCCATTCACATTCATGCATGCCCCATGCAACATCACCATCCCCTCCTCCCTTACCCATTCATGTGAGTTTGTTTGAGGTTATTTCATTTTTGTGTGGATTTAAATCGCATGGGCATCTCCATGCTAACAAGTGGATTTTCCCCTCTCTCTTCTTCTAACTCTAAACCCTACCACCATGATCTACCCCAAACCCTAAACCCCCTCTCTCTTTTCCATCTAACCCTAACCTCTCTCTCTAACTCCTCTCTCTCCAAACCAAACCCTAACCCTCCCCCCTTAGTCTCACCATGCCGAGCCTCACCTTGCTGGCCCCACCTGGCCACCCTGGCCCCACCTAGCTACCAACCACCCCAAACCCTAGCCCGAGCCTCCCTCCTACCCTAGCTCTCTCTCTCTCCCTCTCTTTTCTCTCCCTGCCATGAGGGCCCCCCAGCTCGAGCCTCCCCACCGACCCTGCCGTCCCCACCTGGCAGCCTCCAGCACCTACCCTGCTCCTGCCCCGACCCGAGCACGTGAAGGAGAGGAGGAGAAAAGTGGCCGAAGCCACCTTTTCTCTACCCCACTCCCCACGGCACCCTCCCCTCTCCCTCTGCTATCTACCACCACCTCCCGTCTCCCTGCCTCTCCCAGATCTACCCCGGGGCCTTGCCCCCTTCCTCTCCGTCTACCCCTACCACCATCTACCCCATCGCCGGCCACCGTCGGTCTCCACCGTTCCCCCCTCCTGCAGCCGGTGGCGAGGTGCTCTGGGTGTCGAGGAAGACCGAGGACCCTCCCCTGCTTCGTCCTGTACGTACCAGCGAGGAGGAGGAGGACCAGAGCCCCAGGACCATCACCGCGAGCCGAAACCCTAGATCGCCGGACCGCCAGCCTCGTCGTCGATCCGCTGCTCCTCTGCCCGATCCGACCGCACCAACAACCTCCCGGTGAGCTCCTCCTTCTCCCTGACACCTCCGTTCTCGCCGTGGCTCCCTGTGCTCACCGAACCTTTCGTCGAGCGGCCTCTGAGCGTCGGCGTGCACGCGCGTCTGCTCGTTGCGCGCCGCGGTAGCTACACCTAGCCGTGCCGCGCTTACCCTGCATCAACCCCCGCCTAGCCCAGTGGTCACCGCCGCCTGCGCGCGCGCCCCAGGTCGCGTGTTCGAGCCCCGCGCGCCGCGCTCTGCCGCTGTCGTGCACCGACCCGTCGTCAGAGATCAGAGAAGAAGCACAGTGCCGCCGTGCGTTTTGCGGAAACCCCCCCTAGCTTTTTAATCCTAACCCGCGCTCCTAGAGACCCCACCCGTCGGTCACCCTGGCGTTTTCACGAATAGGTCCCTGGTCTTTCCACAGCCTCAGCCCGCGCTCCCTCGGATCTGCCGCGTGTCACGCCCCGGCTGGCGCGCCCGCGTGTGGGTCCGCGTGTTCTCCGGCCCCATCTGTCAGTCTCGCGGGCTAGCCACACCTGCGGTAGGAAAAGCCCCGCGCAGCCGTTGCGCCCCACCTGCTGCTGAGTCAGCACAAGGCCCACCCGTCAGCGACAGTGGCTGGATCTGCCTGAGTACAAAAAGGATTTCTGTTTTCTGTTTTAATTTAAACCTTTTTCAAATTAATTTAAATTCAAATTTAAATCTGTTTTTAAATATCTTTTAAAATACAATTCCAAATTAAACATGTAATATATGTTTTGAAATCAGAAAAATGTGAGGAATTCAAATCTTCCATTCAAAATATATTTTGAACACTTAAAAGTTCAAGTTGATTAAAATTACAATAAAATACCCTTTTTATTAATTAATTAATAACTTTTGTTTTATAACTCCAAATTTGATAAATAATATGTCTAAAATGATCAGCTCGACGAGACCTTTCTGTTTATGTATTCCATGTTCTGAATTGCAGCATGCATCATATAAATATAAAGTATACAGCAACTTATTTGAGTATAAAATATGATTAAAACCCCATAAAATGTTTATTTCTTGTATTCCACACCTCAACCATGCCATGCTACATTATTGCCATGCAAATTGTGCATCATTCATCATGGCATGATTGTTTGCTTGTCGCATTTAATTCATATGCTTGTGCACTTTATTTATGTTGGCCCTGGTTTGTTTGGTTCTTCTTCGGATAGACGCTGAGCATGGGATATATCAAGAGACCCAGGAGCACTACCCATATCCTTCTCTCGCTTCAACTGAGCTGCCAGGCAAGCACTACCACATGCTTGCATACATATAGTACCTATTGCCTCTATCTTATTCTTGTATCATTGAGTCGCGATTGCATTAAATTGAATCCCAAGTACTGCATAGCCTTTACTTTTAAACCCCACCGAAGCTTGTTCCTCCATCCCATGAGCCATTACTACAGGAGTTGTTTGAGCCATGCGAGTCGTAGAACAGCATGTGTAGGGTATGTGAGTGTCTGATGGATAACGAGGTACCTAAACAACTTAACCTGAGTAGTAATGGGAGAACTAATGAAAGTGGCACCGGTGAGCAATATCTGCTATTTGGTTTTTCATGCTCACTTGTGTCCGTGGGACCCAGTACTTGATTCCTGTTCCTTGAATATTCGCTATCCACATCCGGGAGGCTTATGAACCCCCCGAGCCGAGCTTGATTCATTCTTATTTCTTGGGGCCACAAAGTAGTTTGGGGCTTTATTACTATTCTGTACTTATGCCATGCTTTCTTGCTTTATTTAAGATTGTGCGAGAGCACCTTTTATTTAGGTAAGCGGAGTGTTTTGTGGTATCGACAAGCTCAGTCAAACTTTCGTGTTCCCGGTCGTTTATAGCCATTAGCGCAAACCTTGAGTCCGTCTCGAGCCGCCAACTTCGTTGGGTAGCTTAATGGGGTGGCCCCTGAAATATTCTCAATCCTGTGATCGCTTTGTCGTGAATGCCTCGTTGGGTTTTGATTTGGTTTTCCGAGGTTGATCGAGTGTGTGTTGCTATTTGTGCACCTGCAGTACAACTTTCTGAAAGCCGTGTCATGGTTATGGGCGACTTGGAGCATTTCTCGATCATAGACAAGCATAACTAAAGTACCGCTTTTAATTTGACCAAGTACCTGACTAGTAATAGTGCAACATTCATGGAATGGCTAATAAAACTGCCAACGGATGGGGGTTGTTCGTCCGCTTCCTCGTCGGTAAGCGAGGAGGAGGATGGATCTGTTAATATTACCGTTATAACTGTTGTTATTACTTCACGGACATCCGTCTATCTTTGGTTAGGCGGATGGTTAGCGAGTATCTATAGAATTGTAGGGTTTATCTTTTGCTGCAATTGCGTCACCCCAGGTTGTGTCCCCTTTAGAGGCATAAAGACTTGCTGAGTACCCCTAGGGTCTCACACGATAAATTGTTTGATTCAGATGAACAGGTATGCTCGCAAGATGGATACTGGGTGGAGGAGACGGACGATGTTGGCAACGATCACTCGGTGTAGAGATTCCGGGAACGGGGATCCGTGAGATCTGTGGGCGGGATGTGTTTTTTTTTGGGGCATCTTATGCCGATTTGCTTCTTTTCCGTACTCGGATCTTGTTTTCGCTTCACTTTGATACTCTGATGTTTGATGTATGAGGAGATATCCTAAACTATTATATCTATCTAGGATATTTGGATCTTGCCGTATGGCGTTGCGATATTTCTATTTCTTTTAGATGGAATGGCTCTGAGGACTGTTGTATGGTGGCTTGCATACATACTCATTTGTGTATGTAGTTGATCCCTTCGCCTGCCGATTACGCCGCCCGTTCTTGTCCCGATGTTTGGAAATGGTTAGGACGGCCAAAAGGTCTACCTGTGAGTGGCATTTGGGCCCCACCGTACTATTTTAACCATTTCCGCTCATCCAGGCTTGTAACTAGGAGCGTAATTCACCGAGGTACTTACAATTGGTATCAGAGCCATCCTGCCCTTCAGGGTCTCAGCCAAATGGTCGTTGTCAGTCTAGCAAATATTTTGGTAGTTATGTATACTAGGGAAAAACAAAACGCGAGAGTAGGACTGCTTCCACTTTTCTTCTTACCCATCCACCACCCTTTTCTGGTAAGGAAGTGTAACGTTTTCAATCCTCTTCTTAAAATTCAAACTAGGATTCACGTGTTCTGGGTTTCCGTAGTACCATAGAAAGTGAGTGTGTGTGTGTGTGTGTGTGTGAATTCCTTGTCTATCTGTTGCATCCAATTTGTTATCACAATCTGCCTTTGGTTATCAACTGTTGGTACATTCCATACCGACAGGCTTTTGCAAACCGACGCGATCTATCTGATTCGTTGTATACCGCCGCGATCTGTCTTACTCTTTGTTATCCGACGTTATCTTGTTTGGGGTGTTCATTTCTGTAGTTACTAATCTTTAGGTTCATCTTGAGAAGAAGGTGTTGGGATATGTGTTCTACTTATTCATGTGCGGAGTAATGATTTGAGTGCGGGATGGAGTCGCGACCATACCACAACATTTTTCATTCGCTCTTGTATATTGAATTGGTAGAGTCACTAATCTTGATTCGTTAAGTGATTTTGCGCATCTATTGGTATTTTAATGCCGAAATTTGCGGAAATTTTTTCTTTGATAGTTGTGTACCACACTCCTTTTCAGTCGTGTGCGATATGCTTAATATCTTCTAGGTGCTTTGAACTTCGTTGATATTTTAATATCATCTTAGTAAATTGTATCCTTTAATCTTGGTTAATTCCATCTTGGTACTATTTTGGATTATTATTATTCTCCATTATAGTACTGACTTATGTTTTAAATCAATCACCGGATGGCACCACCACGCCGTTCTGAGGAGGACATACAACCTGAACTGGGGGCCGCATTGTCAAACATCGCCAATGCTTTGGCAGCAATGCAGCAGAACCAGCAGCGTTTTGAAGAAAGTGTCAGGAGGAATGAGTTTGTTCCGCTACCTCCACCTCCCAAGCGAGGAGACATCAAAAGCTTCCTGAAGTTCAACCCACGCCAATTTGATGTTTCTGATCAACCACTTGATGCTGATGATTGGTTGCGTGAGATGTCAAGGTTACTAGCGACTGCTGATGTTCCTGAGCAAGAATGGGTAAAATGTGCTACTCACCTTCTGAAGGGAGATGCAGCTCTATGGTGGGAGAATTACCTGAAGGCAAACTGCACTGGTTTTCAGCCTACTTGGGGACAGTTCACTGGAGCTTTCAAAGAGTAGTATCTGTCAGAAATTGTCATGGAGAGGATGAAGGAAGTGTTTCTCAACCTCAAGCAGGGCAATGACAATGTCAATACCTACATCAAAAACTTCATGAACCTTTCTCGTTATGGTGGCGATGAGATCTCTGATGACAAGAAGAAGCAAAAGAGGTTCCGACAAGGGCTCAATGCGTCGATTAAATATGCAATCACACATGCAAGGCCGGTGTCTTTTCTGGAACTTCAGCATATAGCTCTGCAGGAAGAAGCAAGTAGGCAAGTGTTTGAGGAGTCAAAGAAACACAACCGCGATGCAGCAAGCTCTTCAGCTATGTCAACTCCTTCTAAGCGTCGTTATGCGGGTTCCTAACACCCCACCGTCGCTCCGGCTCCACCAAGACCTTCAAGCTACGCGGCAAGGCCACCAAACTTCCTCACTGCTGCTCCCGGGGCTACAACCACCACTACCACAGGCGCCTGGCGGAGTCCCTGGCTACGTTGCTCCACGTCCACCTGGTGCTTGTTACACTTGTGGAGACACTGGGCATCAAAACTGGAACTGTCCGTTGAAAAACAAAGCTCTTCCTCCACCACCTCCAAGACCTGCGGCAAGCTCTCCTATGGTTCGTGCACCACCACCTCGGGCTCTCAAAATCAACACCAAGCCCGGGTCTACTGTTGCTCGTGCCAACTGTGTCAACGCCGCTCAAGCTGAGCATGCACCTGGAGTTGTGATGGGTATGCTTTCCGTTAACTCAGTCCCTGCACGAGTTTTGTTTGATTCTGGTGCATCGCATTCTTTTGAGTCTCACAAATTTGCAAATGAGAATGAGTTAGCTATGGATCCTCTCCTTAAGCGGTTAATGGTCCTTTCTCCTGGAGCAACAATGGCAGCTTCAAAAGTCAGCCATGGCAATCAAATTGAGATTGGTGGCTCTTCGTTCTCGGCGTCCTTAATTGTTCTGGGCAGTTCTGACATTGATGTCATCTTGGGCATGGATTGGTTGACAGCAAATGCAGCTGTGATTGATTGTGCTGAACGCTCGGTTTCTCTGAAGATTCCTGAAGACCATATAGTCTATTCTCCAAGTCAGACTCCTGCTATCCAGCTTTTCTCTTTGGCGGCTCTGAATGATGACGCTATGGAAGCTATTCAGAGTGTTCCGGTGGTCTGTGAGTTCCCAGATGTCTTTCCTGAAGAGTTGCCAGGTATGCCTACGGATCGTGAGGTTGAGTTTGTAATTGAGCTTGAACCTGGAACAGCTCCTATCTCCAAGCGTCCTTATAAAATGGGTCCTGCTGAGTTGGCTGAACTCAAACGTCAGCTTGATGAACAAGAGAAGTTGGGTTTCATTCAACACAGTACTTCTTGTTGGGGTAGCCCAACAATCTTTATGAAGAAGCGAGACAAGATTGATAGACTTTGTGTGGACTATCGGGCTCTCAATGCTAAAACCATCAAGAATAAATATCCCCTTCCGCGGATTAATGATCTCTTCGATCAGCTAGCTGGAGCTGTGGTATTCTCTAAGCTTGACTTGAGAAGTGGTTATCATCAAATCAAGATTCGCAAGGAAGATGTTCCTAAAACAGCTTTCACCACCCGCTATGGCCTGTATGAGTACACGGTCATGTCTTCCGGTCTCACCAACGCACCTGCCACCTTCTCGAGGCTCATGAACTCGGTTTTCATGGAGTATCTTGATAAGTTCGTTGTGGTCTATCTGGATGACATCCTAGTCTATTCTAAGTCACAGGAAGAACATGAAGAACACCTTCGGTGTGTCCTAAACAAGCTTCGTGAAAACCGCCTGTATGCAAAGTTCTCCAAATGTGAGTTTTGGCTGCCTCAAGTAACCTATCTTGGTCACGTCATCTCTGCCAAGGGCATTGCTGTCAACCCGGAAACGGTAAAGACAATTGTTGACTGGCTTCCTCCTGTAAATGTCAAAGAAGTGCGGAGTTTCCTTGGTTTGGCTAGTTATTGCCGTCGCTTCGTTCAGAACTTTTCGAAGATAGCGAAGCCTCTTACCGATCTCCTCAAGAAAGGCAAGAAATACCTTTGGACTCCTGCATGTCAAGCAAGCTTTGAGACACTCAAAGAGAAGCTCACTTCCACACCAGTCTTGGTTCCTCCGGATACATCCAAGCCTTTCCAGATATTCTGTGACGCCTCTTTGCAAGGATTGGGTGCGGTCCTCATGCAAGAAAAACAAGTTGTTGCTTATGCCTCTCGACAGTTGAAGACGCATGAGATCAACTATCCTACACATGACCTCGAACTCGCAGCAGTTGTCTTTGCTTTGAAAGTATGGAGGCATTACTTGCTGGGCAACCGTTGTGAAATCTTTTCTAATCACAAGAGTCTGAAGTATATCTTCACTCAGCCTGATCTCAACCTTCGTCAGAGGAGATGGATTGAAGCAATCAATGATTTCGATCTGACCATCAACTACACTCCCGGCAAAGCTAATGTCATGGCCGATGCTCTCAGCCGTAAAGCTTATGTCAATAACCTCATGATGGAAGAACAACAGCCTCTCTTGTGCGAGGAGTTCCGTCAGCTCAACCTTGAGATTGTGGAACAAGGGTATCTTCTGAACCTTCTGGCAACCCCTCTCTTGGAAGAAAAGGTTCGCTCCTTTCAGCTTGGTGATCCGTACACCAAAAAGATCATCTCCAGACTTTAGCTTCCGAAGTATGAGTCCTTCCACGTCGATGATCAAGGCACGCTTTTCTTTGAACACTGGATGTTTGTTCCGAACTACCCGGGTTTGAGAGAGCAAGTTCTAAAGGAGGCGCATGATTCTGTTCTTTCTATCCACCCTGGCAGCACAAAGATGTACATGGACTTGAAAACACAATATTGGTGGCCAGGATTGAAACGATATTGTGCCAAGTATGTCTCGGAGTGTGATGTCTGCCGCAGAGTTAAAGTTGTCCATCAGAAACCTTCCGGTCTTCTACAGCCATTGAAACCCCCGGAATGGAAATGGGAGAAAGTAGAGATGGACTTCATCACTGGTTTTCCAAGGTCGCACAAGGGCAACAATGCAATCTTTGTTGTCATTGACAGGCTTTCTAAAGTGGCCCACTTCTTTCCCGTCAAGGAAACAATTTCTGCAATTCAGTTGGTTGAGCTCTATACCAACAGAATTGTCTCTCTGTATGGGGTTCCGCTTGAGATCAGTTCAGACCGTGGAAGCATCTTCACTTCCAAGTTCTGGGAAAGTTTCCACAATGCTTTGGGAACAAAGTTGAACTTCACCACAGCTTACCACCCTCAGTCGCAAGGACAAGTTGAAAGGATCAATCAGATTCTGGAGGATATGCTCCGTGATTGCGTCATCTCTTTTGGCATGAAGTGGGAAGAATGTCTTCCTTATGCTGAATTCTCTTACAACAACAGCTTCCAGAAAAGTCTAAAGATGGCACCATTTGAGGCTCTCTATGGTCCCAAATGCAGAACTCCGATTGGTTGGTCGGGTGCAGGAGAAAGAATACTGTTTGGCCCCGACATTGTAACTCAAGCGGAGGAGAAGGTTCACATCATTATTGAAAATCTGAAGATTGCTCAAAGTCGCCAGAAGAGCAATTATGACAGAAAGCACACGTACATGGAGTATGTCCCTGGTGATCTCGTTTACCTTCGTGTCACTCCCATGAGAGGCACGCACCGCTTTGGTATCAAAGGAAAGCTGGCTCCTAGATACATCGGTCCATTCAAAATTCGTGGAAGAAGAGGAGAAGTTGCTTATGCTCTCGAGCTCCCGGAAAAACTCAAGGTCCATGATGTTTTCCACATCTCTCAACTCAAGAAGTGCTTCAAGGATCCCGGCAGGACCGTGGACCATGAGCTTATCAATCTCCAAGAAGACCTGTCTTATCAAGAACACCCCACAAAAATCCTTGAAGTCGCAGAAAGAAGGACTCGCAACAAGTCCATCAAGTTCTGCAAGGTGCAGTGGTCGCACCATTCTGTGATGAAGCCACTTGGGAACATGAAGATGAGCTCCGTGCCAAGTATCCTACCCTCTTTGTGTTTTCTTCTTCATCCTAGAATCTCGGGGCGAGATTCCTGTTTAGTGGGGGAGAGTTGTAGCATCCCAATTGTCTAACAATTGTAATGCTACTTGGTCTAGTAATATAATGGCTACTTCATATATATAATTGTTGCATCATAATTATATCATGCTCATGTCATCATGCCACCTTGCATTTGAGCATCATATAAAACCCCTTTTTCTTTTGGTTCTTATCTCATATGCATTATTAATTGTAGTTGCCTCTTGATAAATTGTATTTGGTTTTTGATAAATGCTTGATGCCCAAGTTGAGTTGGGGGCATTTCTCTTTCAACTCCACCACCTTTCTTTGGCTTCATCTAAATTCCACCACCCTAGTCATATATGAGCCATTGTTTTTCTTTTGCTACTTAAATCTAGCTCATATGTGTTGGTGTGGATCCATTCTATGTCTACATGTTCCATATAGGATGTATGTTGTTTTCACAACATTAATTATGTGGAGCCTCATGGCCATCTTTGAATGTCATGTGAGTAGAATCTTCCTTTTACCTTCCATATGGTTGTTTTGGCTAATTGAGCTTGTTTAAATATAATTGTGGCCAAATAATCTTTTAGTGGAATATACACACTAGCATGGCCTATATATTCAACTATGCTTGATTCTACCATTCCCATATATTCATCAAGCTTGTATCTAGTGGGTTGGGATTTTATCAAATAGTGATGTGCATGCATGTAATGAGTTCCCATATGTACTATAGTTGTTTTTACAACTAATAGAAGTGGCCATTCACATTCATGCATGCCCCATGCAACATCACCATCCCCTCCTCCCTTACCCATTCATGTGAGTTTGTTTGAGGTTATTTCATTTTTGTGTGGATTTAAATCGCATGGGCATCTCCATGCTAACAAGTGGATTTTCCCCTCTCTCTTCTTCTAACTCTAAACCCTACCACCATGATCTACCCCAAACCCTAAACCCCCTCTCTCTTTTCCATCTAACCCTAACCTCTCTTTCTAACTCCTCTCTCTCCAAACCAAACCCTAACCCTCCCCCCTTAGTCTCACCATGCCGAGCCTCACCTTGCTGGCCCCACCTGGCCACCCTGGCCCCACCTAGCTACCAACCACCCCAAACCCTAGCCCGAGCCTCCCTCCTACCCTAGCTCTCTCTCTCTCCCTCTCTTTTCTCTCCCTGCCATGAGGGCCCCCCAGCTCGAGCCTCCCCACCGACTCCTCCCTGCCCCCACACCTCCAAGACCTCCTGCCCCGCTTTGAAACACGTGTGAGAGAGGAGGAGAAAAGTGGCCGAAGCCACCTTTTCTCTACCCCACTCCCCACGGCACCCTCCCCTCTCCCTCTGCTATCTACCACCACCTCCCGTCTCCCTGCCTCTCCCAGATCTACCCCGGGGCCTTGCCCCTTTCCTCTCCGTCTAGCCCTACCACCATCTACCCATCATGGCCACCGCTCGGTCTCCACCGTTCCCCCTCCTGCAGCGGTGGCGAGGTGCTCTGCTGTCGAGGAAGACCGAGACCCTCCCTGCTTCACTGCGTGCAGCGAGGAGGAGAGGACCGAGCCCAGGACCATCACCGCGAGCCGAAACCCTAGATCGCCGGACCGCCAGCCTCGTCGTCGATCCGCTGCTCCTCTGCCCGATCTGACCGCACCAACAACCTCCCGGTGAGCTCCTCCTTCTCCCTGACACCTCCGTTCTCGCCGTGGCTCCCTGTGCTCACCGAACCTTTTGTCGAGCGGCCTCTGAGCATCGGCGTGCACGCGCGTCTGCTCGTTGCGCACCGCGGTAGTTACACCTAGTCGTGTCGCGCTGACCCTGCATCAACCCCCGCCTAGCCCAGTGGTCACCGCCGCCTGCGCGCGCGCCCCAGGTCGCGTGTTCGAGCCCCGTGCGCCGCGCTCTGCCGCTGTCGTGCACCGACCCGTCGTCAGAGATCAGAGAAGAAGCCGCAGTGCGCATGCGTTTTTGAAACCCCCTAGCTTTTTAATCCTAACCCGCGCTCCTAGAGACACCACCCGTCGGTCACCCTGGCGTTTTCACGAATAGGTCCCTGGTCTTTCCACAGCCTCAGCCCGCGCTCCCTCGGATCTGCCGCGTGTCACGCCCCGGCTGGCGCGCCCGCGTGTGGGTCCGCGTGTTCTCTGGCCCCATCTCTGATCTCATGGCTAGCCACACCTGGTAGGAAAAGCCCCGCCCAGCGTTTCCACTTGCTTTGAAGTCGACAAGGCCCACCGTCGTGACAGTGGCTGGATCACTGAGTACAAAAAGGATTTCTTTTACATTTTAATTTAAACCTTTTTCAAATTAATTTAAATTCAAATTTAAATCTGTTTTTAAATATCTTTTAAAATACAATTCCAAATTAAACATGTAATATATGTTTTGAAATCAGAAAAATGTGAGGAATTCAAATCTTCCATTCAAAATATATTTTGAACACTTAAAAGTTCAAGTTGATTAAAATTACAATAAAATACCCTTTTTCTTAATTAATTAATAACTTTTGTTTTATAACTCCAAATTTGATAAATAATATGTCTAAAATGATCATCTCGACGAGACCTTTCTGTTTATGCATTCCATGTTCTGAATTGCAGCATGCATCATATAAATATAAAGTATACAGCAACTTATTTGAGTATAAAATATGATTAAAACCCCATAAAACGTTTATTTCTTGTATTCCACACCTCAACCATGCCATGCTACATTATTGCCATGCAAATTGTGCATCATTCATCATGGCATGATTGTTTGCTTGTCGCATTTAATTCATATGCTTGTGCACTTTATTTATGTCGGCCCTGGTTTGTTTGGTTCTTCTTCGGATAGACGCTGAGCAGGGGATGTATCAAGAGACCCAGGAGCACTACCCAGATCCTTCTCTCGCTTCAACTGAGCTGCCAGGCAAGCACTACCACATGCTTGCATACATATAGTACCTATTGCCTCTATCTTATTCTTGTATCATTGAGTCGCGATTGCATTAAATTGAATCCCAAGTACTGCATAGCCTTTACTTTTAAACCCCACCGAAGCTTGTTCCTCCATCCCATGAGCCATTACTACAGGAGTTGTTTGAGCCATGCGAGTCGTAGAACAGCATGTGTATGGTATGTGAGTGTCTGATGGATAACGAGGTACCTAAACAACTTAACCTGAGTAGTAATGGGAGAACTAATGAAAGTGGCACCGGTGAGCAATATCTGCTATTTAGTTTTTCATGCTCACTTGTGTCCCGTAGGACCCCGAGTACTTGATTCCTGTTCCTTGAATATTCGCGCTATCCACATCCGGGAGGCTTATGAACCCCACAGGCGAGCTTAATTCATTCTTATTTCTTGGGGCCACAAAGTAGTTTGGGGCTTTATTACTATTCTGTACTTATGCCATGCTTTCTTGCTTTATTTAAGATTGTGCGAGGAGCACCTGTCTTTGTTAGGTAAGCGGAGTGTTTTCGGTATCGACAAGCCTAGTCACACTTTTGGGTTCCCGATCGTTTACTGACCATTGACGCAAACCTTGAGTCCGTCTCGGAGCCGGCCAACTTCGTTGCGGGTAGCTTAATGGGGTGGCCCCCTGAAATATTTCTGAATCCTGTGATCGCTTTGTCGTGAATGCCTCGTTGGGTTTTGATTTGGTTTTTCCGAGGTTGATCGAGTGTGTGTTGCTATTTGTGCACCCCTGCAGGGTAAAACTTTCTGAAATCCGTGTCCGCGGTTATGGACGACTTGGAGCACAGTTTCTCGATCATAGACAAGCATAACTAAAGTACCGCTTTTAATTTGACCAAGTACCTGACTAGTAATAGTGCAACATTCATGGAATGGCTAATAAAACTGCCAACGGATAGGGGTTGTTCGTCCGCTTCCTCGTCGGTAAGCGAGGAGGAGGATGGATCTGTTAATATTACCGTTATAACTGTTGTTATTACTTCACGGACATCCGTCTATCTTTGGTTAGGCGGATGGTTAGCGAGTATCTATAGAATTGTAGGGTTTATCTTTTGCTGCAATTGCGTCACCCCAGGTTGTGTCCCCTTTAGAGGCATAAAGACTTGCTGAGTACCCCTAGGGTCTCACACGATAAATTGTTTGATTCAGATGAACAGGTATGCTCGCAAGATGGATACTGGGTGGAGGAGACGGACGATGTTGGCAACGATCACTCGGTGTAGAGATTCCGGGAACGGGGATCCGTGAGATCTGTGGGCGGGATGTGTTTATTTATGGGGCATCTTATGCCGATTTGCTTCTTATCCGTACTCGGATCTTGTTTTCCGCTTCCGCCTGATACTCTGATGTTTGATGTATGAGGAGATATCCTAAACTATTATATCTATCTAGGATATTTGGATCTTGCCGTATGGCGTTGTGATATTTCTATTTCTTTTAGATGGAATGGCTCTGAGGACTGTTGTATGGTAGCTTGCATACATACTCATTTGTGTATGTAGTTGATCCCTTCGCCTGCCGATTACGCCGCCCGTTCTTGTCCCGATGTTTGGAAATGGTTAGGACGGCCGAAAGGTCTACCTGTGAGTGGCATTTGGGCCCCACCGTACTATTTTAACCATTTCCGCTCATCCAGGCTTGTAACTAGGAGCGTAATTCACCGAGGTAGTTACAGCGCCCATGGGCCCGAGGCAATTTCCATGCATGCTACACCATTGTGCATGGCCATTCCCGGGAGATGGGTATTTATCTCTTGGTGTGGGCATGTACTGTATTTTTTCTGAGTTACGGCCCGGTAAATGTTGTTTCTAACTGTATGTACCCTATAAGAGACTGTCAATTTTTGGGGAAAAATGGTTTGGGGTGCCCCATGGGGTACCTAGGCTGGATGCATGCCTTGGTCCAAGATTGCACCGACCGTCGCGTTGCCGCTCCCGCTGGCAGGTTCC
Organism: Avena insularis; assembly: GCA_023614405.1. Taxonomy (NCBI): domain Eukaryota; kingdom Viridiplantae; phylum Streptophyta; class Magnoliopsida; order Poales; family Poaceae; genus Avena; species Avena insularis. The sequence goes on from CM042691.1 coordinate 96,866,354, forward strand.
GCCGTTTTCTTGGGCAGCACCAAACAAAATCTAAAAAAACAAAAAAACGTGAAAACGGCTCCTAGAGACCTTGCATGTGACCCACTGCCCTCATAAAATCATAGGCAGGGCATACCATATCATTTGGCACCGAAGACACCACTAGGATGTCAGTCGAGTGTGAGTAAACATGTCTTCGAACCCTAGATCCCCCCGTCGCTGCCCAGAACATGGAACCACTCCATCGATTGAGACCAAACCTGGCACCTAGCTCCCTCTCGGCATCGCAAGCGACTTCTCCAACTAGAGATTTCGTGGTGCTTTGGAGAAATCTCCACTTCCCATTTTTTGGAACCGAAATCCGGCGTTTTCCCAAAGGAGGTGCAAGATTAGGGCGCGCCCATGGCCCGAGGCAATTTCCACGCATGCTACACCATGGTGCATGGCCATTCCCGGGAGGTGGGTATTTATCTCGTGGTGCAGGCATGTACTATATTTTTTCCGAGTTACGGCCAAGTAAATGCGGTTTCTAACTGTATGTACCCTATAAGACAGTCTCAATTTTCGGGGAAAAATGGTTTGGGTCCCCATGGGGTACCTAGGCTGGATGCATGCCTCGGTCCAAGATTGCACCGACCATCGCGTTCCCGCGCCAGCCGACGGGTTTCGCCGTTTTCTTAGGCAGCACCAAACAAAATCAAAAAAAACAAAAAAGAAACCGTGAAAACGGCTCCTGGAGCCCTTGCATGTGACCCACTGCCCGTATAAAATCATAGGCAGGGCATACCAGGTCATTTGTCACCCAAGGCACCACCAGGATGTTTATCGAGTGTAAGTAAACATGGCTTACAACCCTAGATACCCCCTTGCTGCCCAGAACATGGAACCACTCCATGGATTGAGCCCAAACACGGCACCTAGCTCCCTCTCGGCGTCGCAAGTGACTTCTCCAACTAGAGATTTCTTGGTGCTTTGGAGAAATCTCCACTTTCCATTTTCTAGACCCGAAAAACCGGCGTTTTCCCAAAGGAGGTGCAAGATTAGGGCGCGCCCATGGGCCCGAGGCAATTTCCACGCACGCTACACCATGGTGCACGGCCATTCCCAGGAGGTGGGTATTTATCTCGTGGTGCCGGCATGTACTGTATTTTTTCCGAGTTACGGCCTAGTAAATGCAGTTTCTAACTATATGTACCCTATAAGACACTCACTTCTGGGGAAAAATGGATTGTTGTGCCCCATGGGGTACATAGGCTGGATGCATGCCTTGGTCCAACATTGCACCGACCATCTCGTTGTCGCGCCCTCCGGCGGGTTTTGCTGTTTTCTTGGGCAGCACCAAAAAAATCTAAAAAAACCGTGAAAACAACTCCTGGAGCCCTTGCATGTGACCCACTGCCCTCATAAAATCATAGGAAGGGTATACCAGGTCATTTGACACCCAAGGCACCACCAGGATGTCTATCGAGTCTGAGGAAACATGGCTTCCAACCCTAGACCCCCCCCGTCACTGCCCAGAACATGGAACCACTCCATGGATTGAGCCCAAACCCGGAACCTAGCTCCCTCTCGGCATCGCAAGCGATTTCTCCAACTAGAGATTTCGTGGTGCTTTGGAGAAATCTCCACTTTCAATTTTCTGGACACAAAAAAATGGTGTTTTCCCAAAGGAGGTGCAAGATTAGGGCGCGCCCATGGGCCCGAGTCAATTTCCATGGATGCTACACCCATGGTGCATGGCCATTACCGGAAGGTGGGTATTTATCTCGTGGTGCGGGCATGTACTGTAATTTTTCCGAGTTACGGCCCGGTAAATGCAGTTTCTAACTGTATGTACCCTATAAGAAACTCTCAACTTTTGGGGAAAATGGTTTGGGGTGCCCCATAGGGTACCTAGGCTGGATGCATGCCTGGGTCCGATATTGCACCGACCGTCGTGTTGTCACGCCCGCCGAAGGGTTTCGCCGTTTTCTTGGGAAGCACCAAACAAAACCTAAAAAAACACGAAAACGGATCCAGGAGCCCTTGCATGTGGCCCACTACCCTCACAAAATCATAGGCAGGGCATACCAGGTCATTTGGCACCCAAGGCACCACCATGATGTCTATCCAGTGTGACCAAACATGGCTTCCAACCCTAGATCCCTCCCCCTCGCTGCCTAGAACATGGAACCACTCCATAGATTGAGCCCAAACCCGGCACCTAGATCCCTCTCGGCATCACAATCGACTTATCCAAATAGAGATTTCGTGGTGCTTTGGAGAAATCTCCACTTTCCATTTTCTGGACCTGAAAAACCGGCATTTTCCCAAAGGAGGTGCAAGATTAGGCCGCACCCATTGGCCCAAGGCAATTTCCACGCATGGTACACCATGGTGCATGGCCATTCCCGGGAGGTGGGTATTTATCTCGTGGTGCAGGCATGTACAATATTTTTCCGAGTTACAGCCCGGTAAATGCGCTTTCTAACTATATGTACCCTATAAGAAACTCTCAGTTTTTGGGGAAAATGGTTTGGGGTGCCCTATAGGGTACCTAGGCTGGATGCATGCCTGGGTCCAATATTGCACTGACCGTCGCGTTGTCGTGCCCGCCGACGGGTTTTGCCGTTTTCTTGGGAAGCACCAAACAAAACCTAAAAAAACGTGAAAACGGATCCTAGAGCCCTTGCATGTGGCCCACTGGCCCCATAAAATCATAGGCAGGACATACCAGGTCATTTGGCACCAAGGCACCACCATGATGTCTATCCAGTGTGAGTAAACATGGCTTTCAACCCTAGACCCCCCCCCCCTCGCTGCCTAGAACATGGAACCACTCCATGGATTGAGCCCAAACCCGACACCTAGCTCCCTCTCGGCATCGCAAGCGACTTCTCCAACTAGAGATTTCATGGTGCTTTGGAGAAATCTCCACTTTCCATTTTCTGGACCCAAAAAACCGGCATTTTCCCAAAGGAGGTGCATGATTAGGGCGCGCCCATTGGCCCGAGGCAATTTCCACGCATGCTACACCATGGTGCATGGCCATTCCCGGTAGGAGAGTATTTATCTTGTGGTACGGGCATGTACTGTATTTTTTCCGGGTTACGGCCCGGTAAATGCGGTTTCTAACTGTATGTACCCTATAAGACACTCTCAATTTTTGGGGAAAATGGTTTGGGGTGCCCCATGGGGTACTTAGGCTGGATGCATACCTTGGTCCAAGATTGCAGCGACCGTCGCGTTGCCGCGCCCGCTGGCAGGTTTCGCCGTTTTCCTGGGCAGCACCAAACAAAATCTAAAAAAACAAAAAAAACGTGAAAACAGCTCCTGGAGACCTGGCATGTGACCCACTACCCTCATAAAATCATAGGCAGGGCATACCAGGTCATTTGGCACCGAAGACACCACTAGGATGTCTATCGAGTATGAGTAAACATGTCTTCCAACCCTAGTTCCCCCCCTCGCTGCCTAGAACATGGAACCACTCCATGGAGTGAGCCCAAACCCGGAACCTAGCTCCCTCTCAGCATTGCAAGCGACTTCTCCACTAGAGATTTCGTGGTGCTTTGGAGAAATCTCCACTTTTCATTTTGTGGACCAGAAAAACCGGCGTTTTCCCAAAGCAGGTGCAAGATTAGGGAGCGCCCATGGGCCCGAGGAAATTTCCACGCATGCTACACCATGGTGCATGGCCATTCCCGGGAGGTGGGTATTTATCTCGTGGTGCAGGCATGTACTGTATTATTTTCGAGTTACGGCCGAGGAAATGCGGTTTCTAACTGTATGTACCATATAAGACACTCTCAATTTTCGGGGAAAATTGGTTTGGGGTGCCCCATGGGGTCACTAGGCTAGATGCATGCCTAGGTCCAAGATTGCACCGACCGTCCTGTTGTCACGCCCTCCGGTGGGTTTCTCCGTTTTCTTGGGCAGCACCAAACAAAAATCTAAAAAAACATGAAAACGGCTCCTGGAGCCCTTGCATGTGACCCACTGTCCTCATAAAATTATAGGTGAGGCATACCAGGTCATTTGGCACCCAAGGCACCACCAGGATGTCTATCGAGTGTGAGTAAACACGGCTTCCAACCCTAGACCTCCCCTCGTTGCCCAGAACTTGGAACCACTGCATGGATTGAGCCCAAACCTGGCACCTAGCTCCCTCTCGGCATCGCAAGAGACTTCTCCAACTAGAGATTTCGTGGTGCTTTGGAGAAATGTCCACTTTCCATTTTCTGGACCCGAAAAACCGGCATTTTCCCAAGGAGGTGCAAGATTAGGGCGCGCCCATGGGCCCGAGGAAATTTCCACGCATGCGACACAATGGTGTATGACCATTCCCGGGAGGTGGGTATTTATCTCGTGGTGCGGGCATGTACTGTATGTTTTCCTAGTTATGGCCCGGTAAATGCAGTTTCTAACTGTATGTACCCTATAAGACACTCGCAATTTTCAGGGAAAATGGAGCCCTTGCATGTGACCCACTTCCCTCATAAAATCATAGGCAGGGCATACCAAGTCATTTACACCCAAGGCACCACCAGGATGTCTATCGAGTGTTAGTAAACATGGCTTCCAACCCTAGATCCCCCACCTCGCTGCCCAGAACATGGAACTACTCCATGGATTGAGCCCAAACCCAGCACCTAGCTCCCTCTCAGCATGGCAAGCGACATCTCCAACTAGAGATTTCGTGGTGCTTTGGAGAAATCTCCACTTTCCATTTTCTGGACCCGGAAAACCGGCCCATTTCCCAAAGGAAGTGCAAGATTAGGGCCTTCTAGAAGCCTCCCCACAGGGCTAGGTTGATTCTGCGTCCCAATTATTAGGCACCGTTGGATTGGGGAGAATGGTCGATAAGGATCGTCCTTTGCAATAGCGATACGCGAGTAGGCATTTCTGCATCCCTATTGGCCCTGGCAACCACTAGTGGGCCTAACTCCTTGACTTAATAAACATGACCGTGTGGCCGAAGCTCAAACCCAGTTTGTTCCCTGCAACTCGCGTCAGCACTAGCGTCGAATCCTACCTGAAGAAATGGCGCCTCGCCATGGAGAGGCCCCATCTCAGCTTGCACAAGGCCGAGTTCATTGCCTAGTACGACATACTCATGCCACCGCTTGCGAGGCTACCGGCCGGCTACGAGCTCAGCTACGTTGGGGTGCTCGTGGCGCCGCTCCTGCCCGGCATCGTGCTATTGAGGCAGATCGAGGAGCATCGCCGCCAGCTGCCGGAGTGGAAGAGGGCAATGGACCGATACACGCGCACCAGCGCGTACTGGCTAAGGTGCTTCAAAAAGGAGCGGGATGCGTTGATTTGGATGTGCAGAGCTTGCCGTTCGGAGATCCACCTGGATCTGCGCAACCCCGAAGGGAGGCAGCGCTTCTGGGAAGTGCCTGGGCGTATGCCTCCACCGTTATCGATGCTACACGCCATGCAGCACTCGTGAAAAGGAACGCCGTCAGGCTCGTCCTCATCGATTCAGACTCGGAAGAGGTGGACGGCGACATGGAGGACGTCCTGCACGACGAAGAATGGGAGCGGCATAGTCGATTAGGGTCACTTAAGCCTAAATTTAATCTATGTTCGGTAGCTTTAATTACCTGTTCGGATAGATTGGCCAAGTTGTAAGAGCGTGTAAAGCGTTGTTTGAGTCTAGCCTTTTTCCTCTTATAGAGCATCAATGCCCCTGACGTTGCCGATGCAACATTGCTGACAAAGACGAGGCGAGGCTGATGGGACGGTACGCTGTCTCTGCTCCCAGCACTTGATCGCACAGTCATAATTTTGGTGTGCGTCAGAGGAGAAGGAGACGCGCGTATCGACAAAAGATCTCCTCCCCGCTTGCTAGTCCAGTCGGCGTCCTCGATACAGCTGCGCTCTGCAGAAGACCGACGAGGCAACACGCAAACACCCCTCGATCAAAGAGCCTCCCATCTTCTCCACCTACTGCGCACTTCATTCTCGCCGCAGAATCGGTTTTTTCAGGCCGCCATCACTCTCCTCCAAGAAACCCCAACAATAATGAATCCGCCCTCGCCCCTAGTTCATCCGGACTCAATAGCGGATTCGATGCACAAGATTCAGTATCATGGCTGGAGCAAGTTCGGGGACGACGCCTTCGGAGAAATCGCTATGCGTATGGACACTACCAGCATCGTCAAGCTGGCCGCATGCTCCAAGGAGTTGCATCGACAAGTCATTGGTGGAAAAGGTAGCAGATGCCCCAACGACGGCTGCGGAACATTGGTCGCCTTCCATGACTTCCTCAACCACAAGATGGTGTGCCCGCACAGTCTGTGCTACTGCCCTGAGCCTAGCTGCGAGTTCGCTGCCCCGCCCATAGTGCTCCTCGTACACCTTGAAAAATCCCACTCGATGGAAGTGCACAGTTTCCACTATGGTGTGGAACACAAGTACATCTCTCAGCCTTTGCTGGCACCGGGCTCATGGAGAGTAGAGAACGTCGGATCCGGGGATGATGGTACAGTGTTCGCCGTGCGATTTGACATGCTCCACTCTAGCCTCGCCATATCCGTCGAGTGTGTCAGGTTGGCAGCATGCAAGTTTCCGCGGAACATGGTGGATTTGCACTTATATAAACCTTCAATGATGGGAGGGGACCAGGAGGAGTTCACCGAATATAGCCTGTTTTTCGAGCCGAAGAGTAGCGCGTCGCCGGCTGCCTCCAGGATAACTAAAGATTTACAGAATTTTCTTATGAATAAACATGATAGGTTCATCCTAGATTACTCATTCTGCATCCACAAGGTGGTAGATAACAGATATGACGGTCTTGATTCTGATGATTTGCCATTCAAATTTGGGATTAGGTATTGATGTTGATTCTAGTCGACCAAGGTTTTAAGAGATGAAACAAGAACTGGTTCTATATATACTACTATTGTGTTTCAGTGTCTGTATTGCTGAATCATTCACTTTGAAATCCACGATAGACATGTTTCTTCTAATGAGAGGATGACATGTGGGTCCATATGCATGCTTAAACGGCAGCACAATCAAGTTCGGAACAGGGTAGGGTAGCTGGCAAGTGGGGCCGCATTCAGGTCCCCCCATGGTGTGGGGCCGGCTTGTTGGGAACGCGTTTTGGGGGATGTGGTGTGGGACCATGTGGGGCGCGTATGGCAGTTACGTGCGCCTTGTCACCTAAATTGGAAGATTTCTTTTTTGTTATTTTTATGATTGGCATTTTTAAGAGTGCCTTTTCCCCTTTATGTCGCTAATAGTTGTTATTTTTGCCCAAAAAGGCAGCGAATCTAGAGCAGCTTCTCTCTGTATTCATGGTTCCTTTTGGCCCTCGCATTTTCCCAATCTGGCAGCAAATCTAACTAGCACCATAAGTATGTAGATGAACAAAGCAGATGTAGATAAAGCAGCTAATAAAGGATTATATAGTATGATACTTAAACCATGATTGACAATTAGACTGCTCAGCAGTAGCAGCTTATACAAGTTCAACACAGAGAACAAAACAAAAGAAGCTGCTTTACAGCAGCAGCATCAGCACAGGATCAGTGGCCCCTCGTGGCCTGTGCTCAAAGGGCCTCCGCCTCCTCCCTGTGGCACTTCCTCCACTTCCTGCTGCCCAGTCCCTTGACCTTGGGCGCCTTGGGCTTGATTGGGGGCATGAGACCCTCCTCGATGGCCACCTTCTGGAGGTTGCGGAGGTAAAAACCGAGCGCCTTGTGCTACGCTCTGAAGGTGTCGGCGTTCTTTGAAGGGCCGCATGTCTTCACGTCCTCTGCATGCATCGCGAGGGAGTTGAAGTCGGTGGCGAGGCTCCTGGTGCAGAAGGGGCACCTATAGACGTCGCTGGTGAAGAAGCCGCTGAACTGGCCGGACTTCATCTTCCTCGGCACCTGACGAGTATTGGTTTCCATGGACTCATTGTCGCTGCAGATGTCGATGCTATCCACCTATTACAAAAAAAAGTAGTGTGCAATAAGGACATGATTGAGATACCATGATTATCAAGATTGATTACTTGCATAAATTAACCGATTGAGATCCCCTGATTATTCCCCAATCCCCAAATCTCAAACCGAATCGAATACTGATCCCAACTACAGGTCAGTGCTAGTATTGATCCCAACTACGGATTGGTGCTAGTACTGATCCCAACTACAGATCGGTGCTAGTACTGATCCCAAATAGGGGCATTCATCCAAATACAAGATCTAACACAAGAGGATTAGCTACTATAAAAATACCTAGCATCCACCGATTAGCCGAGCCCTAATAACACACGATCTAGCATCCAACCATTGGAATGGGGGAAGAACAAAAGAAGGGGAGAAAACCCTAGTTACCTCCGACCATGGGTTGGATAAGCTGGTGTCGAAGGGGTTCTCTGGCCTGATGTAGTTGTTCTCCCCGTAGGGGTCCCAGCCGTGCGGGATCTGCAAGAGAACAGCGGGGGCCTGTACGTGGACGGGGGCCTCCTCGCCGGAGGCTACGGCGGAAGCGGGTACGGGGGTCTAGAATAGGATGGCGGCTACCTTCAATGCCTCGACGGGGGCCAGTACGGGAACGGGGGCCTCCTTGTTTATCGCCTTGGAGGCGACAATAGCCACTGCGCCATTCTTCTCCATCGCCGGCATGGTTGGGGTTTTCTTGGGGGTTTGCAGAAGGTGATGGGACAGTGGAGATGGTTGCGTGAGTGAGTGAGCGAGTGAGTGATGAGTGAGAGTGAGGAGGCCTCTATAAAGGTGAAGGGAGGAGATGTTTCGTTTCACCATCGTGCACCACGTAACCGCGTGCGCTACTGCACCGTGCACGGCCACACGCCTGCTACCTCCCCGTTCATCGCGACACGCGTACCGTGCGTCACGTTTTCCCCATCGTGTCTAACCTTGGCCACTTAGTTGTGCTCAGTTATACCCTCGACTGTAGCACTGGAAGATTGGTTGTACTCAGTTTTGCCCTCCATTACTAACACTTCCGTGTGCAATATACTCACTTTTACCCTCCGGTGGCTGGTAAACAGAGAGTCAACGAATGGGTTTTAGCTAGCTAATTGAGTCATTTTATGCACAACAAATTCAAAAATATCAAAACATAGTGGCATCTACCCAGGGAGTCTTATTATGTGACCTGCCACCATAAGAAATGTATATAAATTAGGTGTTAACCTAAATCACCACTTCTCAAATCACCTGCTATCTATGAAGGTTCATGGCTTTCTACTCAAGCCTCTCCCCAAAACATCCCTCCCCAAAACATAATTTGTCTGAATGAGGCAATAATTGCCAAACTAATGTATATTTGAATTTCATGGCTTACATTAAGAGTTGTATAATTTTTCAATTTGAAAGTGTTCAAGAGTAGTGTCAATTATAAACGCTCTTTTACATTGAGAATTGTATAATTTTTTTAAATTTGAAAGTGTTCAAGAGTTCTGTCAATTATAAACACTCTTGTACATTAAGAGTTGTATAAATTTTTTAATTTGAAAGTGTTCCAGAGTAGTGTCAATTATAAACACTCTTTTTACATTAAGAGTTGTATATTTTTTTTCAATTTGAAAGTGTTCAAGAATTGTGTCAATTATAAAAACTCTTTTACATTAAGAGTTGTATGGTTTTTTAAAATTTGTAAGTGTTCAAGAGTTGTGTCAATTATAAACACTCTTTTACATTAAGATATGTATAATTTTTTTCAATTTGAAAGTGTTTAAGAGTTGTGTCAATTATAAACACTCTTTTATATTAAGAGTTCTATATTTTTTAAATTTGAATGTGTTCAAGAGTTGTGTCAATTATAAACACTCTTGTACATTAAGAGTTCTATAATTTTTTAATTTGAAAGTGAATCGCTGGCAGTGCGAGAGTTGTGTCAATTATAGTTTTAGACCGCACAAGAGTTTCATAATTATAAACACTCTTGCAAACCAACTGAATCGCCACTACTCCATGGGAATTTACAATAGATTTTAGGGATATTTTATCTATCTCTAAGAGTTATGGAGGTTGAAACCACCGCTGGGAAGTTAAATCCAGAGAGATATTGTTCACAACCATGAATTACGCCAGCACTGGATCAATCCTATTCGAAAATCAAGGCAGTTAGTTGAGCACCAGCGATTCGCATTCAAATACTATGAATAATCAACCCACAAAAGGGAAATGATGCTTACCCAGATGGAATCCATGCGTTAGATCCGTGTGATTCCACCCAATCTTCTCCATTCTCAACGGGGATGGACGATGCACCAGCCGGCATTGCATACTGTTCCGAAAAAGGGGTAGATCTAGCAAGTGCGGGAGCAGAGCCGGAGGTGGAGTGGGCTCCATGGCTAGGGGGAGGGGGCGGCTCTGGGTCCGAGGACGACATAAGGTAGGAGGGCACGATGGCGGGGCAGCGGAGCGGTGGTGTGGGAGTTGTTCCAGGCTCGGGGGGAAGTGAATGCTTTGGGTGAGCGAGAATGGCCATTCTGACGTGTCTCCATGTGGCCCCACTCTTCACCACGTATGCAAGACCCGTCCCAACGCGGCCCCACCCTTCACCACTTATGTAGGACTCGTCCCAACGCGAACCCACCGGTCAGGCATGTAACGATCGAGGTTTCGTAACGTAACGCTCAACGCCCGATCCGCCCCAACGCGGTCCCACCAGTCAGCATGTAACAGTCAAGCCTTTGACCTAACGACATCCCTCCGTCCGAGCGCCTGCGAGCGCCCACGAGGGTTTCTTAACATGGTGAGGGGAAAAGTGAGGAAAAGTTAAGCGGCTGGATAAAAGTGAGTACAACTAATGAACCAAGGGCACGAAAATAGAAATCCATATTGTTTATGGGTAATCAGTTTAAAAATTAATGTATAATCTAACGACCTTGAATCAGGTCGACACCACACATCACATACCCCTTACAAGTACGAGATATAAATAAATTTCAATGAAAATTCAAGAAACGACGTTACTATGCCACCTCCTCTCTGCTCCTCTTATTACTGTTCAATCTCGCGCCGCACTAAACAACAGTTGATGAGGACAAAAACAAAAATGATCAAAATGCCAAGTAAAACTAGATTCAATCTTACCTTTCATCCGGATAATCATACAGAGACGAGATTGACAGGGATTTATTGTTTCTCTTGTAGTTAGCCGAAAGATCCTCAAGAACATCCTCAATCACCCCAGGGACTTCTTCATATTCAAACTCAACTCCATTATTGTCGTTTCCCTTCCGCTCCCTCTTACCCTTTTGTTTGTTTTCGCCCCTATCCCCGCCTGCACATCCACGTCCTCATCCAATTGCTTCTTACCAATGTTTCCCTCCACATGTGCATCACCGTTTTCCTTCACATGCATCACTTCCTCCACGTCATCTCGCTGCGCTTCCTCCAGTTCTGCCTGAGAAGACTCATCTTGTTCCTGTGTGATGTGAACAGGGACAAGGTCAGCATCTCCGAAATCACGTGTAACTGGTTTTTTGCATAGCCTCTTGATATGGCCCAACCCTCCACACCGTTTGCACTTCTGCTTCCTTGCTCCTAGTCTCGAACCTTTTGCGGTGAAGGCTTCGGTCATTTCCTTTCTAGGCCTCCCAGGTGGCCTCCTAAGAACTGGTGGTTCAAGTTTGAACCTTGGATCGACTATCTCCCAATCATTCTCATCAGCAATAGGTGGTATGTTTTCTGCATAAGTTGCAGCAAACTTGTCCACCTAGAAATAGTTATTAACATGGTTCTATATTTTAGCACCTCTACCTCTCAGCTTTAAGATGAAGTGCAGTGCATGGTGGCATGGCAGACCAGTAACCTTCCACTCCTGCATGAAGAAGTCTTGTTACCAATGTCTACAGTAAACCTCCGTTCAGTTCCATGCTTGTCTTGTGCATAAACCTCAGCCAATGTATTGGAACTTCTGACCATCCTCGTCTTTATCGTTCTCATTTCCCTGGTTCTTGCATTCAGTAATAAAACCACCTCTGGAATTATTTTATGGCCTACAAATTTTTCCGCACAAATTCTCTGCCTAAAATCTATCTTCACCATTATACACTGTCTTATTGCATATAACAAAATAACAATTGCAAGTGACTTCATGCTCCTAATCTTAGCATTGAACCTTTCTGTCAGATTATTGCAAACAAAATCCACTTTGCTTAACTCACCAAACTTGCTTCTGGCCCATAACTTGTTATGATGTTCTTTGAGGTATTCTTTCAGCTTCGACACGGTATACATGTTCTGCATGTAAGTATCATGCGTGCTTGGGGTGTACGTGTATGCTGATCGCCACAAGTTGTCTTCAAAGGTATTTCCTTTAAACTTATTCATGAAGCTAGTAGCGAGGTGCCGCATGCATTCCCTATGCTCAACCCCAGGAAACATAGCATCAATAGCATTCTAAAGCCCCTTGCATGCACCAGTGTGTATCACCAAGCCTTCAGGGTGACCAATGACTGCACGTAGTTTCTGCATGAACCATGTCCAGCTTTCAGTCAATTCACCCTCAAGAACAGCATAGGCTATGGGAAAAATCCAGTTATGCGCGTCCACAACACAAGCGGTAGAAAGCTGTCCCCTGAACTTCCCTGTTAAAGACGTTGCATCTGTTGCAAAGTATAGCCTACAACCGTCTTGGAACCCCTTCCAGCATGCCTTCAGGCAGACAAAACATCTCCAGGAGCATTTCTTATCCGCCTGCTTATACTTGACCCCCCTTCTGACCTTTTCTCTTCCTTTCACAACCTCGTAATCAATGTCAACAACACTACCAGGTGATGTCTTCTCTACCTTAGCTTTGAAACTATACAACATGTGAAAACTATCAGTCCACTTGCCCTGAATGAAGTCTAGAGCCATCTCCTTCACATCAAAGACTCTATGGTAAGGAATCAGAACATTAAACTTTTCACTAAGCTTCGTTCTGAGTTCAGCAGGTCTAATGCTATGATCTTGCCTCACCCAGTCAAGTACCTTAGCAGCAATCCACTTGGTTGTCGTCGGTCTAACTTTATCACTTAAAGAAGTATTAGGGCAGTTGTGTTTTTTCGTGTTTACCTTGATCTGCATTCAATGGGAATAAAAATAAATCAGAGGACTCAACAGCAGAACAAATATGAGAAAGACCAAAACTAAATGTAGTTATTGCAACCTGAAATGGGTGTCCACCCCGCATTGGAGATGCATGCAATATCCATTTACACACCTTACTTTCCCTACAATGCACCCTAAATCTCTTTTGGTTGCTCTTTTCAACGATAAATTCGAACCCAACTCTTATTTCATAGGTAGCAACAGCATATCTGCATTCCTCCACAGTATCAAAGACAGTCCCCTCATCAATTGTAGGGTTGTCCCTGTCAAAGTGTATCACTGGCCTGTCCTCATATTTTTCATCGTATCTGCATCGCATTTCCCCATCCTCACATTCCTCTTCCTCATCAGTCCCATAGTCAGGCTCGTAGTTCGAATCAACCAAATATTCCCTACTCTCCATCCAATCAGGGTCTGCAGCCACATCTGGATATCCTTTCTCATCATCATCATCATCATCTTCGAGCACAAAATCACCCTGACCTCCACACATGTCGATGACTTCCTGCTCAACGAAAGGCTGGTCGGTCATGCTCGGTATCGAAAACAGAGCCTGCTCTATTCGCGTTCCACATGGCCCGGTATCATTCATGACAGTCTCTTCCCCAGTATCTTTGTTAACGATGTGCACAAATATCAGCACAGTCCCCGTGCCGAGGTGTTTACTCCACATCATGTCCAGAGCCTCCTCAGTGCTAACATCGCAGAAAGTCTGCGAATTTGTGTCGTAGTACCTGATTACAAATTCATCATACTGGCTAATGGGAAACTTGCCAAATTGCATGTGCAAGTCACATAGAGTTATGTCCTCCGCGTCTACTATCAGCTGATACGCAAATCCACTGGTAACTGTGATTCTACCGTCGGACAAGGTTTCAGTCCGCGAGCCATGCCGAATCTTCAAAAGAAATCGTCGCCTCTAAGGCCACAGGCAAGGAGGCCCCCATCGTCGCCTCTAAGGCCGCCGGCAAGGAGGCCCCCATCCTCGTACAGGCACCCATCGATGCATCGAAGGCAGCCACCGTCCCCGTCCCCTCTTTCGCCATAGCCGCCGACGAGGATGCCCCTGTCCTCGTACAGGCCCCCGTCGAGGCATCGAAGGCATCCGTTGTCCCCGTCCAGACCCCCATCCCTGCTTCCGCCGTAGCCGTCAGCGAGGAGGCCCCCGTTGGTCTCTGGTAGATCCCGCACGGCTGGGACCCCTACAAGGAAAACGATTACATCAGGCCGGAGAACGCCTACGATACCAGCTTAGCCGACCCATGGTCGGAGGTAACTAGGGTTTTCTCCCCTTCCTTTGTTCTTCCCCCATTCCCATCGTTGGATGCTAGATCGTGTGTTATTAGGGCTCGGCTGTTCGTATTTTAAATCGTTGGATGCTAGGTATTTTTACAGTAGCTAATCCTCTTGTGTTAGATCTCGTATTTCGATGAATTCCCTAGTTAGTACTAGCACCAATCTGTAGTTGGGATCAGTATTCAATTTGGTTAGAGATTTGGGGATTTAGGGAATAATCAGGGTATCTCAATCGGTTAATTTATGCAAGTAATCAATCCAGATAATCAAGGTACCTCAATCATGTTCTTATTGCACTCTACTATTTTTCCAACAGGTGGATACCAGTGACGACCAGTCCGCGGACACCAAGACTTGTCAGGTGCTGAGGAAGCTGAAGTCCGGCTTGTATGACAACTTCTTTTTTGGCGACGTCTACAGGTGCCTCTTTGCACCAGGAGGCTACACGCCACCGACTTCAACTCCCTTGTGAGGCATGCCGAGGACGTGAAGACCTGCGGCCCTTCCATGAACGGCCATGGCTTTAGAGCCAAGCACCAGGCACTCGGTTTTCCTCTGTAACCTCCAGAAGCTTGCCATCGAGGAAGGTCGCATGCCCTGATCAATCCCAAGGCGCCCAAGTTCAAGGGACTGGGCAGGAAGAAGTGGAGGAAGCACCATAGGGAGGAGGCGAAGGCCCTCCTAGCAGAGGCCATGAGGGGCCACTGATGTTGTGTTGATACTGCTGCTGTAAAGCAGCTTCTTTTGTTTTGTTTTCTATGTTGAACTTGTCCGCTGCTGCTGCTGAGTAGCCTAATTGTCAAACCTCGTTTAAGTACCATACTATATATATATATCCTATATTAGATGCTTTATCTACATATGCTCTGTTTATATATCCTATATTAGTTGCTTTATCTACATATGCTCTGCTTACTGAATGTATTTATGGTGCTGGTTAGATTTGCTACCAGATTGGGAAAAACGAGGGCCAAAAGGAACCATCAATGAAGAAAGAAGCTGCTCTAGATTCGCTACCTTTTTGGGCAAAAATTAACACAACTGTTTGTGACATAATGGGGAAAAGGCGCTCTTAAAAAGGCCAATCATAAAAATAGCAAAAAAGAAATCTTCCATTTTAGGCGGCAAGGCGCACGTAACTACCAAATGCGCCTTACAGGGTCCCACACCACATCCCCCAAAATGCGTTTCCAACAAGCCGGCCCCACGCAGTCCAACATAGAGGGTCATACTACGGGACCCGACTGAATGTGTCCCCACTTGTCAGCATGTAATGGGGGGTCCTACTTGTCAAGTGCATGGCGAGGTCCACTATAGGACCCGTGAATCTGACCCCACTTTCCGGGGCGTAGCGGCAAGGGTCGATGCTTGAGACCCAGACGGACAACGAGTTTCAGACCGTGCGGGGGTTTTGGACAAAGAGATGGGCAAAAGTGAGGAAAAGTTAAGCAGCTGGAGAAAAGTGCGTACAGCTAACAAACCAGGGGCACAGAAATAGAAATCCCTATAAAGAATCTGGTAAGGTGAAAGAAATTTATTATGAACTTCAACTTGATGATGATATTGTTTTGAAAATTTGTCAGTCTTTTAGATAACATATTGAGGCTCCTAAGAAGGACTGGCTCCATTACACTGCGCCACCCGAGCCAGTTGTAAAAGATGATCCAATAATTACATCTCCTATTGAACCATTATGGGAGGTATCCCCATATGTTGAACCCATTCCTTTCCCAAGGATGGCAAGGAAACATATGCTGGCTTAGCATCTGGAGGATCAACAAAAAGAAGAGCTATTCCTAAAGTTGCTAGAATAAGAAGCACAATTAAGGAAAATTGAAG
Source organism: Avena insularis (assembly GCA_023614405.1). NCBI lineage: Eukaryota > Viridiplantae > Streptophyta > Magnoliopsida > Poales > Poaceae > Avena > Avena insularis. The sequence continues at coordinate 96,882,517 of CM042691.1, forward strand.
AAGTAAGTGTACATGAGACAGGGGAACCAACAAAGGAAGACATCCTAACCATGTTTGCTCACTGCAATGTGATTGAGCTAGATACTGAAGTTTTGCAGTTTGTTGAAGCTAAGGTAAAACCTAAAGATTTTAGTAAGCCTATTCTTCCATGTACTTTCGAAGGAACTTCCTACTATGGCCTGGATAGCTCTAAACATGATTCCTTTAAACCTTTATTTAAAAATTAACTAGCACCTGCTGAACTAGAGGATACAGACATGACTATAATGCTTCCGGATAAAACACTTAGAGTCCCTAAGGAATAATTAGAGATGTTCGAATTCATGTTGGATGTAACACCCTCAGATCGGCCCTATGCAAGTTTTAGTGATTCCCACTAAACCCACATAGAAATGATTCAAAGGTGCCCACCGGGCACTTTCGTGCGGGTGGAAAACGAAGTAATACCATTACAAATTAGTGCATGATGGAACCAACATAACAGTTATATACAACAATGACTCCATGAGTCGAGAATATAGATATACAATACAAAGATCCAAACCACCTCGAAAACGGTACAACATTCGACTATAGACAAGATGAAAATGGGGCTAAGAGCCCTTAATAATAACCAATGGAGTTCATAACTCTACCCAGGCCAAGCCGGAAGTGTAACCCTGCAAACGACATCGATCTCAAAACCTGCTTAAACAAAAGGGGTCTCGGCAAAGGGCAAAGGGAAAAAGAGAGCGGTCAGTATTGAGGCCAGTACACGACGAGACTTGGAATTCGGCGGTCCATGTCTACATAGGTATGGTGGACTAAATAGGCAGTGCAGCATGCACTAAACAACCTATAGAGACTCAATACAACTATCAGCTATCATAGGGGGTGCGAAAGACCTATTCGGATCCAACCCGAGACTAACACCAAAAACACCCATACTGGTATTTCCCCCCTCGAGACCAAATGAGGAAGTCAAACCGAGGAACTCACATGGTTGGCATTTTTATCCATTCCATTATAGTTGCAGCACTTACTAGTCGGATGTGGATAGCATGAGTCATCCTGATATCATAAGCAGTGGGCAGTTTTAGTTAACCATTCCGTTGTAGTTGCAATACTTACTAGTCAGGTACATATAGCATGAGGCATCCCAATTCCAGCAGTTGTTGGTACTTCTATTTAGCCATTCCGTTGTAGTGAAGCTAATTACTAGTCATTCCAAAGTCAAATGTGTATCACTACTTTAGTTACAGTTGTCTATGATCGAGATACTATGCTCCAAGTCATCCATAACCACGGACACGGCTTTTAGAACGATTTACCCTGCAGGGGGGCACAAATAGCAATACACGCACGATCAACATCAGAAAAACCAAATGTAATCCAACGAGGCATCACGACAAAGTAATCACAACATTCATATAATATTTTAGGGGGACACCCCACTAAGCTACCCACTACAAAGTCGGTCGGCTCTGCGACAAACCCAGGGTGTGTGGCGACGGCTATAAACGACTGGGAACCCGAAAGTGTGATTGGGATTGTAGATACAGTGAAATGTGGCACATGGTTCCTAACAGTACAGTAGTAAACACTTTCCACGAGCAACAATAGTAAATAAAGTAGTATCTTGGCATAAATATATGATAGTAATAAAGCCCCAAACTAGTTTATGGCCCCAAGAAATAAGATATGATTCAAGCTCTGGCTAAGTGGATTCATGGTCCCACATGCGGATAGTGTGATAGTCAAGGAACGGGTATCAAGTACTCTGGGTCCTATGGGACACCAGTGAGAAGTTAAAAACCAAATAACATCTATTGCCCACCGGTGCCCCTGAAATAGTTATATCTAGCGCAACATTTTAATATCAAGTTGTAATTAAAGTCATTATCATCTCCAACACAAAACATATGGCAACCTTCCAACAACTATTGTACTTGACGATAGAAGCAACACCTGAGCAAGCGACTACGACACGCAAGGCCGACTATCTACCAAACAACATGTAATAGGAGGTGTCCAGGGAAATATAGTGGCTGCAAGGGATATCACGAATACGAAAACTTAAGCATCGCAACACATATAGCAATAGATCAATAGGAGGAAATAAAGACATTAAAAGTAAACTAGGTAGAAAGGGGGAGAATGCTTGCCTGGAAACACCATCGAAGGTTCATCCGGAGATCAGGTCGGCACTAGCTTCAACTCATCGGCCTAATTCGTGAAGAACAAAGCACTAAAAGAAACACCGGATAAACTATTTAATACTACATCATAAGATCGAGCATGATGCATGACATGTCAAAGATGTTGTGCAATTAGGCAATATTAAGAGGAACCAGGGTCCCGACAATTATTTATTAGGTTCATGTTGTTTAGTTACCCCGCAACTTAAATGTGTATTAACAATGCAAAATATAGAATTGGTTCGCTCCACAAATTAAAATGGAGCCAATATAAGACTATAAAATCCCACATATGATATCCATATTTAATTATGAGATGAATCGGCATAATGCCCCGAAACCACATAAATATGAATGCAAGCATGTACAATTATATGTGACAGGTTGATATCATGTATTATAAAAATATGGTGCTCGAAAAGGGATCACACATGGGTTCGGCGAACTTGGACTCTAGGGGTTCGGTCCTGGGTTCCGGGGGTTGACGGGATCGGTCTCCAGAAAGGTCTTCGGTCCTGTGGACCAGGGGTCTTTGCATACCATGTAGGATAACATGACATGCCATGATGGACAACTTGATGTTTCGGGTCGGAGTTCGGCACCGATGGTCTTGTGACATGATAACTTGGTTCGAGGGAGCTAGGCCCTGACATCGAAGACAAAGGGCTTGGATGGAGTCTGGGTCCGGACGATGCGCTTGTCGGCAGATCATGTTGTAGATTCTATTGTTGGTGTCTTGCACGCCAACCAAAAAGAATGTCTAGTTCAGAAGAGGTTCGACATCCGCAAACACACAAACAAAACTACACATGCGCATAGGTGAGAACCAAGGAAAAATATGTTGGCTCTGCTTCACTAAACAGGAACGGCATCACAACGAGGCACGGGCAAGCTCAGGAGCAACCAAAAACGGGGTTCGTAGCTGTAGAGGGCGACCTAGCGGCCAGCGCGAGGAAAACCATAGGCAGTGGCGCATCTTGGCCAGGGTGACGAGGGCGGCCACTGGCAAGACGGCGACCGGTGCGAGACCTGGCGGCGAGTAGAGAGGACATGTGGGGAGGCGCAAAGTTGGGATGACCAAGGCACTGGGGCGGCGATGGCCTCTTGTGAGGCCTGGGAGTTCTCCGGAGGCGGCTCACCACAGGCAGACGAGGGTCGCGCAGCACTAGGCCAGGAGGCGAGAGGTGGCGGGGAGAGGGTGTCTAGCGGCGGATAGCAGAGGAAAGGGGTGGCGGCGCTGGGCATATGAGCGAGGAGGGAAACGATCAAGGAAGAATGCGTGCGGGGTCGAGGGCACATCTCGTGCGGGTTGCATGGAGTGGTGGGCCAGCGCGCTGGACAGGGTTAACTGAGCGAGAGAGAGAGAGAGAGAGAGAGAGAGAGAGAGGGAGATCGCGAGGGGAGAGAGCAGGTTGGGGCCGGGACTATGGAATGGGCGGTTATCATACGCGGTTGGTGGGAGGACGGTGTGCATGCGTGTGTTGTGTGCTCTGCAACGACGGGGAGGGTTTATTTTAGGGTTGGTTTTGGGTAGGGCTAGGGTTTCTAGGGTTTGGCTTTGGGGCAGTGGGATTTAGGGTTAGGGTTAGGTAGGTCTGGTTTAGGGTTTACACATGGGGTGGTAGGTGGACTACTCGCTGGGCCTTTGGTCCCATACGGCTGGGTTTCCTTCCCATATTTCAGAAATAGGTTTTTTAATTATTTAATTCTTTTTAAAACAAAACATTTTCCAAATAGGTTTTCAAACAACATATTCCGGACAAGCTCAGGGTTTTGATTTGAAACAATAGACAGGGGATATCTAGAAAACAAAGAGGGGCTTTTCGAAAATAGTTGTAGGCAAACCATGCATGATGACATAACGATGCTCAAATGAAATGTGGCATGATGACATGAGCATGCAGTCATGATGAATCACAAAACAAATACATCGCGATTTTTTGGTAGTGGTTTTACCTGGGGTGCTACAATTCGATACCACTAACAATGGATCTCGCCGTCGAGATCCGCCTGATACGACGGAAATGTATCTATAATTTTTGATGCTCTATGCTAGTTTAGTATCTATTTTGCTTTGCTTTGTCTACACTTTGAGGTGTTTTTATATCTTTTCTGAAACTAACCTATTAACAAGTTGCGAGTTGCCTGTTTTCTTTTGTTTTTGGTTCCAGAAAGGCAGAAAATCAATATTCTCGGAATTGGACGGGACAAAAGCCAAAGCCAATATTTTACCGTGAGCGACACGAAGTCTAGAGGGGAGACGAACATGCGAGCCAGGGCCACCACACCCCCCTAGGCGCGGGTGGGATCTACCCCGCGTCTGGGTAGGGTGTGGGCCCTCTGGCCGCCTACCAGCCTCGGCTCTTCGCCTATAAGAAGCCCCCGATGAGAAAACCCTATGTCGTCAATCATACTTCCAGAAAAACCTCCATAGCACCGCTGCCACCAAAAGGGAGATTCGGGGGACAGAAAGTCTCTGTTCCGGCACCCTGCCGGGATGGGGAAGTGCCCCCAGAGCCATCTCCATCGATCTCCATCGCCATCTTCATCATCGTTGCTGATTACCATGATGAGAAGGGAGTAGTTCTTCCTCGAGGCTAAGGGCTCTATCGGTAGCTATGTGTTCATCTTTCTCTATGCATGGTCATATTGTGATCATGAGCTTTGTAATCAAGTAGATCTACCTTGCTACTCAAGTGCTTTAATAGATCTCTGTTCTCCCCATGTGTGTGAAAGTGACAGCGTGCACGCCATGGTGGCACTTAGGTTTGAGTCTACATAAATACTCTTTGTGCTTTAATAGATCTAAGCTTTTCCCCACGTGTGTGAAAGTGACAGCGTGCATACCGTGTGTGGCACTTTGGCTAGATTGAATATTTGTTGTGATTTATATTTGGAGTTGGTTGTGTCTATGAAATTGTGGTGTTTGTCGGAACCATCTAGCACGCAAGGTGAAAGTGTGGGGTTATCTAGATGGGGAAGGCGGACTTTGAGGAGTCCTGTTATAGCCCTACCGATGAGTAGAGTGTACAACTGGAGAGTAGTTAAGAGTAGTATCATGAAGAGAGGATATTTATATGAGAGAGTGTTCACTAGTGAAAGTATGATCCCTAGGCCTTGTTTCTACACATTGAAACACCGTTTGCATCTAGATCTATTGCATGTTTGCTTGCCTCCAGTCTTTACCTCACCGTCAAGCTCCATCAAAGCTATTTTCTAGCACCATTACCACTTGTATTTCACTATCTCTTCGCCGAACAAGTGCACCTATAGACCTGACAAGTGTATTGGGTGTGTTAGCGACACAAGAGACTTATTTTATCTTGATTGCAGGGTTTCTTGAGAGGGAATACCTTTGACCACTTCCTCCCTGAGTTCGATAAACCTTGGGTAATCCACTTAAGGGAAACTTGATGCTGTTCTACAAACCTCTACACTTGGAGGCCCAACGACTATCTACAAGAATAGAAGTGCATAGACATCAAGCTCTTTTCTAGCGCCGTTGCCAGGGAGGTTTTGGGCTTTTACCTTCCCTCTAAGCCAGAAAGCTCTTTTCTGGCGCCGTTGCCAGGGAGGTAAGGTAAAAGGTACTCACATCCTCAGGTGTGAGTGCTCGAAGTTATTTCCTTTATATTCTGCAATTTTGTCTTTTTTACTTGTTTTCACTAGTTAGGCTTAATGGAAAACAACAAAAAAATTAGAGAGCTTTATAGTATTTATCTTGAGTTAGGACATGAAGTGTTTGAAGAGAAAATTAAAAAACCTATGGAACTTTATTTGCATGCTAATAGCAATGTTATTAGTAAGAATTCTTTGGACACCATTATTGCTAATTCTATGGAAAATTCTAAGCTTGGGGATGCTAGCTTTTATGAAAATGATCTTTTTAGTCCCCCAGCTTCGGAAGATAGTTATTAAATTACTTATGATGATACCAAACCTCCAATTTATGATGATTACAATGATTAGTATGATATTTTCAGTCCACCTACTATTGAGGAGAAAGTTAATTCTGATTACAATATGCCTCCTATATTTGATGATTATGGTGATGAGAATAATAGTGATAGCTATTTTGTTGAATTTGCTCCACTCCGATTAATAAGAATCACTATGCTTATGTGGAGAGTAATAATCATTTTATGCATGTGGCTCATGATAAGAATGTTTTATGTGATTGTTATATTGTTAATTTTGTTCATGTTGCTACTGAAAGTAATTATGAGAGAGGGAAACATGGTTTTATGCATCTCAATAATATTAAGTTTCCCCTCTTTATGTTGAAAGTCTTGAAGTTGCACTTGTTTTGCTTTCCTATGGTTGTTGCTTTGTGCTTTCATGACTTGTTTCTTTACAAGATTCCTATGCATAGGAAGTGGGTTAGACTTAAATGTGTTTTCAATTTGCTTATTGATGCTCTCTTTTAATTCAATTCATATTTCTTATGTGAGCATCTTATCAAACTATCAAGCCTAACTTAAAGGCATTAAAGAAAAGTACTAGTTGGGAGATAACCCAAGAGTTTTCTTGAGTCTTAGAAGTTATTACTTAAGTAATGACTACTCCTTATCCTTTTTGTTTGCTTTTTGTGCCAAGAATGACCTCTAATGAGAAGAAGTAAGATTTGGGGAATTGCTGTCCCGAAACAGATTTCTGTCCTCCACCATAAAAATTCGTCAGGAGTCTCTGTAAGTCGGATTTAGCTAAAAATTTATGAATAAATCCCACGGTATGTTATCTAACTTTCGTTAGGTCAACACTTTTTGATTTGAGCAACAGAAGATGTTCGAAAAAATCGGTTTCTACTTGCTGGTCTGTTTTGATAGATTTCTGCCATTATTTGCATTTGCTTCTTATTGATTCATTTTTGAGTTCTCTTTGGGGAGTTGAGATTTTTGAAGGAGTTGCTACAGTATATTGTGTTTTTAGTGAAAAGTTTTCCTATTTCAAAGCTTTGCCTAAAGGTCTATTATCTTTTGAATACACTAATGTTGCTAATGAAGATTGTGTGAAGTTTTCTATGAAGGAAAATTTTCAGGTATAGAGAAAGAATGATGTAATGATATGAAGAATGGACAAAAGCTCAAGCTTGGGGATGCCACCCCATTTCACCCCAAGAAATATTCAAGAGGTACAAGCGTCAAAGCTTGGGGATGCCCAAGGCATCCCATTTTTCATCAATAAAAATCTCAGGTCTTTCTAGACACTTCGTTTTTATTGTTTCATGCATTGTTGTGTTGTTCTTGGAGCGTCTTAGTTTTCGTTTTTGGTTTTCGTTTTCTTAGTTTGCTTGAGTAAGTTGTTTGGTTACACCACACTTGTTTTGGAGAGAGACACACTCTATTTTGATTGCCTAGAACACTCTAGTTTTCACTCTTATTGTTTTGTGAGTGTTCTCTTTTGCTAGCACTGCGTTTAGCCTTAGTTTTCTTGTGCTTTCAGCTTAGAACTTTTTAGTTCTTCTTTGTGGATTTGTGAAACAAGCTCACTGGTCTTTATCAATTATTATCTTTGTGAGTTGTTTCAAATAAGTTGCTTGGTGATTGGAAAGGAGTAGTAAGTTCTTGCTTGTAAGTGCAAGAGGAGCTTGCATTGACTGTGACTTAGACTTTAGCATGACATGCTAGGTGTTTTTTTTGACCTTACGCTTAGTTATTATTGCTGATCATGTCTTGTTCCAAACAATTGGGATTGCTTAATGTGCCTTGAAGGAATCATGCGTTGTTTTACCATACAAAAGCATAGTATTGTTGTATTCTCCTTTGATACTTTGTTTGGGTTAACTTGGCACATGCTCACACCATGTTATGACTATGAAAAAGTCACCATAGCCTCTATGATCATTTAGTCCTTGACTTGTAGTACCACTCTATGCTTTGATTAGTAATGTTTTGTTGCTCTGCATGATTATGGCGATTAGTGCTCTCTAAGTTGGTTGCTCCCAGTCTTTTGCTAGCCTCCACTTGTATGAGTAAGCTCTATTCATGCTTCCAACTCCCAATAAACCAAGTTCTTCCAAAGTGTCGACTATAAACTCCTATGCATGGTGTGTTACACCATTCCAAGTATATTCTTTTTTTAGTTATCTTCTAATTAAAAACTATTTTGTTTTGTGAAAACTTAGTGATTAAATCCCTCATGAACTTGATGGCACACCTTATATTATTTGCCTCTAATAAACTTGAACCATTGTGTCATCTATGTTGTATATGCTTGCACTTATACGTTGGAATTAGCAGAACCGTGCTGTCATGGGGAACGTTTTCAACATTCCACTTGTACTTTGTACTCCGTTTATATCATACTCTTTTGTCTACGGATGTCACCAGTGTGAAATAAAAAGGGAGCTTGTAAGTCCATGGAGTTTGTATCTTGTCTTAGAGAAACGCTTGGACCGCTAGCCAAAGCCATGCCTAATCATGGTGGAAACTTGCAGCATCACCATAGTATGCTATCTATGAAGCATCCTCAATAAAAAGCTACGCACATGGTAAATAAAAAGATTGCTGAGATACTCATTGTCTGCTTGCCTTGTCATTTTGGTTATGGGAAAGCTCTTGTACCATGTCCAAGGGGTACCCTGTTGGCGGTTCTCAATGATATGCAAATACTTACAATGACAAGAACTTACAGGTGACTGAAGTTGAGTAGCATGAGGTGTGGTCCTCGTATTCAAGGGACTTGAGATTGCCAACTTATACTTCGTCAAGCATATACTCCATCTTTGTTCACTTTAACCTTAAACACTTCAAGATGCTTATGATAGGGGCAATGAGGGCTGAAAGTTAACAAGTACCATAATTTTTGGAAGCTCTTTTTGAAACTTCAAATCCCTGCTTCCTTTACAAAAGGCCTTTCTTCCACCTTTATGTTGGGTCTCCACCTTCTACCTTTAGGCACCATTAAGAGAGCATAGTTGTCATTCTGTGTGCAGTGTTCCAAAGCTTATTAATTGATGCATATTGTGATATTACTTATTCTTGTGCTATTTGTTTCTAGTCACCCTTGTGAACTTTGAAGGTGTCCTATGCACCTATTTGCTACTCTATGAGGGACAAGTTGATTGCCACTATGCTATGTTTTTCTGTATGTGGAACAAACAAACATTTTTCAATGCATATTATTCATGATATTTGTTTGTAGCTTGTCATGTTGCATGCATAGTTACTATGTCCTATTGTTAGAACTCCATATTTCATGCACATGTTTAGAGTTCTTTGATCCCAGCTTTCAATGCTTGAAAATGGTTGGATCTTTATTGTGAGGGTGCATGTCACCTCAAAAATTATTCTTTTTATCACTTGCTTACTCGAGGACGAGCAAAAGTTAAGCTTGGCGATGCTTGATACGTCGAAAACGTATCTATAATTTTTGATGCTCCATGCTTTTTTAGTATCTACTTTGCTTTTCTTTGTCTACACTTTGAGTTGTTTTTATATCTTTTCTGGAACTAACCTATTAACAAGTTGCCACGATGTCGGGCTTGTTTTCTTACATTTTGGTTCCAGAAAGGCAGAAAATCAATATTCTCGGAAATTGGACGGGACAAAAGCCAAACTCAATATTTTACCGTGGGCAACACGAAGTCCAGAGGGGAGACGGAGAGGCGAGCCAGGGCCACCACACCCCCTAGGCGCGGGTGGGCCCTACCCCGCTCCTGGGTAGGGTGTGGGCCCTCCGGCCGCCTCCCAGCTTCGCCTCTTTGCCTATAAGAAGCCCCCGATGAGGAAACAATAAGTAGTCAATCATACTTCCAGAAAACCTCCGTAGCACCACCGCCACCAAAAGGGAGATTCAGGGGACAGAAAGTCTCTGTTCCGGCACCCTGCCGGGACGGGGAAGTGCCCCCGGAGCCATCTCCATCGATCTCCATCGCCATCTTCATCATCGTTGCTGATTACCATGATGAGGAGGGAGTAGTTCTTCCTCGAGGCTAAGGGCTCTATCAGTAGCTATGTGTTCATATCTCTCTATGCATGGTCATATTGTGATCATGAGCTTTGTAATCAAGTAGATCTACCTTGCTACTCAAGTGCTTTAATAGATCTCTGCTCTCACCATGTGTGTGAAAGTGACAGCGTGCACGCCATGGTGGCACTTAGGTTTGAGTCTACATAAATACTCTTTGTTCTTTAGTATATCTTTGCTTTTCCCCACGTGTGCGAAAGTGACAGCGTGCATACCGTGTGTGACACTTTGGCTAGATTGAATATTTCTTATGAGTTATATTTGGAGTTGGTTGTCTCTATGAAATTGTGGTGTTTGTCGGAACCATCTAGCGCTCAAGGTGGAAGCGTGAGGTTATCTAGATGGGGAAGGCGGACTTTGAGGAGTCCTGTTATAGCCCTACCGATGAGTAGAGTGTACAACCAGAGAGTAGTTAAGAGTAGTATCATGAAGACAGGATTTTTATATGAGAGATTGTTCACTAGTGAAAGTATGATCCCTAAGCCTTGTTTCTAAACATTTAAACACCGTTTGAATCTAGATATGTTGCATGTTTGCTTGCTTCCAGTCTTTACCTCACCGTCAAGCTCCATCAAAGCTATTTTCTGGCATCGTTACCACTTTTATTTCACTATCTCTTCACCGAACTAGTGCACCTATACACCTGACAAGTGTATTGGGTGTGTTGGGGACACAAGAGACTTCTTGTATCTTGATTGCAGGGTTGCTTGAGAGGGAATACCTTTGACAACTTCCTCCCTGAGTTCGATAAACCTTTGGTAATCCACTTAAGGGAAACTTGCTGATGTTCTACAAACCTTTGCACTTCGAGGCCCAACAACTGTCTACAAGAATAGAAGTGCGTAGACATCACCGCCTCATCGTACGGGGAAGAAGGACGACGATCTAAACCTTCACGCTTCATGTAGATCTTCACGACACCACTAACAAAGATTCTTTGTTCGTCTTGAAATCAGCGACACCACCAACAAGGGTTGTTGCTCATGTTTGTCAAGAGAATGCTTCGGAGAACAAAGGACGAAGGTAAAGGTGTCAAAAGATAAGGCCACCTTTAATTTCTGTGGAAGGAGTAAAATTTCTTGATCCACTGATTCAATGTATGAGAGCAAATGATAAGAGTAGTCAGATGGTGATCAGTCCATTGCGGATCCAAAGCATTACTCTACACATGAATAGGAGAATTATGCAAAACTCTCGGAATTCAGACCGAAGATCTCGACAAGCTATGTTTGGAAACAAAGGAGTGATGCAGGCTCTTCATCAGATCTGGTATAGATGATGTCGACGTGCAAGAAAAAACCAGAAGATACAAAGAAAAAATTTAGTTAATTTTGGTCCAATGAAAAGGTACAACATAGAAAAATTCCTCAGATAACATGAAGACCGAATGTTGAAGAACCATTACAAGAGGAAGCGAAATCCTGAATGTACCACAGAAACCCAACCATGAGAATTCCTGGACTCAAAGGAAAAATAAGAGGGCGGCTTCAAACATGAAGTGGTAAGAAGAGAATAGCATAGGGGTAAGGAGTAAAAGCATACCTAATCAGATCTATCCAACCGATTTTTCCAAAATAGTTTTGACACTCTACATCGTCCGTTAGCTAGGTTATCCTACAGGCTGGACCATTGGGGTATCGTTAATGTTGAGCTTTGATACCACTCTATAGCACCCTCAGATCGGCCCTATGTAAGTTTTAGCGATTCCCGCCAAACCCACATAGAAACGATTCAAAGGTGCCCTCCAGGCACTTTCGTGCGGGTGGAAAACAAAGTAATACCATTACACATTAGTCTATGATGGAACACACATAACAGATATATACAACAATGACTTCATGAGTCAAGAATACAAATATACAATACAAAGATCCAAACCACCTCGAAAATGGTACAACATCCGAATACGGACAAGATGCAAATTGGTCTAAGATCCCTGAAAAATAAATAATGGCATCCATAACCCTTCCCAGGCCAAGCCGAAAGGGTAACCCTGCTAACGACGTCGATCTCAAAACCTTCTTAAACAAAAGGGGTGCCGGCAAAGGGCAAAGGAAAAAAGAGAGCGGTAAGTACTGAGGCCAGTACACGATAAGACTTAGAATTAGGCGGCCCTCACCTACATAGGTATGGTGGAATGAATTGGCAGTACAGCATGCAATAAACTACCCATAGAGACTCAATAAAACTGTCGATTATGAGAGGGGGATGAGAAAGACCTATCTGGATCGAACCTGAGACTAACACCAAACATACCCATCCTGGTATTTCCCCCCTCGAGACCAAACAACAAAGTCAAACCAAGGAACTCACACGGTTGGAAGTTTTATCAATTCCATTATATTTGCAGCACGTAGTAGTCATATGTGGATAGCATGAGTCATCCTGATTTCAGAAGTAGTGGGCCATTTTAGTTAACCATTTCGTTGTAGTTGCAATACTTACTATTCAGATACATATAGCATGGGCATCCCAATTCCAGCAGTTGTTGGTACTTTTATTTAGCCACTCCATTGTAGTTTAGCTAACTACTAGTCATTCCAAAGTCAAATTTATATCACTACTTTAGTTATTGTTGTCTATGGTCGAGATACTATGCTCCAAGTCGTCCATAACCACGGACACGGCTTCCAGAAGGATTTATCCAGCAGGGGGCACATATAGCAACAAACGCATGATCAACCTCGGAAAAACCAAATGAAAACCTAACGAGGAATCACGACAAAGCAATCACAAGATTCATATAATATTTTGAAGGGATACGGGTAGGCTACACTAGCACAATTCAAAATTTTCTACCGCGTATACCAGGATTACTGTTGTCATAGATCACGGGATTACCACTAGACGCGTATTTGCGGAATTGATGAAGCGCGTCGAGGCAGTGCAGACGTTCCACGTCTCCTCCTTGTCCTCGTCCCACGAGAATCTCCCCTTGTGCGGCTCGTCCAAGTGCCACAGATGCAGCACCTCCGAGGTATCCACACGTGCGGGGTGGAAGCGTCGAATGCAATTTGCTAGGTCATGGCGCGTAACACTGAGCGTGAGGTGTGGCAGCTGGGTGGAATGGTCTAACCCTGGTCAGCTCGCCCCACCCTCTCTTATATAGGTGTCCCTAGTGGGCTTCTACATTAGCAGCCCATTAGTATCCTAAGCCTGGTCTAATTCGGATCCAATCCTCATTAGGCTTCCAGCCCCTTAAGTGTGTGACCCTATAGGTTCATATAAGGATAGACATGACACGAATACACTTATTCCGCCAATAGTTGGTAGTGGACTCTAGCAAGACGTGCCAACTCCTAAACGCATACAAAGATCATATCGGACGAACCATCACAAGGTTTAGTACATGTCTTTCCCTTTGCCTCACGATATTTGGTCTAGCTCCAAGCAGACCTCTCATTCTCGATACCATAACTCGGAATCCCTTTACTAGGTTAACTCTTAACCTTATGTAGCACGACCATGCATTTCTGGATTCGATCACTCGAGGGGCCTAGAGATATCTCTCTCAAGTAGAGAGGGGCAAATCCCATCTTGATTGACCATGCCTTGCAGCATGTTTCAGGAAAAACCCGAAAGTTACCTTTATAACTACCCAATTCCGGAGTAGCGTCTGATAGCCCCAAAGTAGGTCGATCCACATCTCAAGTACATGCGACAATCTCAGGTCTAAGGACAAAACGTACACGATGTGTAGAGAGAGATGCAAGTCTAATTGCCAGTCTCATGTTGGGTCAGTCTAACCCCATGTTCATAACATGTGTCCACATCATTGGTTTGACATCTCCATGTCTATGACTTGCGAAACATAGTCATCAAACAATTGATGTGCTAGTCTAATATTCACGTGTGTCCTCACATGAACTCCGACTAGGGACAACTATTAAATAACCATATAAGTAAAGAGTTTCACAAACAATTCACATAATTGCAAATCAATACAAGTTGCCCGATATGGATATTCAAGGAACATTACTTTAACTCATGGATACATATAAAATATAATCATCTCTATGATTGCCTCTAGGGCATATTTCCTTCAGTCTCCCACTTGCACTAGAGTCAATCTAAAATGTATGTAATACCAATTGCTCTTGTGTGCGCTTCATGCGCGGGCTGCGGGAGAGGCTTAGTCAAGGGATCAGCAACATTTGAGTATGTATGGATTTTTCATATCATGACACTACCATCCTCAACGAACTCACAAATCTGATGGTAACGCATGCGAATATGTTTGTTCTTCTGGTGCTATCTAGGTTCCTTGGCTTGTGCAATAGCACCATTGTTGTCACAATAAACGTCCAAGGGATTGGACACGCCCTGAACCACACCGAGAGCGATCAGGAAATTCCTAATCCAAACAGCTTCCTTTACGGCCTCCGAGGCAGCAATATATTCAGCTTCCGTTGAAGAGGAGGTCACCGTATCTTGCTTGGAACTTTTCCAGCTCACAGCACCACCATTCAAGACAAACACATAACCTGATTGCGATTTCGAATCATCTGAGTTGTTAAGGTAACTCGCATATGTGTAACCCTTTACACTGAGTTCATCCTCACCTCCATAAACTAGGAACACATACTTAGTCCTTTTCAAGTACTTAAGGATGTTCTTTACCGCTGTCCAGTGACCTTCACCTGGATCAGCCTGGTATCTGCTCGTAACACTTAGAGCATAGGAAACATCTGGGCGAGTACATATCATTTCATACATGATGGATCCAATAGTCGAAGCATATGGAACCCTACTCATGCGCTCACGCTCATCATTAGTCGAAGGACACTGAGTCTTGCTGAGTTTTATGCCGTGAGACATGGGCAAGAACCCCATCTTAGCCTCTTCCATGCTGAACCGTTTCAACACTTTGTCAATGTATGTACTCTGGCTTAATCCAATTAGCCTCCTTGATCTATCTCTATAGATCTTGATGCTCAGAATATATGCTACTTCTCCCAAGTCCTTCATCGAAAAACTATTTTTCAATGAGGTCTTAACAGACTCGAGCATAGGAATGTCATTTCCAATCAGCAATATGTCATCTACATATAAGATTAGAAATACCAGCGCTCTCCCACTTTCCTTCTTGTAAACACAAGGTTCTTGTTCGTTTTTGATGAAGCCAAACTCCTTTACAACTTCATCAAATTGAATGTTCCAACTCCGAGATGCTTGCTTTAGACCATAAATGGACTTTAGAAGTTTGCATACCTTTGCAGCATTGTTTGGATCGACAAAACCTTTGGGCTGCATCATATACACGTCCTCAGTTAGGATTCCATTTAGGAAAGCCGTCTTGACATCCATCTGCCATATTTCATAGTTGAAATGTGTAGCAATGGCTAGAATTATCCGTATATATTTAAGCATCACTATGGGCGAGAAAGTCTCGTCGTACTCAACTCCTTGAACTTGTCGAAAACCTTTTGCAACAAGTCGAGCTTTATGGATGTGAACATTTCCATCCATATCAATCTTCTTCTTATAGATCCATTTGCACTCGATGGCTTTAAAACCATCAGGCAGGTCAACCAAGTTCCAAACTTGATTGTCTCCCATGGACTCTATCTCGGATCTCATGGCGATCAGCCATTTCTCAGAGTCTGGGTCCACCATCGCTACTGCATAGGTGCAGGCTCATCATTGTCTAACAATAATAATTCCCGCGCTTCGCGGAGCCTCGCCGACCTTCGTGGTTGTGGTACTTCTGTTGCCACGGGTTCCTCAACTTGTTCTACTACAATAGCATCACTCGTAGAAGCATCCCCAACTGGCTAATCTTGAACTTCTTCAAGTCGCACCGACCTTCCACTTGTTCCCTTTGTGAGAAACTCTTTCTCTAGGAAAACACCGCTACGAGCGACAAACACTTTGCCCTCTTCTCGGTTGTAGAAGTAATACCCTAAGGTTTCCCTGGGATATCCCACGAAAATGCACTTATCCTATTTGGGTGTTAACTTGTCCGACTGAAGTCGCTTGAAAAAAGCATCACAACCCCAATTCTTTAGAAAAGACAGACTGGGATTCTTTCCAGTCCACATCTCATATGGTGTCTTCACTACAGATTTAGATGGTACCCTATTAAGTGTGAAAAATGCCGTTTGTAGAGCGTAACCCCAAAATGACAATGGCAAATCCGACTGGCTCATCATCGATCGAACCATGTCCAAAAAGTTCGATTACGCCGTTCGGAGACCCCGTTCCTTTGAGGCGTTCCGGGCGGCGTAAGTTGTGGAACAATTCTGCAACTCTTAAGATGATCGCTAAACTCGTGACTCAAATATTCACCTCCACGATCAGATCGCAAGGCCTTTATTTTCTTGCCACATTGATTCTCTGCTTCACTATGAAACTCCTTAAACTTTTCAAAAGTTTCAGACTGATGTCTCATCAAGTAGACATAACCATATCTACTGAATTCATCAGTAAAAGTAATGAAGTACTGATATCCTCCTCTGGCCGTCGTGCTCATTGGTCCACATACATCAGTATGTATGAGTTCCAACAAGTCTGTCACTCTCTCGGGTAAACCCGAAAAAGGCGATCTGGTCATCTTTCCAATTAAACAAGCTTGACATGTCTCGTATGATTCAAAATCAAACGAAGTTAGAAGACCATCACCATGGAGCTTCTTCATGCACTTTTCACTTATATGCCCCAAACGACAATGCCATAAATAGGTAGGACTCAAATCATTAGGCCGAAGCCTTTAGCACTAACATTGTAAACAGATGCATCATCAAGATTTAAAATAAATAACCCATTCACAATGGGAGCATTAGCCATAAACATATCATTCTTAGAGATTACACAACCATTGTTTGCACTCGCGAATGAATAACCATCCCTCATCAAACATGAATGTGATAAAATGTTTCGACCCATACTAGGAATGTAATAACAATTATTCAACTCCATAATAAATGCTGACGGAAGGTGAAGTTGCATGACGCCGACGAACAATGCATCAACCCTTGATTTATTTCCGACGCGAAAATCCACTTCGCCTTTCTGCACTTCTCTAGTCCTTATTAGCCCCTGCATCGAATTGCAAATACGAGCAACCGATCCGGTATCAAATACCCAAGAGTTAACATAGGAATCAACAATAAGAATATCCACAACATTTACAACAAGCGTACCTGAGTGGGAAGTACTCTTACTTCCACTCTTCTTCAAAGAAGCCTGGTACTTGCTGCAGTTTCTCTTCCAGTGGCCATGTTCATGACAAAATAAGCACTCAGTGTCATATGTAGGTCCAGCCTTTTGCTTGGGTGCAGACTTAGGGATCGTATCCTTAGCCTTGCCCTTCTTCTTCCAAGAAGTACCCTTTTTCTTGAAGCTAGGCCTGTTCTGCACAGCCATCACATGGCTATGTCATGCACACTTCTTCATGTCACTTTCTGCTGTTTTAAGGATCCCATATAATTCATTAAGGCCCTTCTCCACCGCATGCATATGGTAGTTCGAAATGAACTACCCATAGCTGGATGGAAGAGACGCCAAAATGAAGTCAGTGGCCAACTCTTGGCCTAGTGGAAAACCAAGCTTTTCCAAAGTCTGACTGTAACCAACCATTTTGATCACATGGGGGCCTACAACTGCTCCCTCTGCCAGCTTGCATTCGACAAAGGACTGGCAACATTGTACCTCTTAGACCTTACCTGATCTTGGAACATGTCCTTAAGCGAGACGATCATATCGTACGCTTCCTGATCCTCAAACTTCTTTTGGAGTTCAGGTTCCATGCATGCAAGCATAAGACAACTAACCTCAAGAGAATCATCAGATGCTCTCTTGTAGGCATTCTTGAGGGCAGCAGATGCATTATCAGCAGGTTCATCGGGGATTGGGGTATCCAGAACCGTTTCCTTTTTATCAGACCTGAGAACAATTCTCAGGTTATGGACCCAGTCCGAATAGTTTGTTCCATTTAGTTTATCTTTATCAAGAATCGAACGCAAAGAGAAAGGTGATGTAGTGTTCGGTGCCATTTATCTACAACAGAAAACATGCAAAATACTAAGCCATGTAACCATGAAAGAGTAAAACATATTAAACAATTTAATAGCATATACTCCCACTTAAATCAATATCCCTCTATTGATACTAAGTGATTCAAGATCCACAATTAACAAGTCGACTAGTGAGCTTTAGCATCACTGCTAGAAGACAAGGTAAATCGGTAAGCAACACGTGCTAATCATATCACATATGACTCTTGTTGTTGGGTGACATCTCTATGCCAAAACTAGGCGCCCAACCTTTATGCCCCAAGGTCCTTAACTGTTAAGATGACCTTGTCAAGCTCACCAACCCTTATGCGTGTAGGTATACGATACAAACCCATCCAGCCAAGGAAAACCGCGACACCCTAATTTCATAGGCCCACCAACGATTGTACAGAACATAGGATGGTGCAAGGTATGGTTGGGAGGGCATGGTTTAACTTAAACTTTGTGAGGGATCGTTCTACTTCTATCATCTAAGCATGCATAGTAGTAAAACGCATAAGAATAGCATTCACATATGATGTGACACAGTATGGCCCATTTTCTCATGGTGATCTCCATCACCATAGAACCTGTCCACCATGATGATCTCCATCTTCATGTTCCATGTGAGCCATCTTCCAAGTGATGAGTCCTCCAAGAACTAATACAAGCTATTACTCCTAACAGCTAGTAATCAAAATTACATAGTATTGGGATCATCACAAGTTGGCACGCAGGCCATTACAATAAATGACAACACATATGGCTCCAGCCGTGTTGCCCTACTCACGACACGCAGGTCATGAAAAATTTCATACATGCATCACATACATATATGGGCCATACTGATCACATACATCCTGCAAAAACAATTTATGCATAGAATCGCATTCTACCGGATCATGTGACATCGCAGCACCTAGTTACCTTAACGAGATACAAAAGGGGCTACGATTAAGGGGGGTCTAGGGGGTCTCCCCCTGCGGGGTTCGAAGGGGCAACGCCCCTCACGGTATCAAATTTACCGTGAAAATGAGAGATCAAATCGTCACAATTTTCTTTAAGGATTTTGATCGGCAAATCAAATTTACCATAAACCGACTCCTGTCCCGATTCAATCAAACTCCTTTGATCATGGTACATCGATTTTAGATCTAGGTTCCGATTCGATCAATCATATTGATCTTCGCGTGATTCAACAGGAATTATGTCTCACTATCTACCCCGATGGCGGAAACCGACCGGTAGGGGTAAGTCGTTTGACAGCCTTAGAATCACGATCATGGAAAGCAAGATCATTGATCAATCCTGAACCACCGCCATATAAACGATCACATCATTCATATCAATCTGCATATCACCATATGCAAACATCCTGAACCTATAACTGAACAGCATCGGCTCTGATACCACTGAAGGGATACAGGTAGGCTACACTAGCAAAAATCAAAATTTTCTACCACGTAAAACATGAATACTGTTGTCATAGATCATGGGATTACCACTAGACGCGTAGTTGCGGAATTGATGAAGCGCGTCGAGGCAGTGCAGACGTTCCACATCTCCTCCTTGTCCTCATCGCACGAGAAGCTCCCCTTGCACGGCTCGTCCAAGTGCCACAGATGCAGCACCTCCGAGGTATCCACACGTGCGGGGTGGAAGCGTCAGACGCCGGACTGCTAGGTCCGCGCGTGCAACATAGGCGTGAGGTGTGGAGGCTGGGTGGAATGGTCTAACCCTGGTCAGCTCGCCCCACCCTCTCTTATATAGGCGTCCCTAGTGGGCATCTACATTAGCAGCCCATTAGTAGCCTAAGCCTGGTCTAATTCAGATCTAATCCTCATTAGGCTTCCATCCCCTTAAGTGTGTGACCCTATAGGTTCATATACGTATAGACATGACACGAATACACTTATTCTGCCAATAGTTGGTAGTGGCCTCTAGCAAGACGTGCCAACTCCTAAACACATACAAAGATCATATCGGACAAACCATCACAAGGTTTAGTACATGTCTTTTCCTTTGCCTCACGATATTTGGTCTAGCTCCAAGATGACCTCTCTTTCTCGATACCGTAACTCAGAATCCCTTTACTAGGTTAACTCTTAACCTTATGTAGCACGGCCATGCATTTCTGGATCCGATCACTCGAGGGGCCCAGAGATATCTCTCTCAAGTAGAGAGAGGCAAATCCCATCTTGATTGACCATGCCTTGCAGCATGTTTCAGGACAAACCCGAAATCTACCTTTATAACTACCCAGTTACGGAGTAGCGTATGATAGCCCCAAAGTAGGTCGATCCATATCTCAAGTACATGCGACAATCTCAGGTCTAAGGACAAAACGTACATGATGTATAGAGAGAGCTGCAAGTCTAATTGCCAGTCTCATGTTGGGTCAGTCCAACCCCATGTTCATAACATGTGTCCACATCATTGGTTTGACATCTCCATGTCTATGACTTGCGAAACATAGTCATCAACCAATCGATGTGCTACTCTAATATTCACGTGTGTCCTCACATGAACTCCGACTAGGGACAACTATTAAATAACCATACAATTAAAGAGTTTCACAAACAATTCACATAATTTCCAATCAATACAAGTTGCCTGATATGGATATTCAAGGAACATTACAATAACTCATGGATACATATGAAATATAATCATCTCTATGATTGCCTCTAGGGCATATTTCCTTCATATTTCAGGTAGGCACCCCACTAAGCTACCTGCTACAAAGTCGGCTGGCTCCACGACGGACCCAGGGTGTGTGGCGACGGCTATAAATGATTGGGAACCCAAAAGTGTGACTGGGCTTTTCGATAAAGCGGAAACGTGGCACAGGGTTCCTAAACAGTATAGTAGGAAACGCTCTCCACGCGCAACAATAGTAAATAAAGCAGAAGCATGGCATAACTATATGATAGTAATAAATCCCCAAACTAGTTTGTGGCCCCAAGAAGTAAGATATGATTCAAGCTCTGGCAAAGGGAATTCATGGTCCCACATGTGGATAGTGTGATAGTCAAGGAACAGGTATCAAGTACTCGGGGTCCTACGGGACACCAGTGAGAGGTTAAAAACCAAATAACATCGATTGCTGACCAGTGCCTCTGCATTAGTTATACCTAGCCCAGAATTTTAATATCAAGTTGTAATTAAACTCATGATCATCTCCAACATAAAACATATGGAAACCTTCCAACAACTGTGGTACTTGACGATATCAAGCAGCACCTGAGCAAGCGACTACGACACGCAAGGACGACTATCTACCAAACAAGAGGTAATAGGAAGTGTCCAAGGCAATATAGTGGTACGAAAACTAAAGCATCGCAACACAGATAGCAATTGATCAACAAGAGGAATAAATACTATAAAATTAAAATAGGTAGAAAGGGGGAGAATGCTCGCCTGGAAACACTATCGAAGGTTCATCTGGAGATTGGGTCGGCACTCGCATCAACTCATCGGCCTAATCCGTGAAGAACAAAGAACTAAAAGAAACGACGGATGCACTATTTAATACTACATCAAAAGATCGTGCATGATGCATGTATGATTCATGACATGGAAAATATGAGGTGCAATTAGGTAATACTAAGCGGAATCGGGGTCCCGAAAATTATTTATTAGGTTCATGTTGTCTAGTTACCCCGCAATTTAAATGTGTATTAACAAGGCAAAATATAGCATCGGTTCTCTACACAAATTTAAATGGAGCCAATATAAGACTAGAAAGTCCGCATATGATCTCCATATTTAATTATGAGGTGAATCAACATAATGCCCCCAAACCACACAAATATGAATGCAATCATGTATAGTTATATGCGACGGGTTGATATGATGTATTATAAAAATATGGGGTTCGGAAAAGGGATCACACATGAGTGCGGAGAACTTGGGCTCCAGGGATTCGGTCCTGGGTTTCGGGGGTCGACGAGATCGGTCTCCATAATTGTCTTTGGTTCCGTGGAACGGGTGTCTTGGCGTCCCATGTAGGAGAACATGACATGCCGTGATGGGAACTTTATGTTTTGGGTCGTATTTTGGCACCGATGGTCTTGTGACATGATAACTTGGCTCGAGGGAGCTAGACCCTGAAAACAAAGATGAAGGGCCTTGCCGGAGTCTAGGTCTAGATGATGCGCTTGTCAGCATATCATGTTGTAGATGCTCTTGTTGGTGTCTTGCACTCCACCCAAAAAGAATGGCTGATTCAGCTGAGGCACGGCATCCGCAAACACACAAACAGAACTACATGCGCACATAGGTGAGCACCAAGGAAAAAATGTTGGGCTGGCTTCACTGTAGAGAAACAGAAGCACAATGACCCGCCGGCAAGCTCGGGCGCAACCAGAAATGGGGTCCATGGCTGCAGAGGGCGACGTAGCAGCCAGCGCGAGGAAAACCATAGGCGGTGGCAGAGCTTGGCGAGGGCAATGAGGGTGGTCGCTGGCGAGACTGTGGCTGACGCGAGACCTGGTGGAGAGTTGGTAGGACACATGGGGAGGCGAAGTGGTGGAAAGGTCAAGGCACCAGGGCAGCGACGGTCGGTCGCGAGGCTAGGGAGCTCTCTGGGGCGGAGTGCTGTGGGCGGCCCTGGTGGCTAGGCCGACCGAGCGAAGGCGGCTCACCACGGGCAGACGGGGGTCACGCAGTGCCAGGCCGGGAAGCGAGCGGTGGCAGGGAGAGGGTGCCTGGCGGCAGTGGATAGCCGAGGAAAAGGATGGAGGCGCTAGCCATACGAGCAACGGGGAAAACGATAGAGGAAGAACGTGTGCGCGGTCAGGGGGTGTGTCTCGCGCGGGTTTAGTTGAGTGGTGGGCTAGCGCGTGGGAGAGGTTTGACCAGGCAAGAGAGAGAGAGAGCAGGTGAATCGCGAGGGGAGAGAGCAGGGTAGGGCCAGGACCGCGGAACAGGTGGATGTCGCGCGCGGTTGGTGGGTGGACGGTATGCGTGCGTGTGTTGTGTGCTCTGCGACGATGGGGAGGGTTTAGTTTAGGGTTATTTTTGGGTGGGGCTATGGTTTCTAGGGTTTGGCTTTGGGGCAGTGGGATTTAGGGTTAGTATTAGGTAGGTCTGGTTTAGGATATAAACATGGTGGTAGGTGGCCTGCTGGCGTGGCCTTTGGGCCTTGACGGCTGGGCTGCCTCCCCTGGTTTTAGAAATAAGTTTTGTTTTTTATTTATTTTTAAAACAAAATATTTTCCAAATAGGTTTTCAAACAACATATTCCGGACAAGCCCAAGGTTTTAATTTGGAACAATAGACAGGGATATCTAGAAAACAAAGAGGGGCTTCTCAAAAATAGTTTTAGGCAAACCATGCATGATGACATAACGATGCTCAAATGAAATGTGGTATGATGACATGAGCATGCGGTCATGATGAAGCACAAAACAAAGACACAGTGATTTTTGGGTAGTGGTTTTACCTAGGGTGCTACATTGAACCATACAAATATCCCATTCATTTTGTGCTAATTGATATGTTTACTGATGTTTATTATTCCATCATTTTTGGAAGAACCTTTCTGAATACTGCAGGAGCAAACATAGATTGCAAGAGACAAACTGTGTCTCTCAAGTTTGGTGAAGAGAAAATGGATTTTCATTTCTCCAAATTTGACCATAAGCCAGCCATTGAAGAACTAGATGATGAGTATGAATATGAGGAAGAAGGTAATACTATCAATTTGGCCTCGGTAGTTATTGAGACTCCTAATGATAATTTAGCAAGAAGCTTAGTCAATATTAATATCCTCTATGACATAGAGAAAACTAAAATGGATGATTATCTTGACTCCACAACCGAGGTGGATGCCGATATTAATCAAGAGTATGAAGAACCAATAAGAAAGGGTGATGAGGCTCCTCCCCCTCCTACCCTCAAAACTTTACCAATAGAATTAAAATATAGGTTTCTTGTTGATACCAATAGATTTCCTGTTATTATAAGTTCTAACCTTGCAGAAAAAGAGGAGAATTTAATAAAAGTTCTCTAGATGCATAAAAATGCTCCTGCATATTCGATGAGTGACTTGAAGGGGATCAGTCATTCGATAGCCACAATAGGATATTCATGGAGGAAGGAGCCCAACCGGCCATAGACTTTCAGCGACGTGTCAAACCTTACATGAAATAGGAGGTAAGAAAATAAATAATACACTTGTTACATGTAGGAATCATCTTTCATATAGAAGAGAGTGAATAGGTAAGTCATGTTCACTTTGTTCCTAAGAAAGGTGGATTTACTGTTCTTGAAAATGAACATAATGAGATGGTACCTACAAGGATTGTTGTTGGACACATGATGTGCATTGACTACATAATACTTAATAAAGAAACCAGAAAAGATCACTATCCATTTCCATTTATAGATCAAACTTTAGAGAGGCTAGCTATGCAATCTCATTTTTGTTACATGGACGGCTATTCGGTTTTTCTCCAATCATTGTTCATCCTGATGATCAACTTAAAACTACCTTTATCTATCCCTATGGTCTTTACACTTATCGTCATAAGCCTTTTGGTCTTTGCAATGCCCGTGCTACTTTTTAGATGTGTATGGCTGTTATATTTGCCGATTACGTTGAAAGTATTATGGAAGTCTTCATGGATGATTTTTCTATTTATGGAACTTCCTTTAATCATTGTATCCATAATCTTCATAAAGTTTTGCAGAGATGTGAAGACACTAACCTAGTATTAAACTAGGAGAAATGCCATTTTATGGTTCAAGAAGGTATAGTAATGGGTCACAAAATCTTAGGTAAGGGTATAGAAGTTGACAAAGCAAAGATTGAAGCTATAGAAAGACTTCCTCCTCCTCGAGATGTGAAAGGTATAAGGAGTTTCCTAGGCCATGCTGGATTTTATAGAAGGCTCATTAAAAACTTTTCAAAAACTGCCAGACCTTTAACTAATCTTATTCAGAAAGGGATTGTCTTTAATTTTGATGAAAGATGTCTAAATGCTTTCAACATATTAAAACAAGCTCTCATTGAAGATCCCATTATTAAACCACCTAATTGGAGGAAACCTTTTGAGTTATTTTCTGAAGCTAGTCATGAAGCTGTAGGAGCAATTCTTTGCCAGTATGATGGTGATGATCTCAATATCATTGTCATGCTAGATGAACCCTAAACGGGGCCCAAAATAATTATCCCATGGTAGAGAAGGAATTTTTTGCTATAGTTTTATCATGTGATAAATTTAGATCTTACATAAATAACTCAAAAGTGAGAGTGCATAGCGATCATATTGGCCTAAAGGAAATATTAGAAAGGACTAACGTTAAGACAAGGATGATCCGTTGGACTCTACTTTTGCAAGAATTTGATTTGCAGATTCTACAAAGAAAAGAGGAGACACCCATGAACATTCAATAAATTGCTCCACCTAAAGAAGTGTCATCCATCTACATATCTATAGGAACAACATTGCCGAAAAGAAAATTCTCAAATTCACTTTGCAATGGTTTTAGTGATCTTCTTCAACCCACTTTGTTCAAAGAGAAAAATAAAAAGATAATCCAGAAAGGTGAAGGTACTCATTTGAATTTATTCTCACTAATATAACTTAAATATGTGATATCTGAAGTTATCTTTTGTTCTGGAAGATTTTATGTTATTTTGTGCGTTTTTGGATTCCTTTTGTTTTTCTGATTGTACTACCGGGTTTGCAAAGTTGGTACGGGCAGGCGATACGGCCGCATCCGCCCATACCACTGATCCTTAAACATATGGTATCCTTGTCCCAGTTTTTTCCGTTTCAGTACAACCAGATGATACGGGTGCATCCTCTCGTACCACTTGTCGTTATTGATACGGTATCGCTTCGCCTAATTTTTTTTCGATTCTTGTGTTGAATAAAAAAAGTCGTTAAAAGTCAGTACGGACGGACGGTACGGGTGGGCCCATACTACTTAGTTGGTTGGCTGGTTACCGCCTTATAATCCGTGTTCGCCTGGGAACGACCCGGTAAGGGCGTTGACGAGGGTTCGACTTTCGGGCAACCCGCCCATAATAAGTGGTCGTTACGATCATATTCTATACCTTTTTCATTTATCTCTTTCCATATTTTTTGGGATTGTTTTCTTGGTCGGCCCTTTTTCTTTCAGCACGTATTTCTTCCTACCTCTAACCTCTTATAAGCCTCCTTAGAAGGCCTCTTTGTTTCTATTGTGAAGACAAATCTCCTCCGCGTCACCTTTTCATTCCAAGAACCTTAGAACAATGTCCTATCCATGGATTTTTTCTCAAGGGAGAGAAGATACCCATGGATCATCTTCAAGAATCATGGAGGAAGTCAAGGCTGCTGAATCAAAGGAGTTGGAAGTCGAGGATGGATTCAAGCTTATAGAAACAATACAAGATGGACGTAACGTGTTCAGCCTTGGTGTTGGTAAAGAGGGAAACTCTGAAGATGTCCAACTTTATTTAGAAGAAGACGGAAAACTCTATTTGAAGAAGGAAAAATAACAGGGGATAAGATGCAAGCATCCTTAGATTCCCTTGACCGTCGTATCAAGAATATTGAGGTAAACTCTCGAAGATCTTCTAAACATATTGAACCGGTGCATCCTTATCTAGACCAGATGGATCTGAAGATAATGGAAGGTCTCGAAGCAAATCTCAACATCATCCTTCGATCCATCAACACTCAGAAGCAAACAATAGAGATGCACAATGCTCTTGTGGAGCAGTTGGAGATAGTAAGCGAGCAGGGTTGGATCAGAATCTTGATCCTAGAAGCATCGAACAAGACGCTTTGAGAAAGCCTTCATGCTTCAAGGGGTTATCCCTCTACAGACTAAAGGGCGTGCCACAGTATCAAATAAATGCAAGAAATTATTTGATACACCTGGTTTGATTCCAAGCTTGGGATCTCTGAGAGCCTTGTAATATATCTTACAGTTTAAGCATGTTTACTATTTTGCGTCCATTTAGACTTTAATTCCCGAATTTGTATTAGTTGCATCAACTTCGAGTTCCCTTGTTCAAGAGATGATTTATATCCATTGGGTTGCGAGACTTTATGATATTTGAAGTATGTTATGATTCATGATTATTATATTACATGATTAAACTAGGTTGAGTGTTATGATACTTGTACAACTGTCATGATTTTAGGGACTTCCACACCGACAAGAGTATAGATTAGGCTATGAAAAGAATTTTGGTAGCATATTATAATTAAAGTAGTGAGCATGATAAAATAGTTGTACTTAAAAACAGAAGAAAATAATAAAATATATACGCATAGATAGACAAAATTCAAAAGAAGCAAAAAGAGAGAGCAGCTATCAAAAGAATCAAGAGTAGAAGAAAACAAAAATGATCATGAATCTTCATTACTAAACCAAGTGTCAATATTTCAAACCTCAATGATTATATGATATGTTAAACTACTAGGAGCTTCTTATAATTTCATTAATACTAGAGAAGGTGTGGAAGCCTCTAAGTTATGTAATGTCTAAGGGTATGATAATATCCCCGACGCTTCTTTACATCCGATGTTGTATTCCTATTTCAAATTTTTGCATCATTTATTGTAACGAGTCATGTCTCATGAACATGATGATCTTATCCATAAGGCACCATCTTCCTCGGGGAAGAGCAAGAGCCTAGCTTGGGGGAGTTGATGAGTCCAAAATTGAAGCATATTTACCTTTTGTTTTTGCATAAATAGAGTAGGGATGTTTGTATTTCACGGTGTTCGTGCGCACCTTTTTGTCTTTATTTCAACAGGATCCCAAATCATTAAGTCTATTATGAACATATCAATTAGAGTTGTCATTGTTGGGGTTCCGGGCAGAAAATCAAATTTTTTTACTACGATGGATCACCCCAATGCCCAAGATCTATCTACTAGTAATGCAGTAACGGCCGAGAGGTTTCGGATACATACCCTTTTAGTCTGCAAGCAATTAACGTTCCAAGGGGAATGTGGTTG
This sequence comes from Avena insularis, assembly GCA_023614405.1. Classification (NCBI taxonomy): domain Eukaryota; kingdom Viridiplantae; phylum Streptophyta; class Magnoliopsida; order Poales; family Poaceae; genus Avena; species Avena insularis. Next base: position 96,910,624 of record CM042691.1, read on the forward strand.
ATGTAGTTGTGCTTGTAGACGACCTCAAGGTCGCGAAGCTCCTCGCAGGTCACCCCTTGCTCCAACACCGTGCAGCAGTCTGACTCACGACATCAAAAGTGCCCTAAGTGTTGCACCTCGTGGCCTCATACACATATGGTGTACAACGAGAACCTCTGTCTCCCCAATCCCGCCGGGAGTACGTTGCAGAAGTAGATCTCGGCTATGGAATCCCTGCAGTGCAACGGCGTGCTTCAGATGCGTCGTCTCTTGCGCGAACAACCCTGGGTTGTGACAACACATGGAGACAAATAGAGGGAGAGAGATTGGAGAGGAGGAGGACGATAGCTCCCAACTCATGGGATCTGCCGTATTGGTGTGTTCTGAAAAGGGGAGAGGGGTCCTCTTTATATAGGGGGATGGGGCAGCCTTACCCCTCCCCCAAGCCATATAGGCAGCGACCAAAGGAGGGAGAGGGGCGGCGGCCAAGGGGGGCAGCCCTAGGGCGCCCCAAGACCTAACCCTAGCCGCCGGCCATGGAGGGGGCAGCCCTAGGCACCAAGGCCCTTCTCCCTTCCAGTTTCCCTCATGGGCCCTTTTTCCCTAGGGAAGTTGGCCCATTAGTGGAATAACCTTTCAAATTAGATTTTAATATTATATTATTATTAATTACATTAATTAATATGTAAATATATATTACCAAATCTGATTCTACCCGAAACACCTTTCGGTTCCCCTTCTATATCCTCCGAACAGCTTCGGAAACTCCGGAACAATTCCGGTCCTCTCACTGGAACTTTTCCGGTTTCCTTTCTTTCTCCAAACAACTTTGGATCTCTCTCCGTGGAACAATTCCGTCTTTCTATTTCTCATATATGATTCTAACTTACGGAGAATCTCAAGCTCGTCGCACCCTTAAGTGGATCCCCTCACGGATCGGGAACGACACAGACATGACCATGACTCCTCTTGCATCAATGATCAACATCGGGATCGTGATGTCCATAATGATCCCTGGGCATTCCAGATTGATGATGTCGTTTGAACCGTAAACATCGATTCCATTTCCATTTGTTTCTTAGATACTACTTTTCCGAGATCCGATTGTTAGGTATCTCCATACCTTTATCAATCTTGTTACTGACAAGTATTGGTTACTTGTTACCACGATATTACATACATGTGACCTAGTCACATGTTGCAACATTTATGGAAGTAATCTCACCAAGTAGGCCTAACTGTATCTTACCCATCATTGGGTGAACAAATCCTTCTCTTGACGCAGCCTCCTCTAGCTGTTCCTCCGGATACCTAACATACACCTTTATAATCACCATTTTACTAAGTGACGTTTGATGTAGTCAAAGAAGCCTCAAGAGACAGTGATTATGATATGGTCTCACGGTCTAAAGAGAAGTAAACTTCATTTTTGACTATTGCAACGATGAACTTTGTGACTTGATCGTGTCACAATCTTTGAGTAAAATTTCCATCACATCATTCACCAATGATATGACCTCGTTGTCAACTTGGTGCCGAAGAACCAACATGATCAGGAAACCTTTGATCATCAATTTACCAAAGAACTAGTATGAATAGAGGCTACTAGGGACATCTGTTTCATAATACACCTGTATCAATGTTTCCACTTGATAAAGTTATAGCACAATACAAAACTATTACAAACTTATTGGGATATGACAATAATAAACCTTTTATTATTTGCCTCTACGGCATATTCCCTTCAGTCTCCCACTTACACTAGAGTACAAATAATCTAGCTGACATTTAATAATCATAAAACATATCCCCATATGCGTTTATTGATCATGTTGCACATGAGAAACATCATGTCCCTGTTCTGTTTTACCAGATCAGTAGGTCTTTTGCAAATCATTAATGTCTTCATAATTTTTACATTCCCTCCATTACCTCATAATTGGTTGAGTTATTCATTTTGGCAAGTGAGACTTTATTTCGATTGTTTACAATGAAGGTCGTTGAGTCAATTTAACCTTCACTGTTGCCATGTAAACTCCAGAAACGCACTTAGAGAAGTCAAACTTATTTAGCCAAAAAATACTTTTATATTTATGTAGATCCTAGTGCATACCATGAAACTATGTGCATAACTTCGCTTCTTGCCCTTCAAGAACGAACTTTAACTCTGGTTCAGTGATTAATTTTAGAATCACTTCAAGACATGTTCTTTCAACCAAATCCTTTGGGTCATATTATGTTGAGAATACAATATTGGTCCATGGAAAAACCTATGACTAAGGCATAGGAGAGGCAACACATCTCTTTCTTTATTTTAACCATAGTTGTAACACTGAGACTATCTCAATGCTTCATACAAATAAGAACCTCTTTCTTATCTTGTTCCATTCTAAACTCCTTCGGAATCTTACCTAGGACACTCTGAACGCCTTTAGAATCAAGTCTAGGAAGCATCCAACAATAATGTTTATTAAACTCACCAATCCGTCTCGATATATTCCATTGTTTAATACCTTCTTCAACTTCATACACATTTATTAGCTTAAATATTATTAATACCAATCACATCATTCATATATGCCATCCACATATTTCAGGATGATAACACACTCCCACTGAAATATGGCATCCATATATGAGATCCAGGGACTATCTCCTACTCAAAATGGCATACATATATGATATCCAGGGATTTCACTAGATCCCACTCAAAATATGTCTCCTACATATTGAGTTTTAGCCAATCCATGAAGCTTCCACTCAAAATATGTCTCCTGCATATTAAGGTTAAGCCAAGACAATATGCTCCCACTTTGTTTTGAACTCATTTGAATAATTAAAATCATTTCAAAACTTCTGTTTCATTAAGTAAATACACATGTTCACTTAAGTACACAATGAAATAGTGATTTCCACTATTTGTTGAAAATGTGATACATCACCATGTATAAAATTCAACATTTCATTACATATCACTGTTTTACCGAAACGCGGAGTTTTAGTCATCTTGCCAAACTAGCCATGTTTTGCAAAGTCACTAGATCAAATATAAGACCCTGATCTTCATCTAGGATGCAATAACCACCTTGAATTAAACAATAGTGTCACGTCATTATTAAACTTTGGATATATTTTAGCATTCCAATCCTTTATAAAATCTTAACTTATTATCATTAACATAGTGATGATAATATCTTATTTATAACCATAATGTGACCATAAAGGTATTACTCATAAGAACTGTACGACTAGATTATAACTTATTCATATGAATAATCGTCTTGCCAAAAGCAAGACACACAAATAGGGATTACAAATTTTATTCAAGTCCACTAATCCAACTGATAAACTTTCGAAGGAAGGAGTGATGTAGGCCATCAACTAGTTTGCTTGCCGTCATCAAGCCACATTGCCTCAATTCAAGAAATTCTCAAGCATACCGTCCAATTTTCACAAAACGGGACAAGTATCCAATACTTTGTAACTGAAATGAGTTTTGCAAGAATTTCATTTATAACTTTGTATATCTGACATATACCTTTTTCATCCATGACCTCCATTACAATCAAGTCCTTCTGAGAGTTCTCAACTTTAACACAAGATTTCTAAGTGATTCTCCAAATATTCTGTTTTCATCCACTATGGAAGAACACTCATCCAACGGCTCATACTATATGTGCATGTTTTTGCAGAATACAAAATTACAGTCTAACTCTCCATTGAATGGAGAATGGACCCTTGATGTCTATGCATGTTTCTATTCTTGTAGACAGTGTTGGGCCTCCAAGTGCAGAGGTTTGTAGGACAGCAACAAGTTTCACTTAAGTGGATCAACCAAGGTGAAAGTACCGACTTGATACGACTAGAGGGGGGTGAATAGGCGTCTACCAATTTTAATTTGTTTCTCACTTTTAGGCTCAACGAGAAAGGAAGTTATCTAGAGATGCAACTAAGTGAACAACCTAAATGCAAGAAAGCGGACACCAACCACAAAAACAGTAAATAGCAAGGAGTAAAGGGAGGGAACGAAGTAACCGGCGAGGGGACACGGAGATGTAATTCCCGTAGTTCACTCCCAAGGAGCTACGTCTATGTTGGAGAGGTGTCGGGGCCACACAAGGTCACCCGAGCGCCACAAAGGCCTCACCTTCTTCTCCGGTGAGCTCCCCCACAAAGGAGGCCTCACAATCCACTAACCGGTGACCTTGAAGGCGCCAACCGAAACCTTTACACCAAGGTTGAGGGGGTGGATCCACAACTCAATTGGAGGCCCTCAATGACACCTCGAAGCTTTACAACACATGCCTCAGCTCCGGGGATGCCCTACACCGTCTAGGGTTCCAAGAAACCCAAGAGCAACAAGATCCACAAAGGATGGGTGGGGGAAATCAATTCTTCTTTGGTGGAAGTGTAGATCTAGGTCACCTCCCTCACCTCTCAAAAGATCAGGTCATTTGAGTGGCTAGAGAGAGAGATCTAGTGAGGTGAAGCTCAAGCATTAATGGAGGAGAGAGAAAAAATCGAGATAGAGTGGGAGGAAGAAGAGGGGTGCCTTAAATAGGCCCCCCTCGCACTGAACCGTTACAGCCCCCGCGACCTCACTGGAAGTTCCGGTGAGAGGCCGGAAGTTCCGCCTGATCCTGGATCCAACGGTCATCAGACCGTTGACGCCCGCTCTAGAAGCGCAACCGGAAGTTCCGGTCAAAACGGACAGGAAGTTCCGGTGAACTTCCGACCAAGTTCCGATCAAGTTCCGGCTAAATAGCACACTTCTAAACATAAGGTTACTGAGCCTTCACCGGAACTTGAGCGGAACAAGGGGCAGAACTTTTGGGTCGCATAAAGTCGACCGAAGTTCGTCAGCGGAAGTTCCGCTCAAAAACTTTTGCCAGAACAAGTTCCGAGCAAGTTCCGGCCAAGTTCCGGCCAAGTTCCGGCAAATAGCACACTTCAAAACAGAAGGTTACTGAACTGCCACCGGAACTTGGGCGGAACAAGCGTCGGAACAAACTGTAGAACAGCCCGCAGAAAAAGGTTTGAGCGGAACTTCTGGTCTATGACCGGAAGTTCCGGTGAGACACAAAAGGCCCCAACGAAACAGGAAAACGCTCTCTCTCACGGAATAATGGGATGGCTGTGGCGGTGCATATAGGTTTGTGCAAGAACAAGTGATTTCCCACAGCCTTCCAACATGGACCCCCTCTTAATAGTACGGTGACCTAAAAACATCAACCAGAAAGAAACTAGGAGAAGACTAAAAAGGCCACTGTCTTCAAAAGATCACAAGAGAGCATCCATCACAATAGAATGAGACAACAACGACGTTTCCCCTCAAACTCAAGAGCACAGTTAAAAACACGGTTGGGATTGTCATTTAACACCAAAAAACATCATGGGAAGATATAGTCCTTTCAATCTTCCCCTTTTTGGTGTTAGATGACAATCCCATAGGTTTGCATAGAAACAAAGCAATCTTTGCAATGGACGGGGCAGGCTCCCCCTGTATGTGTGCAAGGTAGAGAGAAGACCCCTAAGGACTGAACTAGCACACATACACGGAGGCTCCCCCTAACAATTGCAAAGATAGCACAAGTACAAAAAGGAATAGAGATCATACCAGAACCAACTAAATGTGGTGGAGACAAACGGTGTAATAATAACAAGAGCAAAGAGGCTCCACCACCATAGCAACAACCCAAGAGATGACAATAAGATACCACACTCTCGGCAAAGTATAAGATACCAAAAATATACCACATAGAGATACCACATAGTCTCAAACATAACATACCACATGGTCCACAAGCACACATAAGTTCACGGACATAAAACCACAAGCACACAAATAAACTAGAGAGTTCGCGAGTAAGAAAAGATCAAAGGCAAGAACAGGCTCGCGACTCAACCCATGCAAATCCCGTAGACAACCTAAGAGACATATTTCTCCCCCTTTGGCATCGAGACACCAAAAAGGAAGAAGAGATCAAACTACTAGTCCCAGCCATGAGAAGGGGAAGGAGGAGAAGACTCAGGCGGACTAGTGACCTCCTCCTCAGACTCATCTTCAGACCAGTTGCAGTTGTTGCGAACCCAATCCTCCTTGGGAGCAGTGACAGAGCTAGAGACCGGTGAGCAAGGAATATTGAGGGCTGCCATGATGGCCTTCTGGCGCTGAACATTGTGACGCTGATCAACATAAGCCTGATACTCGCGGTCCTGCAGAAAGCAGAAAGTCTTCTTCACTTTCCCAAGCAGCTTCTTTGCCCAAGATGGCTGCCTCTGGAGAGAAGGACCACCAGCACTAGAGCCACCAGGAGCAGAGGAGGGACCACTAGCAACATCTTGAGTCTTCTTGAGAGCAGCTTCCTTTTCTTCCTGAGTACGAGGCTTCTAGTGCTTACTCACACGGAACCTTTTCTCTTCATGAATGGTGATGTTGTCTTGAGGGAAGGGGGTGCTAGTCTTCTCAAGCCACTTGTGATTGATGAGATTCTGAATGTAGGGAGCATAGATGCAGGAGCGCTTTTCGATGAGAGCCCCCCACATCTCTGAGTAGATGAAGTGCATAACATCCATTGACCTGTCAGTGTCTCGGCGAAGATGGGTCTGATGCATGAGGTCAACCTGATATCCATGAAACTGATCAAAGTTGCCAGCTTTGGGAGAGATGGTGTTCAAGTACACCCTGCGCATAATGTCATAAGCTGGCAGCAGATGATTCACATACCCAACACTTCCCCATCCTTCAATGTAGAGAGGCTCCAGGACCTCAGGATCAGCAGCAATAGGACCATGAACACGCCAACCATTTGCCCCGCGTCCAGGCTGAATGGGATAGCCAAGAAGCTCAGCAAACTCAGCCCAAGTAGCGGTAAGATACACATCCCTGGTCATCCACTTCATCTCACCTTCAGTAGTGGACTGCATGTGAAGAAACAGAGTGGAGTAGAACTGAGCAATAGCAGTCACATAAGAGTTCTGACGGTGTTCCATGAGGGGAATCAGTCCAAACTTCTTGCAGATATCAAGAGCCTCCCCAAAGTAGACTTGCTTCTCTTCCATGTGAGGCACATTGATGTACTTCTGAGGAGCAACCACGAACTTCTTCTTTGATGCATAGATTTCTTCATAAATCTGTTCCTGACGGCAGGTGTGAAAATGAGGGTCCAGGCAGAGATGATCACGAGGCACGAGGTAGGGATCTGTAGCCCTGAATGCAGCGTAAGCCTTCTGAGTCCACTTGGAAATCTTGGCTTTGGTCATATCTGGCCCAGCAGCAGTGGACTTCTGAGCAAGAGCAGGCCTCTTCCCTGCAGCAGCAGCACGGCGAGCAGCAGCAGCCTTCTGGCGAGAAGTCTGAGCGGTTGGACGCACAACTTCAGCATCTTCCTCATCAATCTCAGGAGGAATGTCAGCGGATGGTCGGCGGGCACGCTTGCCTTGGCGAGTCTCTCCTTCCCCGGAGTCCATGGCGGGAGATCGAGGTGGGGAAGGATCCCACAGAGCAGATCTGTGGAGGAGCGGTTGGAGAAGAAGGGGCCAGAGCACCCTCTTGGATAAGTCCTGGCCGGCGGCGCTCCAAGATAGAAGATGGGTCTTGGGGGAAAAAGAAGAAGATCCCGTTTTCCCCCAGGGCCCACCTTATATAGGACAGGGAGCACCACCGGAAGTTCCTGTCAGGGACCGGAAGTTCCGGTGGACCGGAACTTCCGGGTCAGACTGACCGGAAGTTCCGCTGACGCCAGAAAGACCATCTCAGGATAGGATAACAAGGAAGAACTTGTGCAGGGAAAAGAGAGGGCTTGAGGTAAGGAAAGGCTTAGGATAGATAGCTCAAACTTCACATTGCTCGTCTCTTCAACTCTTCCATTGGCTTTGTTGTAAACTCTATAAGCATGGGACTGATTTGAGTAACCAACGAAAATTCCTTCTTGAGCCTTGGATTCAAACTTTGACAACCGAACTCCTTTCTTGAGTATGTAGCACTTGCACCCAAACACCCGAAAGTAGCTAACATTAGGCTTTTTCCCGGTGAGAAGTTCATAGGGGGTCTTGTTCTTATTCTTTCGGAGATAAAGCCGGTTGGTTGCATGGCAAGCGGTGGAGATGGCCTCGGCCCAAAAGTTGTATGGAGACTTGAACTCAGCTAGCATAGACCGAGCCGCATCCATCAAAGTGCGATTCTTCCTTTCAGCAACTCCGTTTTGTTGAGGGGTGTAGGGAGTGGAGTATTGATGCTTGATTCCTTCATCACTGAGAAACTCATCCAAGGTATAGTTTTTGAACTCGGTTCCATTGTCACTTCGAATTGAGAGAATAGTTGCATTGTGCCTCCGTTGAACCTCGTTAGCAAAGTCAATGACGGTTTGTTGAGTCTCACTCTTCTACTTGAAAAAGAACACCCAAGTGTATCTTGAGAAATCATCCACAATAACCAAGCAATACGTCTTGCCTCCAAGGCTATCATGAGAGGGAGGACCAAAGAGATCCATATGCAAGAGCTCCAAACATCTCTCGGTAGTGATTTGATTGAGCGCTTTGTGAGGAGTTTCATGCATCTTCCCTTCAATACAAGCCCTGCAAACACGATCTTTGGCAAAAGAAACATCGTTAATTCCAAGAATGTGGCCCTCGGAGTGAAGTCTTTGCAAAGTCCTCATGTTAACATGGGCTAGGCGCCGATGCCACAACCAGCCCTTGTCGGCTTTAGCATAGAGACATAGAGCATGAGGAGTAGTGGTCCCTGAAAAGTCCACCACGTACAAGTCATGTTCTACATATCCTACAAAAGCCACCTTGAGAGACTTGCTCCACATGAGGACCACGGAATGAGAATTAAAGAAGGAAGAAAGACCCATAAGAGCAAGAGCACGAACGAGAGTAAGTTAACCAAGAGTTTTGACAAGCATGACGTCAACCAAGGATACATCCGGGGTTACCACCACTTTGCCAAAACCCAAAACCTGAGAGCTTGTTTTGTCACCGTAGGAGACCATGGTGTTGGCAATATTGGGTCTCAACTCGGTCATGATAGACTTGGTTCCGGTCATATGACTCGTGGCACCACTATCAAGCACCCATTTTGATCCGCTGGAAGCATAGTCCTACAAGAAAATCAAGCCTTGGTTTTAGGTACCCATTTTGCAATGGGTCCCCTTTTGTTAGTGACAAGAACCTTTGGCACCCAAGTGGCCCAATGATAATCATGCGTGTAAGATGTCCCCACATATCTAGCATATACATGACCATCATAAGATTTGCAAAGAATATAAGAGGGATTGTTCTTTCCGGCAAAGTTGTCACTTTGCAAGAGGGTTAGGCCATTTGGTACTCCTTGGGCCATGCCCTTGTTCTTTTTCTTCTTCTTGTTCTTCTTCTTATTCTTCTTAGTCTTGGCAAGTTGATCCTTCAAAACCTTGACCTCCTCTATGAGATGCTCATGCTTGCAACAAGGGTTAGGAGAGCTAGACAAGTCTATAATTTGCACAGCGGAAGACTTAGAAAGATCACAAGTTAATTGAGTTTGAAGCTGTTCATGAGCCTCAAAAAGACTTGAGAATTTACTCTCCAAGGCTTTGTGTTCCTCTTTGAGTTTCTCAAGATCCTTTTGAGTCCTATCATGACCACCCACAAACTCAGCATTTTCTTTCTTGAGAACCTTAATCAAAGCAAGAGCATGGTCACGTTCTTTAATTGTAGAGGTCAAAGTGTTGTTATGATCATCTACAAGCTTAGACACATTTTCTTCAAGATTAATTCTCATATTTTGTTCATCCTCAAGACTTTGAGTGAGAGAGGCAATTTCATCGGCGGTATCTCTTTCATTTTTACTTAGCAAGTCAAGAAGTTCCTCCTTTTCATCTAAGGCATCTCTAGCATTTTCAAGTTGTGCAAGTAAGGACTCAAAGCAGTTTTTAGTTTCTTCATCTAAGGTATCAACAAATTCACACATGTCAATCATCTCTTTCTTCACCTCTAGACCAACAAGATCAAGAGAGGAAGGCTCACTAGAAATGGGTTGAGGAGTGGGTTTCGGTGATACCTCGGTGGCCTTGGCCATGAAGCACTTTTGGTTGGAGGAGATGACATTTTCATTTGGCGAGTCAAAGAGGGATAGACGTGGAGTTGAGGTAGTGGCAATAGCAGCAACCCCCACAATCTCTCCACCATGAACTTCATCATCATCATCTTCATCCGTGCCCGAAAGATATTCTTCATGGACCATAATTGCTCGTTCCTTGTTAATGGTGTTCTTGATGGTGTAGTTCTTGTTTATGGGATGAGGAGATCTTGACTTGACCTTGCGAATGAGACGACCACCATTGTATTCACGATTCTCAAAGGGACACTTGGCCACGAAGTGACTCTTGTCGTTGCAATTGTAGCATGACCTTGCTTTGGGAGACTTGTTGGGTGAGTTGAATCTTGAGTTGTCCCTTGATCTTGACTTGAATCCGGACTTGTTCCAAAAGGCCCTTGAAGCGAGATCAAGATGTTCGTTGAAAGCACACTTGATATCTTCTTGAGACCACTCACTTGATGTATCATCATCATCAACTTCAATAGCCTTGGCCTTCAAAGCAAGGTTCACTTTTGTTGATCCAATGGCTCTAGCTCGAGCGGACTCCGCATTCTTCTTAGCAATGGTCATGGCAATTACTTCACTCAAGACTTCTTGGGAGGTCATTAAGTGAAAGTTGGTTCTTCCCTTGATAGAGTTGAGCTTTTGTTCTTCAAATGGGAGAAGAGCTTGAATGAACTTCCTCTTCATAAACTTGTCATCAACATAGTGAGCCCCAAGGTCCCTCATAGTGGAACAAAGGACCTTAAGGCGCCTATACATGTCTTCGGGGGTCTCATCATCTTGCATTGCGAAACCATCGCACTCGTTGTTGATCTCATCAAACTTGGAGCTTTGGATGCTAGCATTTCCAACGAAGAGCTCGGTGAGTTGATCCCAAGCTTCCTTGGTAGTGTCAACTTGGCGAATGTGAGCAAAATCCTTTGGAGTCAAAGCCTTTTGAATCATCCCCAAAGCTGTAGCATTGAGTTGCTTGTCCACCACTTCACCTCGTGTCAACTTCTTTGGGTCAAATGGAGAGAATCCATCCTCCACAATCCTCATTAACTCAATGGATGAGCTGGAAATATGTGAGCGCATTAGATATTGCCAATTGGCGAAATTAGACGTATCTAGCATAGGTGGTGCTCCTTGAGGGATAATGTGTGGCATGGGAATGGGTGGATCCGGAGTGTACTTCGGCGGTGGGGGTACCGCCGAGTAGTCCTTTCCTCCATTCTCCCCTTTTGAAGTTGGGTTCTCGGGCTCCTCGATGTTCTCACTTGGAACCTTGGTAGAGGTTTGAGCAACAAAACCAAGTCCCAAGTGAGTGGTGGTAGCCGCGGGAGTTACCCCGGGGGTGGACACCGTAACGGTGGGAGGAACCTCGTTGGATTGTGGTGTGTCAATAGCAACCATGGGGTTTGGCTTGAGAGACTGCAAGAGAGTCATCATTTCCTCGAGCTTGGACATCATGGATGACTCCAATTGCTTGAGGTCATCCATAGTGGCCAAGTTCTTGGCTTTTTCAGTTTCACTACCCCCTTCGTCGGCCATAGTCTCTTAGGCGGTAAAGCCCGAAGTAAGAGCACAGGCTCGATACCAATTGAAAGTACCGACTTGATACGACTAGAGGGGGGGTGAATAGGCGTCTACCAATTTTAATTTGTTTCTCACTTTTAGGCTCAACGAGAAAGGAAGTTATCTAGAGATGCAACTAAGTGAACAACCTAAATGCAAGAAAGCGGACACCAACCACAAAAACAGTAAATAGCAAGGAGTAATGGGAGGGAACGAAGTAACCGGCGAGGGGACACGGAGATGTAATTCCCGTAGTTCACTCCAAAGGAGCTACGTCTATGTTGGAGAGGTGTCGGGGCCACACAAGGTCACCTGAGCGCCACAAAGGCCTCACCTTCTCCGGTGAGCTCCCCCACAAAGGAGGCCTCACAATCCACTAACCGGTGACCTTGAAGGCGCCAACCGAAACCTTTACACCAAGGTTGAGGGGGGTGGCTCCACAACTCAATTGGAGGCCCTCAACGACACCTCGAAGCTTTACAACACATGCCTCAGCTCCGGGGATGCCCTACACCGTCTAGGGTTCCAAGAAACCCAAGAGCAACAAGATCCACAAAGGATGGGTGGGGGAAATCAATTCTTCTTTGGTGGAAGTGTAGATCTAGGTCACCTTCCTCACCTCTCAAAAGATCAGGTCATTTGAGTGGCTAGAGAGAGAGATCTAGTGAGGTGAAGCTCAAGCATTAATGGAGGAGAGAGAAAAAATCGAGATAGAGTGGGAGGAAGAAGAGGGGTGCCTTAAATAGGCCCCCCTCGCACTGAACCGTTACAGCCCCCGCGACCTCACTGGAAGTTCCGGTGAGAGGCCGGAAGTTCCGCCTGAGCCTGGATCCAACGGTCATCAGACCGTTGACGCCCGCTCCAGAAGTGCAACCGGAAGTTTCGGTCAAAACGGACCGGAAGTTCGGTGAACTTCCGACCAAGTTCCGATCAAGTTCCGGCTAAATAGCACACTTCTAAACAGAAGGTTACTGAGCCTTCACCGTAACTTGAGCGGAACAAGGGGCAGAACTTTTGGGTCGCGAAGCGAGTCTGACCGGAAGTTCCGGCCTTTAGGCGGAAGTTCCGCTCAAAAACTTTTGCCAGAACAAGTTCCGAGCAAGTTCCGGCCAAGTTCCGGCAAATAGCACACTTCAAAATAGAAGGTTACTGAACCGCCACCGGAACTTGGGCGGAACAAGCGTCGAAACAAACTATAGAACAGCCCGCAGAAAAAGGTTTGAGCAGAACTTCCGGTCTATGACCGGAAGTTCCGGTGAGACACAAAAGGCCCCAACGAAACAGGAAAACACTCTCTCTCACGGAATAATGGGATGGCTGTGGCGGTGCATATAGGTTTGTGCAAGAACAAGTGATTTCCCACAGCCTTCCAACATGGACCCCCTCTTAATAGTACGGTGACCTAAAAACATCAACCAGAAAGAAACTAGGAGAAGACTAAAAAGGCCACCGTCTTCAAAAGATCACAAGAGAGCATCCATCACAATAGAATGAGACAACAACGACGTTTCCCCTGAAACTCAAGAGAACAGTTAAAAACACGGTTGGGATTGTCATTTAACACCAAAAAACATGATGGGAAGATATAGTCCTTTCACAAGGTTTACCGAACTCAGAGAGGAAGAGATCAAAGATATCCCTCTCAAGCAACCCTGCAATTAAGATACAAGAAGTCTCTTGTGTCCCCAACACACCCAATACACTTGTCAGGTGTATAGGTGCACTATTTCAGCAAAGAGATAGTGAATTACAAGTAATATGGATGATTATAAGTGGTAATTGCAATCTGAAATAAAAATGGCAGCAAGCAAACATGTAGCAGGACTGGTTGTAAACGGTGTTTTAATGCTTAGAAACAAGGCCCAGGGATCATACTTTCACTAGTGGACACTCTCAATAATGATAACACATAAATATCTTCTCTTCACTATGCTACCCTGAACTACTCTCCAGTTGGATAATGAACACCAATTGACCGTGTTGGGCTAGAAAAGCACTCCTTAAAGTTCGCATTCCCCATTTAGGTAACCCCTCTCTGTCACCTTGAGCGCTAGATGGTTCCAGACAGACACCACAATTTCATAGAGACATCCAACTAAAATTATAACTCATGATAAGTATTTCTGTAATCTTTAGTCTAAGAGACACACATGGTGTGCACACTATCAAATTCACACACGTGGGACAAGGTGTCTCTAGAGATTACATTAATAAAAGCACTTGAGTAGCATAATATATGAAGAGTATCATCTACTTATTCAACTAGATTACAAATCTCATGATAACAATAAGATCACACCATGGAGAGAGAGACAGATGAACACATAGCTACTGGTAGAGCCATTAGCCTCAGGGGATAACTACTCCCTCCTCATCATGGGAGTCAGCAACAGCGATGGAGATGGCGGTGGAATCGATGGAGATGGCTCCGGGAGAAATTCCCCGTCCCGGCAGGGTGCCGGAAAAGAGACTTCTGTCCCCTAAATCTCGTCTTCGTTGGTGGTGCTCCTGTAGAACTTTTCGTCGAATTCTAGTCTGATCTTTAGGGTTTTCGTCTCGGGGGAAATATATAGGCAAAGGGGCAAGGTTGGTGGACACCCATGGGGCCTACACCATAGCCAGGCGCGGCCAGGGGGCCCGCGCCACCCTATGGTGTGGCCACCTCGCGGCGCATCTTCGTCTCTCCTTCGGGCTCTGTGTCGTGTCGGGTAAATAGGAAATTCGGCTTTTGTTTCATCCAATTCCGAGAATATTTATTTACTAGTTTTTATGAAACCAAAAATATCAGAAAATAGGAACTGGCACTGTGGCATCTCGTTAATAGGTTAGTTCCATAAAATGCATAAAAATGCCACCAATTGTAGATAAAACATAATATAATTGGTGTAAACAAGCATGGAGCATCAAAAATTCTAGATACGTTTGCAACGTATCAGCATCCCCAAGCTTAACTCCTGCTCGTCCTCGAGTGGGTAAGTGATAAAAATAATAATTTTTGAGGTGACATAAGCATGAAAGATATATTTCTAACAAGAAGACACAGCAACTATGTTGCAACATGAAAGGCTACACAAACAAAAGATCATGAATAATGATTTGAAAGACATTTGTTTGTTTCACATATAGAAAACATAGCAAGAGTGATATTCATCTTGTCCTTCATGGAATAGCAAAACATAAATGCATATGTCACCATCAAAGTTCATAAGGGTGGCTAGATACAAATAATTTAACAACAAGCAATACTATAATTATGAATCAATCAACAAGTGTTGGGACAGTGCACATTGAACTCGGAATGACAACTATGTTCTCTTAACTGGTGCATAAAGATAGATGATGAAGACTCAACAAAATGTAAAAATAAAGGACCTCCGCAGAGGGAAGTAGGGATTAAATGGTTTTATAAAGCTTCCAAAAATTATGGTACTTATTAGCTTTGAGCTCTCATTGCCCCTATCATAAGCATCTTGAAGTGATTAAAGTTAAAGTGAGAGTAAATATGAGTTATATGCTTGATAAATTATAGATTGAAAATCTTATGCCCCTTGAGTACGAGTACCGAGACCTCATGCTACTCAACTTTGGTCCTAGGAACGTTCTTGTCATTGTAAGTATATGTGTATCATAGAGAACCTCCAACAAGGTACCCCTTGCCCCATGACACAGGAGCTATCCCATATAAAAATGACAAGAAAATAGACAGTGAGCATCTCGGTGATCTTTTTATTTGCTACTTGCATAGGCTTTTATTGAGGATGCTTCATAGAATGCCACTATGGTTTTGCTGCAAGTTTCCACCATGATTAGGCATGACTTAGGCTAGCCGCCCATGCGTTTCTCTAACACATATACAAACTCCATGGACTTACAAGTTCCCATCTTATTTCACATCGTCGGCATCCATAAACAAAATAACATGATATCAACTAAAAAGAATAAGTGCAATGTTGAAAGCGTACCCCATGACAACATGGTTTTGCTAATTCCCAACTTATAACTTGCAAGCATAAAAGCATATAAGACAATCACAATGGTTCAAGTTTATTAAGTGCAAGAAATAAAATGTTCCTTCAAGTTCGTGCGAGCTTTAATCACTAATTTTCACATAACAAAAACTTAATTTAGAAGATATATAAAAACATGAATATACTTGGAATGGTGTAACACACCATGCATAGGAATTTATAGTGGACTCTTTGGAACAACTTGGTTTCTTGGGAGTTGGATGCACGAGTACAGCTCATACTCAGTACAGGTGGAGGCTAGCAAAAGACTGGGAGCGACCAACGAAGAGAGCAATAATGGCCATAATCATGTAGAGCGACAAAACATTATTAATCAAAGCATAAAGTGATACCACAAGTCAAAAACTAAATTATCAGAGAGGCTAAGGTAACTGGTTCATAGTCATAACACGGTGTAAGGATGTGCCAAGTCAACCCAAATAAAGCATTAAAGGAGAATACCACAATATTATGCTTTTGTATGCTAAAACAATGCATGATTCTTTCATGGCACATTAAGCAATCTCAATCATTTGAAACAAGTCATGCTAAAACAATAATCACTAAGAATATGGTCAAAGTAATATCTAACATGACATGATAAAGTCTAAGTCACAGTCAAAACAAGCTTCTTTTTGTACCACCATAAGCATGAAACATTCTACTCTCTTCCAACACCAATCAACTTATTTGAAATAAATCACAAAGATAATAATCAATAAAGACCAGAGAGCTTGTCTCTCCAAACTACAAAGAAGAACTAAAATGTTCTAAGCAAAAAGAATAAGAAAACGAAAGCCAAACACAGTGCTAGCAAAAGAGAACACTCACAAAACATTAAGAGTGAAAACTAGAGTGTTCTAAGCAATGAAGAACGGGTTGTGACCTCACCAAAAGTAGTGTGCTAGGATCCAACCAACTTATTGCAGAAAACAAAGAAAAATAAAACTAAAAACAAAATAAAAAGGATAAGGATAGGTTGCTACAGAGGTAACACCTTCCAAAACTCAAATAAACAAAAATAAACTGAAAGCAAAAATATAATGGGTTGTCTCCCAAAAGCTCTTTCTTTATAGCCATTAAGATAGGCATGATAATTTCGATGATGCTCACATAAGAAATATGAACTGAACTAAAAGAGAGCATTAATAAGAAAATATAAGACAAATTTATGTCTAACCCACTTCCTATGAAAAATAATCTTGTAAAGAAACAAGTCATGAAAGCAGAAAGCCACAAGCATAGGAAAACAAAACAAGTGCAACATAAAAAATTTCAACATAAAGAGGGGAAACTTAATATTGTTGAGATACATAAAACCATGTTTCCCTCTCTCGTAATAACTTTCAGTAGAATCATGAACAAAATTAACAATATAACTATCACATAAAACATTCTTATCATGAGCCACATTCATATAATAATTATTATTCTCCACATAAGCATAGTCATTCTTATTAATTGTAGTGGGAGCAAATTCAACAAAATAGCTATCATTATTATTCTCATCACCATAATCATCAAATATAGGAGGCATATTGTAATCATAATTAATTTTCTCCTCAATAGTAGGTGGACTAAAAATGTCATATTCATAATTGTAATCATCATATATTGGAGGTGTAGTATCATCATAAGCAAGAGGATAATTAACTTCCAAAGTGTGTTCATTTGTAAACATATCATCGTTGGAAGGGACATGGATAGTACTAATAGTACAAAAATTATTAACATCATCATTTTCAGAATTGGTTCCCAAGAGATTTTCAATATCAAAAGTATTGTGATTTTCCCAATCATGATCACTACTATAGGTAACAGGCATAGGAACATCATCGAGTTCGGACTCATCAGCAAAAACTATAATAGGAGCAACATGCTTAGCAGAAAATACCATTTCCTCTCTCCTTTTACTCCTCCTGCGCTTCTTCTTCTTCTTCTTATTCTTATTCTTCCCCTCTTTAAGAGGAAGAGGCTTGAAAGGAAGCTTCTCCACATACCCTGGTTTATTGTCAGAAACGATAGAAGAAACTTTGGAGGATTCCTCCTTTTCATTAATAAGAACAAAACACATATTTGTCCTGTCATATTTTGGTAAAGTCTCATCTTTTACAACATTTTTTATGTAAGTATTTGCGTGGAAATTATCAACACAATAAAGATGACAACCATGCAGGATGCTATTCATATCAAAAGCACTCATATCTACGAAAGAAGTTTTTCTTGATATCTCTTCACACCCCAAAAATAATGTAAGTTCATCATGCTTATTAGGTGTGATCATGCCATCACAATACGAACTTGTAGTATTTATTGGATTAGAAAGGCTATTATGATAGCCTGAGCATTGAAAATTGAAATGACCCACTTTATAGCAAAGTTCACAAATAAAAGGATAGAGGGCACAAACTTTTTCACCAAGATCATTTAGAGCCCTGGCCCACATTCTAGTTTTTTCATTCCTGTGATGGATACAATATTCTTCTTTGATTTGGTTCTTTTCACAAGGTCTAAGTACTCCACAAAAATTAACATGCTTATAAGAAATAGTACTTTTAGAGGTTTGAGCATGTTTATTGCAATCATTAATAACAATTTCATTTTTCATGCAAGTGTCTTTAAAAGGTTCATGATACATATCCCATTTTTCTTTAGGAGAATTAATATGAGAAGCAAAGGCTCTACAACAATCAACAAGAATTTGAGGATCAAGACCATATTTAGAACTAAGCTCTTGAAAATCAGCAGTTTCAGCGAAAAACTTAATGCAATCATACTCATAGTTTATACCTGATTCTTTACCTTTGTCGTTATTCCAATATTCGGTATTGCTTTGAATTGTTTCAAGACGATCCCACTTGGCTTTGACCTCCTTACTTGTGAAGGATCCCTCTAAACAAGCATTTAGATAGTCCTTGTAATGTCCTGAAAGCCTTGCATAAAAATTATTAATAACAATATTACTAGGGAGCTCATGAATGGGACATTTGAGCATTAGTGACTTCAATCTCAGCCATGCTTGGCCAATACTTTCTCCATAATGAGGATGAAAATTATAAATATAATTCCTATCTTTATGAATTTCATGAGGAGGATAAAATTTAGAGTAAAAGAGAAATTCAAGTTCCTTCCACTCTGAATGATGAGGATCATCTAGTAGCTCATACCACTCCCTTGCTTTGTCCTTAAGTGTTAAAGAGAATATATTTCTCTTAACTTGGTCCATCAAAATACCTGCACACTTGAACAACTCACATAATTCATGTATAAAGAGTAAATGATCACCAGGATGGATAGTTCCATCTCTAAAATAGCAGTTATTCATAACACGTTCAACAATTTCCATAGGTATTTAAAAGGAACACTTTCAGTATGTGGATTTGAAATATCACAAGCATCATTAAAATTGTAAGATCCCTCCTTTGTAAAGGAAAAGGATCCCTGTGATTGCAATGCTAGTCCCTGGATCATTGCTAGCATCCACAGTTTAAGATGAAGTACACAGATACAAAGGTCATTTATTACATCCATTCCAGAGATAAAACATAGTCTTTTACAACTCATGGCCATAGGCCTAATACAAGAGTTTTGGAATAAGTAAATAAACATAAGTCTTCATCTTCATGTGCCACAGGCAAGCATGTTGAGTGTAGACTCATGACACCTAATCATCATCGGAGTAACCTGCAACATCACAAGTTACAGCCATAGTGGGTCAATACTTTGGAATAGTATTGGCAAGTGATACCTTAGTAAATTTTAAGTGGACTATAATACTATATGCATTTTGGCTAAGTGTAGCCTGGCTTGCATTGCTCAAAATAGGTTTTTCCTATTAGTTGAAATCACTAAGTTTTTCTTTGTTAAAAACTTTCCCAAGAAACCACCAATAGACATTAGGGTCCTTCACCCTTGTTCACCCACAAGTTTTACTTAGAAGTTGGAGTGATGAGATTCTTGTAGCTTCCATGTCTTGATGCTCAAGTTGTCCATTGCCATGGACTTGGCTAAGTACTTAGATTTTCCATCTACAGAGGTTGTGCACTTTCCCCACCAGACTTGGTTTCCCAAGACAGGACCTTTCAGAAGCCTTCCCTTAGTCAAATGGACGCGTTCCAACCTATCATCCCACTACCACCAACTGTCCAAATGACTAAGTTCTAGCAACCTATATGATCAAGGCAGAGCCCATATTGCCAAGTGGTTGCACTATAAGCTTCTCAACACTTGGCCTCCAAATCCCTTTGTGCCTGGGTGGCATACCACAAGTGTGATACACAAGTTAAACCATGTCCATGGGCCTTGTGTAACCACTCAACCAAAAACCACCATTCAAGTCCCATTCCACCCAGGAGGTTCATTGACTTAGTTGTTTTATTAAGAAAAACATAAGTCCAAAAGACTTAGAAATATTTTCATCATAGCATGTATATACTTTAGCAACCCTTGTATGCTACTAGCTAGGCTAAGCATGGCATAGTAACTTAACTTAGGAAATTCCCTAGCAATTCTACAACTCTACAACTACTTAGGATTTCCCAACATAGCATTTGGCAAAATAGTAACAACATGCAAGACTTAGCAAAATATTTATAATGCTTGTACAAAATATAGGGATGGAAATATTCATGAAGTACCACTTGCCTTGCTAATGGGGAGAGTAGCACTCTTCACAATCACAGTCACTAGCAAAATCTACACAAAAATTTGTAGCACAAATTACACACAATTCATATACAAACAAAAATATGAATGCATGCATGCAAGAAAATGCAAAGTGATGATTTTTGAAAACCCACCAAGCAAGTGCATGATACAGTAACATAACCAAATCAAAAATCTTGCTAACTAAACTTATTTAGCACTAAAACAATTTGCTAAACAAATTCAATACTCAAAATGGTCCTAAATATGTTTCTGCATAAAAATTCATTTTTAATAGAAGCTTTTTGTTAAATACATTGCAGATTCAGAAAGGGCTTGTCTCACTGATTCCAACGGTATAAAATTTGCAAAAATCTAACGTGGAAATCAAAAGTTATAGCCATTTCAAATTTGGATCTAAATCTGATTTGAATTCTGTTTTTGATTTAAACTCTAGCCACGCGTCATGTTTCTATTGGCGCGTACCGATTCGTTCCGGATCGCGCTTGCTAGCCGTAGGATCTAACTAACGATGCACGGTCCAGATCTAGCATAACGGTTCGATTAGTGATTCTATCATAAGCGTTGGATCTAGATCCAACGGCGCTCGAGCATGCGACCAAGTTCTGGCGGCGTCGTGGCCCAATGAGCGCTCGATCAGCGGCGCTGGCATTCTAGGTCGTGCTCGAGAGGGAGAAGGGTCTTACCAGAACCGTGGTGGCGTGCTGAAGCTCAACGTGGCGTTGGTTTGCGGAGGGGCGCGCGGGAACGGTCTTTGGAGCTCGTCGGAGTTGCGGGCAGTGTCGGTCGCTTGCGGACATGGTCACTGGCGAGGTTTGGCGTCGCCCTAGCACGAACCAGAGGGGTCAGGGGGTGCACAAGACACAGGCGAACAATCTCATATGAAAGAGGGGCAAAGGCGCCGGTTTTACCTTAATTGGTCGCCGAGTCTATCAGGCCTTAGTGGTTTCGGTCGTGAACGGAGACGACGACCTGGGTCACGAGCAGGCAAAAGAAAGGCGTCAGCGTATGCGCAAGGTCAAGCTAGGCATCATCGTTTGAACTAGAGAGAGGGGGGCGGTCGAGGCTCACCGGAATCGATCGCCGGAGTCGTCGGTACTGCGGGGCTTCGAGAGCAAATGCGCGCAGCCTTGTGGCAGAGTGAGCGAGGAGAGTGGGGGGAAATGCTCGCGGTGTAGAGGGGATTAAATAGGCCCAGGCGCGACAGGAAACGCCTGCGGCTTAAGGCTAATTACGTCGCGCCATTACCGGCCTTGACAGCAGCGGCGATGTGGTCGCGGGCGCGGTTTGGGGAAGACGAGGGCGACGTGGAGAGGGCCCGCTCGTCAACGAAGCGCGCGAAGTGGAGGTGGGGTCTGGTCGTCAGCGACTGTCTGGGTGCGCTGGCGCGTGTGAGAGAGAGAGAGCAATGGCCCGGGTGGGCTAGCTGGGCCTGTTCTGTTGCTGGGCTAGAATTCTGGCGCCCGGCCCTTTTCTTTTGTTTACTCCTTTTCTTTTTCTGTTTCGATTTTCTGAATAGGTTTTCAAATGAATTCAAGTTCCATTTGAATTCAAAACTTCTTGGGATTTTTGCAGTGATCAGTAGTCTCAAATATAGGCATAAGATCATGTGGTTTCTTTGCAGAGGCTTGGTCAAGCTTGGAGAACAAAATATCAGAGACTTGCATCTGATTTGCAAAAGTTTGAAAAAGGGTTTTTGAAACTATTCCCAATTTGTAAATCTTGGTTTAAATTCTACACTCAAACCTTTCCTCATAGAAGGCAACAAACTTGGTTCATAAACAATCAAACTTTCAAATGGGGATGGCCATTTGATTTAAGTTTGTTCACATAAAATCATAGCACTATGTGCTTCTGTTTTTCTGAAATGAGTTTGAAACTGATCTCAAATCTATATGCATGCATGAATGATATGCAAACTTTGAAAACATGATTTTAGGGATGTTACAAATCTAACCCCCTTAAGGTGAATCTTGCCCTCGAGATTCGGATTGGCTAGCAAATAGGTGAGGGTGGTCTTTCCGAAGATCATCTTCTCTTTCCCATGTTGCTTCCTCTTCGAAATGATGATTCCATTGCACTTTGCAAAACTTGATAGTCTTTGTCCTTGTGACTCTTTCTGCAGTCTCAAGAATCTTGATAGGCTTTTCTTCATAAGTGAGATCACTTTCTAGTTGAACTTCTTCCAAAGGTATGGTATCCTTCAAAGGAGTTTCTTCCATTTCTGGGTGACATTTCTTAAGCTGACTCACATGAAACACATTATGGACTGCTGATAGAGATGTTGGCAGTTCAATTTCGTAAGCCAATTCTCCTTTGCGACTCAGAATCTTGAATGGCCCAACATATCTTGGTGCCAACTTTCCTTTGACTCCGAATCTTTTCACTCCTCGGAGTGGTGATACTCTAAGATAAGCCCTATCACCAACCTCGTAGGTGACTTCTCTACGCTTAGGATCGGCGTAGCTTTTCTGTCGGGACTGTGCTATCTTTAACCTGTCCTTAACCAATTTGACCTTCTCTTCGACTTCTTTGATAAGATCTGGTCCAAATAGACTTCTTTCTCCCACGCCATTCCATAACAATGGGGTGGTACACTTTCTTCCGCCGAGAAACTCAAATGGTGCCATCTCAATGCTGGCTTGATAGCTGTTGTTATAAGAAAACTCTGCGTAAGGCAGACTTTCATCCCAACTGGCTCCATAGTCTAGGGCACATGCCCTCAACATGTCTTCAAGAATTTGATTAGTCCTTTCTGTTTGTCCATCGGTTTGAGGATGAAAAGCAGTGCTGAATCCCAACCTCGTTCCCAATGACTCATGTAGCTGTCTCCAAAATTGGGAAGTGAATTGGATTCCCCTATCAGACACAATACTCTTAGGCACACCATGAAGACATACAATTCTACTCATGTAGATTTTGGCTAACTTGGCACTTGTATAGGTTGTCTTTACGGGTATGAAATGAGCCACTTTAGTTAGGCGATCCACTACTACCCATATGGAATCATATCCTGATCTGGTCCTTGGTAATCCGGTGATAAAATCCATACCAATCTTGTCCCACTTCCAATCAGGAATAGGTAGTGGTTGAAGCAAACTTGCTGGTTTCTGATGCTCCGCCTTTACTCTACTACACACATCACACAAAGCAATATGTTCGGCGATGTCTCTCTTGAGATTGTTCCACCAAAACCTTTCTTTCATGTCCATGTACATTTTGGTGTTACCCGGATGAATAGAATAGGAGAGTTGTGTGCTTCCTGCAAAATCAGTTTCCGTAACTCCGGATCTTGTGGAACACAGATACGTTTCCCATGCCATAAAGTACCCTGTTCGTCTTCATGGAAATTTTTAGCTTTCCCTTGGCCAATATTTTTCTTAATCTCTTCAATTTCTTTATCAGTCTTCTGAGCTTCTCGGATCTTGTCCAACAAAGTGGGTTGAACATCCAAAGACATGAGATGTCCTTCAGGCACAATCTCAAATCTGAGTTCTTTGAATTGGGCACACAAATCATCTGGCAATTCTCCTTTGGTAAGGCCATTCACAAATACCTTACGACTTAGAGCATCTACTACAACATTTGCTTTACCGGGGTGGTATTGCAAACTTAAGTCATAATCCTTGATAAGCTCTACCCATCTTCTTTGTCTCATATTGATTTCCTTTTGGGTGAAGATATACTTCAAACTTTTGTGATCCGTGAACACTTCACAACGCTTCCCCAAAAGGTAATGTCTCCATGTTTTGAGTGCATGGACGACAGAGGCTAACTCTAAATCATGAGTAGGATAGTTTACTTCATGAGTTTTGAGTTGTCTCGAGGCATAGGCCACAACTTTACCGTCTTGCATAAGTACGGCTCCCAAACCTTGGTGAGACGCATCACAATATACATGGAAATCCTTTTCCAAATCTGGCAGACATAGAACTGGTGCTGTCACAAGTCTCTTCTTCAATTCTTGAAAGCTGACTTCACAACCTTCAGACCAAGCAAACTTCTTGTCCTTCTTTAACAATTCAGTCATTGGCTTAGCAACCTTTGAGAAATTTTCAATGAACCTTCTGTAGTAACCTGCTAAGCCAAGGAAACTACGAACTTCTTTCACATTCTTGGGAGATTCCCATTCTGTCACAGCTGAAACTTTAGCAGGATCAACTGCTACACCATCCTTCGTCATTACATGACCAAGAAAACCAACTTCTTCCAACCAGAACTCACACTTGATGAATTTGGCATAAAGTTTATGCTCTCTCAACTTCTCGAGTATCAAACGCAAGTGTCCTTCATGCTCTTCTTTGCTCTTGGAGTAGACTAAGATGTCATCGATGAAAACGACAACAAAATTGTCGAGGAATTCCATGAACACTTTGTTCATCATATTCATGAAGTATGCTGGAGCATTTGTCAAGCCAAAAGGCATTACGGTATACTCATATAATCCATACCTTGTGGTGAATGCTGTTTTAGGTATGTCTTGCTCTCTTATCTTGAGTTGAAAATAGCCTGACCGGAGATCAATCTTCGAGAACACACATGCTCCCTCTAGCTGATCAAACAAGTCATTGATTCTTGGCAAAGGATATTTGTTCTTGATAGTTACCTCATTGAGTGAACGGTAATCTATGCATAACCTTTGGCTTCTATCCGTCTTTTCTACGAACAAAACTGGGGCTCCCCAAGATGAAGAACTTGGTTGAATAAATCCTTTCTGCAACTGTTCTCCTAGTTGCTTCTTGAGCTCCTTTAGTTCATCAACTGACATTTTGTACGGTCTCTTTGCTATTGGTCCAGAACCCGGTACCAAATCTATCAGAAATTCCACATCTCTATCCGGTGGCATTCCTGGCAATTCTTCCGGAAATACATCCGGATACTCACACACAATTGGCACACTGTCCATGCTAACCCCCTTAAGAGAATTCAGCATACTCTTCTTTGCTCCAAAGCTGGTCTTGAATCTGATCCTTTTATTATCCAGAGTTGTGAGTGAGACAGTATGGATGGCATAATCTATCACTCCTTTGTACTTAGTCATCCAGTCCATTCCCAGAATGACATCCAAACCTTGGGAGTTTAATATTATCAGGTTAACGGGAAACTTATACTTCCCAAATTCTATGACTAGGTCATGGCATCCTGAATTCACTATCATTTCTCCACCAGGAGAACTTACTTTTATAGGACACCCAATAGTTTATACCGGTAGTTCATTTCTTTCAACAAATGCTCTTGATATGAATGAATGAGATGCACCAGTATCAAAGAGTACAAATGCTGGAATGGAATTGAGTCTGAACTTACCAGCAACAGCGTCAGGTTCCTCATAGACCTCCTCCACATTAATGTGGTTCACCTGACCTTTCTGGAAAGGGTTGGGCTTGACAGGTCCTTCAACTTTCTTTTCGGGGCACTCATTTGCATAGTGTCCCATCTTCTTGCATTTGAAGCATTCAACCTGACTGATGTCCCTTTTAGCAGGCTGACTTCCACTTCCACTACCATTTCCACTGTGGTGGCTCTTATGTCCACTCTTGTGGTTCTTGTATTTGTCATTGTCATGACTGTGGTGATACTTGTTGTCATGACGGTTGTGGTTGTGGTGCTTGTTAAATTTCCCATGCTTGTGGGATCCTGAGCTTCCACTGTCATCATAGTGAGATCGTTTGTGAGACGATCCCGATCTGTGCTTGTCGGAGTGCTTTCTCTTTCTACTCTTGACTTGCTTCATTTTGTTCTCCAGTATAGCAGCCTTGTCACGGAAGCGGTGATAAGTGGGAACATATGCCACACCATTGCAGTTCAGCTCATCATTCAAGCCTTCCGAAATTTTTCCTTTCTTTTGGCATCTGTGTCAACCTCATCCGGTGCATAAGCGCAGATTGTTGAACTCTTCAATGTATTCACGCCATGGCTGCTTGGTGGCATTATGGAACTCTTTCTTTTTCAGGCTCATTATCCCTGATGAGATATGAGCAGTGCGAAAGCCATCTTCAAAGATAGCCCAAGTCACCTCATTTATAGGAGTGGTGATTTGGAAGTTGTCCCACCAAGTGGCGGCTGGCCCTTCCAGCAGATGTGCTGCGAACCTGACCTTTTCAGCGTCCGTGCAGCCCACGGTCACTAAGTCCTTGTTTACCGAACGTAGACAATCATTGGACACCATGGGATCAGTCGTCCCCGAGAACTTAGCTGGCCTCAAACGCAGAAATCTGGTGAGCATATCGAAGCCCGGAGGGTTGTTGTTGTTGTTGTTGTTATTGGGGTTGTTGTTGTTGTTGTTGTTATTATTCTGGTTCTGGATGAATGTTGTCATCATCTACATAAGCTGTGTTTGAGCATTCATCATTTGCTGCATTTCTGGTGTTATGTTGTTGTTGTTGGGGTTGGGGTTTGCGCGACGGGGAGGCATCTGTGGTTTGTTCAAATAGAGATAAGAATGAGATACCCATAGATGTTTTATGCACATTACATCACAAGCAAACACATAGCAAGCAACACAACGATAAAAGTTCAACAACGAGATAACAAGTTCTCAAAGTAAAACACACAAGTGGCAAGCCATCCACATGTCGGATGGTCCAATAGCAAGTTCACAAATAACTAGTACGATAATAAAAGATAAACGAGTAGTCAAGTCTACTCATCAGCATCAATCTCCTCCTCGACGAAGGTAAGACCTGCGTTCTCCATCGCGGTCTTGTTCTCCTCAATAGTAGTGGTCAAGGACTCAATCTTGGTCTTGAGAGCCCTCTTCTGGGAGCGAAGCCTCTCAATCACCATCTGCTGCTGCTCTAGCTCGAAATCCTTGGACTTCAGTTCTTCAGTCATGTCCCGGATCTTCTTGTTCCTATCCTGGACGCGTTTCTCCTGACTCTTGAACTTCCGGTCCTGGTTCTCGAACTTCGCCTCCATTTCCTTGACTATCTCGTCCTGTTGTGCGAAAAGCTTGTCCTTCTCGCGAAGCTGCACCTGGAGCTCGTCATTGCTGAGCATGACGTTGGTCCTGTCCGTGTCCATGTGCCTAATGAGAGACTCTAAGTCCTAGAGATAGAGACGTATCGGCTCTGCTGCGTCCCTCGAGTCGTCCTCGAAGTCGATGGACTCCCCATCATCATCACGTCTTCCGAAGACGTCGAAGTGGGTGCCTCTAACGTGTCGGGAGTGACGGCCTAGCAGACGTCCTATCAGGTCCTGCATGACGACCTCCATGCCTCTTGTTGGAGATATGCCCAAGAGGCAATAATAAAGTGGTTATTATCATATCTTCATACTTATGATAAATGTTTGCATACCATGCTATAATTGTATTAACCGGAAACATTAATACTTGTGTGATTTGTAAACATAAAAGAGTCCCTAGTAAAGCCTCTTGTTAAACTAGCTTGTTGGTTAATATATGGTCATGGTTTCCTGATCATGAACATAGAGATGTTATTAACAACAGGGTCATATCATTAGGAGAATGATGTGATGGACATACTCCTATAGTTAAGCGTAGCATAAAGATCAAGTCATTTAATATAGTTCATTTGCTTTAAGCTTTCTGATACATAGTAACCTAATTCCTTCGACCATGAGATCATGCATATCACCTTTACCGGAAGGATGCTTTGATGACATCAAACACCACACCGTAACAGGGTGGCTATAAAGGTGGCATTGAGTGTTCGGAAAGTATTGGTTGAGACACATGGATCAAGAGTGGGATTTGTCCATCCATATGACGGATAGATATACTCTGGGCCCTCTCGGTGGAATGTCATCCAATTAGCTTGCAAGCATGTGACTGGCTCACAAGGGATCACATACCACGGGAACGAGAAAAGAGTACTTATCGGTAACGAGGTTGAACTAGGTATGCAGAGATACCGACGATCATGACCTCGGATAAGTAAACTATCGTGAGACAAAGGGAAATTGGTATCGTATGTAAGTGGTTCATTCGATCGCAAAGTAATCGTAGAAATATGTGGGAGCCATATGAATTTCCAGATTCCTCTATTGGTTATTGATCGGAGAAGTGTCTCGATCATGTCCGCATAATTCACGAACCGTAGGGAGACACACTTAAGGATTCGATGTTGTTGAGTAGTTATGGAATGATGAGTAAGAGACCGAATGTTGTTCGGAGTCTCGGATGGGATCCGGGATATCACGAGGAGATCCGTAATGGTCCGGAGAATAAGATTCATATAAGGAAAGTCCTGTTTTAGGGTTGGAGAATGGTTCCGGTGTTTTCATCGGGAATGTTCTAGAAGGTTCCGGAATGTTCGGCAC
The DNA here is from genome assembly GCA_023614405.1 of Avena insularis. Classification (NCBI taxonomy): domain Eukaryota; kingdom Viridiplantae; phylum Streptophyta; class Magnoliopsida; order Poales; family Poaceae; genus Avena; species Avena insularis. The sequence continues at coordinate 96,939,199 of CM042691.1, forward strand.
TCCGGAGGGGAAGGGTAAAGGAATGTGTAATTGCAAGTTGGAATGATTACATCAAGTACTAGGTGTCATCGCTGTACAAAATAAAGGGTTTAATCAAATCCTAGTTTGAAAAGTCAAACGCCAATTTGAAAAGTCAAACGACTATTTTGGAAAGTGGAAAAGAAGTGGCAAACCGAGTTGGGGAGGAGTTCCTCCTCCACCGCCGGCCCACTAGGGATCCGAGTTGGGGAGGGACTCCCTCCCCTTGGTCGGCGCCTCCCTCCACCTATATAAGGAGGGGCAGGGCTCCCCTCCTAGACACATAAGTTCCCTACCTCTAAACCTAAACCCTAGCCACAGCCTAGGGATTTCTCCCAAGCCGCCGAATTAGAGCTTCTAATTGCCCTAGCCGCCGGTTTAGCCCCTTCGAATTGGTGTGTCTAAACCCTAGATCACCAAGGCTCTCTCATAGTCCACCATACTCTCTCCGGCTTAAGGTGAAGCCCTGCGAGATCTCCCCTCTACTTCCGATACCACGCCGTCGTGCTGCCGGAATCGCGAGGAGAGTGCTACAACCTCCACCTGCTAGAACAAGGAGAGGAAGGTCTTCGTCAATCGAACGTGTGACCATGAAGCGCTGCGGAGCATACTGGAAGGATCGTCTACGCGATCTTGAGATCGGCAAGTGTACGACTACATCACCCACGAGAATCTGCTCTCGTTAACCGCTTTGGAATCTTCGAGGGTGAGTTCCTCTATTGACTCGGTTCTACAAACTAGTAGATAGATCTTGGCTTGTTTATTTGCATGCGGTAGAAAATTTTTGTTTTCCATGCTACGAACCCCTCAAGGGTATCGAGCCATGTCTATATGTAGATCTGTTGCACTGAGTAGAACACAATGGTCATTGTGGGCGTTGATGCTTTTATTGTCGATTGCTTCTTGTGTACTTTGCATCTTGCGGGATGGTGGGATGAAGCGGCCCGGGCTAACCTTACATGACATCGTTCATGAGACTTGCTCCACGCTTGACATGCAACTTGTATTGCATAAGTGGCTTTGCGGGTGCCTGTTTCTCCCAACATAGTTAAGATTCAATTTACAACGGGTGATTGACAATACTAGTATCAATGTTGTGGTTCTTGTTCGTAAGTTAGAGCGACACTTATTGAAAGCCCCAAACCACGTAAAATATGCAAAGAAAATTAGAGGCGTCTAACTTTGTTTTGCAGGTGTGTCAGATGTGATATGGCCATGATTGTGATTATATATGATGTATGCAATGTTCCTTATTGTAAGTTGGCAACCGGCAGGAGCCATATGGTTGTTTTTAAATTCTGTTAAGACCCGCGTGTCTATTCAAAGTAGTTGTAATAGTTGAAGCTGGTGAACGACAACCATGGAGCGGCGTCATTGACCTTGATGCAATGCCGGTGATGATGGAGATCATGTTAGGTGCTTGAAGATGGAGATCGGAAGCACAAACAAGAAAGGCCATATCATATCACATATTATGAATTGCATGTGATGTTAATCCTTTTATGCATCTTGTATTGCTTAGTTTACGACGGTAGCATTATAAGATGATCCCTCAAGCACACAATTTCAAGTTTTAAAGTGTTCATCCTTAGTAAGCACCGTTGCTAAAGCTCGTTGTTTCAAGCACGTGATGATCGGTGTGTTAGATTCTGCAGTGTATACAACGTGAGCAAGATTTGCTCATGCAAAAGCTAAGGTTTGATCTTGACGAGCCTAGCATGTACGTACATGGTCTCGAACACGGATCACCGAAAGGTAAAGCATGAGTCATATAGTAGATATGATGAACATGTTGATTGTTCGCCATTGAAGCTACATCAACTCTCATGATGATCGGTTTTGATGTGGTGGATTTGGTTCGTGTGATCACTAAAACAATGTGAGGGATATTGTTTTGAGTGGGAGTTCAACGACAATATGATTAAAAGTTGAACATTATTTATCATAAATTAAATCAAAGTGAATTTGCATAGTTGTTGTAGTCATTGGCATCCGTTTACCACCTTGCGCTTAGTTTTAATTGAGATGATAGAACTATAGAATTCTGGTTAGTTACTTTACGAACTGGTATCGTATTGTTTTGAAGTGTTAATCTAAAGTTTAAAAGTCCTATTGCAAACTTTCAGTAAAGTTCCGGTTACTCCATGAAGTTTAATAACTGGTATTAAAAACAAGAGTGACAATTCCAAGTGTTAGTGTATGAGTATCATGTTTATCTCCATGATTCTTGATATTCAAAGGATTGTCTTAATATCAAGGTTATCTAGGATCTGAAAGAGTTGTTTCAGAAACCATGATGTGTGGAAGATATTGTGATATCTGAAACGAAGTTTTGGTTGCAACATGATAGAGTATAATATGGCAAAAGTCATGTTCTCATATTTGATGAGAATTTGCAAAAGGTTGGAGACATTAGTTGTCCTAATCCTCCAAAAGGCTTTGGAGAGAAACATTATACTCGCGATTCACCGTTACAAGCTAAAAGTAGCTTGATCATGGATAATTCCATGATAAGGGTGAATATTTGATGTAGGTAAAATGTTTACTACACCAAGAGATTACTAAAGAAAGGAATTTGAAAGAACACCAAACATTTGATAATGGTGATCTACTTCAAAATGCAAGTCCAAAGACATTGGTATTTAACTATACACGCTTTGGACTATGTGTCATATGTATGACTCCACTATTGATGTTGATAGATTCTTTCAAGCTGAAAGGAAATCTTGAAGAGAATCTCATAAGTATGTGGCAGAAAAGAAAAGACTAGAATTGTTCAGCTTAAGTATATAGATGATATACATGTTATGGCTATATTCTTTGCTTCTTAAACAATGTGGTTCTTAAGTATTTGATACTGAATTTGTTGGTGTGAATCGTCATACGAAACAACAGAATTCATGAACTACAATGGCCTAAGTAACTAGCAAAAGAATATGTGATGATGTTCATCGAGAACAAATAAAGGGTTATTGTGTTGCTCGTTAAACATCAAAGCTTGCCTTCAAGATTTGTTTTATCAGGTATTATGAGAACAAAAGGGTTGTTCAAATAATTGCCGTAATCCATAAAAGATGGATGATTTACAAATCTCGTTGGATAAATCGCATCCATAAAACTAGTGCTAAAAATGTCGAAAGACAAATTGATTGGAAGATCACTTAGGAAGTGACATCGCCGTTTAAATTATAATGGAAAGAAAAAATGAAGAAACTAGATGTGGATGGAATTTTGGAGTCTTTTGATTTTGATCAAATGACGCTTGTGAAACTTTCCTAGAGATAATTAAAACTTCGTTCATAGGACAAAAGGGAACGAATGACTAGCTTATTGGAACTTGTACATATTGTTGTACAAAGTCCATTATGTGTAGTCAACAGCGATGGATTTCAACTTCATATGCTTTCTCCGAAAATTTGAGTGAATATATGAATATTTACTTAATAAGGATGAAGTATGAAATATTTGAAAAAGTTCAAAGTCTTTCAAGATGAAGTGCAAAATCATTGTAATAAGAATATAAATAGTTTATGATAAGATCATAAAGGAAGATATTTGAGTTACAAGTTTAGCATAATACCTAAGATTTAAGGAATCGTTCCGTGGATTTGCATTTCCCGAAACACCATAAGAGTATGGAGTGTTCGAGATATGTAATTAAACCTTGTTTGACATGGTAAGATCAAAGGTGTAATTCATAAAACTGCCATTATATTTTAAAGATTAAAAGCTTTAGAGACTACCGTTTTCCACTGAAAAGAGCTCCATCATAATCCGCTGAAATGACACCATATAAAGTTATGGTTTGGGATAAAACCAAGTAGTCCTTTCTTAAACATTGGTATGCTATGCATAAGAAAGATGTTTGCAACCAAAGTCGGATGAAACTGTCTTTGTATTACTGTTAAGTATTCCTCCATAAACACCGGAGACAAAAGTATTTGTCGCTTAGAATGTCAAGTTTCTTTGAGAAGGAATTTTTCGTGAAAAGATAAGTGGGAGGACAATAGAACTTTGATAAGGTTAAAGGAACCTTAGCTATATGTGCAAAGTTGCTTGGCCTTGAAAAGTGTTCAGGCGACAACAATGCTCATGGCTCACGTGCCTCAAAGGTTGCGGTCACGAAGGTCTAAGTTTCTATTGAACCAAGTAGGTCGAGTAAACAATCAAATACCAAGATTTGAGGGTTGAATCATTATTTGATAATAATGAACGGACTACATGCAAAGAAGCGGTGATGGGCCCTGACTCCGTCAAATGGCTTGAAGCCATAAAATCCGTGATAGTTCCATACACGAGAAATCAAGTTTTGAACTTGAAGGACCCTTGAGAAAGGTGTAAGACCTTACAGTTGTGTTTGGATCTATAAAGAAGTAGACATGGATGTTTCACATCTATGAAATAGTCGACATGTTGGGAAAGAGTTCACAACAATGTTCAAAGATTGACTATGACAAGATTTGATCTTTCATAGCGATATTTAGTCTAGACGGATTAATGTAGCAACCACTACATATAATTTTGTTATGTGGTAGTAGAATAAACAAAACAAGTTCTTCTAATAGAATGGTTACCTAGGACGTGTGCATGACACGGTCCAAAGGGTTTTGTTAATTCAAAGGATGCTAAAAGCATATGCAAACTTCAATGGTTGAAGTAAGCATCATGAGTTGGAATCTTCACTATGATGAAAGCTGTTAAAAGAGTTTAATTTCATCGGAGACAATGAAGATACTTGCATTTGTAAGAAATTAAGTGGGAGCGCTAAGACATATTTCTAATACATTATGTGGAAGACATATTGTTGATTAAAAATGATGTATCTTTTATTAACACATATTAAGAATTTCATCCCGATGAAAGACTTAGGCAAAACCCAAATATTTGGCATCAATAGATGCTAATATGGTTGTCTTAGAAAGTACATAGATGATATATTGAATAAGTTCAATATAGAAACTACAAGAAAGGTTCTTATGCACATAAAGGATTGAATGAGTTCAATATTGATGATATATTCAAGTGTATTGACACTTGGTAAGTGAAACAAAGATTCAAGTATAGATTGATACTTGATGTATGAAATCACAAAGAGTATTTATATCAATCATGTTGTGATATGTACAAATCCAGATATGTCCTATGCTCTAAATGTTATGAGCATATACCAGAATGATTCATAAGATGATTATTGGACGATAGTAAAGATATTCTTATGATCTTGTAAAAGAACTAAGAATATATTATTTTGTAGAAGTGACAAATAGATGGTTAGTTCATTGTAAATGAATTACATTGATACTAGTTTTGTCATAAAGTACAAATTAAGTTTATCTCAATCTAAACTAAGGGTGGCACAATATAATGGAAAGTAAGTTCCATAATGGATTTGGATGAGTTCCAAAGTTAAGACATTGTGACAGATACTACAACAAAAGGCTAAGTATATGACTGCTATAATAGCAGCTAAAGAGGGCATTTGTGTCAAGTAGTTTGTTATCAAACTAGGTGTAGTTCACAGTGGGATAATACTATGAAGATATATTGTACGACAATATTATCAACATGTTTTAACCCCAAAGAACTAAAGGTATCACCAAAGGACCAAAATTATACAAAGCCATCTCATTAGAGAATGAGTGATGCGTAGAGACGCAAAGACATGCAATTACACACGGACCTGGAAGTGTCAGATCCGGAGATCAGTTGACCACTAGCAATCGTGTACATACAACACCGGAAAGCCATAGGTGTTGAATACACAAAGGTTTGAAACTAGATTATTGACTCTAGTGCAAGTGGGAGACTGTTGGAGATATGCCCAAGAGGCAATAATAAAGTGGTTATTATCATATCTTCATACTTATGATAAATGTTTGCATACCATGCTATAATTGTATTAACCGGAAACATTAATACTTGTGTGATTTGTAAACATAAAAGAGTCCCTAGTAAAGCCTCTTGTTAAACTAGCTTGTTGGTTAATATATGGTCATGGTTTCCTGATCATGAACATAGAGATGTTATTAACAACAGGGTCATATCATTAGGAGAATGATGTGATGGACATACTCCTATAGTTAAGCGTAGCATAAAGATCAAGTCATTTAATATAGTTCATTTGCTATAAGCTTTCTGATACATAGTAACCTAATTCCTTCGACCATGAGATCATGCATATCACCTTTACCGGAAGGATGCTTTGATGACATCAAACACCACACCGTAATGTGGCTATAAAGGTGGCATTGAGTGTTAGGAAAGTATTGGTTGAGACACATGGATCAAGAGTGGGATTTGTCCATCCATATGACGGATAGATATACTGGGCCCTCTCGGTGGAATGTCATCCAATTAGCTTGCAAGCATGTGACTGGCTCACAAGGGATCACATACCACGGAACGAGAAAAGAGTACTTATCGGTACGAGGTTGAACTAGGTATGCAGAGATACCGATCATAACCTCGGATAAGTAAACTATCGTGAGACAAAGGGAAATTGGTATCGTATGTAAGTGGTTCATTCGATGAAAGTAATCGTATAAATATGTAGAGCCATATGAATTTCCAGATTCCTCTATTGGTTATTGATCGAGAAGTGTCTCGATCATGTCCGCATAATTCACGAACCGTAGGGAGACACACTTAAGGATTCGATGTTGTTGAGTAGTTATGGAATGATGAGTAAGAGACCGAATGTTGTTCGGAGTCTCGGATGGGATCCGAGATATCACGAGGAGATCCGGAATGGTCCGGAGAATAAGATTCATATAAGGAAAGTCCTGTTTCAGGGTTGGAGAATGGTTCCGGTGTTTTCATCGGGAATGTTCTAGAAGGTTCCGGAATGTTTGGCACTCCGGAGGGGAAGGGTAAATGAATGTGTCATTGCAAGTTGGAATGATTACATCATGTACTAGGTGTCATCGCTGTACAAAATAAAGGGTTTAATCAAATCCTAGTTTGAAAAGTCAAACGCCAATTTGAAAAGTCAAACGGCTATTTTGGAAAGTGGAAAAGAAGTGGGAAACCGAGTTGGGGAGGAGTTCCTCCTCCACGCCGCCCACTAGGGATCCGAGTTGGGAGGGACTCCTCCCTTGGCGCCTCCTCCACCTATATAAGGAGGCAGGGCTCCCCTCCTAGACACATAAGTTCCCTACCTCTAAACCTAAACCCTAGCCACAGCCTAGGGATTTCTCCCAAGCCGCCGAGTTAGAGCTTCTAATTGCCCTAGCCGCCGGTTTAGCCCCTTCTAATTGGTGTGTCTAAACCCTAGATCACCAAGGCTCTCTCATAGTCCACCATACTCTCTCCGGCTTAAGGTGAAGCCCTGCGAGATCTCCCCTCTACTTCCGGTACCACGCCGTCGTGCTGCCGGAATCGCGAGGAGAGTGCTACAACCTCCGCTGCCTGCTAGAACAAGGGAGAGGAAGGTCTTCGTCGAGTACCGAACGTGTGACCGACTGCGGAAGCGCTGCCGGAACGCAGCGCTGGAAGGATCGTCTACGCAATCTTGAGATCGGCAAGTGTACGACTACATCACCCACGAGAATCTGCTCTCGTTAACCGCTTTGGAATCTTCGAGGGTGAGTTCCTCTATTGACTCGGTTCTACAAACTAGTAGATAGATCTTGGCTTGTTTATTTGCATGCGGTAGAAAATTTTTGTTTTCCATGCTACGAACCCCTACAGTGGTATCAGAGCCATGTCTATATGTAGATCTGTTGCACGAGTAGAACACAATGGTCATTGTGGGCGTTGATGCTTTTATTGTCGATTGCTTCTTGTGTACTTTGCATCTTGCGGGATGGTGGGATGAAGCGGCCCGGGCTAACCTTACATGACATCGTTCATGAGACTTGCTCCACGCTTGACATGCAACTTGTATTGCATAAGTGGCTTTATGGTGCTGTTTCTCCCAACATAGTTAAGATTCAATTTACAACGGGTGATTGACAATACTAGTATCAATGTTGTGGTTCTTGTTCGTAAGTTAGAGCGACACTTATTGAAAGCCCCAAACCACGTAAAATATGCAAAGAAAATTAGAGGCGTCTAACTTTGTTTTGCAGGGGTGTGCTGTGATGTGATATGGCCATGATTGTGATTATATATGATGTATGCAATGTTCCTTATTGTAAGTTGGCAACCGGCAGGAGCCATATGGTTGTCTTTAAATTCTGTTAAGACCCGCGTGTCTATTCAAAGTAGTTGTAATAGTTGAAGCTGGTGAACGACAACCATGGAGCGGCGTCATTGACCTTGATGCAATGCCGGTGATGATGGAGATCATGTTCGTGCTTGAAGATGGAGATCGGAAGCACAAAGAAGAAAGGCCATATCATATCACATATTATGAATTGCATGTGATGTTAATCCTTTTATGCATCTTGTATTGCTTAGTTTATGACGGTAGCATTATAAGATGATCCCTCAAGCACACAATTTCAAGTTTTAAAGTGTTCATCCTTAGTAAGCACCGTTGCTAAAGCTCGTTGTTTCGAAGCACCACGTGATGATCGGGTGTGTTAGATTCTGCGAGTGTATACAACGTGAGCAAGCCAGATTTGCTCATGCAAAAGCTAAGGTTTGATCTTGACGAGCCTAGCATGTACAGACATGGTCTCGGAACACGGATCACTGAAAGGTAAAGCATGAGTCATATAGTAGATATGATGAACATGTTGATTGTTCGCCATTGAAGCTACATCAACTCTCGTGATGATCGGTTTTGACGTGGTGGATTTGGTTCGTGTGATCACTAAAACAATGTGAGGGATATTGTTTTGAGTGGGAGTTCAATGACAATATGATTAAAAGTTGAACATTATTTATCATAAATTAAATCAAAGTGAATTTGCATAGTTGTTGTAGTCATTGGCATCCGTTTACCACCTTGCGCTTAGTTTTAATTGAGATGATAGAACTATAGAATTCTGGTTAGTTACTTTACGAACTGGTATCGTATTGTTTTGAAGTGTTAATCTAAAGTTTAAAAGTCCTATTGCAAACTTTCAGTAAAGTTCCGGTTACTCCATGAAGTTTAATAACTGGTATTAAAAACAAGAGTGACAATTCCAAGTGTTAGTGTATGAGTATCATGTTTATCTCCATGATTCTTGATATTCAAAGGATTGTCTTAATATCAAGGTTATCTAGGATCTGAAAGAGTTGTTTCAGAAACCATGATGTGTGGAAGATATTGTGATATCTGAAACGAAGTTTTGGTTGCAACATGATAGAGTATAATATGGCAAAAGTCATGTTCTCATATTTGATGAGAATTTGCAAAAGGTTGGAGACACTAGTTGTCCTAATCCTCCAAAAGGCTTTGGAGAGCAACATTATACTCGCGATTCACCGTTACAAGCTAAAAGTAGCTTGATCATGGATAATTCCATGATAAGGGTGAATATTTGATGTAGGTAAAATGTTTACTACACCAAGAGATTACTAAAGAAAGGAATTTGAAAGAACACCAAACATTTGATAATGGTGATCTACTTCAAAATGCAAGTCCAAAGACATTGGTATTTAACTATACACGCTTTGGACTATGTGTCATATGTATGACTCCACTATTGATGTTGATAGATTCTTTCAAGCTGAAAAGGAAATACTGAAAGAGAATCTCATAAGTATGTGGCAGAAAAGAAAAGACTAGAATTGTTCAGCTTAAGTATATAGATGATATACATGTTATGGCTATATTCTTTGCTTCTTAAACAATGTGGTTCTTAAGTATTTGATACTGAATTTGTTGGTGTGAATCGTCATACGAAACAACAGAATTCATGAACTACAATGGCCTAAGTAACTAGCAAAAGAATATGTGATGATGTTCATCGAGAACAAATAAAGGGTTATTGTGTTGCTCGTTAAACATCAAAGCTTGCCTTCAAGATTTGTTTTATCAGGTATTATGAGAACAAAAGGGTTGTTCAAATAATTGCCGTAATCCATAAAAGATGGATGATTTACAAATCTCGTTGGATAAATCACATCCATAAAACTAGTGCTAAAAATGTCGAAAGACAAATTGATTGGAAGATCACTTAGGAAGTGACATCGCCGTTTAAATTATAATGGAAAGAAAACATGAAGAAACTCTATGTGGATGGAATTTTGGAGTCTTTTGATTTTGATCAAATGACGCTTGTGAAACTTTCCTAGAGATAATTAAAACTTCGTTCATAGGCCAAAAGGGAACGAATGACTAGCTTATTGGAACTTGTACATATTGTTGTACAAAGTCCATTATGTGTAGTCAACAGCGATGGATTTCAACTTCATATGCTTTCTCCGAAAATTTGAGTGAATATATGAATATTTACTTAATAAGGATGAAGTATGAAATATTTGAAAAAGTTCAAAGTCTTTCAAGATGAAGTGCAAAATCATTGTAATAAGAATATAAATAGTTTATGATAAGATCATAAAGGAAGATATTTGAGTTACAAGTTTAGCATAATACCTAAGATTTAAGGAATCGTTCCGTGGATTTGCATTTCCCGAAACACCATAAGAGTATGGAGTGTTCGAGATATGTAATTAAACCTTGTTTGACATGGTAAGATCAAAGGTGTAATTCATAAAACTGCCATTATATTTTAAAGATTAAAAGCTTTAGAGACTACCGTTTTCCACTGAAAAGAGCTCCATCATAATCCGCTGAAATGACACCATATAAAGTTATGGTTTGGGATAAAACCCAAGTAGTCCTTTCTTAAACATTGGTATGCTATGCATAAGAAAGATGTTTGCAACCAAAGTCGGATGAAACTGTCTTTGTATTACTGTTAAGTATTCCTCCATAAACACCGGAGACAAAAGTATTTGTCGCTTAGAACGTCAAGTTTCTTTGAGAAGGAATTTTTCGTGAAAAGATAAGTGGGAGGACAATAGAACTTTGATAAGGTTAAAGGAACCTTAGCTATATGTGCAAAGTTGCGCAGCGCCGAAAAGTGTTCCGGAGGCAGCAACAATGCTCATGGCTCACGTGCCTCAAAGGTTGCGGTCACGGAGGTCTAAGTTTCTATTGAACCAAGTAGGTCGAGTAAACAATCAAATACCAAGATTTGAGGGTTGAATCATTATTTGATAATAATGAACGGACTACATGCAAAGAAGCGATGATGGGCCCTGACTCCGTCAAATGGCTTGAAGCCATAAAATCCGTGATAGTTCCATACACGAGAAATCAAGTTTTGAACTTGAAGGACCCTCGAGAAAGGTGTAAGACCTTACAGTTGTGTTTGGATCTATAAAGAAGTAGACATGGATGTTTCACATCTATGAAATAGTCGACATGTTGGGAAAGAGTTCACAACAATGTTCAAAGATTGACTATGACAAGATTTGATCTTTCATAGCGATATTTAGTCTAGACGGATTAATGTAGCAACCACTACATATAATTTTGTTATGTGGTAGTAGAATAAACAAAACAAGTTCTTCTAATAGAATGGTTACCTAGGACGTGTGCATGACACGGTCCAAAGGGTTTTGTTAATTCAAAGGATGCTAAAAGCATATGCAAACTTCAATGGTTGAAGTAAGCATCGCGGAGTTGGAATCTTCACTATGATGAAACTGTTAAAAGAGTTTAATTTCATCGGAGACAATGAAGATACTTGCATTTGTAAGAAATTAAGTGGGAGCGCTAAGACATATTTCTAATACATTATGTGGAAGACATATTGTTGATTAAAAATGATGTATCTTTTATTAACACATATTAAGAATTTCATCCCGATGAAAGACTTAGGCAAAACCCAAATATTTGGCATCAATAGATGCTAATATGGTTGTGCCGAAAGTACATAGATGATATATTGAATAAGTTCAATATAGAAACTACAAGAAAGGTTCTTGTCGCACATAAAGGATTGAATGAGTTCAATATTGATGATATATTCAAGTGTATTGACACTTGGTAAGTGAAACAAAGATTCAAGTATAGATTGATACTTGATGTATGAAATCACAAAGAGTATTTATATCAATCATGTTGTGATATGTACAAATCCAGATATGTCCTATGCTCTAAATGTTATGAGCATATACCAGAATGATTCATAAGATGATTATTGGACGATAGTAAAGATATTCTTATGATCTTGTAAAAGAACTAAGAATATATTATTTTTTAGAAGTGACAAATAGATGGTTAGTTCATTGTAAATGAATTACATTGATACTAGTTTTGTCATAAAGTACAAATTAAGTTTATCTCAATCTAAACTAAGGGTGGCACAATATAATGGGAAGTAAGTTCCATAATGGATTTGGATGAGTTCCAAAGTTAAGACATTGTGATAGATACTACAACAAAAGGCTAAGTATATGACTGCTATAATAGCAGCTAAAGAGGGCATTTGTGTCAAGTAGTTTGTTATCAAACTAGGTGTAGTTCACAGCCAGATAATACTATGAAGATATATTGTACGACAATATTATCAACATGTTTTAACCCCAAAGAACTAAAGGTATCACCAAAGGACCAAAATTATACAAAGCCATCTCATTAGAGAATGAGTGATGCGTAGAGACGCAAAGACATGCAATTACACGGACACGGAAGTGTCAGATCCGGAGATCAGTTGACCACTAGCAATCGTGTACATACAACACCGGAAAGCCATAGGTGTTGAATACACAAAGGTTTGAAACTAGATTATTGACTCTAGTGCAAGTGGGAGACTGTTGGAGATATGCCCAAGAGGCAATAATAAAGTGGTTATTATCATATCTTCATACTTATGATAAATGTTTGCATACCATGCTATAATTGTATTAACCGGAAACATTAATACTTGTGTGATTTGTAAACATAAAAGAGTCCCTAGTAAAGCCTCTTGTTAAACTAGCTTGTTGGTTAATATATGGTCATGGTTTCCTGATCATGAACATAGGGATGTTATTAACAACAGGGTCATATCATTAGGAGAATGATGTGATGGACATACTCCTATAGTTAAGCGTAGCATAAAGATCAAGTCATTTAATATAGTTCATTTGCTATAAGCTTTCTGATACATAGTAACCTAATTCCTTCGACCATGAGATCATGCATATCACCTTTACCGGAAGGATGCTTTGATGACATCAAACACCACACCGTAACAGGGTGGCTATAAAGGTGGCATTGAGTGTTCGGAAAGTATTGGTTGAGACACATGGATCAAGAGTGGGATTTGTCCATCCATATGACGGATAGATATACTCTGGGCCCTCTCGGTGGAATGTCATCCAATTAGCTTGCAAGCATGTGACTGGCTCACAAGGGATCACATACCACGGGAACGAGAAAAGAGTACTTATCAGTAACGAGGTTGAACTAGGTATGCAGAGATACCGACGATCATAACCTCGGATAAGTAAACTATCGTGAGACAAAGGGAAATTGGTATCGTATGTAAGTGGTTCATTCGATCGCAAAGTAATCGTAGAAATATGTGGGAGCCATATGAATTTCCAGATTCCTCTATTGGTTATTGATCGGAGAAGTGTCTCGATCATGTCCGCATAATTCACGAACCGTAGGGAGACACACTTAAGGATTCGATGTTGTTGAGTAGTTATGGAATGATGAGTAAGAGACCGAATGTTGTTCGGAGTCTCGGATGGGATCCGGGATATCACGAGGAGATCCGGAATGGTCCGGAGAATAAGATTCATATAAGGAAAGTCCTGTTTCAGGGTTGGAGAATGGTTCCGGTGTTTTCATCGGGAATGTTCTAGAAGGTTCCGGAATGTTTGACACTCCGGAGGGGAAGGGTACATGAATGTGTCATTGCAAGTTGGAATAATTACATCATGTACTAGGTGTCATCGCTGTACAAAATAAAGGGTTTAATCAAATCCTAGTTTGAAAAGTCAAACGCCAATTTGAAAAGTCAAACGGCTATTTTGGAAAGTGGAAAAGAAGTGGGAAACCGAGTTGGGGAGGAGTTCCTCCTCCACCGCCGGCCCACTAGGGATCCGAGTTGGGGAGGGACTCCCTCCCCTTGGTCGGCGCCTCCCTCCACCTATATAAGGAGGGGCAGGGCTCCCCTCCTAGACACATAAGTTCCCTACCTCTAAACCTAAACCCTAGCCACAGCCTAGGGATTTCTCCCAAGCTGCCGAGTTAGAGCTTCTAATTGCCCTAGCCGCCGGTTTAGCCCCTTCTAATTGGTGTGTCTAAACCCTAGATCACCAAGGCTCTCTCATAGTCCACCATACTCGCTCCGGCTTAAGGTGAAGCCCTGCGAGATCTCCCCTCTACTTCCGGTACCACGCCGTCGTGCTGCCGGAATCGCGAGGAGAGTGCTACAACCTCCGCTGCCTGCTGGAACAAGGGAGAGGAAGGTCTTCGCCGAAAGTGACGAACGTGTGAAGCTGCGGAGCTTAGCGCTGGAAGGATCGTCTACGCGATCTTGAGATCGGCAAGTGTACGACTACATCACCCATGAGAATCTGCTCTCGTTAACCGCTTTGGAATCTTCGAGGGTGAGTTCCTCTATTGACTCGTTGCTACAATCTAGTAGATAGATCTTGGCTTGTTTGTTTGCATGCGGTAGAAAATTTTTGTTTTCCATGCTACGAACCCCTACACCTCTCTCCCTGTCATCGTGCATAAGCTTGAAGACGATGGCCTCCGTAGTAGGCTCTGTCTGGCGTTCGGGCTGGTTCACCTTGAAGCCCCAGAGGTCCTTCCTCTCGAACTTGGTGCGTGGATGCACCATGATGGTGGGAAGAGGGAGATTGAGCAAAGTGGTAAGCTCAATGATACGAGGACCAAAACGGGTAACCTGGAACTCCTCAACAGTGCTGATGGTAATAGGCATCTATTTATAAGATAGAAAAGTTAGAACAACACAAATTAAGATAAAACAAAGACAAACAACACATACACATCCTTGGAACACAAAATCACACAAGTCATGCATACATGAATCCATTACATCAACCAAGGTCCAAACTTATTTAAGGTATCATTTGGAAAATAAGGTGATAGGTGGTGGTCCAACTAACGAAGTGCGTTTACAATCCTATCTCACTGGATCTGTTGGCTAACACAATGTTCCTAGAGGCAATCAGCCTATCTTGCTCACATGATTCCATCACTAAGTCTATAATATCTCCTCTTAAGGTTTGGTTGGTGGCTTCCAACTCTTGGGTATGTTCCTTCTCTTTCTCTAAGTCTTTTTGGAGGTTGAGCATTCTGCACTTGACTCTAGCACTTAGTTCTTTGATAGTCCTCCAAGCTGCTTCTCTTGCTGACTCAAAGAATGTGGTGTGCACCACAGTGTTGGTGTACATGAAGAATCCTCTTTCTTTGTGGTTGACCTCCTTGTTTTTGTACAAGTGAAGTTGCACCCACCAGTACTCAACTCATTCATCCATCACTGGAAAGCCTTTATACACAGCTGCACCATGTATTTCCATTGCCACCATGAGGTCCTCAGTCTCCAAGGTCATGGTCATGAGTGGTCCTTTCTTCACGGCTTCGTTGATGGAGTTCATCTACAAATAGAGATGAGAATGAGAAGATTAGAAAAGTTTACGAGAAGAATAGACAAGTGTAGAAGTAGTTGAAAATTTTTCCTTAGTGGTTTCCAATCCTAGGGTCATAATCCTACAGGCAACAGAGTGCTCTGATACCATCTGTAAGATCCCTCCTTTGTAAAGGAAAAGGATCCCTGTGATTGCAATGCTAGTCCCTGGATCATTGCTAGCATCCACAGTTTAAGATGAAGTACAGAGATACAAAGGTCATTTATTACATCCATTCCAGAGATAAAACATAGTCTTTTACAACTCATGGCCACAGGCCTAATACAAGAGTTTTGGAATAAGTAAATAAACATAAGTCTTCATCTTCATGTGCCACAGGCAAGCATGTTGAGTGTAGACTCATGACACCTAATCATCATCGGAGTAACCTGCAACATCACAAGTTACAGCCATAGTGGGTCAATACTTTGGAATAGTATTGGCAAGTGATACCTTAGTAAATTTTAAGTGGACTATAATACTATATGCATTTTGGCTAAGTGTAGCCTGGCTTGCATTGCTCAAAATAGGTTTTTCCTATTAGTTGAAATCACTAAGTTTTTCTTTGTTAAAAACTTTCCCAAGAAACCACCAATAGACATTGGGGTCCTTCACCCTTGTTCACCCACAAGTTTTACTTAGAAGTTGGAGTGATGAGATTCTTGTAGCTTCCATGTCTTGATGCTCAAGTTGTCCATTGCCATGGACTTGGCTAAGTACTTAGATTTTCCATCTACAGAGGTTGTGCACTTTCCCCACCAGACTTGGTTTCCCAAGACAGGACCTTTCAGAAGCCTTCCCTTAGTCAAATGGACGCGTTCCAACCTATCATCCCACTACCACCAACTGTCCAAATGACTAAGTTCTAGCAACCTATATGATCAAGGCAGAGCCTATATTGCCAAGTGGTTGCACTATAAGCTTCTCAACACTTGGCCTCCAAATCCCTTTGTGCCTGGGTGGCATACCACAAGTGTGATACACAAGGTAAACCATGTCCATGGGCCTTGTGTAACCACTCAACCAAAAACCGCCATTCAAGTCCCATTCCACCCAGGAGGTTCATTGACTTAGTTGTTTTATTAAGAAAAACATAAGTCCAAAAGACTTAGAAATATGTTCATCATAGCATGTATATACTTTATCAACCCTTGTTTGCTACTAGCTAGGCTAAGCATGGCATAGTAACTTAACTTAGGAAATTCCCTAGCAATTCTACAACTCTACAACTACTTAGGATTTCCCAACATAGCATTTGGCAAAATAGTAACAACATGCAAGACTTAGCAAAATATTTCTAATGCTTGTACAAAATATAGGGATGGAAATATTCATGAAGTACCACTTGCCTTGGTAATGGGGAGAGTAGCACTCTTCACAATCACAGTCACTAGCAAAATCTACACAAAAATTTGTAGCACAAATTACACACAATTCATATACAAACAAAAATATGAATGCATGCATGCAAGAAAATGCTAAGTGATGATTTTTGAAAACCCACCAAGCAAGTGCATGATACAGTAACATAACCAAATCAAAAAGCTTGCTAACTAAACTTATTTAGCACTAAAACAATTTGCTAAACAAATTCAATACTCAAAATGGTCCTAAATATGTTTCTGCATAAAAAGTCATTTTTAACAGAAGATTTTTGTTAAACACATTGCAGATTCATAAAGGGCTTGTCTCACTGATTCCAACGGTATAAAATTTGCAAAAATCTAACGTGGAAATCAAAAGTTATAGCCATTTGAAATTTGGATCTAAATCTGATTTGAATTCTGTTTTTTATTTAAACTCTAGCCACGCGTCATGTTTCTATTGGTGCGTACCGATTCGTTCCGGATTGCTCTTGCTAGCCGTAGGATCTAACTAACGATGCACGGTCCAGATCTAGCATAACGGTTCGATTAGTGATTCTATCGTAAGCGTTGGATCTAGATCCAACGGCGCTCGAGCATGCGACCAAGTTCTGTGGCGTCAGCGGCCTTTCGGTCAGCGGCGCTGGCGTTCTAGGTCGTGCGCGAGAGGGAGAAGGGTCTTACCAGAACCGCGGTGGCGTGCTGAAGCTCAACGTGGCGTTGGTTTGCGGAGGGGCGCGCGGGAACGGTCTCTGGAGCTCGTCGGAGTTGCGGGCGGCGTCGGTCGCTTGCGGACGTGGTCACTGGCGAGGTTTGGCGTCGCCCTAGCACGAACCAGAGGGGTCAGGGGGTGCACAAGACGCAGGCGAACAATCTCGTATGAAAGAGGGGGCAAGGGGCGCTCGGGTTTTACCTTAATTGGTCGCCGGAGTCTATCGGCGGCGCAGGTGGTTTCGGTCGTGAACGGAGACGACGACCTGGGTCACGAGCAGGAAAAAGAAAGGCGTCAGCGTATGCGCAAGGTCAAGCTGGGCATCATCGTTTGAACTAGAGAGAGGGGGGCTGTCGAGGCTCACCGGAATCGATTGCCGGAGTCGTCGGTACTGCGGGGCTTCGAGAGCAAATGCGCGCAGCCTGGTGGCGGAGTGAGCGAGGAGAGTGGGGGGAAATGCTCGCGGTGTAGAGGGGATTAAATAGGCCCAGGCGCGACAGGAAACGCCTGCGGCATTAAGGCTAATTACGTCGCGCCATTACCGGCCTTGACAGCAGCGGCGACGTGGTCGCGGGCGCGGTTTGGGGAAGACGAGGGCGACGTGGAGAGGGCCCGCTCGTCAGCGAAGCGCGCGAAGTGGAGGTGGGGTCTGGTCCAGCGACTGTCTGGGTGCGCTGGCGCGTGCGAGAGAGAGAGGAATGGCCCGGGTGGGCTAGCTAGGCCTGTTCTGTTGCTGGGCTAGAATTCTGGCGCCCGGCCCTTTTCTTTTGTTTACTCCTTTTCTTTTTCTGTTTCGATTTTCTGAATAGGTTTTCAAATGAATTCAAGTTCCATTTGAATTCAAAACTTCTTGGGATTTTTGCAGTGAGCAGTAGTCTCAAATATAGGCATAAGATCATGTGGTTGCTTTGCAGAGGCTTGGTCAAGCTTGGAGAACAAAATATCAGAGACTTGCATCTGATTTGCAAAAGTTTGAAAAAGGGTTTTTGAAACTATTCCCAATTTGTAAATCTTGGTTTAAATTCTACACTCAAACCTTTCCTCATAGAAGGCAACAAACTTGGTTCATAAACAATCAAACTTTCAAATGGGGATGGCCATTTGATTTAAGTTTGTTCACATAAAATCATAGCACTATGTGCTTCTGTTTTTCTGAAATGAGTTTGAAACTGATCTCAAATCTATATGCATGCATGAATGATATGCAAACTTTGAAAACATGATTTTAGGGATGTTACAAAAATTACCACATATTGGAGATAAAGTATCATCAGAGCAAATTTTCTCCTCTAAACCTGGGAAACTAAAAAGATCATTTTCATAGAAACTAGCTTCCCCAAGCTTAGACGTTTCCATAGCATTAGCAAAAATGGTGCTCAAAAATTTCATACTAATAACATTGCTATTAGCATGCAAAGAAGGTTCCGTAGGTTTTTAAATTTTCTCTTCAAACATTTCTAACTCAGGAAAAATACTATAAAGCTCTCTAATATTTTTATTGTTTTCCATTAAGCCTAACTAGTGAAAATAAAAACACGAAACAAAAAGATATAATTGTAGAATCTAAAGGAAATAACTTCGAGCACTCACACACCAGCAACAGTACTAGAATATAGCTTAGTAGCCAGAGGATATGAGTACCTTTTACCTTACCTCCCTGGCAATGGCTCCAGAAAAAAGCTTGATGTCTACGCACGCTTATATTCATGTAGACAGTGTTGGGTCTCCAAGTGCAGAGGTTTGTAGGACAGCAACAAGTTTCCCTTAAATGGATCACCCAAGGTTTATCGAACTCAGGGAGGAAGAGTTCAAAGATATCCCTCTTAAGCAACCCTGCAATTAAGATACAAGAAGTCTCTTGTGTCCCCAACACACCCAATACACTTGTCAAGTGTATAGGTGCACTAGTTCTGCAAATAGATAGTGAAATACAAGTAATATGGATGATTATAAGTGGTAATTGCAATCTGAAATAAAATGGCAACAAGCAAACATGTAGCAGGACTGGTTGTAAACGGTGTTTTAATGCTTAGAAACAAGGCCTAGGGATCATACTTTCACTAGTGGACACTCTCAATAATGATAACACATAAATATCTTCTCTTCACTATGCTACCCTGAACTACTCTCCGGTTGGATAACGAACACCAATTCACCGTGTAGGGCTAGAAAAGCACTCCTTAAAGTTTGCATTCCCCATCTAGGTAACCCCTCATTGTCACCTTGAGCGCTAGATGGTTCTTGACAAACACCACAATTTAATAGAGACATCCAACTAAAATTATAACTCATGATAAGTATTTCTATAATCTTTAGCCTAATAGACACACACGGTGTGCACACTGTCAACTTCACACAATTGGGACAAGGTGTCTCCGGAGATTACATTAATAAAAGCACTTGAGTAGCATAATAGATGAAGAGTATCATCTACTTATTCAACTAGATTACAAAGCTCATGATCACAATAAGATCACACCATGGAGAGAGAGATGAACACATAGCTACCGGAAGAGCCCTTAGCCTCAGCGAGAACTACTCCCTCCTCATCATGGAAGTCAACAACGGCGATGGAGATGGCGATGGAGTCGATGGAGATGGCTCCGGGGGCAAATCCCCGTCCCGGCAGGGTGCCAGAACAGATACTTCTGTCCCCCAAATATCGTCTTTGGTGGCAGCGGTGCTGTGGAACTTTTCATGGAATTCTGATATGATCTTTAGCGTCTTCGTCTCGAGGGAAATATATAGGCGAAGGGGCAAGGTCGGTGGACGCCCATGGGGCCCACACCATAGCCAGGAGTGGCCAGGGGGCCGCGCCACCCTATGGTGTGGCCGCCTCGCGGCACCTCTTAGTCTCTCCTTCGGGCTCTGTGTCATGTCGGGAAAATAAGAACTTCTGCTTTTGTTTCATCCAATTCTGAGAATATTTCTTTACTAGTTTTTCCATAACCAAAAACAGTAGAAAATAGGAAATGGCACTGTGGCATCTTGGTTAGTTACAGAAAATACATAAAAATGCCACGAAGTGTAGACAAAACATAATATAATTGGTGTAAATCAAGCATGGAGCATCGAAAATTAGATACGTTTGCAACGTATCACCCCTGTTGGATGATTTAAGGAGAAAGCACAAACTTGGTGGAGTCATTGGATTATCTCCAAATTGTTATTGTATCAAGAAGGTAGGATCGGCTTATTATGAGGATATACCTTGGGCGTGGGTATTAATATATGAAGTTGGACCCTTCTGCTAAGTTCCATATAAACCAAGAAATTTCTCATCGTCGCAAAGGACCTCAATGAGATAGGCCATGATCTACTAAGATATTTTCAAATAGACATCTAGACTTAGTTCATAGTGATGAGTTCAATTCATAATTGAGATCCCACTGAAATCATCATCCCCTGGACAATTTCAGTGATCATACGATCCCAATCCACTATGCAGCCCTCGATCGTCACGACTGCAACATAGCTTCAAAGGTAGACATTCTCCAATGCCAATCACATCATACATGTGACTCATGCTCGATCTTTTGATCTCTTGTGTTCCGATGCCATGTCTATACATGCTAGGCACGCCAACTCAAACTTGTGTGTATTGCAGTGTAACCTATCTTACACCCACTATATGGGAACGTAGATATATCTAGCCCCCGATCGTCACGTCTGACTTCATAACGAAGAACTTTCTTGGTGGTGCACACACAAGGGGAACACTATCATTGGAATTTCGAGGCCATGTCTGCACATGCTAGGCTCGCCAATTAAAAATTGGTTTCAATAGGGATCATCTTATCTATGCTACCATTGAGTATTTAATACCAGCACGAAATAAGATGCAAAGCAGGTATCAACATCATATGTATATTTGTGATAAGATATGGTCCTCCTTCTACCTTGATCTCCATCAAGCGCTCCGACATGATCTCCATCGTGCCACCGGTTTTGATGCCAAGTCCACGGCGCCACCAGTAGGTCATCCATCGAAATGATGGAAAATACTACACAACTTAGTAACATAAAAGTAAACTACTTTACCTTTGTAACAACCATGACCATATCAAATCACATGCCCCACCTGCAACATAAAGTTAGACGCTTCTACTTTATCTATTGAAAGTTTTACATGGTTGTTAGGCCTTTCATAATAGAACCGTTTCTATTCTATGAACTTTCCAACCACAACATGGATACATACAGTTGTCTCTACTACACCCCCTTTTGGGGCCCTCCATTGTAAATGCTATATCAACTATTGTAAGAGAGACAGACACCCGCTAGACACTTATACGGAACCAACCATATGTTGAGCGTGGAACCAGTCTCGCATAAGAGTACATGTAAGGTCGGTCTGGGCCACTTTATCAAACAATCCCACGATATAAACAAGTACACGTACGAGCATAACAACTATAGCATCAATGCCGACACAACCCATGTGCATACTGGCTATACAACATTACTACGCATAGATCGTCTCTGATACCACTGTTGGGATTCCGGGCAGAAAATCAAAAAATTTACTGCGACGAATCACCCCAATGACCAAGATCTATCTACTAGTAATTTAGTAACGGTCAAGAGGTTTCGGATACATACCCTTATAGTCTGAAAGCGGGTAATGTTTCGATGAGAACGTGGTTGATGTAGTCGTGATCATAGTCAACCTCAAGGTCATGAAGCTCCTCGCAGGTTACCCCTTGCTCCAACACAGTGCAGCAGTCTGGATCACGACATCCAAAGTGCCCCAAGTGTTGCACCTCGTGGCTTCATACACATACAATGTATGACGCGAACCTCCGTCTCCCTGATCCCGCTAGGAGTATGTTGTAAAAGTAGATCTCCGGCTATGGAATCCTTGTACTTCAACGGCTTGCTGCAGATGCGTCGTATCTTGCGCGAATAGCCCTGGACCATGCCAACGCATGGAGATAACTAGACGGAGAGAGATTGTAGAGGAAGAGGACAAGAGCTCCCAACTCCTGGGATCTATCGTATTGGTGGGTTGTCCAAAGGGGAGAGGGCCCCTCTTTATATAGGGGGAGAGGGCAACCTTGCCCCTGCCCCAAGCCTTCTAGGCGGTGGCCAAAGGGGGGAGAGGGGCGGCAGCCAAGGAGGGAAGCCCTAGGCGCCTCAAACCCTAACCCCAGCCGCCGGCCAGGGAGGGGCAGCCCTAAGCGCCAAACCCTAGGCTCCAAGGCCCTTCTCCCCTGCGGTTTCCCTCATGGGCCCTTTTTCCCTAGGGAAGTTGGACCATTAGTGGAATAACCTTTCAAATTAGATTTTAATATTATATTTAATACTACCCCCGATCCTAAATAAGTGTCACCATTTTGAACTAGAGTTAGTTCAAAACCGTGACACTTTTTGAGGATCGGAGGGAGTATTAATTAAATTAATTAATATGTAAACCTTCAATGATGGGAGGGGAACAGGAGGAGTTCGCCGAATATAGCCTATTTTTCGAGCCGAACAGCAGCACGTCGCCAGCTGCCGCCAGGATGACTAAAGATTTATGGAATTTTCTTATTAATAAACATGATAGGTTCATCCTGGATTACTCATTCCTCATCCACAAGGTGGTAGATGACAAATATGACGGTCTTGATTCTGATGATTTGTCATTCAAATTTGGGATTAGGTATTGATGTTGATTCTAGTCGACCAAGGTTTTAAGAGATGAAACAAGAACTGGTTCTATATGTACTGCTATTGTGTTTCAGTGTCTGTATTGTTGTATCGTTCACTTTGAAATCCATCATACACACGTTTCTTCTAATGAGAGGATGACATGTGGGTCCAGATGCGTGATTAAACAGCATCGCAATCAAGTTCGGAATAGGGTAGGGTAGCTAACAAGTGGGGTCGCATTTAGGCCCCCCCATGGCGTGGGGCCGGCTTGTTGGGAACGTGTTTTGGGGGATGTGGTGTGGGACCATGTGGGGCTCGTATGGTATTTACGTGCGCCCTATCGCCTAAATTGGAAGATTTCTTTTTTGTTATTTTTATGATTGGCCTTTTTAAGAGCGCCTTTTCCATTTTATGTCGCTGACAGTTGTTATTTTTTCTCAAAAAGGCAGCGAATCTAGAGCAGCTTCTCTCTTCATTCATGGTTCCTTTTGGCCCTCGTATTTTCCCAATCTGGCAGCAAATCTAACTAGCACCATAAATATGTAGATGAATAGAGCAGATGTAGATACAACAGCTAATAAAGGATTAAATACTATGATACTTAAACCAGGTTTGACAATTAGACTGCTCAGCAGCAACAGCTTATACAAGTTCAACACAGACAACAAAACAAAAGAAGCTGCTTTACAGCAGTAGCATCAGCAGAGGATCAGTGGCCCCTCATGGCCTGCGCTAGGAGGGCCTCCGCCTCGTCCTTGTGGCGCTTCCTCCACTTCCTGCTACCTAGTCCCTTGACCTTGGGTGCCTTGGGCTTGATCAGGGACATGCGACCCTCCTCGATGGCCACCTTCTAGAGGTTGCGGAGGTGAAAACCGAGCGCCTTGTGCTGCACTCTGAATCCGTTGGCGGTTTTTGACGGGCTGTAGGTCTTCACGTCCTCGGCATGCATCACGAGGGAGTTGAAGTCGGTGGCGAGGCTCCTGGTGTAGAAGGGGAACCTATAGACGTCGCCGGCGAAGAAGCCGTTGAACTGGCCGAACGTCATCTTCCTCGGCACCTGACGAGTCTTGCTGTCCATGGACTCATCGTCGCTGCAGATGTCGTTGCTATCCACCTATTACAAAAAACAGTAGCGTGCAATAAGGACATGATTGAGATATCGTGATTATCGGGATTGATTACTTGCATAAATTAACCAATTGAGATCCCCTGATTATTCCCCAATCCCCAAATCTCAAACCAAATCGATACTGATCCCAACTATAGGTCAGTGCTAGTACTGATCCCAACTACAGATCGGTTCTAGTACTGATCCCAACTACAGATCGGTGCTAGTACTGATCCCAACTAGGGGCATTCATCTAAATACAAGATCTAACACAAGAGGATTAGCTACTGTAAAAATACCTAGCATTCACCGATTAGCCGAGCCCTAATAACACACGATCTAGCATCCAACGATGGGAATGGGGGAAGAACAAAGGAAGGGGAGAAAACCCAAGTTACCTCCGACCATGGGTTGGCTAAGCTAGTGTCAAAGGGGTTCTCTGGCCTGATGTAATCATTCTTCCCGTAGGGGTCCCAGCCGTGCGGGATCTGCAGGAGAACGGCAGGGGCCTCTATGGGGACGGGGCCTCCTCGCCGACGGCTAGTGCGGAAGCAGGGACGGGGGTCTGAATGGGGATGTCGGCTGCCTTCAGTGCCTCGACTGGGGCCAGTACGGGGACGGGGGCCTCCTCATCCACCGCCTTGGAGGAGACGATGGCCACTACGCCGTTCTTATCCATCATCGGCGTGGTTGGGGTTTTCTTGGGGGTTTGGAGAAGGTGATGGGACAGTGGAGATGGTTGCGTTAGTGAGTGAGAGAGTCAGTGATGAGTGAGAGTGAGGAGGCCTCTATAAAGGTGAAGGGAGGAGACGTTTTGTTGCACCACCGTGCACACAGCGTAATCAGGCGCCATCAAGACTGCACGGCCACACGCATCTTCGACCGCCTGTAACATCCCAAAAATATTAAACAAGGATAACAAAAACTTTCCCAACTAAAAATAAGAAAGCATTCATATGTGTGTATATTCAAAATTTGGATTCTTTTGAATTACCATGGTTATGTGTCTCTTTGCTTGTAAAATGATTCTTAGGTGAAATAAACATCATCTAAATCATTCCCAAACTTGATGCAGACATACAACTCAAAATTAATAAATGAAGTGAATGGTCACTTTGGCCAAATTAACTCTCATGCCTACTTTGGCAATTCCAAGCACTCAAAACCTAATAGAAACATTTGTGGATCTTTGCACCCCTTGTTAGTACTCATAATGAGGTACCAAGGCCCACTTGTGATCTTCCAAAAACATCCAAATGCTAAGTTTAAATGCCAGTTTAAAATTGAATCTGCCTAGCACACCCACCAAAAATCTTTTCAAAATTCAAAATTCAAGTTCTTGCGGCCATTTCATCAAACACCTTGCAGATTCAAATCAAACAAACAACAAACACTATTTTGAGCAGTGATTTGGCCAACCTTGTCTCCTCTCTAGCTCACAGTAAACATGTAGTAGATCATCTAGCTTAATTGTAAACCTCTAGCACCACTGTGAGCTTGCCTTGCCAACAATGGTGAGCAGGCCGAGCCTCACCATGCCATCCCAAGGTGGACAGCAAGCTAGAGGAAGAACTAGCTGCGCCCACCTTGTCTAGCATACTACACATGCCTCACTGCCCCCTCTCGACCAGCCCTAGCTCAAAGACCGAGATAAGAACCGCCAGGAACGTCGTGCTCGCGCCGCTGTCGACCATGCCGACGCGCACCACCATGCACGTGTCGTTCCCACTCAACCCGACCACCTCGAGCCCTTGCCGCCCGCCAGCATGAACTCCACTGTCCCAGGAGACCACTAGACATGATCGTTTCCTCGCCCGTACCCCGTAGCCACCACATGCCGTGGAGTTCGCCGTCGGTACCACGCAGAGCACCGCACGTTCCCGACCGATTGCCACCGCCCCTACACACGCATTTGAGCTCTAGAGCATCGCCAGGAGACCACACGTCGATCGCCAACCTCAGCCATGCCTCTAGCCGCCCATAGCCATGTCTCCACCGTTGCCTGCCCATCCCTCTCGGTCTCGCCGTCGAGTGTAACTACCTCGGTGAATTACGCTCCTAGTACAAGCCTGGATGATCAGAAATGGTTGAAATAGTACGGTGGGGCCCAAATGCCACTCACAGGTAGACCTTTCGGCCGTCCCAACCATTTCCAAACATCGGGACAAGAACGGGCGGCGTAATCGGCAGGCGAAGGGATCAACTACATACACAAATGAGTATATATGCAAGCCACCATACAATAGTACATCAGAGCCATTCCATCTAAAAAGAAAGGAAATATAGCAACGCCATACGGCAAGATCCAAATATCCTAGATAGATATAATAGTTTGGGATATCTCCTCATACATCAATCAACAGAGTATCAAGCGGAAGCGGAAGACAAAATCCGAGTACGGATAAGAAGCAAATCGGCATAAGATGCCCATAAATAAGCACATCCCGCCCACAGATCTCACGGATCCCCGTTCCCGGAATCTCTACACCAAATGATCGTTGCCCACATCGTTCGCCTCTTCCACCCAGTATCCATCTTGCGAGGGTACCTGTTCATCTGAACCAATAATTTATCGTGTGAGACCCTAGGGGTACTCAGCAAGTCTTTATGCCTCTAAAGGGGACACAACCTGGGGTGACGCAATTGCAGCAAAAGATAAACCCTAACAATTCTACAGATACTCGCTAACCATCCGCCTAACCAGAGATAGACGGATGTCCGTGAATTAATAACAACAGTTATAACAGTTATAAGGTAATCTTAACAGATCCATCCTCCTCCTCGCTTACCAACGAGGAAGCGGACGAACATCCCCCCATCCGTTGGCAGTTTTATTATCCATTCCATGAGTGTTGCACTATTTACTAGTCAGGTACCTAGTCTAGTCAATTTAAAAGCGGTACTTTAGTTATGCTTGTCTATGATCGAGAAACTGTGCTCCAAGTCGTCCATAACCGCGGACACGGCTTTCAGAAAGTTTTACCCTGCAGGGGTGCACAAATAGCAACACACACTCGATATGCCTCGGAAAAACCAAATCAAAACCAACGAGACAGTCACGACAAAGCGATCACAGGATTCAGAAATATTTCAGGGGGCCACCCCATTGAGCTACCCGCAACAAAGTTAGCTGACTCCGAGACGGCCTCAAGGTTTGTGGAGCCGGCTGTAAACGACTGGGAACCCGAAAGTGTGACTGGGCTTGTCGATACAGCGTAAACGGGTCACGGACCTAAACAGTACAGTGTGCTCCTCGCACAATCTTAAATAAAGCAGTAAAGCATGGCATAGGTACAGGATCGTAAATAAAACCTCAAACTAGTTTGTGGCCCCAAGAAATAAGAATGAATCAAGCTCTGGCTCAGGGGGTCCATAAGCCTCCCGGATGTGGATAGCGCGAATAATCTTGGAACAGGAATCAAGTACTCGGGGTCTTACGGGACACAAGTGAGCCTGAAAAACCAAATAGCAGATATGGCTCACCGATGCCACTTTCATTAGTTATCCCATTACTACTCAGGTTAAGTTGTTTAGGTACCTCGTTATCCATCAGACGCTCACATACCCTACACATGCTGTTCTACGACTCGCATGGCTCAAACAACTCCTGTAGTAATGGCTCATAGGGTGGAGGAACAAGCTTCGGTGGGGTTTAAAAATAAAGGCTATGCAATACTTGGGATTCAATTTAATGCAATCGCGACTCAATGATGCAAGAATAAGATAGAGGCAATAGGTACTATATGTATGCAAGCATGTGGTAGTGCTTGCCTGGCAGCTCAGTTGAAGCAAGGAATGGATCTGTAGTGCTCTGGTTCTCTTGATATATCCCCTGCTCAGCGTCTATTCGAAGAAGAACCAAACAAACAAGGGCCAACATAAATAAAGTGCACAAGCATATGAATAAAATGCATCAAGCAAACAATCATGCCATGATGAATGATGCACAACTTGCATGGCAATAAAGTAGCATGGCATGGGGAGGTGTGGAAACAATAATAAAGCATTTTTATTGAGCTTTGGCCCCATTTTAACCTCATATTAGTTGCTGTATACAATATATTTATATGATGCATTCTCCAAAACAAACCAAGGAATGCATAAACAGAAAGGTCTCGTCGAGCTAATCATTTTAGACATATTATTTGTTAAATTTGGATTTATAAAACAAAAGTTATTAATTAATTAAAGAAAAGGGGCATTTATTGTAATTTAAATAAACTTGGAATTTTAAATGTCCAAAATATATTTTGAAGGCTATATTTGAATTCCTCATATTTTTCTGAATTCAAAACATATATTATATGTATTATTTGGATTAATATTTGAAAAGTTATTTGAAAACAGAATTTAAATTGAATTTGAATTAATTTGAAAAAGATTTGATTTAAAACAGATTCAGGAAAACTTTTGTTACTCCAGACACTCCTAGCCAGAGACGGTGACAGGTGGGGTCACTGCTGACTGGGCAGCTCCGCGCGCAGAAAAGCTTCTGTCACCGCGAAGCTACCTAGCCTCTGAGACTGACAGGTGGGCCAGGACGACCTCGGGACCACACGCGCGCGCGACCCAGCCCGGGCTTGACACGTGGGCGATCCCAGGACGCGGGGAGGGACCGGTTCGTGATGGCCAAACTTCTCCAGGGGGTTTCCTTGCAAACGGGGACTGAGGCTGACAGGTGGGGTTCATAGGACGGCGGGTCTAGGCGGGAAAAAGGGCAGGGGGGTTTCTGCAAAGCCGACGACGTCGCCGGTCTGCTGCTGCGCGCTGTCTGCAGAAAAACAGGGGAACGGCCGGAGTTTCGATGACGGTGGCGACTAAACGACGGCGTAACTCGCCTAGCCGCAAAAAGGAAAACTGGAGAGGGATGCAGGGGCTACAGCTTCCGTTCAGAGGGTTCGCACGGTGGTGGTCTACAGCTGAGGCGAAAGGGAACAGTGACGGAGCTGCTGCTGCTGCCGACGCTGACGCCGGCGGTGATCATGGCGACGCTACAAGACGCAGGGTGCTCGACGGAGGCCGGCGGAGCTACGGTGCACGAGAGGGGAGAGGACCTTGCCTGGGGGGTAGAGGGACTCACCAGGAGCTCGTCGGCGTGGTCGCCGACGCTGAGGTGGAAGGGATCTGGCGGCGGGCTCGCGACGGGGAGCTCCGGTTCCTTCCGGCCATGGCGACGGCGACGGCGCTCTGGGGCTTCCCAGTCGCTCCCTCTGGTGCTGGTCGACGAGGAGGATGCAGGGGAGCCTCCTGGTGCTACTGGTTCAGCTTGGCGCGCTCCAGATTGACTAGAGAAGGATGTGGCCGAGGCTAGGGTTTGGGGTCGGCATGGTAAGGCCATGGCTGCGGCCAGGAGGTGGGGAGGAAGGAGAGAGGTCTGGCTTCGCCCAGATGGGATCTGAGAGGAGTTCTGGGTGGTTGGGGTAGAGAGAGGAGGGAGGAGCACGTGGGATGGTGGTGGCTTTGCATAAAGGCGAGGAGGGTAGCTCGGGTTAGGTCTTCTCTTTCCCTCTCTTTTCTGTCTTGTAGCCGAGAGAGGGCTGGGGAGGGACCAAGGGAGGTGGCGTGGTGGAGCTGCCTGGTGGGGAGAGAGGGAGGGACTCGTGTGCAACTAGGGTTAGAGCTAGAGGGAGCTCGGGTTAGGTTTAGATGGGGGGTGTGGGTTTGGATTAGGATGGTTAGGAGGGGGTTATGGTTAGATGGGGTAGGTGATGGTCTAGGGAAAAAAGAGAGAGAGAGATGGAGGCGTTTTTTTTGACTAGATCAAGGATGATCAACCAAGCTAAAGCAAGGTAGCCAAAAGAGAGAAAAGAAGAAAAGGGGATGATGGCATACATGGATATGGTGATGGTGTTTAAGCAAGCTCAACTAGCTCAAGCCAAAGAGAGAGATAGAGAGAGTGAGATGATCCACTCAAAAATCAAATAAAAACCAAATACTAGAAAAGGTGGCACTTGCATGGGCCATGCAAAAATGGCAATTGCCATGATTAAATCCTGTGAAAACAATAATATTAATCATGGCACCATTCTTATGCATTTCCCAAAGTTGGAATAAAACCAAACAAAAGAATTGTAGAATAAGTTCCAAGTGGACTAGATGGGGATGATCACATTTGAGTATAATTGGGACTTGCTAGTGTGTATATTCCACTAGATGTTTAATAGTCCCAAAAATATTCCCACATGGGCATAAATCCATAATAATCCATATGGAAGCTAGGAAAAAGGGTCCCACTCACAAGGCATGCAAAGGTGGCCATGTGGCTCTCATATAACAATGATGTGAAAACAACATGATGCTAAGATGAGAGCATGTGGAATAGAATTGGATCCATCCCAACCCACATGAGCTAGAGGTAAAACCAATAAGTGCCACATTTGAGTATAATTGGGACTTGCTAGTGTGTATATTCCACTAGATGTTTAATAGTCCCAAAAATATTCCCACATGGGCATAAATCCATAATAATCCATATGGAAGCTAGGAAAAAGGGTCCCACTCACAAGGCATGCAAAGGTGGCCATGTGGCTCTCATATAACAATGATGTGAAAACAACATGATGCTAAGATGAGAGCATGTGGAATAGAATTGGATCCATCCCAACCCACATGAGCTAGAGGTAAAACCAATAAGTGCCAAGCTCATATTTAGTTGGATGGTGGAATTATAAGGTGGTGAAAGAAAAGGTGGTGGAGTTAAACAAGAGATATGCCCCCAACTCCACTTGGGCATTTCAACAATATATCAAGAAGCAAATACAGTATCAAGAGGCAAATACAATTAATCATGCATATGAGATAAGAACCAAATCAAAAGGGTTTTGTATGATGCTCAAATGCAAGGTGGCATGATGACATGAGCATGATATAATGATGATGCAACAATTATATGTATAAAGTAGCCAATATATAGACTAGACTAGTAGCATTACAATTGTTAGACAATTGGGATGCTACAACTCTCCCCCACTAAACAAGAATCTCGCCCCGAGATTCCTAGGAAAAGAAAACAACACAAGGAGAGGCGGGTGTTCGGAACGAAGGTGATCCTTGCGTTCCCAAGATGATGAACCACGGAATGGTGCAACCACTACACCTTGCAAAACTTGCTAGACTTGTTGCGAGTCTTGCGTTTTGCTAGAGACACAAAGGTTAGAAGAGAAGAAGGATTGCCGTGAGACAAGAAGGATAGGATGGACATAGCTCCGGTTTTCGCAGGAAACAAGACAAAACAAGAGAACCACTTGCGAAAGGAAAGACAAGATGATGCATCATGGATCGAGATAGACACACTGTTAAGATTGAAGATTTACCGATACTAGAGATGATGAAATCTTTGTGTCGCCGGAAGGAAAGAGCTAGATTAGAGAGGTTTTAACCACTATGACAATAGCATCGTACCTTCTCTCGGATTTGAGAAATGAAGTTCGGAAACAATATTGCTTTCAAACAATAGAGTCCCTTGATATCACAGAAAGATTTTGTTAGACATCGTCGGATTAGATTCTTGTTGCGCCGGTAAGAACCGAAGGATCACGCAATTGAGGTGCGCGGATATAACTTCCAGAGACGGAGGTGAAGATAGATCATGGTGGAATCCTGAGAAGCAAGGAATATGGGGGATCTGGATTTTATTGTAGAGATACTTATTGCTTTCTTTATCCTTGAGGCTAACGCAATAGATTGGCGACTGCTAGCCTCAACCATAACTGGCTTTACCACAGGAAAGAATTGATGAAACAAAGAGAGATAGCTTCCTTCCATCTTGTTTGGGGATATCGAGCACCGGTAGAAAGACGAGGACCGAAAAGAGTTTGCGTTTGTTTCCACCAGATAATTGAAGATTTGCTCCGTGTAGGAAAGATAGATCACCAACAAGAGATTATTGATTACTTTCTTCGAGAGAGCACTCCGGAAAAACAAGGACGGAAGTAAAAGTATCAAGGGATAAAGGCCACTTCTAACTCCCGTGGAATGAGTGAATCACATAAATTCCCCAATTCAATGTACAAGAGCGAATGATAACAGTAGTGGTATGGTAGCTACTCCATCCCGCACTCAAAGCATTACTCCGCACATGAATAAGAAAACCATGCAATCCAACTACTGAAACAGACTGAAGGTATTGATAAGAAGATCTCATGGAACTCCGTTAGAAAACAAGGATAGATGCAAACGATTCACCGGATCCAAGATAGATAAAGATGATGATGTTGTCGTCATGTCTGAAGTACCAGGCCACCGGAAAGATATGAAGGAAGATCACGGAGACAACTGCAAGATTCAACAACTACCGAAAAGATAACACCAACTTGAACAGAAGGATTACGAAAGATCTGAAAGTCTTCATGGCCTCCGGTGGATTGAGCATAGACGATAGAACAGGAGGGTTTTCAAGAGATTACTCGACGAGACTGAGGTGAAAGAACTCCATGTCCTTCTTGAAATGATTGAGAGAGATTTAGCAGTCTCGAGGAAAACTACGGCGGAACGACGATGATAACTTGCCAACAAGGAACAACTCCGGATTGGTTGAAGATGGAGGATGGGATTAACAAAGGGCTTGCTGATTCCAGAGTTGATGAAGATGCACTGGAAGAATAGATTATCTGGTTCTTCGGAAGGAAAGAGATGTCACCTGGTTCACATTGTCGATCGGAACCCCGGTTACAAAGATAAAGAGATCTTGGATAAGAACCGATGATATAGCTTTGCCTATGGTATGAGCTATCAGAGACGAAAAAGATGTGCAGATATGGAGTTGAAAAAGATGTGCAGCATGATAAACAGATGATAGACCGCCGTAGCGCCTTGAGAAACTCCGGATTTCCAAGGATGCCTGAATAAGCATGGATAGGATCACGGTGTACCCAAAATCACAGGAGTATCTTTGGCAATCCGGAGTGGTAGCATTTTCCATATTCCAATCGACACTATCATGAGTGGAATATAGCTATGCCGAGAACCAAATTACAATCACCAGCATCGGATCGACACATGTTATGTAATTAGCCCAAGAGAAAAGGAGATGAAAAGAAACTCCAAGATTAAGCGCCGGTGACAAAAGAATGAGTTAGCATGGACATGCTGATAAAAGAGAGATAGATAATGTTTCACACACGACTAGAAAGGAGTGTGGAAACACAGATGGATCAAAGAAAAATTTTCCGCAATTTTCGGCATTAAAATACCGATAGATGCGCAAAATCACTTAGCAGATAGGGATTAGCATCAGATGCCTGCACAGAAGAACACCCTTTAAGAAGATGGCACCGGTTAACAAGGAGTCAGGTAGATCGTGCCGGTTTTCAAAAGCCTGTCAGTATGGAATGTACCAACAGTTGATAACCAAAAGGGCAGATAAGATAACAACTTGGGTGCAACAGATAGACAAAGAATTCACACGCACACACACACAGATACATAACCTATGGTACTACGGAAACCCAGAACACGTGAATCCTAGTTTGAATTTTAAGAAGAGGATTGAAAACGTTACACTTCCTTACCAGAAAAGGGTGGTGGGTGGGTAAGAAGAAAAGTGGAAGCAGTCCTACTCTCGCGTTTTGTTTTTCTCTAGTATACATAACTACCAAAAATATTTGCTAGACAGACAATGACCATTTGGCTGAGACCCTGAAGGTCGGGATGGCTCTGATACCAATTGTAACTACCTCGGTGAATTACGCTCCTAGTACAAGCCTGGATGATCAGAAATGGTTGAAATAGTACGGTGGGGCCCAAATGCCACTCACAGGTAGACCTTTCGGCCGTCCCAACCATTTCCAAACATCGGGACAAGAACGGGCGGCGTAATCGGCGAAGGGATCAACTACATACACAAATGAGTATGTATGCAAGCCACCATACAATAGTACATCAGAGCCATTCCATCTAAAAAGAAAGGAAATATAGCAACGCCATACGGCAAGATCCAAATATCCTAGATAGATATAATAGTTTGGGATATCTCCTCATACATCAATCAACAGAGTATCAAGCGGAAGCGGAAGACAAAATCCGAGTACGGATAAGAAGCAAATCGGCATAAGATGCCCATAAATAAGCACATCCCGCCCACAGATCTCACGGATCCCTGTTCGGAATCTCTACACCAAATGATCGCTGCCCATCGTTCGCCTCTTCCACCCAAAGATCCATCTTGCGAGGGTACCTGCTCATCTGAACCAATAATTTATCGTGTGAGACCCTAGGGTACTCAGCAAGTCTTTATGCCTCTAAAGGGACACAACTTGGGGTGACGAATTGCAGCAAAAGATAAACCCTAACAATTCTACAGATACTGCTAACCATCCGCCTAACCAGAGATAGACGGATGTCCGTGAATTAATAACAACAGCTTATAAGGTAATCTTAAGATCCATCCTCCTCCTCGCTACCAACGAGGAAGCGGACTTAACATCCCCCATCCGCTGGCAGTTTTATTATCCATTCCATGAGTGTTGCACTATTTACTAGTCGGTACCTAGTCTAGTCAATTTAAAAGCGGTACTTTAGTTATGCTTGTCTATGATCGAGAAACTGTGCTCCAAGTCGTCCATAACGCGGACACGGCTTTGAAAGTTTTACCTGCAGGTGCACAAATAGCAACACACACCGATATGCCTCGGAAAAACCAAATCAAAACCAACGAGATCCACGACAAAGCGATCACAGGATTCAGAAATATTTGGGGCCACCCCATTGAGCTACCCGCAACGGTTAGCTGACTCGAGACGGCCTCAAGGTTTGTGGAGCCGGTGTAACGATGGGAACCCGAAAGTGTGACTGGGCTTGTCGACACAACAGAACGGGTCACGGACCTAAATAAGACAAAGGTGTGCTCCTCGCACAATCTTAAATAAAGCAGAAAATCATGTCATAGGTACAGTATCGTAAATAAAACCTCAAACTAGTTTGAGGCCCCAAGAAATAAGAATGAATCAAGCTCGCTCAGGGGTCCATAAGCCTCCCGGATGTGGATAAGCGAATAATCTTGGAACAGGAATCAAGTACTCGGGGTCTTACGGGACACAAGTGAGCCTGAAAAACCAAATAGCAGATATGGCTCACCGATGCCACTTTCATTAGTTATCCCATTACTACTCAGGTTAAGTTGTTTAGGTACCTCGTTATCCATCAGACGCTCACATACCCTACACATGCTGTTCTACGACTCGCATGGCTCAAACAACTCCTGTAGTAATGGCTCATAGGGTGGAGGAACAAGCTTCGGTGGGGTTTAAAAATAAAGGCTATGCAATACTTGGGATTCAATTTAATGCAATCGCGACTCAATGATGCAAGAATAAGATAGAGGCAATAGGTACTATATGTATGCAAGCATGTGGTAGTGCTTGCCTGGCAGCTCAGTTGAAGCAAGGAATGGATCTGGGTAGTGCTCCTGGTTCTCTTGATATATCCCCTGCTCAGCGTCTATTCGAAGAAGAACCAAACAAACAAGGGCCAACATAAATAAAGTGCGCAAGCATATGAATAAAATGCATCAAGCAAACAATCATGCCATGATGAATGATGCACAACTTGCATGGCAATAAAGTAGCATGGCATGGGGAGGTGTGGAAACAATAATAAAGCATTTTTATTGAGCTTTGGCCCCATTTTAACCTCATATTAGTTGCTGTATACAATATATTTATATGATGCATGCTCCAAAACAAACCAAGGAATGCATAAACAGAAAGGTCTCGTCGAGCTAATCATTTTAGACATATTATTTGTTAAATTTGGATTTATAAAACAAAAGTTATTAATTAATTAAAGAAAAGGGGAATTTATTATAATTTAAATAAACTTGGAATTTTAAATGTCCAAAATATATTTTGAAGGCTATATTTGAATTCCTCATATTTTTCTGAATTCAAAACATATATTATATGTATTATTTGGATTAATATTTGAAAAGTTATTTGAAAACAGAATTTAAATTGAATTTGAATTAATTTGAAAAAGATTTGATTTAAAACAGATTCAGGAAAACTTTTGTTACTCCAGACACTCCTAGCCAGAGACGGTGACAGGTGGGGTCACTGCTGACTGGGCAGCTCCGCGCGCAGAAAAGCTTTTGTCACCGCGAAGCTACCTAGCCTCTGAGACTGACAGGTGGGCCAGGACGACCTCGGGACCACACGCGACCCAGCCCGGGCTTGACACGTGGGCGATCCCAGGACGCGGGGAGGGACCGGTTCGTGATGGCCAAACTTTTCCAGGGGGTTTCCTTGCAAACGGGGATTGAGGCTGACAGGTGGGGTTCATAGGACGGCGGGTTTAGGCGGGAGAAAGGGCAGGGGGGTTTCTGCAAAGCCGCAGCTGCCAGCGGTCTGCTACTGTCTTGAAAAAACAAACGACCGGAGTTTCGATGACGGTGGTGACTAAACGACGGCGTAACTCGCCTAGCCGCAAAAAGGAAAAGTGGAGAGGGATGCAGGGGCTACAACTTCCGTTCAGAGGGTTCGCACGGTGGTCTACAGCGGCAAGGCGGGAACAAAGGGACGGAGTCTGCGCAGGCCGACGCCAAGACGTCAAGGATCAGCATGACACAAGACGCAGGGTGCTCGACGGAGGCCGGCGGAGCTACGGTGCACGAGAGGGGAGAGGACCTTGCCTGGGGGGGTAGAGGGACTCACTAGGAGCTCGTCGGCGTGGTCGCCGACGCTGAGGTGGAAGGGATCTGGAGGCGAGCTCGCGACGGGGAGCTCTGGTTCCTTCCGGCCATGGCGACGGCGACGGCGCTCTGGGGCTTCCCAGTCGCTCCCTCTGGTGCTGGTCGACGAGGAGGATGTAGGGGAGCCTCCTGGTGCTATTGGTTCAGCTTGGCGTGCTCCAGATCGACTAGAGAAGGATGTGGCCGAGGCTAGGGTTTGGGGTCGGCATGGTAAGGCCATGGCTGCGGCCAGGAGGTGGGGAGGAAGGAGAGAGGTCTGGCTTCGCCCAGATGGGATCTGAGAGGAGTTCTGGGTGGTTGGGGTAGAGAGAGGAGGGAGGAGCACGTGGGATGGTGGTGGCTTTGCATAAAGGCGAGGAGGGTAGCTCGGGTTAGGTCTTCTCTTTCCCTCTCTTTTCTGTCTTGTAGCCGAGAGAGGGCTGGGGAGGGACCAAGGGAGGTGGCGTGGTGGAGCTGCCTGGTGGGGAGAGAGGGAGGGACTCGGGTGCAACTAGGGTTAGAGCTAGAGGGAGCCCGGGTTAGGTTTAGATGGGGGGTGTGGGTTTGGATTAGGATGGTTAGGAGGGGGTTATGGTTAGATGGGGTAGGTGATGGTCTAGGGAAAAAAAGAGAGAGAGAGATGGAGGGTTTTTTTTGACTAGATCAAGGATGATCAACCAAGCTAAAGCAAGGTAGCCAAAAGAGAGAAAAGAAGAAAAGGGGATGATGGCATACATGGATATGGTGATGGTGTTTAAGCAAGCTCAACTAGCTCAAGCCAAAGAGAGAGATAGAGAGAGTGAGATGATCCACTCAAAAATCAAATAAAAACCAAATACTAGAAAAGGTGGCACTTGCATGGGCCATGCAAAAATGGCAATTGCCATGATTAAATCCTGTGAAAACAATAATATTAATCATGGCACCATTCTTATGCATTTCCCAAAGTTGGAATAAAACCAAACAAAAGAATTGTAGAATAAGTTCCAAGTGGACTAGATGGGGATGATCACATTTGAGTATAATTGGGACTTGCTAGTGTGTATATTCCACTAGATGTTTAATAGTCCCAAAAATATTCCCACATGGGCATAAATCCATAATAATCCATATGGAAGCTAGGAAAAAAGGGTCCCACTCACAAGGCATGCAAAGGTGGCCATGTGGCTCTCATATAACAATGATGTGAAAACAACATGATGCTAAGATGAGAGCATGTGGAATAGAATTGGATCCATCCCAACCCACATGATCTAGAGGTAAAACCAATAAGTGCCAAGCTCATATTTAGTTGGATGGTGGAATTATAAGGTGGTGAAAGAAAAGGTGGTGGAGTTAAACAAGAGATATGCCCCCAACTCCACTTGGGCATTTCAACAATATATCAAGAAGCAAATACAGTATCAAGAGGCAAATACAATTAATCATGCATATGAGAGAAGAACCAAATCAAAAGGGTTTTGTATGATGCTCAAATGCAAGGTGGCATGATGACATGAGCATGATATAATGATGATGCAACAATTATATGTATAAAGTAGCCAATATATAGACTAGACTAGTAGCATTACAATTGTTAGACAATTGGGATGCTACATCGAGCCTATAAAAGGAAGCCACCCCCAGCCGTTTGAAGCACACCATTCCACTCCCCTCACCTCACTGATCGTTCCACCCTCTAGCCGGAGCACGAGGAGCAGCAGTTCACCGGAATTGCGCCGGAGCAGGCCGCCTCTAGAGAAGAAGTGGGCCGTTGATTTCGACCAGCCCCAGAGCTACCACGACCGTCCCTGAGCTCGCCGTCGACCACTCGTTTGTTTGCCCGCCTCGCCGTCGTTGCTGGAGCGCTGGTATGCCCCCTATGCACCCCCACTAAGCCGCTAGGGTTTGAGCTCGCCGGTGAAATGTTCTTCGACGATGATCCCCAGCCGTCGATCTCCCTTCTAATCCAACGACCCACACAGCCCCGTACCGCTTTGCGCGTTATGATCCACTGACTGGTGGAACTGCGGTGACCCAGCATACCACTGCATGATGTAGTATACTATAGTCGTTGACATAACACCAATGAAACACCGTTCACTAATATTACATCCCTCAGAATGGCACAACAGAAACACAGCGGGTCCAATACATGGCTTAAAGGTTACAACTCACTCTTTTACATAAGATCTAGAGAATACCCTAGGTTAAAGAGAGAGAAAGAACTTCTTACGGAGAAGATACAAAGTTAAACAATGCAAGAACGATTATACTATTAAGTCTAATATTCAGACTAAGAGGTTGGCATTGTGGCTATTGCATCGCACTACAGAAATAGGTTCTTTGGCTAGAGATAATATTCCTATCTAATCGGTAACTTTCGTCTTCACTTGGGTTGAGGTATATGTTGACTTCCTTGTCTTTATTGAAGAGCTTTAGCTGGTCTTGATAAGTCCTGGAGCATATCTTGATGCAGACATCGTTTTAATGGTTTTAGAATCAAGCAAGGGTTAAGAAGATACTTTGAGTACGAGCATACTAGCAAATTCACTAGAAAAGGAGTGTTTGATGCACTATATCTACAGCCACAGACCATAGGTCGTAGGCAATGCAAGTTTTCATAAACATTTCTTCAAAGGTTGCTTTTATTCTGAAAAGCTATGTCCGTCAGCCTTCACGGGTTTACCAGAACCTTCATGGGGTTCCATTTCCGCCGCATTCGTAGCTCCTTCCCGGAAGAGGGAGTAACAAGTTATAGTTCTTACACTCTGCAGAGGTGCGTTACTTTACCCATGAGAGATCAACTCTTTGTTGCACAACCGGGCAGCTTATTCCCGTCCACAATTCCATGATGTGGGGCCCAGAAGATGATCCAAGCCAATCACTTCCCCTTTCGCAACCTCGCATGCCTCCTTGGTGTACACCATGCCCACATAAATAATTACGGCAATGGTTTGTACAAACCGTTAGATGCCAGAACTATCATGGGACGATGAGGGTTCCCACCCATATGCTGCATATCCTCTACGAATTACCAATTAATATGCACGCTACAAGGATAACAGCCACGACCTGC
The DNA here is from genome assembly GCA_023614405.1 of Avena insularis. Lineage (NCBI taxonomy): Eukaryota > Viridiplantae > Streptophyta > Magnoliopsida > Poales > Poaceae > Avena > Avena insularis. The sequence continues at coordinate 96,979,294 of CM042691.1, forward strand.
ACATCCGGCTTCATGCGAGAGGAAGAAGATGCAGCTGACTTCTCCGTCCCATTCCAGATCTCATGGTCAACGCGTAATATACGGCGCAAGAATCACTGGCGACATTGGTTGTTAAGTCCTAGGTGATATAGTTCTAAATAGTGGTATTTCAACTTTCAGCTTTAATAGAATAGCTGATCACCCTGGATCAGTAATCAATAGTCGTCATTATTATTGAAAATAGTGTTTTCAGACCTTTTTAAATGCAGGTGAAGACAACATTGGATTTGTAAAATAATTTACAGAAAATAATCAAAGGACATGAGAAAGTGTGAAACTTGCCTTTTGGTGATTGCAAGATTATGCACTCACGGTCTTCGAGTCAGTATAAGATCCAAAATCTGAAATCAGCATCATTGGTCTGATAAGGACTAATGTTTAAAGAAGCAATATGATTTTATGCATAAGTAATGTGATGCATGTTCTAAGCGCAAATCCCGGGAATAACGTTGTCCTAGGGTTTGGATTCCGAAAATGGTTACTTTGGAATGTGTGGTTCTTTTAGATAAGTTTCATAGTTGTACTTTTATTAGAGTTTATGAGTGGTTGTAAGCATCACATATGTAGGAGTAAAGTATACATACTTATGATATACTAGTTAGGATTACTTATATAGGGTTTCTTATTTGAAGTGACAAAAAGGATAACCTTCAAAGAAAAGGTTTCTCTTTTAAGGTCTAAACAAACTTTGTGATTAGTTAGTGGTAGTTGATGTTATTTGTTTGCTCAAATGGTTTGTCTTGAGTTGCTTTATAGTTTAACTACTTCAGACCAAAGTTAACTATAAAACATATAATAATGCTTATAGTGTTATATTAAGATTTTGTAGACTAAAGTTAACTTTAAAGTATAAATAGTTTTGAAAGTATCGTACTTATACCTTAGTACCTTGTATATCTGAAATGTGTTCTTTTACTTAAGAATGTTTATTCTGTTACTTGAGTAATGGTTTCTTGATGTGAGTATGAAGTGATATCGTTTATCTTTTATAGATGAGTGAGTATAGTTTATGAACCCAACATAATGTTACTTAACTACTTATGGGTTTATATAGTGTTGTAGTAGTTTTTGTAATTTGGTGATTAATATGGTTTAGAAAAGGTTTGATTGTTCTCAAGTTGTGCTATAAGAATTTTCTTATTAGTGGAATTCTTTTTAGAGATAATCTTTGTTTAAGGTTGAGGATTCTTCTAAAATAAGAACATTTATAATGTTTTAAACCATTATGGCCTTAGATTATTAATATTTAAGACTAATACTATTTATTAGACTTATTTAACTCATTTTAGGAACATTAGTAAATTTTATTTATTCTTATATGAATTATTAATGAAGTAAATAAGTTTAAATTTGGGTGATTAAAATATTTAATTTTTTTATTTACCTTAAAAGGAGATTATTAGATTTTTAGCATGTAAATAATATTTTTGTGATCATTTTGGTATATCATATTTATTTTTGTGATTTATAAACAATAAGATATGATTTTTCTAATTCTTATTACTTTTATAATTACTTAATAAATATTTAATTAAGTTAAATAATAATACATGATTATAGTTTTAAATTAGAATTCTTATTTTTATAAGATTTTGGTATTTTATTACTATTATTAATATTTATTATTAGAAAAATATGAATTATCAAAGTTTTATTACTTATAAAACTTTTATTAAATAATATTTTATTTAACTAATCATCATAATAATATTTTATAATAAATTTAAGTTGTAGATTTTATTTTTCTACAAATTTTCATATATTATACACATTTTTTTGAATTATAAATCAAAAGTTATTGATAAAACAAGATTTAATCATTTATTAAATTTCTGGAATGATATTAATTGGATTATAACATTTTATTTATTTCTAAACAGAATAATACGTTTATACCACGTCCAGAGCTAGCCCCAGTCACTGATCTGTGGGCCATTGTCCACCTTAGCTCCCAGATGAAAGAAATGCTTTTGCTACTGACCTCCTCTCTACTCACTGTTGATGACATGCGGGCCCTAGGCCAGGTCATCTACCACGCGAGGCAAAGACTAGTCAAACGGCTACGTGGCTCGATCATGAGGTAAGCATGGCGTCAGCATCACCACCGCCGTCGGTGAGTGGTCACCGGCGACGATCTACGGCGCCCTAACAAGCGTGATACGACTAGTTCTAACAAGCGCAACCAACTGAACCTAATAGTGGCAGCGCCGCTTGGAAATGGTCATCGGAGGGTCATCGGCGACAAGCTACTACGGCGGCCAGCGGTGGTGCTCAACAAAACTAGACCTACAGTGCGAATCCACAAACAAAACTAGGGTCCAGAGATGCGTATACTTACCCTGATGACGATATAGTGGTCGACGAGGACAGGCGCCGTCGGAATCGAGCTCCCCGACAAGGATTCCGACGAACTGCTACGAAGAGGAATGACCAAATTCACCCGCTCCAGTGCTCCCCTTGATGCAAGCTTCTACCCAGAGGATCGACGGAGGACGGCGCTTCTCCATGACGGCTCAGAATGGTGTGGGGTGACGTGGTTCGACGACAAAGAGTGGCTCCGACGAGCTAGGGTTCAGTCTCATTCGTATCTAAGAGGATAAGGAGGGATTGGAGATAGGGATGGAAGCAATGCGTCGCAGTGGCCTTCTTATCCCCTCCTGGCATCGGCGGCGAGTATCATGGCGCAATGACGGCGATGACGGCATCGGGCAGCGGCGAGCTCCGCTAGCGAGCTGTCTGTGTGCGTGACGATGACGACGATGGTCGTTTTGCGGATAACCACCTGACGATTTCTTTAGCTCAACCCACGGTCCTCACCTGACCACACTTGTCAGTCACAGATGGAAAAGGACCTGGGCTGGTTACTGGGTTGTTGTGGGCTGCACAGGGCATCAGATAGGTGTAGAGTTGTTGGGCTGCGGCCAGGTTTGGTTTTTATTTGTTTTATCCTTTTTTCTATTTTTTGTTTTCTTATTCAGATTTGAATTTGATTTATATTTTGAATCTTTCTTTGTATAACTTGTTTCCTGGACATTTACAACAATACAAAAGACATACCTAGTCTCATTTGTAAATTCTTATTATATCCTCTTTTTTGTATTTCTAGTATTTACTTAATATAATCCCCCTTGTTAATATTTTGTATAAACTTTTCTTATTATTTTTCTGTACTTATTTTAGTTAGAGATTTATTGAATGATATATTCTTATTTGCTTATCAACTTAATTTGAATGGAGCGCTCATTTATTTTGTTCACCGGAAGAGCATGATGACAGGGGCCAACCAGGGGCGACTCGGCATAAACCCTAAAACCTCTCTCACCGGCGATCTCCCTGATCTCTGGTGATCCCACCCTTCCAACCCGATCATCTACTCCAACCCACCTCCCTCCACATTCCTATAGGTTTTTCGGCACTTCCCCCCACCTGATGATTCCCCCAACTTGGCGATGGAAGGTCTCTTATACCATGAATAAGGACATTGATAGTGGACGTCTGAAGGCTTATGATGGTGAGTTACATCTCTGGAATCCTCGTGATTGTCTTGTTCTTATGAATGCTAAGGGTTCCCCTTTAGGGGGGAAATTCTTGGGACGTGGAGATTTGTTGCAGATTGGATCTCAAGTTAAGATTTCAGAACACATTATTTCGATCATATCCTGCATTTCTGGACCTATGTCTGGGAACACTCAGCCCCCTACGCAGTCTCCGGAGGATCATATCTCTTTGGATCTAGATTTCTCTTTTGGCTCTGGCTTCAGAAATGATGTGAAATACAAGTATGGTTCAACAGTTCATCCTTTAGGGAAGTCTAATCATTTCTTGATGGTTGTGTCTTTTGGCCGTTCAAAGTTCAAATTGGATGATCACTCTGTCAGTCAAGCATTGGAATCTTTTATTGGTGGACTGAGTTAGGAACTTGCAGTCACTCAACTTTCTGATAGGGTTTTTAGGTTCTCTGTGGCTTCTAGGTTTGTTGGTTTCATGGTTTATACTTTACGTAGCTTCTCCTGCCAACATTTTAAATGCTTCTTTCACTTATGGAGCAATGGAGGTCCTTTATGGCATAGGGAATTCAATGATTGGCAAATTGAATGCAACGAAGAATGGACTTTGATTATCCCTAATAAAAGAAGAACTGATAGGGCTTTAAATGCTCTAAAGAAAAAGCCCGCTGTCTCCAGTATCAGAAGGTCTTCTTTTGGGCAGTATAATCAACAGGTGAAAAAGAAGCTTTCTTTTGCTACAGTTGAACAATATGACGCTTGTGAAGGGTATGAATTTCCTTCTAGTAAAGAAGAGGCTCTTTGTTCTTTGGAAGCAGGATATGATTGTCCTCGAATTCAGAAAAAATCTGGTGTTATCATGCCAAATGCTTTGCAGGGATCCAAGTCAAACATAAATTTTGGAACCATTACTTCTTTGGAGCTAGGAGAATCTTCAAAAACTTTTGAAATTTCTTCTGATAGTAATTTTGATATTCTGGATGAAGATGTGGAATTTGAAAATATGATTGATGATATGGTTTATAAGGTTTTAAATTGTGGCAGATGTCTAAGTATGGTCCATAACACTTCTCAATGTGTCAATGATATACGATGCCGGGCTTGTTTCCGATATGGCCACATAAAGAAGAATTGCCTGAATTCCAAGAGTCAAACTGCTAAGTGCTGGATTCCTAAGAAAAAAACTTTACCTGTCCACGGTTTAGACAAGGAGTCTAAGGAGGACAAGGTTGAACAGTACCCGGACTCCTCGGCTTCTCAATCCCCTTTGCCCCCCTCGAGCATCGCTTCAGACACATTGTTCTCACAAACAAACCCTACCCCAAATATGCTGTCGAAGTTTGTCCCTGCGACAATGGCGAACTTTCCTCTTGATCCAACAAGGTGGATTCCTAAAGAGCATCAGATTATCGATGGTGGACCTACAAGATTACCACGAACCTTCTACACTCCCTCGGTGGTGCCGCCGCGTCGACATGATCACATCTGCATTGTTGAGCTCATGCCACCACCTCTGCAGCAACATGAAGCTTTCTCGAGGCAGCATGTCAGGGATTTTATTGTTCATCATTTGCATCAGCCTGTTGATGATGTTCAGCTAGGTCAGTTTGGAGTTGGTCTTTTTGTTCTTCGTAACCAGGCGGCCAGATCGGCTCTGATTGATCATCCTCCATATGAGCTTCAGAATGGAACTTTTGTTCATTTTTTAGCACATGATGATAGGCAGAATCATAGGGCTGAGGTAGGGTTTAGTACTGGGTGTCTTATGTTTCTTAGTTTGCCTCTGGATTATAGGAATGATTATGACATTGCTAATGCAATTGGCACTTTTGGCAAATTTTTGCATTGGCACCAAGACCCCAATGTACTTGAATGAACTCTGGTATATGCTTCCTACCCTGCCATTACCAAAGTTCCTAGGGATGTTGTTTTTGGCAACTATGCTTCAGTTGGTGGAGTGAGGGAGGGATGGACTACAGCCTGCTATATTTTGAAAACACATTTTGCTGATGCTTTGCCTAATGATGAGGACCAAATGCCTTTGGATGGTAACCCCCACCCTTTTCCTGGACAGATGCATATGAATAACTTCAACTTTGTTGGCCCATAATATCCTGAAATTGGTTGGGACCAGAATCATGAGCATGGGCTACATGACCAGGGAGGGAATTTCCAGCCTCACCAACAGGATATGTAGGGAAACATGCAGGATGAGATGCAGCATCAGACACAAAATATTGTTGCACAGCAGGAACAGGAAGTTGAGCAAGTTGATGATTCCATTATTACTGATGGATCTGGTGATTCAGGGGGTATTTCAACAATAATAATATGATGGCACAAAATCAGTTGATTATTAATCATGTTATAATTGTTCCTGCGGAGAGCATGTTACTGCCATCTTCTTATGGTCCTGTGATCCCACCCAGCCTACAAATTGATAAGTTACTGCAGTTTTTGATCCCACAATACTGTAAACAGGTTATTCCTTCTAGCTTGTCAGTTGAACAACCTTTTAATTCTTTGTTGGCAAAAAGGGATTGGCATACTGCTTTCAATAATCTTTGTGGTTTCTCTGTTATTTGGGATCATGAGAAAAATGTCCACAAGACAAATATAAAGACAAGACCAGCCACTACAAGACTCAATTCTGTCAACATCAATGACCAACAGGTGACCCCCATGGTTTTTTCAGCTTCTGCACTCAGTGTTACCAGGAGTAAAAAGAATGCATGCATTGGGCAGTCAGTTAGAGTGACAAGAAGTGCTGCAAGGGATATGAAGCATGTCCAAACCAAGCCTCTTTTTGTGGGAAGGGATGATGCTCAGATACTGTCTACTCCAGTTAGGAGGAGTGCCAGAACAGCCAATAGGGATGCTGGTTTCAAAGCCCGCTCGACAACTGAAATCTCAAGGCCAAAAAAGAAAGCAAGATCTGCCAAGCCTATAGAATACCCAGCTGAGCTCTTTATCCCAATTCCTGTACTTCAAAGGGCAGGCAAAGAACTGGAGATCCCCTCTGAAGAGCTTTCTCTGGACAAGCTTATGGCTGGTCCTTCTTCCAACAAGTCCAAGAAGGTTCCCAATGATGAGTGATGGTTACTTTTATCAATGTGGTCCAGTGTTTGAGTCCCTAGTTATGCATAATTTTGTTTCCTGTAATATTGCACTGTTTCTGTTCAAGTGGTCTACTGGTGTATTTGGCACTTTCAGTTATTTGGCTTGGATGAGGAACCAATATCTATGGCAGTCTATAATTATTACTTAAAGTTGGTACTCTATGATGGTCTCTGGTATGTTGTGCATGCCAGATGGATGAATTTTGAAAATGTTTTTCAATGGATAATCCCTATACTTTAAACCATGATTGGCTCGTACTTTGTTGGAATGTTAGAGGTTTAAATGATAAAGCTAAAAGGTTGGCTGTTTATAATAAAATCAATGAAAGTCACTGCTCAGTGATTTGTCTTCAGGAGACAAAATGTGAAGATTTTGACCATTCTTCTATTAGAACTTTCTGCCCAAAACGGTTTGATCAGTTTGTGTTTGTTCCCTCTGTTGGTGCTTCGGGTGGATTAATAGTTTTATGGAATAGCTCTGTTTTTATTGGCTCATTAATGGAAGCAACTGACTCAGCAATAAAAATCAAGTTTGCCTCAACTCGTAACTCTGATACTTGGACACTTGTAAATGTCTATGGACCATGTAGAGGACTGCAGAGAGATCTTTTTGTGCAATGGTTATATGATTTAAATATCCCAATTCATGAAGACTAGCTACTCTTGGGAGACTTTAATTTCATTAGGTCAGTGGATAGTATAAATAAGGATGGGGCTGATCTCAATGACATCTTCCTTTTTAACAGCATTATTAGCCATCTTGGTCTGCTGGAATTGCCTTTAAAAGGAAGAAATTTTACTTGGTCAAATATGCAAGAAAACCCTCTATTAGAGAAATTGGATTGGTTTTTTACAACTCCTGACTGGACCTTAGAATACCCCAACACATTGGTCAATCCTTTATCAAAGTCAACTTCCGATCATGTACCCTGTGTGGTCAGCATTTCCACTACAATCCCTAGAGCAAAAAATTTCAGATTTGAGAATATTTGGATTGAGCAACCTGGGTTCTTCCAAGTAGTGGAAAATGCTTGGAAACAACCAGTGAAGAAGGGATCTATTGCAAATATCATTACTGCAAAGTTCAAAAATTTAAGATATGCTTTGAAACGATGGGGAAAAAAACTTTCACACATCAAACTTTTGATTGACAAGTGTAACAAAGTCATTTTTGAGCTGGATGCTATTGAGGATAGGAGAACTTTGAGCATACCTGAGTTTAACTTCAGGAATATTGTTAAATTGCACCTAAGGAAGCTGCTCAACGCTCAGTCTACATATTGGAAAAACAAATGTACAATAAGATGGGTCAAATTTGGAGGGGAAAATACTAAATATTTTCATGCTAAAGCTACTGAAAGATACAGGCATAATGTTATAAATCAAATTAAGGATGAAGATGGAAATACTCTGGTACAACATAAAGATAAGGCAGAGGCTTTATGGAAATGCTATAAAAACAAAATGGGGGTTTCTTTCCCTACTGAATATAGGCCAGACTTATCTGACTTTATCTCGGAAGTGGATGATCTTGAATGTCTTTATGAGGAGTTTACCGCAAATGAAATTGAAGATGTTGTTAAACATATGAAGACTGATAAAGCTCCTGGGCCTGATGGTTTCAATGGGATGTTTTTTAAAAAGTGTTGGCATATCATTAAGGATGATTTTATCAAACTCTGCCATGATTTTCACAAAGGATTAACTCCCCTTACAAGTATTAATGGGTCCTTCATTACTTTGGTTCCCAAGAAGAATTCTCCTGAGTCTGTTAATGATTTCAGGCCTATCTCTCTTACAAACATTTGTCTAAAGTTTCTCACAAAATTGGCGGTAAACAGGTTGCAGAAGCAAATAAAAAGGTGTATTCATGAAAACCAATATGGTTTCATCAAATGTAGAACAATACAAGATTGTTTGGGTTGGACTTTTGAATAATTACATCAATGTCATGCCTCAAAGAAACAGACTGTGGTAATAAAATTGGATTTTGAAAAGGCATTTGACACAATTGAACATGAAGAAATACTCAAAATTCTGGAATATAAGGGTTTTGATGAAGTTTATATTGGTTGGGTTAAAGAAATCTTGGCATCTGGTTCCTAAGCTATTTTACTGAATGGGGTACCTGGAAGAACTTTTATTTGTAAGCGTGGTGTTAGACAAGGTGATCCTCTTTCTCCATTGTTATATGTTCTTGGGGGGACTTGCTTCAGAGCTTTATAAACAAGGCATTCAGTGAAGGAAGATTGGTACCACCAATCCCAAATAGAGGCAACAACAATTTTCCTGTTGTGCAATATGCTGATGACACTATTATCATCATGCAAGCCGATCCACAACAATTACACACTCTCAGACAAATCCTTGAAGATTATACAGCTTTCACTGGATTAAAAGTTAATTTTCATAAATCTTCTTTGATGCCCATAAATATAAGCCAAGAGGAGGCTGCCTCACTTGCTTTTGAAATTGGTTGTGTTACTGCAAACATGCCTTTCACTTATCTGGGTCTGCCCATGGGGATTACAAAACCAACAATTAAAGATCTTTCACCTTTGATTGATAGAGTGGAAAGAAGACTGACAGCCTCGGCCTCATTCCTATCTTATGGGGACAAACTTGTTTTGGTGAATTCTGTGCTATCTTCTTTACCACTGCACTACATAAGCTCTCTGAGTATTCCAAAAGTAATAATAGAAGTCTTAAACAGAGCAAGAAGGCATTGTCTATGGAGAAAGAATAAGGATGATGATAAGGCACATTCTATGGCTTCCTGGGAGATGGTTTGCAAACCAAAAGATAAGGGGGGTTTAGGCATCATAGATCTGTAAATTCAAAATAAATGCCTGCTTATGAAGCACCTTCATAACTTTTACAATAAGGTTGATCTTCCTTGGGTAAACTTAGTCTGCAGCACATACTATCATGAAAGGGTTCCTCATACGGTTACTGTTTGTGGATCTTTTTGGTGGCGTCATATTATGAGCTTGCATGAGGAATATCTCTCAATTTCTAAATGTTCTGTGGGAACAGGAGACACAGCATTGTTTTGGATGGATAAATGGAACAGCAAACCCCTCAACTTAACTTATCCACATTTATTCTCACATGTGCTTGATAAAGAGTTCTTTGTTAGGCAAGCGATTTCAATTACACAGATGTCATAAGCATTTCACCTGCCAACTTCTACTGAAGCTAATTCTGAGCTACAACAGTTACAATTGCAACTAGCTGATGTCACCCTCCATCAAAATAAACATGATGAATGGAAACCTATGCATTCAAGAACAAGTGACTTTTCTGTCAGTGCCATGTACAAGGTGTACTTTCAACACATATCAAATTACTTCCCCTCCCAATGGATCTGGAAAAGAAAATGTACTTCCAAGCACAAGATTTTTGCTTGGCTTATAATTCATGACCGCATTAATAGTAAAGACATGCTACTCAGAAGACATTGGAATGTTTCAGACAATCATGATTGTGTTCTTTGTCCTTTTTGATACCCTTGAAGACTGGTCACATCTCTTTTTCGAGTGTAATTTCAGTATAAGGATTTGGACATATCTACAAGTAGCCTGGGGGTCAGGGTCTGGGCCAGAAATATTGAAACATGCAAAGCAAAATTTCAAGGGTCCATGCTTCATAGAGATTGCTATACTTGCCTGCTGGAATATTTGGAAATAGAGAAATGATAAGATCTTTAAAGGAATAAGGCCTTCACTTGCCTCTTGGAAATCTGGGTTTATCACTGATGTCTCGTTCTTAAAATATAGAGTAAAAAAGAAGACCATTCCAGAGCTGATATCTTGGATAGATACTTTACTGTAACTTTGTATAGTCTCCTTTCCTTTTCTTTTCTTAACTGTTTAGTTTGTACATAAGACTTTTGACTCTTTTTTTTAAATAAAGGACTGTGGGGGACTCCCCTACAGTAAATATTCAAAAAAACATAATTTTAATGATCTCATAGTTTGAATAGAAACTTTATATATAAGTCTAATGATTTTATACCATTATTTGATGCATGAAATATAATCTAACATCCCAAAAATACTAAACTTGGATCATCAAACTCTAATCTCCAAAATTAGGGTTAACAAAAACTTTTCTAAATAAAAATAGGAATGCATGCATGTGTGTATGCATTCCAATTTGGATTCTTTTGAATTGCCTTGTTTATGTGTTTCTTTGCTTGTAAAAGGATTCCTAGGTGAAATAAACATCATCTAAACAATCCCCACACTTTTCCCAAAGACAAATAAATCAAAACAAACAAAATAAGGGAATGGTCATTTTGGCCAATTTAACTCCCATGCCTACTTTGGCTGTCTTTAACTTTCAAAACGTAACAGAAACTTGTTTGGATCTTTGAACCCCTTGATAGTACTCATAACAAAGTACCAAGGCCCACTTTGTGATTATCCAAAAACATTTGAATGCATAGTTTAAAGGACAGTTCAAAATTGAATCTTTATCATATGGGAAGATCCCACTTTTTCAAAAACCACTCAAACAAGCTCAACTTTCAAAACCCAAGCATCCACAGACTTACCAGCACCTACCTAGCACACCCACCAAAAATCTTTTCAAAATTCAAAACTTGAGTTCTTGCGGCCATTTCATCAAACACCTTGCTGATGCAAATCAATCAAATCCTAAACACTATTGTGAGCAGTGATTTGGGCCTAACTTGTTCCCTCTCTAGCTCACAGCAACCTCAGTAGATCATCTAGCAAACTTAACTAAGCCCTAGCCCCACTGTAAGCTTGGCAATGTCATCAATGGTGAACAGCCGAAGCCACCCATGTCACCCAGTGTGGAAAGCAAGCTAGGAGAAGAACTAGCCGTGACAACCTTGTCTGGGAGGTAGTCAATGCCTCACCGCCCCCTCTCGACCAGCCCTGCCTCGCAGACAACGACCAAAACCGCCAGGAACGCCGTGCCCGTGCCTCTGTCAACCATGCCGAGCATGCGCCAGAGAGCCACCCGTGACACACGCCCACAGACCGCGCGCCGCCCTCGCCATGTGCATACGCGATCACCACCGTCCTAGGAGACCGCCAGACATCCCCGTTCGCCGCCCCATGCCTCACAGCCACCGCTCGCCGTCGAAGACGCCGCCTCTGCCGTGTAGAGCATCGCACGTTCCAGACCGTTTTCCACCACCCCTACAAGCACATTAAATCCATAGAGCATCGCCAGGAGACCACCGATCGATCGCCACCGCCGGCCATGCCTCTAGCAGCCCGTAGCCATGTCGCCATTGTCGCCTGCCCATCCCGTTCGGTCTTGTCGTCGAGACTATAAATAGAGGCCTCCCCCGCTCAAACTCTTCACACCATTCTACTGCCCTCTCCTCACTGATCGTTCCACCTTGTTCCCGGAGCAAGGCGAGCAGCGCATCGTCGGAATTGCGCCAGAGCAGGCTGCCTCTAGAGAAGAAGGGCGCCGTCGACTTCGTCCACCCCAGGAGAAGCTACCGGTACCAGGAGGTTCGTCGTCGTCGACATCGTTGTTCACCCGCATCGCCGACCCTCGCCTGAGCCCCGGTGAGCCTCCCACGACCCGCACTGCGCCGCTAGGGTTCGAGCTCGCCGGTGACTAGTTCATCGTCGACGACGACCCTCAGCCATTGATCTTACTTCTAATCCAACACACCACGTTGCCCTGTACCGCTTTGCACCCCCTGTCTCACTGACGCGTGGGGACAGCAACTTAACCAGCCCGCGTAAGCGCTGTGCGTAGCAGGCCGGCCCGTTAACCTTTCCCGAGCAGCCCACTCGTTTGGATTTGGATTTTTCCATTTTCATTCAAACACAGTTCTGTACCTAGTTTCAAAAATCAACCCAGCTCGATTCAGTGAACCAAATTGAGTGAAACCAATTTTGTTAGAAAGTTATGGAAATGCTGAATCCAAGCCCGTTGGATTCAAGTCATTTGGATCTGTAGATCACCCTTGGTAAAAATAACAAGGCAGAAGCTTTTCTGCATTCAAACATTTTTCAAATATAAACCATAATAGATTTTGAGTTGATTCCAACTCTCAAAAATCACATTTGACCATACCTTTCAGAATATATAAAAATATATGGGTTTACTTACAGAAATAATGTTCAAGTAATAATAGAATGCCACATAGGCATTTCTAGTCACTTTATTTAATTAAAATAAAAGAGTAAAACCTTATTAAATTGTGACACCATTTTAAATCACATTCCCATGGACTAAAATATGTGGTGATGACATGTGTCAACATGATCCCATGTTTGGTTTGGAGAATATTAAATCTTAAGTAGTTTTCCAATGAGTAGAAATTACTTTTCTAAAACTAAAATCATTAAGTCAAGTGCTTGTAATGTTAGTGATGATGCTAGATCATCTATAGAACCCCTTTGTGTGATGATTGAAAGTACTTAAGTATTGTTTGGTGATTGTGTACCTCGTATTTATTCATAGACGCTAGTACCGACCAAGGAAACAAGGAGGAAGAAGGATACTACGAAGAAGAAGGCGAGGAGAACTTCAACCACTGCTCTGCACAAGGCAAGCTAACACTTGGAAGATACTCTACTTATGCAAGCCCATACTTGCAAGCCAAATACTACTAGTTGAATGTGCAAGCTAATACTTGCTTGTTACCATGCCAACTATACGCCTTAAGCATATGCGATTATAGCCACCTGATAACCCCATCCTAATTTTACTTGCAAGCTTTTTACTTTAGGTCTTTATCAAAGCTTTCTCCTAGAGTTTACTAAAGTAACTTGTAGATTCTAGGAAGATACTTGAAGGTTGCATAAAGAGCATAAAATTTGGCCTAAGCTAGAAAACCTTGATATCATCCCAAGACATGAGGTGGTACTTAGTTGAAACTCCACTTGTTTATCACCCCTCATTAGTACTCACCCCACTTGTAGATTCTAGTGATAAGCATAAAACTTGATCAACTTTAGATGGGAATACTTGGTGAAAATGGCTATGAAAACCTTAGAATGATGGATCATTCTACTGAGATGTTTTGACATGTGTTTCCAAACACCAGATGATTTTGGTGATGAAAATGTTGAGGCGTGAGCCTTAGCCCTTTATAAAACTGATTGTTGTCTAGATGCGATACCATTCCAATTTTACCGTACAACCACAATACCCGAAGATTGGGTAGGGCTTGACTGGAAACTTATATACCTTAGTATTGGTTCCTCACGGCCAAGGTCTGAGCTGAGGCTACCTTGTGAAGATTGTCCACCTGTGCAGTACCCAAGATGACAGTTGTCATGGTTGGGAGGCCAAACTCATAGGAGAGGTGCTCATACTAGGGCGTGTAATTGAAAGGTTAGGATTGATTATCCACATACTGAGTATGGTGAATTCAGGATTTGTTCCTGACGGATGTATCGAATGTTGTGGTGAAAGTGTGCAATCTCTGTAGAGTGTCAAACTATTCGAATAGCCGCGTCCGTGGTTATGGACAGTTGGAGTGGCCATACTGTTCCCCCATCAGATGTTTTCAAAATGACTTGTGAAATGACTTGAGACTTTGACTTGACCACAACAGAGTTGTGGCATGAGATACAATTTCCCACTTAGGTGTTATAAAATGTGACTAGCTTTCTCTTGCTTCTGAACTTAGTAGAGGTAAATCTGGATTTTTGCAAAACAACCCTAGAGCTTAGTGTCCTATTACAAAAACCCCCCTTCACTTGTTACTATTAGTTTGCGAGTACTTAAAGAGTACTCATGGCTTTGTCCATGGCTATTCCCGTGGCCAGACTATGAAGAGGAGTAGCAGGATGATGGACCCCAGGAAGGTTACGACAACTAGGATCATCTCCCATCGTCAGCATTGCATGTGACCCCGAAGATGGAGCTTCGCCTACGCTACCTTTATCATTACATATTTCCGATGCTTGAGTTGTATTAAGAACTGGATCATGAGATCCTTATTTGTGTAAGACCTTATGTATGGTTTGTAATGGAAGATGTACTGTGGTATCCAATTCTGTTATGTCTCCGAAAATGGTAATCCTGGGATTGCGATGTATGGCATAACAAGCATCTGGGATTAAAAATCCGGGTGTTGACAAGTTGGTATCAGAGCCATCCTGACCATAGGAGACCCTAGTTAGACTGGACGTTTGAATCAAAAAGTTAGTTTCAAAACCAAAGGAAGCAAATATTTACAAAAACTTATTCCCATTCTTATCACTTTGATTCTTTCATGAAAATTCATGTTCCTCAAAAACTCTTTCAAAATACATAAAACTTGACACACTTGATCACTCTACTAACTTACTCATCCTATATTCTTAATAGATGGACGTGAAGTACAACAAGTTTTATCAGTTGGGGAATGGAGGAGACCTTATCTTTGAGAGGGATTTGGACCAGCTTTCGGAACTTCTGGAGCGTCCGCACCCCGAGTTCTTCGGAGCTCAGCTCAATGATCAAGGAGGAGAAGATCTGCAGTGGCTAATTGTTGCAAGTCTCAGAGGGAAGATTGAACCTCCCACTACTGAGGGAATTTAGTTCACCTTAAGAGAGAACAACTGGCTCGATGGACTTGCCAGGGCATGCAGGAAGCTCTTGCCCGTCTGTGTGGGAAGAGTATCAACCAGATCAAGGGAACCCTCTTTGAGTTTTGCCCAAGGCGTGATGCTAATGGACAACCACTGGAAGCCCCATACCACCCCGAGCTGAAGACTCAATTGGACCACCTTAGCTTCATGATGTACGATCGTCAGCAAGAGTTGGACAATTGCCGTGACTACTCCAACCACAAGTCAGCCATCATCAATACGAAGGATCAAACCATCGCCATGCTAGCAAAGGATCGCAAGTCTCGCCGCCATCAGCTCGACAAGAAGGAGAGCATCATTGCCCGTCTTCGCCACCGTATCTCGGCTTTGGAGGAGACCATCCACGAGAGAGACATGCAGTTGGAGGAAAGGGATAATGCCGGAGAGGATCTTCATGGAGACCCCTACTCCTATCTCACTGATGATGATGATTTTCTGGAGGATCAGGCTATGGACTTCTTCATCGATGAGGATGATTTCGCCTTCATCAATGACGACGATGATGATGAGGATGACGACTACACCGACTCCGAGGAGTAGTAGAACTTGATCACTAGCGTAGTGAGTAGTATTCGTTCCCACTGTATCGTAGTTTCCAGAATGGTTCCTAAAACCATCTGTTTACCTTTGTTGTGGTGTGTGTTGTATCGTGTGACTGAATGAATGAATGAAAAACAAGTTGCTAAAAAATCTGAGTCAAACTTTAAAAACTTTTCAAACTCCCAGAACCTTAGAAATTTCCCTCTTTTCTCATGATCTATCTCAATCTTCAGATGCCACGCGAAGGAAGTGGTTCATCCCCGGACCCGATGTTGCAGATCCTGCAAATGTTGGTTTCGACATGGAAAAAAGAGCCGAACGTCAAGCCAACCTAGCCACCCTTCAGCAGATAGCTCAGCTAGCCCACAACAACCAAGGCCACGGAAATCAGGACAACCATGGATCTAAGCTCAAGAATTTCCAGAACACCAACCCACCTATTTTCACTAAGTCAGAAGAGCCCTTAGATGCCGACGATTGGCTGCAAACCATGGAAAATAACCTAGAAGTCGCCAGAGTGGAAGCCAACGAGAAAGTTCTGTTCGCCACCCGTTATCTAGCAGGAGATGCCAGATCATGGTGGAACAGTGTTCGTGCAATGACCGGAGGACTGATGATGACCTAGGAGGAATTCAAGGTCAAGTTTAGCAGAACCCATGTGCCACCGGGTTTGATCAGGAGAATGAGAGATGAGTTCAGAGAACTGAAGAAAGGAAGGATGACCGTAGTGGAATACCGTGACAAATTTTTGTCATTAGCTAAGTATGCCCCGGATGAGATCGACACCGAAGCCAAAAAGAAGGAGAGATTCTTGAATGGTCTGCACGATGAGATGCAGACTGTGTTAGTCAATATCCACTTTGTTGATATTGAAGCCCTTGTCGACTCTGCCATCCAGATGGAAGGAAACATCAACCAAGCCAATGAGAACCGCAAGCGTCGCATGATGCATCAGCCAGGAACCCATCAGAACCCAAAGTATCGCCCTAACCCATCCCCAGGATTTGCCTCGAGAACCAACAGACCCCCGATGAACCGTTCTACCTATCCCAACCGTGGAAACCCTAGGCCCGGAGGAAATTACAACAACCCCGACAACTCTAGCAATTTCAATCGTGCCCCACCCAAGTTCAACAACAATGCTACCGCCAACACCAACACTGCCCCGAGGACTGGAAGCAATGTTGTGCCTGTTGCAGCAAAGGACAAGTCGCAAGTGACATGTTATGACTGTGGAAAAAGGGTCACTAATACAACGAGTGCCCCAACAAGAAGAATGCCGCAGCCCCCAATACCAATGCCCCAGCTCAGCAGCAGCGTCGTGTTCAGCCCGGAAGAAGATTTGCCCCAGGGAATGCGCTCAACCGCAACGGCCGTCTTTTTCTCATGCATGCTGAAGAAGCTCAAGAAGCGCCAGACGTCGTGCTGGGTATGTTTTCTGTTAATTCAGTACTTGCTCGAGTGTTGTTTGATTCTGGTGCATCGCACTCATTTGTCACCGAAGAATTTTCATGCACTAGTAAAATCCAACCAACCAAACTGAAGCATGTTATGATCGTTCAAGTTCCCGGTTCAACCACCAAAGCTAGGCAAATTTGCAAAGCCGTCCCTATCCGAATCCATGGCATAGATTTTTATGGTAATCTGATAGTACTCGGAACTAAAGGTTTGGAAGTAGTAATAGGAATGGATTGGATGTCCAAACATAAAGGATTGATTGACTGTGCCAAGAAAGCCATAACCATGACCAGTATAGCCGGAATATCAGTCGAGCATATATCTGAAACCTTACCTCATCAATTCAAGTGCAACAAGAGTATAGCCCAACCTACCCTTGACCATGTCCGGATAGTCTGTGAATACCCCAATGTATTTCCAGATGTTTTCCCTAGTATTACCCTAGATCGGGATATCGAGTTTATCATCGAAGTAATCCCCGGAACAGGACCCATAGCTCAGAGACCATATAGTATGAACCCATCCGAACTAGTAGAACTGAAGAAGCAACTGGATGCCATGCTGGAAATTGGATTGATTCAACCAAGTGCGTCACCATGGAGATCACATGTTTTGTTTGTGGACAAGAAAGATGGAGGTAACCGTTTGTGTACGGATTATCGGAAGTTGAATGATGTCACCATCAAGAACAAATACCCATTGCCCAGGATAGAAGATTTTTTTGATCAGTTGACCGGTGCCAAAGTGTTTTCTAAGATTGATCTTAGAACTGGTTATCATCAACTCAAAATTCGTGCAGAGGACATTCCAAAGACTGCCTTTACCACCCGATATGGATTATACGAGTATACTGTCATGTCTTTTGGATTAACTAATGCCCCCGCTTATTTCATAAATCTCATGAATAAGATTTTTATGGACTTCCTTGATAAGTTTGTCGTTGTTTTCATTGATGACATTCTGATTTATTCCAAATCGGAAGAAGAACATGAGCTACACCTAAGGACCATTCTTGGAACCCTTAGAGAGCATCAGTTGTATGCCAAGTTTAGCAAATGTGAATTCTGGTTACAGGAGGTAGGATTCCTCGATCACATTGTATCAGTTGGAGGAATTGCCGTTGACCCTGCAAAGGTGAAAGATGTCGAAGATTGGCAAGCCCCAACCACTCAAACCCAAGTTCGTGCATTTCTCGGATTGGCAGGATATTGCCACAAGTTCGTAGAATGATTCTCGAGTATCGCCAGACCCATGACCCAATTGCTGAAGAAGGACAAGAAGTTTGAAGGGACCGACAAATGTGAAGCGAGTTTTCAAGAACTCAAGAGGATATTGATCTCAGCCCCAATCTTAATCATGTCGGATATCACGAAGCCCTTCGACGTGTATTGTGATGCATCCGAGATCGGTCTCGGATGTGTGCTAA
The DNA here is from genome assembly GCA_023614405.1 of Avena insularis. Taxonomy (NCBI): domain Eukaryota; kingdom Viridiplantae; phylum Streptophyta; class Magnoliopsida; order Poales; family Poaceae; genus Avena; species Avena insularis. The sequence goes on from CM042691.1 coordinate 96,997,964, forward strand.
TGCAAGAAGGCAAAGTTATATCTTATCTATCTCGACAACTGAAACAACATGAGCAAAATTACCCAACCCATGACCTCGAACTCGCAGCTGTAGTTCTAGCCCTGAAGACATGGAGGCATTACCTCATGGGAAATCGTTGTGAGATTTATTCGGATCACAAGAGCCTGAAGTATATATTCACTCAGAAGGAGCTGAATATGAGACAGAGAAGATGGATTGAGCTAATCAAGGACTACGATCTAGACATTCAATATCACCCTGGTAAAGCCAATGTGGTAGCAGATGCCCTTAGCAGATTGCTGTGCTGCTTGAACTCCATGATTTTGAGGGAGCAACCAAGCTTGCACAAAGAGATGGAAGATTTTCGAATAGAATTAGTAAGTGAAGGATTTTTGGCTAGCATAGAACTTCAACCCACTTTGATCAGCCAGATAAAAGAGGCGTAGAAGGGAAATGCTAGTATCGACGGAATCAAGCGTCGTATCGGTACAGGCAAAGTACCCGGATTCACCGAAGACGAAGAAGGAGTTCTGTGGTACAAAGGACGCCTTTGTGTACCAGCATATTCTGAGTTGAAAGAAGTTATTCTGAAGGAAGCTCATGATACTCTTTATTCTATCCACCTCGGAGGAACTAAGATGTATCAAGATCTGAAAGAGCAATTTTGGTGGCATAACATGAAGAGAGAAATCGGAAGCTATATCGCCAAGTGTGATATATGTCAACGAGTCAAGGTAGGAGATCAAAGACCCGCTGGATTGTTGCAACCCTTGCAGATTCCGGAATGGAAATGGGATTCCGTTGGAATAGACTTTATCACCGGATTGCCTACTTCTAGTAGGGGAAATGACTCTATCTGGGTCATAGTGGACAGATTGTCCAAAGTCGCCCATTTGTTACCCGTCAAGACCACATATCAGAGTTCGAAGCTAGCGGAGTTATACATCGCTAGAATCGTTAGTTTGCATGGAGTCCCCAAGAACATCGTATAGGATCGAGGAACTCAATTTACCTCAAGATTCTGGAAGAAAGTCCAAGAAGGTTTAGGAACCCGTCTAGATTTCAGCACCGCATATCACCCCCAGACCGATGGAAAAACAGAGCGAGTAAATCAGATACTCGAAGACATGTTAAGAGCATGTGTGTTAGAATATGGATCTAAGTGGGAAGACTGTCTGCCGTTTGCAGAATTTTCATACAACAACAGTTATCAAGCTAGTTTGCAAATGGCCCCATTTGAATTTATGTACGGAAGAAAGTGTCGCACCCCTTTGAACTGGTCGGAAGTAGAAGATAGTCAGATTTTTGAACCTGACATCCTATACGAAGAAGAAGAGAAGGTTCACAAGATTCGTGAGCACCTCAAGACAGCCCAATCTAGACAGAAGAGTTACGCCGACAAGAGACGTCGAGACCTCGCCTTTAACATAGGAGATTTTGTGTATCTGAAGGTGTCTCCATTAAAAGGAATGCAGCATTTCCAACTCAAAGGAAAGTTAGCCCCCAGATATATCGGACCCTTCAAGATTCTGAACCGTCAAGGAGAAGCGTCGTATCAATTGGAACTGCCAGAAGAGATGTCCGCCGTGCACAATGTGTTCCATATCTCATTACTTCGCAATTGCCTCGAAGTTCCAGAGAAGACCGAAGTGTTCAAGAATATCGATCACCGGACCATAGAGATCAACGATGACCTGATCTATCCCGAAGTACCCATCCGTATTTTGGAAGAATCCTTCAGAACTACCCAAACCCGAAGCATCAAGTTTCTCAAGATTCAGTGGAGCAACCACACGGAAGAGGAAGCTACCTGGGAGTGCGAAGATCACATCAGGACGGAGTTTCCCGATCTCTTCAAATCCTAGGTAATCTTTGCGTCCTTTTTCAAATCTCGGGAAGAGATTTTTTTAAAGGGGGGAAGGTTTGTAACATCCCAAAAATACTAAACTTGGTTCATCAAACTCTAATCTCCAAAATTAGAGTTAACAAAAACTTTTCTAAATAAAAATAGGAAAGCATGCATGTGTGTATGCATTCCAATTTGGATTCTTTTGAATTTCCTTGTTTATGTGTTTCTTTGCTTGTAAAAGGATTCTTAGTTGAAATAAACATGATCTAAACAATCCCCACACTTTTCCCAAAGACAAATAAATCAAAACAAACAAAATAAGGGAATGGTCATTTTGGCCAATTTAACTCCCATGCCTACTTTGGTTGTCTCTAACTTTCAAAACTTAACAGAAACTTGTTTGGATCTTTGCACCCCTTGATAGTACTCATAACAAAGTACCAAGGCCCACTTTGTGATCATCCAAAAACATTTGAATGCATAGTTTAAAGGACAGTTCAAAATTGAATCTTTATCATATGGGAAGATCCCACTTTTTCAAAAACCACTCAAACAAGCTCAACATTCAAAACCCAAGCATCCACAGACTTACCATCACCTGACTAGCACACCCACCAAAAATCTTTTCAAAATTTAAAACTTGAGTTCTTGCGGCCATTTCATCAAACACCTTGCTGATGCAAATCAATCAAATCCTAAACACTATTGTGAGTAGTGATTTGGGCCTAACTTGTTCCCTCTCTAGCTCACAGCAACCTCATTAGATCATCTAGCAAACTTAACTAAGCGCTAGCCCCACTGTAAGCTTGGCAATGTCATCAATGGTGAACAGCCGAAGCCACCCATGTCACCCTAGTGTGGACAGCAAGATAGGAGAAGAACTAGCCGTGCCAACCTTGTCTAGGAGGTAGCCCATGCCTCACCGCCCCATCTCGATCAGCCTGCCGCCTCAGCATGACCAAAACCGCCGAACGCCATAGTGCCTCTGTCAACCATGCCGAGCATGCGCCAGAGCTCCACCCTTGACACACGCCCACAGACCGCGCGCCGCCCTCGCCGCGTGCATATGCGATCACCACCGTCCCAGGAGACCGCCATACATCCCCGTTCGCCGCCCAAGCCTCTCAGCCACCGCTCGCCGTCGAAGACGCCGCCTTTGCCGCGTAGAGCATCGGACGTTCTAGACCGTTTGCCACAGCCCCTACAAGCGCATTAAAGCCATAGAGCATCGCCAGGAGACCACCGATCGATCGCCACCGCCGGCCATGCCTCTAGCAGCCCGTAGCCATGTCGCCACCGTCACCTGCCCATCCCGTTTGGTCTCGTCGTCGAGATTATAAATAGAGGCCTCCCCCGCTCAAACTCTTCACACCATTCTACTCCCCTCTCCTCACTGATCGTTCCACCCCGTTTCCGGAGCAAGGCGAGCAGTGCATCGCCGGAATTGCATCGGAGTAGGCCGCCTCTAGAGAAGACGGGCGCCGTCGATTTCGTCCATCCCAGGAAAAGCTGCCGATACCAGGAGGTTCGCCGTCGTTGACTTCATCGTTCGCCCGCATCGCCGACCCTCGCCTGAGCCCCGGTGAGCCTCCCACGACCCCCATTGCACCGCTAGGGTTCTAGCTCGCTGGTGACTAGTTCATCGTCGACGACGACCCTCAGCCATTGATCTTACTTCTAATCCAACGCACCACGTTGCCCCATACCGCTTCGCACCCCCCTGTCTCACTGACGCGTGGGGACAACAACTTAACCAGCCCGCATAAGCGCTATGCGTAGCAGGCCGGTTCCCGCGCAGCCCACTCGTTTGAATTTGTATTTTTCCATTTTCATTCAAACACAGTTCTGTACCTAGTTTCAAAAATCAACCCAGCTTGATTAATTTAACCAAATTGAGTGAAACGAATTTTGTTAGAAAGTTCTGGAAATGCTGAATCCAAGCCCATTGGATTCAAGTCATTTGGATATGTAGATCACCCTTGGTAAAAATAACAAGGCAGAAGCTTTTCTGCATTCAAACATTTTTCAAATTTAAACCATAATAGCTTTTGAGTGGATTCCAACTCTCAAAAATCACATTTAACCATACCTTTCAGAATATATAAAAATATATGAGTTTACTTACAGAAATAATGTTCAAGTAATAAAAGAATGCCACATAGGCATTTCTAGTCACTTTATTTAATTAAAATAAAAGAGTAAAACCTTATTAAATTGTGACACCATTTTAAATCACATTCCCATGGACTAAAATATGTAGTGATGACATGTGTCAACATGATCCCATGTTTGGTTTGGAGAATATTAAATCTTAAGTAGTTTTTCACTGAGTAGAAATTACTTTTCTAAAACTAAATCATTAAGTCAAGTGCTTGTAATGTTAGTGATGATGCTAGATCATCTATAGAACCCCTTTGTGTGATGATTGAAAGTAGTTAAGTATTGTTTGGTGATTGTGTACCTCGTATTTATTCATAGACGCTAGTACCGACCAAGGATATGAGGAGGAAGAAGGATACTACGAAGAAGAAGCCGAGGAGAACTTCAACCACTGCTCTGCACAAGGCAAGCTAACACTTGCAAGATACTCTACTTATGCAAGCCTAATACTAGTAGTTGAATGTGCAAGCTAATACTTGCTTGTTACCATGCCAACTATATGCCTTAAGCATATGTGATTATACCCACCGGATAAGCCCATCCTAATTTTACTTGCAAGCTTTTTACTTTAAGGTCTTTATCAAAGCTTTCTCCTAGAGTTTACTGAAGTAACTTGTAGATTCTAGGAAGATACTTGAAGGTTGCATAAAGAGCATAAAATTTGGCCTAAGCTAGAAAACCTTGATATCATCCCAAGACATGAGGTGGTACTTAGTTGAAACTCCACTTTTTTATCACCCATAATTAGTACTCACCCCACTTGTAGATGCTAGTGATAAGCATAAAACTTTATCAACTTTAGATGGGAATACTTGGTGAAAATGGTTATGAAAACCTTAGAATGATGGATCATTCTACTGAGATGTTTTGACATGTGTTTCCAAACACCAGATGATATTGGTTATGAAAATGTTGAGGCATGAGCCTTAGCCCTTTATAAAACTGATGGTTGTCTGGATGCGATACCATTCCAATTTTACCGTAGAACCACAATACCCGAAGATTGGCTAGGGATTTACTGGAAACTTATATACCTTAGTATTGGTTCCCTCACGGCCAAGGTCTGAGCTGAGGCTACCTTATGAAGATTGTCCACCTGTGCAGTACCCAAGATGACAGTTGGTCATGGTTGGGAGGCCAAACTCATAGGAGAGGTGCTCATACTAGGGCATGTAATTGAAAGTTTAGGATTGATTATCCGCATACTAAGTATGGTGAATTCAGTATTTGTCCTGACGGATGTATCGAATGTTGTGGTGAAAGTGTACAATCTCTGCAGAGTGTCAAACTATTCGAATAGCCGTGTCCGCGGTTATGGACAGTTGGAGTGGCCATACTGTTCCCCGTCAGATGTTTTCAAAATGACTTGTGAAATGATTTTAGACTTTGACTTGACCACAACAGACTTGTGGCATGAGATACAATTTCCCACTTAGGTTTTATAAAATGTGACTAGCTTTCTCTTGCCTCTGAACTTAGTAGAGGTAAATCTGGCTTTTTGCAAAAGAACCCTAGAGCTTACTGTCCTATTACAAAAACCCGCTTCACTTGTTAGTATTAGTTTGCGAGTACTTAAAGAGTACTCATGGCTTTGTCCCTGGCTATTCCCATGGCCAGACTATGAAGAGGAGTACCAGGATGATGGACCCCAGGAAGGTTACGACAAGTAGGATCATCTCCCATCGTCAGCATTGCCTGTGACCCAGAAGATAGAGCTTCGCCTACGCTACCTTTATCATTACGTATTTCCGCTGCTTGAGTTGTATTAAGAACTGGATCATGAGATCCCTATTTGTGTAAGACCTTATGTATGGTTTGCAATGGATGATGTACTGTGGTATCCAATTCTGTTATGTCTCGCAAAAATGGTAATCCTGGGATTGCCATGTATGGCATAACAGGCATCTGGGATTAAAAATCCGGGTGTTGACATATAAAGACATTGATATGATGATTATTAATCCTATTAAATTGGAAAATAGCAATGTATGTTGTAAACAAAGAAGTTTAGGGTTTTGAATTATGAGTACTACCCTTGGCTTGAGGGTTTTATATAAGCTGAGATTCTTTTTAAGATTTAGGATTTAATAACTAAGTATATTGCCTTTTGTATATAGTATTGGATGAAATCTCCCTTTTAAATAGAAAATTATAATTAGAGTGTTTTATAGAAGTGAATATACTTAAGCACATATAGTTAGAATGTGTGGAATTAACAGAGATGTGCTTATGTAATTTTCTATAGGAAAATATTTCTATAAAGTGTTATAGACATCAGATGATGAATCAATGGTATAAGATGGATATTATGTTTGAGTTGTATAAACACCCGTATTTTTTATCCCAGATGCCTGTTATGCCATACATCGCAATCCCAGGATTACCATTTTTGCGAGACATAACAGAATTGGATACCACAGTACATCATCCATTGGCCATGGGAATAGCTAATTGAAGTTTTATAACACCTAAGTGGGAACTTGCATTTCATATCACAAATCTGTTGTGGTCAAGTCAAAATCTCAATTCATTTCACAAGTCATTTTGAAATCATCTGACAGGGGAACAGTATGGCCACTCCAACTATCCATAACCGTGGACGCGGCTATTCGAATAGTTTGACACTCTGTAGAGATTGTACACTTTCACCACAACATTCGATACATCCGTCAGGAACAAATCCTGAATTCACCATACTCAGTATGTGGATAATCAATCCTAACCTTTCAATTACACGCCCTAGTATAAGCACCTCTCCTGTGGGTTTGGCCTCCCAACCATGACCAACTGTCATCTTGGGTACTGCACAGGTGGACAATCTTCACAAGGTAGCCTCAGCTCAGACCTTGGCCGTGAGGGAACCAATACTAAGGTATATAAGTTTCCAGTCAAGCCCTACCCAATTCTCGGGTATTGTGGCTGTACGGTAAAATTGGAATGGTATCGCATCCAGAAAACCATCAGTTTTATAAAGGGCTAAGGCTCATGCCTCAACATTTTCATCACCAAAATCATCTGGTGTTCGGAAACACATGTCAAAACATCTCAATAGAATGATCCATCATTCCAAGGTTTTCATAACCCTTTTCATAAAGTATTCCCATCTAAGTTGATCAAGTTTTATGCTTAGCACTAGCATCTACAAGTGGGGGTAAGTACTAATGAGGGGTGGTAAACTAGTGGAGTTTTACTAAGTTCAATCTCATGCCTTAGGATGACATCAATATTATCTAGCTTAGGCCAAGTTTTATGCTCTTTATGCAACCTTCAATTATCTTTCTAGTATCTACAATTCACTTAAGTAAGCTCTAAGTACTAGCTTTGATAAATAAATAAAGTATAAAGCTTGTAAGTAAAACTAGGAATGGGGTTATCAAATGGGTATGATCACACATGTTTAAGGCATATAGTTGGTATGGTAACAAGCAAGTATTTGCTTGCATATGTCAACTTGATTAGTAAGGCTTGCTAAAGTAGAGTATCTTGCAAGTGTTAGCTTGCCTTGTGCAGAGCAGTGGTTGAAGTTCTCCTCGGCTTCTTCTTCGTAGTATCCTCCTTCTTCCTCGTATCCTTGTTCGGTACTAGCGTCTATAAATAAATACGAGGTACACAATCACCAAACAATACTTAACTAATTTCAATCATCACACAAAAGGGGTCCTATAGATGATCTAGCATCATCACTAACATTACAAGATTAAATCTTGGTTTAATTTATTTTATTTTTAGAAAAGTAATTTCTACTCATTGAAAAACTACTTAAGATTTAATATTCTCCAAACCAAACATGGGATCATGTTGACACATGTCATCACCACACATTTTAGTACATGGGAATGTGATTTAAAGTGGTGTCACAATTTAATAAGGTTTAACCTTTTATTTTAATTAAATAAAGTGACTAGAAATGCCTATGTGGCATCCTTTTATTACTTGGACAATATTTCTGTAAGTAAACCCATATATTTTTATATATTCTGAAAGGTATGATCAAATGTGATTTTTGAGAGTTGGAATCAACTCAAAATCTATTATGGTTTATATTTGAAAAATGTTTGAATGCAGAAAAGGTTCCGCCTTGTTATTTTTACCAAGGTTGATCTATAGATTCAAATGATTTGAATCCAACGGGCTTGGATTAAGCATTTCAAAACCTTTCTAAAAAAATTGGTTTCATTCAATTTGGTTCACTGAATCGAGCTGGGTTGATTTTTCAAACTAGGTACAGAACTGTGTTTGAATTAAAATGGAGAAAGTTAAATTCAAATGACCGGGCTGCGCGGGAACTGCTAATGGGCCGGCCCAGTGTCACTCTGCGGCGCGGGGCTCAACTAACAGGGGTATTCCACCAGTCAGTGGCTCTTTAAACGCGAAGCGGTACAAGGAAATCTCATCCGCACGATCTAAGTCTAATCGAACGGCTGCTACTCATCATCCACGTCAGGCGGCGCCGACGAGACAGAAACCTAACGCGGCAGGTGGGGGTCGTCGGGGGCTCACCGGGGCTCAGGCGAGGGTCAGTGATGCAAGAAAATGACGAAGTCGACGACGGCGAACCTCCTGGTACCGGCAACTTCTCCTGGGGCGGCTCCAATCGCTGGCTCCCTTCTTCTCCAGCAGCGGCGGGCTCCGGCCAAATTCCGGTGATGCGCTGTTCGCCTTGCTCCAAGAATGGGGTGGAACGATCAGTGAGGAGAGGGGAGTGAGATGGTGTGCTAAATTCGACTAGGGGTGGCCTCTATTTATAGTGGCGGGAGGGGACCGATGGGCGCAAGCTGAGCTCGTCGTGGTCAATGGCACAGAGGGCTATTGGCATGGGCGACGGTAGGGGGTGGTGCTATGATCCCTAGCGAAGCTCAACGACGTGGTGGCGAGGCGTGGGGAGGTGCAGATTGGCCGGAACGCTGCGGTGCTCTACGCGTGCCCGACGGAAGTTTTTATGGCGCACAGCGTGCGTGGTCCGCGCGGCGGCGAACGGGCGTGTCTGCGAGGTTGATGGGACGGTGGTGATCACGTATGTATGCGGCGAGGGCGGCGCGCGGTCTGTGGGCGTCTGTCTAGCGTGGTGCACGGGGCGCGCTCTCGGCATGGTCACTAGAATCGTAAATTTGCACAATCGGTCCACTATGACCCAGATAGAGTCATTTCCCCTACTAGAAGTAGGCAATCCGGTGATAAAGTCCATTCCAACGGAATCCCATTTCCATTCCGGAATCTGCAATGGTTGCAACAATCCAGCGGGTCTTTGATGTCCTTCCTTGACTCGCTGACATATATCACACTTGGCGATATAGCTTCCGATTTCTCTCTTCATCTTATGCCACCAAAATTGCTCTTTCAAATCTTGATACATCTTAGTTCCTCTGGGGTGGATAGAATAAAGAGTATCATGATCTTCCTTCAAAACAACTTCTTTCAACTCAGAATCTGCTGGTACACAAAGGCGTCCTTTGTACCACAGAACTCCTTCTTCGTCTTCGGTGAATCCAGGTACTTTGCCTGTACCGATACAAGGCTTGATTCCATCGATACTAGCATTTCCTTTCTGCGCCTCTTTGATCTGGCTGATCAAAGTGGGTTGAAGTTCGATGCTAGCCATTCACTCACTAATTCCATTCGAAAATCTTCCATCTCTTTGTGCAAGCTTGGTTGCTCCTTCAAAATCATGGAGTTCAAGCGGCACGAGAATCTGCTAAGGGCATCTGCTACCACATTGGCTTTACCAGGGTGATAGTGAATGTCCATATCGTAATCCTTGATTAACTCAATCCATCTTATCTGCCTCATATTCATCTCCTTCTAAGTGAATATATACTTCAGGCTCTTGTGATCCGAATAAATCTCACAACGGTTTCCCATCAGGTAGTGCCTCCATGTCTTCAGGGATAGAACTACGGCTGCGAGTTCGAGGTCATGGGTCGGGTAATTCTGCTCATGTTGTTCCAATTGTCGAGATAGATAAGAGATAACTTTGCCTTCTTGCATTAGCACACATCCGAGACCGATCTTGGATGCGTCACAATACACGTCGAAGGGCTTTGTGATATCCGGCAGGATTAAGATTGGGGCTGAAATCAATCTCCTCTTGAGTTCTTTAAAACTCGCTTGACATTTGTCGGTCCATTCAAACTTCTTGTCTTTGTTCAGCATTTGGATCATGGGTCTGGCGATACTCGAGAATCCTTCTACGAACTTGCGGAAATATCCCGCCAATCCGAGAAATGCACGAACTTGGGTTTGGGTGGTTGGGGCTTGCCAATCTTCGACATCTTTCACCTTTGCAGGGTCAACGGCAATTCCTCCGGATGATACAATGTGACCGAGGAATCCTACCTCCTGTAACCAGAATTCACATTTCCTAAACTTGTCATATAACTGGTGCTCTCTAAGGGTTCCAAGAATGGTCCTTAGGTGTATCTCATGTTCTTCTTCTAATTTGGAATAAATCAAAATGTCATTGATAAAGACAACGACAAACTTATCCATGAAGTCCATAAAAATCTTATTCATGAGATTCATGAAATAAGCGGGGGCATTGGTTAATCCAAAATAAATGACGGTATACTCGTATAATCCATATTTGGTGGTAAAGGCAGTCTTGGGAATATCCTCTGCGCGAATCTTGAGTTGATGATAGCCTGTTCTAAGATCAATCTTAGAAAACACTTTGGCACCGGTCAACTGATCAAACAAATCTTCTATCTTGGGCAAGGGGTACTTGTTCTTGATGGTGACATCATTCAACTTCCGATAATCCGTACACAAATGGTTACCTCCATCCTTCTTGTCCACAAATAAGACAGGTGATCTCCATGGTGAATTAATCCAATTTCCAACATGGAATCCAGTTGCTTCTTCAGTTCTGCTAGTTCAGACGGGTTCATACTATAGGGTCTCTAGGCTATGGGTCCTGTTCCGGGGATTAGTTCAATGATAAACTCGATATCCCGATCTGGGGGCATACCGGGCAAAACATCTGGATATACATCGGGGTATTCATGGACTATCCGGACTTGGTAAATGGTAGGTTGGGCTATACTCTTGTTGCACTTGAATTGACGAGGTAAGGTTTCAGATATATGCTCGACTGATATTCCGGCTGTACTGGTCATGGTGATGGCTTTCTTACACAGTCAATCAATCCTTTATGTTTGGACATCCAATCCATTCCTAGTACTACTTCCAAACCTTTAGTTCCGAGTACTATCAGATTAGCATAAAATTATATGCCATGGATTCGGATAGGGACGGCTTTGCAAATTTTCCTACCCTTGGTGGTTGAACCTGGAATTTGAACAATCATAACATGCTTCAGTTTGGTTGGTTGAATCTTACTAGTGAAGGCAAATTCTTCGGTGACAAATGAATGCGATGCACCCGAATCAAACAACACTCTTGCAAGTACTGAATTAACAGAAAACATACCCAGCACGACGTCTGGCGCTTCCTGAGCTTCTTCAGCATGCATGAGAAAAAGACGGGCGTTGCGGTTGAGCGAATTCCCTGGGGCAAATCTTCTTCCAGGCTGAACACGATGCTGCTGCTGAGCTGGGGCATTGGTATTGGGGGCTGCGGTATTCTTCTTGTTGGGACACTCGTTGGAGTAGTGACCCTTATTTCCACAGTCATAACAAGTCACTTGCGACTTGTCCTTTGCTGCAACAGGCACAGCATTGCTTCCAGTACTCGGAGCAGTGTTGGTGTTGGTGGTAGTATTGTTGCTAAACTTGGGTGGGGCATGGTTGAAATTGCCAGAGTTGCCGGGGTTGTTGTGATTTCCTCCGGGCCTAGGGTTTCCACGGTTGGGATAGGTCGAACAGTTCATCGGGGGTCTGTTGGTTCTCGGGGCAAATCCTGGAGATGGGTTAGGGCGATACTTTGGGGTCTGATGGGTTCCTGGTTGATGCATCATGCGATGCTTGCAGTTCTCGTTGGCTTGGTTGATCTTTCCTTCCATCTGGATGGAAGAGTCGACAAGGGCTTCAATATCAGCAAAGGGGATATTGACTAACACAGTCTGCATCTCATCGTGCAGACCATTCAGGAATCTCTCTTTCTTCTTGGCTTCAGTGTCGATCTCATCCGGGGCATACCTAGCTAATGACAAGAATTTGTCACGGTATTCTACTACAGTCATCTATCCTTGCTTCAGTTCTTTGAACTCATCTCTCATTCTCTTGATCAAACCCGGTGGCACATGGGTTCTGCTAAACTTGACCTTGAATTCCTCCCAGGTCATCATCTGTCCTCCGTTCATCGCACAAACGCTGTTCCACCATGATCTGTCATCTCCGGCTAGATAGTGGGTGGCGAATAGAAATTTCTCGTTAGCTTCCACTCTGGAAACTTCTAGGTTGTTTTCCATGGTTTGCAGCCAATCTTCGGCATCTAAGGGCTCTTCGGACTTAGTGAAAACAGGTGGGTTGGTGTTCTGGAAATTCTTGAGCTTAGATCCATGGTTGTCCTGATTTCCGTGGCCTTGATTGTTGTGGGCTAGCTGGGCTATCTGTTGAAGGGTGGCTAAGTTGGCTTGACGTTCCGCTCTTTCAGCTTCGCGGTCAGAAACCAACATTTGCAGGATCTGCAACATCGGGTCCGGGGTTGAACCACTTACTCCGCGTGGCATCTAAATATTGAGATAGATCATGAGAAAAGAGGGAAATTTCTAAGGTTCAGGGACTTTAAAAAGTTTTTAAAGTTTGACTCAGATTTTTCTAGCAACTTTCTTTTCATTCATTCATAGCACACGATACACACACACACCACAAAACAAGAAAAACAGATGGTTTTAAGAACCATTCTGGAAACTACGATATAGTGGGACCGAATACTACTCACTACGCTAGTGCTCAAGTGCTACTACTCCTTGGAGTTGGTGTAGTTGTCATTCTCATCATCCTCATTGTCATCGATGAAGGCGAAATCATCCTCATCGGTGAAGGAGTCCATGGCCCGATCCTCCAGAAAATCATCATCATCACTGAGATAGGAGTAGGGATCTCCACGAAGATCCTCTCCGGCATTCTCCCTTTCCTCCAACTGCATGTCTCTCTCATGGATGGTCTCCTCCAAATCCGAGATACGGTGGCGAAGACGAGCAATGATGCGCTCCTTCTTGTCGATCTGACGACGGTGAGACTTGCGATCCTTTGCTAGCATGGAGATGGTCTAATACTTTGTCTTGATGATGGAGGACTTGTGGTTGGAGTAGTCACGGCAATTATCTAACTCCTGCTGACGATCGTACATCATGAAGCTAAGGTGGTCCAATTGGGTCTTCAGCTCGTGGTGGTATGGGGCTTCCAGTGGCTGTCCATTAGCATCACGCCTTGGACAAAACTCAAAGCGGGTACCCTTGATCTGGTTGATACTATGCCCACACAGACGGGCAAGAGCTTCCTGCATGGCCCTGGCAAGTCCATCGAGCCAGTTGTTCTCTCTTAAGGTGAATTGAATTCCCTCGATAGTGGGAGGTTCAATCTTTCCTTGGAGACTTGCAACAATTAGCCACTGCAGATCTTCTCCTCCTTGATCATTTAGCTAAGCTCCGAAGAATTCGGGGTGCGGACGCTCCAGAAGTTCCGAAAGCTGGTCCAAATCCCTCTCAAAGAGAAGGTCTCCGCCATTTCCCAACTGGTAAAACTTGCAGTACTTCACGTCCATCTATAAGAATATAGGATGAGTAAGTTAGTAGAGTGATCAAGTGTGTCAAATTTTATGTATTTTGCAAGAGTTTTTGAGGAACATGAATTTTCATAAAAGAATTAAGGTGATAAGAATGGGAATAAGTTTTTGTAAATATTTGCTTCCTTTGGTTTTGAAACTAAGTTTTTGATTCAAACGTCCAGTCTAACTAGGGTCTCCTATGGTCAGGATGGCTCTGATACCAACTTGTAAACACCCGGATTTTTAATCCCAGATGCCTGTTATGCCATACATCGCAATCCCAGGATTACCTTTTTTGCGAGACATAACAGATTTGGATACCACAGTACATCATCCATTACAAACCATACATAAGGTCTTACACAAATAAGGATCTCATGATCTAGTTCTTAATACAACTCAAGCAGTGGAAATAAGTAATAATAACGGTAGCGTAGGCGAAGCTCCATCTTCGGGGTCACATGCAATGCTGACGATGGGAGATGATCCTAGTTGTCGTAAACTTCCTGGGTTCCATCCTCCAGGTACTCCTCTTCATAGTCTGGCCATGGGAATAGCCAGGGACAAAGCCATGAGTACTCTTTAAGTACTCGCAAACTAAGACTAACAAGTGAAAGGGGTTTTTGTAATAGGACACTAAGCTCTAGGGTTGTTTTGCAAAAAGCCAGATTTACCTCTACTAAGTTCAGAAGCAAGAAAAGCTAGTTGAAATTTTATAACACCTAAGTGGGAACTTGAATTTCATATCACAACCCTATTGTGGTCAAGTCAAAATCTCAATTCATTTCACAAGTCATTTTGAAAACATCTGACGGGGGAACAGTATGGCCACTCCAACTATCCATAACCGCGGACGCAGCTATTCGAATAGTTTGACACTCTACAGAGATTGTACACTTTCACCACAACATTCGATACATCCGTCAGGAACAAATCCTGAATTCACCATACTCAGTATGCGGATAATCAATCCTAACCTTTCAATTACACGCCCTAGTATAAGCACCTCTCCTGTGAGTTTGGCCTCCCAACCATGACCAACTGTCATCTTGGGTACTGCACAGGTGGAAAAACTTCACAAGGTAGCCTCATCTCAGACCGTGGCCGTGAGGGAACCAATACTAAGGTATATAGTTTCCAGTCAAGCCCTACCCAATTCTCGGGTATTGTGGTTGTACGGTAAAATTGGAATGGTATCGCATCTAGACAACCATCAGTTTTATAAAGGGCTAAGGCTCATGCCTCAACATTTTCATCACCAAAATCATCTGGTGTTCGGAAACACATGTCAAAACATCTCAATAGAATGATCCATCATTCCAAGGTTTTCATAACCCTTTTCATCAAGTATTCCCATCTAAGTTGAACAAGTTTTATGCTTAGCACTAGCATCTACAAGTGGGGGTAAGTACTAATGAGGGGTGGTAAACTAGTGGAGTTTTACTAAGTTCAATCTCATGCCTTAGGATGACATCAATATTATCTAGCTTAGGCCAAGTTTTATGCTCTTTATGCAACCTTCAATTATATTTCTAGTATCTACAATTCACTTAAGTAAGCTCTAAGTACTAGCTTTGATAAAGAAATAAAGTATAAAGCTTGTAAGTAAAACTAGGAATGGGGTTATCAAATGGGTATGATCACATATGTTTAAGGCATATAGTTGGCATGGTAACAAGCAAGTATTTTCTTGCATAGGTCAACTTGATTAGTAAGGCTTGCTAAAGTAGAGTATCTTTCAAGTGTTATATTGCCTTGTGCAGAGCAGTGGTTGAAGTTCTCCTCGGCTTCTTCTTCGTAGTATCCTCCTTCTTCCTCGTATCCTTGGTTGCTACTAGCGTCTATAAATAAATACGAGGTACACAATCACCAAACAATACTTAACTAATTTCAATCATCACACAAAAGGGGCCCTATAGATGATCTAGCATCATCACTAACATTACAAGATTAAAGCTTGGTTTAATTTCTTTTATTTTTAGAAAAGTAATTTCTACTCATTGAAAAACTACTTAAGATTTAATATTCTCCAATCCAAACATGGAATCATGTTGACACATGTCATCACCACACATTTCAGTACATGGAAATATGATTTAAAGTGGTGTCACAATTTAATAAGGTTTAACCTTTTATTTTAATTAAATAAAGTGACTAGAAATGCCTATGTGGCATCCTTTTATTACTTGGACAGTATTTCTGTAAGTAAACCCATATATTTTTATATATTCTGAAAGGTATGATAAAATGTGATTTTTGAGAGTTGGAATCAACTCAAAATCTATTATGGTTTAAATTTGAAAAATGTTTGAATGTAGAAAAGGTTCTTCCTTGTTATTTTAACCAAGATTGATCTATAGATTCAAATGATTTGAATCCAACGGCCTTGGATTAAGCATTTCAAAACCTTTCTAACAAAATTGGTTTCATTCAATTTGGTTCACTGAATCGAGCTGGGTTGATTTTTGAAACTAGGTACAGAACTGTGTTTGAATTAAAATGGAAAAAGTTAAATTCAAACGACCAGGCTGCGCGGGAATTGCTAATGGGCCGGACCAGTGTCACTCCGCGGCGCGAGGCTCAACTGACAGGGGGGTTCCACCAGTCAGTGGCTCTTTAAACGCGAAGCAGTACGGGGCAATCTCATCTGCACGATCTAAGTCTAATCGAACAGCTGCTACTCATCATCCACGTCGGGCGGCGCCGACGAGACAGAAATCTAACGCGGCAGGTGGGGGTCGTCGGGGGCTCACCGGGGCTCAGGCGAGGGTCGGCGATGCGGGCGAACGATGAAGTCGACGACGGTGAACGTCCTGGTACCGGCAGCTTCTCCTGGGGCGGCTCCAATCGCTGGCTCCCTTCTTCTCCAGCAGCGGCGGGCTCCGGCCAAATTCCGGCGATGCGCTGTTCGCCTTGCTCCGGGAACGGGGTGGAACGATCAGTGAGGAGAGGGGAGTGACATGGTGTGCTCAATTCGGCCGGGGTGGCCTCTATTTATAGTGGCGGGAGGGGACCGACGGGCGCAAGCTGAGCTCGTCGTGGTCGACGGCATAGAGGGCTATCGGCGTGGGTGACGGTAGGGGGCGGTGATGTGCTCCCTGGCGAAGCTCAACGACGTGGTGCCAAGGTGTGGGGTGGTGTGGATTGGTCGGAACGCTGCGGTGCTCTGCGCGTGCCCGACGGAAGTTTTTATGGCGCACAGCGGCGAACAGGCGTGTCTGCGAGGTTGCTCGGACGGTGGTGATCACGTATGCACGCGGCGAGGGCGGCGCGCGGTTTGTGGGCGTCTGTCGAGCGTGGTGCACGGGGCGCGCTCTCGGCATGGTTGTAGAGAAGGTTGGCAAGGTCTGTGCGTGTGGTCCAGGGGCTGGCATCGCTCATGGCTGGGACAGGGAGTGGCGGTGGGGTGCTGGCTTGCTCCCAGACATGTTGGCTAGGCTTGGTGCTTCTTCTAGCTCGCTGTCGACATGTGGGTGGCAGGGTGAGGCTCGGCCTGCTCACCATTGATGACAATGGCCATCTTACATTGGTGCTAGAGATTAGTTTAGGTTGTTAGATGACCTACTAAGGCTAGTTGTGTCCAGAGAGGGAACAAGTTAGGCCAGAATCACTGCTCAAAATAGTGTTTGTGATTTTGTTGATTTGAATCTCCAAGGTGTTTGATGAAATGACCGCATGAATTCAAGTTTTGAATTTTGATAAGATTTTTGGTGGGTGTGCTAGGCATGTGCTGGTGAGTCTGTAGATGCTTGGGTTTTGAAAGTTGAGCTTGTTTGAGTGGTTTTTGAAAAAGTGGGATCTTCCCATATGATATAGAATCAATTTTAAATTGTCATTTAAACTATGCATTTGAATGTATCTGGATGATCACAAGGTGGGCATTTATACTTTGTTATGAGTACTATCAAGGGGTGTAAAGATCCAAACAAGTTTCGGTTAAGTTTTGAAAGTTAGAGACAACCAAAGTAGGCATGGGAGTTAAATTGGCCAAAGTGACCATTCCTTTATTTTGTTTGTTTTGATTTATTTGTCTTTGGGAAAAGTGTGGGGATTGTTTAGATGATGTTTATTTCACCTAAGCATCCTTTTACAAGCAAGGAAACACACAATCATGGCAATTCAAAAGAATCCAAATTGTCATGTTTACACATATGCATGCCTTCATATTTTTATTTAGAAAAGTTTTTGTTAATCCTAAATTTTGATGATTAGAGTTTGATGATTCTAGTTTAATATTTTTGGGATGTTACAAGTTGAGATTTAGAGTTGATTGCTTACCAAGATTAAATAGGAAAATGATCTATAACCTATAATTATATTTCACAATCTGGAATCTCTAATTAAGGAATTCCTTTCCTAGATATAATACCTATTTCTATCCATCATCATGGTTAGTTTGATGGACTTACTTCTTAAAATCATCTTATTTAATATATCATTCTTCTAAACTCATGGATGAATCCAATGAGTTTGATACAAAGACACTTCATAGCTTTCTCATATCCTTGCTTGGTTGTATTTACTATTCTACTGTTGACAATCTTCCATCCAACTAGTAGTTCCTTCAAACTCTACTCCCAATCTTCCTTAATCCTCCATCACTAATATTTCTCTAAAGTAACCTATCCTTAAATATGAATAACACCACTTTTATGACTCTATGCTACACTAGCTTTAGTTGAATAACACCATCTTATAATTATTTAACCTTCATGACTTACACTTCAATTCCTGAATTATATTTATGTGGTCTGCAAAGACTTCTCTAGGATCACTTATCCTTACTAGGGTTCCAATCATGTTCTACCCACCAGTATTACCTATACTAAATATAAGCATTTGATGTTGGTGGCCAAAACATTACCATTATAATACTTTAATCATTTATTACTGAAGTTCTTAGTTAGCTAAGCAGGGATTTATCAATCCTTTGTTTTATTGTCTGAAAATTATCTTCTTAGTACCTTATATTGGATTAAGGTTATTAATGGACTATGCCCTTATTAGAAGATTTGAGTAGATGTTCTGATAAGATCAAATAATAGATCAAAGACTGCTAGTTAAAGAAGTTGTGAATCAATGGGAATTATCCAACATTGATGAACAACAGATATTGAGATAAGTTCCATAAAGATTGTATAGAAAGAAAGATATATATATATAGTGGATGATCTTGACTTAATCTCTTTCCAACTCCAACTCATCAAAAGAGTTTTAAGATTAGGTGTTACTATGATACTCAGAATGTGTGCAGATGGGATTTAAGATATAGTGGTTACATTCTTATTATTTGTTTTATATCCTTAACTTGGTACTTATGATTGGTTATAATGAATACTATAATATGATCACCAAATGATAAAATATAATTCATATTATATTAAGTTTTAACTTATGGTACATTTTGATATACTCTTAAATCAAATCTCTCTTATCCAAAATGAGATTTTAACAAAGGTCTTATTGAAACTTATCGTAGTCAACTTGATGATCTACTTTAATTCCATCAAGCTAAGAGAAGCTTCAATCACTTCGAAAAGTTTTTATTTAAAAAGCGCGAAAATTATTCGGATTTTCTATGCATGAATGCAATGCACACATCTGGGTTCAACTTATTTCTAGGCTCTAATGATGGGATGTTATAGTCTCTCCCCTTAAAATAAACTTCGTCCTCGAAGTTCGCAAACTCTCATGTTTCGGAGTAAGAAATTGTTTTGTAGTGGTTGCTACGCTCTCCATTCCATGATGATCTTTAATGGAATTAATTGGAGTATTCCATAACCTGATTAGATATCCTCATTAAATTCTTTTTCTTGAATAATCAAACTTCATTACTATATTAAGTATAGTTTGGAGGTTCTCACTACCATGAGTTCTTAAGTTTCTGTATACGCATTTTAATAGTCAATAGACTATCTTACTATTCCTGTCATTATACCGTTGATATTGGTAATCCTTCCAAGATTGGATTTGAACTCAATTTGTCCATACCCATTGGAAATTTTTTCATTCTCGACACTTGTTTAATTAGGGTTTTATATTACTTCTTAAGGGTTACTTAAAAGTTGTTTCTTTTTAAATTTTATTGTTAAATGTATCCTTTATCACCCTCAAGTTTATACCTTCTTAAAAGATTTTTAAACAACTTTTCTTTATTACCTATAGTATTTTCTTCAACTTTCATTCCTAATGTTTACTCTCCCCCTTAAGTTTCACTAATAGTTTTGAAACTCCATACATAGAAGTCATTGATTCTTGAACTAAAATGTTGGTTCCTGTTCAGTTTATATTTTACTGGTTTAAGGTCCAATGAAAGATTATACGGTGCATCCACATAGTGGTGGATCCCGGAGCAAATCTTTCAGCGCTAAATGTTGTACTTACTATTGGGGCATTCTTGCTGAATAAAATGGACCTTGAAAAGCATCTTGCCAAGCGATCGTCTTCAAACCTGTTCAACTTTCTTAGGTCTTACTTAAGTTAGGCCAAATTTAATGCTCTTTATGCAACTTTTAATAAGATTTGGTGCACTATTTCAACCAAATACCAGCTGCGGACAAAACACCAACTGTGGATTAGTTACTAGATATGGATCAAATACCAATTGCGGATTATTACCAGCTACGAACCGTCCTAGGGTGTGTGTATTACCCTATGATTTCTCGCATACCTCTCACATTCTCTCGGAATTTTCAGAGTTTGAATACTATTTTGGTTCTAAAGCTAACTAGTTGTACTTATTCATGATACTTCCATGAACTTGGTACAACTATTCCATTACTTCTTAGTAGTATTACCCACTTTAATTGAACTTTAAATTTATTATTTCTTGTGGCTCCCTACATCTTCTATACCCAACTTCTTGCTTGGGTTTGGCTAGGAATAATTTATGCTCTACCTATTTTCCAAGTGGTGTTAACACTCCTTATATATTGCTTCTTCCTTCCAGTAAGTCTTCTTTTTTGATCTTTGAATCGTCGCTCTCTTACATGAATTCCCATTCCTATCTAGGTCTATATCATCAAGTAATAACTGGGTGTTACATCATGTACAGATCTAGTCATGTACAGATCTAGTCAATCAAAAAGATCCAAGATCCAAAAGTTGATAAACGACAAATCATATACCCTGTATTACACATAGGTTTTAACTAATTTACAAATGTACTAGATGTTCCAACGGTTTTCTCCATACCTATTTACACAACTATCTTACAAGAACTTCTTGTTCTTGTGGATATATCCTCACTTATTTCAGAAAACTACAATACGCATTACCCTCTATGTACATTATTCAAGCCCGCATCCCTTGGGATGTTGTTTCTCTCTCACTTTCATCTTCCTCTAGTGCTTCCTGGAGTTCCGTCCATGATGACGTGAAGTCCTACGACTACCTTCTGGAGCATAGGAACATCCAGGAGGTGCGTAATCTTGATTAGAAGTACCGAGACTGAGATTAGTCATTGAAAAATGACTAGAGTTGGCGTAATATTTCACCGAATAGTTCGGGTTTTTTTGGCAACGCTTCCTCATAGTAAGGTTGTTCCCTAACTTTTTCTTGGATCCAATCATATATTTCGGTATAGTGGCTATTGGAATACTCTTCTAAGATGATTGGATTCGTATTACCCCCATATGGTTCATAAGGCTCTCTATGGTTATAATTGGTCTCTTCTTCAATACCTGCATCACAAGGTATAGGATTCCCTATGGTTTTCCCATCCATACTTGTTAGGCTCAGGTTTATTTGGAATAACTTTATTCCATTCTTGTTGTACGGAATTGTACTTGTTCCATAAGTCTTCAGGCGGCTTGAAGTCATTCTGATAATAGGAATAATTTTCTGAGTTTGGGTCATCGAACTCGGTTTCCTCAAAAACCTCTCCTGAAGGTGTATATTTGGGATGCCTAGCTTCTTTATCTAACTTCTTCCTACGAGCCATTGCTTTATCAGGATTAGTAAAATCCTCAATGACCGTATCCAGCTCCTGAACTAAGACTTGGTGAGTATTATGATAAGTGTTTAGCAAAGACCGATAATGATCCATATACTCTACAGCTAGAGTAGGTTCAGCTTGGACTATGGTAGAATGATCTAACTCATGTTCTGAGTTTCAGGTTACATGTGGTATAATGGTGTGAGTACTACCTTCTAGAGCTTGGGATTTATGTTCTCGGATCATGGTTATGGCTGCTGCTACGGCAATCTGATATGCAGATGCCATGCACCTTGCCTCTCCTGCTGGCATTTCTCCCTTAAGTCCTAACTTCTTGGGTAACATGATCATGACACGGTATTTAGCTAATACCTGCCCATCATAGTAACTATAAATCTTGACCAAAAGTCTTGATTCACATTCCAAACTCCATAGAAGTTGTCGGAGATTGTCTGTCCAATCCCCTCTGTAGTCATCTAACGTCATGTTCATCACTTGAACATTCCGGGGTGGATATCGAGGTGCGATTTGGAACTGTGGATAAGAAATTATCATCAGTCACATAGAGTTAAAACTCTTGGGTAATGGTTGGTAATTGCAATCATATAAAAGAGTTATCGCACTAGTAACATAATAGGATTATTCTCAAGTGAATATCCCTCATATCACTAGAGAACTCTTTATTATTGCTAGGATGTGTCCTACAGGTTCTACCCATTTCGTAGGTTTCCAACCTAAGGTCAAAGCATATGCTCAGATACCAACTACGGTGACCCAGCATACCACTGCATGATGTAGTATACTATAGTCGTTGACATAACACCAATGAAACACCGTTCACTAGTATTACATCCCTCAGAATGGCACAACAGAAACACATCGGGTCCAATACATGGCTTAAAGGTTACAACTCACTCTTTTACATAAGATCCAAAGAATACTCTAGGTTAAAGAGAGAGAAAGAACTTCTTACGGAGAAGAATCAAAGTTAAACAACGCAAGAACGATTATACTATTAAGTCTAATATTCAGACTAAGAGGTTGACATTGCGGATATTGCATCGCACTATAGAAATAGGTTCTTTGGCTAGAGATAATATTCCTATCTAATCAGTAACTATCATCTTCACTTGGGTTGAGGTATATGTTGACTTCCTTGTCTTCATTGAAGAGCTTTACCTGGTCTTGATAAGTCCTGGAGCATATCTTGATGCAAACATCATTTTAATGGCTTAAGAATCTAGCAAGGGTTAAGAAGATACTTTGAGTACGAGCGTACTCAGCAAATTCACTAGAAAAGGAGTGTTTGATGCACTATATCTATAGCCACAGACCATAGGTCGTAGGCAATGCAAGTTTTCATAAACATTTCTTCAAAGGTTTCTTTTATTCTGAAAAGCTATGTCCGTCAGCCTTCACGGGTTTACCAGAACCTTCATGGGGTTCCTTTCCCACCGCGTTCGCAGCTCCTTCCCGGAACAGGGAGTAACAAGTTACAGTTCTTACACTCTGCAGAGGTGCGTTACTTTACCCATGAGAGATCAACTCTTTGTTGCACAACCAGACAGCTTATTCCCGTCCACAATTCCATGATGTGGGGCCCAGAAGATGATCCAAGCCAATTCCTGCCCCCTTCGCGACCTCGCATGCCTCCTTGGTGTACACCATGCCCACATAAAGAATTATAGCAATGATTTGTACAAACCGTTAGATGCCAGAACTATCATGGGACGATGAGGGTTCCCACCCATATGTTGCATATCCTCTATGAATTACCAATTAATATGCACGCTACGAGGATAACAGCCACGACCTGCACATCCGGCTTCATGCGAGAGGAATAAGATACAGCTGACTTCTCCGTCCCATTCCAGATTTCATGGTCAACGCGTAATATACGGCGCAAGAAGCACTAGCGACATTGGTTGTTAAGTCCTAGGTGATATAGTTCTGAACAGTGGTATTCCAACAGTCAGGTTTAATAGATTAGCTGATCACCCTGGATCAGTAATCAATAGTCCTCATTATTATTGAAAATAGTGTTTTCGGACCTTTTTTAAATGCAGGTGAAGACAACACTGGATTTGTAAAATACTTTACAGAAAATAATCAAAGGACATGAGCAAGTGTGAACTTGCCTTTTGGTGATTGCATGATTATGCACTCACGGTCTTCGAGTCAGTATAAGATCCAAAATCTGCAATCAGCATCATTGGTCCGATAAGGACTAACGTTTAAAGAAGCAATATGCTTTTATGCATAAGTAATGTGATGCACGTTCTAAGCGCAAATCCCGGGAATAACGTTGTCCTAGGGTTTGGATTCCGAAAATGGTTACTTTGGAATGTGTTGTTCTTTTAGATAAGTTTCATAGTTGTACTTTTATTAAAGTTTATGAGTGGTTGTAAGCATCACATATGTAGGAGTAAAGTATACATACTTATGATATACTAGTTAGGATTACTTATACAGGGTTTCTTATTTGAAGTGGCAAAAAGGATAACCTTCGAAGAAAAGGTTTCTCTTTTAAGGTCTAAACAAACTTTGTGATTAGTTAGTGGTAGTTGATGTTATTTGTTTGCTCAAATGGTTTGGCTTGAGTTGCTTTATAGTTTAACTACTTCAGACCAAAGTTAACTATAAAACATATAATAATGCTTATAGTGTTATATTAAGATTTTGTAGACTAAAGTTAACTTTAAAGTATAAATAGTTTTGAAAGTATCGTACTTATACCTTGGTACCTTGTATATTTGAAATGTGTTCTTTAAGTTACTTAAGAATGTTTATTCTGTTACTTGAGTAATGGTTTCTTGATGTGAGTATGAAGTGATATCGTTTATCTTTTATAGATGAGTGAGTATAGTTTATGAACCCAACATAATGTTACTTAACTACTTATGGGTTTATATAGTGTTGTAGTAGTTTTTGTAATTTGGTGATTAATATGGTTTAGAAAAGGTTTGATTGTTCTCAAGTTGTGCTATAAGAATTTTCTTATTAGTGGAATTCTTTTTAGAGATAATCTTTGTTTAAGGTTGAGGATTCTTCTAAAATAAGAACATTTATAATGTTTTAAACCATTATGGCATTAGATTATTAATATTTAAGACTAATACTATTTATTAGACTTATTTAACTCATTTTAGGAATATTAGTAAATTTTATTTATTCTTATATGAATTATTAATGAAGTAAATAAGTTTAAATTTGGGTGATTAAAATATTTAATTTTTTTATTTACCTTAAAAGGAGATTATTAGATTTTTAGCATGTAAATAATATTTTTGTGATCATTTTGGTATATCATATGTTTTTTGTTTTTTTTTCATACAATCCCCCAAAAAGAGGGATCGGGCTCCATTATCAACAGATAACGGAACAACAAACACACAAATCCACATCACAGAAAGAAGTACTGACCCACCTAGGGGGTCAAAACGACTTTAGTATCCATATTACAAACCAAAGCAAATTTAACAGACATAAGGGAGAATGCTGGAGACGCAAGAACACCGCCCTCAGGCTAGTGGAAACAGTTTTTCAAACACGAAGATAAACTACTATCCCAGACCAACAAGGATCCACGAGAGATTCAAACTCCTTTTTTCTTCTCATCAATCAACATCAGGTCCTCCTTCTTCTTTTCTCCCGCCCCCTCTCCAGTTCAGGAGCTTCATGGGCGCGATCTTCAGGGATCGCCGGCAGTCCCAAAAAAGGAACAGGAGCCACATCCATAGCCGTAGCATCAGCCAGTGCATTCTGTTGCAGAACATCAGCTCCAGCGTGTAACACCGCCCGGTCCTACTCTCCATGCAGCCCTGCCCAATAACGGATGAACACACAAGCATATATACCCAAATCAACAGGAGAATTAATAAGCTTTTTTTCAAAACAAGCCCTATTTCTGAGCTTCCAGATAGCCCAACAAATCGCCGCCACCATCGTAATTTGTACGTTCCTGCTGACCCCCAAAAACTGAGGAGCCCACCAAAATTACCAAGAAAAGAACCTAGGCCTATTCGTAGCACCAATAGCTTTAGCAACCACCCCCCAAACATATCTAGCCGCCACACAGGTAAAGAACAAATGCCCAATGTTTTCATCAACCCGACAAAATTTACAAGTAAAATCTCCCTCCCAGTTTTTCTTATTCATGTTATCTTTGGTGAGGATAGCATTGTGCCAGATCATCCACAGCCAAATTTTAATCTTCAGGGGGATTTTTGCTTTCCATAGATGCTTGAAACTCCTATCAATCCCTATATTCGACAAATGGGAGTACATCGATTTAACAGAGAACTTGCCAGATTTATTCCACATCCACACTGGTCTGTCTTTTTCCTGATTCAAATTCACCCCATCCAACAGATTTTTCAACTGCTCCTGATGATTCAACCCATCAACATCCAACCACCTTCTAAAATAACATCTCCACCCTTTTCTTGCCATATCAGCCATAGTGATCATTTGATTCTGGCAGATATCAAACAGATCAGGAAACTTATCCTTCAAAGGCATATCTAAGCACCAAGCATCATGCCAAAAATCAGTCAACTCCCCATTACCAATTCTCTTTTTCCTACCAGCCAGATAGACAGCCCTAATCTTAATCAAATCATTCCAGCAGGGAGAATCACTCTACCTGTGTTTCATAGCACTGATCCCCCCTTTTTTCATATACTTCTTTCTCACAAAAACTTGCCACGGACCCTCCTCATCTTCAAGACGCCACCACCACTTGCAAAGCAAGCAAATATTAAAAAATCTAATGTTTTTTATCCCCAATCCTCCTTGTTTCCCGGGTCTACACACAAATTTCCACTTAACCAAATGATATTTTATTTTGCCCACCTTCCCATACCAGAAGAAGGCTCTGGTCTGCTTCTGAATTTCCTCCACATTTTTTTTGTGCAAAAGAAACATAGTCATGGGATAAACAGCCACACTAGACACACAAGCAGGGATTTTAACATGCCTCCCTCCCAGAGATAATGCACCCCCCATCCAACCATCCAACTTTTTCTTCAACCTATCTCCAATAAATCCCATCTCAGCCACTGTGCATCTTCTGCTACAAACCGACAACCCCAAGTACTTAATTGGCCAACTACCTTTCTGACAATTGAACATCTCAGCATAATTGGATAATTTCTCCTCATCATCCAACACCATCATCACCTCACTCTTCTCAAAATTAATCTTAAGACGAGACATGGATTCAAACAAATACAATAGCAGCTTCAAATTTCTAGCCCCCTCAAAATCATCCTTAATAAAAAGGATGGTATCATCAGCATATTGCAAAATGGCAATCCCTTTATCAAACGTATTATCAGCCAAACCTGTAAACAACCCACCGGCATGTGCATTGAGCACCATCTTAGCCAAACATTCCCCTGCCAAATTGAATAAGAAAGGAGAAAAAGGATCCCCTTACCTGACCCCTTTAAAACTGCCAAAATAAGGACCAGTTTCGCCATTCACCTTAACACTGAGAGTACCCTGAGTCACAGCACTTTTCAACCAAATCATCCAATCTTCACTGAAACCTTTCTGCTTACAACAATAGAACAGAAAATCCCAATTTACCTTGTCATATGCTTTTTCAAAGTCAATCTTTAACACCACACCCTGCTGCTTCTGACTTTTTGATTCTTTCAAGATCTCATGTAGCAAGGTCACCCCATCTGCAATAAACCTCCCTTTGATAAAAGCAGTCTGACATGTGTCAATCAATTTCCCCATCACAGGTTCAGTTCTAACTGTCAGAGTCTTAGTAAAAAATTTAAACAACACTTGAAGCAAACAAATAGGTCTATATTTCTGGATTCTATCAGCATCATCACCTTTGGGCAAAAGAGTAATCACCCCATAGTTAATACTCCTCAAATCAATCTTATGAGCAAAAAAATCATCAAATACAGCCATAACATCTTTCCTTATGATCACCCAGCAATGTTGATAGAATTCAATAGGAATCCCATCAGGACTAGCAGCTTTATTTTTCTCCATCTGATCAATAACCTCCTTAACCTCTTTCTCAGTAAACAACACACCCATTCTTTCCCTATCCTCATCATTAAGTCTCTCCCAATCCTGCCAATTGTTACCTGCAAGTCTAATAGAGGACCCACCAGCAGGACCAAACAAAGTTTTATAGTAACTGGTAGCATGCTGCAAGAGGTCATGAGTCCCCTGAATCTCATTCTCCCCATCTTTCATAGAAAAGATCATTTTCTTTCTTCTCACCCCATTAGCATTCCTATGAAAATACTAAGTGTTATTGTCACCTTTCAACAACCAATTATCTCTCGACCTTTTCTACCAGAATCTCTCCTCATTCTCATACACCTCCAGCAATTCTTTCTGAATAGTTGCTTTTCGTTTCAGTTGTTCTGCATTAAGCAAAATCATCTCTTCAATTTTTTCCAGTTCCTGAAGCTCCTCCACCAATCCCTTCTTCTTTTTTTTATCCACACCCCTAAGATGTGCACCCCAACCTTTCAGATCATTCCTGACATTCTTAAGTTTCTTCTGTAACCTATCAATACTATTTTTACCCTTGACAGGCTTTTTCCAAACTTTCTCCACTCTGATCAAAAATTCATCACACTGTAACCAGCTTTTCTCAAACCTGAATTCCTTGCCACCCCCTTCCTGTCCTTCCATAGTATCCAGAATCAGAGGACTGTGATCAAAAACTTCTCTAGACAACTTGTGCACTTTAGTAAGAGGGAACAACTTCTCCCATTCTTTACAAACTAGGATCCTTTCAACCTTCTCCAAAGTAGGATTTTGCTGGTTGTTGGACCAAGTAAACTGCCCCCCCAGACATTTAAATCTCTCTTAAACCATAAGCATTAATAATCGAATTAAACATGGGCCCCCACTTATTCAAAGAATGACCTTTATTTTTCTCAGAAACACATCTAGTCACATTAAAATCACCACCCACCAACAAAGGAATGGGCTGATCCTGGCAAACATCAGCTAATTCTAACAAAACTCCTCTTTATTCTCCTCTTGAGCAGCCCCATACACCACAACCAAATGCCACTGAATCTATTTCAAAACATCAAACACCTTCATCTTAACATGGAACCTGCCCACAGACACATCCATCTAAGTCAATTTAGAGGAACATAGGCCCCCCAAAATTCCCCCAGATCTTCCCACAGAAGGCAACCAACTCCAGGAGAATTTATTCATAGGATCAATTCTCCTAAAAAATTCATCAGAATAATCCTTCTTAATAGTTTCTTGCAAACCAATGAAGTCCACTCTTTCCTGTCTCAACTAATCATTCAGATAAGTAATCACACCCTTCTTCCCCACACCTCTGATATTCAAGATAACACCTATCATAATACAAATTTTCTCTCCCTTGTTCCAGTCACAACACCACTCATAGGGTGATAGTTGTGTACCTTCACAGCAGCTGCCTTTAACTTTTTATCCTTCACACCAGAACCAGACCTCAAATTTTTCTTATTTTTTCTAGAAACTACAGGATTAAAATCCTCTTCATCATTACTATCACCCTTCCAATCCAGAAACAAGACCTTCTCATTCATATCAACATCAACCTCATTCTCAACCTGTTTCCTATCCTGCAAACTATGCCTAGCAATTTCTAATTCTTTCAGAGAATTAATATGATCTACAGATATAGAAGAAGCATCCACCCCCATCTCCAAAGCTCTATGCATAATGACATCATCATCTAGGGCAGCAAAGGAATTATACAAAGTTATGTTAGTACCTGACAAATCTCTAGAAGGTTGCTGAGCCAAATGCCTTTATTCCATGTTCCCAGCCCCACCTTGAGCAGCCACCCTTGAACTCATCCTTACAGCTTGTTCCTCCACACCAGCCACATTCTCAGAATGTGAACCCACAATTTCCTGAGTACAAAGAATATCAGGTTGAGACAGGCCAGCAGTCACCACTTCCTGATCTTGATTTTCAGTCTCCATATCTTGAGCTCCCTTCATCACAGAACCCCCATCATCACCCTTTTTTCCACTATCACAAGAAGAACCAAAAGATTCATCAGTAGATACATCACCATCTCTTCTCTGACTACCCTCATCCTGTTCTTCGTCATCTTCCAGCAAATGACCATAATGTTTCCTGAGCTCATAGTATTTATCACTACTTTTGTCCTTCAACAAACCCCTGATAAAATCATCAAACCTCTGCAGACCAGCAGTAACAACAGAACTGATTTCTTTAACCAAGGTAGAGGATAAATTCTGGATGACTTCTATGTGAACATCACCCAACCCACCACTCTCTGTCACAGCCCCCTGAGTACCATCTTGTTGTAGGGGGTCGTAGCATGGAAAACAAAAAAATTCTACCGCATGCAAATAAACAAGCCAAGATCTATCTACTAGATTGTAGCAACGAGTCGATAGAGGAACTCACCCTCGAAGATTCCAAAGTGTTTAACGAGAGCAGATTCTCGTGGGTGATGTAGTTGTACTCTTGCCGATCTCAAGATCGCGTAGACGATCCTTCCGGCCATGCTTCAAGGCGCTCCGCAGTCGGTCACACGCTCAGCTGATGAAGACCTTCCTCTCCCTTGTTCCAGCAGGCAGCGGAGGTTGTAGCACTCTCGTCGTGATTCCGGCAGCACGACGACGTGGTACCGGAAGTAGAGGGGAGATCTCGCAGGGCTTCGCCTTAAGCCGGAGCAAGTATGGTGGACTATGAGAGAGGCCTTGGAGATCTAGGGTTTAGAGGCACCAAGGGGCGGAGCTTGGCCGGCGGCCTAGGGCTTGGGGAAGCCCCAAGTCGGTGGCTAGGAGAAACCCTAGGGCGGTGGCGACTTGCAGGAGGCCGGTGGCTAGGGTTAGGGTTTTGGGTGGTGTTGGGTGTAGGGAAGAGGGGCAGCCCTGCCCCTCCTTTTATAGGTGGGAGGGCGTGGCCAAGGGGAAGGGAGTCCTTCCCCAAGTCGTCCTCCTTGGACGGCGTGTGGAGGGAGAGGAACTCCTCCCCAAGTAGGTTTCCTACTCTCCCTCCACCAAGCAAAACTGCCGTTTGACTTTTCAAATTGGCGTTTGACTTTTCAAACTAGGATTTGATTTCTCCCTTTATTTTGCCTAGACATGATACCTAGTACATGATGCAACCATTCCACATTGTCATGACACATTCATGTTCCCTTCCCCTCCGGAGTGCCGGACCTTCCGAAACCTCCTAGAACATTCCCGATGAAAACACCGGAATCATTCCCCAACTCCGAAACAGGACTTTCCTTATATGAATCTTATTCTCCGGACCATTCCGGATCTCCTCGTGATATCCCGGATCCCATCCGAGACTACGAACAACATTCAGTCTCTTACTCATCATTCCATAACTACTCAACAACATCGAATCCTTAAGTGTGTCTCCCTACGGTTCGTGAATTATGCGGACATGATCGAGACACTTCTCCGATCAATAACCAATAGAGGAATCTGGAAATTCATATGGCTCCCACATATTTCTACGATTACTTTGCGATCGAATGAACCACTTACATACGATACCAATTTCCCTTTGTCTCACGATAGTTTACATATCCGAGGTTTTGATCGTCGGTATCTCTGCATACCTAGTTCAACCTCGTTACCGATAAGTACTCTTTTCTTGTTCCCATGATATGTGATCCCTTGTGATCCAGTCACATGCTTGCAAGCTAATTGGATGACATTCCACAGAGAGGGCCCAGAGTATATCTATCCATCAATGGATGGACAAATCCCACTCTTGATCCATGTGTTTCAACCCATACTTTCCGAACACTCAATTCCACCTTTATAGCCACCCAGTTACGGTGTGGTGTTTGATGTCATCAAAGCATCCTTCCGGTGATGGTGATTAGCATGATCTCATGGTCGAAGGAATTAGGTTACTATGTATCAGAAAGCTTATAGCAATTGAACTATTAAAATGACTTGATCTTTATGCTATGCTTATCTATAGGAGTATGTACATCATACCATTCTCCTAATGATATGATCTTGTTGTTAATAACATCTCAATGTTCATGATAGGGAAACCACAATCATCTATTAACCAACAAGCTAGTATTATGAAGAGGCTTTACTAGGGACTCTAATTTAATTTACAAATCACACAAGTATTAATGTTTCCTGGTTAATACTGTTATAGCATGAATGTAAACATTTATCATAAACACAAAGATATAATAATAACTACATTTATTATTGCCTCTAGGGCATATCTCCAACAGTCTCCCACTTGCACTAGAGTCAACTAATCTAGATTACATGGTAATATATCGAACACCCATGGAAGTTAGGTATTGGTCTTGTTTTGCCCTCGGGAGAGGTTTAGTCAACGGATCCGCCACATTCAGATCTGTGTGTACTTTGCAAATCTTTATGTCACCATCTTGGACATGTTCTCCAATAGTGTGGAAACGCAGCTTGATGTGCTTCAGCTTCTTGTGTGACCTTGGTTCTTGCGCATTGGCTATGGCGCCCATGTTATCACAGTATATAGACATTGGGTCCAGCGCACTTGGAACCACACCGAGCTCTGTAATGAACTCCTTCATCCATATCGCTTCTTGTGAAGCCTTCGAAGCAGCTATGTATTCCGATTCAGTTGAAGATCTCGCCACAACGCTTTGCTTTACACTCCTCTAGCTAACTGTTGCACCATTCAAAGTAAATACGTATCCATATTGAGATTTAGAATCGTCTGGATCGGTGTTCCAACTAGCATCGGTGTAACCATTAACAACGAGATGTTCATCACCTCCATAAGAAAGAACCATATCCTTAGTTCTTCTCAAGTACTTAAGGATGTTTTTGACCGCTGTCCAATGATCCACTCCTGGATCACTTTGATATCTGCTAGTCAAACTAACAGCATATGCAATGTCGGGTCTAGTACATAGCATGGCATACATTAGACATCATATGGCTGAGGCATAGGGAGTCTTACTCATCCTTTCTCTATCTTCTGCCATTGCTGGACTTTGAGTTTTACTCAAGGTCGTATTGGGAAACATGGGCAAGAACCCTTTCTTGCTATCTTCCATTCCAAACCTCTTTAGAACTTTGTCCAAATATGTACTTTGTGACAATGATATTAGGCGTCTCAATCTATCTCTATAAATCTTTATGCCTAATATGTAAGCTGCTTCGCCAAGATCTTTCATTGAAAAACTATTATTCAATTATTCTTTGACACTATTAAGAAGGTCTACATCATTCCCAATCAACAATATCTCATCTACATATAGTATTAAGAATGCTACAGAGCTCCCACTCACTTTCTTGTAAATACAAGCTTCTCCATAAGTTTGTATAAAACCAAAACTTTTGATTACCTTATCAAAACGTTGATTCCAACTTCGGGATGCTTGCTTCAACCCATATATGGATCGTTGAAGTTTGCATACCTTGTTAGCATCTCTAGGATCGACAGAACCTTTGGGTTGCATCATATACAACTCTTCATCAATGTCTCCATTGAGGAACGCTGTTTTGACATCCATCTGCCATATCTCATAATCATAATATGCAGCGATTGCTAACATAATCCTCACAGACTTTAGCTTCACATCGTGAGAAAGTCTCATCGTAGTCAACTCCTTGAATTTGTCGAAACCCTTTTGCGACAAGTCGAGCTTTATAGACAGTAACATTACCATCAACATCTGTTTTCTTCTTGAAAATCCATTTGTTCTCAACAGCCTTCCGGCCATCCGGTAAGTCCACCAAAGTCCATACTTGGTTTTCGTACATGGATCCAATCTCGGATTTCATGGCATCTTGCCATTTATTGGAATCTGGGCTCATCATCGCTTCCTCATATGTCGCAGGGTCATCGGTGTTGTCCACCAACATGACACTCATAACGGGATCATACCAATCAGGAGTGGTACGAGTTCTCGTTGACCTACGAGGCTCTGTAGCAACTTCAACCAAAGTTTCATGATCATCATCATTATCTTCCTCTCTTATCGGTGTAGGCGCCACAGGAACTACTTCCGGTGCTGCGCTACTCGCAAGTTCGAGAGAAGGTTCAACAACCTTGTCGAGCTCTACTTTCCTTCCAGTCACTTCTTTCGAGAGAAATTCCTTCTCTAGAAAGGATCCATTCTTGGCAATGAAGATTTTGCCTTCGGATCTATGATAGAAGGTATACCCAATAGTTTCCTTCGGGTATCCTATGAAGACGCATTTTTCCGCTTTGGGTTCAAGCTTGTCCGGTTGTAACTTCTTTACATAAACGCAACCCCAAACTTTAAGGAACGACAATTTAGGTTTCTTCCCAAACCATAATTCATACGTTGTCGTTTCAACGGATTTAGATGGTGCCCTATTTAAAGTGAATGCGGCTGTTTCTAATGCATAACCCCAAAATGATAGCGGTAAATCTGTAAGTGACATCATAGAACGAACCATATCTAAGAGAGTTTGATTACGACGTTCGGACACACCATTGCGCTGTGGTGTTCCCGGCGGTGTCAATTGTGAAAGTATTCCGCATTTCTTCAAATGCTCGCCAAACTCGTAACTTAGATATTCACCTCCACGATCAGGACATAGAAATTTAATCTTCTTGTTACGTTGATTCTCTACCTCACTTTGAAATTCCTTAAACTTCTCGAAAGTTTCGGACTTATGTTTCGTGAAATAGATATACCCATATCTACTCAAGTCATCCGTGAAGGTAAGAACATAACGATAACCACCGCGCGATGCTACACACATTGGACCACACACATCGGTATGTATGATTTCAAATAAGTCCGTAGCTCGCCCCATCATACCAGAAAATGGAGTCTTAGTCATTTTACCCATCAGACATGCTTCGCATCTTTCAAGTGATTCGAAATCAAGTGATTCAAGAAGTCCATCGGAATGGAGTTTCTTCATACGCTTCACTCCAATATGACCAAGACGATAGTGCCACATATAGGTCGAGTTATCGCTCAATTTCAAACATTTAGCTTCAATGTTATTAATATGTGTATTTCCACTATCGAGATTCAATAAGAATAGACAATCTATCAAAGGTGCATGTGCATAAAACATATTACTCATATAAATCGAACAACCATTATTCTCGGACTTAAACAAGTAACCGTCTCGCAACAAACATGATCCAGATATAATGTTCATGCTCAACGTAGGCACCAAATAACAATTATTTAAGTATAAAACTAATCCCGATGGTAGATGAAGAGGTAGCGTGCCGACCGCGATCACATCAACCTTTGATCCATTTCCAACGCGCATCGTCACCTCGTTCTTCGCTAGCTTCCGTTTATTCTGCAGTACATGTTTCAAGTTACAAATATGAGCAACTGAACCAGTATCAAATACCCAGGCACTACTACGAGTACTAGTGAGATACACATCAATAACATGTATATCAGATATACATTTCTTCTTGATGTTGCCGTTCTTCAAATCCGCCAAGTACTTTGGGCAATTCCGCTTCCAGTGACCCTCTCCCTTGAAGTAAAAGCATTCAGTATCAGGCTTAGGTCCAGCTTTGGTCTTCTTCGCCGGTGCGGCAACTTTCTTACCACCCTTCTTGACGTTTGCCTTTTGTTTAGACTTGCCTTTCTTGATTTTGGTGGTCTTATTGACCAACAACACTTGATTCTCTTTCTTGATCTCCACTTCTGCAGATTTCAACATGGAGAAGAGTTCTAGCAACGTCTTGTTCATGCTTTGCATATTGTAGTTCATCACAAAGTTCTTGTAACTTGGTGGCAGTGATTGGAGGACACAGTAAATCCCCAAAGCATTAGGAATCACTATACCCAAGCTTTGGAGTTTGTTTGCGTGCCCAGACATCTTAATAACGTGCTCACTGACGGAGTTTCCCTCTTCCATCTTGCAGTTAAAGAACTTTTCAGAAGCCTCATAACTCTCAACTTCCGCGTGAGTCTCAAATATCAATTTGAGTTCACGGACAATATCATGTGGGTCATGGTTCTCAAACCTTTTCTGAAGCTCCGATTCCAAACCATACAAGATAGCACACTAAACTGTGGAGTACTGATTCTTCCGAGCGAAGTAAACATTCTTTACTTCATCAGTAGCATCAGCTACAGGCGGGTCACCTAGCGGTGCATCCAGCACATAGGTCAAATTACCAGCATTGAGGACAATCCTCAAATTGCGGAACCAATCCGCGAAGTTGCTTCCATTGTTTTTCAACTTTTCTTTCTCTAGGAACGCATTAAAATTGATGGTAGGGGCCGCCATTGATCTACAACATATTTGCAATAGTTTAGACTAAGTGTATGACAAATTGAGTTCTAATTAATAGTTAAATTAATCTAGGTGAACTCCCACTCAAAACAATATCCCTCACATTGTTTTAGTGATCACACGAACCAAATCCACCACATCAAAACCGATCATCACGAGAGTTGATGTAGCTTCAATGGCGAACAATCGACATGTTCATCATATCTACTATATGACTCATGCTTTACCTTTCGGTGATCCGTGTTCCGAGACCATGTCTGTACATGCTAGGCTCGTCAAGATCAAACCTTAGCTTCCGCATGAGCAAATCTGGCTTGCTCACGTTGTATACACTTGCAGAATCTAACACACCTGATCATCATGTGGTGCTTTGAAACAACAAGCTTTAGCAACGGTGCTTGCTAAGGATGAACACTTTAAAACTTGAAATTTATGTGCATGAGGGATCATTTTATAATGCTACCGTCGTTAACTAAGCAATACAAGATGCATAAAGGATTAACATCACATGCAATTCATAATATGTGATATGATATGGCCTTTCTTCTTGTGCTTCCGATCTCCATCTTCAAGCACGAACATGATCTCTATCATCACCGGTATGGCGTCAAGGTCAATGGCGCCGCTTCATGGTTGTCGTCCACCAGCTCCAACTATTACAACTACTTTGAATAGACACGCGGGTCTTAACTTAATTTAAAGACAACCATATATTCGCCGTTGCCAACTTACAATAAGGAACATTGCATACATCAAATATAATCACAATCATGGCCATATCACATCACAGCACACCCCTGCAAAACAAAGTTAGACGCCTCTAATTTTCTTTGCATATTTTACGTGGTTTGGGGCTTTCAATAAGTGTCGTTCTAACTTACGAACAAGAACCACAACGTTGATGTTTGAACTATCAAGTGTTCGTTGTAAATTGGATCTATACTATGATGAGAGAGACAGACACCCGCAAAGCCACTTATGCAATACAACCGGGCCGCTTCATCCCATCATACCGCAAGATGCAAAGTACACAAGAAGCAATTGATAATAAAAGCACCACCGCCCACAATGACCATTGCGTTCTACTCGTGCAACAGATCTACATATAGAAACGGCTCTGATACCACTATAGGGGTTCGTAGCATGGAAAACAAAAAATTTCTACCGCATGAATAAAAACAAGCCAAGATCTATCTACTATATTGTAGCAACAAGTCGATAGAGGAACTCACCCTCGAAGATTCCAAAGTGTTTAACGAGAGCAGATTCTCGTGGGTGATGTAGTCGTACTCTTTCCGATCTCAAGATCGCGTAGACGATCCTTCCGGCGCTGCGTTCTGGCAGCGCTTCCACAGTCGGTCACACGTTCGGTACTCGATGAAGACCTTCCTCTCCCTTGTTCCAGCAGGCAGTGGAGGTTGTAGCACTCTCCTCGCGATTCTGGTAGCACGACGGCGTGGTACCGGAAGTATAGGGGAGATCTCGCAGGGCTTCGCCTTAAGCCGGAGCGAGTATGGTGGACTATGAGAGAGGCCTTGGCAATCTAGGTTTTAGAGGCACCAAGGGACGGAGCTTGGCCGGCGGCCTAGGGCATGGGGAAGCCCCAAGTCGGCGGCTAGGAGAAACCCTAGGGCGGCGGCGACTTGGAGGAGGCCGGCGGCTAGGGTTACGGTTTTGGGTGGTGTTGGGTGTAGGGAAGAGGGGCAGCCCTGCCCCTCCTTTTATAGGTGGGAGGGCGCGTCCAAGTGTAAGGGAGTCCTCCCCCAAGTCGGCCTCCTTGGCCGGCGGATGGAGGGAGAGGAACTCCTCCCCAAGTAGGTTTCCTACTCTCCCTCCACCCAGCAAAACTGCCGTTTGACTTTTCAAATTGGCGTTTGACTTTTCAAACTAGGATTTGATTTCTCCCTTTATTTTGCCCAGCCATGATACCTAGTACATGATGCAACCATTCCACATTGTCATGACACATTCATGTACCCTTCCCCTCCGGAGTGCCGGACCTTCCAGAACCTTCTAGAACATTCCCGATGAAAACACCAGAATCATTCCCAAACTCCAAAACAGGACTTTCCTTATATGAATCTTATTCTCCGGACCATTCTGGATCTCCTCGTGATATCCCGGATCCCATCCGAGACTCCGAACAACATTCAGTCTCTTACTCATCATTCCATAACTACTCAACAACATCGAATCCTTAAGTGTGTCTCCCTACTGTTCGTGAATTATGCGGACATGATCGAGACACTTCTCCGATCAATAACCAATAGAGGAATCTGGAAATTCATATGGCTCCCACATATTTCTACGATTACTTTGCGATCGAAAGAACCACTCACATACGATACCAATTTCCCTTTGTCTCACGATAGTTTACTTATCCGAGGTTTTGATCGTCGGTATCTCTGCATACATAGTTCAACCTCGTTACCGATAAGTACTCTTTTCTCGTTCCTGTGATATGTTATCCCTTGTGAGCCAGTCGCATGCTTGCAAGCTAATTGGATGACATTCCACCGAGAGGGCCCAGAGTATATCTATCCGTCATATGGATGGACAAATCCCACTCTTGATCCATGTGTTTCAACCCATACTTTCCGAACACTCAATGCCACCTTTATAGCCACCCAGTTATGGCGTGGTGTTTGATGTCATCAAAGCATCCTTCCGGTGATGGTGATTAGCATGATCTCATGGTCGAAGGAATTAGGTTACTATGTATCAGAAAGCTTATAGCAATTGAACTATTAAAATGACTTGATCTTTATGCTACGCTTATCTATAGGAGTATGTCCATCATACCATTCTCCTAATGATATGATCTTGTTGTTAATAACATCTCAATGTTCATGATAGGTAAACCACAATCATCTATTAACCAATAAGCTAGTATTATGAAGAGGGTTTACTAGGGACTCTAATTTAATTTACAAATCACACAAGTATTAATGTTTCCTGGTTAATACTGTTATAGCATGAATGTAAACATTTATCATAAACACAAAGATATAATAGTAACTACATTTATTATTGCCTCTAGGGCATATCTCCAACACTTGCGGGCCCACATCAGCTATTTTGTTTTGAACATCTATATTACCAACATTGCCACCCTCCACATTTTCTCTGAAAACAATCCCCCTTGAACGACCACCTCCTGCAGAACTAGCCCATATATTAGGCATCTTGGTCCCAAAGGAAATTCACCAGAATATTCTTGCTCCACCAGGACCCCTTTTACTTTGTCCATCCCAGCTCCACCAGCAGCATCACCACCATGCTGACCACCAGCTACCCCACCACCACCTATACCAGGCCCAGTCCCTTGTCCATTATTTCCATCAGGCCTCCTATGACCAGCTTCCTCCTCATTCCTCTTATCCAACATATTGTCACCATCATGTTCATCAACACCCATAGAAACAGGCAAGGTGGGCACTGCATCAGGAGCAAAAATCTCCCTAGTGTACTTGAATTCATAAATCCCCCTACATCTCCCCCCTTCTGGTATTAGGAACCAGAGACACATCCAAACAAGCAATCTTCACCCTCACATAGGCCAGATTCCTTAAACTATTTATGTCCAGGGCCAAAGGTTTGCCCACCAGAGAAGCAACATAAAAGACAGTTGATTTCTCCCCGTACTTCATAGGGATACCAACAATCCTAAACCAGGCCTCCTCCAACCATTCAACAGGTTCCAAGTCCCCATTCCACTTAGATAACTGAATAACAGCATCAGGAATTGTTTTCATAAACACTTTTCCAAAGTGGAAATCATCAATAGACCTAGCTGAAGGAACTCTCATCAAGAATTCCACATTATTAATGGGTCTAGCATTAAATCTCCACCCAGACCCCAAAGCATCAGCCCACACCTGAAATTCTTTCTCCAGATCTTTACCAGTAACATCACCCGTGACCACACTTATGTGAGCATAATGGAGCTTCTCCATAGACTGAACAGTAGATTCCACAATAGGAATAGAGTGAAAGCCCTGTTCAAAATCAGTACTGCCAAAGAAAAGAGGAACATATTCCCAAGGTTTCCTCTCTTGACAGACCAAAATGCTATGATCCTTCCCACAGTTCTCACACACCAACTCTTCCTGAATCACATCAAGTAGATGTAAATCTCCTGAAGCCCCAACAACATTCCCATCTCTCTGCACACTTACTACTGGTGGTGGTACAGAGGATCCCACCAGAGTAGTGGCCATAGCATCTGACTGATTAACTGACAAGATTGGAGAGAAATTCATAGGACGATTCCCACCAACAGGCACATTAACAGAAGTCGAAGCAGAGGTGTTCAAGCTAGAAACAGGACGATTCATAGGAATAGATGTATTCACCACAGCCCTAGGTATGGTAACCTACTCCAAAGTACGAGCAAAAACAGGCTCTCCTCTCCTAGGATTTGCATTAGAGTTACCTGATCTGCCTGGAAATGACGAAGCAGTGGCATCAGATCCAGATCCTTGCTGCATCTCACGACGGTGACTTCAACGGCCCCGACTACGTGCCTGCTCTGCTTCACGACGACGAGCCTCTGACAGAGCCCTATCCCGCGCCATGGCTTCCCGGCACTGATCCTCCAATCTGGCTTCGATCTTCGCCTGCCGCAACTCATCCCTGTGCCCATCCTGACGCCGCGCCTCATCGCGACGACGTTCCTGCTCCCGAATCCAACCACTCTCTCTGTGATCCTCATCCATCGCCCTACAATCAACAGGAATACGCCCTTGTCCATACCCAGATCCAAATCTGTTTGCATAGGGACCAGATCGGACTGGAGGACGAGAAGGGGAAGCGTGCCCACCACGAAACCGCTGATCCATAATTGGATCCGCAGCCACAACCTGAGCGAAAGATCTGATATCACCCGAAACAACCCCACTCCACCTCACCGGAGGAACAGCTCGCAGCGACGAGGGATGGAAAATTGGCGGCTCCCGGACGAAAACCACCCTACACACTTCGCGTGCTCTGGAATTTGCGAGAGACGAAGGGGAACCGAACCTCGATCTAGGGTTAGAGGAAATGGAAGTCGGAGAGAAAACTAACTGGAGGACGTGCTCCGGTGTACTAGTACCTCTCACCTAGTCTGTCAGGTGGCCCTCCTCCACCGACGTTCAACCGCTGTCGATGCACATCTCCTGAACCGCCAAGCCGTATCCAAGACGACGCCAAGATCGCAAGCGCCGTGACACCATGAAACTGCCCCGTGCACCGCAATCGCTGGACCCACGAGAACGTGCCAGCCCTTGTGTACCAAACGCGTCCCGAATGAAATATCCAGCAACAAACTCCAACTCGCCAGAACCCGCCCCGAATCATCTCGCAGCGACACCTGTCCCAAATTATCCCTCGAGATCAAGCCCTGCCGACACGGACTGATCGCCGCACCAACGACAACCCTGATTATGGCCCTCCAACTCCCAATCAAGCCAAGGTGATCACCGGAGGAAACCGTCATCGGGGAGAGAGGGAGGAGAGGAGAAGAGAGAGCCATCCGCCTTTTGATTATTTTTGTGATTTATAAACAATAAGATATGATTTTTATAATTCTTATTACTTTTATAATTACTTAATAAATAATAAATATTTAATTAAGTGAAATAATAATACATGATTATAGTTTTAAATTAGAATTCTTATTTTTCTAAGATTTTGGTATTTTATTACTATTATTAATATTTATTATTATAAAAATATGAATTATCAAAGTTTTATTACTTATAAAACTTTTATTAAATAATATTTATTTAACTAATCATCATAATAATATTTGATAATAAATTTAAGTTGTAGATTTTATTTTTCTACAAATTTTCATATATTATACACATTTTTCTGAATTATAAATCAAAAGTTATTAATAAAACAAGATTTAATCATTTATTAAATTTATGGAATGATATTAATTGGATTATAAAATTTTATTTATTTCTAAACAGAATAATACTTTTATACCACGTCCAGAGCTAGCCCCAGTCACTGATCTGTGGGCCATTGTCGAGCTCAGCTCCCAGATGAAAGAAATGCTTTTGCTACTGACCTCCTCTCTACTCACTGTCGAGGACATGCGGGCCCTAGGCCAGGTCATCTACCACGCGAGGCAAAGACTAGTCAAATGGCTGACGTGGCTCGATCATGAGGTAAGCATGGCGTCAGCATCACCACCGCCGTCGGTGAGTGGTCACCGACGACGATCTACGGCGCCCTAGCAAGCGAGGTACGACTAGTTCGAACAAGCGTAACCAACTGAACCTAATAGTGGCAGCATTGCATGGAAATGGTCATCGGAGGGTCATCGGCGACGAGCTACTGCGACGGCCAGCAGCGATGCTCAACAAAACTAGACCTACGGTGCGAATCCACGAACGAAACTAGGGTCCAGAGATGCGTATGCTTACACTGATGATGATAGAGTGGTCGACGAGGACAGGCGCGGTCGGAATCGAGCTCCCCGACGAGGATTCCGACGAACTGCTACGAAGAGGAATGATCAAATTCACCCGCTCCAGTGCTCCCCTTGATGCAAGCTTCTACCCAGAGGATCTACGGAGGACGGCACTTCTCCATGACGGCTCAGAATGGTGTGGGGTGACGTGGTTCGACGGTGAAGAGTGGCTCCGGCGAGCTAGGGTTCGGTCTCGTTCGTATCTGAGAGGATAAGGAGGGATTGGAGATAGGGATGGAAGCAATGCGTCGCGGTGGCCTTCTTATCCCCTCCTGGCATCGGTGGCGAGTATCTTGGGCCAATGACGGCGATGACGGCATCGGCAGCGCGAAGCTTCGCCAATGAAATGTCAAGCAGGCGTGATTTACGACGACGATGGTCGTTTTGCGGATAACCCCCTGACGATTTCTTTTGCTCAACCCATGGTCCTCACCTGACCCCACTTGTCAGTCATAGATGGAAAAGGACCTGGGCTGGTTACTGGGCTGTTGTGGGCTACACAAGGTGTCAGATAGGTGTAGAGTTGTTGGGCTGCGGCCAGGTTTGGTTTTTATTTGTTTTATCCTTTTTTCTATTTTTTGTTTTCTTATTCAGATTTGAATTTGATTTTTATTTTGAATCTTTCTTTGTATAACTTGTTTCCTGGACATTTACAACAATACAAAAGACATACCTAGTCTCATTTGTAAATTCTTATAATATCCTCTTTTTTGTATTTCTAGTATTTACTTAATATAATCCCCCTTGTTAATATTTTGTATAAACTTTTCTTATTATTTTTCTATACTTATTTTAGTTAGAGATTTATTGAATGATATATTCTTATTTGCTTATCAACTTAATTTTAATGAGCTCATAGTTTGAATAGAAACTTTACGTCACATCCCAAAATTTTCCAAATTTTGAAATGTAAAAAATTAATAAACAAAATAAATAATTGTTGATTTTTAGGGTGAGAAGAAACTTTTTGATTCCATTTGGAAATATCGAAACCTATTTTGATCAAATAAATCCTAAAGGGATTTATAGAGATAAATAAATAATAAATAAAGTTATGATAGTTGGAATTACTATTTTTGGATCTTTTAATAAAAAGATTTGGTTTTCAAAAGAAAAGGTAGAATTATAAATAAGGATTATTTTATAGAGACAAACTAAATCTTGGCCAAGCTTTTGAAATAAAATATTTCTATTTGATAAAAAGAGTAAAGGTTATTTAAATAAAATAATGAGGATTTATTAATATCCAATTTTATTAAAGTAAAGGCTTTTCCATTTTAAATAAACACTAAAACTTGTTAATTTATTTTAAATTAGTTTTCCCAAGTGTTTTATTTATTCAAATAAAACCTACTGAAATGATTTTGGTATTATTTAGATTTCAAATGGAGTTTTTAAATAAATAAAATCCTATTTCAATTAATGACTAAGGTCTATTTATTTAATTATTAATGGATCCTAAAAAGAATGAAAATTATTTTGTTTTGGACTTTGATTTGTGTTGTTAAACAGAACTAAAATAAATACAAAGTTTGGTGGTGGTTTCATTTGAATTTGTTGTTTGAATTATTTGGTTGAAAATCAAAACAGAAATTCAAATTGGAAAAAGAAAAGGCTTTCAGAATAAAAAAAGTGAATCAAACTCAACCCACTAAGCAGGCCAGCAAGACCAC
Organism: Avena insularis; assembly: GCA_023614405.1. Taxonomy (NCBI): domain Eukaryota; kingdom Viridiplantae; phylum Streptophyta; class Magnoliopsida; order Poales; family Poaceae; genus Avena; species Avena insularis. The sequence goes on from CM042691.1 coordinate 97,041,975, forward strand.
TCGCAGCCCAACTTCCCCCCTCCCCAGCGAAAAGTTTTATTTCACTCAATCTCGCACCCGCAGAGTCACATACAGGTGGCCCCATCTCCCACTTCCTCCACCTCGCTCACAGCCGGACCCCACTGCCACGCAATCATCGTCTCCACCACGACCTCGTCACCTCGCCGTTGCTGCTTTGAATCATGCACGTAAATTGCCAATGCGCGAGTAATACTCGTCCGTGATCACGCACAATAAATCGCCTCGCCCTCCTCCTCATTTTCCCCCAGACGTCGTCCACTCTCTGCCACCGGGCTACCCCAATTGCCCGTTGTAAACCTCCTGCTCCGGCGAGCGTCTCCGAGCAATTCCGGCCACACCCCGCCGCCTCTCGCCTCCCACTACACACGAGCTTGTTCCCCACCTCCTGGCGCATCTCCCCGTGCCACTCCTTCGCCCGCGCTTGCCCCAGAGCGTCGACATGGACAACCTCAACGCTCCACCGTCGTCTGTCTTGTCTCCGGCGAAGTCTCCCTGGTAAGCCAGACCGCCCCGAGCCCTCTCGATCATGCTCACGTGAACGCCACACTCGCCCGCGTCTAACCACGCCTTTGGTTTGCCTTGGGGTGAACTGCAGCGTCGCCCCCGTCGTCAAACAGAACCGCCCGACACCGAAGCCGACTCCGGCGAGCAATCCACGCCGCTCCAGCGCGCCCCTCGCCAAGACGACCACATGTTGAGCTTCAGCATCTCCCTGCGAGCACGGTGAGCCACTTCCCCCTCTTCCCCGCTCCCTGCATCGTCGGTAAGCTTGCCGCTGAAGTGCGCCGCCGCGCAGCGCCGCCAGGCAATGGTCAAACCCATCTGAGCCGTTAGATCATGATCCAGTGGACACGATAGATTGACTTAACCGAAGGGGTACGTGTGATCTGTGCCGTGCGATTAAGTGAGATCCTGCGGTCAGAACAGCTCGATCCAAATGAAACGGTACCGTCCAATAAAAACGCGCCACGTGGACAGGGTTTTGATTAAAAACAGAATTAGAATCTGTTTGAATTGCAAACTTGTAAAATTCATAATTTTAATTCTACACGTCCATATTTTGCAAATTTTATATCAATGGATTCAGCAGAACAAGTAATTTGCAACCATGCATTTTTTTAATGTTTTGCTTCTGGAAAATTGGTTGAATTTGCAGAAACATGTGTAGGCTTATTTTGAATATAAAAATTGTTCTAGATATATTTTTAGTATGAAATCTTTGCAAAATGGATTGTTGTGAACCCACTGACCATAGGAACCAACTTATGGATTTAAAAATGTATTTTGTGAAGTTAAGGAGTAAATATCTGATTTAGCTCATTTCTAGTCAAATGAAAATATTGATTATGATTTAGAAATGATTTTTGAGTGAAACCTTTGGGAAATGTTTTGATTCAAACCTTCTGAACCTAAACACCAAGTTTTGAGAATTAAAATATATTTGGTGAACTCTTTAAAGAATATTTTTTTGCTAAAAGCATTTTCAACCACATAAAATAATGAATTGATTTAAAAATGGTTTATAGATAAAATCTTTTGCAAATGGTTTTATCACTTTAGTAAATGACCATTTTTGAACTTTATAATGTTTAGAGCCTAGTAGAAACCACTTTTACAAATAAAATCATCTTTTGCATGCTTGCATGCATGACCTTGTTTTTGTTATTTTATGTGTGAGAAATGGTTTGAATGCTAGTTGAAATTGTGTTTGTTTGATTGAATTGTAGTGAAGTTAGAAGAGTGTGATATTTGCAAGATCAAGAAGTGAACCATCATTCTCTACTAAAAAGGCAAGTGACACTATCATCCAAGTCCTACTGTTTTCATTACACTTAGTGGATTTTGTAACATGCATGGAAAGGTTTACTATATTTTATGATATGCTAAATCCTAATTGGATACCCTTATATATTCCTTATTGGAAACAATGTAGTTGTAGTATGCTTAGCCCTGCTATATATTAGGAGGGGATACATGATATGAATATATGAAGAGTTGAAAAGATATATGTTTTATATAATAAAACAAGTTCTCAATGAACTACCTGGGTGGACAAGGATACTCAATTGTTGGACAAGGTGGCAACAGAAGGAACCATGTTTATATGGCTATCTCTTTTTGTATGTGAACTAGAAGAAAACCACCCAGGGACTTAGAGATTGAACATGTTTCTCGTACAGTGGCTTCCGTGTACAGCCACATGCTAAATGGGCTCTGGCTTAGTCAACTACATAGTGGAAGACCCATGCATTGGCATCTTCAGGTTAACTAGAATTGTGTAAGGGAACTTGAAACCCTACATTGGTGCTTGGATGACAAGCTAGCATTGTATATTGGGAGGACTTCTATGGAAATACTTTGTCACATTCTCAATCTGCCAGTACTCCATCTTGGTGAGTACTAATCCAGCGGCCACTGGTGGCATCAAGATGAGATTGTGTCATGTGGGTAAAGTGTACAACTTATGCAAAAGATCAAATTCTAAGTACTTAGCTGTGTCCCCGGTTACGGACAACTCTGAGCAACTAAGGCCTGAAGCTATGGAAGATCTCGACATTCCAATTTCTCAAAGTAAAACTTGATGGTGACAACAAGGGATTAGAAGCACTTGGAGTTTTCCAAGGAGTTCAGAAAGATTTGACAAAAGATCAAAACTATTTTGAAAAGATGGGATAAAACTATATTGCTTTCTGCAAATGAGCCTAAACCCTACTTAGCCAAATATGCATGTAATGATAGGAACCACTTATTTATACATAATAGTGAAACTTGCCAATACAATTCAAATGTATTTACCCTTGTGGCTGCAACTTATTATGTTGCGAGTTTGTTTGATGTTAGTGAAGTGTGTTGAATAGGATTACAAGTCTATAACCAACATGATTGCCTGTGGCACTTTGAAGATGAAGGACTCCATGCTATATAGATATTCTGCTGCATTTTAATGTGATAACCAAATGAGCTATGTAAGATGTAATGAATTATTTTATCCTTGGTTATAAAGTTGTATTATGACCTTTGTTTCTTGATATTACATCTTAACTGTGGATGCTAGCTATTGATACAGGGACTAGCATTGTAAACACAGGGATCTCTACCTTATTAAAGGTTGGGAACCTTACAGATGGTATCAGAGCACTGTGTTGCCTGTAGGATTTGTAACCCTAGGATTGGACAAAACCCCTTAGAAAAATAGGAGTTGTATTTGTTCCAAAACTTTTTTACAAACAATCTTGTAAACTCTTTCCTCAACCTTTTTGGTTTTTTGATTCTACACCTCTTCCTTTTCAACTTGATGGACAAAGCCTACCCCATGGCCAAAGACTTCACCATGAGCAAATGACTTCATCAACTCTAATGACTTCAACATCTTCAGGTGATTTCAACCTTATTCTCAACAAGGATTTCAACCTTGGATATCACTAAGGACTACAAGTGAGAACCAAGAAACACTAGATTGCCTACCATAAACATTGATATCATGTTAGTGTATGGATCATATTGACCTATGAGGTATGACTATATTAAGTTATTTATTTCAAGAAAACTTGTTGTTTCCTTCAACTCATGAGTTAAACTCAAAAGTTGTTAAGTGGATAGTTGCTTGTTGATTGCTTGATTGTTTGTTTGAACTTGGTTGCTTTGAGTTGTGTGTTAGAACTTCTTAAAACCTATCCATCATTACTTATCCCTATCAAACCAACAGATGCCTCCCCGTCGTGCCAACCCCAACCAAAAAAACATCACTCCTGAGATGCAAAGAGATGTTGACAAATGTATACAACTGATGCAGGAGATGACCACATATATACAGAATCAGAACAACAACAACAACAACAACAACAACAACAACAACAACAACAACAACAACAACAACAACAACAATCAGAATAATCCTCCAGCACTTGACATGCTCACCAAGTTTCTGAAACTTAGGCCTGCAAGATTCTCTGGAACAACTGATCCAATGGAAGCCAATGACTGGTTACGTTCAGTGAACAAAGACTTAGTGACTGTTGACTGCACCGATGAAGAAAAAGTTAGGTCTGCAGCCTTTCTGCTTGAAGGACCAGCAGCAACATGGTGGGACAACTTTCAGATCACCACTCCCCTTGAGTATGTGACTTGGGCTATTTTTGAGGATGGATTCAGAACAACTCACATCTCACCTGGAGTGATGTACTTGAAGAAAAAGGAGTTTCACAATCTGAAACAGCGTCACCTCAGTGTGGCTGAGTATATTGAAGAATTCAACAATCTGGCACGCTATGCAGCGGATAAAGTTGATACAGATGCTAAGAGAAAAGAAAAATTTCTTGAAGGACTTAATGATGAGTTGAACCAGCAGCTAGCTGTTGCCTATGTCCCAACTTATCAATCGCTCTGTGACAAAGCCACCATTTTGGAAAACAAGATGAATCAAGTTGAGAATAGAAAGAGGAAACATAAACTCAAGAATCACTCAGGATCATCACAAAAGAAGCATTCATTTAAAAAGAGGAATGAAGATTCTGAACCACATCAGTATCACCACAACAACAATGGAAGTGAGAATAATGTAAATGATACTGACAATGGAGATGACCTTGGCCAGAACCAACATGGCAGTTTCAGGAAGAAAGACATTAGCCAGTTGCGCTGCTATAATTGCAAGGAACTTGGACACTATGCATCAGACTGTCCTGAGAAGAAAAAGAAAAAGGATGCTAGAAGAGCCAATGGAAATGACTCCAATGTGACCCAGAAAGGACATGTGAACCACATTGACATGGATGGAAACTTTGAAGAGATAGAAGAAGTGGATGTCAAAAACTAGTTAACTCAGAAGAGACAAATAAGGATTCCTTGTCTGGATATCAAGTGTTGAACCCATAGTCAAGTGAATCATCAATGTAACCCTATGAGACTTTATTTTAAGGGTGGTAGTACCCTAGTTGCCTTGAAGCCAACTTGTAACCCTAGCCTTCCCAAATCTCGGGACGAGATTTATTTTAAGGGTAAATGTCACATCCCAAAATTTTCCAAATTTTGAAATGTGAAAAATTAATAAACAAAATAAATAATTGTTGATTTTTAGGGTGAGAAGAAACTTTTTGATTCCATTTGGAAATATCGAAACCTATTTTGATCAAATAAATCCTAAAGGGATTTACAAAGATAAATAAATAATAAATAAAGTTATGATAGTTGGAATTACTATTTTTGGATCTTTTAATAAAAAGATTTGGTTTTCAAAAGAAAAGGTAGAATTATAAATAAGGATTATTTTATAGAGCCAAACTAAATCTTGGCCAAGATTTTGAAATAAAATATTTCTATTTGATAAAAAGAGTAAAGGTTATTTAAATAAAATAATGAGGATTTATTAATATCCAATTTTATTAAAGTAAAGGCTTTTCCATTTTAAATAAACACTAAAACTTGTTAATTTATTTTAAATTAGTTTTCCCAAGTGTTTTATTTATTCAAATAAAACCTACTGAAATGATTTTGGTATTATTTAGATTTCAAATGGAGTTTTTAAATAAATAAAATCCTATTTCAATTAATGACTAAGGTCTATTTATTTAATTATTAATGGATCCTAAAAAGAATGAAAATTATTTTGTTTTGGACTTTGATTTGTGTTGTTAAACAGAACTAAAATAAATACAAAGTTTGGTGGTGGTTTGATTTGAATTGTTGTTTGAATTATTTGGTTGAAAATCAAAACAGAAATTCAAATTGGAAAAAGAAAAGGCTTTCAGAATAAAAAAAAAGTGAAACAAACTCAACCCACTAAGCAGGCCTAGCAAGACCACTCGCAGCCCAACTCCCCCCCCCCAGCGAAACCTTTTATTTCACTCAATCTCGCACCCGCAGAGTCAAAGACAGGTGGCCCCATCTCCCACTTCCTCCACCTCGCTGACAGCCGGACCCCACTGCCACGCAATCATCGTCTCCACCACGACCTCGTCACCTCGCCGTTGCTGCTTTGAATCTGCGGCGTAAATTCGCGTCAATGCGCGAGTAATACTCGTCCGTGATCACGCACAATAAATCGCCTCGCCCTCCTCCTCATTTTCCCCCAGACGTCGTCCACTCTCTGCCACCGGGCTACCCCAATTGCCCGTTGTAAACCTCCTGCTCCGGCGAGCGTCTCCGAGCAATTCCGGCCACACCCCGCCGCCTCTCGCCTCCCACTACACACGAGCTTGTTCCCCACCTCCTGGCGCATCTCCCCGTGCCACTCCTTCGCCCGCGCTTGCCCCAGAGCGTCGACATGGACAACCTCAACGCTCCACCATCGTCTGTCTTGTCTCCGGCGAAGTCTCCCTGGTAAGCCAGACCGCCCCGAGCCCTCTCGATCATGCTCACGTGAATGCCACACTCGCCCGCGTCTAACCACGCCTTTGTTTTGCCTTGGGGTGAACTGCAGCGTCGCCCCCGTCGTCAAACAGAACCGCCCGACGCCGAAGCCGACTCCGGCGAGCAATCCACACCGCTCCAGCGCGCCCCTCGCCAAGACGACCACATGTTGAGCTTCAACATCTCCCTGCGAGCACGGTGAGCCACTTCCCCCTCTTCCCCGCTCCCTGCATCATCGGTAAGCTTGCCGCCCGAGCGTGCGCCGCCGCCAGCCGCCGCGCAGCGCCGCCAGGCAATGGTCAAACCCATCTGAGCCGTTAGATCATGATCCAGTGGACACGATAGATTGACTTAACCGAAGGGGTACGTGTGATCTGTGCCGTGCGATTAAGTGAGATCCTGCGGTCAGAACAGCTCGATCCAAACGAAACGGTACCGTCCAATAAAAACGCGCCACGTGGACAGGGTTTTGATTAAAAAAAGAATTAGAATCTGTTTGAATTGCAAACTTGTAAAATTCATAATTTTAATTCTACACGTCCATATTTTGCAAATTTTATATCAATGGATTCAGCAGAACAAGTAATTTGCAACCATGCATTTTTTTAATGTTTTGCTTCTGTAAAATTGGTTGAATTTGCAGAAACATGTATAGGCTTATTTTGAATATAAAAATTGTTCTAGATATATTTTTAGTATGAAATCTTTGCAAAATGGATCGTTGTGAACCCACTGACCATAGGAACCAACTTATGGATTTAAAAATGTATTTTGTGAAGTTAAGGAGTAAATATTTGATTTAGCTCATTTTTAGTCAAATGAAAATATTGATTATAATTTAGAAATTATTTTTGAGTGAAACCTTTGGGAAATGTTTTGAATCAAACCTTCTGACACTAAACACCAAGTTTTGAGAATTAAAATATATTTGGTGAACTCTTTAAAGAATATTGCTTTGCTAAAAGCATTTTCAACCACATAAAATAATGAATTGATTTAAAAATGGTTTATAGATAAAATCTTTTGCAAATGGTTTTATCACTTTAGTAAATGACCACTTTTGAACTTTATAATGTTTAGAGCCTAGTAGAAACCAGTTTTACAAATAAAATCGTCTTTTGCATGCTTGCATGCATGACCTTGTTTTTGTTATTTTATGTGTGAGAAATGGTTTAAATGCTAGTTAAAATTGTGTTTGTTTGATTGAATTGTAGTGAAGTTAGAAGAGTGTGATATTTGCAAGATCAAGAAGTGAACCATCATTCTCTACTAAAAAGGCAAGTGACACTATCATCCAAGTCCTACTATTTTCATTACACTTAGTGGATTTTGTAACATGCATGGAAAGGTTTACTATATTTTATGCTATGCTAAATCCTAATAGGATACCCTTATATATTCCTTAGTGGAAACAATGTAGTTGTAGTATGCTTAGCCCTGCTATATATTGGGATGGGATACATGATATGAATATATGAAGAGTTGAAAAGATATATGTTTTATATAATAAAACAAGTACTCAATGAACCACCTGGGTGGACAAGGATACTCAATTGTTGGACAAGGTGGCAACAAAAGGAACCATGTTTATATGGCTATCTCTTTTTGTATGTGCACTAGAAGAAAACCACCCAGGGACTTAGAGATTGAACATGTTTCTCGTACAGTGGCTTCCGTGTACAGCCACATGCTAAATAGGCTCTGGCTTAGTCAACTACATAGTGGAAGACCCATGCATTGGCATCTTCAGGTTAACTAGAATTGTGTAAGGGAACTTGAAACCCTACATTGGTGCCTGGATGACAAGCTAGCATTGTGTATTGGGAGGACTTCTATGGAAAGACTTTGTCACATTCTCAATCTGCCAGTACTCCATCTTGGTGAGTACTAATCCAGCGGCCACTGGTGGCATCAAGATGAGATTGTGTCATGTGGGTAAAGTGTACAACTTCTGCCGAAGATCAAATTCTAAGTACTTAGCCGTGTCCCCGGTTACGGACAACTCTGAGCAACTAAGGCCTGAAGCTATGGAAGATCTCGACATTCCAATTTCTCAAAGTAAAACTTTATGGTGACAACAAGGGATTAGAAGCACTTGGAGTTTTCCAAGGAGTTCAGAAAGATTTGACAAAAGATCAAAACTATTTTGAAAAGATGGGATAAAACTATATTGCTTTCTGCAAATGAGCCTAAACCCTACTTAGCCAAATATGCATGTAATGATAGGATCCACTTATTTATACATAATAGTGAAACTTGCCAATACAATTCAAATGTATTGACCCTTGTGGCTGCAACTTATTATGTTGCAAGTTTGTTTGATGTGAGTGAAGTGTGTTGAATAGGATTACAAGTCTACAACCAACATGATTGCCTATGGCACTTTGAAGATGAAGGACTCCATGCTATATAGATATTCTGCTGCATTGTAATGTGATAGCCAAATGAGCTATGTAAGATGTAATGAATTATTTTATCCTTGGTTATAAAGTTGTATTATGACCTTTGTTTCTTGATATTACATCTTAACTGTGGATGCTAGCTATTGATCCAGGGACTAGCATTGTAAACACAAGGATCTCTACCTTATTAAAGGTTGGGAACCTTACACTTTATATATAAGTCTAATGATTTTATACCATTATTTGATGCATGAAATATAAAGACATTGATATGATGATTATTACTCCCATTAAAGTGGAAAATAGCAATGTATGTTGTAAACAAAGAAGTTTAGGGTTTTGAATTATGAGTACTACCCTTGGCTTTAGGGTTTTATATAAGCTTAGATTCTTTTTAAGATTTAGGATTTAATAACTAAGTATATTGCCTTTTGTATATAGTATTGGATGAAATCTCCCTTTTAAATAGAAAATTATAATTAGAGTGTTTTATAGAAGTGAATATTCTTAAGCACATATAGTTAGAATGTGTGGAATTAACAGAGATGTGCTTATGTAATTTGCTATAGGAAAATATTTCTATAAAGTGTTATAGACATCAGATGATGGATCAATGGTATAAGATGGATATTATGTTTGAGTTGAGATTTAGAGTTGATTGCTTACCAAGATTAAATAGGAAAATGATCTATAACCTATAATTATATTTCACAATCTGAAATCTCTAATTAAGGAATTCCTTTCCTAGATATAATACCTCTTTCTATCCATCATCATGGTTTGTTTGATGGACTTACTTCTTAAAATCTTCTTATTTAATATATCATTCTTCTAAACTCATGGATGAATCCAATGAGTTTGATACAAAGACACTTCATAGCTTTCTCATATCCTTGCTTGGTTGTATTTACTATTCTACTGTTGACAATCTTCCATCCAACTAGTAGTACCTTCAAACTCTACTCCCAATCTTCCTTAATCCTCCATCACTAATACCTACATATATGAAAGCGAAGCGTTTCATCGATCCATTCGTACGTCCAAGTCATACATTCCACTGTAGATTCGCATCTACAGTAATCTGTCTCTACATTGCTTTTTTTTCATCTGGTTCAACTCCCAATCAAAGTCCACATGCTAGAAATATCTACCAGGCACCGGCTTTCTCTTCTCTCATCCCGTCTGGTCAGCGGTGCCCAGCGTGTCGAGGGGCGGCACGCGTGTCCAGCATAGGACCTCTCCGCGTGCGGGAGGCCTTATCTCCCACCGCCTTTCCATCTCTCTCCCGCTCCGTCCTCTCATCTGCCTCACCCCACCGCACCAGGTGCTTCCCCTCCCCCTCTTCCTCACCATCGGCAAAGCGTGACGGCAGATGAGTGCACGGGGTCAGCTGCCATGAAGTGGTACTGGAAAAGCTCGACACTGGGAAGTAGAGGCGGACGGCGCTAGATGCGGGAGCCGGACGTCGTCGTTGCAGCAGCCAGCAGGTGGTGGTGCAAAGTCCTGGGCGAGACCGACTAGGTGGAGAAGAGGAGATCACGCCGGAGTGGGAGGCCGGTGGAGAGAGCTGGCGGTGCGGGTGACCACGATTTATTTGATCATGGCCAAATCGGCCGCCTCTGGTCTCTCTTTTCTCTTTCTACAGGTCAAGCTGTGCCTTTCCCTTCGAATTTCTTTCATTATTGCGTGGATTTGATTTGACTTTTCCTTCCGTCCAGCTGGAGGCATAGTCCTAGAGATGTTGACGGATTCAGTTCTATCCATACCAGCGCAGTCATCATAGGCCGGCACCTGATCGGCTAGGAGGCAGGTCACAAATTCAGGGCACAGCGGCGGCGACTGGGACCATCGCGCCGGCGTGCGTGACCTACAATTGTCGGCGACACTTGGAGGAGGCCTTCCTCACTGTCATCGAGGATAATGGGGCAGGAGGAAGTAGAGGCAGAGGGCTGAGTGCGGATCGGGGGCACCCCTTCGACGGTGGTAGCGATGGCAGGGACGGATACGGCTCGGACTGCTGCAGCAGCCGTGCGGTCTTGCCGTCGGATTTCTGCCTTAGGTGAGTGCACGCATCTGTCGATGAAAAGATTGGGGCCCCCCCCCCCCCCCCGGTACGGTTCCTGCAACGAGGAGCCATGTCACCGAGCCCACGGCGCCTCCAGCTGTTTGGTCTTCCTGCAATGCTGATTGTTCTATGGCCGATTTACTCATAGGCATGTTTTTGGATTGCATGTTCTGTGGTGTTTCTACATGTGCGTCTCAGGTTCAATCTTGCAAAGAGAATGGTTGATTTTTTCCCCTTCTACAACTGTGCTTCACTATTTTTCGTTGAAGTTTCTGTATTTTCTGAAAGTTGCCATTCTTTCTTACTGGTATAACTCGTTTCATGTTGTATATTGTTCAGTAAGCTTCAGCCCAATAGATCCAGAAGGGGAGCTGCTCATGGTATTCACAAGCAAGACAGAGACTCATTAACAGGTACAGAATTGTACTTCAGTATGATGTATTGTAGCTCCCATACGGGAAGGCTTTATAAATTCAAGCTTCTGTTAGAGTTCATCTACACACTGTTACTTGAATGAATGGATGATTGAGTGCAGATTAAGATGTATTATTTGTTTTCTATCTGAGTATCTGATAAAGTATTATACTGATACTGGTATATGCCATTTGTCTAGGCTTGAAAATTTAGATGGTCTGTTGCATCCTGTTGTAGAAAGCACTTCATGCTTGGGCTTAAGAACATGCTTACTATTTTTTAATCCACAATAAAAGATTAGTTGGTGCCGTCGTTTTTGACTCGGATTTGCAGCTTCCCGTCATCGCTGAGAGAGGCTAGCCAAGACTATAGGTGCTCTGTGTTGTTGAGTTCTGGGCAAGGTGACCACCTAACTGTGTGGATGAAAAATGCAGTTCACAAAAATTTGACTGCCACACAAGAGAAAGCAAGTACTGCACGATGAGTGTTAACGTGAGCATATGACCGTCTAAGTATAAATTATTGGATATCTTTGTTTCCTTCACAGTCGACTAATGAGTATGTGATTAACTTATGATCTTATATATTTGTTAACACTTTGTCAATAATGGATCGATGTATGAACAAACAAGTAAGATGCTTTGTACACTTCCCTTGAGATGGTATTTTCTTTTCCTAAAACTTGCAGACATGCGAGTTGGCGACTGAATATTTTCTGCATCCGTCTAGCCGCGCGAGATCATTGTTTGTATAGCACTGTTCGATACCCTTTTGTTCTTGCTGGCAAGCCCACGAGCAAATCGTCGGAAGCAGAAACTGATTGTTCTCCACCTTGCTGCTCTTAAGAGAGTTATTGCTTACTGTTGGATGTTCTCTTATGCTCTACTTTTCGGTTCATTTTGTTGCTTGATATCTGTTGTTCTAATTAGTTTTACTCTTTGTTTCAGGGTGTCTATCAGATGGTGTAGTGCTGCTGCCCTCCGATATTACGCTGCTTGTTGTTGCGCTTAAATGTTGGTTTGATTCCTCGAACATTTACTTTTCACTGAATAAACTCACAAATATGTTTAGGTCTGCCATATATCGATGGCAGTATTTTACCTTAGGGCAGTAGCAGCACCGCCTTTATATATCATCTTTTGTAGAGTCAGTTTTACACGGACAAATTCCTTCTCCAGTCTCCGTCTCCGTCTCCGTCTCCTATAGGCAAGTTTACTCTAATTTCCTCTCGAAGTGTTTCATTCACACCATAAATTTTTTCTTGCTGCAAAATTTGCATCTCCTCCTTTGAGCTTTGATCGACAATAGTATTCTTGCTTTGTTCTTTTAGTTTTCTATTTTTTTAAAGATATATCATACTGTGTTCAGATTCACGTTTTCCAACCAGTGCACTCAAATTTGTTCTCCAATATTATGTTCTTATTTTGTGTATATGTAGCAGAACCCCTTTCCAATTTCAGAAGTCATCGGCTGACAAAGTTATAGAATCCATGACAAGTAGACTGCATCACGCAAGGGCATGACCATCCACGCATCTACAAATGATAAATTTGTTCTTTAATTTCCTTACCATGGAAAAACAGTGCATGCAATGAATCTTTTAGGAATAAACTTACGCATCTGCTAAGTTCTTTATGCAGCTTCATTATTTATCAACTTACATTCTGTTTTTCCTTTAGAGTATGATCCATTAGTTCTAAATTTTAATGTATTCATCTCCATCTGCTTTGGATTACCCATCTTTCTTTATTACCTTTATTACCGAACAGTATAAGCTTTGCTTTTTTTTTCTCAAACCATAACTTAGTGATGCTAGCTTTCAGTTTCCTGTACCACTCTTTACTGGTGCAATATGTAGTTATTTGCATGAGGTGTACTGATTGATTCATATTTCAGGGCAACATGATGAATGGTTGTCTACCAGAAAATCGAATAGCGAAATTCAGTGATAATCAAAGGAGAATTTGGTATACAAGATTGAGTCTTTCATGATCACTAAACTCGAGGCAAATATAAGACACTGGAATAGGATCAGAATCACCCAATAGACGAAGGTGACAGAGGTTGACCCAGAACCTAAATATTTCCCTCTCTATGCACATAACTCAAAGCCAGTTGATATCCCGGTATCATGCATAGGAGACAATACTGTTTATCAGGTCTCAGGCGTAGATACTTAATAAATTATGTACTACATTGGTCTCCTTCAATAGATGCAGACTTTTCTTATTTACTTCCAATTACAGATGTCGTTTTAAATCTATCTACCAACATTTCAATCCGTTTTAAATTCATCTATCAACGTTTCGAATTCACCACGGGTGCGGCGTGTCGCCCCACCAAGCTTCCTAGTCTTTCTCTAAAGTAACCTATCCTTAAAGATGAATAACACCACTTTTATGACTCTATGCTACACTAGCTTTAGTTGAATAACACCATTTTATAATTATTTAACCTTTATGGCTTACACTTCAATTCCTGAATTATATTTATGTGGTCTGCAAAGACTTCTCTAGGATCACTTATCCTTACTAGGGTTCCAATCATGTTCTACCCACCAGTATTACCTACACTAAATATAAGCATTCCATGTTGGTGGCCAAAACATTACAATTATAATACTTTAATCATTTATTACTGAAGTTCTTAGTTGGCTAAGCAGGGCTTTATCAATCCTTCCTTTTATTGTCTGAAATAGTACCTTGTATTGGATTAAGGTTATTAATGGACTATGCCCTTATTAGAAGATTTGAGTAGATGTTCTGATAAGATCAAATAATAGATCAAAGACTGCTAGTTAAAGAAGTTGTGAATCAATGGGAATTATCCAACATTGATGAACAACAGTGTAACATCCCTAAAATCATGATTTCAAAGATTGCATATCATTCATGCATGCATATAGTTTTGACATCAATTTCAAACTCATTTCAAGAAAACAGAAGCACATAGTGCTATCATTTTATGTGAGCAAACTTAAATCAAATGGCCATCCCCATTTGAGAGCTTGAATGTTTTAAACCAAGATTGTTTGTCTCCCTTGTTGATTGGTTGAGTGTGGAGTTAGAACAAAACTTTACAAAATAAAAATGGGTTCAAAACCATTTTCAAAACATTTGCAAATCTAGTGCTATGGCACTGTTTATATTGTTATTTCAAAAGAACCAAGCTTGAACAGGGAGACCACTTGATTTTATGTCCTGAAATGTGATTGTTGCACACTACAAAAATCCTGAAAAGTTTTGAATTCAATTAGCTTTTGAAATCATTTGAAAACCATTCCTGAAAATCATTCTGGAAAAAGAAAAGGGAATAAGAAGTCTAGTTGGGCCTGGCGCCATCATTCCAGCCCAACAGGCAAAGCAGCCCACCCGGGCCACTCTTCTCTCTATCTTCTCACACCCGCGACGAACCAGCCCTGCAGCCACTGAGCACTGGGCCGTCCCCACGTCAGCGTCGTCTTCCCCAATTTCTCGCGCGCAGACACCGCTCCGCCGTTACCACCGTGCAGTGACGCCACGATTAAAACTCGCTTAAATTCCATTGATTCAGCGCGCAATCCTCGCCCCGCTTCTGGCTACTTAAACCCCTCGCTGCCGTGGTCACTTTCCCCCACTTTCCTCGCTCACTCCGCCACCAGGCTGCGCGCATTCGATCTCAAAACCCCGCAACACCGACGACCTCCGGCAACGGATTCCGGTGAGCTTCGACCGCCCCCCTTTCTCTGGTTCAAACTATCGTGACCAGCATGTTCTTGCGAGTTCCCTGATACCTTTCGTTTGCATTCTCATGACCCAGCTCGTCGTCATCATTCACGCCCACAAGTGACAGAACCGCCGTTTGACTCCGACGAGCAATTGAGGTATAATCCGACCGCCCCTTGTATTCTCCTTGTTCCATTAGTGTTTGCCGTAGACTTGCGCACCCTCTGATGCCACTGGTTTATGCTAGGGTGACCCAGAGCGTCGCCAACGTCTTCGTCACCGTGCATCCGACGCTGTGCTCAACTCCGACGAGGATTTCCGGCCGTGCCAGTGCGCCCCTATCCAAGCAAAGACCACGTTGAGCTTCCTCGTGACCGTGCGAGTCTGGTAAGCCACGCCACACACCCTAGCCCGTCCTGTATTCTCCGGACCATCACCGCCAGTAGCGCCACCGCCGCCAGCAGCCATTTGCGCCGCCCATCCTTGGTCACGCGCTTAGCAGCCGTAGGATCTAGATCCAGCGCTCTAGATTAGATCTGCGCGCAATCCTCGCCCCGCTTCTGGCTACTTAAACCCCTCGCTGTCGTGGTCACTTTCCCCCACTTTCCTCGCTCACTCCGCCACCAGGCTGCGTGCATTCGATCTCAAAACCCCGCAACACCGACGACCTCCGACAACGGATTCCGGTGAGCTTCGACCGCCCCCCTTTCTCTGGTTCAAACTATCGTGACCAGCATGTTCTTGCGAGTTCCCTGATACCTTTCGTTTGCATTCTCATGACCCAGCTCGTCGTCATCATTCACGCCCACAAGTGACAGAACCGCCGTTTGACTCCGACGAGAAATTGAGGTATAATCCGACCGCCCCTTGTATTCTCCTTGATCCATTAGTGTTCGCCGTAGACTTGCGCACCCTCTGATGCCACTGGTTTATGCTAGGGTGACCCAGAGCGTCGCCAACGTCTTCGTCACCGTGCATCCGACGCTGTGCTCAACTCCGACGAGGATTTCCGGCCGTGCCAGTGCGCCCCTATCCAAGCAAAGACCACGTTGAGCTTCCTCGTGACCGTGCGAGTCTGGTAAGCCACGCCACACACCCCAGCCCGTCCTGTATTCGCCGGACCATCACCGCCAGTAGCGCCACCGCCGCCAGCAGCCATTTGCGCCGCCCATCCTTGGTCACGCGCTTAGCAGCCGTAGGATCTAGATCCAGCGCTCTAGATTAGATCTGCATCGAAGGGGTAAGTGACAATCTGAGCCGTGCACGTTAAGTTAGATCTGACGGTCCACGCTGGTCGATCCAAGTGAAGCGGTACCGACGAATCAGAGCGCGACGCGTGGCTAGGATTTAGTTTAAAAACAGAATTTGAATCAGATTTATAACCAAATTTGATTTAGCTATAATTTTGATCCACACGTTAGAATTTGACAAATTTTATACCGTTGTAATCAGGAGAACAAGCCCTTTCTGTTTATGAAATGTGTTTAGTGTTTAGTTTCTGTTAAAATGACTTTATTTGCAGAAACTTGTTTAGGACTATTTTGAGTATAGGAATTGTTTAGGAATTTGTTTTAGTGTCAAATAAACTTGGTTTAGCAAGTTTTTAACTTGGTTATGATTCAGTACTATGCACTTGCTTGGTTGAGTTTTAAAAATCATCACTTAGC
The DNA here is from genome assembly GCA_023614405.1 of Avena insularis. NCBI lineage: Eukaryota > Viridiplantae > Streptophyta > Magnoliopsida > Poales > Poaceae > Avena > Avena insularis. The sequence goes on from CM042691.1 coordinate 97,058,596, forward strand.
ATTTTTGCATGCATGCATATGTATTTTTGTTTGTTTGTATATGTTGTGTGTAATTTGTTGCTACCATTCTTTGTGTAGACTTTGGTGCTAGTGATTGTGATTGTGAAGAGTGCTACTCTCCAAACTACCAAGGCAAGTGGTACTTCATGAATATGTCTATCCCTATATTTTTATACAAGCATTAGAAATATTTTGCTAAGTCTTGCATGTTACTATTTTTGCCAAATGCCATGTTGGGAAATCCTAAGTAGTTGTAGAATTGCTAGAAAATTTCTAAGTTAAGTTACTATATATGCCATGCTTAGCCTAGCTAGTAGCAAACAAGGGTTGATAAAATTATACATGCTATGATGAAAATATTTCTAAGTCTTTGGACTTGTTTTACTTAATAAAACAACTAAGTCAATGAATCACCTGGGTGGAATGGTAATTGCTTGGTGGTTTTTGGTTGAGTGGTTACACAAGGCCCATGGCTATGGTTTACCTTGTGTATCTCACTTGTGAAAAGCCACCCAGGAACAAAGAGATTTTAGAGGCCAAGTGTTAAGAAGCTTCTAGTGCAACCACTTGGCAATATGGGCTCTGCCTGGATCACATAAGTTGCTAGAACTTAGCCATTTGGACAGTTGGTGGTAGTGGGAATGATAGGTTGGAATACGTCCATTTGGTCTAAGGAAAGGCTTCTGAAAGGTCCTGTCTTGGTGAAACCAAGTCTGGTGGGGAAAGTGCACAACCTCTGCAGATGGAAAAATCTAAGTACTTAGCCAATTCCATGGCAATGGACAACTTGAGCATCAAGACATGGAAGCTATCAAGAATCTCATCACTCCAACTTCTAAGTAAAAACTTGTGGGTGAATAAGGGTGAAGGACCTCAATGTCTATTGGTGGTTCCTTGGGAAAAGTTTTGACAAAGAAAAACTTAGTGATTTCAACTAATAGTAAAAACCTATTTTGAGCAAAGCAAGCCAAGCTACACTTAGCCAAAATGCATATAGTAATGTAGTCCACCTAAATTTAATAAGGTATCACTTGCCAATACTATTCCAAAGTATTGACCCACTGTGGCTGTAACTTGTGATGTTGCAGGTTACTCTGATGAGGATTAGGTGTCATGAGTCTACACTCAACATGTTTGCCTGTGGCACATGAAGATGAAGACTTATATTTGTTTACTTATTCAAACTCTTGTATTAGGCCTGTGGCCATGAGTTGTAAAGACTATGTTATCTCTGGAATGGATGTAATAAATGACCTTTGTATCTATGTACTTCATCTTAAACTGTGGATGCTAGCAATGATCCAGAGACTAGCATTGCAATCACAGGGATCCTTTTCCTTTACAAAGGAGGGATCTTACAGATGGTATCATAGCACTGTGTTGCCTGTAGGATTATGACTCTGGGATTGGAAACCACTAAGAAAAAAATTTCAACTACTTCTACACTTGTCTATTCTTCTCGTAAACTTTTCTAATCTTCTCTCTCATCTCTATTTGTAGATGAACTCCATCAACGAAGCCGTAAGGAAAGGACCACTCATGACAATGACCTTGGAGTGTGAGACAGAATTCCCCAAGGCTCTCAAGGACCTCATGGTTGCATTGGAGATACAAGGTGCAGCTGTGTACAAGGGTTTTCCAGTGATGGATGAAGGAGTGGAATACTGGTGGGTGCAACTTCACTTGTATAAAAACAAGGAAGACAACCATCAGGAAAAAGGATTCTACATGTTCACCAATTCAGTGGTGCACCCTACATTCTTTGAATCAGCAAGGGATGCAGCTTGGAAGACCATCAAAGAACTTGGTGATAGAGTCAAGTGCAGAATGCTCAACCTCCAAGATGAACTAAGGAAAGAGAAGGAACATACCCAAGAGTTGGAATCTACCAACCAAACCTTAAGAGGAGATATTATAGACTTAGTGATGGAATCATGTGAGCAAGATAGGTTGATTGCTTCTAGAAACATTGTGTTAGCCAGCAGATCCAATGAGATAGGATTGTAAATGTACTTCGTTAGTTGGACCACCACCTATCACCCTATTTTCCAAAATGTTGCTTTAAAATAAGATTGAACCTTGATTGATGTAATGGTTTCATGTATGCATGACTTGTGTGTTTTGCTTTCCAAGGTTATGTATGTGATGTTTTGACTCTTTGTTTTATATTGAGTTGTGTTGTTCTAACTTTTCTATCTTATAAATAGATGCCTATTACCATCAGCACTATTGAGGAGTTCCAGGTTACCCGCTTTGGTCCTCGTATCGTTGAGCTTACTACTTTGCTCAATCTCCCTCTTCCCACCATCATGGTGCATCCCCTCACCAAGTTCGAGAGGAAGGACCTCTGGGGCTTCAAGGTGAACCAGCCCGGACGCCAGACAGAGCCTACTACGGAGGCCATCGTCTTCAAGCTCATGCACGGCGATGGGAGAGAGGCATTGAGGTAGTGATGCAGGATCTGATAGGACGTCTGCTAGGACGACACTCCCGACAGGTTAGAGGCACCCACTTCCACGTCTTCGGAAAACGTGATGAGGACGGAGAGTCCATTGACTTCGAGGACGATTCGAGAGACGCAGCAGAGCCGATACGCCTGTAACTCCAGGACTTAGAGTCTCTCATTAGGCACGTGGACACGGACAGGACCAATGTCATGCTCAGCAATGATGAGCTCCAGGTGCAGCTTCGCGAGAAGGACAAGCTCTTCGCGCAGCAAGATGAGATAGTCAAGGAAATGGAGGCGAAGTTCGAGACCCAGGACATGAAGTTCAAGAGTCAGGAGAAGCGTGTCCAGGATAGGAACAAGAAGATCCGGGACATGACTGAAGAACTGCAGTCGAAGGACTTCGAGCTAGAGCAGCAGCGGACGGTGATCGAGAGGCTTCGTTCCCAGAAGAGGGCTCTCAAGGCTAAGTTAGAGTTCTTGACCACTACCATCGAGGAGAACAAAGCCGCGATGGAGAACGCAGGTCTTACCTTTGTCGAGGAGGAGACTGATGCCGATGAGTAGACTTGACTACTCGTTTATCTTTTATTATCATACTTGTTATTTGAGAACTCGTTATTGGACCATCCGACATGTGGATGGCTTGCTACTTGTGTGTTTTACTTTGTGAACTTGTTATTTGTTGTTGAATCTTTACCTTTGTCTTGCATGCTTTGTGTTTGCTTATGTGATGTATTGTGCATGAAAGCATCTATGGGTATCTCATTCTTATCTCTATTTGAACAAACCACAGATGCCTCCCCGTCGTGCAAACCCCAGCCCCAACAACAACAACAACAACATCACTCCAGAAATGCAACAAATGATGACTGCTCAAACACAGCTGATGCAGATGATGACAACGTTCATCCAGAACCAAAACAATAACAACAACAACAACAACAACAATAACAACAACAACAACCCTCCGGGCTTTGATATGCTCACCAGGTTCTTGAGATTGAGGCCAGCAAAGTTCTCAGGGACGACTGATCACATGGTAGCCAACGATTGGCTATGTTCTGTGAACAAGGACTTAGTAACCGTGGGCTGTACGGATGCTGAAAAAGTCAGATTTGCAGCACATCTGCTGGAAGGGCCAGCCGCCACTTGGTGGGACAACTTCCAGATCACCACTCCCATAGATGAAGTGACATGGGCTATCTTTGAGGATGGCTTTGATCGCTCATATCTCATCGAGTGATGAGTCCGAAAAGAAAGAGTTCCACAATCAAGGCCATTACCGGCGTGGCTGAATACATTGAGGAGTTCAACAATCTGGCGCGTTATGCACCGGATGAAGTTGACACCGATGCCAAGAGAAAGGAAAAATTTCTGGAAGGCTTCAATGATGAGCTGAATCTGCAATTGGCTATGGCCTATGTTCCCACTTATCAGTCGCTCTGTGACAAGGCTGCTATTTTGGAGAACAAAATGAAGCAAGTTGAGAGTAGAAAGAGGAAGCACTCCGACAAGCACAGCTCGGGATCGTCTCACAAACGATCTCATTATGATGACAATGGAAGCTCAGGATCCCACAAGCATGGGAAATTCAACAAGCACCACAACCACAACCGTCATGACAACAAGCATCATCGCAGTCATGACAATGACAAGTACAAGAACCACAAGAGTGGACATAAAAGCCACCACAGTGGTAATGGAAGTGGAAGTGGAAGTCAGCCTATTAAGAGAGACATCAGTCAGGTTGAATGCTTCAAATGTAAGAAGATGGGGCACTATGCAAATGAGTGCCCTGAAAAGAAAGTTGAAGGACCTATCAAGCCCAATCCTTTCCAGAAAGGACAGGTGAACCACATCAATGTGGATAAGGTCTATGAGGAGCCTGATGCTGTTGCTGGTAAGTTCAGACTCAATTCTATTCCAGCATTTGTACTCTTTGATACTGGTGCATCTCATTCATTCATATCAAGAGCATTTGTTGAAAGAAATGAACTACCGGTAGAAACTATTGGGTGTCCTATAAAAGTAAGTTCTCCTAGTGGAGAAATGATAGTGAATTCGGGATGTCATGATCTAGTCATAGAATTTGGGAAATATAAGTTTCCCGTTAACTTGATAATTCTAAACTCCCAAGGATTGGATGTCATTCTGGGAATGGACTGGATGACTAAGTACAAAGGAGTGATAGATTGTGCCAACCATACTGTCTCACTTACAACTCCAGAAAATAAAAGGATCAGATTCAAGACCAGTTTTGAAGCAAAAAGGAGTATGGTTAATTCTCTTAAGGGGGTTAGCATGGACAGTGTGCCAATTGTGAGGGAGTATCCGGATGTGTTTCCGGAAGAATTACCGGGAATGCCACCAAATAGAGATGTGGAATTTCTTATAGATTTAGTACCAGGGTCTGGACCTATAGCAAAGAGACCTTATAAAATGTCAGTTGATGAACTGAAAGAACTCAAGAAACAACTAGGAGAACAGTTGCAGAAAGGATTTATTCAACCAAGTTCTTCATCTTGGGGAGCCCCAGTCTTGTTTGTGGAGAAGAAAGATAGAAGTCAAAGGTTATGCATAGATTACCGTTCACTCAACGAGGTAACTATCAAGAACAAATATCCTTTGCCTAGAATCAATGACTTGTTTGATCAGCTTGAAGGAGCATGTGTGTTCTCAAAGATTGATCTAAGGTCAGGCTATTTTCAACTCAAGATAAGAGAACAAGACATACCTAAAACAACGTTCACCACAAGGTATGGATTGTATGAGTATACCGTAATGCCTTTTGGCTTGACCAATGCTCCAGCATACTTCATGAATATGATGAACAAGGTGTTCATGGAATTTCTTGACAAGTTTGTTGTCGTTTTCATCGATGACATCTTAGTCTACTCCAAGAGCAAAGAAGAACATGAAGGACACTTGCGTTTGATACTTGAGAAGTTACGGGAGCATAAGCTTTATGCCAAATTCAGCAAGTGTGAGTTCTGGTTGGAGGAAGTTGGTTTTCTTGGTCATGTTATGACGAAGGATGGTGTAGCAGTTGATCCTGCTAAGGTTTCAGCTGTGACTGAATGGGAATCTCCCAAGTCCGTGAAAGAAGTTCGTAGTTTCCTTGGCTTAGCAGGTTACTACAGAAGATTCATTGAAAATTTCTCTAAGGTAGCTAAGCCCATGACTGAATTGTTAAAGAAAGACAAGAAATTTGCTTGGTCTGAAGGTTGTGAACTCAGCTTTCAGGAGTTGAAGAAGAGACTTGTGACAACACCAGTCTTGTGTCTTCCAGATTTGGAAAAAGATTTCCAAGTATATTGTGATGCATCTCATCAAGGTTTGGGTGCAGTACTTATGCAAGACGGTAAAGTTGTGGCATATGCCTCGAGACAACTCAAAACTCATGAAGTAAACTATCCTACTCATGATTTAGAGTTAGCCTCTGTTGTCCATGCACTCAAAACATGGAGACACTATCTTTTGGGAGAGCGTTGTGGAGTGTTCACAGATCACAAAAGTTTGAAGTATATCTTCACTCAGAAGGAAATTAATATGAGACAAAGGAGATGGCTAGAACTTATCAAGGACTATGAATTAAGTTTGCAATACCACCCCGGTAAAGCGAATGTTGTAGCGGATGCTCTAAGTCGTAAGGTATTTGTGAATGGCCTTACAAAAGGAGAATTGCCAGATGATCTGTGTACCCAATTCAGAAAACTCAGATTGGAGATTGTGCCTGAAGGACATCTCATGTCTTTGGATGTTCAACCCACTTTGTTGGACAAGATCAAAGAAGCCCAGAAGATTGATAAAGAAATCGAAGAGATTAAAGAGAGGATTGGCAAAGGAAAAGCCAAAGGGTTCCATGAAGACGAATAGGGTACTTTATGGCATGGGAAACGTATCTGTGTTCCACAAGATCCGGAGCTACGGAAACTGATTTTGCAAGAAGCACACAACTCTCCGTATTCTATTCACCCGGGTAACACCAAAATGTACATGGACATGAAAGAAAGATTTTGGTGGAATAATCTCAAGAAGGACATCGCCGAACATATTGCTTTGTGTGATGTGTGTAGTAGAGTGAAAGCGGAGCACCAGAAACCAGCAGGTTTGCTTCAACCACTACCTATTCCTGATTGGAAGTGGGACAAAATTGGTATGGATTTCATTACCGGATTACCAAGGACCAGGTCAGGATATGATTCCATATGGGTAGTAGTGGATCGCCTAACTAAAGTGGCTCATTTCATACCCGTGAAGACAACCTATACAAGTGCTAAGTTAGCCAAAATCTACATGAGTAGAATTGTATGTCTACATGGAGTACCCAAGAGTATTGTGTCAGATAGGGGAACTCAATTCACTTCCCATTTTTGGAGACAGTTGCATGAGTCATTGGGAACGAGGTTGGAATTTAGTACTGCTTTTCATCCTCAAACCGATGGACAAACAGAAAGAACTAATCAGATACTTGAAGACATGTTGAGGGCATGTGCCCTAGACTATGGAGCCAGTTGGGATGAAAGTCTGCCTTACGCAGAATTTTCTTATAACAACAACTATCAAGCCATCATTGAGATGGCACCGTTTGAGTTTCTCTACGGAAGAAAGTGTACCACCCCATTGTTATGGAATGGTGTGGGAGAAAGAAGTTTATTCGGGCTAGATCTTATCAAAGAAGCCGAAGAGAAGGTCAAGTTGGTTAAGGACAGGTTGAAGATAGCACAGTCCCGACAGAAAAGCTACGCAGATACTAAGCGTAGAGAAGTCACCTACGAAGTTGGTGATAGAGCCTATCTTAGAGTATCACCACTTCGTGGAGTAAAAAGATTCGAAGTCAAAGGAAAATTGGCACCAAGATATGTTGGGCCATTCAAGATTCTAAGTCGCAAAGGAGAAGTTGCCTATGAAATAGAACTGCCAGAATCTCTATCAGCTGTTCATAATGTATTTCATGTGAGTCAGCTTAAGAAATGTCATCCAGAAATGAAAAAAACCTCTTTGAAGGATACTATACCTTTGGAGGAGGTTCAATTGGAAAGCGATCTCACCTATGAAGAGAAACCTGTCAAGATTCTTGAGACTGCAGAAAGAGTCACAAGGACTAAGACTATCAAGTTCTGCAAAGTGCAGTGGAATCATCATTCCGAAGAGGAAGCAACATGGGAAAGAGAAGATGATCTTCGGAAAGACCACACTCACCTATTTGCTAGCCAATCCGAATCTCGAGGGCGAGATTCACCTTAAGGGGGTTAGATTTGTAACATCCCTAAAATCATGATTTCAAAGATTGCATATCATTCATGCATGCATATAGTTTTGAGATCAATTTCAAACTCATTTCAAGAAAACAGAAGCACATAGTGCTATCATTTTATGTGAGCAAACTTAAATCAAATGGCCATCCCCATTTGAGAGCTTGAATGTTTTAAACCAAGATTGTTTGTCTCCCTTGTTGATTGGTTGAGTGTGGAGTTAGAACAAAACTTTACAAAATAAAAATGGGTTCAAAACCATTTTCAAAACATTTGCAAATCTAGTGCTATGGCACTGTTTATATTGTTATTTCAAAAGAACCAAGCTTGAACAGGGAGACCACTTGATTTTATGTCCTGAAATGTGATTGTTGCACACTACAAAAATCCTGAAAAGTTTTGAATTCAATTAGCTTTTGAAATCATTTGAAAACCATTCCTGAAAATCATTCTGGAAAAAGAAAAGGGAATAAGAAGTCTAGCTGGGCCTGGCGCCACCATTCCAGCCCAACAGGCAAAGCAGCCCACCCGGGCCACTCTTCTCTCTGTCTTCTCACACCCGCGACGAACCAGCCCCGCAGCCACTAAGCACTGGGCCCTCTCCACGTCAGCGTTGTCTTCCCCAATTTCGCCACAGACACCGCCTCCACCGCTACCACCGTGCGGTGGACGCCGATTAAAACTCGCTTAAATTCCATTGATTCAGCGCGCAATCCTCGCCCCGCTTCTGGCTACTTAAACCCCTCGCCGCCGCGGTCACTTTCCCCCACTTTCCTCGCTCACTCCGCCACCAGGCTGCGCGCATTCGATCTCAAAACCCCGCAACACCAACGACCTCCGACGAAGGATTCCGGTGAGCTTCGACCATCCCCCTTTCTCTGGTTCAAACTATCGTGACCATCATGTTCTTGCGAGTTCCCTGATACCTTTCGTTTGCATTCTCATGACCCAGCTCGTCGTCATCATTCACGCCCACAAGTGATGTAACCGGGCCCGACTCCGACGAGCAATTGAGGTATAATCCGACCGCCCCTTGTATTCTCCTTGATCCGTTAGTGTTGGCCGTAGACTTGCGCACCCTCTGATGCCACTGGTTTATGCTAGGGTGACCTAGAGCGTCGCCAACGTCTTCGTCACCGTGCATCCGACGCTGTGCTCAACTCCGACGAGGATTTCCGGCCGTGCCAGTGCGCCCCTGTCCAAGCAAAGACCACGTTGAGCTTCCTCGTGACCGTGCGAGTCTGGTAAGCCACGCCACACACCCCAGCCCGTCCTGTATTTGCCGGACCATCGCCGCCAGTAGCGCCACCGCCGCCAGCAGCCATTTGCGCCGCCCATCCTTGGTCACGCGCTTAGCAGCCGTAGGATCTAGATCCAGCGCTCTAGATTAGATCTGCATCGAAGGGGTAAGTGACAATCTGAGCCATGCGCGTTAAGTTAGATCTGACGGTCCACGCTGGTCGATCCAAGCGAAGCGGTACCGACGAATCAGAGCGCGACGCGTGGCTAGGGTTTAGTTTAAAAACAGAATTTGAATCAGATTTATAACCAAATTTGATTTAGCTATAACTTTTGATCCACACGTTAGAATTTGACAAATGTTATACCATTGGAATCAGGAGAACAAGACCTTTCTGTTTATGAAATGTGTTTAGTGTTTAGTTTCTGTTAAAATGACTTTATTTGCAGAAACTTTTTTAGGACTATTTTGAGTATATGAATTGTTTAGGAATTTGTTTTAGTGTCAAATAAACTTGGTTTAGCAAGTTTTTAACTTGGTTATGATTCATTACTATGCACTTGCTTGGTTGGGTTTTAAAAATCATCACTTAGCATTTTTGCATGCATGCATATGTATTTTTGTTTGTTTGCATATGTTGTGTGTAATTTGTTGCTACCATTATTTGTGTAGACTTTGGTGCTAGTGATTGTGATTGTGAAGAGTGCTACTCTCCCAACTACCAAGGCAAGTGGTACTTCATGAATATGTCTATCCCTATATTTTTATACAAGCATTAGAAATATTTTGCTAAGTCTTGCATGTTACTATTTTTGCCAAATGCCATGTTGGGAAATCCTAAGTAGTTGTAGAATTGCTAGGAAATTTCTAAGTTAAGTTACTATCTATGTCATGCTTAGCCTAGCTAGTAGCAAACAAGGGTTGGTAAAATTATACATGCTATGATGAAAATATTTCTAAGTCTTTGGACTTGTTTTACTTAATAAAACAACTAAGTCAATGAATCACCTGGGTGGAATGGTAATTGTTTGGTGTTTTTTGGTTGAGTGGTTAAACAAGGCCCATGGCTAGGGTTTACCTTGTGTATCTCACTTGTGGAAAGACACCCAGGAACAAAGAGATTTTAGAGGCCAAGTGTTAAGAAGCTTCTAGTGCAGCCACTTGGCAATATGGGCTCTGCCTGGATCACATAAGTTGCTAGAACTTAGCCATTTGGACAGTTGGTGGTAGTGGGAATGATAGGTTGGAACGCGTCCATTTGGTCTAAGGAAAGGCTTCTGAAAGGTCCTATCTTGGTGAAACCAAGTCTGGTGGGGAAAGTGCACAACCTCTGCAGATGGAAAAATCTAAGTATTTAGCCAAGTCCATGGCAATGGACAACTTGAGCATCAAGACATGGAAGCTATCAAGAATCTCATCACTCCAACTTCTAAGTAAACACTTGTGGGTGAACAAGGGTGAAGGACCTCAATGTCTATTGGTGGTTCCTTGGGAAAAGTTTTGATAAAGAAAAACTTAGTGATTTCAACTAATAGGAAAAACCTATTTTGAGCAAAGCAAGCCAAGCTACACTTAGCCAAAATGCATATAGTAATGTAGTCCACCTAAATTTTACTAAGGTATCACTTGCCAATACTATTCCAAAGTATTGACCCACTGTGGCTATAACTTGTGATGTTGCAGGTTACTCTGATGAGGATTAGGTGTCATGAGTCTACACTCAACATGTTTTCCTGTGGCACATGAAGATGAAGACTTATATTTGTTTACTTATTCAAACTCTTGTATTAGGCCTGTGGCCATGAGTTGTAAAGACTATGTTATCTCTGGAATGGATGTAATAAATGACCTTTGTATCTGTGTACTTCATCTTAAACTGTGGATGCTAGCAATGATCCAGGGACTAGCATTGCAATCACAGGGATCCTTTTCCTTTACAAAGGAGGGATCTTACAAACAGATATTGAGATAAGTTCCATAAAGATTGTATAAAAAGAAATATATATATATATAGTGGATGATTTTGACTTAATCTCTTTCCAACTCCAACTCGTCAAAAGAGTTTTTAAGATTAGGTGTTACTATGATATTCAGAATGTATGCAGATGGGATTTAAGATATAGTGGTTACATTCTTATTATTTGTTTTATATCCTTAACTTGGTACTTATGAATGGTTATAATGAATACTATAATATGATCACCTAATGATAAAATATAATTCATATTATATTAAGGTTTAACTTATGGTACATTTTGATATACTCTTAGATCAAATCTCTCTTACCCAAAATGATATTTTAACAAAGGTCTTATTGAATCTTATCGCAGTCAAATTGATGATCTACTTCAATTCCATCAAGCTAAGAGAAGGTTCAATCACTTTGACAAGTTTTTATTTAAAAAGCGCGAAAATTATTCGGATTTTCTATGCATGAATTCAATGCACACATCTGGGTTCAACTTATTTCTAGGCTCTAATGCTGGGATGTTATAGGAACCCCCTGTCAGCTGAGCCCCACCCTGCGGAGTGACACTAGGCCGGCCCATTAACTCTCCCGCGCGACCCAACCGTTTGAATTTAGATTTTTCTATTTTAATTCAAACATAGTTCTGTACCTATATTCAAAAATCAACCCAGCTCGATTCAGTGAACAAAAAAGCATGAAACTAATTTTGTTAGAAAGGTACTGAAATTCTTAATCCAAGCCCGTTGGATTCAAATCATTTGGATCTGTAGATCAACTTTGGTAAAAATAACAAGGCAGAAGCTTTTTTGCATTCAAACATTTTTCAAAATTTAACCATAATAGCTTTTGAGTTGATTCCAACTCTCAAAAATCACATTTGATCATACCTTTCAGAATATATAAATCATTTGGGTTTACTTACAGAAATAATGTTCAAGCAACAAAAGAATGCCACATAGGCATTTCTAGTCACTTTATTTATTTAAAATAAAAAGGTTAAACCTTATTAAATTGTGACACCATTTTAAATCACATTCCCATGTACTAAAATATGTGGTGATGACATGTGTCAACATGATCCCATGTTTGAGTTGGAGAATATTAAATCTTAAGTAGTTTTTCAATGAGTATAAATTACTTTTCTCAAATTAAAATAAAATAAGACAAATGTTTTAAGCTTGTAATGATAGGTGATGATGTTAGATCATCTATAGTACACCTTTGTGTGATGATTGAAAATAGTTAAGTATTATTTGGTGATTGTGTACCTCGTATTTATTTATAGACGCTAGTACCGACCAATGATACGAGGTGGAAGGAGGATACTACGAGGAGGAAGCCGAGGAAAACTTCAACCACTGCTCTTCTCAAGGCAAGCTTATACTGATACTTATGCAAGCCAATACTTAAACCTTGCAAGCTAACCCTTGCAAGATACCCTACTTATGCAAGCTAATACTTGTTTGTTACCATGACCACTAGATGCCTTAAGCATATGTGATCATATCCACTTGGTAAACCATCCTAGTTTTACTTGCAAGCTTTATACTTTATTTCTTTATCAAATCTTTCTCTTACAGTTTACATAGTAAATTGTAGATAATAGAAAGATAATGGAAGGTTGCATAAAGAGCATTAAAATTGGCCTAAGTTAGATAATTTTGATGTCATCCCAAGGCATGAGATTGAACTTAGCAACTCCCCACTTGTTTACCACCCCTCATTAGTACTTACCCCCACTTGTAGATCCTAGTGCTAAGCATAAAACTTGATTAACTTTAGATGGGAATACTTGGTGAAAATGGTTATGAAAACCATGGAATGATGAGTCATTCTACTAAAATGTTTTGACATGTGTTTCCGAACACCAGATGATTTTGATGATGAAAATGTTGAGGCCGAGCCTTAGCCCTTGATAAAACTAATGGTTGACTGGATGCGATACCATTCCAATTTTACCGTACAACCACAATACCCGAAAATTGGGTAGGGCTTGACTGGAAATTTATATACCTTAGTATGGGTTCCCTCGCGGCCAAGGTCTGAGCTGAGGCTACCTTGTGAAGATTGTCCACACAAAGACCCAAGATGACAATTGGTCATGGTTGGGAAGCCAAACTCACAGGAGAGGTGCCTATAATAGGGCGTGTAATGGAAAGGTTAGGATTGATTATCCGCATACTGAGTATCAAATGTTGTGGTGAAGGTGTACAATCTCTGCAGAGTGTCAAACTATTCGAATAGCCGCGTCCGCGGTTATGGACAGTTGGAGTGGCCATACTGTTCCCCCGTCAGATGTTTTCAAAATGACTTGTGAAGTGAATTGAGACTTTGACTTGACCACAACAGAGTTGTGACATGAAATTCAAGTTCCCACTTCAACTAGCTTTCTTTGCTTCTGAACTTAGTAGAGGTAAATCCGGCTTTTTGTAAAATAACCCTAGAGCTTAGTGTCCTATTACAAAAACCCCCTTCACTTGTTAGTATTAGTTTGCGAGTACTTAAAGAGTACTCATGGCTTTGTCCCTGGCTATTCCCGTGGCCACAATATGAAGAGGAGTACCAGGATGATGGACCGCAGGAAGGTTACGACAACTAGGATCATCTCCCATCGTCAGCATTGCCTGTGACCCCAAAGATGGAGCTTCGCCTACGCTATCTTTACTATTACGTTATTCCGCTGCTTGAGTTGTATTAAGAACTGGATCATGAGATCCTTATTTGTGTAAGACCTTATGTATGGTTTGTAATGGATGATGTACTGTGATATCCAAATCTGTTATATCTCGCAAAAATGGTAATCCTGGGATTGCGATGTATGGCATAACCGGCATCTAGGATTAAAAATCCGGGTGTTGACAAGTTGGTATCAGAGCCATCCTGACCATAGGAGACCCTAGTTAGAATGGACGTTTGAATCAAAAACTTAGTTTCAAAACCAAAGGAAGTGAGTTTTTACAAAAAACTTATTCCCATTCTTATCACTTTGATTCTTTCATGAAAATTCATGTTCCTCAAAAACTTTTGCAAATTACCTAAAATTTGACACACTTGATCATTCTACTAACTTACTCATCCTATATTCTTATAGATGGACGTGAAGTACAACAATTTTTATTAGTTGGGGAATGGAGGAGACCTCATCTTTGAGAGGGAGTTGGACCTGCTTTCGGAACTTTTGGAGCGTCTGCACCCCGAGTTCTTCGCAGCTCAGCTCAATGATCAAGGAGGAGAAGATCTGCAGTGGCTAGTTGGTGCAAGTCTCCGAGGAAAGATTGAACCTCCCACTGCCGAGGGAATTAAATTCACCTTAAGAGAGAACAACTGGCTCGATGGACTTGCCAGGGCCATGCAGGAAGCTCTTGCTCGTTTATGTGGGCAGAGTATCAATCAGATCAAGGGTACCCGCTTTGAGTTCTTTCCAAGGCGTGATGCTATGGGACATCCACTGGAATCCCCATATCACCACGAGCTGAAGACTCAGTTGGACCACCTTAGCTTCATGATGTATGATCGTCAGCAGGAACTGGACAATGCCCGTGACTACTCCAACAACAAGTCCGCCATCATCAAGACGAAGGATCAGACCATCGCCATGCTAGTGAAGGACCGCAAGTCTCTTCGCCATCATCTCGACAAGAAGGAGCGCATCATTGCCCGTCTTCGTCACTGTATCACGGATTTGGAGGAGACCATCCATGAGAGAGACATGCAGTTGGAGGAAAGGGAGAATGCCGGAGAAGATCTTCGTGGAGACCCCTACTCCTATCTCAGCAATGATGATGATTTTCTAGAGGATCAGGCCATGGACTTCTTCACCGATGAGGAGGATTTTGCCTTCATCGATGACGATGACGATGATGAGGATGATGATTACACCGACTCCAAGGAGTAGTAGCACCTGAGCACTAGCGTTAGTGAACGATATTCAGTCCCACTGTATCGTAGTTTCCAGAATGGTTCTTAAAACCATCAGTTTTACTTTGTTGTGGTGTGTGTTGTATTGTGTGCTATGAATGAATGAAAAGCAAGTTGCTAGAAAATCTGAGTCAATCTTTAAAAACTTTTCAAAGTCCCTGAACCTTAGAAATTTCCCTCTTTTATCATGATCTATCTCAATCTTCAGATGCCTCGCGGAGGAAGTGGTTCATCCCCGGACCCGATGTTGCAGATCCTACAAATATTGGTTTTTGACCGCGAAGCTGAAATAGCAGAACGTCAAGCCAACTTAACCACCCTTCAGCAGATAGCTCAGCTGGCCCACAATAATCAAGGCCAAGGAAACCAGGACAACCATGGATCTAAGCTCAAAAACTTCCAGAACACCAACCCACCTGTTTTCACTAAGTCGGAAGAGCCCTTAGATGCAGATGATTGGCTGCAAACCATGGAAAACAACCTGGAAGTCGCCAGAGTGGAAGATAACGAGAAAGTTCTGTTCGCCACCCACTATCTAGACGGAGATGCAAGAGCATGGTGGAACAGCATTCGTGCAATGCCCAGAGGAGACATGATGACCTGGGAGGAATTCAAGGTCAAGTTCAGCAGAACCCATGTGCCACCGGGTTTGATCAAGAGAATGAGAGATGAGTTCAGAGAACTGAAGCAAGGAAGGATGACCGTAGTGGAATACCGTGACAAATTCTTGTCATTAGAAAGGTATGCCCCGGATGAGATCGACACTAAAGCCAAAAAGAAAGAAAGATTCTTGAATGGTCTGCATGATGAGATGCAGACGGTGTTGGTCAATATCCCCTTTGCTGATATTGAAGCCCTCGTCGACTCTGCCATTCAGATGGAAGGAAAGATCAACCAGGCCAATGAGAACTGCAAGCACCGCATGAGGCATCAGCCAGGAACCCATCATACCCCAAAGTATCGCCCCAAACCATCTCCAGGATTTGCCTCGAGAACCAACAGACCCCCGATGAACCGTCCGACCTATCCCAACCGTGGAAACCCAAGGCCCGGAGGAAATCATAACAAACCCCGGCAACTCTGGAAATTTCAACCGTGCACCACCCAAGTTCAACAACAACAATGCTACCGCCAACACCAACACTGCCCCGAGGACTGGAAGCAATGATGTGCCTGTTGCAACAAAGGACAAGTCGCAAGTGACTTGTTATGACTGTGGAAATAAGGGTCACTACTCCAATGAGTGCCCCAAGAAGAATGCCGCATCCCCCAATGCAAATGCCCCAGCTCAGCAGCAACGTCGTGTTCAGCCAGGAAGAAGGTTTGCCCCAGGGAACTCGCTCAACCGCAACGGCCGTCTTTTTCTCATGCATGCTGAAGAAGCCCAGGAAGCGCCAGACGTCGTGTTGGGTATGTTTTCTGTTAATTCAGTACTTGCAAGAGTGTTGTTTGATTCGGGTGCATCGCACTCATTTATCACCGAAGAATTTGCATGCACTAGTAAGATTCAACCAACCAAACTGAAGCATGTTATCATTGTTCAAATCCCCGGATCAACCACCAAAGCTAGGCAAATTTGCAAAGCCGTCCCTATCCGAAGCCATGGCATAGATTTTTATGCTAACTTGATAGTACTTGGAACTAAAGGTTTGGAAGTAGTACTAGGAATGGATTGGATGTCCAAACATAAAGGATTAATTGACTGCACCAAGAAATCCATAACCATGACCAGTACAGCCGGAATAGCAGTCGAGCATGTATCTAAAACCTTACCTCGTCAATTCAAGTGCAACAAGAGTATAGCCCAACCTACCATTGACCAAGTCCGGATAGTCTATGAATACCCCAATGTATTTCCAGATGTTTTGCCCGGTATGCCCCCAGATCGGGATATCGAGTTTATCATTGAACTAATCCCTGGAACCGGACCCATAGCCCAGAGACCATATAGTATGAACCCGTTTGAACTAGCAGAACTGAAGAAGCAACTGGATGCCATGTTGGAAATTGGATTGATTCAACCAAGTGCGTCACCATGGAGATCACCTGTCTTGTTCGTGGACAAGAAGGATGGAGGTAACCGTTTGTGTACGGATTACCGGAAGTTGAATGATGTCACTATCAAGAACAAATACTCGTTGCCCAAGATAGAAGATCTGTTTGACCAGTTGACCGGTGCCAAAGTGTTTTCTAAGATTGATCTTAGAACTGACTATCATCAACTCAAGATTCGCGCAGAGGATATTCCCAAGACTGCCTTTACCACCAAATATGGATTATACGTGTATACTGTCATGTCTTTTGGATTAACCAATGCCCCCGCTTATTTCCTGAATCTCATGAATAAGATTTTTATGGACTTCCTGGATAAGTTTGTTGTTGTTTTCATCGATGACATTCTGATTTATTCCAAATCAGAAGAAGAACATGAGCTACACCTAAGGACCATTCTTGGAACCCTTAGAGAGCATTAGTTGTATGCCAAGTTTAGCAAATGTGAATTCTGGTTACAGGAGGTAGGATTACTCGGTCACACTGTATCAGTCGGAGGAATTGCCGTTGACCCTGCAAAGGTGAAAGATGTCGAAGATTGGCAAGCCCCAACCACTCAAACCCAAGTTTGTGCATTTCTCGGATTGGCAGGATACTACCGCAAGTTCGTAGAAGGATTCTCGAGTATCGCCAGACCCATGACCCAATTGCTGAAGAAGGACAAGAAGTTTGAATGGACGGACAAATATGAAGCGAGTTTTCAAGAACTTAAGAGAAGATTGATTTCATCCCCAATCTTGATCATGTCGGATATCACGAAGCCCTTTGACGTGTATTGTGACGCATCCAAGATCGGTCTCGGATGTGTGCTAATGCAGGAAGGCAAAGTGATATCCTATCTATCCCGACAACTGAAACAACATGAGAAAAACTACCCAGCCCATGACCTCGAGCTCGCCATCGTAGTTCTAGCCTTGAAGATATGGAGGCATTATCTGATGGGAAACCGTTGTGATATCTATTCGGATCACAAGAGCCTAAAGTATATATTCACTCAGAAGGAGCTGAATATGAGACAGAGAAGATGGATTGAGCTAATCAAGGATTACGACCTGGACATTCACTATCACCCGCCGGTAAAGCCAATGTGGTAGCGGATGCCCTTAGCAGATTGCCGTGCCTCTTGAACTCCATGATTTTGAAGGAGCAACCAAGCCTGCACAAAGAGATGGAGGATTTCCGAATGGAATTAGTGAGTGAAGGATTTTTGGCTAGCATAAAACTTCAACCCACCTTGATCAGCCAGATCAAGGAGGCGCAGAAAGGAAATGCTAGTATCGACGAAATCAAGCGTCGTATCGGTACAGGCAAAGTACCCGGATTTACGGAAGATGAAGAAGGAGTTCTGTGGTACAAAGGACGTCTTTGTGTACCAGCAGATTCTGAGTTGAAAGAAGTTATTCTGAAGGAAGCTCATGATACTCTTTATTCTATCCACCCCAGAGGAACGAAGATGTATTAGGATTTGAAGGAACAATTTTGGTGGCATAAGATGAAGAGAGAAATCAGAAGCTATATCGCCAAGTGTGATATATGTCAGCGAGTCAAGGCGGGACATCAAAGGCCCGCAGGATTGTTGCAACCATTGCAAATTCCGGAATGGAAATGGGATTCCGTTGTAATGGACTTTATCACCGGATTGCCTACTTCTAGTAGGGGAAATGACACTTATCAAAATGGGAAGACTGTCTGCCATTCGCAAAATTTTATACAACAACAGTTATCAAGCTAGTTTGCAAATGGCCCCATTTGAATTCATGTATGGACGGAAGTGCCACACTCCTTTGAACTGGTCGGAAGTAGGAGAGAGTCAGATTTTCGGACCTGACATCCTACGAGAAGCAGAAGAGAAAGTTCACAAGATTCGTGAGCACCTCAAGACCGCCCAGTTAAGAAAGAAGAGTTACGCCGACAAGAGACGTCGAGACCTCACCTTCAACATCGGAGATTTTGTGTATCTGAAAGTGTCGCCATTGAAGGGAATGCAATGTTTCTAGCTCAAGGGAAAGTTAGCCCCCAGATATATCGGCCCCTTTAAGATTCTGAACCGTCGAGGATAAGTGTCCTATCAATTGGAACTACCCGAAGAGATGTCAGCCGTGCACAATGTGTTCCATATCTCATTACTTTGCAAGTGCCTCGAAGTTCCGGAGAAGACTGAAGTGTTCAAGAACATTGATCATCAGACCATAGAGATCAACGATGACCTGACCTATCCTGAAGTACCCATCCGCATTTTGGAAGAAGCTTTCGGAACTACTAGAACACGAAGAATCAAGTTTCTCAAGATTCAGTGGAGCAACCACACAGAAGAAGAAGTTACCTGGGAGCGTGAAGATCACATCAGGATGGAGTTTCCCGATCTCTTCAAATCCTAGGTAATCTTTTTCGTCCTTTTTCAAATCTCGAGACGAGATTTTGTTTAAAGGGGAAAGGTTTGTAACATCCCAAAAATATTAAACATGGATCATCAAATGCTAATCATCAAAAATAGGGTTAACAAAAACTTTCCCAACTAAAAATAAGAAAGCATTCAAATGTGTGTATATTCAAAATTTTGATTCTTTTGAATCACCATGGTTATGTGTTTATTTGCTTGTAAAATGATTCTTAGGTGAAATAAACATCATCTAAATCATTCCCAAACTTTCCCCAAAGACAAACAACTCAAAATGAATAAATGAAGTTAATGGTCACTTTGGCCAAATTAACTCTCATGCCTACTTTGGCTATTCCAAGCACTCAAAACCTAACAGAAATATTTGTAGATCTTTGCACCCCTTGTTAGTACTCATAATGAGGTACCAAGGACCACTTTGTGATCTTCCAAAAACATTCAAATGCTAAGTTTAAATGACAGTTTAAAATTGAATCTGTCTCATATGGGAAGATCCCACTATTTCAAAAACCACTCAAACAAGCTCAATTTTCAAAACCCAAGCACCTACAGAACCTCCAGCACAGGCCTAGCACACCCACCAAAAATATTTTCAAAATTCAAAATTCAAGTTCTTGCGGACATTTCATCAAACACCTTGGAGATTCAAATAAAACAAACAACAAACACTATTTTGAGCAGTGATTTGGCCAACCTTGTCTCCTCTCTAGCTCACAGCAAACATCTAGTAGATCATCTAGCTTAATTGTATACCTCTAGCACCAATGGTGAGCAGGTCGAGCCTCACCATGCCACCACAAGATGGACAGCAAGCTAGAGGAAGAACTAGTTGCGCCCACCTTGTCTAGCATACTGCCCATGCCTCACCGCCCCCTCTCGACCAGCCCTAGCTCAAAGACTGAGACAAGAATCGCCAGGAATGCCGTGCCCGCGCCGCTGTCGACCATGCCGACGTGCACCACCATGTACGCGCCGTTCCCACTCAACCCGACCACATCGATCCCTTGCCGCCCGCCAACATGAACCCCACCGTCCCAGGAGACCACTAGACATGATTGTTTCCTCGCCCGTACCCCGTAGCCACTGCACGCCGTGGAGTTCGCCGTCGGTCCCGGCAGAGCACCGCACGTTCGCCACCGATTGCCACCGTCCCTACGCACGTATTTAAGTTCTAGAGCATCGCCAGGAGACCGCACGTCGATCGCCAACCTCAGCCATGCCTCTAGCCGCCCGTAGCCATGTCGCCACTGTCGCCTTCCCATCCCTCTCGGTCTCGCCGTCGAGCCTATAAAAGGAAGCCACCCCTATCCGTTTGAAGCACACCATTCTACTCCCCTCACCTCACTGATCGTTCCACCCTCTAGCCGAAGGACCAGGAGCAGTAGTTCGTCGGAATTGCGCCGGAGTAGGCCGCCTCTAGAGAAGAAGGGTGCCGTTGATTTCGACCACCCCCAGAGCTGCCTCGACCGTCCCTGAGCTCGCCCTCGACCACTCATTCGTTTGCCCGCCTCGCCGTCGTCGCTGGAGCCCTGGTATGCCCCCTATGCACCCCCACAGAGCCGCTAGGGTTCGAGCTCGCCGATGACATGTTCATCGTCGACGACGATCCCCAGCCGTCGATCTCCCTTCTAATCCAACGACCCACACAGCCACATATCGCTTCGTGCGTTATCAGCCACTGACTGGTGGAACCCCCCTGTTAGATGAACCCCGCGTTGCAGAGTGACACTGGGCCGGCCCATTAACCTCTCCCGCGCTGCGGAAATTTATATACCTTAGTATGGGTTCCCTCGCGGCCAAGGTCTGAGCTGAGGCTACCTTGTGAAGATTGTCCACCTGTGCAGTACCCAAGATGACAGTTGGTCATGGTTGGGAGGCCAAACTCACAGGAGAGGTGCCTCTACTGGGGCGTGTAATGGAAAGGTTAGGATTGATTATCTGCATACTGAGTATGGTGAATTCAGGATTTGTTCCTGACGGATGTATCGAATGTTTTGGTGGAAGTGTACAATCTCTGCAGAGTGTCAAACTATTCGAATAGCCGCGTCCGCGATTATGGACAGTTGGAGTGGCCATACTGTTCCCCCGTCAGATGTTTTCAAAATGAGTTGTGAAGTGAATTGAGACTTTGACTTGACCACAACAGAGTTGTGACATGAAATTCAAGTTCCCACTTAGGTGTTATAAAACTTCAACTAGCTTTCTTTGCTTCTGAACTTAGTAGAGGTAAATCTGGCTTTTTGCAAAATAACCCTAGAGCTTAGTGTCCTACTACAAAAACTCCCTTCACTTGTTAGTATTAGTTTGCGAGTAATTAAAGAGTACTCATGGCTTTATCCCTAGATATTCCCGTGGCTAGACTATGAAGAGGAGTACCAGGATGATGGACCGCAGGAAGGTTACGACAACTAGGATCATCTCTCATCGTCAGCATTGCCTGTGACCCCGAAGATGGAGCTTCGCCTACGCTATCTTTACTATTACATTATTCCGCTGCTTGAGTTGTATTAAGAACTGGATCATGAGATCCTTATTTGTGTAAGACCTTATGTATGGTTTGTAATGGATGATGTACTGTGGTATCCAAATCTATTATATCTCGCAAAAATGGTAATCCTGGGATTGTGATGTATGGCATAACAGGCATCTGGGATTAAAAATCCGGGTGTTGACACCGCCACGTGCACCACGACACGCGTACCGTGCGTCACCTTTTCCCCCTCGTGTCTAAATTTGGCAACTTATTTGTGCTCAGTTATACCCTCGAGTGTAGCAATAGCAGTTTGGTTGTACTCAGTATTTCCCTCCAGTACTAACACTTCCGTGTGCAATATACGCACTTTTACCATCCGGTCACTGGTCAACAGAGATTCAACGAATGGGTTTTAGCTAGGTAATTGAGTCATTTTATGCACAACAAATTCAAAAATATCAAAACATAGTGGCATCTACCCAGGGAGTATTATTATGTGACCTGCCACCATAAGAATTTATATAAATCAGGTGTTAACCTAAATCACCACTTCTCAAATCACCTACTATCTATGAAGGTTCATGGCTTTCTACTCAAGCCTCTCCCCAAAACATCCCTTCCCAAAACATAGTTTGTCTTAACGAGGCAATAATTGTCAAACTGGTGTATATTTGAATTTCATGGCTTACATTTAGAGTTGTATAATTTTTCAATTTGAAAGTGTTCAAGAGTAGTGTCAATTATAAACACTCTTTTACATTAAGAGTTGTATAATTTTTTAATTTGAAAGTGTTCAAGAGTAGTGTCAATTATAAACACTCTTTTACATTAAGAGTTATATAATTTTTTTAAATTTGAAAGTGTTCAAGAGTTGTGTCAATTATAAACACTCTTGTACATTAAGAGTTGTATAATTTTTTTAATTTGAAAGTGTTCAAGAGTACTGTCAATTATAAAGAGTCTTTTACATTAAGAGTTGTATATTTTTTCAATTTGAAAGTGTTCAAGAGTTGTGTCAATTATAAACACTCTTTTACATTAAGAGTTGTATGGTTTTTTTAAATTTGAAAGTGTTCAAGAGTTGTGCCAATTATAACACTCTTTTACATTAAGAGTTGTATAATTTTTTAAAATTTGAAAGTGTTCAAGAGTTGTGTCAATTATAAACACTCTTTTACATTAAGAGTTGTATTTTTTTAATTTGAAAGTGTTCAAGAGTTGTGTCAATTATAAACACTCTTGTACATTAAGAGTTGTATAATTTTTCAATTTCAAAGTGTTCAAGAGTAGTGTCAATTATAAACACTCTTTTACATTAAGAGTTATATAATTTTTTTAAATTTGAAAGTGTTCAAGAGTTGTGTCAATTATAAACACTCTTGTACATTAAGAGTTGTATAATTTTTTTAATTTGAAAGTGTTCAAGAGTACTGTCAATTATAAACACTCTTTTATATTAAGAGTTGTATATTTTTTCAATTTAAAAGTGTTCAAGAGTTGTGTCAATTATAAACACTCTTTTACATTAAGAGTTGTAAGGTTTTTTTAAATTTGAAAGTGTTCAAGAGTTGTGTCAATTATAACACTCTTTTACATTAAGAGTTGTATAATTTTTTAAAATTTGAAAGTGTTCAAGAGTTGTGTCAATTATAAACACTCTTTTACATAAGAGTTGTATTTTTTTTAATTTGAAAGTGTTCAAGAGTTGTGTCAATTATAAACACTCTTGTACATTAAGAGTTGTATAATTTTTTAATTTGAAAGTGAATCGCTAGCCGTACGAGAGTTGTGTCAATTATAGTTTCAGACGGCGCGAGAGTTTCATAATTATAAACACTCTTGCAAACCAACTCAATCACCACTGCTCCATGGGAATTTACAATAGATTTTAGGGAGATTTTATCTATCTCTGAGAGTTATGGAGGTTGAAACCACCGCTAGGAAATAAAATCCAGAGAGATATTGTTCACAACCACGAATTACGCTAGCACTGGATCAATCCTATTCGAAAATCAAGGCAGTTAGTTGAGCACCAGAAATTCGCATTCACATACTGCGAATAATCAACCCACAAAAGGGAAACGCTGCTTACCCAGATGGAATCCATGCGTTAGATCCCTGTGATTCCACCCAATCTTCTCCATTCTCTATGGGGATGGACGGTGCACCAGCCAGCATTGCATACTGTTTCGCGAAAGGGGTAGATCTAGCAAGGGCGGGAGCAGCGCCGGAGGTGGAGTGGGGTCCACGGCTAAGGGGAGGGGGCGGCTCTGGGTCCAAGGACGACATTAGGTAGGAGGGCACGATGTCGGGGCAGCGGAGCGGCGGTGTGGGAGTTGTTCCAGGCTCAGGGGGGGGGACGCGAATTCTTTCGGTGAGCAAGAATGGCCTGTCCAACGTGTCTCCATGTGGCCCCACTCTTCACCACGTATGCAAGACCCGTCCCAATGCGGCCCCACCCTTCACCACTTATACAGGACCCGTCCCAATGCGTACCCACCGGTCAGGCATGTAACGGTCGAGGCCTCGTAACATAACGCTCAACGCCCGACCTTCCCCAATGCGGTCCCGCCAGTCAGCATGTAACAGTCAAGCCTTTGACCTAACGTCATCCCTCCGTCCGAGCGCCTGCGAGCGCCCGCAAGGGTTTATTAACATGTCGATGGGAAAAGTGAGGAAAAGTTAAGCGGCTGAGGAAAAGTGAGTACAACTAACGAACCAAGGGCACGAAAATAGAAATCCCTATTGTTTATTGGTAATCAGTTCAAAAATTAATGTACAATCTAACGACCTCGAATCAGGTCGACACCACACATCACATACACGTTACAAGTACCAGATATAAATAAATTTCAATGAAAATTGAAGAAACGACGTTACTGCGCCAACTCCTCTTTGCTCCTCTTATTACTGTTCAATCCCACGCTGCACTAAACAACAGTTGATGAGGACAGAAAAAAATGATCAAAATGCCAAGTAAAACTAGTTTCAAGATTACCTTTCGTCTAGAGAATCGTACAGAGACGAGATTGATAGGAATTTATTGTTTCTCCTGCAGTTGGCAGAAAGATCCTCAAGAACATCCTCAATCACCCCAGCAACTTCTTCATATTCAAACTCAACTCCATTATTATCGTTTCCCTTCCGCTCCCGCTTACCCTTTTGTTTCTTTTCGCCGCCTATCCCCGCCGGCACGTCCATGTCCTGAGCCAATTGCTGCTTACCAATGTTTCCCTCCACATGTGCATCACCTTTTTCCTTCACATGCATCACTTCCTCCACGTCATCTCGGTGCGCTTCCTCTAGTTCTACCCGAGAACCCTCATCTTGTTCATGTGTGATGTGAACGGGGACAAGGTTAGCATATCCAAAATCACGTGGAACTAGGTTTTTTTGCATAGCCTCTTGATATGGCCCAACCATCCACACCGTTTGCACTTCCGCTTCCTTGCTCCTAGTCTCGAACCTTTTGCGGTGAAGGCTTCGGTCCATTCCTTTCTAGGACTCCCAGCTGGCCTCCTAAGAACTGGTGGTTCGAGTTTGAAACCTGGATCGACTATCTACCAATCATTTTCATCAGCAATAGGTGGTACATTTTTTGCATAAGTTGCAGCAAACTTGTCCACGGAGAAATAGTTATGAACATAGTTCTATATTTCAGCACCTCTACCTCTCAGCTTTAAGATGAAGTGCAGTGCATGGTGGCATGGCAGACCAGTAACCTGCCACTCCTGCATGAAGAAGTCTTGTTACCAATGTCTACGGTAAACCTCCGTTCAGTTCCGTGCTTGTCTAGTGCATAAACCTCAGCCAATGTATTGGAACTTCTGACCATCCTCGTCTTTATCGTTCTCATTGCCCTGGTTCTTGCATTCAGTAATAAAACCACCTTTGGAATTATTTTATGGCCTACAAATTTTCTTGCACAAATTCTCTTCCTAAAATCTGTCTTCACCATTATACACTGTCTTATTGCATCTAACAAAATAACAATTGCAAGTGACTTCATGTTCCCAATCTTAGCATTGAACCTTTTTGATAGATTATTGCAAACAAAATCCACTTTTCTTAAATCACCAAACTTGCTTCTGGCCCATAACTTGTTATGATGTTCTTCGAGGTATTCTTTCAGCTTCAGCACGGTATACAAGTTCTGCATGTATGTAGCATGCGTGCTTGGGGTGTACGTGTATGCTGATCACCATAAGTTGTCTTCAAAGGTCTTTCCTTTAAACTTCTCCGTGAAGCTAGTAGCGAGGTTCCGCATGCATTCCCTATGCTCAACCCCAGGAAACACAGCATCAACAACATTCTGAAGCCCCTTGCATGCACTAGTGTGTATCACCAAGCCTTCAGGGTGACCAATGACTGCATGTAGTCTCTGCATGAACCATGTCCAGATTTTAGTCGATTCACCCTCAAGAACAGCATAGGCTATGGGAAAAAGCCAGTTATGCGCGTCCATAGCACAAGCGGTAGCAAGCTGTCCCCTGAACACTGTCAACTTCACACACGTGGGACAAGGTGTCTCCGGAGATTACATTAATCAAAGCACTTGAGTAGCATAATAGATGAAGAGTATCATCTACTTTTTCAACTAGATTACAAAGCTCATGATGACAATAAGATCACAACATGGAGAGAGAGATGAACACATAGCTACTAGTAGAGCCCTTAGCCTTGGGGAGAACTACTCCCTCATCATCATGGGAGTCAGCAACGGCGATGGAGATGGAGGTGGAGTCGATAGAGATGGCTCCGGGGGAAATTCCCCATCCCAGCAGGGTGCCGGAACAGATACTTCTATCCCCCGAATCTCATCTTTGGTGGCAGCGGTGCTGCAGAACTTTTCATGGAATTATGATATGATCTTTAGGGTTTTTGTCTCGGGGTAAATATATAGGCGAAGGGGAAAGTTCGATGCACGCCCATGGGGCCCACACCATAGCCAGGCGCGGCTAGGGGGCCCACGCCACCCTATGGTGTGGCCACCTCGTGGCGCCTCTTCGTCTCTCCTTCGGGCTCTGTGTCATGTCGGGAAAAATAGGAACTTCTTCTTTTGTTTCATCCAATTCCGAGAATATTTCTTTACTAGTTTTCCTGAAACCAAAAACAACAGAAAATAGGAACTGGAACTATGGCATCTTGTTAATAGGTTAGTTCCAGAAAATGCATAAAAATGCCACGAAGTGTATACAAAACATAATATAATTGGTGTAAAACAAGCATGGAGCATCGAAAATAATAGATACGTTTGCAACGTATCACCCCTGTTGGATGATTTATGGAGAAAGCACAAACTTGGTGGAGTCATTGGATTATCTCCTAATTGTTATTGTATCAAGAAGATAAGATCAGCTTATTATGAGGATATACCTCGGGCATGGGTATTAATCTATGAAGTTGGACCCTTCTTCTAAGTTCCATATAAACCAAGAAATTTCTCATGGTCGCAAAGTACCTCAATGAGATAGGACATGATCTACTAAGATATTTGCAAATAGACATCTAGACTTAGTTCATAGTAATGAGTTCAATTCATAATTGAGATCCCACTAAAATCGTCATCCCCTGGACAATTTCAGTGATCACACGATCCCAATCCACTATGCAGCCCTCGATCGTCAAGGCCGACAACATAGCTTCAAAGGTAGACATTCTCCAATGACAATCACATCATCCATGTGACTCATGCTCTATCTTTCAATCTCTTGTGTTTCGAGGCCATGTCTATACATGCTAGGCACGCCAACTCAAACTTGTGTGTATTGTAGTGTAACCTTTTTTAAACCCACTATATGCGAACGTAGATATGTCTAGCCCCCGATCGTCACGTCCGACTTCATAACGAAGAACTTTCTTGGTGGTGCACACACAAGGGGAACACTGTCATTGGAATTTCGAGGCCATGTCTGCACATGCTAGGCTCACCAATTAAAAATTGGTTTTAATAGGGATCATCTTATTTATCCTACCATTGAGTATTTAATACTAGCACAAAATAAGATGCAAAGTAGTTATCGACATCATATGTATATCTGTGATAAGATATGGTCCTCCTTGTGCCTTGATCTCCATCGAGCACTCCGACATGATCTCCATCGTGCCACCGGTTTTGATGCCAAGTCCATGACGCCACCAGTATAGGGGTTCATAGCATGGAAAACAAAAAAATTCTACCGCATGCACACTAACAAGCCAAGATCTATCTACTAGATTGTAGCAACGAGTCGATTAGAGTACTCACCCTCGGAGATTCCAAAGTGGTTAACGAGAGCAGATTCTCGTGGATGATGTAGTCGTACACTTGCCGATCTCAAGATAGCGTAGACGATCCTTCCGGCACTGTGTTGCGGCAGCGCTTCCACAGTCGGTCACATGTTCGGTACTCGATGAAGACCTTGCTCTCCCTTGTTCCAGCAGGTAGTGGAGGTTGTAGTTCTCCCCTCACGATTCTGGCAGCATGATGGCGTGCTGTCGGAAGTAGAGAGAAAATCCTGCAGGGCTTCGCCTAAGCCGGAGTAGGTTATGGTGGATCTAGGGTTTCCGGCGATCTAGGTTTAGAGGGCTGGAGAGGAGGAGGTAGAGTCGGCGTCTAGGGCGACGGCGACGGCTGGCGACGGCGGCTTGGGCGGTGGCGCAAGGTGGGGAGGGCTGGTTGTGGCCTCTTGGGGCAGCCCCTCCCCTCTATTTATCAGAGGGAGGGTAGCTTGGGAGAGGGGAGTTTGAATCCTTCCCCAAGTCCCTATCCAAGTTGGAGGGAAATAAGGACTCTTTCCTTCTTCCACTAGGAAACCATTGTTCCACTTTGAATTTTCAAACCTGCCTTTTGTCTTGCAATTTGGAGCTTAATTCCTCTCTTGTAAATGCCCAACCAAGTGACCTTGGACATGATCCAATCATTCCACTTAACCATGACACATTCATGAACCATTCCCCTTCCGGTCCGGTGAACCTTCTAGACCCTTCTAGAACCTCTCCTATGAAAACATCATAATCATTCCCAAACTCCGAAATCATACTTTCCTTATATGAATATTATTTTCCAGACCATTCCGGATCTCCTCGTGATATCCTGGATCCCATACGAGACTCCAAACAACATTCGGTCTCCCTACTTACATTCCATATCTACTAAACAACATCGAATCCTTAACTGTGTCTCCCTAAATTATGCGGACATGATCGAAACACTTCTCCGATCAATAACCAACAGAGGAATCTGGAAATTCATATGGCTCCCACATATTTCTATGATTACTTTGTGATCAAATGAACCACTTACAAACAATACCAAATTCCCTTTGTCTCGCGATAGTTTACTCATCCGAGGTTTGATCGTCGGTATCTCTACATACCGAGTTCAACCTTGTTACCGATAAGTACTCTTTTCTCGTTCCCGTGATATGTGATACCTTGTGAGCCAGTCACATGCTTGCAAGCTAATTGGATGACATTCCACCGAGAGGGCCCAGAGTATATCTATCTTTCATATGGATGGACAAATCCCACTCTTGATCCATGAGCCTCAACACATACTTTCCGAACACTCAATGTCACCTTTATAGCCACCCAATTACGGTGTGGTGTTTGATGTCATCAAAGTATCCTTCCGGTCATGGTGATTAGCATGATCTCTTGGTCGAAGGAATTAGGTTACTATGTATTAGGAAGCTTATAGCAAACGAACTATTGAAATGACTTGATATTTTATGCTACGCTTATCTATAGGAGTATGACCATCACACCATTATCCTAATGATATGATCCTTTTGTTAATAACATCTCAATGTTCATGATCGGGAAACCATGATCATCTACTAACCAACAAGCTAGTATTACAAAGAGACTTTACCAGGGACTCTAATTTAGTTTACAAATCACACAAGTATTAATGTTTCTAGTTAATACCATTATAGCATGAATGTAAACATTTATCATAAACACAAAGATATAATAATAACCACTTTTATTATTGCCTGTAGGGCATATCTCCAACAACCAGTAGGTCATCCATCGGAATGATGGCTAATACTACACAACTTAGTAACATAAAAGTAAACTACTTTACCTTTGTAACGACCATGACCATATCAAATCACATGCCCATCCTGCAACATAAAGTTAGATGCTTCTACTTTATCTATTGCAAGTTTTACGTGGTTGTTAGGGATTTCGTAATAGAACCGTTTCTAATCTATGACCTTTCCAACCACAACATGGATACATACAGTTTTCTCTACTACACTCCTTTTGGGGCCCTCCGTTGTAAATGTTATATCAACTATTGTAAGAGAGACAGACACCCGCTAGACACTTATACGGAACCAGCCATATGTTGAGCGTGGAACCAGTCTCGCGTAAGAGTACACGTAAGGTCGGTCCGGGCCACTTCATCAAACAATCGCACGATATAAACAAATACTCGTGCGAGGTTAACAACTATAGTAACAATGCCGGCACAACACATGTGCATACTGGCTGTACAACACTACTACACATAGATCGTCTCTGATACCACTATTTGGATTTAAGGCAGAAAATCAAAAAAATTACTGCGACGAATCACCCCAATGACCAAGATATATCTACTAGTAATTTAGTAACAGTCGAGACGTTTCAGATACATACCCTTATAGTCTAAAAGCGGGTAATGTTTCGATGGGAATGTGGTTGATGTATTCATGCTCGTAGTCGACCTCAAGGTCGTGAAGCTCCTCGTAGGTCACCCCTTGCTCCAACATAGTGCATCGGTCTGGATCACGACATCCAAAGTGCCCCAAGTGTTGCACCTCGTGGCTTCGTACAGATACAATGTACGACGAGAACCTCCGCCTCCCCGATCCCGCTAGGAGTATGTTGCGGAAGTAGATCTCTAGCTATGGAATCCCTGCAGTTCAACGGCGTGCTGCAGATGCGTCATATCTTGCACGAACAGCCCTGGACAAATGCCAACGCATGGAGACAACTAGATGGAGAGACATTGGAGAGGAAGAGGACAAGATCTCCCAACTCCTGGTATCTATTGTATTGGTGGGTTCTCCAAAGGGGAGAGGGCCCCTCTTTATATAGGGGGAGGGGGCAGCCTTGCCCCTCCCCCAAGCCATCTAGGCGGCGACCAAAGGGGGGAGAGGGGCGGCAGCCAAGGGGGGAAGCCCTAGGTGCCTCAAACACTAACCCTAGCCACCGGCCAGGGAGGGGCAGCCCTAGGCGCCAAACCCTAAGCACCAAGGCCCTTCTCCCCTGCGGTTTCCCTCATGGGCCCTTTTTCCCTAGGGCAGTTGGGCCATTAGTGGAATAACCTTTCAAATTAGATTTTCATATTATATTTAATATTAATTATATTAATTAATATGTAAACCTTTAATGATGAGAGGGGACCAGGAGGAGTTTTCCGAATATAGCTTGTTTTTCGAGCCGAAGAGCAGCGCGCCGCCGGCTGCCGGCAGGATGACTAAAGATTTATGGAATTTTATTATTAATAAACATGATAGGTTCATCCTGGATTACTCATTCTGCATCCACAAGGTGGTAGATGATAAATATGACGGTCTTGATTCTGATGATTTGTCGTTCAAATTTGGGATTAGGTGATGTTGATTCTAGTCAACCAAGGTATTAAGAGATGAAACAAGAACTGGTTCTATATGTACTTCTATTGTATTTTAGTGTCTGTATTGCTGAATCGTTCACTTTGAAATCCATCATACACACGTTTCTTATAATGAGAGGATGACAAGTGGGTCTAGATGCGTGATTAAACGGCAGCGCAATCAAGTTCGGAATAGGGTAGGGTAGTTGACAAGTGGGGCCGCATTCAGGCCCCCCCCCCCACATGGTGTGGGGCCGACTTGTTGGGAACGCGTTTTGGGGGATGTGGTGTGGGACCATGTGGGGCGCGTATCGTAGTTACGTGCACCCTATCGCCTAAATTGGAAGATTTCTTTTTTGTTATTTTTATGATTGGCCTTTTTAAGAGCGCCTTTTCCCCTTTATGTCGCTAACAGTTGTTATTTTTTGCCCAAAAAGGCAGTGAATCTAGAGCAGCTTCTCTCTTCATTCATGGTTCCTTTTGGCCCTCGTATTTTCCCAATCTGGCAGCAAATCTAACCAGCACCATAAATATGTAGATGAACAGAGCAGATGTAGATAAAGCAGCTAATAAAGGACTATATGTATGATACTTAAACCAGGTTTGAAAATTAGACTGCTCAGCAGCAGCTTATACAAGTTCAACACAGACAACAAAACAAAAGAAGCTGCTTTACAGCAGCAACATCAACACAGGATCAGTGGCCCCTCATGGCCTGTGCTAGGAGGGCCTCTGCCTGCTCCCTGTGGCGCTTCCTCCACTTCCTGCTGCCTAGTCCCTTGACCTTGGGCGCCTTCGGCTTGATTGGTGGCATGCGACCCTCCTCGGCGGCCACCTTCTGGAGGTTACGGAGGTGAAAACTGAGCGCCTTGTGCTGCGCTTTGAAGGCGTTGGCGTTCTTTGACGGGCCACAGGTCTTCACGTCCTCGGCATGCATCACGAGGGATTTGAATTCGGTGGCGAGGCTCCTGGTGCAGAAGGGGCACGTATAGACGTCGCCGGTGAAGAAGTCGTTGAACTGGCCGGACTTCATCTTCCTCGGCACCTAACGAGTCTTGGTGTCCATGGACTCGTCGTCGCTGCATATGTCGCTGCTATCCACCTATTACAAAAAATAGTAGCGTGCAATAAGGACATGATTGAGATACCATGATTATCGGGATTGATTACTTGCATAAATTAACTGATTGAGATCCCCTGATTATTCCCCAATCCCCAAATCTCAAACCAAATCGAATACTGATCCCAACTATAGGTCGGTGCCAGTACTGATACCAACTACAAATCGGTGCTAGTACTGATCCCAACTACAGATCGGTGCTAATACTAATCGCAACTAGGGGCATTCATCCAAATACAAGATCTAACACAAGAGGATTAGCTACTGTAAAAATACCTAGCATCCACCGATTATCCGAGCCCTAATAACACACGATCTAGCATCCAACGATGGGAATCGGGGAAGAACAAAGGAAGGGGATAAAACCCTAGTTACCTCCAACCATGGGTTGGCTAAGCTGGTGTCAAAGGGGTTCTCCGGCCTGATGTAATCGTTCTCCCCATAGGGGTCCCAGCCGTGCGGGATCTGCAAGAGAACGACGGGGGCCTGTATGGGGACGGGGACCTCCTTGCCAGTGGCTACGGCGGAAGCGGGGATGGGGGTCTGGACGGGGATGGCGGCTGCCTTTAATGCCTCGATGGGGGCCAGTACGGGGACGGGGGCCTCCTCGTCGACCACCTTGGAGGCGACGATGGCCACTACGCCGTTCTTCTCCATCGTTGGCGTGGTTGGGGGTTTGCAGAAGGTGATGGGACAGTGGAGATGGTTGCGTGAGTGAGTGAGCGAGTGAGTGATGAGTGAGAGTGAGGAGGCCTCTATAAAGGTTAAGGGAGGAGACATTTCGTTTTACCACACCGCGCATAACCAAGGCGTGTGCTCTTGCACGCGTGCTGCGTACACATCGTGCATGCACAGCTATACGCATACCGTGCATCACGTTTTCCCCCTCGTGTCTAACTTTTGCCACTTAGTTGTGCTCAGTTATACCCTCGAGTGTAGCACTGGCAGTTTGGTTGTACTCAGTTTTTCCCTCCAGTACTAACACTGCCGTGTGCAATACTCACTTTTACCATTCGGTGGCTGGTCAACAGAGATTCAACGAATGGGTTTTAGCTAGCTAATTGAGTCATTTTATGCATAACAAATTCAAAAATATCAAAACATAGTGGCATCTATCCAGGGAGTCTTATTATGTGACCTGCCGCCATAAGAAATGTATATAAATCAGGTGTTACCCTAAATCACCACTTCTCAAATCACCTACTATGTATGAAGGTTCATGGCTTTCTACTCAAGCCTCTCCCTAAAACATCCCTCCCCAAAACATAATTTGTCTGAATGAGGCAATAATTGTCAAACTGATGTATATTTGAATTTCATGGCTTACATTAAGAGTAGTATAATTTTTCAATTTGAAAGTGTTCAAGAGTAGTGTCAATTATAAACACTCTTTTACATTAAGAGTTGTATAATTTTTCAATTTGAAAGTGTTCAAGAGTAGTGTCAATTATAAACACTCTTTTACATTAAGAGTTAAATAATTTTTTAAAATTTGAAAGTGTTTAAGAGTTGTGTCAATTATAAACACTCTTGTACATTAAGAGTTGTATAATTTTTTTAATTTGAAAGTGTTCAAGAGTACTGTCAATTATAAATACTCTTTTACATTAAGAGTTGTATATTTTTCGATTTGAAAGTGTTCAAGAGTTGTGTCAATTATAAACACTCATTTACAATAAGAGTTATATGTTTTTTTAAAATTTGAAAGTGTTCAAGAGTTGTGTCAATTATAAACACTCTTTTACATTAAGAGTTGTATAATTTTTTTAAATCTGAAAGTGTTCAAGAGTTGTGTCAATTATAAACACTCTTTTACATTAAGAGTTGTATATTTTTTTAATTTGAAAGTGTTCAAGAGTTGTGTCAATTATAAACACTCTTGTACATTAAGAGTTGTATAAATTTTTAATTTAAAAGTGAATCGCTAGTCGTGCGAGAGTTGTGTCAATTATAGTTTCAGACCACACGAGAGTTTCATAATTATAAACACTCTTGCAAACCAACTGACTCTCCACTGCTCCATGGGAATTTACCATATATTTTAGGGAGATTTTTTCTATCTCTGAGAGTTAGGGAGGTTGAAACCACCACTAGGAAGTAAAATCCAGAGAGATATTGTTCACAACCACGAATTACGCCAGCACTGGATCAATCCTATTCGAAAATCAAGGAAGTTAGTTGAGCACCAGCGATTCACATTCAAATACTGCGAATAATCAAACCACAAAAGGGAAATGATGCTTACCCAGATGATATCCATGCGTTAGATCGCTGTGATTCCACCCAATCTTCTCCATTCTCGACGGGGATGGACGGTGCACCAGCCAGCATTGCATACTGTTCCGTGAAAGGGGTAGATCTAGCAAGGGCGAGAGCAGATCCGGAGGTGGAGTGGGCTCCACGGCTAGGGGGAGGGGGCGGCTCTGGGTCCGAGGACAACATAAGGTAGGAGGGCACGATGGTGGGGCAGCAGAGCGGCGGTGTGGGAGCTGTTCCAGGCTCGGGGGGAAACGAATGCTTTCGCTGAGCGAGAATGGCCGGTCCGACTTGTCTCCATGTGGCCCCACTCTTCACCACGTATTTAAGACCCGTCCCAACACGGCCCCACCCTTCACTACTTATGCAGGACCCGTCCCTATGTGGACCCACCAGTTAGGCATCTAATGGTCGAGGACTCATAACGTAATGCTCAACACCTGACCCGCCCCAACTCGGTCCCACCAGTCAACATGTAACAGTCAAGCCTTTGACCTAATGGCATTCCTCCGTCCGAGCGCCTGCGAGCGCACGTGAGGGTTTCTTAACATGGAGAGGGAAAAAGTGAGGAAAATTTAAGCGGCTGGGGAAAAGTGAGTACAACTAACGAACTAATGGAACGAAAATAGAAATCCCTATTGTTTATGGGTAATCAGTTTAAAAATTAATGTACAATCTAACGACCTCGAATCAGGTCGACACCACACATCACATACCCGCTATAAGTACCATATATAAATAAATTTCAATCAAAATTCAAGAAACAACGTTACTGTGCCACATCCTGTATGCTCCTCTTATTACTGTTCAATCTCGCGCTGCACTAAACAACAGTTGATGAGGATAGAAAAAAAATGATCAAAATGCCAAGTAAAACTAGTTTCAAGCTTACCTTTCATCCGGAGAATCGTATTGAGACGAGATTGACATGGATTTATTGTTTCTCCTACAGTTAGCTGAAAATCCTCAAGAACATCCTCAATCACCCCAGCAACTTCTTCATATTCAAACTCAACTCCATTATTATAGTTTCCCTTCCGCTCCCGCTTACCCTTTTGTTTCTTTTCGCCCCTATCCCCGCCGGCACGTCCACGTCCTCAGCCAGTTGCTGCTTACCAATGTTTCCCTCCACATGTGCATCACTATTTTCCTTCACATGCATCACTTCCTCCACGTCATCTCGCTGCGCTTCCTCCAGTTCTGCCTGAGAAGCCTCATCTTGCTCCTGCGTGATGTGAACAGGGACAAGGTCACCATATCCGAAATCACGTGGAACTAGGTTTTTGCATAGCCTCTTGATATGGCCCAACCCTCCACACCGTTTGCACTTCCACTTCCTTGCTCCTAGTCTCGAACCTTTTGCGGTGAAGGCTTCGTTCCTTTCCTTTCTAGGCCTCCCAGGTGGCCTCCTAAGAACTGGTGGTTCGAGTTTGAACCCTGGATCGACTATCTCCCAATAATTTTCATCAGCAATAGGTGGTATGTTTTTTGCATAAGTTGCAGCAAACTTTTCCACGGAGAAATAGTTATGAACATAGTTCTATATTTCAGCACCTCTACCTCTCAGCTTTAAGATGAAGTGTAGTGTATGGTCGCATGGAAGACCAGTAACCTGCCACACCTTGATAGGGAAAAGGTGTCCGATCTTTCGATGAGATGGCGATAATCGATTTGGTGGAGATCGGGATTGACGATCCGACTACACGTGCGAGCACGAGCGCCAATGCAATCGCTAGGCCAATCTCCTGGAGGTTACCGATCCTGCGTGAACACGATCAGCCTGACCAACGAGGGTCTTAATTCCTACCCGAAATCGAGAACAAGTAAGAACCAATATTGCAATCAAGATATTGCGGATTAAGAGGGAAGCTTTATTGAAGAGGTGGGATCCTGAATAGGTGCGAAGTACAAGAGGCCTCTGCGACGCTCGAGCCTTGGCGAAGTTGCGACTATGGCTAACTTAATGTCTAAACAAAATCCGAGTCTAGGGGGTCGGCTATGGGGAGTATTTAAGGGCGAAAAGGTGGGGTCTCGGCCAGCCATGGAAGTGGTGGCCGAATCCAACCCTAAAAGTCCTTTTCCCCTCAAATACGTACTCTAAAAAGTAGCTAATTAAAATCCTGCGAAAATTACATGGGCCTGACCCAAAATAAAGGTGTCGCAGCACCATATTAAGCTATGGACGAATTCGTAAAGTATTGATCTTGAATATTTCGTCCAAGCCTTCTTTCTTCATTATGGTGGCCTCAAAGTTCTGAAATCTTCAACCGTGGCCTTCTCTTGGATCATCACATGGTTGTTGCCATCTCCATGCATGGCCATGCTCCAATGCTTGTCCCTCTCATCCATGCTTGGTCCATCATTCCTAAGAGTAATAAATATATCTGATTTAGGCAGCATCATATTCTCATGTATGTGAGGAATAGTTCCAAGAAACGAAAGTACCTGATAGTTAAGTTGTTTGGCATGAGATCTTGTGATGGGTCCTTGTATGTGTGTTGCTGTAGGTACAACGGTTGTATCAATAGTAGGGATGTCCACATCATGCTCCCCTTCTTGAATTGAAGTCGTCCTCGACGCAATCTCATCTTCCCCACCAAAGTAAGGCTTCAAATCTGCAATGTTAAATGTAGGACTAACCGTACCAAAGTCTACAGGCAACTCAAGTTTATATGCATTATCATTGATTTTCTCTAACACCTTAAAGGGACCAGCAGCACGTGGCATTAACTTAGACTTGCGTAAATCAGGAAAACGATCTTTACGCAAATGTAACCAAACAAGATCGCCAACATCAAACACAACATGCTTTCTCCCTTTATCCCCAGCAAGTTTATACTTAGCATTCATGTGTTCAATGTTATCTTTAGTAGTCTTATGCAAGTTTAATATCATTTCAGCGCGTTGTGTAGCATCCAAATTATGTTGCACCAAAGAAGGTAAAGGCAATAAATCAATAGGTGCACGAGGAACAAAACCATACACAATCTCAAATGGGCACATCTTTGTGGTAGAATGCAATGAACGATTATAAGCAAATTCTATATGAGGTAAACACTCTTCCCACAATTTTAAGTTCTTCTTTAAAACAGCTCGTAACATAGTAGACAAAGTTCTATTTACTACTTCAGTTTGACCATCAGTTTGGGGATGACATGTAGTACTAAAAAGCAATTTAGTCCCCAACTTAGCCCATAAACATCTCCAAAAGTGGCTAAGAAATTTAGTATCACGATCAGAGACAATAGTATTTGGCACACCATGCAAACGAACAATTTCACGAAAGAACAAATCAGCAATATGCGCAGCATCATCCGTTTTATGACAAGGAATAAAGTGTGCCATCTTAGAAAACCGATCCACAACAACAAAAATACTATCCCTCCCCTTCTGTGTTTGTGGCAATCCCAAAACAATGTCCATAGAAATATCCTCCCAAGGAACACTAGGAACAGGAAGAGGCATATATAAACCATGTGGATTAAAGCGAGACTTAGCTTTTTGACAAGTAGTGCAGCGTGCCACAAATCTCTCAACATCTCGACGCATACGTGGCCAAAAGAAGTGTGCAGCAAGAACATCCTCCGTCTTCTTGACACCAAAGTGTCCCATCAATCCTCCTCCATGCCTCAGTAACAACAAAAGACGAACAAAGCTATCTGGAATGCATAGTTTGTTAACACGGAACACAAATCCATCATTGAAGACGAACTTGTTCCAAGTTCTACCATCTCTACAATTCTGCAACACATCTTTAAATTCAGCATCATGCACATATTGTTCCTTAATAGTTTCCAATCCAAATATTTTGAAGTCAAGTTGAGATAACAAAGCATAACGGCGTGACAAAGCATCAGCAATAACATTATCTTTACCCTTTTTGTGTTTGATAACATAAGGAAGAGACTCAATAAATTCAACCCACTTTGCATGACGACGATTCAACTTAGCTTGACTACAAATATGCTTCAAAGATTCATGATCAGAATGAATAACAAATTCCTTAGGCCATAGATAATGTTGCCAAGTTTCTAATGTCCGAACCAACGCATATAATTCTTTATCATAAGTAGAATAGTTCAGACTAGCCCCACTCAATTTCTCACTAAAATATGCAACAGGTTTTCTCTCTTGTAATAATACCCCTCCCAAACCAATTCCACTAGCATCACATTCAAGCTCAAAAGTCTTAGTAAAATCAGGAAGTTGGAGTAAGGGAGCATGTGTTAGCTTATCTTTCAATATGACGAAGGCCTGTTGTTGTGCATCGCCCCAAACAAAGGGCACATCCTTCTTGGTAAGCTCATTCAGCGGCGCGGCAATTGATCCAAAGTCTTTGACAAAGCGCCTATAAAAACCAGCGAGGCCAAGAAAACTCCTCACTTGTGTGACCGTTGGGCTGCGGCCAATTCTCAATAGCTTCAATCTTGGCTGATCCACTTCAATACCCTGTGATGTAACAACATAGCCAAGAAACGCAACTCGATTGGTGCAAAAGGTGCACTTCTCAAGGTTACCAAACAAACGTGCATCACGTAAAGCATTGAAAACAGCACGTAAATGGTCCAAATGATCCTCTAAGGATTTGCTATAAATCAGAATATCATCAAAGTAGACTACCACAAAACGTCCAATGAAAGCACGTAAAACTTCGTTCATTAATCTCATGAAAGTGCTAGGCGCATTAGTTAAACCAAACGGCATTACTAACCACTCATATAAACCGAACTTAGTTTTAAATGCTGTTTTCCATTCATCTCCTAATTTCATACGAATCTGGTGGTAACCACTACGCAAATCAACTTTAGAAAACTTGGTAGAGCCACTCAATTCATCAAGCATGTCATCTAAACGTGGAATAGGATGACGATATCGAATAGTAATATTATTGATAGCTCTACAATCAGTACACATGCGCGAAGAACCATCTTTCTTAGGTACCAAAATAATAGGAACAACACAAGGGCTAAGGGACTCACGAATATGATCTCTGTCGAGTAGTTCCTGAATTTGGCATTGTATCTCCTTTGTCTCCTCTGGATTGGTTCTATATGGCGCGCGGTTGGGCAACGTGGCACCAGGAATTAGATCAATCTGGTGCTCAATTCCTCTAATAGGTACAACATCACAATCAACAAAATCAGAATATGTACCAATAGTAAAATGCACGCGTACCGTTCTTGTTACCTTGATCTTGCGAGAACTCTCAAACCATTGGATGTAATATGAATGTGGGTGTTGTCTTGTTGGAAGCGCAAGCTTCTCTACCATGTCAATACTGGCCAGATTATTACAACTCCCTCCATCAATGATGATCCGTATAGCTCTATCCTTGACAACACCACGTGTTTGGAACAGGTTGTGGCGTTGATCTTGCTCAGATTTGCTCAATTGCACACTCAACACACGTTGTGTAATTAAGCTCCTGTATTGATCAGCAGCTTCAGCTCCCATTACCTCTGTCTCTTCATCAGCATCAGAATTGTCTCCATCTCGAGCAGAAATAAGGGCTAGTGTATCTTCATCAAAGTCACTTGCTGAATCGTACTGACCATCTTCTCGCACCATCATCACACGTTGTGTTGTGCACTGTCTCTCAATATGACCAAAACCCCAACACTTGCGGCATTGTATATCCTTTGTCTTACCCGTGGAAGCCATAGAAGATGCACTACGAGCAGGAGCATTGGATGACGGTGGAGGAGCAGTTGGAAACCTGGTGGTGGCCTTGGATGTAGTAGTAGCTGGTGGCGAATCACGAGAAGGAGGCGCTGATTGTCGGGATGTCCAAGTGGATGTGCGACCTGCAGAATTATTAGTCCTCCTCCATGGTGTTTGGCGATCCTGCACTTCACGTTCAGCTTTGCAAGCAAGATGAAACAAACGAGTGATAGAATTATATTCCTTATAATCTAAGATGTGCTGAATGTCCTTGTTTAATCCACCAAAGAAACGTGCAAGCATTTGTTCATTAGATTCAACAAGACCACACCGAACCATCCCCGTTTGCAATTCCTGATAATACTCTTCTACAGAATTTTTTCCTTGCTCTAAACGTGTCAGATTCTTTAGTAAATCACGTTGATAAGTAGGAGGTACAAAACGAACACGCATAGCAGTTTTTAAAGCAGTCCAAGTACTAGGAATAGTAGTAGGATTTAAACGACAATACTGCACCACCAAAGGGAAGCAAATTTAGTAAATTCACATGTAGCAGCACTAACACGCATATTCTCAGGATATTTTAAACATGCAAAACGTTGTTCTACTTCCATCTCCCATGTAAGATATGCATCAGGATTATATTTACCCTCAAAAGATGGAATATTTAATTTAAGCTTTGCAACATGATCATCATCACGTACCGGTGGTCGAGCGTTGCGGTAGTAATGTCGGGGACGACCAGCAGGTACCTGTGGAGGTTGTTCAACCTCCTCGTCAAACAGATCGTCGTCATCGGGGTCGTAGTAGTACCCGTCGTCTGTCCCCAATGTCGCAGCAGCAGCCGCGGCGGAAGTCTGAGGAGCGTCAGCCACAGCAGTAGCCGCCGGGGGTGCAGCAGCAGCCGAACCAGCAGTCCGACCCGTGATCGGAATGCGCCGTGCGTCATGTGTGGGTGCCGGTGCGGGTGCGGGCAATCGATTCAAAAGCTCCTTGAACCGAACGTCAAGCTTGGCGTTGAAGGATTTCTCGAGTCCATCGATCTTGTCCACGATGTTGGTGAGCTTGGTGTCAAACTCCCCAAGGCGCGTATCCACGTCTTCAGCGCGACTGACCAAGAGCGCGGAGAAGTGGGCATGTAGTTCTTTGTTCGTCAATGTGGCAGGGTTCCGCGAAGTATCTGTCATGGTTAGTCCTTAAAAAGCACAGGTATATAGTACGGAAATATGGTGGAATCACGCGTAATCCGTCAAGCAATATACGAAGCTCTTACAAGTTCTTACCAAACAGCAGGAAAAGGCGATGTGCAACCACGAGGATCACTAGGTCCAGAGATTGAACCAAGCGATTACCAGGAGTCGAAACACCGCACGTGGAGAGTATCTGTGGAGCTCTGGGAAGGCTTAGCAAAGAAGGGTTAGCAATTATCAAAACAGCAATGCAAAAGTTGAAAGAATGCTCAACGACGGTACTGTGCTGGTCCTAGGCTAGACCGGACTAGAGACGCGAGCCTAGATCACCAACGATGTCACGACGCGACACAACAAGCACTGTATGATGATATGGCACCCTGAAAAGCGAACCGAGATGCAGAAAATCACTATGATGGCGAGTGTCTAGAACTGATCTATGGGGTCTAAAAATAGGTTAGCCCCAAAAAAAAATTTGTAATTTTTTTGTTTTGCTCCGGAAAGCGCGCAGGCGCCAAAAAAATATCGCTATAACGGCCGATGGAGAAAAG
The DNA here is from genome assembly GCA_023614405.1 of Avena insularis. Classification (NCBI taxonomy): domain Eukaryota; kingdom Viridiplantae; phylum Streptophyta; class Magnoliopsida; order Poales; family Poaceae; genus Avena; species Avena insularis. Next base: position 97,100,720 of record CM042691.1, read on the forward strand.
TGATCCCCGGGGTCGAAAAATAGTATAGCCAGAAATTTTTTTCGGAGGCGGTTCCAGACTTTTTTTGCTCTCCTTCTGGACTTACGACCGGACTCTTAGCTCGACACGGACTTTAGCTGAACACGGAAACAACAAAGAAGGAAAGTAAAAAAGAAATAACTAGGAAACAATAACTCTACTCGGACTCGTACCACGACAGGAAACTGATCGGATCTGTGTCGCGGTAGGAAGGCGGTGGCGGAGTATTAGGGTTTATGGTGGCAGGGTATATGGCGGCGGAATATGGTGGCGGAATATGGTGGCGATGATCGGCGAGTGTGGCGGTGACTACTATGATTAGAACTCGAAACTCTAAGGAACGAGACACTAAGACCAGCAACTCGACGCGACGATGTAGACACAAATTCAGCAATGCAAAAACTGAAAAGATAATGCGAGGCGTAGATTGGTTATGGGATGGATCTAAACTCTAACTGTGTTTTTGGCTTTTTCGTGGGTTTATAGGTAAAAACAGATCTAATCTACGAAAACAGTAAAATCTCACCGAGCAACCTGAAATCTGATACCACCTGATAGGGCAAAGGTGTCCGATCTTTCGATGAGATGGCGATAATCGATTTGGTGGAGTTCGGGCTTGACGATCCGACTACACGTGTGAGCACGAGCGCCAATGCAATCGCTAGGCCAATCTCCTGGAGGTTACCGATCCTGCGTGAACACGATCAGCCTGACCAACGAGGGTCTTAATTCCTACCTGAAATCGAGAACAAGTAAGAACCAATATTGCAATCAAGATATTGCGGATTAAGAGGGAAGCTTTATTGAAGAGGTGGGATCCTGAATAGGTGCGAAGTACAAGAGGCCTCTGTGACGCTCGAGCCTTGGCGAAGTTGCGACTATGGCTAACTTAATGTCTAAACAAAATCCGAGTCTAGGGGGGCGGCTATGGGGAGTATTTAAGGGCGAAAAGGTGGGGTTTCGGCCAGCCATGGAAGTGGTGGCCGAATCCAACCCTAAAAGTCCTTTTCCCCTCAAATACAGACTCTAAAAAGTAGCTAATTAAAATCCTGCAAAAATTACATGGGCCTGGCCCAAAATAAAGGTGTCGCAGCACCATATTAAGCTATGGACGAATTCGTAAAGTATTGATCTTGAATATTTCATCCAAGCCTTCTTTCTTCATTATGGTGGCCTCAAAGTTCTGAAATCTTCATCCGTGGCCTTCTCTTGGATCATCACATGGTTGCTGCCATCTCCATGCATGGCCATGCTCCAATGCTTGTCCCTCTCATCCATGCTTGGTCCATCATTCCTAAGAGTAATAAATATATCTGATTTAGGCAGCATCATATTCTCATGTATGTGAGGAATAGTTCCAAGAAAGCAGTACGATAGTTAAGTTGTTTGGCACGAGATCTTGTGATGGGTCCTTGTATGTGTGTTGCTGTAGGTACAACGGTTGTATCAATAGTAGGGATGTCCACATCACTCCTGCATGAAGAAGTCTTGTTACCAATGTCTACAGTAAACCCCCATTCAGTTCTATGCTTGTATTGTGCATAAACCTCAGCCAATGTATTGGAACTTCTGACCATCCTCGTCTTTATCGTTCTCATTGCCCTGGTTCTTCCATTCAGTAATAAAACCACCATTGGAATTATTTTATGGCCTACAAATTTTCTCGCACAAATTCTCTGCCTAAAATCTATCTTCACCATTATACACTGTCTTATTGCATCTAACAAAATAACAATTGCAAGTGACTTCATGCTCCTAATCTTAGCATTGAACCTTTATATCAGATTATTGCAAACAAAATCCACTTTGCTTAACTCACCAAACTTGCTTCTGGCCCATAACTTGTTATGATGTTCTTCGAGGTATTCTTTCAGCTTCGGCACGGTATACAAGTTCTGCATGTAAGTAGCATGCGTACTTGGGGTGTATGTGTATGCTGATTGCCACAAGTTGTCTGCAAAGGTCTTTCCTTTAAACTTCTTCGTGAAGCTAGTAGCGACGTGCCGCATGCATTCCCTATGCTTAACCCCAGGAAACACAACATCAACATCATTATGAAGCCCCTTGCATGCACTAGTGTGTATCACCAAGCCTTCAGGGTGACCAATGACTGCACGTAGTCTTTGCATGAACCAAGTCCAGCTTTCATTCGATTCACCCTCAAGAACAACATAGGCTATGGGAAAAAGCCAGTTATGCACATCCACGGCACAAGCGGTAGCAAGCTGTCCCTTGAACTTCCCTGTTAAAGAAGTTGCATCTGTTGCCAAGTATGTCCTACATACGTCTAGGAACCCCTTCCAGCATGCCTTTAGGCAGACAAAACATCTCCTGAATCATTTCTTATCCGCCTTATACTTGACCCCCCTTGAGACCTTTTATCTTCCTTTCACAACCTCGTAATCAATGTCAACAACACTACCAGGTGATGTCTTCTCTACCTCAGCTTTCAAACTATACAACATGTGAAAATTGTTAGTCCACTTGCCCTGAATGAAGTCTAGAGCCATCTCCTTCCCATGAAAGACTCTATGGTAAGGAATCAGAATGTTAAACTTTTCGCTAAGCTTAGTTCTGAGTTCAGCAGGTCCAATGTTACGATCATGCCTCACCCAGTCAAGTACCTTAGCAGCAATCCCCTTGGTTGTCGTCGGTCTAACTTTATCACTTAAAGAAGTATTAGGGCAGTTGTGTTTCTTCATGTTTACCTTGATCTACATTCAATGGGAATAAAAATAAATCAGAGGACTTAACAGCAGAACAAATATGAGAAAGACCGAAACTAAATGTAGCTATTGCAACCTGAAATGGGTGTCCACCCCGCATTGGAGATGCATGCAATCTCCATTTACACACCTTACTTTCTCTAGAATGCACCCTAAATCTCTTTTGGTCCCTCTTTTCAATGAAAACTCGAACCCAACTCTTATTGCATAGGTAGCAACGGCATATCTGCATTCCTCCACAGTATCAAAGACAGTCCCCTCATCAATTGTGGGGTTGTCCCTATCAAAGTGTATCACTGGCCTGTCCTCGTCTTCGTCATCGTATCTGCACCCCATTTACCCATCCTCACATTCCTCTTCCTCATCAGTCCCATAGTCAGGCTCGTAGTTCGAATCAACCAAATATTCCTTACTATCCATCCAATCAGGGTCAGCAGCCACATCTGGATATGCTTTCTCATCATCATCATCATCTTCGAGCACAAAATCACCCTGACTGCCACACATGTCGATGTCTTCATGCTCACTGAAAGGCTGGTCGGTCGCGCTTGGTGTAAAAAACAGAGCCTGCTCTGTTCGCGTTCCACATGGCCCGGTATCATTCAGGACATTCTCTTCCCCATTATATTTGTTAAGAATGTGCACAAACATCAGCACAGTCCCCGTGCCGAGGTGTTTACTGCACATCATGGCCAGAGCCTCCTCGGTTCTAAAGTCGCAGAAAGTCTACGAATTTGTTTCATAGTACCTGATTACGAATTGGTCATGTTAGCCAATGGGAAACTTGCCAAATTGCATGTGCAAGTCACTTAGAGTTATGTCCTCCGCGTCTACTATCAGCCGATAATCAAATCCACTAATAACTGCGATTTTTACCGTTGGACAAGGTTTCAGTCCGCGACCCATGCCGAATCTTCAAAAGAAATCTGGATGAAGCAGACGTCCTACGGTCACCAACACAGATCATGTAGCGGACCCGAACCCGGCTTGGTTCGAAATCCCTGTGATTACATGCTAGTCCCTGGATCGAATAGCTAGCACTCACAATTTAAGATGTAATATCAAGATTCAAAGGTCATATTACATTGCATGATCCATAATATAAATACTTTATTACAATCTCATAGCCATGGGCTATCTTATTATAAATAAGAGGAATAAAAGTAAAGCATGGAGTCCTTCATATTCATGTGCCACAAGCAAACATGTTGGGTGCAAACTCGTAACCCCTACTCATCAAACATCACTATCATCAGGTAATCCTGCAACATGATAAGTTACAGCCACAAGGGTCAATACATTTGAATTGTTTTGGCAAGTGTCACTACTATGTGGAAATAAGTTGGAGTCTATCAATACATGCATATTTGGATAAGTAGAGTTTAGGCTCATTTGCAGAAAGCAATATGGTTTTATCCTATCTTTTCAAAATAGTTATGATATTTCAACAATCTTTCTGAACTCCTTGGCAAACTCCAAGTGCTTGTAATCCCTTGTTGACACCATCAAGTTTTACTTTGAGAAATTGGAATGTCTAGATCTTCCATAGCTTCAGGCCTTAGTTGCTTAGAGTTGTCCATAACCGGGGACACGGCTAAGTACTTAGAATTTGATCTTCTGCAGAAGTTGTACACTTTACCCACATGACACAATCTCATCTTGACGCCACCAGTGGCTGCTGGATAATTACACACCAATTGGAGTACCGATAGATCGAGAATGTGACAAAGTCTTTCTATTGAAGTCCTCCCAATACATAATGCTAGCACGTCTACCACGCACCAATGTAAGGATATACTTCCAATACATAATTCTAGTTAACCTGAATAGGTACCAATGCAAGGGTCTTCCACTATGTAATGGACTAAGCTAGAGCCCATTTAGCATGTGGCTGTACATGGAAGCCATTGTATGGCAAATATGTTCAATCTCTAAGTCCCTGGGTGGTATTCTTCTAGTGCACACATGAAAAATATAGCCATAGATATGGTTTCCTTCGTTGCCACCTTATTCACAACTGAGTATCCACATTCCACCCAGGTGATTCATTGAGTACTTGTTTTATTATATAAAACATATAATTTTCCAACACCTCATATAATAATAACATGGTATTCCATCCCGAATCTATAGCAGGGCTAAGCATACTACAACTACGATGTTTCCACTAAGGAAGATATAAAGGATATCCTAATAGGACATAGCATAGCATAGTAACGAAGTAGCCCTATCATGCATACTACAAAGATTCCACTAAGAGTAATGAAAATAGTAGGAAATGGATGATAGTTCCACTTGCCTTAGTAGTTGGGGGTGTTGGTACACTCTTCGCAATTACAAACTTGGCAATTCACACAATCTATCAAACAAAACAACCAAGACAAAACATACACAAGATCAACTCTAATGGCAACACAAAAATCATGCAAACTATGCAAACATGCAAGATGGCAATTCTTATTGTACAAATTGTTATAACAGGGTTATAAACAATACTAAGTGATTTCTGAACATTTTATATTTTCAATATTACAAATGCAACCATTTGCGCAATTGTAGCAATTAGCAATATTTTCTAACACTTGGAAAGTCCATTCTCACTAAATATTTTCCACAGTATTATTTATACTAAACTAACATTATATTTTTGGTCTTACTGTACAGAGGGTTCAACACACAACCATTTGCAAAAGGATTCACTTAAAAATAATTTACACAACAATTTTTGTACTCAAAATACTCCACAAATGGTTCTGTATAAAACGTGATTTTAACAGACTAAAAAATACCGAATTATGGCTCCACTGTGTTCTACTCGTTTTTTTAAATCCATAGACATATTATTTGCTAAATTTGGATATACAGAACTAAAGATATGATTTTTTCAAGTTTCTATGTTCTTATGTCTAAAAATCCGAAAATAGGAATAGATATGACACTTGGCAGGTTCTAATTGGAGTATACCCCTTCGTTTAAGTGATCTATGATGACCCTTAGATGAAGATCTAATGGTTCAGGATGGCTCACCGGAAAAGCTCGCCGGAGAAGTTCGCCGGATTTACGGGCATGGGCTTGGCGTTGCCGTTCCCTTCGCTAGGGACATATCCGGAGTAGAAGAAGATGTGGACGGTGTAGAGGACGTCGAGATGGTGCTACTGGATGTGATTGAGAGGTCATTCTTCTCCAACGGTGACAGAAATCCACGGCTGGAGCAACGTGTGATGTCGGCGGCATGGCCAACTACAACAAAAATATGCATCATCATGTCCTGAAGGTAGGCAACATCAAGATTAGTCTTGTGGTAGAAGGAATCGACGAGGGACTCACCGAGGGCGACACGATCTCACAATGAACTCTGTTTTTAGGCTAATCTTGGCATGATACGTGTGTGTTCTACAGAGATTCTCTCGAAAAAGTTTAGAAACAAAAGTGAAGGAGAAGGAGGAGAGGAATATGGTGCTCACTTCAGTTTTTCCTAAGGTGGTATGTGGAGAGAGATCGGGAGACTTATGCCGACGGGTGACATTCGGTTCACAAGATTGATTTGCAAGATTAAGGAGACTAAATGGGAAATAAATTGTCTGAACGGATTCTTCATTTAATTTCGAGTAACTCCTGTGTTAAAGTTGAAACGAAACGCTCACTAGATTGAATGGAATTAAGAGGAGAAGAAGTAAATGCCATGAAAGTCTGTAACCTATACGTGAAAGGCAGAGGAAGAAAACGATCTATGGCTGGTTCCATCGGCTTGATGGCCCAGAATGCGGCCCAAGTCAAAATAAAGGAAGAAAAAAAATTGAGTGGGATGGAGGGCTGGTTGGGGTGATCTTAGTGTGCTGGGTCTGCTCTTTCTCTTTTTTCACTTCAACGTTTTCTTCTTTACTTTTTCAGTTTTATAGTTTCCAATTTGTCTCTTCAATTTTATTCAAATTTATACCAAACCTTTCTAGAAAATTTATATAAAATATAGTTTTACAGTTTACTCCAATTAGAGTATTTGATATATATTTTTTAATAAAGTATAATTCATTTAAAAAAATTGAGCATGGCACGTACGCCTAGTTTTATTATTTTTTATTCCCTTTTCTTATAAAAGCCATATCTTTTGACTTTGGACTTCAAAAAGTTTCAAACCAATTTTCTTAGCTTTATAATTTTATTCTTTATCATTTAGGAATACCTTTATTTTGCTTTTAGTCATTGCCTTAACTTGACTTTATTTTTCTTCCTATATTTTTGTAAATTTTCTATCATGTTATCTCGAGCTTGAAATAGAGTCAAACTAATTTCTATGGATTCATAATTTTTCCCTTTATCTTTTTAGTTCACTTAGGAATTATTTTGTATATTTTAAATATGGAATATATCCAAAGTCTCATGTTGTTAAGTGGTCTTTTCAACTTTGAGAAGAAAATTATTTCTCTGAGTTTTAAAATGCAACCATGCATGCTTCATGACTTTGATGTTTTGAAAACATGCATACAACTTCACAAACAAAATTGTTTTATTAAATTTTTGTTTTGAAGGAGTTATATTAAATAGTCAAAAAGTTTGTGTTCCTTCTGAATTTCCAAGACTTATTTTTTATTTTGTTTAAGTTTTTCCACATTTCAAAAATTGCAAAATTTTGGGATGTGACAGATCCTCTCCATCAACACAGGACTAGAACTGCTAATTGGAAGATGCAGAGATGGAATTGCAGTTCTTACCCTTAAGGGAGGATGTACGACACGTTCAATGGGCTTTAGAGCACCAAAGCTTTGCACCACGTGTCCTCTTCCCCTATTTCGTGATCCTCCATGTTATCCAGCCTTGAAGGGTCCATCTCCTCGCTCTCCGTCCGGGAAGAACCCATCTCCGTGTTCTCCGGCCACGCAGGATCCAGAAAGCCACTATCGTTGCGTGAGAACCTAGCACCCACCAAACGATTTTCGTTCCTAGACGCGTCTGGGCGGTGACGAAGGCAGGAGACAGGGCAAGGGGGCAAGGCAGGATGGGTAGGGCGGGTAGGGGATGATGGGAGGACGATAGTCCAGGGGGAGGATGAGAGTGTTGCCGGAGGGGACGGAGTGGCAGCATGCAAGACCAGAGCGGTGGAACAGAGCGGAGCTGCGAGCGAGCGACAGAATATGGAAAATCACAGAATAATGGGGAGCACTAATTCTTGAACCTGGGATGCACGCCGTCTACGGTCGAGGTTGTGAGTCCCACCAGTCAGTAAAATGCCATATCCTCTTCCCCTGTTTCTGATGGTGTTGTTACAATTCTATGATCGTAGTGGCATAGGCAAAATTTCTGGACACAACTAAGGACACACTCGTAAATATACTTAAAATGGAATCCTGACCTGGTACATTGCCCGATAAGGTTGCTAGCTACGACCTGTATTTTTAATATCTTAGAACTCTTATGCTGAGAAAGGGAAATAAAGATTCAGCAGTTAGTCGAACTAGTTTCAAATAAATAAGATACATTCTTAGGAAGCTTAGCTATGGACCCGCCTAAGCAGAAGCCGCCACCGCCGCCGCCGAAGCTTGGCTATTTGGCCCCTCTGAGGCAGGCCATGCGGCTGTACTACAAGGCCGGTCTTCCATTGCCATCCGAGACTTGATTTTGCAGAATGTGCTGCATCTGCGGCGGCGGTGGCAACGGCGAATGCCTCCGTGACGTCGGGAAGGGCCAAATGAGCGTCGTGGAGAATGCGCGCGGCGGCATTTTTGTGTGCTCTGCGCACGAGAAAGAAGGTATGTTCCTAAGCGTTCCTGCGAGCTTGCCACCGAGGAAACAAACCCCCGAACAGGGTGGCGCCAAGGTCAACAAACTCTCGCCTCCATGCCTCGGCGCGGGCGACCTTACCGTGGGGAAATCTAGGAGCACGCCGTCAGCGGCAAAGACCACCCATCCTACGCATAGTCGGCGGCCACACCGCCACGGCGTGCATCCATCTACACTCAGCTTGTTGGAGTGTTCGACAGCTGGAGCCGACGACAGGCAACAGCTCAGCGCCGGAGTTCACCTTCGAAGAAATTGTTGCAGCGACGCGGCTGTTCATACTGAACCGGAACTAGTTTAAGCACGTCAACTAGTGCATGCACATTGCATATCTCTTGAAGTTTGGCGAGAAGGAAAAGATCAGTTGTGGTTGAAGGATCGCTGTACTTACGTCCTCTCAAGGTGGAGATCTGCAGTTTCTTCAGTGTAGAACAGTTAAGTTCACATACTAGCTCTATAGAATGCCTTTTGTAGAGGCAATAGCCCCCTTTTGTGCAGCTATACCATACTGTATTATGGAACTAGTTCGGAAGTAACCAAATACTATCAAGATGTATATATTTATTCAATTACTACCGGCGGTTGAATTCAGTTTACTGTCATACTTATCCGAGGTAGACAAGATTCATACATCATTTTATGAACTAATATTGGGTGGTTTATTCATGCAAGTTCCATGCAGAAATACACACCATCTCGAACAAATATATGTAAAAATTGTTCGAGGAATACAAACCAGCAGCATTTCGTGCCTTTCGGATCGCTCACCAGCAGCATTTTCCCGGCAATGGTGACACTGATCATTGCTAGCCCACCCTCTTTCCGGAGGCTAACCTTGGTTATGCATACAAATTCATTAGCCACACATACTACAAATTCATTAGCCACACAAAATACAACTCATTAGCTACACGTACTAAGAAATCATTAGCCACACATACTACGAATTTAGTAGCCACACATTACAAATTCAGTAGCCACACATACTACAACAGTTCAAACTATTACATAAGACGTACTACGTGCTCGAAACTTAAGTCAACAATCTTTCAGCCATCGATCCCCCACTCCAAATAGAGGATCTTTGGAATGGTACCAAGAACCAACGACATGGATATAGAGATGATGGAATTATAGAATGAAATCTTGAGGTCGAATTAGAATTTAAAACAACAAGCAAAATGTAAATAGATGGAATTAAAAGAGGAATGCCCCCAACTCAAATTGGGCATGTTAAAAGATGGAATTTGTAAGACTCCAAACTCAAAAAGACATTATGGTTCCAACACATATGGCACCAACTAGAGATAAATATAGAGAAACAAATATAAGGATCAAACACACAAATCAAGAACCCAATACAAGTGTAACAATTTAAATTCAACAATTAAATTAGATGTTCCATATAAGGTGGCATGATGAACATGATGATGCATGATGATGCAAGAAAATAAAAACAACAAGCAATTTTCTAGTAGTGGATTTAGCCGGGGTGCTACACTCATTCAGAAAAATTATGTTTTGGGGAGGGATGTTTTGGGAAGAGGCTTGAGTAGAAAGCCATAAACTTTCATATATAGTAGGTGATTTGAGAAGTGGTGATTTAGGTTAAAACTTGATTTATATACATTTCTTATGGTGCTAGGTCACATAATAAGACTCCCTGGATAGATGCCACTATGTTTTGATCTTTTTGAATTTGTTGTGCATAAAATGACTCAATTAGCTAGCTAAAACCCATTCGTTGACTCTATGTTGACCAGCCACCGGAGGGTAAGAATGAGTATATTACACACGGTAGTGTTAGTACTAGAGGAAAAAAGCTGAGTACAACCAAACTGCCAGTGTTACACTCGAGGGTATAACTGAGAACAACTAAGTGGCCAAGGTTAGACACGAGGGGGAAGACGTGACGCACAGTACGCGTGTCGTGGTGCACGGGGCGCTAGCGGACGCGTGTGGTCGTGCATGGTGCAGTAGCGTACGTAGTTACGCAGTGCATGGCGGTGCAACGAAACGTCTCATCCCTTCAACTTTATAGAGTCCTCCTCACTCTCACTCATCACTCGCTCACTCACTCACGCAACCATCTCCACTGTCCCATCACCTTCTGCACACCCCCAAGAAAACCCCAACCACGCCAGCAATGGAGAAGAAAGGCGCGGTGGCCATCATCGCCTCCAAGGCCGCCGGCGAGGAGGCCCCCATCCTCGTACAGGCCCCCGTCGAGGCATCGAAGGCAGCCACTATCCCCGTCCAGACCCCCATCCCCACTTTCGCCGTAGCCGTCGGCGAGGATGCCCCATCCCCATACAGGTCCCCGTCGAGGCATCGAAGGCAGCCGTTGTCCCCGTCCAGACCCCCATCCCCGCTTACGCCGTAGCCGTCTGTGAGGAGGCCCCCGCCGGTCTCTGGCAGATCCCGCACGGCTGGGACCCGTACAAGGAGAACAATTACATCAGGCCGGAGAACCCCTACAATACCAGCTTAGCCGACTAATGGTCAGTGGTAACTAGGGTCTTCTCCCCTTCCTTTGTTCTTCCCCCATACCCTTCGTTGGATGCTAGATCATGTGTTATTAGGGCTTGGCTGTTCGTATTTTAAATCGTTGGATTCTAGGTATTTTTACAGTAGCTAATCTGCTTGTGTTAGATCTCGTATTTTGATGAATTCCCTAGTTAGTACTAGCACCGATCTGTAGTTAGATCAGTATTCGATTTGGTTAGAGATTTGGGGAATAATCACGGGATCTCAATCGGTTAATTTATGCAAGTAATCAATCCAGATAATCAAGGTATCTCAATCATGTCCTTATTTTTTCAAGGGAATAATCACGGGATCTACTATTTTTCCAACAGGTGGATACCAGCGACGTCTGCAGCGATGATGAGTCCACGAACACAAAGACTCGTCAGGTGCTGAGGAAGCTAAAGTCCGGCTGGTACGACAACTTCTTCTTCGGCGACGTCTACAGGTGCCCCTTCTACACCAGGAGGCTACACGCCACCGACTTAAACTCCCTCGTGAGGCATGCCGAGGACGTGAAGACCTGCAGCCCGTCCGTGAACGTCCATGGCTTTAGAGCCAAGCACCAGGCGCTCAGTTTTCACCTCTGCAACCTCCAGAATCTTGCCATCAAGGAGGGTCGCATGCCCCCGATCAAGCCCAAGGCGCCCAAGGTCAAGGGACTAGGAAGCAAGAAGTGGAGGAAGTACCATAGGGAGGAGGCGGAGGCCCTCATAGAGGAGGCCATGAGGGGCCACTGATCTTGTGATGATGCTGCTGCTGTAAAGCAGCTTCTTTTGTTTTGTTGTCTATGTTGAACTTGTCCGCTGCTGCTATTGAGCAGCCTAATTGTCGAACCTCGTTTAAGTACCGTACTATATATATCCTATATTAGATGCTTTATCTACATCTGCTCTATTTATATATCCTATATTAGCTGCTTTATCTACATCTGCTCTGTTTACTCAATGTATTTATGGTGCTGGTTAGATTTGCTGCTCTAGATTTGCTACCAGATTGGGAAAAACGAGGGACAAAAGGAACCATCAATGAAGAGAGAATCTGCTCTAGATTCGCTACCTTTTTGGGCAAAAATTAACACAACTGTTAGCGATATAAAGGAGAAAAGGCGCTCTTAAAAAGGCCAATCATAAAAATAGCAAAAAAGAATCTTCCAATTTAGGCATCAGGGCGCACGTAACTACCAAATGCGCCCCACATGGTCCCACACCACATCCCTCAAAACGCGTTCCCAACAAGACGGCCCCACGCAGTCCAACATAGAGGGTCCTACTACGGGACCCGAATAAAATGTGGCCCCACTTGTCAGCATGTAACGGGGGGTCCTACTTGTCAGCACGTAATGGCGAGGGTCCCCTATGGGACCCGACTGAAGGCGGTCCCACTTTTCAGGACGTAATGGCGAGGGTCCACTAACGGGACCCGACGGACAGCGAGTTTCAGACCGTGCGAGAGTTTTGGACAAAGAGATGGGCAAAAGTGAGGAAAAGTTAAGCAGCTGGGGAAAAGTGAGTACAGCTAACGAACCAGGGGCACAAAAATAGAAATCCCTATAAAGAATCTGGTAAGGTGAAAGAAACTTATTATGAACTTCAACTTGATGATGATATTGTTTTGAAAAATTTTCAGTCTTTTACATAACATATTGAGGCTCCTAAGAAGGACTGGCTCCATTACACTCTGCCACCCGAACCAGCTGTAGAAGATGATCCAATAATTACATCTCCTATTGAACCATTATAGGAGGTATCCCCATATGTTGAACCCCTTCCTTTCCCAAGGATGGCAAGGAAACATATGATGGCTTGGCAACTGGAGGATCAACAAGAAGAAGAGCTATTCCTAAAGTTGCTAGAATAAGAAGCACAATTAAGGAAAATTAAAGAAGTATGTGTACATGAGACAGGGGAACCAACAAAGGAAGACATCATAACCATGTTTGCTCACTGCAACGTGATTGAGCTAGATACTGAAGTTTCACAGTTTGTTGAAGCTAAGGTAAAAGCTAAAGATTTTAGTAAGATTGATCTCCCATGTACTTTCGAAGGAACTTCCTACTATGGCCTGGATAGCTTTAAATGTGATTCCTTTTAACCTTTATTTAAAAATTCAGAATGAACTAGCACCTGCTGAACTAGAGGATATAGACATGACTATAATGCTTCCGGATAAAACACTTAGAGTCCCTATGGGAATAATTAGAGATGTTTGCATTTATGTTGGGTGTAACACCCTCAGATCGGCCCTATGCAAGTTTTAGCGATTCCCGCCAAACCCACATAGAAATGATTCAAAGGTGCCCACCAGGCACTTTCGTGTGGGTGGAAAACGAAGTAATACCATTACACATTAGTGCATGATGGAACCCACATAATAGTTATATACAGCAACGACTCCATGAGTCAAGAATATATATACAATACAAAGATCCAAACCACCTCGAAACGGTACAACATCCAACTACGGACAAGATGCAAATGGGTCTAAGAGCCCTAAAGAATAACCAATGGAGTCCATAACCCTACCTAGGCCAAGTCGGAAGTGCAACCCTACTAACGACAACAATCTCAAAATTGCTTAAACAAAAGGGGTGTTGGCAAAGGGCAAATGAAAAAAGAGAGGGTCAGTATTAAGGCCAGTACACGGCGAGACTTAGAATTCGGCGGTCCATGCCTACATAGGTATGGTGGACTGAAGCGGCAGTGCGGCATGCACTAAACAATCTATACAGACTCAATACAACTATCGGCTATCATAGGTTGTGCAAAAGGCCCATTCGGATCCAACCCGAGACTAACACCAAAAACACCCGTACTGGTATTTCCCCCCTCGAGACCAAATGAGGAAGTCAAACCGAGGAACTCAGACGGCTGGCAGTTTTATCCATTCCATTATAGTTGCAGCACTTACTAGTCGGATGTGGATAGCATGAGTCATCCTGATATCATAAGAAGTGGGCAGTTTTAGTTAACCATTTCGTTTTAGTTGCAATACTTACTTGGTAGTTACATATAGCATGAGGCATCCCAATTCCAGCAGTTGTTGGTACTTTTATTTAGCCATTCCGTTATAGTGAAGCTAATTACTAGTCATTCCAAAGTCAAATTTGTATCACTACTTTAGCTACAGTTGTCTATGATCGAGATACTATGATCCAAGTCATCCATAACCGCGGACACGGCTTTTAGAACGATTTACCCTACAGGGGGGCACAAATAGCAATACACGCACGATCAACATCGTAAAAACCAAATGAAATCCAACGTGGCATCACGACAAAGCAATCACAAGATTCATATAATATTTTAGGGGGACACCCCACTAAGGTACCCGCTACAAAGTCGGCCGGCTCCACAACGGACCCAGGATGTGTGGCGACGGCTGTAAATGATTGGGAACCTGAAAGTGTGACTGGGCATGTCGATACAGCAGAAACGTGGAACGGGGTTCCTAAACAGTATAGTAGTAAACGCTCTCCACGAGCAACAATAGAAAATAAAGAAGTAGCATGGCATAACTATAGGATAGTATTAAAGCCCCAAACTAGTTTGTGTCCCCAAAAAATAAGATATGATTCAAGCTCTGGCAAAGGGGATTCATGGTCCCACATGAGGATAGTGCGATAGTCAAGGAACATGTATCAAGTACTCGGGGTCCTACGGGACACTACTGAGAGGTTAAAAACTAAATAACATCTATTGCCGACCGGTGCCTCTGCATTAGTTATATCTAGCCCAGAATTTTAATATCAAGTTGTAATTAAAGTCATGATCATCTCCAACATAAATCATATGCAACCTTCCAACAATTGTGGTACTTGACGATATGAAGCAGCACTTGAGCAAGCGACTACGACACGCAAGGCCGACTATCTACCAAACAAGAGGTAATAAGAAGTGTCCAAGGAAATATAGTGGCTGCAAGGGATATCACGGGTATAAAAACTAAAGCATCGCAACACAGATAGCAATAGATCAACAGGAGGAATAAATACTATAAAATTAAAATAGGTAGAAAGGGGGATAATGCTCGCCTGGAAACACTATCAAAGGTTCATCTGGAGATTGGGTCGGCACTCGCATCAACTCATCGGCCTAATCCATGAAGAACAAAGCACTAAAAGAAACAACGGATGCACTATTTAATACTATAGCAGAAGATCGGGCATGATGCATGACATGGCCAATATGCGGTGCAATTAGGTAATACTAAGCGGAATTAGGGTCATGACAATAATTTATTAGGTTCATGTTATTTAGTTACCACGCAATTTAAATGTGTATTAACAAGGCAAAACATATCATCGGTTCGCTACACAAATTTAAATGGAGCCAATATAAGACTAGAAAAGCCCGCATATGATCTCCATATTTAATTATAAGGTGAATCGGCATAATGCCCCCAAACCACACAAATATGAATGCAAGCATGTATAGTTATATGCGACGGGTTGATATGATGTATTATAAAAATATGGGGTTCGGAAAAGGGATCACACATGGGTGCAGAAAACTTGGGCTCCAGGGATTCGGTCCTGGGTTCTGGGGGTCGACGGGATCGGTCTCCAGAAAGGTCTTTGGTTCCATGGAACGGGTGTCTTGGAGTCCCATGTAGGAGAACATGACGTACAGTGACGCGAACTTTATGTTTTGGGTCGTATTTTGGCACCGATGATCTTGTGACATGATAACTTAGCTCGAGGGAGCTAGGCCCTGACAACGAAGATGAAGGGCTTGGCTGGAGTCTGGGTCTAGACGATGCGCTTGTCAGCAGATCATGTTGTAGATGTTCTTGTTGGTGTCTCGCATGCCACCCAAAAAGAATAGCTGATTCAGCAGAGGCGCGGCATCCGCAAACACACAAACAAAAATGCATGCGCACATAGGTGAGCACCAAGGAAAAAATGTTGGGCTGCCTTCACTGTAGAGGAACGGAAGCACAATGACCCGAGGGCAATCTCTGGCACAACCAGAAATGGGGTTCACGGATGTAGAGGGTGACGCAGCGGCCGACGCGAGGAAAACCATAAGCGGTGGCAGAGCTTGGCGAGGGCAACGAGGGCGGTCGCTGGTGAGACTGTGGCCGACACGAGACCTGGTGGTGAGTGGGTAGGACACGCGGGGAGACGCAATGGTGGAACGTCCAAGGCACCAGGGCAGTGAAGGTCGGTCGTGGGGCTAGGGAGCTCTCCGGGGCGGAGTGCTGTGGGCGGCCCTAGTGGCAGGGCCGACCGAGCGAAGGCGGCTCACCATGGGAAGACGAGGGTCACGCGGTGCCAGGCCGGGAGGCGAGCGGTGGCGGGGAGAGGGTTCCTGGCGGCAGCGGATAACAGAGGAAAAGGATGGTGGCGCTAGCCATACGAGCGACGGGGAAAACGATCGAGGAAGATCGTGTGCGGGGTCAGGGGTGTGCCTCGCTGGGTATAGTTGAGTGGTGGGCTAGCGCATGGGAGAGGGTTGACCAGGCGAGAGAGAGAGAGAGAGAGAGAGAAAGAGAGAGAGAGAGAGAGAGAGAGAGAGAGAGAGAGCAGGGGAATCGCGAGGGGGGTAGCAGGGTGGGGCCAGGACCGTGGAACAGGTGGCTTTCACGCGCGGTTGGTGGGTGGACGGTATGCGTGTGTGTGTTGTGTGCTCTGCGACAACGGCGAGGGTTTGGTTTAGGGTTATTTTTGGGTGGGTCTATGATTTCCAGGGGTAGGCTTTGGGGCAGTGGGATTTAGGGTTAGGATTAGGCAGGTCTGGTTTAGGATTTAAACATGGGGTGGTAGGTGGCCTGCTGGCGTGGCCTTTGGGCCTTGCCGGCTGGGCTGTCTCCCCTGGTTTTAGAAAGGTTTTGTTTTTTATTTATTTTTAAACAAAACATTTTCCAAATAGGTTTTCAAACAACATATTCCGGACAAGCCCAAGGTTTTGATTTGGAACAATAGACAGGGGATATCTAGAAAACAAAGAGGGGCTTTTCAAAAATAGTTTTAGGCAAACCATGCATATGACATAATGATGCTCAAATGAAATGTGGCATGATGACATGAGCATGCGGTCATGATGAAGCACAAAAGAAAGACACAGTGATTTTCGGGTAGTGTTTTTACCTGGGGTAGTACATTGAACCATAATAATATCCTATTGATTTTGTTCTAATTGATATGTCTACTGATGTTTATTATTCCATCATTTTTGGAAGAAACTTTCTGAATACTACAGGAGAAAACATAGATTGCAGGAGACAAACTTTGTCTCCCAAGTTTGGTGAAGAGAAAATGGATTTTCATTTCACCAAATTTGACCATAAGCCAGCCATTGAAGAACTAGATGATGATGAGTATGAATGTGAGGACGAAGGTAATACTATCAATTTGGCCTCGGTAGTTATTGAGACTCCTAGTGATAATTTAGCAATAAGCTTAGTCAATATTAATAATATCCTTTATAACATAGAGAAAACTGAAATGGATGATTATCTTTACTCCACAACCGAGGTGGATGCCGAGATTAATCAAGAGTATGAAGAACCTATAAGAAAGGGTGATGAGGCTCCTCCCCTCCTACCCTCAAAACTTTACCAAAATAATTAAAATATAGGTTTCTCGTTGATACCAATAGATTTCCTGTTATTATAAGTTCTAACCTTGCAGAAAAAGAGGAGAATTTAATAAAAGTTCTCTAGATGCATAAAAATGCTCTTGCATATTCGATGAGTGACTTGAAGGGGATCAGTCATTCGATAGCCACAATAGGATATTCATGGAGGAAGGAGCCCAACCGGTCTATGACTTTCAGCGACGTGTCAAACCTTACATGAAAGAGGAGGTAAGAAAAGAAATAATACACTTGTTAGATGCAGGAATCATCTTCATATAAGAGAGAGTGAATGGGTAAGTCCTGTTCATTGTGTTCCTAAGAAAGGTGGATTTACTGTTCTTGAAAACGAACATAATGAGATGGTACCTACAAGGACTGTTGTTGGACACAGGATGTTCATTGACTATAGGAAACTTAATAAAGAAACCATAAAATATCACTATCCATTTCCATTTATAGATCAAACTTTAGAGAGGCTAGCTATGCATTCTCATTTTTGTTACATGGACGGCTATTCTGGTTTTTCTCCAATCATTGTTCATCCTGATGATCAACTTAAAACTACTTTTATCTATCCCTATGGTCTTTACGCTTATCGTCATATGCCTTTTGGTCTTTGCAATGCCCGTGCTACTTTTTAGAGGTGTATGACTTCTATATTTGCCGATTATGTTGAAAGTATTATAGAAGTCTTCATGGATGATTTTTCTATTTATGGAACTTCCTTTAATCATTGTATGCATAATCTTCATAAAGTTTTGCAGAGATGTGAAGAAACTAAACTAGTATTAAACTGGGATAAATGCAATTTTATGGTTCAAGAAGGTATAGTACTGGGTCACAAAATCTTAGGTAAGGGTATAGAAGTTGACAAAGCAAAGATTAAAGCTATAGAAAGACTTCCTCCTCCTCGAGATGTGAAAGTTATAAGGAGTTTCCTAGGCCATGCTGGATTTTATAGAAGGCTCATTAAAAACTTTTCAAAAACTGCCAGATCTTTAACTAATCTTCTTTAGAAATGGATTGTCTTTAATTTTGATGAAAGATGTCTTTCAACATATTAAAACAAGCTCTCATTGAAGCTCCCATTATTAAACCACCTAATTGGAGGAAACCTTTTGAGTTATTTTCTGAAGCTAGTCATGAAGCTCTAGGAGAAATTCTTTGCCAGTACGATGTGATGATCTAAATATCATTAATCATGCTAGCCGAACCCTAAATGGGGCCCAAAATAATTATCCCATGGTAGAAAAGGAATTTTTCGCTATATTTTTATCATGTGATAAATTTAGATCTTATATAGATAACTCAAAAGTGAGAGTGCATACCGATCATATTGGCCTAAAGGAAATCTTAGAAAGGACTAACATTAAGACAAGGATGATCCGTTGGACTCTACTTCTGCAAGAATTTGATTTGCAAATTATACAAAGAAAAGAGGAGATAGAGGAGACACCCATGAACATTCAAGAAATTTCTCCACCTAAAGAAGTGTCATCCATCTACATATCTGTAGGAACAACATTGCTGAAAAGAAAAATCTCAAATTCACTTTGCAATGGTTTTAATGATCTTCTTCAACCCACTTTGTTCAAAGAGAAAAAGAAAAAGATAATCCAGAAAGGAGAAGGTACTCATTTGAATTCATTCTCACTAAGGTAACTTAGATATGTGATATCTGAAGTTATCTTTGTTCTAGAAGATTTTATGCTATTTTTTCGTTTTTGTATTCCTTTTTTTCTGATTGTACTGCCGGTTTTGCAAAGTCCGTATGGGCAGACGGTATGGCCGCATCCGCCCGTACTAAACGTATGGTATCCTTGTCCTAGTTTTTGCCGTTTCAGTACCACTGGTCGTTATCGATACGGTATCGCTTCGCCTAAATTTGTTTTGATTCTTGAGTTGAAAAAAAAGAAGTCGATAGAAGTCAGTACGGACGGACAGTACGGGTGGGCCCGTACTTCTTAGTTGGTTGGCTGGTTACTGCCTTATAAGCCGTGTTCGCCAGGGAACAACCCGTTAAGGGCGTTGACGAGGGTTCGACTTTCGAGCACCCGCCCACACTAAGTGGTCGTTGCAATCATATTCTATACCTTTTTCATTTATCGCTTTCCATATTTGTTGAGATTCTTTTCTTGGTCGACCCTTTTTCTTTTATTACAGATTTCTTCCTACCTCTAACCTCTTATAAGCCTCCTTAGAAGGACTCTTTGTTCTATTGTCAATATAGATCTCCTCCGCGTCACCTTTTCCTTCCAAGAACCTTAGAACAATGTCCTATCCATGGATTTTTGCTTAAGGGAGAGAAGATCCCCATGGATCATCTTCAAGAATCATGGAGGAAGTCAAGGCTGCTGAATCAAAGGAGTTGGAAGTCGAGGATGGATTCAAGCTTATAGAAACAATACAAGATGGACGTAACGTGTTCAGGCTTGGTGTTGGCAAATAGGGAGACTCTGAAGATGTCCAACTTTATTTAGAAGAATACGGAGAACTATATTTTAAGAAGGAAAAATAACAGGGGGATAAGATGCAAGCATCCTTAGATTCCCTCGATCGCGATATCAAGAATATTGAGGTAAACTCTCCAGGATCTTCTAAACATATTAAACTGTTGCATCGTTATTTGTACCAGATGGATCTGAAGATAATGAAAGCTTTCGAAGCAAATCTCAACATCATCCTTCGATCTATCAACACTCAGAAGCAAACAATATAGATGTACAAAGGTCTTGTGGAGCAGTTGGAGATAGTTAGGGAGCAAGGTTGGATCAGAATCTTGATCCAAGAAGCATCGAACAAGACGCTTTGAGCAAGCTTTCGTGCTTCAAGTGGTTACCCCTCTACAGACTAAAGGGCATGCCACGGTATCAAATAAATGCAAGAAATTATTTGATACACCTGGTTTGATTTCAAGCTTGGGGGATCTCTGGGAGCCTTGTAATATATCTTACAGTTTTAGCATGTTTACTATTTCGCGTCCATTTAGACTTTAATTCCCGAATTTGCATTAGTTGCATCAACTTCGAGTTCCCTTATTCAAGAGATGATTTATATCCATTGGGTTGCGAGACTTTATGATATTTGAAGTATGTTATGATTCATGATTATTATATTACATGATTGAACTAGGTTGATTGTTATGATACTTGTACAACTGTCATGATTTTAGGGACTTCCACACCGACAAGAGTATAGATTAGGCTATGAAAAGAATTTGGTAGCATATTATAATTAAAGTAGTGAGCATGATCAAATAGCTGTACTTAAAAATGGAAGAAAATAATAAAATATATACGCATAGATAGACAAAATTCAAAAGAGGCAAAAAGACAGAGCAGATATCAAAAGAATCAAGAGTAGAAGAAAATAAAAATGATCATGAATCTTCATTACTAAACCAAGTGCTCAGTATTTCTAAACTCAATGATTATATGATATGTTAAACTACTAGGAGCTTCTTATAATTTCATTAATACTAGAGAAGGTGTGGAAGCCTCTAAGTTATGTAATGTGTAAGGGTATGATAATACCCCGACGCTTCTTTACATCCGATGTTGTATTCCTATTTCAAATTTTCGCCTCATTTATTGTAATGAGTCGTGTCTCATGAACATGATGATCTTTTCCATAAGACACCATCTTCCTTAGGGACGAGCAAGAGCCTAGCTTGGGGGAGTTGATGAGTCCAAAATTGAAGCATATTTACCTTTTGTTTTTGCATAAATAGAGTAGGGATGTTTGTATTTCACGGTGTTCGTGTGCACCTTTTTGTCTTTATTTCAACAGGATCTCAAATCATTAAGTCTATTATGAACATATCAATTAGAGCTGTCATTGTTGGGGTTCTGGGCAGAAAATCAAATTTTTTTACTACGGTGGATCACCCCAATGCCCAAGATCTATCTACTAGTAATGCAGTAATGGCCGACAGGTTTCAGATACATACCCTTTTAGTCCGAAAGCAATTAACATTCCGAGGGGAACGTGGTTGATGTAGTTGTGCTTGTAGCCGACCTCAAGGTCGCGAAGCTCCTCGCAGGTCACCCCTTGCTCCAACACCATGAAACAGTCCGACTCACGACATCAAAAGTGCCCTAAGTGTTGCACCTCTTGACCTCATACACATACGGTGTACGACGAGAACCTCTGTCTCCCCAATCCCGTCGGGAGTACGTTGCGGAAGGAGATCTCGGCTATCAAAACAGCTACACTAGCTTAGTAAAGTAAATTACATAGAGAATCCGACACACAGGTTGTTATACAATAAAATGACAGCACCTAGGCACCAGCCGGCTGACAAAACCGTGATTCGCAGATCACGTATGGATTACACACATACATCACATGCACATGAACCATACCATTCACAACTTCCTGCAAAAAACAAGTTATGCATAGATACGCTATCTACCGGCATTGTGAAACTCGCAACGACATCTAACACGCTATGAGAGGGCGAAGCCGGCGGTCCCGCTAGCCGAATAGCGGGCGGGGATCGAAGTGGCAGCGTCCCTCGCGGGTGCGGGCATCGCCCGATGATTTTTCCAAAAACGTAGATCTCATCTACATTCCGGACATGGATTTCTACCATCGTTCCAACTTGATCAGACTCTTTGATCTTTGATCACCGCATCTGGATTTACGTGTCACAGTCTACCCCGATGGCAGAAACCGACCGGTAGGGGTATGTCGTTCCACGACCTTAGCAGTATGATCACGGAAATCAGATCTACCATTCCCCGAGTACAGTTGATCCAATCAACCTCGTACAAAACCGATCTATCTCATAGATCGACCACCAAAACAGCATATAGATCTCATCTACAGCCAACCACGTATCACATATGCTAGATCTCGATCCTAAAACCAGAAGCTATTGCTCTGATACCATTGTGGGGCCACGTAGAGATAAAACAAAACTTTTTCCGTGATCCCAAGGTCTAGCTGAGGTAGAAGGCCACGAGGATTACCACTAGATGCGCATTTGCGGATTACTGATGTAGCACGTCAGTTGAATGCAGTGCAGTCCTTAGGATCCGATCGTCCTCGTGTTGATCGTACAACACCTCTGCTGGTATCCACACGTACAAGGAGGAGCACCGGCGGCGAACTGCTAGGTTCGTTACGACGGCAGGACTACTGTGGAGCTAGGGTTTCCAACTCATGGAACGGCCTAACCGATCAACTATTAACCCTTCTAGGTTACTGTTCTCCACTATATATAGGGAGTAAACGTGGGCTCCACTCTCATGGCCCATTCACTAAAGTCCATATAATATTAGTCCCTATGAGTCTGACTCACTGACTCTCAATCAGATTTCCAGTTCAGATCCAATCCGAACTTGCTCTTGCTCTTAAGTGTGTGACCCCACAGGCTCATGGCTACTTGGACATGATTGGAGTCCGACTCTCAATCGATCAGTCGGTAGCGGATCTGTAAGGTTCCCAACCTTTAATAAGGTAGAGATCCCTGTGTTTACAATGCTAGTCCCTGGATCAATAGCTAGCATCCATAGTTAAGATGTAATATCAAGAAACAAAGGTCATAATACAACTTTATAACCAGGAATAACATAATTTATTACATCTTACATAGCTCATTTGGCTATTATATTACGTTGCAGCAGAATATCTATAAGCATGGGGTCCTTCATCTTCAAAGTGCCACAGGCAGACATGTTGGTTGTAGACTTATAATCCTAATCATTAAACTTTACTAATATCAAACAAACCTGCAACATAACAAGTTATAGCCACAAGGGTCAATACATTTGAATTGTATTGGCAAGTGATACTATGGTAGTATAGTGGAGTCTATCATCTATATGCATTTGGCTAAGTGGAGCTTAGGCTTGCTTTGCTCAAAATAAATTTTCCTTATCATTTGAAAATGCTAAGTTTTTGCTTTGACAAAATATTCCCAAGGCATCTCCCAATATAAATTGGTGATCCTTCCAACCCTTGTTCACCCACAAGTTTTTAACTTAGAAATTTGGATGATGAGATTCTTGATAGCTTTCATGTCTTGATGCTCAAATTGTCCTTTGCCAGGGACATGGCTAAGTACTTAGATTTTACACTCTGCAGAGGTGGTGCACTTTCCCCACAAGACTTGGTTTCACCAAGACAAGATCTTTCAGAAGCCTTCCCTTAGACCAAAATGGACGCGCTCCAACCTATCGATCCCCTACCACCAACTGTCCATTTGGCTAAGTTATTTCAACCTATATGATCCAGGCAGAGCCCATAATGCCAAGTGGTTGCACTTGAAGCTTCTCAACATTTGACATCTCAAATCTCTTTGTTCCTGGGTGGCCATTGTCACATCCCAAATTTTAGATTTGGTTCTGCATATCATTCATACCATTTCATCATACTCTTCCATGCAAAACCACCGATTGAAAAGATTCGGCAAAACGCTATTTTCTAAACCCTACTCTATTTTACTACAATGCTCCTACGGGAGGTTTTACTAGGACTTGAGTTTTCCACTCTTGTAGCCTAGTGGTTTCACTCATCCCTTGACCCTAGGTTGTTCTCCTTGATTTTACAAAAATTTAGGAACAAGAATCGCCCGATTCGGAGTTCGTATGAAGGAGTTACGGAGGTTTTACTAAAATGGAAAAAGGGAAAAAGAAAGGATCAAAAAAAAATCGGCGCCCACTGCTGAGCACCTGCCCAAGCCAGCCGCCGCCCGCGCGGCGGATAGTATCCGCCGCCGCCCCAGCGCCGCTGCCACCGACAGGTGGGGCCGAGTCCGTCTAGGACTCCGCGTGGGGGCCCCACATAAACGCGGACCCCACCTGCCTCTCCCCCCCCCACGCGCCCGCACCCCGCCGCCTCCCGCCTCGATCCGCGCGCCGCCGCCGCCTCGGGTGCCACGCCGCCCTTGCCAGTAAGCCGCCGCCGCTGCTGCCGCCCGCCGCTCTCCTTCACCTCCCGCCGCCCGCTGCCCATCGCCAAGACGCGTCGACCCGCCATGGCCGAGCCGTCTCCGCCTCTTATCGGCCGTCGGATCTAAGATCTGCGGGCCAGATCGACCGGAGACCGCGCGGTTGACTGGTCAACGGCCGGTCAACCCGCGCTGAGTCAGCAGGGAATATTCCCGGAATATTCCCTTTTGATTTAAATCGTTTTAGAAATTGCAGAATCTTGTAGAAACTTGTAAATTGCGTAGAAATTAATCCGCTGGGCCAAAAATTGCGAATAAAATATTTGTAGATTCAGTAAGTCGTGTAGAATCTTGCTGTACCATTGTTTCACACTTTTGCAGCAAGATTTTGTCCAGATTAATTAAAAGATTTAATGGCCTTTTTGGAGTATTTAATTCGTAGAAAAAGATCTGTAACTCCAAAAATTGCATATAATATGTCCCTGGATTCAGTAGAACGAGGGGAATCTCAAAGTGAATTAAAAGGATAGGCATACAGTAAAAACTTCTGCAGAAACTGCCTAGTGGTTTTCTGCCGTGTTTTAATTATTCAGGGAGCTTTATAATTCCTTTTTGAGTAATTCCAATTGGTGCTGTTCCTAAATAGCAATGCCTATACAGTAGAATTTTCCCAAGATTTTACAAACAGTATACTACCAGTAGTGAATTATTTGGGTTCTAGCTCTAGTTTTGAGCATTATATTCTGCATAATAGTTTCCTTTGCGCTAAAACTATGTTTTCATGCATGCAATCAGTAGCTTTACTGAATAGTATTATGTGGTGTTGCTGTAGCGTCAATCCACTCGTCATGCATGCATTCATGCATCATCCTTGTTGCATATGCTTGGGGATTGTTTGTTTATGATTGCAATTGTGTCGTGTAGATTGTGACGAGTGCAACGCTTGCTCGTGTATGGATTGTTCTTCCAACCGCTACAACCAAGGCAAGTAGATGCTATTTTGTTCATGATATTGTCCTACTATTTTCTATGCATTGTCGTGTATTTTGTAGACGCATGTGTAGGATGATACTATTGCTATGCTATGTCCTATTATGTGGTAGGGCCTTCCTTATAGATGAACCACCGTTGGTAGATGTGCTTAGCCATGCTATGATGTACGAGGGCCGGGTTACATCACTGAGACTTGTTTCTAAAAGTATTGGTTTGTGAAAACTAAAACAACCTAATCAATGAATCTCCTGGGTGTGATGGGATTGATAATTTTGGTGGTTTCATTGTGGAAAGGCACCCAGGTATCGAGAGAAATTGATTGGCTTCTTTATTTTGTAGCTTACGTGTACAACCATGTGCCAATAATGAAATGGGCGGTTGGTTGGACTTAGTAGGTTGTGGTAACCCGAACCCGCGTATCCAGAGATATAGAATTTTGGTAGGTTGGACCGATGCGCGTCGGGATTGGGGAGCTACTTCCCGAACAGTCCCTTTTTGGACTTCTCCCTATCATCAATGGTACGAGCTGGGCTGGCCAAGTCACATGGGTAAAGTGTACTAACCCCTGCAGGGTGTGTAATCTAATCGATTAGCCGTGTCCCCGGTTATGGACAACTGAGTTGCTTGATATTGATTCCATGACATGTTTCTCGCTCATTCTAATTTCATAATTGCTTTAACATTGTTGGGTTAACTTAATTGGGATCTTTTCAAAGAAAACCAAAAATTGTTTATGAAAGTAGGACAAAGGTATTAGCAAATGCAAGCCAGACACAGCTCCACTTGCCAAATATGCATGTAGATGTTAGCACTATTGTCTCCTTTACTAGCTCTACTTGCCATACATTCCATGTATTGACCCTTCGGGGCTGCTACGTTTCATGTTGCAGGATATTCCGATTCTGAGTAATCGATATAACCCACGGTACTCCACTCGGCACTTGTTCACTTGTGGGAAATTTGAAGAATGGAGGATTTACTTTATTTATGTTGCTACCTGAATAATTTGAGCTAGCCTTGAGCTAAGCTTTCACTATAATAATTGTACTCTGGATCTTCGTTATTTATGATGCACGGATATTTTGCTATGTTATTCATCTTATTCTATTGTGGGCCAATGAACCGATCCAGGGATTGGCATGTCACATAGAAGCCACGGTCTTTTCAGAACCGTGGTGTTACAACCATCCACAAGTGAGATACACAAGGTTCACCAGTCCCCTGGCCTTGTGTAACCACTCAACATAAACCATTCCTTCCATTCCACCCAGGTGATTCATTCACTTAGTTGTTTTATTAAACAAAACTCAAGTCCTCAGACTTAGAAATTTTCCATAGCATGAATATATATTCCAACCTTGTTTTCTATTAGCTAAGCTAAGCATGATAGTAGTAGGAATCTTAACTTAGGAAAATTCTACTAAGGTTTCATCTACTAGGATTTTCTATAGCTGGTTTATACTTAGCAAAATTCCATGCAAGTCTTACATAGAAATATCACTAATGCATAGTGAAAATAATGGGACAAAAGTATGAAGCATAACTTGCCTTTTTGGTAGAGAGTATATGTTCACTCCTTGATCTTTGCAATGTTCACTCACTTCAAATCACTACAATTCAATCAAGCAAACAATATTTCAATCTACCATTCAAGCAATTCATCACATAAAATGACAAATTCATAGTAATGCATGCAAGCATGCAAAAGATTGTTTTATTTGTAAAAGTGGTTTCTAATGGTTCATAAACATTTGAAAACACCTAATGGTCATTTTATAAAGTGGCAACACCATTTGCAAAAAGGTTTTACTTCATAAGCCATTTTTAGAATAAGGTATCATTTTATGTGGTGTAGAAATATTTTTAATAAGGCATTAATCTATAGGTTTCACAAAATATGTTTTCAAACCATAAAACCTTGTGTTTAGGGTCAGAGGGTTTATTCCAAAACATTTCTCAAAGGTTTTCTTCCAAAACTATTTTTAACAATTAAACCATGTTTTTATTTGACTAAAAATGGTTTAAATCCAAAGTTTGTTCTTTTGGTTCACCAAATACATTTTTGAAACCATCGTTTGTTTCCTAGGGTCAGTAGGTTCAAAACACACCATTTGCAAAAGATTTTATCCTCAAAATCATTTTAGAACAATTTTTATAATCTAAACAAGCATACATAAGTTTCTGCAAAAACAAACATTTTACTAGAAGCTTTTTACTAAACAAAGTGCATGGTTGGCTAGGGCTTGTTTTTCTTAATCCATTGATATAAAGTTTGCAAAATTTGGATGTGTAGATTTAAAGTTATGGAATTTACAAAATCACATGTCTAATAGATTCAAATCTGTTTTTAAAACCAGAGTCTGGCCACGTGTCTTGTTATTACTCGTCCATACCGTTTCGTCTGGATCACGCTCTCTGGTGCGTTGGATTTAAGTTAGATCGAGAGGTGCAGATCAAGCGTAATGGTTCAGGTTTAAGTGATCTATCGCGTCCCTACAATCTTCATCTAACGGCTATCAACACAGCGACCAAGAACTGGCGGTGCCGAGCGACGGTGAGCGGCGGCGATGCTCGGCTAGCGGCGGAGCTGGCGCTAGAGGAAGCAAGGAAGAGTAGGGAGATGCTCACCAGGCTCAGGAGAACACGGCGAAGCTCAAGGTACTCGCGGTTGGTCAAGGGGCGCACTGGGGTTTCAGGAATTCCTCGTCGGAGTTGCGCCTGACGACGGCCACGCTCTGTCGTCGTCGCGGGCGGTGCTACGGGTCACGAGGAAGCAAACAGAATACACGGTTAGCTTCGTACGCGAGCGACAAACAAGGGAGCATCAAAAAGAGGGCGAGGGGAAGTCTGTGCTCACCAGGGTAGCTTGCCGGAGTCGAGGCCGACGGTGGCGCTGCTCAGACGTGGTCGTAGCCGACGTTGGGGTGCAAGCGCTGGCAAGACAAGGCTACTGGGAGACGCGCAGGGGCCTGGGGAACATGCCTGAGTGGTCAAGGGGGCGAGGGATGGCGAGGTATGGCCGGAATTGGCGCCGGAACTCGTCGGGGCAGTGGAGCTTCGTAGAGGAATTAGGACGGCCTGGGGGCGTGCTAGGGTGGGGAACTGAGGGGGAAACGTAGAGGGGATACTGGCGATTAAGAGAGCATGGTCTGGGGGCGTTTAATGGCGCGGTTAACGCGAATTAAATCGAGTTTTACTCGCCTGCAATGGCCGACGAGGTGAGGGGCAGGGTCTTCGCGCGGGTGAAGACGATGACTGGGAGGGGTGGGGCCGTCTGGCAGCGAGAGAGAAAGTGAGGGAACGGGGTCCACCTGTCAGCGTCCTTGCGGGTTTATAAGTGAGTGCGAACCGTTTTTCCGCGGGAGAGGGAAGATGGGATGGACTGGGCTTAGTGGGCTAGGCTAGTTGGGCTGGGTCCTTTTCTTATTTTTTTCTGTTCTGTTTGTTTTTCTTTTTCTCTTTTGATTTTTCTGTTTTGATTTTGAATAAGCAATTCAAACCCTCATTTGATTTCAAACCTTTGTCAAAGTTTGTGTAGGTTTATGTACTGATTAATAAAACATTCTGATGTTAATTTTTGGAATTTATTTTATTCTTTTTGGGGTCTTTTTAAATAATAAAAAGGGCCCTTGTTTTAAATCAAAATAGGATTTAATAATGTTTTTAATTTCCATTTGACTTCTAAATTCTTCCAAAACCTTTTAGTAAGTTTTCTTTACTTAAAAGCGTGTCAAATAATTCATCTTGAATTATTTGGTAAAGTTTTTAATAAGATTTATTAATCATTTAAAATTTGGGTTTGTCTTTAATCCAAAAGGATTTGGTCTAAGCCATTTTATTTTAGTTTGGAAATTCTTTATCCTTTTAAATCCTTTTAGGATTAATTGCTCACCAATTGGCATGGATTTATAGATGGGTTCTTTATTAGCTTTGGAAATTTAATTTCCTTATCTTATTAAATTCGTAAGATTTTATTTATGGTTCCAATTAAGTGAAACCAATTTATATGGTTTTATAATATTTCTATTTGTCTTTCTTGATCATTTGTGAATGTTTATTGACAAATTTTTATATGGATCAAATCCATAGGTTTGGAGATAATTTTGGAAATGATTTTATTCCATTAGAGTTTAGGGTTTGGATTTATTTTTCCAAGTGTTTAAATTTCCAGATACACTCATTGAGGAATGCATTTCCCTTGATTTGGATTTTTGTTGGATTCAAACTTTTACCAAAGTTTGTTCAAGATGGGTTTTTAAGTTTCCATTTAGAAACAAAAGTTTCTTTTCACCCTAAAATTCAACAATGATTTATTTTGTTTATTTATTTTTCACATTACAAGATTTGGAAAATCTTGGGATGTGACAGGCTACCACCCTTAAAATAAATCTCGTCCCGATATTTGGGGAGGCTAGGGGTTACAAGTTGGCTCAAAGCATCTAGGGTACTACCACCCTTAAAAAATTTCCAACTAGATTACATATTGGCCTTCTTGGGATCCTGCTGAAGCTTCTCTGGGCACTTGTATGCATAATGGCCTAGCTCTTTGCATTTTAAACACATCACTTGGCTGATATCTTTCTTTTCCTTTGGTATCATTGCCTCTTGTTTGTTTCCTTGGTTCTTCTTCTTTTCTGGGCATTCATTGGCATAGTATCTCATCTCTTTGCAAGTGTAACATTGCACATGGCTTTTGTCCTTGTTTTTATTTAGTTTCTCCAAAGCTAGGAGTGCTTCTAGTTCATGTTCTTCATATGTTATCTCATAGGTAGGAATGTCTACTGGTTTCCTTGACCTTCTATTGCTCCTTGGATAATACATATGTCCCCTTTTTGGTCCTTTAAATTGAGTCTTGTTGTTGGGAGGTACAAGCTGAGATTTTCCTTTGTCTTCACCCTTCTTGGTAGACTTGGCTCTCTCATGGTAGTCTGCAATCAGTTGTTGCACTCCACCTTGTTTCCTTTGTTCAACTATGGAATAGATGGGGCATTGGATAGGGACATGATAATTTCCTTCACATAGGTAACAAGTAGTTTGAGATGTGGGGCATTGGTTAGCTGGGTGTTTCTCTTCACATTTGGGGCATTGATCTCCATGTTCCTTGGAAGTGTGATCCCTATCTCCACAAATATTGCAAGCTTGGGTTCCTTCTAGAATAACATCTTTGTCATCTTTGTTGTCACAAACTCCTTTGGAAGAGTTGCCTTCCATGTTGATCATTTGATCTGTCACCTTATGCAACAATTGGGCTTGGGTTTCCAAAAACTTTTGCATGGTTGGATCTTCCCCACTGGTGTTGGCTATGAATTGAGCTGTCACTTGGTTCAACTGGTTTTGGGTTGCTATAAGTTCTCTCATGTTGTCTTCTTGGTTGTTGTTGGTGTCATCAACCTTGATGTTGGAGTCTCTTGGAGTAGTCATCTGTTTGGGTTGAGATGGGATTAGAATAGGCAAAATATTTCTAAGGGAATAATTCTAATCACACACATCACAATTCACACAAGCAATGTGCAAGCAATCACAAACAAACACTCCTTTCAAACAACAAGTTTTCAAGCACATTTTTAGGCAACCAAAAATATTTTTGTTACACCACACTAAGTTGGTGGATTTGACTTAAACTAAATATGGTGGTCCATCTATATGGTTCACTTGAGATCTTTCCATCCTTCTTAGTTGATTCTTCATGAGCAAGATCTTGGTTTCCTTGGAAAGTTTCTTGAATCTTGGTCACAAAACTTCAAGGTGATGATGATTCCCAAGTTTTGTTTCCTTAGTCTTCAAGTCTTGAGCAACATTTCTTGACACACGTGTATCCTTAGTGATATCCAAGTTGAAGTCCTTGGTGAAAATGCTGAAGATGTTGAAGTCATTAGAGTTGAAGATGTTGAAGTCATTAGAGTTGAAGAAGTCCTTTGCACATGATGAAGTCTTTGGCCATGGGGTAGGCTTTATCCATCAAGTTTGAAATAGAAAAGATGTAGAATCAAAACCAAAATGGTTTGAGGAAAGAGTTTACAAGGTTGGTTGTAAATAAGTTTTGGAACAAATACAGCTCCTATTTTTCTAAGGGGTTTTGTCCAATCCTAGGTTTACAAATCCTACAGGCAACACAATGCTCTGATACCATCTGTAAGGTTCCCAACCTTTAATAAGGTAGAGATCCCTGTGTTTACAATGCTAGTCCCTGGATCAATAGCTAGCATCCACAGTTAAGATGTAATATCAAGAAACAAAGGTCATAATACAACTTTATAACCAGGAATAACATAATTTATTACATCTTACATAGCTCATTTGGCTATTACATTACATTGCAGCAAAATATCTATAAGCATGGGGTCCTTCATCCTCAAAGTGCCACAGGCAGACATGTTGGTTGTAGACTTGTAATCCTAATCATTAAACTTCACTAATATCAAATAAACCTGCAACATAACAAGTTACAGCCACAAGGGTCAATACATTTGAATTGTATTGGCAAGTGATACTATGGTAGTATAGTGGAGTCTATCATCTATATGCATTTGGCTAAGTGGAGCTTAGGCTTGCTTTGCTCAAAATAAATTTTCCTTATCATTTGAAAATGCTAAGTTTTTGCTTTGACAAAATATTCCCAAGGCATCTCCCAATAGAAATTGGTGATCCTTTCAACCCTTGTTCACCCACAAGTTTTTAACTTAGAAATTTGGATGATGAGATTCTTGATAGCTTTCATGTCTTGATGCTCAAATTGTCCTTTGCCAGGGACATGGCTAAGTACTTAGATTTTACACTCTGCAGAGGTGGTGCACTTTCCCCACAAGACTTGGTTTCACCAAGACAAGATCTTTCAGAAGCCTTCCCTTAGACCAAAATGGACGCGCTCCAACCTATCGATCCCCTACCACCAACTGTCCATTTGGCTAAGTTATTGCAACCTATATGATCCAGGCAGAGCCCATAATGCCAAGTGGTTGCACTTGAAGCTTCTCAACATTTGACAACTCAAATCTCTTTGTTCCTGGGTGGCCATCCACAAGTGAGATACACAAGGTTCACCAGTCCCCTGGCCTTGTGTAACCACTCAACATAAACCATTCCTTCCATTCCACCCAGGTGATTCATTCACTTAGTTGTTTTATTAAACAAAACTCAAGTCCTCAGACTTAGAAATTTTCCATAGCATGAATATATATTCCACCCTTGTTTTCTATTAGCTAAGATAAGCATGATAGTAGTAGGAATCTTAACTTAGGAAAATTCTACTAAGGTTTCATCTACTAGGATTTCCCATAGCTGGTTTATACTTAGCAAAATTCCATGCAAGTCTTACTTAGAAATATCACTAATGCATAGTGAAAATAATGGGACAAAAGTATGAAGCATCACTTGCCTTTTTGGTAGAGAGTATATGTTCACTCCTTGATATTTGCAATGTTCACTCACTTCAAATCACTACAATTCAATCAAGCAAACAATATTTCAATCTACCATTCAAGCAATTCATCACATAAAATGATAAATTCATAATAATGCATGCAAGCATGCAAAAGATTGTTTTATTTGTAAAAGTGGTTTCTAATGGTTCATAAACATTTGAAAACACCTAATGGTCATTTTATAAAGTGGCAACACCATTTGCAAAAAGGTTTTACTTCATAAGCCATTTTTAGAACAAGGTATCATTTTATGTGGTGTAGAAATGTTTTTAATAAGGCATTAATCTATAGGTTTCACAAAATATGTTTTCAAACCATAAAACCTTGTGTTTAGGGTCAGAGAGTTTATTCCAAAACATTTCTCAAAGGTTTTCTTCCAAAACTATTTTTAACAATTAAACCATGTTTTTATTTGACTAGAAATGGTTTAAATCCAAAGTTTGTTCTTTTGGTTCACCAAATACATTTTTGAAACCATCATTTGTTTCCTATGGTCAGTAGGTTCAAAACACACCATTTGCAAAAGATTTTATCCTCAAAATCATTTTAGAACAATTTTTATAATCTAAACAAGCATACATAAGTTTCTGCAAAAACAAACATTTTACCAGTAGCTTTTTACTAAACAAAGTGCATGGTTGGCTAGGGCTTGTTTTTCTGAATCCATTGATATAAAGTTTGCAAAATTTGGATGTGTAGATTTAAAGTTATGGAATTTACAAAATCACATGTCTAATAGATTCAAATCTGTTTTTAAAACCAGAGTCTGGCCATGTGTCTTGTTATTACTCGTCCATACCGTTTCGTCTGGATCACGCTCTCTGGTGCGTTGGATTTAAGTCAGATCAAGCGGTGCAGATCAAGCATAACGGTTTAGGTTTATGTGATCTATCGCGTCCCTACGATCTTCATCTAACGGCTATCAACACAGCGACCAAGAACTGGCGGTGCCGAGCGACGGTGAGCGATGTTTCTATTAGCGGCGAGCTGGCGCTAGAGGAAGCAAGGAAGAGTAGGGAGATGCTCACCAGGCTCAGGAGAACACGGCAAAGCTCAAGGTACTCGCGGTTGGTCAAGGGGCGCACTGGGGTTTCAGGAATTCCTCGTCGGAGTTGCGCCTGACGACGGCCACGCTCTGTCGTCGTCGCAGGCGGTGCTACGGGTCACGAGGAAGCAAACATAATACATGGTTAGCTTCGTACGCGAGCGACAAACAAGGGAGCATCAAAAAGAGGGCGAGGGGAAGTCTGTGCTCACCAGGGTAGCTTGCCGGAGTCGAGGCCGACGGTGGCGCTGCCCAGGCGTGGTCGTAGCCGACGTTGGGGTGCAAGTGCTGGCAAGACAAGGCTACTGGGAGACGCGCAGGGGCCTGGGGAACATGCCTGAGTGGTCAAGGGGGCGAGGGATGGCGAGGTATGGACGGAATTGGCGCCGGAACTCGTCGGGGCAGTGGAGCTTCGTAGAGGAATTAGGACGGCCTGGGGGTGTGCTAGGGTGGGGAACTGAGGGGGGAAACGTAGAGGGGATACTGGCGATTAAGAGAGCATGGTCTGGGGGTGTTTAATGGCGTGGTTAACGCGTATTAAATCGAGTTTTACTCGCCTGCAACGGCCGGCGAGGTGAGGGGCGGGGTCTTCGCGCGGGTGAAGACGATGACTGGGAGGGGTGGGGCCGTCTGGCAGCGAGAGAGAAAGTGAGGGAACGGGGTCCACCTGTCAGCGTCCTTGCGGGTGTAACATCCCAAAAATATCAAACTTAGATCATCAAAACACTAATCGTCAAGTTTAGGGTTAACAAAAACTTTTCTAAATGAATTCATGAATGCATGTATATGTGTATGCATGGATTTTGAATTTCTTTAAAAACCACCTTGTTTGTGTGAACCATTGCTTGCAAAATGTTTCTTAGGTGAAAAGAACATCATCTAAAACATTTCCCACACTTTTCCTTAAGACAAGTAAATCAAAACAAATATATATTAAGTGAATGGTCATTTTGACCAATTTAACTCCCATGCCTACTTTGGCTGTCTCAAACTTTCAAAACCTAACAGAAACTTTTCTGGATCTTTGCACCCCTTGAATGTACTCATAACATAGTATCAAGGCCCACTTTGTGATCATCCAGAAACTTTCAAATGCATAGTTTAAATGACAATTCAAAATTGAATCTTCTTCATATGGGGAGATCCCACTTTTTCAAAACCCACTCAAACAAGCTCAACTTTCAAAACCCAAGCATCTGCAGACTCACCAGAACCAATCTAGCAAACCCACCAAAATTCATTTCAAAATTCCAAACTTGATTTCATGCGGCCATTTCATCAAACAGGTTGCAGACACAAATCAAACAAAACATCAAACACTATAGTGTGCAGTGTTTTGAGCCTAACTTGTTCCCTAGTTAGCTCACACACAACCCAGTAGATCATCTAGAAAGATTAGCCCAACACTATCACCCCTGTGAGCTTGCCATTGTCATTAATGGTGAACAGCCGAGCACCCCCATGTCACCCCATTGTGGACAGCAGGCTAGAGGAAGAACTAGCCGTGCCAACCTTGTCTGGGAGGCAGCCCACCGTCCACCGCCACTCCCTGTCCTAGCCGCGAGCATTGCCAAGCCCTGGACCACGCGCACGAGACACGCCCAGACCATGCCGAGCGTGCGCCAGAGCGCCACCCTCGACCATCACCCACAGACCGCGCGCCGCCCTCACCGTGCGCATACACGATCACCACCGACCCAGGAGACCGCCAGACACCCCCGTTTGCCGCCCCGTGCCATACAGCCACCGCCCGCCGTTGAAGACGCCGCCTCTACCACACAGAGCGCCGCCCGTTCCAGACCAAACCACACCGCCCCATGCCTCGCGATCATGTCGTTGAGCATCGCCAGGAGACACAGCACCGTCCCCTACCCATGCCCATGCCTATAGTCACCAGAACGTCGCCCCGACGAGCTCACTGCAGGCGCCTGACGCCTCGCTTCGACTATAAATAGAGGCCACCCATACGATTCTTCACACCATCTCACTCCCTCTCCCCTGACCGTGCCACACCATCCTCGGGAGCAAGCCAAGCACCACCTGGAATTTCACCGAGCCCGCCTCTGGAGAAGAAGGAGCCAGCGATTGAGCCGCCCGTGAGAAGCCACCAGTACCAGGAGGTTCGCCGTCGACCGTCGTTAAGCCGCCTCGCCGACCCTCGCCCGTACCCCGGTGAGCCCCTAGCACCCCTCACTGGCCGTGCTAGGTTTCGTTCTCGCCGGAGCTGTCTCGCATCGACGCTGACCCTCAGCCGTTGGATTAGAACTAGATCGAACGATCCACGTTGCCCCATACCGCTTCGCCCAGCCCCGTGTCACTGACGAGTGGGGACACCCACTTAAGCAGCCCGCGGGAGCACTGCGCTTAGCAGGCCGGCCCGTTAGAATTTCCCGCGCAGCCCAGCAATTCAAATTAAACCTTTTTCTTTTTAAATTCAAACACACTTCTATACCCAACTTCAAAAATCAACCCAGATCGATTCAGTGCACCAAATTGGATGAAACCAATTTTGTTGGAAAGGTCTGTGAATGCTTAATCCAAGCCCGTTGGATTCAAGTCATTTGGATCTGTAGATCACCCATAGTAAAAATAACAAGGCAGAAGCTTTTCTGCATTCAAACATTTTTCAAATTCAAACCATAAAAGCTTTTGATTTGATTCCAACTCTCAAAAATCAGATTTAACCATACCTTTCAGAATTTATAAAAATATATAGGTTTACTTGCAGAAATAATGTTCAAGTAATAAAAGAATGCTTCATAAGCATTTCTAGCCACTTTAATTAATTAAAATAAAAGGGTAAAACCTTATTAAATTGTGACACCACTTTAAATCACATTCCCATGGACTACAATATGTGGTGATGACATGTGTCAAAATTATCCCATGTTTAGTTTGGAGAATATTAAATCTTAAGTAGTTTTTCAATGAGTAGAAATTACTTTTCTAAAAATAAGAAGTTTTAAACCAAGCTTTAACCTTGTAATGTTAGAGATGATGCTAGATCATCTATAGGACCCTTGTGTGTGATGATTGCAAGTAGTTAAGTATTGTTTGGTGATTGTGTACCTCGTATTTATTCATAGACGCTAGTACCGACCAAGGATACTACGAGGAGGAAGGAGGATACTACGAAGAGGAAGCCGAAGAGAACTTCAACAACTGCTCTGCACAAGGCAAGCTAACACTTGCAAGCTAATTACAATGCAAGCCTAATACTACTAGTGAATGTGCAAGCTAATTACAATGCAAGCCTAATACTACTAGTGAATGTGCAAGCTAACACTTGCAAGATACCTTACTGATGCCACAAACCCATACTTGTGATATGACTATTATATGCCTTAAGCATATGTGATCATATCCACTTGCTAAACCAATCCTAGTTTTATGGCAAGCTTCTTGCTTTATTTCTTTATCAAAGCTTACTTAGAGTCTACCTAAGAGTTTGGTAGATACTAGACAGTTGTGCTGAAGGTTGCTTAAAGAGCATAAAATTTGGCCTAAGCTAGAAACCTTGGTATCAGCCTAAGATATAAGGTTGGACTTAGTGAAACTCCACCAGTTACCACCCCTCATTATTACTACCCCCACCTGTAGATGCTAGTGCTAAGCATAAAACCTGATCAACTTTTAGATGGGAATACTTGGTGGAAAAATGGTTATGAAAACCTTGGAATGATGGATCATTCTATTGAAATGTTTTGGACATGTGTTTCCAAACACTTGATGATTTTGGTGATGAAAATGTTGAGGCATGAGCCTTAGCCCTTTATAAAACTGATGGTTGTCTGGATGCGATACCATTCCAATTTTTGCGTACAACCACAATACCCGAATATTGGGTAGGGGTTGACTGGAAACTTATATACCTTAGTATTAGTTCCCTCACGGCCAAGGTCTGAGCTGAGGCTACCTTGTGAAGATTGTCCACCTGCAAGACCCAAGATGACAAAGGGTCATGGTTGGGAGGCCAAACTCACAGGAGAGGTGCTTATACTAGGGAGTGTAATTGAAAGGTTAGGATTGATTATCCGCATACTAAGTATGGTGAGTTCAGGATTTGTTCCTGACGGATGTATCGAATGTTGTGGTAAAAGTGTACAATCTCTGCAGAGTGTCAAACTATTCGAATAGCCACGTCCGCGGTTATGGACAGTTGGAGTGGCCATACTGTTCCCCCGTCAGACTTTTAAAATGACTTGTGAAATGAATTGAGAATTTGACTTGAACACAACAGAGTTGTGACCTGAATTACAAGATCCCACTTAGGAGTTATAAAATTGTGACTAGCTTTGGAACTTAGTAAAGATAAATCTGGCTTTTTGCAAAACAACCCTAGAGCCTAGTGTCCTATTATCCAAAAACCCCTTACCTGTTAGTATTAGTTTGCGAGTACTTAAAGAGTACGCATGGCTTTGTCCCAGGCTATTCCCATGGCCAGACTATGAAGAGGAGTACCTGGAAGATGGACCCCAGGAAGGTTACGACAACTAGGATCATCTCCCATCGTCAGCATTGCCTGTGACCCCGAAGATGGAGCTTCGCCACCAAGTATTATTACGTATTCCGCTGCTTGATGTTGTATTAAGAACTGGATCATGAGATCCCCATTTGTGTAAGAACTTATGTATCGTTTGTAATGGATGAAGTACTATGGTATCCAATTCTGTTATGTCTCGCAAAAATGGTAATCCTGGGATTGTGATGTATGGCATAACAGGCATCTAGGATTGAAAAATCCGGGTGTTGACAGCAGGTTTATAAGTGAGTGCGAACCGTTTTTCTGCGGGAGAGGGAAGATGGGCTGGACTAGGATTAGTGGGCTAGGCTAGTTGGGCTGGGTCCTTTTCTTATTTTTTTTCTGTTCTGTTCGTTTTTCTTTTTCTCTTTTGATTTTTCTGTTTTGATTTTGAATAAGCAATTCAAACCCTCATTTGATTTCAAACCTTTGTCAAAGTTTGTGTAGGTTTATGTACTGATTAATAAAACATTCTGATGTTAATTTTTGGAATTTATTTTATTCTTTTTGGGGTCTTTTTAAATAATAAAAAGGGCCCTTGTTTTAAATCAAAATAGGATTTAATAATGTTTTTAATTTCCATTTGACTTCTAAATTCTTCCAAAACCTTTCAGTAAGTTTTCTTTACTTAAAAGGGTGTCAAATAATTCATCTTGAATTATTTGGTAAAGTTTTTAATAAGATTTATTAATCATTTAAAATTTGGGTTTGTCTTTAATCCAAAAGGATTTGGTCTAAGCCATTTTATTTTAGTTTGGAAATTCTTTATCCTTTTAAATCCTTTTAGGATTAATTGCTCACCAATTGGCATGGATTTATAGATGGGTTCTTTATTAGCTTTGGAAATTTAATTTCCTTATCTTATTAAATTCATAAGATTTTATTTATGGTTCCAATTAAGTGAAACCAATTTGTATGGTTTTATAATATTTCTATTTGTCTTTCTTGATCATTTGTGAATGATTGTTGACAAATTTTTATATGGATCAAATCCATAGGTTTGGAGATAATTTTGGAAATGATTTTATTCCATTAGGGTTTAGGGTTTGGATTTATTTTTCCAAGTGTTTAAATTTCCAAATACACTCATTGAGGAATGCATTTCCCTTGATTTGGATTTTTGTTGGATTCAAACTTTTACCAAAGTTTGTTCAAGATGGGATTTTAAGTTTCCATTTAGAAACAAAAGTTTCTTTTCACCCTAAAATTCAACAATGATTTATTTTGTTTATTTATTTTTCACATTACAAGATTTGGAAAATCTTGGG
Organism: Avena insularis; assembly: GCA_023614405.1. Lineage (NCBI taxonomy): Eukaryota > Viridiplantae > Streptophyta > Magnoliopsida > Poales > Poaceae > Avena > Avena insularis. The sequence continues at coordinate 97,140,487 of CM042691.1, forward strand.
ATGTGACAGGCTCGTATCAGAAGGTTCCAACTCCCAAGTACCAATGAGTCATGACGACTTGCATTTCCAATACGACTTACGTCCGAGTCCCTTTTGCCTCACAATATACCTTGTCAGACTATAGGCGAATATTTGCCATCCCTTAAATAGTCCGACTCTCTTCTTGATCCGAGATAAGTGATTCATCCGACTAACTCTTAGTCGATCGCCTCGGTTAACACTTAACCGAGTCATGCATGGCCATGATTTCCGAATCATATCACCCGAGAGGGCCCAGAGAATATCTGTCCAACTAGAGGGGCAAAATTCCATCTTGGTTATTCACATCACACGACTTGATTCTCAGTCGACCCGAACTCTTCCTTTATAACTGCCTAGTTACGGATCAACGTTTGTTAGAACCTAAGTCGGTGATCCTCAACTCGGACTGTGCAACAACCTGAGTTCTAAGGATTACATTGATTGAGATATACAAATTACAACTTGTTCATTGTACCTCAATATGGGTCAATCCGACTCGCTAAACTCCTTAGCCAAATTTGTGTCAGTCGGAATAGCATCACCATGCCCATGACAAGTGGAACCGAGTCATCAAGCCTACTTTCACATTGGTATAAGTTGTGTGTCCAACACAACCTCGATGACCAAGGATATTTAGTACAAACAACATGAATGTATAGTTCCACAACCGAATCACATATTCAATGATACACATCAGATGTTTATACAAGGACAACTTAATATCTTTATGAATACAATGGGAAATATCATCATCCATGATTTCCTCTAGGGCATATTCCCAACACCTATCGCCTCTGATAGGTGCAAGGAACCAGCGCCATGATCCAAGATCAACATCTACTACTACATCTTAAATCACCGGAGATAGAATCATGCACGGGGCTGCGTGTGTACCTGCGTGTTACCTTCAGTCAGTAAGCAAAATTTTGAATTGAAATTTACATGCTATATGACCCCATGACTCACCCCAAGTGAACGGCTCCCAAACACGCACGTCGCCGCTAGATTCAGTGACCGCGTAAATACGTTGCAGTGTGTCGGAATAGTAGCTGGAGGTGAAGACAGCGTCAACATACTTCTCCACCCGCAGATGGTCATCGCGCAAGACTGTCCATTCCTTGTCATGTGGGCATCTAATAAATGTGATTGCCTTGTCGAACACCGCTAAGAGGTCATAGTGCCAATTCTGCCACACCAGGCGAGGCTTCTAAGGGAGCTGTACCTTCAGGAGCTCAAGTTCTGCCATGTTGAACCTGGAAGCGAATTTGGAGTGTGGCAAAGGAAACCCGTAGTTGAATACAGTAATGTCGACACCCTCTAAAGATGGCAGTGTAAGTCTCAACGATCTGTAGATATTTTTGAGAGTCCAAGTACTCTCGTCCTGTGTTAAAAGGACCAGCCATTTTCGTCTCGTCTTTCTCCTTGGTATTCACCACTAGTAATTGTGACCACTTATCCAGCAACATCAAATTTGCATGAATATTCTTCAAAGTTTTTTGTCATTTGGTAGAATCACCTAGCATGGATTCCATTGCAAATACAATTTGACACCTAGACCCTTAGATTAAAGTATTATATATGACTGAGTCCTCAGCTCTCACCTAAATTGTGTTTGTGTCACAACGAAAATACCCAAAATATCAAGTAGGAGCAGAGCTTCCCCCGAACAAATTGCTGACGGTGATCATAAACAACTAGGGACATAATAGTCTTAAATCGTCTAGTTTTTCTAGAACAATAGGGATTTTCTCCCTGGTTCCATTTCATGAAATGAAACCAAAAACACCAACCAGTTCAGGTACTGATACAAAAAGGAAACTATAGCTCAGAGAGCTCAATAAAACATCTAAAGTACTACAATCCACTATTTTTAAACAAAACTAAACCAGCCAGCTTAAGAAAGCAAGCAAACACTACAAAAGATAGTCCAGGACAAATGTAGAATAAAGCCTAAATATATTAGTACACCACATAAACTTCATCCTCAACCTCTTTGTTTATTTTTTTTTAGAAAACAGAATATCACCTAGCAGGAATTCCATTGCAAATCCAAATTGACACCTCAGATATCACCTAAATTAGGACTGTATCACTACGAAAATACTATAATATCAAGTACGAAAAGATCTTCCTCTATACATAATAGTCTTAAATGGTTCAATTTGTTCAAACTGCGCATGCACACAACACGTTCGACAGAAGGAACATAGGATTTAGACAAAATTTCAGCACATATGAATCAAGGATATGACTGAATCAGTAAGAAATGTACTGGAACTTACATGGCCTTTGTGGTCATTTGGCCATTCTATAGTATTGTGGTAAGAAGGCCTAGTGTGCCGAACAGGAGTTCATTAATTTCCCGGATCGGGAGCAGAAGCCAGGGATGTAGCGAGCAACGCGACCGGCGGAGATGATGTCCCCAACTCCTTGGCAACCATGTACATTTTTGCAGTGCTGAGGTTTGGCCATCCCTAATCCTCGTGATGGCGGTCTCCATGGACAGTCGCGTCATCATCGTTGTCCTCCTTACATTTCAGCCTGCTGCTACCCCAATGTTTACCCATAGCGGCAAATGGAGTCTGGAATCGGGTAGATTAATGGAGGCGGATGGATTCGGGAGGGGATGGAATCTGAGAGGGAAGTATTTGTTCAAGTAGGGAGTGAGGAACCTCCTCTGCCGCCGGTCTCGTCCATGTGGAAGTCAAGGAAGGGGGACATAGTTAGTGAGGGTGGGCACGGAGACCGTCTAAAGGAAGTGAAAAATTAATCATGAGGGGAAAATATAGGGTCCCACCAGTCAGCGAGTGAAGGTCAGCACGAAGGTGACAATGTTTTACTTGCATCATGCATGGAGGACCTCGATTCCACTACATGCAAGTGGCGCCGAACCAATTTCAGGCAGCGCTAGCGTCGCCATGTAAGAGCATCACTAGAAGTACACCTAGAATGCAACTGCCACATGGAAGGATGCAGCAGTGTCACATAAGCTGCATCAACATCCACTTGAGTGTGTGTGGTCATATGGATCAAGGTGGTTTTGAAATTAATGCATGCAATGACTCTATGGACTCCATGTGTCAAACCATGGTCAGAAATTCCTAGAAAGCCCCTGGAATGCAACAACCATATGGAATGATGCACCAGTGTGAAAGAAGGTACATCACCACAACCACTTGAGTATGTGTGGTCATGTGGATCATTGTAGTTTTTGAAAGGACTATTTTTCCCTTGATATTTTGGTGATGATGACAATCCCACTTGTGATCTAACTTTGTGCTTGAGTTTCATGTTATTTGTTTTTTGATGGAGCTTGTGGAGTTTGTGGATGCCTCTCTTGGAGTCTTGCAAATATGGCATGCTTTTATTTTCCTCTTTCTCTCTTTTTATTTTTTTAGGTTGTCGTACTATCAAGAGGGGGTCCACCTCGGAAGGTTGTGGGGAATCACTTGTTCATGCACAAACCATACGTGCACTGCCACAGCCATCCTATCCTTCAGCGAGAGAGAGACCTTTGGAGACGTTTGTGTTGTTTTTCTCCTGATCGGAAGTTCCGTCAAGGGCCGGAAGTTCCGCCCAGGGATCTCCACGGAACTGGTCCACTGGTATTTCGGGCCCAACTTCCGGCCAAAGTTCCACCCGCGAGCAATAACCTTATTTTTTGAAGTGTTCTATTTGGCGGAACTTCCACCGGAAGTAGCACCAGAAGTTCAGGTCGTAGGCCTGATCAAGTCTGACCGGATTTTTCGAACGGAATCTTCCCTGCTGTTTCCGATGAGTTCCTAAGTGGAAATTCCGGCCGGAATTTCCGGTCAGGTGGTTCGCGACACAAATGTTTCAGCTCCAAGTTACGCTCCAATTTTCGGTCATGCACTGTACGCTCATGTATGGGAGTTGCGTTATTTATGGAACTTGGGCCAGAACTTGCTCCGGAAGTTTCATCGGAATTTCTGATCGAGTCTGGCTGGAAATTCTGGTCGAACTTTGGAGCGTCCGTCAACGAACTTCGAGCCATTGGAGGCTTGCTGAGCGGAACTTCTGGATCCCCACCGGAAATTCGGGTGGAGTCGCGGACATCCAAACGGCGCCCACTCAACTCTTCAATTGCTCTCTCCTCCATTATACCAGAGCTTCACCTCCCTAGATCTCTCTCCCCACCCACTCAATTATCTTTATCTTTTGAGGAGTGGGAGAGTTGACCTAGATCTACACTTCCACCAAAGAAGAATTGATTACCCCCACTTATACTTTGTGTATCTTGTTGCTCTTGGGTTCTTGGAACCCTAGACGGTGTAGGACTGCCTCGGAGCTAAGGTCATACATTGTGAAGCTCCATGGAGTCGTTGAGGGCCTCCAATTGAGTTGTGGAGATTCCCCCTCAACCTTTTTGTAAAGGTTTTTGGTTGGCGCCTTCAAGGTCACCAGTTAGTGGATTGTGAGGCCTCCTTTGTGGGGGTGCTCACCGAATAAGAAGGTGAGGCTTTTTTGGAACTCAGGTGACCTTGTGTGTCCCTGACACCTCTCCAACATATGTGTAGCTTCCTTGGAAGTGAACTACAGGAATAACATCTCTGTGACTCCTCTCCGGTTTACTCGCTCCTTACCTTTACTCTTGTTCTTTACCATTCTATCGCTTGTTGTATGTTCTCTAGCATATAGGATTTCTCACCTAGTTGCATATCTAGAGAACTTTACTTCTTCCAAAGCCTAAAATTTAATAACAAGATAAAAATTGGTAGTCTCCTATTCACACCCCCCCTCTAGTCGACCAAAGTTGGTAGTTTCAATTGGTATCAGAGCCAAGGCTCTTACATCGGGCTTCGCCGCCTAAGAGACGATGGCCGACAATGAGGGTGATGGTAGTGATAACACCAAGAACTTGGCCTCTATGGAGCATCTCAAGAGATTGAAGTCTTCCATGTTGACAAAATTTGAGTAAATGATGACACTCTTCAATTCCCTTAAGCCAAACCCCATGGTTACCACTACTCTTCTTGCACCTCACGCCACCGAGCCTCTTCCCAATGTTCCAATGACCGCCCCTGGGGTGATTCCCGTGGCTGTCACCACTCACTTGGGACTTGGTTTTGTTGCTAAAACAACTTCCAAGGGCCCAAGCGAGAGCACCGAGGGGCTCGGTGACTAACCTTCCAAAGAGGGAGAAGGGGGAAAGGATTACACGGCAATGCCACCACCTCCGAAGTATACTCCGTACCCACCCATACCCATGCCATATGTCATTCCTCAAGGAGAACCACACATCCTAGATAGATCAAACTTCGCCAATTGGCAATATATAATGCAATCTCATATTTCCAGCTCTTCTATTGAGTTAATGAGGATTGTGGAAGAAGGCTTCTCTCCATATGACCTGAAGAAGTTGACTCGAGGTGAAGTGGTGGACAAGAAACTCAATGCCACTGCTTTGGGCATGATTCAAAAGGCATTGACTCCCAATGACTTTTCTCACATTCGCGAATTCACCACCGCTAAGGAAGCTTGGGATCATCTCACCGAGCTCTTTGTAGGAAATACTAGCATCCAAAGCTCCAAGTTTGATGAGATCAACAACGAGTGTGATGGCTTCATAATGCATGATGAGGCCCAGAAGACATGTATAGGCGGCTCAAGGTCCTATGTTGCACCATTAGGGATCTTGGAGCTTCCTATCTAGATGACAAGTTCATGAAGAGGAAGTTTGTTCAAGATCTCCTTCCATTTGAAGAACAAAAGCTTAACTTCATCAAGGGAAGAACCAACTTTCACATCATGACATCTCAAAAAGTCCTAACTAAAGTGATTTAAATGACCATTGCCAAGAACAATGCTGAATCTTCTCGTGCTCGTGCTATTGGGTCACAAAAGGTGAATCTTGCCTTGAAGTCCAAGGCAGTGGAGGTTGATGATGATGAAGATGTGGCTAGTGAGTGGTCTCAAGAGGATCTCAAGTGTGCTTTCAACGAACATCTTTCCCTTGCCTCAAGAGATTTTTGGAGCAAGTCGATGATGAAGTCAATATCGAGGGACAACTCAAATTTCAGCTCAACAACCAAGGCCCCCAAAGGAAGATCATGCTACAATTGCAATGACAAGAGTCACTTTGTTGCAAGTTGTCCCTTTGAGAACCGAGAAGACAATGGTGGATGCCTCATTCGCATGATCAAGTCAAGACCTCATCATCCTCTGAACAAGAACTTTGCTGTCAAGAATGTTGCCAACAAGGAACGAGATATGGTGGTTCATGAAGAGTACCTCTCGGGCACGGATGATGATGACGATGAAATCCAAGGTGGTGATATTGTGGGAGTTGCAGTTATTGCCACTACATCTACTCCATGATTGTCCCTCTTGAGTCCCCCAACGAGAACGTCATCTTCTCCAACCAAAAGTGTCTCATGGCCAAGGCCACCAAGGTAATTCCAAAGCCCATTCCTCAACCCATCTCTAGTGAACCTTCTTCTCTTGATCTTGAAGATCTAGAGATAAAGAAAGAGATGGTTGACATATGCAAGTTCATTAATACCCTAGATGATGGGACTAAAACTATCTTTGAAGCTTTGCTTAGTCAACTTGATCATGCTAGGGATGCCTTAGATGAAAAGGAAGAACTTCTTGACTTGCTAAGTAAAAATGAAAGAGATTCCGCCGATGAAATTGCTTCTCTCTCACAAAGCCTTGAAGATGAAAACATATGAGAAACAATCTTGAAGAAAATGTCTCTAAGCTTGTAGATGATCATAACATTTCCATGTATTCCCTCACTAAAGAACGAGATCATGCTCTAGCTTTGGTTAAGGTTATTAAAAAGGATAAAGTTGAGTTTGATGTTGGTCATGATAGGAATCGAGAGGATCTTCAGAAACTCAAAGAGGAACACAAAGCCTTGGAGAGAAAATTCTCAAGTCTTCTTGAAGCCCATGAGCAACTTCAAACTCAACTATCTTGTGAACTTGCTAATGAAGGAAATATGCCCTAGAGGCAATCATAGAGATGATTATATTTCATATGTATCCATGAGTTATTGTAATGTTCCTTGAATATCCATATCAGGCAACTTGTATTGATTGGCAATTATGTGAATTGTTTGTGAAACTCTTTACTTGTATGGTTATTTAATAGTTGTCCCTAGTCGGAGTTCATGTGAGGACACACGTGAATATTAGACTAGCACATCGATTGGTTGATGACTATGTTTCGCAAGTCATAGACATGGAGATGTCAAACCAATGATGTGGACACATGTTATGAACATGGGGTTGGACTGACCCAACATGAGACTGGCAATTAGACTTGCAGCTCTCTCTACACATCGTGTACGTTTTGTCCTTAGACCTGAGATTGTCGCATGTACTTGAGATGTGGATCGACCTACTTTGGGGCTATCAGACGCTACTCCGTAACTGGGTAGTTATAAAGGTAGCTTTCGGGTTTGTCCTGAAACATGCTGCAAGGCATGGTCAATCAAGATGGGATTTGCCCCTCTCTACTTGAGAGAGATATCTCTGGGCCCCTCGAGTGATCGGATCCAGAAATGCATGGCCGTGCTACATAAGGTTAAGAGTTAACTAGTAAAGGGATTCCGAGTTACGATATCGAGAAAGAGAGGTCAGCTTGGAGCTAGACCAAAATCGTGAGGCAAAGGGAAAGACATGTACTAAACCTTGTGATGGTTCGTCCGATATGATCTTTGTATTCGTTTAGGAGTTGGCACGTCTTGCTAGAGGCCACTACCAACTATTGGCAGAATAAGTGTATTCATGTCATGTCTATACATATATGAACCTATCGGGTCACACACTAGGGATGCCTATATAAGAGAGGGTGGGGCGAGCTGACAAGGGTTAGACTATTCCACCCAGCCGCCACACCTCACGCCTGTATTGCACGCGTGGACCTAGAAGTCTGGCGTCTGACGCTTCCACCTCGCACGTGTGGATACCTCGGAGGTGCTGCATCTGTGGCACTTGGACGGGCCGCGCAAGGGGAGCTTCTCGTGGGACGAGGACAAGGAGGAGACGTGGAACGTCACGACCGCCTCGGACGCTTCATCAATTCCATATCAAGCGTCTAGTGGTAATCCCGTGATCTATGACAACAGTATTCCTGGTTTACGCGGTAGAAAATTTTGATTTGTGCTAGTGTAGCCTACCCGTATCCCTTCAGTGGTATCAGAGTCGTTACTGTTCAGTTATAGGTTTGGGATGTTTGCATATGGTGATATGCAGATTGATATGAATGATGTGATCGTTTATATGGCGGTGGTTCAGGATTGATCTATGATCTTGCTTTCCGTGATCGTGATTCTAAGGCTGTCAAACTACTTACCCCTACCGGTCGGTTTCCGCCATCGGGGTAGACAGTGACACATAAATCCTGTTGAATCACGCGAAGATCAATATGATTAATCGAATCGGAACCTAGATCTAAAATCGATGTACCGTGATCAAAGGAGTTTGATTGAATTGGGACAGGAGTCAGTTTATGGTAAATTTGATTTGCCGATCAAAATCCTTAAAGAAAATTGTGAAGATTCGATCTCTCATTTTCACTGAAAATTTGACACCGCTAGGGGCGCTGCCCCTTCGAACCCCGCAGGGGGAGACCCCCCTTAATCGTAGCCCCTTTTGTATCTCGTTAAGGTAACTAGGTGTTGCGATGTCACATGATCCGGTAGAATGCGATTCTATGCATAACTTGTTTTTGCAGGATGTATGTGATCAGTATGGCCCATAATATGTATGTGATGCATGTATGAAAAATTTCATGACCTGTGTTTTGTGAGTAGGGCAACACGGCTGGAGCCATATGTGTTGTCATTTATTGTAATGGCCTGCGTGCCAACTTATGATGATCCCAATACTATGTAATTTTGATTACTAGCTGTTAGGAGTAATAGCTTGTATTAGTTCTTGGAGGACTCATCACTTGGAAGTTGGCTCACATGGAACATGAAGATGGAGATCATCATGGTGGACATGTTCTATGGCGATGGAGATCACCATGAGAAAATGGGCCATACTGTGTCACATCATATCTGAATGCTATTCTTATGCGTTTTACTACTATGCATGCTTAGATGATAGAAGTAGAACGATCCCTCACAAAATTTAAGTTAAACCATGCCCTCCCAACCAAAACTTGCACCATCCTATGTCATGTACAATCGTTGGTGGGCCTATGAAATTAGGGTGCCGCGGTCTTCCTTGGCTGGATGGGTTTGTATCGGATACCTACACGCATAAGGGTTGGTGAGCTTGACAAGGTCATCTTAACAGTTAAGGACCTTGGGTTACAAAGGTTGGGCGCCTAGTTTTGACATAGAGATGTCACCCAACAACCAGAGTCATATGTGATATGATTAGCAAGTCTTGCTTACCGATTTACCTTGTCTTCTAGAAGTGATGCTAAAGCTCACTAGTCGATTTGTTAATTCTGGATCTTGAAACACTTAGTATCAATAGAGGGATATTGATTTAAGTGGGAGTATATGCTATTAAATTGTTTAATATGTTTTACTCTTTCATGGTTACATGGCTTAGTATTTTGCATGTTTTCTGTTGTAGATCAATGGCAACGAACACTACATCACCTCTCTCTTTGCGTTCGATTCTTGACAAAGATAAACTAAATGGAACAAACTATTCAGACTGGGTCCATAACCTGAGAATTGTTCTCAGGTCTGATAAAAAGGAAATGGTTCTGGATACCCCAATCCCCGATGAACCTGCTGATAATGCATTTGCTGCCCTCAAGAATGCCTACAAGAGAGCATGTGATGATTCTCTTGAGGTTAGCTGTCTTATGCTTGCATGCATGGAACCTGAACTCCAAAAGAAATTTGAGGATCAGGAAGCGTACGATATGATCGTCGTGCTTAAGGACATGTTCCAAGATCGGGCAAGGACTGAGAGGTACAATGTTGCCAAGTCCTTTGTCGAATGCAAGCTAGCAGAGGGAGCAGCTGTAGGCCCCCATGTGATCAAAATGGTTGGTTACAGTCAGACTTTGGAAAATCTTGGTTTTCCACTAGGACAAGAGTTGGCCTGTCACATCCCAAAATTTTCCAAATTTTGAAATATGAAAAATAAATAAACAAAATAAATAATTGTTGAAATTTAGGGTGAAAAGAAACTTTTTGATTCCAATTGGAAACATCAAAACCCATTTTGAACAAATAAAATCCTAAAGGGATTTAAAAAGATAAAAAAATAATAAATAAAATTATAAAAGTTGGAATCACCATTTTTGGATCTTTAAATAAAAAGATATGGATTTTATGAGCAAAGGAAGAAATAAATAAATAAGGACTATTTTAAAAAGCCAAATTAAAACTTGGCCAAACAAATGATATGAAAGATTTTTGATTAATAAAAAGAGTAAGGGATTATTTAAATAAAATCATAAGGATTTATTAATATCCAATTTTATTTAAATAAAGACAATTCCCAATTTAAATGAACAATAAATCATATTAAAGTATTTTAAATAATAATTCAAAGTGAATTATTTTGCACTAAAGAATAAATAAAACCTACTTAAAAAGGTTTGGTAAAATTTGGAATTCAAATAGAGTTTGAAAACAAATTAAAATATTATTTGAAATAAAGAGAAATGTCTATTTTTAAAATTAATAATAGACCCTAAAAGAATTAAAGAAATATTCTAAAATGGACTTTGGAATATGTTAATAAACAGTATTAAAAATATACTCAAAGTTTGGTAAAGGTTTGAATTTAAATGGTGTTTAAATTAATTGAACAAAAATCAAAACAGAAAAGGAAAAAGAAAAAGATTCTGAATAAAAAAAAGAAACAAAGACAACCCATCTAGCCCAACTAGAGCCCAGCAGCGCAGCCCACTCCTCCCCCTCTCGCGAAGCGTTTTCCACCCACAAGCACACCCGCATCACGACGCCTGGACCCCACCCTCTCTCTCTCTCATGCGACCCCATGTCACGGTCATCATTTCTTCCACCCTACGACCAGCTCCCCCCATTCATCGCTGCCATTCTCAGACGTTAACTCCGGCGATAAATTCGTGTAAATGACAATTTTAAACCCGCCAGTAATCACGCGTACATAATCGCCTCACCCTCCTCCTCGTTTCCCCCAAACACTAACTCCTCTCCGCCACCACACTGCACGAATTTGATCTGCGAACACACTGTCTCCGACGAGCAACTCCGACCGACTCCGGCAACGTAGATCCTCCCCTTTCCTCCTAGTACACATGAGCCTTCTCCCCATCTTCTTGTGCTTCTCCAAGTACCACTCACACGCTCGCGCGTGCACCGAATCGTCGGCAAGAACGACCTCTAAGCACCGCCGTCGTCTGCCACTTCTCCGGCGACCCTTCCCCGTAAGTACCGTCCACCCCTGTCCCTCTCGATGATGCTCAAGTGATCGCCAAACTCGCCCGCGTCTAACGCCGCCTCTCTTTTGCCTTCTAGTGGCCTCTAACCTTGCCCCCGTCGACGAACAGAGGCACTTGGCGCCGCCACAAACTCCGGTGAGCAATCGTCTACGCGTTCGTGCGCCCCTTGGCCAACTAAGGCAACGTCGAGCATCAGCGCTTAACGGCGAGTCTTGTGAGCATATTCACTCTCTCCCGCGCGTCCTAGTTCATCGGCAACGCCACCGCCAGAGCACCGCCGCCGCGCACTGCCGTCGAGCGCCAGTTTCTGGTAACTGAGCTGTAGCCGTTAGATCAAAATCGTCTGGCTAAGATTAGATTTTGACGAAGGGGTAAGTTATGATCTGTGCCGCATGATCTTACTTAGATCTGAAGGTCCACAGAGCTCAATCCGCGCGAACCGTTATCGGCCAGTAGAAATATGACGCATGTCCAGTGGTGTGTTTTAAAAACAGAAATGTTCTATTAGATGTTTGATTTTATAAAATTCATAACGTTTAATCCACACGTCCAAATTTTACAATTTTTATATCACTGGATTCATAAAAATGTGAACTTTCCAACCATGCACTTTGTTTAATGTTTTGCTTCTGAAAAATTGGTTGTTTTTGCAGAAACATGTGTAGGCATATTTTGAGCATAAAATTTATTCTAAAAATATTTTTAGGATAAAATCTTTTGTAAATGGATTGTTTTGAACCTACTGACCATAGAAACCAACTTGTATATTTAAAAGTATAGTTCGTGACACTTAGGAATTAAATATTTGAATAAAAGCACTTCTAGCTAAATAAAAATATTGATTAAGGTTTAAAAATGCTTTTTGACTAAAACCTTTGGGAAATGAATTGATTTAAACTCTCTGACCCTAAACACCAAGTTTTGAGATTTGAAAACATATTTGATGAACCTTAGTAAATTATTACTTTGTTAAAGGCATTTCTAGCAAATAAAAATATTGTTTGATTTAAAAATAGAATTTAGGTGAAACCTTTTGTAAATGGATTAATATTAAACCCATTAACCATAAACACTAGCATTTGTGTTTAAAGAATATATTTGACTAAGACTACAAAATATTACTTTGCTTTAAATCACTTCTAGCAAACAAAAATGATTTAAATGGCCATTTTCACCAACTTGAATTTAAATGGTTTTACCACCTTTGTAAATGACCAATATGAGCTTTAAAATGTTTAGAGCCTACTAGAAACCACTTTTCCAAATAAAACAATCTTTTGCATGCTTGGATGCATTGCTTTGTTTTTATCATTTCATGTGGTGAATTATTTGAATGTTAGTTTAAATATGTGCTTTCTTGATTGAATTGTAGTAAAATTTGAAGAGTGTGATTTTTACAATATCAAGGAGTGACCCAATATTCTCTACTAAAAAGGCAAGTGACACTATCATCCACGTCCTACTATTTTCACTACACTTAGTGGTATTTTTGTAGTATGCATGATAGGGCTACTATGTTATTATGCTATACTATGTCCTATTAGGAAATCCATCTTCCTTAGTGAAAAACATCATAGTTGTAGTATGCTTAGCCCTGCTATAGACTTGGGGTGGAATACCATATCATGATTATATGAAGTGGTGGAAAATATATGTTTTATATAATAAAACAAGTACTCAATGAACCACCTGGGTGGAATGAGGATACTCAATTTTGGACAAGGTGGCAACAAAGGGAACCATGTTTATATGGCTATCTTTTTGTATGTGCACTAGAAGAAAACCACCCAGGGACTTAGAGATTGAACAAGTTTCTCGTACAGTGGCTTCCGTGTACAGCCACATGCTAATTGGGCACTGGCTTAGTCAACTACATAGTGGAAGACCCTTGCATTGGCATCTTCAGGTTAACTAGAATTGTGTATTGGAAATATATTCTTACATTGGTGCCTGGTAGACAAGCTAGCATTGTGTATTGGGAGGACTTCTATGGAAAGACTTTGTCACATTCTCGATCTGCCGGTACTCCATTTGGTGTGTACTTATCCAGCGGCCACTGGTGGCCAAGACAGATTGTGTCATGTGGGTAAAGTGTACAACTTCAGAGAAGATCAAATTCTAAGTACTTAGCTGTGTCCCCTACATGCATAACTCGAGCAACTAAGGCCTGAAGCTATGGAAGATCTCGACATTCCAATTTCTCAAAGTAAAACTTGATGGTGTCAACAAGGGATTAGAAGCACTTGGAGTTTTCCAAGGAGTTCAAAAAGATTGTCAAAAGATCAAAACTATTTTGAAAAGATATGATAAAACTATATTACTTTCCGCAAATGAGCCTAAACTCTACTTAAACAAATATGCATATATTGATAGGTTCCACTTATTTCTACATAGTGGTGAAACTTGCCAATACAATTCAAATGTATTGACCCTTGTGGCTGCAACTTATTATGTTGCGGGTTTGTTTGATGTTAGTGAAGTGTGTTGATTAGGATTACAAGTCTACAACCAACATGATTGCATGTGGCACTTTGAAGATGAAGGACTCCATGCTATAGTTATTTTCCGCTTCATTGTAATGAGATAGCCAAATGAGCTATGTAAGATGTAATGAATTATTTTATTCCTGGTTATAAAGTTGTATTACGACCTTTGTTTCTTGATATTACATCTTAACTGTGGATGCTAGCTATTGATCCAGGGACTAGCATTGTAAACATAGGGATCTCTACCTTATTAAAGGTTGGGACCTCTACAAGGCCACTGACTTCATTTTGGCGTCTCTTCCATCCAGCTATGGGTAGTTCATTTCGAACTACCATATGCATAGGGTGGAGAAGGGCCTTAATCAATTATGTGGGATGCCTAAAACAGCAGAAAGTGACATGAAGAAGTGTGCAGGGCATAGCCATGTGATGGTCTTGCGTAATGCCTAGCTTCAATAAAAAGGGTACTTCTTGGAAGAAGAAGGGCAAGGCTAAGGATACGATCCCTAAGTCTGCACCCAAGAAAAAGGCTGGACCTGCAGATGACACTGAGTGCTTCTTTTGTCATGAACATGGCCACTAGAAGAGAAACTGCAGCAAGTACCAGGCTTCTTTGAAGAAGAGTGGAAGTAAGAGTACTTCCCACTCAGGTACGATTGTTGTAAATGTTGTGGACATTCTTCTCGCTAATTCCTATGTTAACTCTTGGGTATTTGATACCGGATAGGTTGCTCATATTTGCAATTCGATGCAGGGGCTAATAAGGACTGGAGAAGTGCAGAAAGGCGAAGTGGATTTTCGTGTCGGAAATAAAGCAAGGGTTGATGCCTTGTTCGTCGGCGTCATGCAACTTCACCTTCCGTCAGGATTTATTATGGAGTTGAATAATTGTTATTACATTCCTAGTATGGGTCGAAACATTTTATCACCTTCATGTTTGATGAGGGATGGTTATTCATTCGCGAGTGCAAACAATGGTTGTGTAATCTCTAAGAATGATATGTTTATGGCTAATGTTCCCATTGTGAATGGGTTATTTATTTTAAATCTTGATGATGCATCTATTTACAATGTTAGTGCTAAGAGGCTTCGGCCTAATGATTTGAGTCCTACCTATTTATGGCATTGTCGTTTGGGGCATATAAGTGAAAAGCGCATGAAGAAGCTCCATGGTGATGGTATTCTAACTTCGTTTGATTTTGAATCATACGAGACATGTCAAGCTTGTTTACTTGGAAAGATGACCAAGTCGCCTTTTTTGGGTTTACCCGAGAGAGCGACAGACTTGTTGGAACTCATACATACTGATGTATGTGGACCAATGAGCACGACAACCAGAGGAGGATATCACTATTTCATTACTTTTACTGATGATTTCAGTAGATATGGTTATGTCTACTTGATGAGGCATAAGTCTAAAACTTTTGAAAAGTTCAAGGAGTTTCAGAGTGAAGTAGAGAATCAACATGGCAAGAAAATAAAGGCCTTGCGATCTAATCATGGAGGCGAATATTTGAGTCACGAGTTTAGCAATCATCTTAAGAGCTGCGGAATTGTTCCACAACTTACGCCACCCGGAACGCCTCAAAGGAACGGGGTCTCCGAACGGCATAATCGAACTTTGTTGGACATGGTTCGATCGATGATGATCTAGTCGGATTTTCCATTTTCATTTTGGGGTTACGCTCTAGAAACGGCAGCTTTCACACTTAATAGGGTACCATCTAAATATGTAGTGAAGACACCATATGAGATGTGGACTGGAAAGAATCCCAGTTTGTCTTTTCTAAAGATTTGGGGTTGTGATGCTTTTGTCAAGCGACTTCAGTCGGACAAGTTAACACCCAAATCGGAGAAGTGCATTTTCGTGGGATATCCGAGGGAAACCTTAGGGTATTACTTCTACAACCGAGAAGAGGGCAAAGTGTTTGTCGCTCGTAGCGGTGTTTTCCTAGAGAAAGAGTTTCTCACAAAGGGAACAAGTGGAAGGTCGGTGCGACTTGAAGAAGTTCAAGATGAGCCAGTTGGGGATGCTTCTACGAGTGATGCTATTGTAGCAGAACAACTTGAGGAACCCGTGGCAACAGAAGCACCACAACCACGAAGGTCGGCGAGGCTCCGCGAAGAGTGAGAATTATTATTGTTAGACAATTATGAGCATGCGACCTATGCAGAAGCGATGGTGGACCCAGACTCTGAGAAATGGCTGATCGCCATGAGATCCGAGATAGATTCCATGGGAGACAATCAAGTTTGGAACTTGGTTGACCTGCCTGATGGTTTTAAAGCCATCGAGTGCAAATGGATCTATAATAAGAAGATTGATATGGATGGAAATGTTCACATCCATAAAGCTCGACTTGTTGCAAAAGGTTTTCGACAAGTTCAAGGAGATGACTACGATGAGACTTTCTCGCCCGTAGCGATGCTTAAATATATACGGATAATTCTATCCATTGCTGCACATTTCTACTATGAAATATGATAGATGGATGTCAAGACGTCTTTCCTAAATGGAATCCTAACTGAGGACGTGTATATGATGCATCCCAAAGGTTTTGTCGATCCAAACAATGCTGGAAAGGCATGCAAACTTCAGAAGTCCATTTATGGGATGAAGCAAGCATCTCGGAGTTGGAACATTCGATTTGATGAAGTTGTAAAGGAGTTTGGCTTCATCAAAAACAAACAAGAACCTTGAGTTTACAAGAAGGAAAGTGGGAGAGCGCTGGTATTTCTAATCTTATATGTAGATGACATATTGCTGATTGGAAATGACATTCCTATGCTCGACTCTGTTAAGACCTCATTGAAAAATAGTTTTACGATGAAGGACTTGGGAGAAGCAGCATATATTCTTGGCATCAAGATCTAGAGAGATAGATCAAGGAGGATAATTGGATTAAGCCAGAGTACATACATTTACAAAGTGTTGAAATGGTTCAGCATGGAAGAGGCTAAGAAGGGGTTCTTGCCCATGTCTCACGGCATAAAACTCAGCAAGACTCAGTGTCCTTCGACTACTGATGAGCGTGAGCACATGAGTAGGGTTCCATATGCTTCGGCTATTGGATCCATCATGTATGCAATGATATGTACTCGCCTAGATGTTTCCTATGCTCTAAGTGTTACGAGCAGATACTAGGCTGATCCAGGTGAAGGTCACTGGACAGCGGTAAAGAACATCCTTAAGTACTTGAAAAGGACTAAGGATGTGTTCCTAGTTTATGGAGGTGAGAATGAACTCAGTGTAAAGGGTTACACAGATGCGAGTTACCTTAACGACTCAGATGATTCGAAATCGCAATCAGGTTATGTGTTTGTCTTGAATGGTGGTGCTGTGAGCTGGAAAAGTTCCAAGCAAGATACGGTGACCTCCTCTTCAACAAAAGCTGAATATATTGCTGCCTCAGAGGCCGTAAAGGAAGATGTTTGGATTAGGAATTTCCTGATCACTCTCGGTGTGGTTCAGGGCGCGTCCAATCCCTTGGACGTTTATTGTGACAACAATGGTGATATTGCACAAGCCAACGAACCTAGACAACACCAGAAGAACAAACATATTTGCATGCGTTACCATCAGATTCGTGAGTTCGTTGAGGATGGTAGTGTCATGATATGCAAAATACATATGGACTCAAATGTTGCTGATCCCTTGACTACTCCTCTCCCGTATCCCTCGCATGAAGCGCACACAAGAGCAATTGGTATTAGATACATTTTAGATTGACTCTAGTGCAAGTGGGAGACTGAAGGAAATATGCCCTAGAGGCAATCATAGAGATGATTATATTTCATATGTATCCATGAGTTATTGTAATGTTCCTTGAATATCCATATCAGGCAACTTGTATTGATTGGCAATTATGTGAATTGTTTGTGAAACTCTTTACTTGTATGGTTATTTAATAGTTGTCCCTAGTCGGAGTTCATGTGAGGACACACGTGAATATTAGACTAGCACATCGATTGGTTGATGACTATGTTTCGCAAGTCATAGACATGGAGATGTCAAACCAATGATGTGGACACATGTTATGAACATGGGGTTGGACTGACCCAACATGAGACTGGCAATTAGACTTGCAGCTCTCTCTACACATCGTGTAATGCTTTGTCCTTAGACCTGAGATTGTCATGTACTTGAGATGTGGATCGACCTACTTTGGGGCTATATCGACGCCATCTGTGAATCGGGTAGTTATAAAGGTAGCTTTCGGGTTTGTCCTGAAACATGCTGCAAGGCATGGTCAATCAAGATGGGATTTTACCCTCTCTACTTGAGAGAGATATCTCTGGGCCCCTCGAGTGATCGGATCCAGAAATGCATGGCCGTGCTACATAAGGTTAAGAGTTAACCTAGTAAAGGGATTCCGAGTTACGGTATCGAGAAAGAGAGGTCAGCTTGGAGCTAGACCAAATATCATGAGGCAAAGGGAAAGACATGTACTAAACCTTGTGATGGTTCGTCCGATATGATCTTTGTATGCGTTTAGGAGTTGGTACGTCTTGCTAGAGGCCACTACCAACTATTGGCAGAATAAGTGTACTCATGTCATGTCTATACGTATATGAACCTATAGGGTCACACACTTAAGGGGCTGGAAGCCTAATGAGGATTGGATCCGAATTAGACCAGGCTTAGGCTACTAATGGGCTGCTAATGTAAAAGCCCACTAGGGATGCCTATATAAGAGAGGGTGGGGCGAGATGACGAGGGTTAGACCATTCCACCCAGCCACCACACCTCACGCCTGTGTTGCACGCGCGAACCTAGCAGTCCGGAGTCTGATGCTTCCACACCGCATGTGTGGATACCTCGGAGGTGCTGCATGTGTGGCACTTGGACGAGCCACGCAAGGGGAGCTTCTCGTGGGACGATGACAAGGAGTAGACGTGGAACGTCTGCACTGCCTCGACGCACTTCATCAATTCTGCAACTGCGCGTCTAGTGGTAATCTAGTGATCTATGACAACATTATTCCTGGTTTACGCGGTAGAAAATTTTGATTTGCGCTAGTGTAGCCTACCCATATCCCTTCATCTAAGTCTTCCGTTGTGCAAAATTTAGACTTGTCTAGTTCTCCTAACCTTTGTTGCAACCATGAGAACCTTATTGAGGAAAACAAGATGGTGAAGGATCAACTTGCCAAGGTGCAAGTAAACAAGAAAGTTGTTGAGAGTGCTCCCAAGCCAAAGAAGAAGAAGAAGAAGAACAAGAGAAGGAGAAATAACAAGGGCAATGCTCAAAGTAACCCTCATGTTCCTACTCTCTTGCAAAGTGACAACTTTGCCGGAAAGAACAGTCCCTCTTACATTCTTTGAAAATCTTATGATGGTCATGTTTATGCAAAATATGTTAGGACTTCCTCACTCATGATTATCATTGGACCATTTGGGTGCCAAAGACACTTGTCACTAACAAAAAGGGACCCATTGCAAAATGGGTACCTAAAACCAAAGCTTGATTTTCTTGTAGGACTATGATTCTGGTGGAGAAAAATGGGTACTTGATAGCGGCTCCACAAGTCATATGACCGGCAAAATGGGTACTTGATAGCGGCGCCACAAGTCCATCATGTCGGAGATAAGGCCTATCTGGCAAATACTATGGTATCCTATGGTGATAAAATAAGTTCTCGGGTATTGGGATTTGGCAAGGTGGCGATAACTCCAGATGTATCCTTGGCTGACGTCATGATTGTCAAAACCCTTGGCTATAATCTCCTTTCAGTTCGTGCTCTTGCAGTTATGGGTCTTTCTTCCTTCTTTAATGAGAATTCCATTGTCCTCGTGTGGAGCAAGTCCCTCATGGTGGCTTTCGTAGGGTATGCAGAGCATGAATTGTATGTGGTGGACTTTTCAGGGACCACCATTCCACATGCTCTATGTCTCTAAGCTAAGGCCGACAAGGGCTGGTTGTGGCATCACCGCTTAGCTCATGTCAACATGAGGACTTTGCAAAGACTTCACTCTGAGGTACACATCCTTGGTCTTAACGATGTTTCTTTTGCCAAAGATCATGTGTGTAGTGCTTGTATTGAAGGAAAGATGCATGAAACTCCCTACAAGGTCTCAATCAAATCACCACGGAAAAGAGGCTTGGAACTCTTGCACATGGACCTCTTTGGTCCTCCCTCTCATGATAGTCTTGGAGGAAAGAATTATTGCTTGGTTATTGTGGATGATTTCTCTAGATACACTTGGGTGTTCTTATTCAAGTAAAAAAGTGAAACTCAACAAATCTTCATCGACTTTGCTAATGAAGTTCAATGGAAACACAATGCAACCATTCTCTCCATCCAAAGTGACAATGGCAACGAGTTCAAGAACTATACTTTGTATGAGTTTCTTAGTGATGAAGGCATCAAGAATCAATACTCCACACCTTACACCCCTCAACAAAATGGTATTTCCGAAAGGAAGAATCATACTTTGATGGATATGGCCCAGTCTATGCTAGCTGAATTCAAGTCTCCATACAACTTTTGGTCCGAGGCCATCTCCACTACTTGTCATGCAACCAACCGGCTTTACCTTCACAAGAAAAGAACAAGACCCCTTATGAGCTGCTCACAGGGAACAAGCCCAATGTTAGCTACTTTTGAGTGTTTGGTTGCAAGTGCTACATTCTCAAGAAAGGAGTTCGTTTTTCCAAATTTGAATCCAAGGCACATGAAGGAATTTTTGTTGGGTACTCAAATCAGTCCCATGCTTACAGAGTCTTACAACAAAGCCAACGAAAGAGTTGAAGAGACATGCAATGTGAAGTTTGATGAAGACCATGATTCTCTTGTAAGGCAAGATGGTGTTCGTGATCCAAGTGATGAAATTCCTCCCAAGTCCATAAGAATAATGGGTGTGGGATTCTTCTGCCCCATTGAGGAACCCCTTGTGGCCGAAGGAGAAGGACCAAGCTCTAACCAAGTGGAGCCCTCACTCTCACAAGATCATCTTGCCCCTCAAGGACCTAGTATTTTGGCTCAAGCTCATTCAATTTCTTCCAAAGCTCCTCATGCTCATGACTCTTCTAGCCCCGATGCTTAAGCTCTTCAACAACACCATCTTCCTCCCCAAGATGCGGCTCCATCTCAAGACATCTCCCAAGGTCAAGCTAGTCAAGAACAAGGCCAAGCTAGTGATGATCAAGGACCTTCCTCCTTTTCGAATGATGATGAAGACTCTCCTAAGGTGGACATTGATGAAGATGATCCTCGTGTTCATGCTTATAGTCAAGGCGGGGACTAAAATGGTGGCAATGACCAAGTGTTTGCTCAAGAATCTCGTCTTGAGGCCCAAGCCCACCGTCAAGCTTATCGCCTCGCCAAGATCATCAAAGATGGCCATATCCTTGACAATGTTTATGGAGATTTCAGTATAGGTTCTACTACTAGGAGGCAATTAGCCTCGTTTATCTCTCACCATGCTTTTATCTCTCATGTGGAACCATAGAAAGTCTTCTAGGCTCTTGAATATGATGATTGTCTTGACGCTATGAATGAAGAACTTCACAACTTCAACAGGAACAAAGTATGGACTTTGGTTGAGCGACCTAAAAATTGTAAAAACATCATTGGAACCAAGTGGATCTTCAAGAACAAGTGTGATGACAATGGGATAGTCGTGCGCAACAAGGCAAGATTAGTTGCCCAAGGATACTCACAAGTTGAGGGCATCGACTACGGTAAGACTTAGGCCCCCGTTGCTCGCCTTGAATCCATTCATATGCTTCTTGCTTTTTACACTCATCATAACTTCAAACTGCAAAAAATGGATGTTAAAAGTTCTTTCTTTAATGGTCCATTGAAAGAGTTGGTTTACGTCAAGCAACCTCCAAGCTTTGAGGATCCACTTTTCCCGAACCATGTCTACAAGCTCGATAAGGCACTCTATGGACTTAAACAAGCTCCACGTGTGTGGTATGATTGCCTTAGAGAGCTCTTGCTATACCATGGCTTTGAAGTGGGCCTCATTGATCCCACTCTTTTTACTAAGAGAGTTGGAGGCCATTTGTTCGTTTGCCAAATCTATGTTGATGACATTATCTTTGGGTCTATTAACAAAGCTTTTAATGAGGATTTTTCCAAGCTCATGACCGACTGCTTCGAGATGTCTATGATGGGTGAGTTAGAGTTCTTCATTCGATTTGAATTCAAACAATTGAGGAAGGGGACCTTCATCAACCAATCCAAATATATTCAAGACATGCTCAAGAAGTTCAAGTTTGATCAAGTCAAAGGTGCCAAGACTCCCATGACAACTAAGGTTAATCTTGAAATAGACCCCAAGGGTAAGGATGTGGATCAAAAACCTTATCGCTCTATGATTGGTTATTTGCTCTATCTTTGTGCATCCCGACCGGATATTATGTTGAGTGTGGGTATGTATGCAAGATTCCAAGCCGCACCAAAAGAAAGCCACATGGTGGCGATTAAGAGAATCTTTTGATATTTGGTTCATACCCCAAACTTTTGGTTGTGGTACCCCAAGGGAGCCAGCTTTGATGTCATTGGTTACACGGACTCGGATTAGGCTGGAGACAAGGTGGAAAGGAAGTAAATTTCTTGGAAGATCCTTGGTGTGTTGGTCCTCAAAGAAGCAAAAATGCGTATCTATGTCCACTGCCGAAGCTGAGTACATTTCCGTAGCTAGTTGTTGTGCTCAATTGCTATGGATGAAGCAAACTTTGAAGGATCTTGGATTATCTTTTGACAAGGTGCCTCTTCTTTGTGACAATGAGAGTGCCATTCCATTGCTCACAATCCCGTGCAACACAACCGGACCAAGCATATTGAGATTCTTCATCATTTCATTTGGGACCATGTTGCAAGAGGAGAGATATCATTGGAGTATGTTCCCACCAAGGCCAATCTTGCAGATCTATTCACGAAGTCCCTTGATGAATCAAGGTTCCGGGAGTTAAGGCATGAGCTAAATATCATAGATTCAAGCAATGTGGCTTGAGTACCTTGCACACCTACCCGTGTCTCAATGTATATCTTTGTTTAGATGTGGGTATGGACTTAGGGGGAGTGTAGTTCCTCTTATGAACAACCATTATCCCTATTATGCGCACATTAAAGTTTTCATCCTCTATAGTCTCTCAAGGAGACCATTTGAGCTTCATGATGAGTGTTGGTAATGAACCCAAGATATATCTTCGTGGTGTCAAGCCATTTATCTTATATAAGGTGGCCTTGGCCACCGAATCATTGTGTTCCTTGGTTGTTTCTCTTGTATTGTCTATGTACTTGTATTCTTGTTTTTGGTCTTGTTCGTCTTTTGGTTCTTCATAGTTTGTGCCCTCTATCCCTGGCCTTTCCTCCCCCAAGCCTCTTCTATTACCTTCACAAGTTCATCCTTGCCTCTTTCCAAACTTGGGAAAGTGTTTTTGGCGTCACCGGAATTTCCGGCCAGACACCGGAAGTATCGGTCGGCTAGGAGTTCCCCGGAAATTCTCCTGAACTTGGCTACTACTGCCTGCGCCAGGAACTTCCAGGTCATCGGAACTTCCGGTCTCGCACCGGAAATTCCTGTGGGGCTCGTTGACCTATATAATGCGGGACCTTGGAGAAAACAGGAACCTCTCCTAGTTTTCTTCCCCAAGACCCACATCATACAGGGAGCAGCCGCCGGTGACACCGACCCCGCGGAGGCGCATTGTCCCGTCTGTCTCCAGCAACCCTCTTCCATATCTGCTTCGTGGGATCCTTCCCCACCTCGATCTCTCGCCATGGACCCTGGTATTTTCCCCCAACTCCCTCCATTATGGGAGAACTTGCTCCTTCCATTGCTTGAGTTAGGGCTAACCATGTCTAGGATTGTTCTTTGGCTAGAACTTGTTGGGAGTTCTTGGTTGGACTAGGCACCCTTGCTAGAGTAGATTGAACCAATACATTTGTGGGAATCCTTACTTGTGCATCCTAGATCTAGATCTGCGAATTTTCTTGTGGAACCGTTGTATTCATGGCTTCACCGTAATTTCCGGTAGGTCACGAGCGGAACTTCCGGTGGTGAATTTGTCACCAGAAGTTCCGGTGGTTCACCGGATATTCTGGTGCACCATTTTTGATTCACTACGTGTATTTTTTTCAATCTCTCTTTGTTTCCTTCATCTAACTTATGCACTTCCCCCATCCCTCCCTATTCTATGCTTTCTTCTCAGGGCAAGGTGGTTCATGTGGAGGAAAGCGCACCTATGTTCCTACAGGGCCTCTAGAGATTGATGAAGATGACCTAGAAGTTTTGCGTCATTTAACTCATACCGCCCGTTCGAAAGTTGTTGCTGCTCGTCATGCTACTACAGCTGAAGGGTTATCTAGCTTCTTAGAAGAAGGCGACTGCATCTGGACCCGATGTCACCAAGAACAAGATTTCCAAGTGGCCTCAGAAAGCTTATGCAGAGTTTCGCAGGATTGATCCCTACCTTGTTTCACGTGATCCTCTTTGCTTGGATCCCCTATTCTATAATCATCATCAAGAGGAAATCTTTGTAGAGATCTATGCCACGAAGCAAAAGTTTGTTGTTGCCCCTCAGAAATACATCAATGGGCTCATATGGAAAGCAAGCCTAAGTACTTTGGGGAAGCTCTTGAGTTGTGCAAGAAGTTTGGTTTGATCACCTTCATGGAGCACCGTTAGAAATTTGATGAGGCTGCTATTGTGCAGTTCTTTTCCACCCTCCACATGGATACAGATCCTATAAATGGCACATTGAAATGCATGACCAAGACTCAGATGTTGTCTTCCACGTGGTTGGAGTTTGGTGATCTTCTAGGTTATCCCCTCTTGCCTGGAAAGGGAGCTAATGGATGGCGCTATCACTTCTCTAAGGCTTCTGCACCTTAGGTTCTAGAGCCTCTCTACATTAAGGGTTGGGTTGTGTGTGGTCAGGTTAATCACCTCCAACCAGTCTATGATATCATGCGCAAGGTCTACCAGAACACCATCTCTCAAAAGGCAGGAAACTTTAATAAGATTCATGCTTTTCAGATTGACCTCATGTTCCAGACTTACCGTCACCATGATTCTGACTAGAAGCTTGATGTTATGTACTTTCCATTCCATGAGATCTGGCTAGCTATGATTGAGAAGCGCTTGTTTCCCTATGCTCCTTACATCCAGACTCTTATCAACGCCAAGGGGAGGGAAGCAACTGGTTCCCACTACCCTCAAGACACCATCACTATTAATGAGGTGAAGAAGCTGTGTGTGATGAAGCATGAGCAGCCTAGGTCCCAAGCAAAAAAGGAAGAAGCCATCTGGAGGTCTGGGGATGCTAGAGGTGGCCCTTCAGGCCGTGCTGGTTCTAGTGGTGGTGGTCACCCAGAGGGCTCCCCTCCACAAAGTCTTGAGAGGTAGCCATATTAGGCCAAGAAGCTGCTGAAGAAGGCTAAGCAGACCTTTTGTTTTATGCAGGACCATGAGTATAAAGCCTATGTTGATCAGCGTCGGAAGGCGATCATGTCCAAGCTCAACATTTCTTCCTCTCCCGAGACTAGCTCCTTCACAGCGCCTAAGGATTAGTGGGTCCGTGACCACTGTAGATGGTCAAATTCTGAGGATAAACTCACCAGTCCCCCGCCTACTTGGAACAATGCCTCCTAGGAGCCCGAGCCTTATCCTCCTCGTATCTTTCGTTGGGGCGATTAGATTGGTCTGTCTTCCCTTTTTTGTGTCTTGATGCCAAAGGGGGGGGAATATATCTATTAGGTTGCTTATAGGATTTGCATGGGCCAAGTCACTAGCTCATTCTTTCTTTGATCCTTTCATGCTCGTGAACTCTCTCTCCCTTATGTGTGTTTGTGGACCTTGCTATTCGTGCTACTCTGTGTTATTTGTGCCTCTTTGTATGTATGAAACTATGTGATATGTTATGCATGTTGTTTGGCTTATGGCTGGTTGTATATGGTGGTGGAGTTTCTTTTAAATATCATCTCTTATATTGTCTCTCACCATACGTGTTTTGGTGCAAAGGTATGCCTCCTATCATCCTATGTCTTGCACTTGTGCTGTTTTCGTAATGGAGAGGGGGGCCCATTTATATGTGTGTTGGTTTTGCCCTGTGAGCATTATTTCTACCTTGCACACACATAGGGGGAGCCCATTTGTTCATTACAAAATCTTCTCGCTCTTCCTTATGCAAATCTTATGGGATTGTAATCAAACACCAAAAAGGGGGAGATTGAAAGGACTATGTTTTCCCTTGCTATTTTGGCAATGATGACAATCCCACTTGTGATCTAACTGTGTGCTTGAGTTTTAGGTTATTTGTTTTGATGGATCTTGTGGACTTTGTGGATGCCTCTCTTGGAGTCTCGCAAAGACGGCGGCCTATTGTTTTCCTCTTTCTCTTTGTTTTAGGTCGCCGTGCTATCAAGAGGGGGTCCACCTTAGAAGGTTGTGGGGAATCACTTGTTCATGCACAAATCATACTTGTACCGCCACAGGCATCCTATCCTTCAGCGAGAGAGAGACCCTTGGAGTCGTTTGTGATGTTTTTCTCCTGATCGGAAGTTCTGGCCAAGGGCCAGAAGTTTCGCCCAGGGATCTCCGCGGAACTGGTCTGGTAGTATTTCCGGCCCAACTCCCGGCCGAAGTTCTGCCCCTAATCAGTAACCTTCTTTTTTGAAGTTTTCTATTAGGCAGAACTTCCATCAGAAGTAGCACCGGAAGTTCCAGTCGTAGGCCTGGTCAAGTCTGACCGGATTCTTCAAACAGAATCTTCCCTACTATTTCTGCTGAGTTCCTGAGCGGAACTTCCGCCCAGCGACCGGAATTTCTGGTCAGGTGGTTCGTGACCCAGATGTTTCCGCTCCAAGTTCCGTTCATGCACTATATGCTCTTGTATGGGATTTGCGTATTTAACGGAGCTTGGTGATGCGACTCAGATTACCGTAGAGCTTCGTTGGGAAACCCCAAGAGGAAGGTATGATGAGCACAGCAGTATGTCTTCCCTCAGTATGAAACCAAGGTTATCAAACCAGTAGGAGGAAGGAAATTACTCCAAGGTGTTGCTAACAACTTGCAACCTGCACAACACAAACTCAAGACTTTGCCCCAACAAATAGTGAGGTTGTCAATCTCACCGGTTTGCTAAAAACAAAGGATTAAACGTATGGTGTGGAAGGTAATGGTTGCTTGCATAAAGTAAACAGTAATATTGGAAGATGTATCAATGGTAAATATTGGACCGGGGTCCACAGTTCACTAGAGGTGTTCTGCTTAAGATAAATAACATAACATGTTGGGTAAACAAAATACAGCGGGGCAATTGACAGGACAAAGCAAGGCATAACAATGCAATACTATACATTCATGATCCTATGCGATTTGATTGGGCATTACAAAAATATACATAGACCGCCATCCAACTACATCTATGACTAGTAATCCACCTTCAGGTTATCATCCGAACCCCCTCCAGCATTAAGTTGCAAGCAACGGATAACTGCTTTAAGCAATGTGTGTAAAGTAAACAATACAATTGTTCCATGAACAAAAGATTGTTGTTTTCACCCTAGTAGAAATAACACATCTACAACCTTAGAGATTTCTGTCACTTCCCCAGATTCAATAGAGGCATGAACCCACTATCGAGCATAAATACTCCCTCTTGGAGTCACTAGCATCTACTTGTCCAAGATAGCTACTAGAAACGGAGATCATGCATGATCTCAAACAACACAGACATGATAGAATCAATAAGATAGAATCATTAATCAATCTGACATAGTAATCTAAATATCCATCGGATCCCCTCAAACACAACATGCATGATTACAAATAAATGGTCTTGATCATGAACGTAGCTCACAAGATCTAAACATGGTAGCACAAAGGGGGAGAAACAACCATCTAGCTATTGTATGGACCCATGGTCCATGGTGGAACTACTCACGAATCATACCGGAGGCTTGCATGGTGATTAAGAAGGGCTCTGGGATGATCTCTCCCCTCCGGAAGGGTGCTGGGAAGAGCTTCAGATCCCCCCCGTGATCTAGGGATGATGGTGGCGCCGGCTACGGACTGTTTTGTGGAGATCTGATCGGGTACTTAGGTTTTTGGCATTAGGGGGATTACATAGGCGAAGAGGCGAGGAAGGAGGGCGGCCAGGGGGCCCACACCCTGCCCAGGCGAAGCCCAGGGTGTGACCAGGCGTGGGGGGTGCGGTCACCCTGTGGCTCCCCTCCTATCGCCCTTCGGTATCTGTGTTCGTCTCAGTGAAATATTGACTTTGGATTTTGTCCTGTCCAATTCCGAGAATATTTCCTTACTAGCTTTTCTGAAACCAAAAACAGCAGAAAATAGGCAACTGGCACTATGGCATCTTGTTAATAGGTTAGTCCCAGAAAATGTATAAAAATACCTGAAAGTGTAGACAAAGCATAGCAAAGTGGATACTAAACAAGCATGGATCATCAAAAATTATAGATACGTTTACGACGTATCAAGCATCGCCAAGCTTAACTCCTGATCATCCTCGATTAGTAAGTGATAAAAAGAATAATTTTTGAGGTGACATGTACCATCATAATCAAGATCAAACCATTTGCAAGCATTGAAAGTTGGGATCAAAGTACTCTAAACATGAGCATGAAAGATAAAGTTCTAACAATAATACAAAGTAACTATGCTTCAACATGAAAGGATACAAACAAAGAATCATGAATAACAATGCATTGAAATACGTTTGTTTGATCCACATATAGAAAACATAGCATAGTGGCATTCAACTTGTCCCTCATGGAGTAGCAAAACATAAATGCATAGGGCACCTTCAAAGTTCATAAGGGTGACTAGATACAAATAGTTCAAGAATAAGAAATATCAACATTATGAATCAATCAATAAGTTTTGGGACAATGCACATAGAACTAAGAATGGCAACTATGTTTTCTTAATTGGTGCCTAAGGATATAAGGTGGAGACTCAATATATAAGTGGAAGAAAGGCCCTTCAAAGGGAAGCAGGGATTTCAAGTTTGATAAAGAGCTTCCAAAATTATGGTACTTGTTATCTTTAAACTCTCATTGCCCCTATCATAAGCATCTTGAAGTTATTAAGGTTAAAGTGAACATGGAATATATGCTTGACAAAGTATAATTTGGCAATCTCTTGTCCCTTGAGTACGAGGGCCGCTCCTCATGCTACTCAACTTTAGGTACCAGTAAGTTCTTGTCATAGTAAGTACATGTGTATCATAGAGAACCGCCAACGGGGTACCCCTTGCCCCATGATACAGCAACTATCCCATATCAAAATAACAAGGCGAGCAGACAATGAGCATCTTGGCAATCTTCTTATTTACCATGGGAAAATGGTGCTTCTTTCTCTTCTTTCCTCTTTTCTATATCTCTCTTTTTTATAAGAAGAATGCTTCATAGATTGCTCACTATGGTGATGCTGCAAGTTTCCACCATGATTAGGCATGGCTTAGGCTAGCGGCCCAGGCGTTTCTCTAACACATATACATAACTCCATCGACTTACAAGGTCCCCTTTTATTTCACACCGACAACATCCATAAACAAAAGAGCATGATATCAATTGGGTAGATATTTACAGGTGTTGAAAGTGTTCCCCATGACAGCACGGTTCTACTAATTCCCAACTTATAAGTGCAAGCATATACAACATAGATGACACAATGGTTAAAGTTTATTAGGGGAAAGAAAAATAAAGCATGCCATCAAGTTTGTGAGAGCTTTAATCACTAATTTTCACATAACAAGTTTAATTTGGAAGATAGATAAAACAAGAATATACTTGGAATGGTGTAACACACAATGCATAGGAATTTATAGTGGACACTTTGGAATAACTTGGTTTCTTGGGAGTTGTATGCATGAGTAGAGCTTACTCAATACAAGTGGAGGCTAGCAAAAGACTGGGAGTGACCAACTAAGAGAGCAATAATGGCCATAATCATGCAGAGCGACAAAACAATACTAATCAAAGCAAAAAGTGGTACCACAAGTCAAAAACTAAATGATCATAGAGGCTAAGGTGACTGGTTTATATTCATAACATGGTGTGACCATGTGACAAGTCAACCCAAACAAAGCATCAAAGGAGAATACTACAATACTATGTTTTTGTATGTTAAAACAACGCACAATTCTATCAAGGAACATTAAGCAATCTCAATTGTTTGGGACAAGTCATGCTACAGCAATAATCACTGAGAATAAGGTCAAAACAACATCTAGCATGACATGATAGAGTCTAGGCCACAGTCAAAGCAAGCTCTTTTTTGTACTACTAAAGCAAGAACTTCCTACTCCTTTCCAACACTAATCAACTTATTTGAAACAACACAGCGAAAGCGGGGGTCCAACTACTTTATTCAAGCAAACTGAGCAAACAAAAACCAAAAACAAAAACTAAGACGCTCCAAGAACAACACAATAGTGAATGAAACAATAAAAACGAAGTGTCTAGAATGACCTGAGATTTTTATTGATTAAGAAGGGGATGCCTTGGGAATCCCCAAACTTTGACGCTTGTACTTCTTGAATATTTATTGGGGGTGACACGGGGTGGCAGCCCCAAGCTTGAGCTTTTGTCCATTCTTCATCTCATTACATCATTATTCCCTTACACCTGAAAATTTTCCTTCATATAAAACTTCACACAATCTTCATTACCAACATTAGTGCATTCAAAAGATAATAAACCTTTGGGTTTAGTTTCAAAACAGAAAAACTTTCATTAAAAACACAAGCTATTGTAGCAATTCCCTCAAAAAGTTCAATTTACCAAAGAGAACTCAAAAATAAATCCGACTTATAGAGATTTTTCATGAATTTTTATAGTGGAGCACAAAAATGTGTTTCGGGACAGCACTTCCCCAAATCTTACTTCCCTCTCATTATAGGTTATTCTTGGCACAAAAATCAAATAAAAAGGATACAGAGAGGTTATTACAGAAGTAATAACTTCCAAGACTCAAGAAAACTATTGGGTTATCTCCCAAGAAGTACTTTTGTCACATCCCAAGATTTTCCAAATCTTGTAATGTGAAAAATAAAATAAACAAAATAAAATTTTGTTGAAAATCAGGGTGAAAAGAAACTTTTTGTTTCAAAAAGGAAACTTAAAATACCATCTTGAACAAACTTTGGTAAAAGTTTGAACTCAACAAAATCCAAATCAAGGGAAGTGCATTCCTCAATGAATGTATCTGGAAATTTAAACACTTGGAAAAATAAATCCAAACCCTAAAACCCTAATGGAAATAAAATCATTTCCAAAGTTATCTCCAAGCCTATGGATTTGATCCATATAAAAATTTGTCAACAAACATTCACAAATGATCAAGAAAGACAAATAGAAAAAAATAAAGCCATATAAATTGGTTTCACTCAATTTGGAACCATAAATAAAATCTTATGAATTTAACAAGATAAGAAATTGAATTCCCAAAGCTAATAAAGAAACTATCTAGAAACCCATACCAAATGTTGAGCAATTGATCCTAAAGGGATTTAAAAGGATAAGTAAATATCAAACAAGATTTCACAAATTGGAATCACCAAGTTTGGATCTCTAAATAAAAAGATATGGATTTTATAAGAAAAGAAAGAATAATTAAATAAAGAATATTTAAAGATCAAATCAAATCTTGGCCTAATCCATTAAGCAAATGGAATGAATATAATCCCAATCCAAATAAAATAAAAGGATAAAGAATATTCCAAATAAAATAAAATGGCAATAACCACTCTATCCCTATCTTAATAAAGACAAATCTCTAAATAGGAATACATGAGAAAATGATATTGGAATTTACCCAAGTGGAATAAAAGTTGTTTAACCAACTTAAATAAAATAAAACCTCCAAATAAAAATTTGGGAATTAAAACTATATTAAATTCCATTGGAATTAAAACAAATACCCAATCTTACATGATTAATAAATCATATTAAAATACTTCCCAAATAATTCAAGATGAATTATTTGAACCAACTAAACAAATAAAAACCTACTGAAAGGAATTGGAAAGTTTAAAGAATTTAAATGGAGGTTTAAAATTATTATTAAATCCTATCTAATTAAAAACTAGAGCCTATTTTGAATAAATAAAAGGCCCCAAAATGAATAAGGTTTTATTCAAAAATTGACATCAGAATACAATACTAATCAGTGTTTAAACCTACCCAAAAGTTGGCAAAAGTTTGAATTCAAAGGGTGTTTGAATCAATTAAACAAAATAAAAACAGATTTGAAGAAATAGAAAAAGAAAAAGAAACAGAATAAAAAAATGATTTGGAAGCAGCCCAACCCAACCTGGCCACTAAGCCCAACAGCCCACCTCCTCTTTCCCCTCCCGAAGCGTTTTCGTCACCCGTGTCTGAACCCGCGCAACCACTGATGAGTAGGCCCCACCAAACCCCTCTCTATCTCGCTGACGCTAGGCCCCACTGCCAGCTCACCTTCTTCCTCAACCGCCGCTGACCACGCCCGGCCGTTTCTGCCATTGAAAGCTCGCATAAATTCGCCGTAACGCCGCAGTGATTCTGATTCCGCTCAACGCGCCTCTTAATCGCCCACGCCCTCTCCATTTCTCGCCGCCATCCTCCTCCGCCTCAGTGCCCCTGATTTGGTTTACACGACCACTGCTCTGACAACCTTCCCCAGCCAATTCCGGCGAGCCCAGCCACCGCCTTGCCCCCTCGACCACACGAGCGTGATCCCCATCTCCCTACGCATCTCCCAGCACCAACCACTCCTCCGCGCATGCCCTAGAACACCGGCAACAAACACGACAGAGCGCCACCATCTTCGGCATTAACTCCGACGACCTCCCGTGGTAAATCCCGACCTCCCCTCTCCTCCTCGTTGACACCCGTGTAACCAGCATCATCTTCTGCATCTAACGAACTACTTGTCTTTCCTTCCCGAGCCGTGTAACGTCGCCAATGTCGCCAGCCCGAGCACACCGTCGCCAGGAGCTTCTCCGGCGAGCAATACCCGTCGACTCCGTGCACCCCTTCGCCAACCAAGTACACGTTGAGCATCAGCAAGCTTCGATGATTCTGGTAAGCCACCCCACTCCTCCTCTAACTTCATGTATCGCCGGCACCGTCATCGTCTGAGCGCGTCGCCGCCAGCCACCGCCGCAGCGCCACCAGTTCATGGTCAGTGTGATGAGGACCGTCGGATCCCGATCCAGCGGTTACGATAGATGACTTATCGAACCGTTTTTGATTGATCTGTGCCGCACGATCCTCTTAAAATCCAACAGTCCATGTTAGCCGATCCGCCCGAACCGGTACCAGCCTATAGGATTGATCCACGTGGCTCAGACTTTGATTTAAAAACAGAAACATTTCTATTAGATATGTGTTTTTGTAAAATTTATAACTTTAAATCTACACGTCCAAATTTTACAAACTTTATATCAATGGAATCAGCAAAAAGATTACTTTCTAACCATACACTTTGTTTAGTAAAAAGCTGCTGGTAAAATGTTTGTTTTTGCAGAAACTTATGTATGCTTGTTTAGGATATAAAAATTATTCCAAAATGATTTTGGGGATAAAATCTTTGGAAAATGGTGTATTTTGAACCTACTGACCATAGGAATCACTTTGTGGTTTCAAAAATGTATTTGGTAAAACAAAAGAATGAATCTTTGATTTAAACCATTTCTAGTCAAGTAAAAATATGGTTTAATTATTAAAAATGGTTTTGGAAGAAAACCTTTGAGAAATGTTTGGAAATAAACTCTCTGACCCTAAACACAAGGTTTTATGGTTTGAAAACATATTTTGTGAACCCTATAGATTAATGCCCTATTAAAAACATTTCTACACCACATAAAATAACACCTTGTTTTAGAAAATGGTTTATAAAGTGAAACCTTTTGCAAATGACTTTGCCACTTTATAAAATGACCAATAGGTGTTTCCAAATATTTATGTACCATTAGAAACCACTGCTCCAAATAAAACAATCTCTTGCATGCTTGCATGCATTATTATTTTTTTATTATTTTATGTGATGAATTGCTAGAATGGTAGATTGAACTTGTGCCTTGCTTGATTGAATTGTAGTGACTTGAAGAGTGTGATTGTAGCAAGGACAAGGAGTGAACTTATACTCTACCAAAAAGGCAAGTGATGCTTCATACTTTTTGTCCCATTATTTTCACTATGCATTAGTAATATTTTCTAAGTAGGACTTGCATGGAATTTTGCTAAGTATAAACCATGCTATGGGAAATCCTAGTAGATGAAACCTTAGTAGAATTTTCCTAAGTTAAGATTCCTACTACTATCATGCTTAGCTTAGCTAGTAGAAAACAAGGGTGGAATGTATATTCACACTATGGAAAAAATTCTAAGTCTGAGGACTTGTGTTTTGTTTAATAAAACAACTAAGTGAATGAATCACCTGGGTGGAATGGAAGGAATGGTTTATGTTGAGTGGTTACACAAGGCCAGGGGAATGGTGAACCTTGTGTATCTCACTTGTGGATGGCCACCCAGGAACAAAGAGATTTGAGATGTCAAATGTTGAGAAGCTTAAAGTGCAGCCACTTGGCATTATGGGCTCTGCCTGGATCATATAGGTTGCAATAACTTAGCCAAATGGACAGTTGGTGGTAGGGGTTTGATAGGTTGGAGCGCGTCCATTTTGGTCTAAGGGAAGGCTTCTGAAAGATCTTGTCTTGGTGAAACCAAGTCTTGTGGGGAAAGTGCACCACCTCTGCAGAGTGTAAAATCTAAGTACTTAGTCATGTCCCTGACAAAGGACAATTTGAGCATCAAGACATGGAAGCTATCAAGAATCTCATCATCCAAATTTCTAAGTTAAAAACTTGTGGATTGAACAAGGGTTAAAGGATCTTCAATCTTTGATTGGTAGATGCCTTGGGTGATTTTTGCCAAACAAAACTTAGTGTTTTCAACTGATAAGAAAATCTATTTTTGAGCAATGCAAGCCTAAGCTCCACTTAGCCAAATGCATATAGATGACAGATACTACTATTCTACCATAGTATCACTTGCCAATACAATTTCAAATGTATTGACCCTTGTGGCTGTAAC
This sequence comes from Avena insularis, assembly GCA_023614405.1. Taxonomy (NCBI): domain Eukaryota; kingdom Viridiplantae; phylum Streptophyta; class Magnoliopsida; order Poales; family Poaceae; genus Avena; species Avena insularis. The sequence continues at coordinate 97,175,423 of CM042691.1, forward strand.
TTGTAATGTTGCAGGTTGGTTTGGTGTTAGTGAAGTTTATTGATTAGGATTACAAGTCTACAACCAACATATTTGCCTGTGGCACTTTGAAGATGAAGGACCCCATGCTTATAGATATTCTGCTGCAATGTAATGTGATAGCCAAATGAGCTATGTAAGATGTAATGAATTATTTTATTCCTGGTTATAAAGCTGTATTATAACCTTTGTTTCTTGATATTACATCTTAACTGTGGATGCTAGCTATTGATCCATGGACTAGCATTGTAAACACATGGATCTCTACCTTATTAAAGGTTGGGAACCTTACAACTTTTCTTTAACGCCTCTAAGTTAGGCACAAGAAGCAAGAATCAAGTATTTTCAAGGGATTTATATTTTCGTGCCCTTGGTTCGTTAGTTGTACTCAGTTTTCCCTAGCCGCTTAGTTTTTCCTCACTTTTCCCCTCGCCATGTTAAGAAACCCTCACAGGCCCTCGGGCGGAGGGATGCCATCAGGTCAAAGGCTTGACTATTACATGCTGACTGGTGGGACCGTGTTGGGGCGGGTCGGGCGTTGAGAGTTATGTTACGAGGCCTCGGCCGTTACATGCCTGACCGGTGGGGCCTCTTTGGTGCGGGTCCTGCCGTGGCCGATACGTGCTGATGGGTGGGGGCCAGGATACACGCCGGACCCACCATCCTTCTCTTGCTGCCTTGTGGGCCGCTTTTTTCCTAATTGGGTGGCCGATATAGGCAATGACAAATGGGGCCATCCCGTGGGGCCATCGAAGCCAATGAACGATGGGACCATCATGTGGGGTGGGGCCTCGAAGCCAATGACTGATGGGGCCGTGATGTGGAGCTGGATGGGAGGATTTGCATATTCGCCATGTTTTATGTTGCAACTTGCATATTTGCCATTATGTGTGTTGCTGACATGTGGTGGTCATGTTGTAAATATGCAAATTTCAAACAAAATGTTCGTTCTGTGGGGCTATCGAAGCCAATGAACAATGGGGTCGTGATGTCGGGCTAGAGGGGGGATTTGCATATTTTCCATGTTTTAGATTGCAACTTGCATATTTGCCATTTTGTGTGCCGCTGACATGTGGTGGTCATGTTGCAAATATGCAAATTTCAAAGAAAAGGTTCGTCCTGTGGGGCCATCGAATCCAATAAACAATCGGACCGTCATGTGGGGCCATCAAAGCCAATGACCGATGGCGCCATGATGTGGGGCTGGAGGGGGGATTTGCATATTTGCCACGTTTTAGATTGCAACTTTCATATTTGCCATTTTGTGTGTCGCTGACATGTGGTGGTCATGTTGCAAATATGCAAATTTCAAAGAAAAGGTTCGTCCTGTGGGGCCATCGAAGCCAATGAACGATGGGGCCGTCATGTGGGGTCGTTGAAGCCAATGACCAATGGGGCTGTGATGTGTGGCTAGAGGGGGAATTTGCATATTTGCCACATATTAGATTGCAACTTGCATATTTTCCATTTTGTGTGTCGCTGACATGTGGTGGTCATGTTGCAAATATGCAAATTTCAAAGAAAAGGTTCGTCATGTGGGGCCATCGAAGCCAATGAATGATGGGGCCATCATGTGGGGCCGTCGAAGCCAATGACCGATGGGGCCCTGATGTGTGGCTAGAGGGGGGGTTTGCATATTTTTCACGTTTTAGATTGCAACTTAACTATATGTCATTTTGTGTGTCGCTGACATTTGGTGGTCATGTGGCAAATAAGCAAATTTCAAAAAAAAAGTTTGGCAGATATGCAAAATTGGAAAATATGCAAAAATCCCGGATGAGCTACTCCCCCAAACATTGACAGGTGGGGTCGTGAGGTCGGCTCTCTCTCTCATCCGCTCCCAGCCCCGAGCCCAGAGCAACTCCTACCCCACTAGCGGTCAGAGCAGCCATCGTCGGCGTGTCAGCGGCTCCCTCCTATGGTGCGTTAGACGGACTATCGCGCTGCACCTCAACCACGGCTCCAGCACCTGTTTCGTCTGCACGCATTGTACGTTGAGGCAATACCAACCGCAGGCAGGTTCGCCACCCACGACGACCGGGATTTTGTTCCACCGCCATAGCTCGACGCACGGTCGCAACAATTGCTACTAGTGCTTGGTAAGACCTTCGCTCTTGCTCTGCCCATCCTAAGCAATTTGGTTCCTGTAATTTCCTTGATATTGCAGGGTTAAATTAGTCTTTAATGTCTGGTCGTAGCGGGTACACCGGCGAGGGTGGGGATTCGATCATGTCATGGCCACGTTCTCGTTCTACCATGTTGGAAGTGCAGGTAGCTCCTTCTCTTTTTACTACCGTTGAATTTGAAGTACCGTCGTGGTTTGTCGGACTGATTTTAATTAGGTTTGTTTTGGGATTTTTTACAGTGTGCTATGCAGGCCAATGATCCATGGTACATTGCATACCAAGACGAATCAACCCAGTGGTCTAGCCAGAGGATGGATCTGGAGGAGATGGTTGCCAATTTAGGTGATGAATTGGCCCGTAAAAACTTGTTGATATTAGAGCTGAAGCGTACTGTCGAGGAAGAAAAGAAGAACTCAGAGCTTATTCACAAAGAGAATTTGACACTTGAGGCTGATCTTGCCGTATTTGATCAAGTGGTACAAAATCTAAAACATGGACTTCAAGTGAAGGGGAGGAGAATAGTAGATTCATGTGGGCATTTTTAGTAGTTTCCATCCCCGTCCTAACAGTTACACTATGGGGTTGTGGTGAAGGTGGCACATGTAATGATTAGTTGAATTGATAGCTAATTTAGATGGTAGAATTGTTATTCGAAGGATGGTTGTGAGTTCATGCAAATTTAGTCACTTTGCGGTCCCAAAGTTGTCATGAGAATTTGCAGGGCCCGAGTTGCTTGCCATTGGATCTACATGTCCATGGTTCGCGTGCCCAATGCCATGTAGACTTGTAGCGTTGATGGCAGCATCCATTCCCAGTTCTTCCAGACGCCCCATTATTCTTCCCTAGAGTGGTGATCTGTCAAAGAAAGTAGGGATCCCAAGAAAGTACTACTCCCTTCGATCCAATTGAGTTGACTCAAATTTGTCAAGATATGGATGAATCTAATACTAATTCATGTCTAGGTACAATCGAATCTAGACAAATCTAAATCAACTAATACAAGCCAACCGGAGATTGTCAAAGCAAGTACTGCTACTTCTGAATCAACATATCCACCGGTCTCACGGCTCAAATACATAATCCCTCCGACCCATATTAGCCGTAAAACTTGACTAGATACGTTTCATATATAGATGAATCCAAGTCAACAAATATGAGTCAGAGGGAGTATCAAATTTATTCAAATCGGTCCATGGGGGCTTGATTTGCGCTGTCGCGGTGATGTTGCGGATGATGGCTTCAATCATCGTCGCATCAATGACCACTATCGGCACTACCGCCACCTCGGTGTCTTTAATCAGCAACGGATCTGAGGAGGTGAACAGGAGTGAGACGGATAGAGACAGAAATTTTAGACGCTTAGATCCTCACCCGCATGCCATTCCAGCCGACACGCTTGGATCGGCGTTGCCGCAAGCCGTTCCGACCCCCACGCTTAGGTCCGTGCCGCCGCATGCCATTTCGCCCGCCAGGCTTAGATCCGCGCCGCCGCATGCTGTTTCGACCCCAACTCTTAGGTCCGCGCCGGCGCATGCCGTTCGGACCGCCAGGCTTAGGTCCGCGCCGCAGCACGCCGTTTGGACCGCCACGCTTAGAACTGCGCTGCCGTATGTCGATATGAGGGGAGTAATATGCGGCTGGTATACGTGCAACAGTGAAAGGAAGGGAGAGACATCCAGACCGTCGGGCTCTCCTCTCCGTATAAGGTAGGTGTGCCCATTAGGAGAGAGGGACCTCCAGCCTGTCAGGCTCTCCTCTCCGTACAAGGTAGGTGCGCCCATCGGGAGAGAGAGACCTCCATCCCGTCGGATAACGATGTATCCAACGGTGGTTAGCCATGATCTGTGTGGCATACATCTCGACCAATTAGAGCGTAGCAGCAGTTGTGAGGGTTTGAGTTAGGAGAGAGGGGAAAAGTGAGGAAAACTTTAGCGGGAGGAGAAAAGTGAGGAAAACTTTAGAGGGAGGGGAAAACTGAGTAGAGCTAACGAAAACAAGGACACTCAGATAATAAAACGAGTAAGGGAAATTCAAGCTTTTGGCATAATAAATGGAAAATTGTGTTATTTGAACAAAATAATTTGTCTTGGCCGACATTATATTGTTTGCAACTCATATATACACATGTGTTCCAAATTTGGCCTCATTTAGGCAAAGTATGTTTTGGGATGGGTTATTTTGGAGGTTGATCGAGTAGAAAGCCATCCATGTTCATAGCTAGTAGCTCATTCCAACAAGGGTTTAAGAAGTGGTTTAGGATATAAGTCCATTTCTCTTTATTTCCTTTTCCTTTATTATTCATGCTAGGTTGTAGGCAACATAACAAGACTCCATTTGAAGGTTGCACTATGTTTTGACTCTTTTTTGGATTAAACTAACCCTAAAACCATTTTTTTTGAATTTAATCACTTAGAAAAATAAAAATGTGTCTGATTACAAGTTAATCCAAAATTTCCAATTTCATATGGTAAATCAATCCAAGACACACAAGTGTGCCAAATTTTGGATCAATTGGTCAACGTTTAAGCCATGAACTAGCTAAACCCCATGTGTTGACCACATGTAGAGGGCAAAACTGAGCAGTGCTAAGCAACTAGGTGCATGACCATAGAAACTTGCAATAACACATACATTATGGGATTATCCAACATACAAACTTGGGAGCGTCACACTAGTTTGAAAATTAAATACAAACATCAAAAGTAGTTAAAATTTATCATACAAATTCAAATCAATAATTCAAATCCTTTTTTTCTTGCCCCTAGTGTTTTTTGCTGGGTTCACCACCTTGCTCCTGGTGATCCTAGCTGGAATATTCTCGGAGTCCACCATCAGCTTCTTCTATTTTTTCCCTTTGTTCTTTTTCTCTGCATCCAATGAATCAAGTGCTTCAGTCTTTCATACAATTGGTTCAATCACGTTTCGATCTGCTGGTTCATACGGTTCAAAAAGCATTGTCCTTATTTTTGCCATATCTGCTGGTGTAATTCCTTTATGCTTGAACTCTGCCAAAGTATCCTATCGATCGACTAGTTCAATCTCCCATGCATTTGGTTCAATCTCCTCTCGATTGACTGGTTCAATCTCCCCTGCATTTGGTTCAATCTCCTCTACATTTGGTTCAATATCCTCTGCATTTGGTTCAATCTCCCCTGCATTTGGTTCAATATCCTCTTGATCCATTGGTTCAATCTGCAATGTATCCATTGCTTCATTCTCCTCTCGTTCAAAAGCTTCATTCTCATCTGCATTTGCTGCTCCCACCTGATCATCCATTCCATAAGCTGGGTCCACTGCATTTTTACAAAGCCTAGCAATGTGCCCTAGGATCCCACAACATTTGCACTTACATTGTCGAGGTGGTGCACCGCCCTCTGCACTAGCTCTTATCATATTCTTCCTTGGCCTACCTGCTGGTCTAGTAAAATCTGGAGGGTATAGCTTGAAGCCTGGATCCACTTCCATCCATTTGTCTTTTCCCAACAAGGCTGGAATATTCTGAGCATATGCTGCCCTAAATTTGGCAGCGGAGAAATACTCCGACATGTACTGATCAGCTTCACCCTCTTCACCTCCTAGAACACCCATGAAAAAAATGCATGTATGCAGGGTTTCCCACGGAGCTGCTATTGCCTACAATGGCATGTCCTACCAACCAAACTCACTAGATACCTCCATTGCCTATCTTTTGAAAGTGTAAGATGGTTAACCTAGAGGGGGGTGAATAGGTTTCTACAAAATTCTTTATAATCTTTTGCAAGTTTTAGGCTTTGCGGAATATAAGTGAGCCTAAATGCAAACTAGGTGAGGCAACCTAGATGATGTACAAGATACTTCAAGCTCGAAGGCTATCACAAGATAAGCAACACAAGTAAGAGATCGGTTAAGGAATAACCGAAGCACGTGGAGACGAAGATGTATTCCCGTGTTCACCACCTTTGGGAAGGGGGATACGTCACGTTGGAGAGGTGTGAGGTTCCACGAAGGATTCCTCACGCACCACGAAGGCTCACCTTCTTCTCCGAGCCTACCCCACGAAGGAATAGCTCACTTACTCGTGGTAGACTTTAGGGTAGTCTCCAAACCCTCACAAACTTTCCACGGGGAAAATCACAAGCCGAATGCCTCCGGGCGACCCTAGTTGCCTAGGGTTTCCCACAAACCCAAGAGTAACAAGCTAACTCGATGAACTCAAGGGAGAATGAACTTTGGCTTGGTGGAAACGTAGATCGGGACCTCCTCTTCCTTTCTACCAAAGGGATTTGGATTTGGTTGGGTAGAATGGGAGATCCTCAACCTTTTGTGTTTCAACAATGGGGAGAGAGAGAGAGCTTCAAGAAATGATATAAACAGAATGCCTAACCTACTCAAGCTGGAAGAAGGGATATTTATACTCAAGGAGAAAAACTAGCCGTTTTGAGCCAAAAACGCAAGGTCCGGTTTTAAGTTCGGTTGGTCCGGCCCACACACCAGACAGTCCGGTCCATAGCCCGAAAAACCGGACTGAAACCGAAACTGCTCTCAGTACCCAAACGCAAGGTCCGGTCTGGGAGCCGGTCCAACCGGTCTGAAAACCGGATCTGCAGAAAAGGCTCAAGTGGATAGGATTTCTTCTCTTCTCTCTTTGGTGATGGATTAGGTAGGAGAGAGGGATGTGTATATGGCTTAGGTGATCATCCCCAACAAGCTCATCGAGAGAACCCCTCTTAATAGTGCGGAGCTCCTAACCGGACTCAAATTACATGAAAAGGGAAAACTCTGTTGCGAAGCTTCGTTATCAAAATGGGGGGGTCTCCGATAACATTTCATCACAGCATTGGACTAGAACCTATGTAAGACACTAGAAATAGCATTAGTCCACTCTAACCATGGTGTCATTGTTAACCAAAAATAGCATAGGGTAAAATACCCTTTCAACCTCCCCCTTTTTGGTTGGCGATGACAAACCGAGCTAGAGTTTGCAAAGATATTATAAACAACAATAGACATAGTAATAGCATAATATAAATATCCATGGTTCACACACATAGCACAAACTTGTTCAATGATGTAACGAAAGCAGATAGTTCATACATAAAGCGAAAGGGAAAGCACAATGCCATAAGAAGCAATGAGAACGCAAGGGGCATTGTGCTAACGGCAAACCCCGGAAAACCCCGGCAAGGAACCCGTAGATAACTAATAGAAATCTACTCTTCTCCCCCATTGGCATCGAGACACCAAAAAGGAAGAGGAGGAGAGTGATGCTAACGCATCCCAACTAGAAGAACGACGGAGGAGGAGGAGGGACATCTTCCTCTTCAGAGTACTCGTCACTATCAGCAGCATCATCATTGTCCTCATCATCAACATGACCCTGAGCAGAGGGACCACCATGACCACTGGGAGCAAACTGACCAGGGAAGAACCCATAGAACATAGCATCATCAAGAGGCGGCATCTCATAGTTGACATAAGGAACAGGGGCCATCTCAGGACCATCAGGTGGAGGAGTGACATTCTAGGTCGCAAGATACTCATTGTGGCGACGTCTAGTCTCCTGGATTAATTCCAAAGCCTTGTGACTCACATCATAGGAAGAACGGAACATCTGGAATAGCCTCTTGAAAAACTTGGCAGCACCACCCTTCGGCCTTGGGTGAGAGGAGGACTCACCAACAGGACGACGAGAACCAGCCCGAGTAGAAAAAGAAGGCCGAGGATCATGAGCAGCTTTGGTGCGGTGCTCAGGAGGCCGCATCCCAGGGACCTCAGGAGTGTGTGCACGGAGACAGAGATTAAGCATTTCTTGTTCCTCACGCTCGCCCACCATCACACCAGGCGGCACCACCCGATTGAGCAGTTTCTGAACATATGCACAGGAAGTGGGAGTCATCCTGTCCAAAGCAGCCCGCCGCAGCTCACAGTACACAAAGTCACATCCATCAATCTTCCTCAGCCGATCCGGGTGACAATAGTACAACAAGTTGGCAAAATACCCACGGCAGTTGGTGGAATCGCCAACAGGGGGAACAAGGGACTGACGAAAGATAGTGGCCAAGGTATGATAGTAGTAATACATGCCAGTCATGCACGGAGGACTCCAATGAGAATCACTGGGATAGCAGAAAGCAAGAGTCTCAGCAGGCTTGACCTTCTCACTGTGAATACAGGTCACGCCTCGACCAAAGGTAGCCCATGACATCGACCAAATCAGCATAAGTAGCCTGAAAGCCTGCGCTACCATCCAAGTCATAGTGCGATCCTCATCATCATGAAAATAGACTGTGCAAAAGAACTGACGGATGAAGTCGGGGTAATAGTCCTCCTATAGACAGACGAGGTTGAATAGATCCATTTTCCTCAAAGCTTCATCAACATAGAAGTAATTAGAGGCTGCATACATATTGAACCACTCCAGATTGAGAGCTTGAATGTGGCCACAAGGATTGACCCGAAACTGAGTGTAAATGTGATCCCACATCATAGCCTGAGTCTCAGTCCAAAACTTCTTCTCAGATCCTTTATAGGTGCATTGCTTGAAGCGATAGGGATTCTACTTGCGGAGAGCCCGGTACTGACCAATCTCCATACCCTTCAGATTTTGACAAGGCACATCCTCAGCCTCGGCCTGAGAAGCTTGCTGCTTACCCCTGTTAGCTTTGAGTTTGATGCGCCCAGAGCGAGCGCTCCCCTCAGGCTCAAGCTGCACACACTGAGGGTTGCGACGAGCCCGCTTACTCCTGTTAGCTACTTCGGGCACATACTCATGATCAGGCACATACTCATCACTAGCAGAATCAGTGTCTTCAGCTGTGAAAAAGAGAGAGAGAGATTGGGGAGCACAGAGATAAGTACACATGCCAAAGGAGAGGATGAGAGAAAAAGAAACTTGGATTTGGGCAAGTGCATGGTAAAATAAGAGACATTGCAGAGAGGTCCGGTGTCAGGGTCGGTCGGACCGAACGCAGAACCAGACGGTCTGGTGTCAGAGCCGGAAAACCGGACTCAGACCGGACGGTCCGGTGCCAGGGCCGGAACAACCGGGTTTGAAACCGAGATCCACGGAGACCACTATGCAATGTGAAAAATCGTACCAATGACTCATGTACTTGCGCAAATACAGTTCTAAGCAGAGTGGGTAGGACATGGAGGAACGAGGGTGGGAAAAAAAACTAGGTGGACCCCTAATTTCTCAAATCCAACACAATGTATAGCAAAACATAGGGATTTGAGAAGGACAAGAGGAGAGGGAGAAAAGGAGTACCCGAGGACATGGCTTCCCGTGGAGGAAAGCACCAAGGAGCCCTTGAGGAAGGAGAACACCAAAAAGATCCCGAACCACCGCGAGAGGAAGAAATTCCTTTGGTGAGAAGCCTCCAAAAGTCCTTCCTTACGAAATGGTGGCCCGATCTATGGATCCTAGGGGTGGAATCACCCTAGGAGAGGAGGGGAGGGTGGGGAGGGGCGACAATGGAGGAGGAGAGGTCAGGGAAGTGAAGTGAAACTGTGGGAGGAGGGGGGGACCAGGGAGAAGAGGGAGAAAAGAAAAAAATAGATCTGAAACTCGGTTTTAAGTTCGGTTGAACCGAGATCCAAACCGGAGGACCCGGTCTACAGCTCGGAAAACCGGAGTAGAACCAAAAAACGGTTCAGATACGAGATCCGAATAGACCCGGTATAGTATAACCGGACTTTCCGGTTCTGGTCCGGTTTTCCGACGCTGGCACCGGGCTGTCCGGTCTGGGAGCCGGTTCGACCGGGCCAAGAACCGAACAACAGAATGTTTTTTTTTGTTTTCGAGGATGGCATGTGCAATTAGAGGAAGATAGTAGAATCCAAAAGGGTAGAGGAAGCAGGTGATCTAGGCATGCCTATTGGAAAGAATCAATTTCAACCTCACAAAGAGCAACAATAGGCATGATTCGAAGATATCAAGAGCGAGAGGAAAGATCAAACTCAGAGAGCCTCAAGATGGAAAACATTGAAAAGCAAAGGAGGCTAGAAGGTTGTGGGGGATTTCTCCCCCTATGTTTAAGCACATGTGTCATGACGCCTCAAAGATAGATGCTTGGACTCATATCATGACACGAGATCAATTTATGTTGCACACATAGGTATGCATCAAACCAAGACATGGTAAGATGGCTATCCCTACATGTGCGGCGCAACTAGTCTACATAGCATGTTAAGAGCAAGAATATAGTGCAAGAAGGAAATCAATCCAAGTTTTGGGGATCTAGGATACCGAGTTCTCGCCTCAACATAACAAACCGGGCTTCATCTAAAGGCTTCGTGAAGATATCGGCCAATTGGAACATCGTACCCACATGAGTGAGATTGATATCACCATTTGCGACATGGTCACGTAGGAAGTGGTGGCGAATGTCAATATGTTTGGTGCGACAATGTTGGACGGGGTTGTTGGCGATCTTTATCGCGCTTTCATTGTCACATAGAAGAGGCACCGTACCAAGAGACACACCATAGTCTTTCAAGGTTTGCCTCATCCATAACAATTGAGCACAACAAGATGTCGCGGATATGTATTCGGCTTCGGCGGTGGATAGGGCTGTGGAGTTTTGTTTCTTGGAAGACCAACTCACCAACGACCGGCCAATAAATTGGCAAGCCCCGGAGGTTGATTTCCTGTCAACCTTATCACCTGCCCAATCGGCATCCGAATAGCCAACAAGCTCAAAGGTTGACCCCTTTGGATACCAAAGCCCAAGAGTAGGAGTGAGAACAAGGTACCTAAAAATCCGTTTGACCGCCATCAAGTGGCACTCCTTGGTAGCGGATTGAAAACGAGCACACATTCCTACACTTAACACGATATCCGGCCTAGAAGCACAAAGGTAGAGCAAGGAACCAATCATAGAACGATATACCTTTTGATCCACGTCCTTCTCACCTACTCCAAGGCCAAGTTGTCCATTTAGAGGCATGGGTGTCTTCATGGGATTAGCCTTGGCATCTCGAACTTATTGAGCATATCCTTAATGTACTTTTCTTGAGAGATGAAAGTGCCATGAGGAAGTTTCTTTATGGTGAAGCCTAGAAAGAACTTCAACTCCCCCATCATGGACATCCTAAATTTCATAGTCATCAACTCGGCAAAAGCTTTGTTATGAGATTCGTTAGTTCCACCAAAGATAATATCATCAACATATATTTGAACAATAAATAAGCCACCCCCTTTAACCCGTTTGGTGAAAAGGGTGGAATCGACCTTACCCAGGCTAAACCCATCCATGAGTAGAAAATCCCTAAGGTGCTCATACCAAGCACGAGGAGCTTGCTTTAGTCCGTAGAGAGCCTTATGGAGTAGATACACATGGTTGGGATAGCGTGTGTTTTCGAAACCCGGGGGTTGAGCTACATATGCAACCTCTTTCAAGGGACCATTAAGAAAAGCACTTTTCACATCCATTTGATAAAGCTTGAAGTTATGGAAAGATGCATAAGCAAGGAAGAGACGAATAACTTCAAGACGAGCAACGGGTGCAAAGGTGTCCTCATAGTCAATACCTTCTATTTGGGCATACCCTTGCGCCACTAACCTTGCTTTGTTCCTCGTGACGACCCCGTTCTCATCTTGCTTGTTTTTGAACACCCACTTGGTCCCAATAACATTGATGCGATGATCTTTAGGCCTCTCCACAAGAGACCATACTTCATTGCGGGTGAAACACTCGAGTTCTTCTTGCATGGCAATGACCCAATCCGGATCCTCCAAAGCCTCATGTACCTTAAGGGGCTCGAAGTTGGACACAAAAGCATGGTGCCCACAAAAGGTTGTGAGGTTCTTCTTCTTGGCACGGGTCTCGATCCCTCTTGATATGCTTCCAAGGATATTGTTGACTTGAAGTCCACTTGCAATGGAGGCGGCCTTAATCTTCCGAATTGTGCCTTCATGATCAACAAATTCATCTTTTGAGGGGCCTTGATCGTTGACACCATCTTGAGCTTGGCCTTGAGATGGAGGTTGATCTTCTACTTGGTCTTGCTCGAAGGTTTGAGGGCTTGGTTCTTGTTCTTCGGTTTGCAAGGCATCATGAGAGAGATGTTGATCTTGTGATGCATTTGATGGCTCAACTTGGATAGAGCTTGGCTCTTCTTGAGTTGAGCTTGATTCTCCCCCATCATCTTGTTGAACATGAATGTGAGACTCGGTAGGCAAGATGTGCCCAATACCCATCAACTTGATGACTTGATAAGAATCACCATCTCCTACATCACGAGAAGAAACTTGCCCCTCATGGGGACCATTATTCTCCAAAAACTCCACATCACAAGATACTTCAACACAACCATTAGTCTTGTTGTAGTATCTATAGGCATGAGAGTTTTCCGCATAACCAACAAAAATACCCTCTATAGTTCTAGATTCGAATTTACCGAGCTTTTCCTTTTTGTTCTTGACGAGACACTTGCACCCAAAGACACGGAAGTAGTTGACATTGGGCTTCTTACTTGTGAGAATCTCATATGGAGTCATGTCAAAGGGAGCACGGAGGAAGAGCCGGTTCGTGTAGTGGACCGCGGTAGCAATAGCTTCTCCCCAAAAATTGTGAGGAGACTTGAATTCACTCAACATTGTTCTTGCCATCTCAATGATTGTCCGGTTCTTCCTTTCAACAACACCATTTTGTTGAGGGGTATAAGGAGCTGAGAATTCATGCTTGATCCCCTCATCTTCAACAAATTCTTGCATGGTGTAATTCTTGAACTCGGTGCCGTTGTCGGTTCTAATAGTCTTGATCTCCACACCATGAGTGCGTTGAGCTTGCTTGGCGAAGATCATGAATTCCTTGAAAGTCTCATACTTCGTATTGAGAATAAAGACCCAAGTATACCTTGAGTAATCATCAACAATGACAAGACCATATCTTCTTCCTCCAAGAGAGTCATATGTCGAAGGCCCGAAGAGATCCATATGGAGCAATTCCAAGGGTCTTGACGTGGCCACCTTGGTAACGGAAGGATGATGCTTTCCAATTTGCTTCCCTGAAATGCAAGCACTACACACACGATCTTTCTCAAAGGAGATACCGGTTAGTCCAATAATATGTTCACCTTTTAGGAGGAGATTGAGATTTCTCATGTTGACATGGCCTAGGCGACGATGCCAAAGCCATCCCTTGTCAGCCTTGGCCATTAGACATGTAGGAAGAGATTGACTCTCTTTCGAGAGGTCGACCACATAAAGGTCGTCTTCCACGTGTCCAATGAGAACCAAGCTGAGATCATCACCCCTAAAGACCTTCACAAAAGTTCTAGAGAAATAGGAGTCATAGCCGGCATCCGCGAGATGTTTAATAGAAAGCAAGTTGTAACCAAGGTTTTCAACATGTAGGACGGTCTCAAGAGTCAAAACCTTGGAAATTACCAACTTACCATAACCAAGAACCTTTCCTTTTGAGTTATCTCCAAAAGTGATGCTTGACGTTGAGTTGACATCGTGAATGAATTGGTCAAGCCCACTCCTACCTCCGGTCATGTGATTGGTGCATCCACTATCAAACACCCATTTTGATCCACTGGAGGCATAACCCTACAAAATCAATTCTTTGATTTAGGAACCCATTGAGTAATGGGTCCCCTAGCATTAGCAACAAGATCCTTAGGTACCCAAATTGAGTACCACCTATAAGCATAACCATTTCGAGGGCCAACATATTTGGCATATACATTTCCTTGAGTGCCCTTACACAGCACATAGGAAGGATTAGACTCTCCCGCAAACTTGTGATTGGGATTGCCCCTCATGGCTCCCCCATTCACCACATTCTTTTTGACCCGGTCAACCACCTTGTCACCTTCCTTCACAAAGGTTATCTTCTTCGGTGGAATGGCATTGCTCGTGTTGTTCTTTGGATCAAAACCGACACCTTCCTTGAAACTCTCGCTTTTGACGGGATAAAATCTCATCTAGGATCTTTCCCTTGGAGGTAGGTGCACGACGCTCTTTCTCAAGTTGCTCTTTCAACTTCTTATTTTCCTCAATGAGGTGAGCTTGATCAAAGGTAGAGTTAGAGGTACAAGAATCATTTTCAACTATAATTGGATCCTTCAATGTACCAAGAGCTTTCTCATAGGACACCCGAAGTTGATCATGGTTCTCTCCAAGTTTTATGAGCTCACGCTTGACAAGCAAACTAGCCTTCTCAAGGTGCTCAAGGTCCTTGGTAAGAGAAGCATGAGCAACTTCAAGCTCTTTCTTTGAGACATCGAGCTCTTGAGACAATGAGTTAGCCCTATCAATAGTGTCCATGTCTTTTGCTTTATCAATTTCAAAGATTACAATTTGTAGTTTAAGAAAAGAGTTGGTATTCTTTTCCTCACAAAGCTCTTGCTCAAGAAGATTGAATCTTCGTTTCTCATCATCAATATGAGATTCCAAGCTATCAATGGTCTCATCGTGTGAGCTAACAAGTTCCATTAATTCCTTGACTCTAGCACGAGCAATGGGAGGAAGAGACTTCATGATAGCATACATTTATTTTATATATTCTTTTCCAAATTCATCATTATCACTATCACTATCATGGTCACTCTCAAGATCATCCAAGACACTAGATAGGGATGGAGGAGAGACAATTACCTTGGAGCTTCTTGCCATAAGACAAGAACCGGTGATATTGGGAATAGGAGAACTCTCGATGTAGTCCTTGGAGTAGTCGTAGGTGAGAGGTGAACCGGATTCGACATATGCCAAACCGGTCACACCCACCACTTTCTCCTTATCCCCACACTCCACGTTGGACTCGTCCTTGGAGCTCCTTGCCATGAGGCAAGTGGCAGTGACCTTGGGGTTAGGAGAGTCGTCGGTGTAGTCCTTGGTGTAGTCATAGGTGAAGAGAGACCCGGGTTTGGCAAAGGCCAAACCGGCCACTCCAACCACCTTCTCTTCATCCTCTTACTCATTGTCGGATATGTATTCTTGGCCTAGGAAGCCCTTACCATCACGCCTATTGTTCCTCTTGTATCTTTCATTGATGGGGCTGGGCTTCAATCTTGGTTTGGCACCTTCTTCATATTTAGGCTTGTCAAGCCTCTTCTCATAAGGACACTTGTCGGCAAAATGGGTTGCCTCATCACAATTGTAGCACGTCCTCTTCTTCTCACTTGATCCCATTGAGCTTTTCCTTCTTCGGAACTTCATGTTCTTGGTGAAGAGAGCAAGTTGAGAGAGCATATCATCAACTCCATCACCATCGCTATCTTCATCACTAGCAGCATCTTCTTGCACTTGCTTGGCCTTCAAAGCTAGAGAGTGGGAAGACCCTATAGCACGATTGATCTCCTTGATCTTTTGCCCTTCATCCGCCAAGTTATCCGTGGCAACTAGATAAGAGACTAGATCATCAGGAGTGAATTGATTAGCTCTATCGAGGAGTTGCAAGTTCAAGGCAAGCTTCTTGTCGGTGACCGCGATCATGGAGACAATCTTGGACTTGATAAGTTCATCATTTAAATTGAATCCATCATCATACTTCTCACACCCTAGGCCACCAATCTTCACGCGGAGGGCAACGAGTCTCTTATATGCTTCAGCGATAGTTTCACCATCATGGTTCATGAACATGTTCATCTCAGACTTGGCAGCTTCATACTTGGACTTTTGCATAAGAGAGGTTCCCTCTTGGAGAATGACAATCCTATCCCAAAGATCCTTTGCGGTGGGGATGTCGCTGACTTGATCATGGAGAGTGCGGTGAATGGCACTCCTTATCTTGTCACAAGCCGTTGCATTTAGTTGACGGTCGTAGTACTCCCCCGGGGTGAGGTTGTTGGGATCATGAGGGTGGAAGCCGGTGCATACAATCTCCCAAAGCTCAACGCTGCAGCTGCGAAGATGAGATTCCATAGAAGCTTTCCAATGAGAGAAGTGAGTTCCATCATAATGAGGTGCAGGGCCCGAACCATTAATATGAGGCATGATGTTCTTTTGCTTAGGATAAACATAAGGGAATTGATTAGGGCGTGGAAGTTTTGACGAGCCCTCATGAGCGGACTCGGCATCCTTATCCTTCTCGATGTCCATTGGTCTCCTTGAGGTACTACCAATGGATTACCAAGAAAAGCCCCATCGCAATCGCCTTAAGTTGTCCTTCTAGGTAACTCATTCAACAAGGAGATCGGAATCACTTGGCCTTTTCAAGGGCACTCTTGGCTAAGAGTTCACGAAGCTCCTTGACCGAATAAGTTTTTTCCTCCTCATCATCGGAGAAAACCATCTTTCCTCTTAGGCGGTAAAGCCCTTAAAAGAGCCCTTGGCTCTGATACCAAGAGGGGGGGTGAATAGGTTTCTACAAAATTCTTTATAATCTTTTGCAAGTTTTAGGCTTTGCGGAATATAAGTGAGCCTAAATGCAAACTAGGTGAGGCAACCTAGATGATGTACAAGATACTTCAAGCTCGAAGGCTATCACAAGATAAGCAACACAAGTAAGAGATCGGTTAAGGAATAACCGAAGCACGCGGAGACGAAGATGTATTCTCGTGTTCACCACCTTTGGGAAGGGGGCTACGTCACGTTGGAGAGGTGTGAGGTTCCACGAAGGATTCCTCACGCGCCACGAAGGCTCACCTTCTTCTCCGAGCCTACCCCACGGAGGAATATCTCACTTACTCGTGGTAGACTTTAGGGTAGTCTCCAAACCCTCACAAACTTTCCACGGGTCAAATCACAAGCCGAATGCCTCCGGGCGACCCTAGCCGCCTAGGGTTTCCCACAAACCCAAGAGTAACAAGCTAACTCGATGAACTCAAGGGGGAATGAACTTTGGCTTAGTGGAAACATAGATCGGGACCTCCTCTTCCTTTCTACCAAAGGGATTTGGATTTGGTTGGGTAGAATGGGAGATCCTCAAGCTTTTGTGTTTCAACAATGGGGAGAGAGAGAGAGCTTCAAGAAATGATATAAACTGAATGCCTAACCTACTCAAGCTGGAAGAAGGGATATTTATACTCAAGGAGAAAAACTAGCCGTTTTGAGCCAAAAACGCAAGGTCCGGTTTTAAGTTCGGTTGGTCCGCCCACACTGGACAGTTCGTCCACACTCGAAAACCGGATGAAACCGAACTGCTCTCGATGCAGACTCGGATAGACTCGGAGTGAGAAAACCGGAGAACCTGGTTTGAGTCCGGATTTCCGATCCTGACACCGGACGGTCCGGTCTGGGAGCCGGTCCAACCGGTCTGAAAACCGGATCTGCAGAAAAGGCTCAGGTGGATAGGATTTCTTCTCTTCTCTCTTTGGTGATGGATTAGGTAGGAGAGAGGGATGTGTATATGGCTTAGGTGATCATCCCCAACAAGCTCATCGAGAGAACCCCTCTTAAAAGTGAGTAGCTCCTAACCGGACTCAAAAAACAAGAAAAGCGAAAACTCCAAGTAAGCTTCGTTATCAAAATGGGGGGGTCTCCGATAACATTTCATCACAGCATTGGACTAGAACCTGTGTAAGACACTAGAAATAGCAATAGTCCACTCTAACCATGGTGTCATTGTCAACCAAAAATAGCATAGGGTAAAATACCCTTTCATCTTTACTATTAGTGTATGTTACCTCAGCCTCCATTCCTCTTCTAATGCATTTCATCTTCAATTGTTTTGCCCTGGAATGCAAAGCCTTAATCAAAGATGGGAGGATGAGATGGCCATCATATACTATTGATGCAATTCTTTGATGCAAATCGATCTTTGTCATGATCATCCGCCTAATCTTATCAAATATTTGCCACATCATAAGCCCTTTCAATTACTTGACATTTGCATTGAAACTCTCAGCAAGGTTACTTGTTACATAGTCTACCTTGCAAATTTCATTGAATCGGCTTCTTGACCACACCATTCCATGATGTGCATCCAAGTACTCCTTCACCGCAGGTTTTTGTTTATACAACACTTACAAATGATACAAATGCTTCTTCAAACTGCATGTGTATGAAGCTGGCCATAGGTTGTCAGTATAAACCTTACCCTTGAATTTCTTTGTAAAATTCTGCACTAAATCTCGCATACATTCCCTATGCTCCACTCCGGGGAATACTGCTTCTACAGCTTTCTCCAAACCTATGTAAGCGTCCGTGTGGATAGTAAGTCCTGGTGGATGACCTATAAGGTCGCGCAAATTCTATAGGAACCAAGTCCAACTTTCCTCTGACTCAATCTCCAAAACTCCATAAGAAACAGGGAACATCCAATTGTGGCCATCAACTGCAGTAGTAGCTACTAGCTGTCCTTTAAATCTGCCATGAAGAGCTGTTGCATCCACGGCCAAATAAGGCCTGAACCATCCAGAAACCCTTGCCAGCAAGCTTTGAAACAAACAAAAGCCCTTATAAAGCACTCCTCCATTGTGTTCCCTCTTATTTTGTACTGAACTTTATGCATGTCTATCTGTACAACACTACCTGGACTATCCATCTCCACTTCAGCTTTGAAGCTGTAAAGCAACTGAAAACTTTCATTCCATGGACCATTGATCCTCTCAAGATCCATTTCCTTTGCATAGAACATCCTCATGTAGGGTACTATAATATTAAACTTTTCAGAAACTTCTTTTATGAGCGTTGTTAGACCAAGTGATGGGTTCGCTCTCAACCAATCCATGATTGCATCTGCCAACCACCTAGTCTTTGCTAGTTTTGTTTTGCCCTTTGGTTGCCCCTCTTGAGGTGGAAAATAATGTTCAAACCGATTAATTTTTATCCGAAAGATAATTAAAATGTCAGGTACAGATAACAAACTCTACACAGTGATCTAAAATACACAAGTGGTTGTAATACCTGAACCAAACTACTCCTGAGCATAGTGGATGCACGGATCCTCCACCTACACCTCTTGTAAGGGCACTTCACTGTGAACCTTGTTGGCTCACCCTTAATAACATCATAAGCATTATTGGTGTGAATGCAATATGTAATAAGGGAACTATGACAGTCCCGCATCGTTTCAAATAGGTGCCTTCTGAAATCTGTGGATCGTCCCTATCCCACTCAATTACTGGCAAGTCATCACCATCGTACTCGGCTAAACCGAGGTTTTCATTGTTCTCCTCATTTCTCTTCGTCATCAGTATCATCAAATTTGGCACCCTGGGAAATTTCATCCGTGTATTAATCCTCTAGTGCCTGTTTACTAAATATATCTACAAATTCAGGAAACATAAACTCATCCTCTTCATCTAGTGGAGGCACTCCCTCGTCAAGCTCTGCCTCGTCCTCCACATCGGCCACACGAGCGGTTTGGCTTACACTCGCTGTGCAAACAGATGGTACTACCATGGACCTACAAGGATCGCTGGGGCATACACTATTAGCAGAGATAGCAGAGACACATGATGCCCGACCACCTGATGATGTGTGACCACCAGATGGGGATTTAACACTCGTTCCCGTGTGCTCAACTTTAGGTTGCACATGGAGATGAATTCTACCAAAACGTTCGGCAACATTCAAAGAGAAAAGCATTACCAGATCATCTTTGCTAGTTAGTGGGAGCAATCTTTGCTCGCTAATGTTGAAATATTGCAAATAAACTGAATCGCCACTGCTCCAGAGGAATTTACAATAGATTTTATCTATCAAATCTCCGCGAGTTATGGAGATTGAAACCACATCTAGGAAGTAAAATCCAGAGATATTGTTCACAACCATGAATTACACTATATCCAGTCTAATCGCCAGCCGAAATGCCAGCACTGGATCAATCCTATTCGAAAAGCAAGGCAGTTAGTTGAGCACCAGTGATTCGCGCTCAAATACTGCCAATAATCAACCACAAAAGGGAAATGATGCTTACCCACATGGAATCCATGCGTTATATCCCTGCGATTCCACCCAATCTTCTCCTTGCTCGACGCAGATGGATGGTGCACCAGCCGGCGTTGCATACTGTTCTATGAAAGGGGTACATCTAGCAGGGGAGGGAACGGAGCCGGAGGTGGAGTGGGATCCGCCGCCAAGGGAGGGGCGGCTCTGGGTCCGAGGACAACATAAGGTAGGAGGGCACAACGATGGATCAGCGGAGGGGCGGTGTGGGAGTTGTTCCAGGCTCGGGGGAAGCGAATGCTTTGGGTGAGCAAGAATGGCCTGTTCGACGTGTTTCCATGCGGCCCCACCCTTCACCACGTATGCAGGACCCGTCCCAACTCGGCCACACCCTTCACCACGTATGCAGAACTTGACCCACACATGGCCCCAACGGTCAGGCATGTAACGGTCGAGGCCTCATAACGTGACGCTCAACGCCCGACCCACCCCAACACGGTCCCACCAGTCAGTATGTAAGGGTCAAGCCTTTGACCTGATGGCATCCCTCCGTCCGAGCACCTTCGAGCGCCCGTGAGGGTTTCTTAACATGGAGATGGGAAAAGTGTGGAGAAACTAAGCGGCTGGGTAAAACTGAGTACAACTAACAAACTAGGGGCATGAAAATAGAAATCCCTATTTTCAAATGAAGAAGCATTATGATCAATACTCTGAATTTCTTCAACTAAGAAAGGTATCTCATCCAAATGAGTTTTAGAGGATCCTCTCTCAACACTCCTAGGTTCACTGCTTTAATCAAACGGATTTTCAGGAACAATCCAATCAAAATTATTTTCTAAGGCCTCATGCATTCCTACAAGTTTAAAAGGTATGGGTATTTTAATTTCCTCTCCATTCGGTTTGGTTTTATCCAACTTTTCTAATGTACCCATAAGATCTACACATGAGCCTAGCATATTAAAATGATCAAAGACCTTTTTGGCTTCCTTAGCAACATCATTGAACTCCTTTAGCAAAGTTTCTAGAATAAAATCTCTCTTTTCAGTATCCTCCACTGCTTTAAGTTTAAGAAACATTATTTGCATCATGGGGATAAGGTTAAGAAACCTAGCCTCCAACATGTGAACTAAAGAAGCTGCAGCAATTTCATATTGGGAGCAAGTTCTGCTAAGGATCTATCCTCAATATCCTCATGTTTGCTAATATGATTAAATAATTCTTCAATGTTTTCTTTCCCAATTATAGAGCCACTACCTATTGAAAGTTCTTTTAGGGTGAACTTAGGGATCAACATGGTGAGCTAGAGAAAGGTGACAACTATAGGAAGAACTCATTTTTTTGTGTTTTTGATAAGAAAAAGCAAACCAAACGAAACTAATATTTTTGGAATTTTTGATAAAAAGAAGCAAATAAAACAAGGCAAAACAAACTAAGAAAAACAAAAACAAAGTAAAGAGAATGGTTGTGAAGGACTCCCCTTGTGAAGCCGTCCTTAAATCCTCGGTAATGGTGCCAGAAAATGTCTTGATGCGGCTCATATCACTGTAGAGCCTCGTTGGGAACCCCCAAGAGGAAGGTATGGTGAGCACAGCAATAAGTCTTCCCTCAGTATAAAACCAAGGTTATCAAATCAGTAGGAGGAAGGAAACGACTCCGAGGTGTTGCTAACAACTTGGAACCTGCACAACACAAACTCAAGACTTTGCCCCAACGAACAGTGAGGTTGTCAATCTCACTGGTTAGCTAAAAACAAAGGATTAAACGTATGGTGTGGAAGGTAATGGTTGCTTGCAGAAAATAAACAATAATAGTGGAAGATGTATCAATGGTAAAGATTGGACTAGGGTCCACAGTTCACTAGAGGTGTTCTCCTGAAGATAAATAACATAACATGATGGGTAAACAAATAACAGCGGGGCAATTGACAGGACAGTGCAAGGCATAACAATGCAATACTATACATTCATGATCCCATCCAACTGCATCTATGACTAGTAATACATCTTTAGGTTATCATCCAAACCCCCTCCAGTATTAAGTTGCAAGCAACGGATAACTACTTTAAGCAATGTGTGTAAAGTAAACAATACAATTGTTCCATGAACAAAAGATTGTTGTTTTCTCCCTAGTAGAAACAACACATCTACAACCTTAGAGATTTTTGTCACTTCCCTAGATTGAATAGAGGCATGAACCCACTATCGAGCATAAATACTCCCTCTTGGAGTCACTAGCATCTACTTGGCCAAGATAGCTACTAGAAACGGAGAGCATGCAAGATCTCAAACAACACAGACATGATAGAATCATTAATCAATCTGACATAGTAATCTCAATATCCATCAGATTCCCGCAAACACAACATGCATGATTACAAATAGATGATCTTGATCATGAACGTAGCTCACAAGATCTAAACATGGTAGCACAAAGGAGGATAAATAACCATCTAGCTACTATATGGACCCATAGTCCAAGGTGGAACTACCCACGCATCATACCGGAGGCTGGCATGGTGATGAAGAAGGCCTCCGGTATGATCTCTCGACTCCGTCAGGGTGCCGGGAAGAGCTTCAGATCCCCCTGATCTAGGGACGATGGTGGCAGTGGTTGTAGACTATTTCGTGAAGATCTGATCAGGTACTTAGGGTTTTGGCATCAGGGGGATTATATAGGAGAAGAGGCGAGGTAGGAGGGCGGCCAAGGGGCCCACACCCTACCTAGGCGCGGCCCAGGGTGTGCCCGCGCGTGGGGGGTGAAGCCACCTTGTGGCTCCCATCCGGTCGCCCTTCAGTCTCTGTGTTTGTCTCGGTGAAATATTGACTTTGGCTTTTGTCCCGTCCAATTCTGAGAATATTTCCTTACTAGCTTTTCTGAAACCAAAAACAGCAAAAAACAGGCAACTGGCACTGTGTCATCTTGTTAATAGGTTAGTCCTAGAAAATGTATAAAAATACCTCAAAGTGTAGACAAAGCATAGCAAAGTAGATACTAAACAAGCATGGAACATCAAAAATTATAGATACGTTTATGACGTATCACTTGGTCTGGAACTTGCTCCGGAAGTTTCATCGGAATTTCCGGTCGATTTTGGCCGTAAATTCCGGTCGAACTTTGGAGCATGCATCAACGGCCTTCGAGCCATTGGAGGCTCGCTGACCAGAACTTCTGGCTCCCCACCGGAAATTCCAGTGGAGTCACAGACAACCAAAAGGCTCGTTTTGAAGGAGCCTATTTAAGGCGCCCTTCTTCTTCGTCCCACTCAACTCTTGAATTCCTCTCTCATCCATTAATACCAGAGCTTCACCTCCTTAGATATCTCTCCCCACCCATTCAAACCTCGTGATCTTTTAAGGAGTGGGAGAGTAGACTTAGATCTACACTTCCACCAAAGAATATTTGACTCCCCCCACTTATCCTATTTGGATCTTGTTTCTCTTGGGTTCTTGGAACACTAGACGGTGTAGGACTACCTCGGAGCTAAGGGCATACGTTGTGTATGTTGGGCCATGTAGAGATAAAACTAAACTTTTTGACCTATGCGGTGAACTCAAGATCTAGCTGAGGTAGAAGGCCAGGAGGATTACCACTAGACGTGCGGTTGTGGATTACTGATGAAGTGCATCAGTTGATGTAGTGCATTCCTCACGATCCTATCTGATCATGATCTTCCTGGTGATGATCGTACAACACCTCTGTTGGTATCCACACGTACAAGGAGGAGCACCGACGGCGAACTTCTAGGTTCGATACGACGGTTGGACTGTTGTGGAGCTAGGGTTTCCAACTCATGTAATGACTTAACCGATCAATCCTCCTGGGTTTCTGCGACCCACTATATATAGGCAGTGAACATGGGCTCCACTCACTCATGGCCCATTCACTAAAGCTAATATAATATTAGTCTACGTGAGTCCGACTCACTTACTCAGTCCAAATCCGGCTCGGGTCCAGCCCAACCAGATTTCTGGTTCAAATCCAATCCGAACTTGCTCCCTCTCTTAAGTGTGTGACCCGCAGGCTCATGGCAAGTTGGACACGATTGGAGTCCAACTCTCAATCGATCAGTTGGTAGCGGATCCTAGCAGAACCTGCCGACTCCCAAGTACCAAAGAGTCATACCGACTTGCCTTTCCAATGCGACTTACGTCCGAGTCCCTTTTGCCTCACAATATGCCTTCTCAGACTATAGGCGAATATTTTTCATCCCATAAATAGTCCGACTCTCTTCTCGATCTGAGATAAGTGATTCATCCGACTAACTTTTAGTCGATCGTCTCGGTTAATACTTAACCGAGTCGTCCATGGCCATGATTTTTGAATCATATCATTCGAGAGGGCCCAGAGAATATCTCTCCAACTGGAGGGGCAAATACCATCTTGGTTATTCACATCACGCAACTTGATTCTCAGTCGACCAGAACTCTACCTTTATAACTGCCTAGTTACGGATCAGCGTTTGACAGAACCTAAGTCGGTGATCCTCAACTCGGACTATGCAATATCCTCAGGTCTAAGGATTACATTGATTGAGATATACAAATGACAACTTGTTCGTTGTACCTCAATATGGGTCAATCCGACTCGCTAAACTCTTTAGCCGAATCTGTGTAAGTCGGAATAGCATCTCCATGCCCATGACAAGTGGAACCGAGTCATCAAGACGACTTTCACATTGGTCTAAGTTCTGTGTCCAGCACAACCTCGATGACCAAGGATATTTAGTATGAACAACATGATAGTATAGTTCCACAACCGAATCACATATTCAATGATATACATCAGATGCTCACACAAGGACAACTTAATATCTTTATGAGTACAATGGGAAACATCATCATACATGATTGCCTCTAGGGCATATTCCCAATAGTGTAGCTTTGTGGAGTCGCTGAGGGCCTTTAATTGAGTTGTGGAGCTTCCTCCTCAACCTTGTTGTAATGGTTTTCGGTTGGCGCCTTCAAGGTCAACGGTTAGTGGATTGCGAGGCCTCCTTTGTGGGGGTGCTCACCGGAGAAGAAGGTGAGGCCTTTGTGGCGCTCGGGTGACCTTGTGTGGCCCCGACACCTCTCCAACATAGACATAGCTTCCTTGGAAATGAACTACGGTAATTACATCTACGCGTCTCCTCTCCTGTTTACTTGCTCCTTACCTTTACTCTTGTCTTTTAATGTTCTATCGCTTGTTGTATGTTCTCTAGCATATAGGATTGCTCACCTAGTTGCATATCTAGAGAACTTTACTTCTTCCAAATCCTAAAATTGAATAACAGGATAAAAATTGGTAGTCTCATATTCACCCCACCTCTAGTCGACCAAAGTTGGTAATTTTAGTTTTTAAAAGAACACATGCAAATGACTTTATGGACTCCATGTGTCAAACCATGGTCATTAATCCCCAAAAAGCCACTAGAATGCAGTTGCCGTATGGAGTGATTCACCTGTGTGACAGAAGCTGCACCAACACATCCATTAGAGTGTGTGTGGTCATGTGGATCAAGGTGGTTTTGAAAAGAATGCATGCAATGACTCTATGAACTCATTGTGTTAAACCACGGTCAAAATTCTCTAGAAAGCCCCTAGAATGCAACCACCACATGGAATGATGCACCGGTGTGATAGAAGTTGCATCACCACATCAACTTCAGTGTGTGTGGTCATGTGGATCACTGTGGTTTGGTAAACAACACGTGAAATGACTCTGGGGACTCCATGTATCAAACCATGGCCAGAAATCCCCAGAAATTCCATGGAATGCAACTGCCACATGAAATGACGCACCAGTGTTATAGAAGTTGCATCACCACACCCCTTGGAGTGTGTGTGATTGTGTGGATCAAGGTGGTTTGGAAAATAACACATGCGATGAATCTATGGACTCCATGTGTCAAACCATGGTCAGAAATCCCTAGAAAGCCCCTCGAATGCAACTGCCACATGGAGTGATTCACTAGTGTGATAGAAGTTGCATCAGCACAACCATAGTAGTGTGTGTAGTCGTGTGGATCATTATGATTTTGAAAATAACATATGCAAATGACTATGGGTACTCCATGTGTCAAACTATGGTCATAAATCCCTAGAAAGCCACTGGAATGCAGCTGCCACATGGAATGATATACCGGTGTGACAGAAGTTGCATCACCACATCCATTGGAGTGTGTGTGGTCGTATGGATCGAGGTGGTTTGGAAAATAACACATGAATGACTCTATGGACTCCATGTGTCAAACCATGGTCATAAATCCCGAGAAATCCACTGGAATGCAGCTGCTACATGGAATGATGCACCGGTGTGATAGAAGTTGCATCACCACATCCACTGTAGTGTGTGTGGTCATGTGGATCATCGCGGTTTTGAAAAGAACATATGCAAATGACTCTAGGGACTCCATGTGTCAAACCATGGTCATATCCCTAGAAAGCCACTAGAATGCATAGTCCAACTTGTGAACCGTATGCTAGGCATAAATAGCAACATGTAAAGCCCAATACCACTGGGACATGCCATGTTTTTTGATCACATATTGAAATATACATTATATATACATTTTATGGCCATTTTGTTCTAAAATTTGCTTACATTTTATGAGAAAGAACGTTTTTTGTTTCCATTGAACCGAATGAACCAGTGGTCCGACCAACAAACCAGTGAACCATTCGCCTCACCGGTTCACTGACTGGTCTAGTTCTTAAAACTATGCTGGAATACCACTGCAAAATGTAGGGTCCCACCTATCAGCGAGTGAAGGTTGGCATGCGACTACATTTGACTTGGATTGTGCATGGAAAACCTTGATTCCACTACATGTAAGTGGCATGGAACCAATTTCAGGAAGCGCTAGGTCGCCATGTAGAACCCCCTGTTTTCCTCCACTTCCACCCCACTATGAATGGTCGTGCACCATTACACATATTAGGAAGGGTGGTTGCAATCTTGGAGTAAGTAGTTTCTCTCTTCTCCATATAATTTCCTCCTCCACGGCCTCATTGTCTTCCTACTCCACGGCCTCATCCATTTCCTCCGCCACGACATCACCCTCTTCCTCCGTGTCCTTTCCCTCTTTCCTATAGTCATGGACCGGCGGGATGTCCGAAACGACGGCATGATTGGGTCTGCGTACTTTGACATAGAAGTTCACGACGAGAAGAATCTCAGTGTCGTCGACACCACTGACCCTAGGATGGTGAAGCGCACTATAGCCAAGTACAAAAATTAGTTGTGGTTGGAAAAAAGCAGGTTCAGGTTCGTGGGTCTCGACCTCGAGTATAGCCGAGATCAGCGCATGATCGTCGTGGTGCAACTCTCCATGAGGAGGCACGTCCTCGTATACCAGCCTTTTGGCGAGGAGGGGGTGATGGGAAGAGGTACATGTTGTTATCCTTTTGTTCCTAAACCGTCTGTTTGCAAATGTTCTTGCTACATTATTTGTCTAAATTCATTTTCATGCAGGTGGGGCAAAAGTATTAGTTCGCTCTTTGGTGACTTTCTCGTGAACCACTAGATAACATTTACTAGTGTTGATGCCAGGGGTTACACTCGCCTTCTTACCAGCCCGACTGTCGGAATTATCATCCCATAGAACTATCGAGTGGATATCCAGGATATTTACTGGATCCCAGGACTGGGATGGCCGATCTTGCTGCCGAACTCATCGACCCGTGGTACGCTAACATGAAGGAAAATTCCCGAAATGTTGGTGGAGGCATTTAGGGCATGATTACTAGGGGATAAGATGCTTTCTGAACCTAACCTAAAGTACGTTGCAATTGACGGGTATGTCAGCCACAAGCTTTACCGCTAGATCCAATTGCTTTGAGATTAGGTATAGTCTTGAAGGATGATTGTTATAGACTTTGATATGATTTTTGTGGATTAGAGTGTTTTGCAAAATGAAATTTGAATTTCAAACATGAGTGTTTGAATTATAATTCAAAAGGATTTAGAATTATGTTTGTGTATTTTGATTTAGTCAAGAGAAGATGATTACTATCTCAAACCTTAAATAAATAACATAATCAATAAAATGAATATTTATTCCATAATTTTAATAAATAAGTTACAAAAAAATGTAACTTATGTAAATGAGCAACAAACTTTACAATAGTAAATAAATAAAATAATAATCTTTATATATTAAGTAATAGTACAATGTTTATTACAAAATAATAAAATAAAAAGTACAAAGGAATAAAATAAAGATTACAATTGAATCAGAGAAATATTACAAGTAACTATCTATCAAGAAAAGGAAAATCTAATCTAAATCTTGATCTTCAAGTCTGGTACCTACAAAACAAACACAAACAAAAAAGTTAAAGTTAAAAATGTTTTACTCTCGGAATTGACAGTGAACTGCTCTGTTCAAAGTTCATCATCTAGTATTCATTTAAGGGGCAAATTTCACCAAGACAAGTAAATGTAACCAGATAGAAGTAACTTCATATCTAGAGCATATCCACAAGGTGTGCAGTAGACACACAAGAAGCACACACACCAAACTGCATGGTGTGTGCTGTCAGCCCAGCAACAACAACTCAATCACACAAAACTGCTCAGCATAGTCGTGGGAAGCAAACCCCACACCATTCTCTGGTGCATACACACCAAGAACAGTAGCCCAGCTAAACCAAGCCAAAGCCAAGCAAGATCACATCAACTAAACCCTGGATCATCTCACCAAGATGGTGACATAAGGAGGGGGTAGAACAGGTGGATAGCAAGGACAAGATCAAGCCACCAGGACCAGGAGGTGGAGGGCTAGATCAAGGACAAGACAGAAACTAGAAGTACCAAGGGGAGCACCAGATCAAGCTAGACACAAGATCAACAACAACAACCAAGTGTGGTGAGTAGTAACAGACCATCACATAATCTATTTGTCTAAGCTAGACAAATATTTATGAGTTGTCTCATACTCCACTTCTTAGAAAAACACCCAAGTGGGGTGAATCCATCATGGAAGTTTTAAATATTAAAGCAACAAGAAAACTATATATATCTACCTAGGATCTCAGGACAACATCATTGATCCTAGTTATCAGGCTACAACTTAAATTTCAAGAATGAATATAGCCAAAAATCTAAACTTCTAGGCACGCCTCTTAAATAGGAGTAGCACCTTAAAAATTCATCTTATGAATTCATATAATTCATCAAGCCTACAAATCATTTTTTCCCAAACTTTAACTCAGGAATCAATAGCTGGTATCACTAACAGAACCAATCCATGAGAAATAATAAGAGAAGGGTCTAATCCCTAAACCTCAGACCAACACCATAGGTCTTAGGGATTTAAGGAAAGAAGTTTCTACTTATCTTTAATGCCAAACTCATCTTAAGCTTGAACAAAACCAAGGTAAGGAATAGAATCTAGTCTTGTGTGCCATATTAGAATGGCGTCACAAGTACAGTTCTGAACTAAGCAGGTTAAGCATCCAATCTTTATAGATACAACCAACCAACTATAAATCATTTTCCTATTCTTAATCATAGGAATCATAACCAGGAATATTCATATATATATCATCACTATAATACACCATTTGATCTCAAACTTTATATGAATTTATAAGCCAATAACTAAATATACAATGACCTCATCACTCAGATCTCACTGTCAACACCTAAGTAATGCCAGTGATGAGCTCTCAAACCACTAGAATCTCCAAACAACAAATCCAAATCAACCTTATCATCTGACCCATATCAAAGTTAACAATGGGACCCAGTTGATAAGCTACTAGCATCATCAAAGCTAACCATCAGCAGTAATCCACCACAAGTCACCACTCAACAGGTTCAAGGATCATCAATACATGATCCAACTCATCAGATATTCAATTAACAGAGGGATTTAAACCCTAAGCAGAACAAATAATCCTATTCAGGATATGACACTAGCCAAGAATGGCCACTACCAACATTTAGCATGGGATGGCCTAGCACAGAGAGCACAAGGGGGAGAGGACAACTTACCTATGGTCCTCGCTGAAGAATAGAAGAGGAAGCAGAGGAGGCCGACAAACATGGCGGCATGGGGAGCACCCCCAAGGGGGCGCTGCAACCCACACAATGCCACGGCGGTGACCATAGTACGCCTGGAGGCGAGGAGCACCACCACAACACACGGCAGCAATGGCGGCGACAGAAACCGCCATGTCGATAGATAATCAGGATGAAGAAGAATATCTTGAGGAGAGAGTGTTTGAATCATCAACATCTTCTCAAAACCCAGGGAATATACATTATCCGGTGTTTAACTATCTTGCCCAAAGGTGCACCTGGGATCAGCAGGATCTGCGTATTATGTTGACAACTCAAGGAATGAAGCTCAGGAGATGCAAGTGGGAGATAATGTTGAAAATGTTTCTAAAGATTTTTCAGCTGAGCTGGAGGGAGTCAATGCGCTCAGGTTGAGTTATGACTCAAGTCCTGACACTTCAGATACTGAGTATGTTCCTTCTGGAAGGCCATTTGTTCCACAAACTGTGCGACGAACGTCATGTCATCACGGTTGGACATCAGGCATGTATGATGAGTGTAGTTACTACTAGAAGTAGGCAACTATTTAGAGGTATCAAGTACCATGTATTGTACTCCAAGAAATAAGATAGTTAGATAAATAAGGTAGTGTTGTGATTATACCTACATGGTATATGTTGTAATGAATTTGTATTATTATGATATTATGTATAATATGTGAAATACATATTTGGATTTTCTTTGGATCTTCATTGTGTGACTAGTTCTGTGTGCAAAGTCGAGCTCAGAACACATGTGCATGTTGTAATTATGAGTATTCGCTTTATGTTGCAGGACTAGAGGGTCATGGATACGGGTGTAGAAACCGGGAAAGCAAAGCAAGGATGGAACATGAGGCCAAGGAGAAGGCCGATGCAGATGCAGCAAATCAGGGAGCATTACCACCACCAATGAGGCCGTTAATGGAGCAGAACTTTATGAAGTGTATGCAAATGATGCAAGAGACCCAGAACAAGTTCATGGAAGAGTTTCTGGGATGAGCAAATCAGAGGGCATCTGAAGGTGGAGGAGTGAGTCTATCTGACTTCCAAAATGCAAGGTCGTTACCTTTTACATCAGCTCATGAACCAATGGATGCAGAAGATTAGCTAGCAGATACAGAAAGAAATCTGAAGACTGTAGTTTGAAATGATGAGGAGAAATTGAGGTATGCAACTCATCTTCTGACTGGACCTGCAGCATCATGGTGGGAGAATCAGTTGGCCATGCAACAACCAGGAAGGGAGTACACCTGGGAGGAGTTCAAGCAGAGATTTCGTGAATATCATGTTCTGGATAGTGTTATGGAGCTGAAGCGGAGAGATTTTGAGGAGCTTCGGCAGGGATATACTAGTGTTATGAAGTATATCTGAGAGTTTAGTCAACTGCCTCGTTATGCTGAGGAGGATGTTAACACAGAAGAGAAGCCGAAGAAGTGTTTCCTGCGTGGATTAAATTCATTTGTGAGAATGCAGTTAAGGTTGGATAATAAGCAAACTTATCAACAGTTGCTGGATGCAGCAATTACTTTTGAAGATGTCTATAAGAATGTCCAAGAGGATAGGAGGAAGAGAGCCAAGAAGGAAACCAAGAGAATTCAGGCAAGTAAACCTAAACCCAATCTGGAGTTCAAACCCCGGAACAAGACCTATGGTAAAAATAAAAATAACAAGGGCAGTGGTGGAAATCAATCCAATCCTAGAAGGAATGTTATTTGTAACAACTGTGGAATTCCAAGGCATTTCCAGAGGGAATGCAAAAATCCTGTAGTAATCTGTTACGGTTGTGGTCAGAAGGGGCATATCAAGCCCGATTATCCGAGTAAACCACTAGGAGGTTGGCCTACCAAGGGAGGAGGACAAGCCAGTGGAGGAAATGGACAGCCCAAACGAGGAGGAAATAATGTCAAGAACAACAATGGCAAGAGGAACAGACCTACCGGGAAGCTGAATTGCACAACCCTAGAGGAGGTGGATAATTCAGAGAATGCAGTGATAGGTACGCTCAATATCCTTACCAATCCCGGCAAAGTTCTATTTGATACTGGTGCAACTACTTCATTCATTTCTAAAGAATTCTGTGATAAGTTCGGGATTAGAAGGGCAATGTTAGAAATACCTATGACCGTAGTTACGGCAGGGGGGATGTGATTGTACGCCACATTAAACAAGATCAGGTTATCTCGATTTGTGGTTGTACATACTTTGTAGACCTTTACGTGATTCCTTTGAAGGGAATTGCAGTAGTGCTCGGGATTGACTGGATGATGGAACATGGGGCTCAGATAAATTGTGAGGAGAAAACTGTCTCAATCAAAACTCCAAGTGGAGCTCGGATAGTTTACCAAGTAGATAAGCACAGTCATATCATGGTGGATCTGCAGTTGAACTCAATGAAAGAGGTCAAATTGGAAGATATTCCTATAGTAAATGAATTTCAAGATGTTTTTACAGCAGAGCTACCTAGAATGCCGCCAGATCGGGAGATAGAGTTCACTATTGATCTAATTCCCGGTACAGCACCAATAGCTCAAGCACCATATAAGATGGGACCCAAAGAATTAAAAGGACTCAAAGAGCAAATTGATGAGTTAGCCAGAAAAGGGTTTATCCAGGAAAGTGTATCCCCATGGGGAACACCAGTAATCTTTGTGGATAGGAGGGATGGTGGAAGAAGGATGTGTGGAGATTATAGAAATCTGAACAACGTTACTATCAAGAATAAGTATCCTTTACCAAGGATTCATGATTTGTTTGATCAAGTGAAAGAGCCGGAGTATTTTCAAAAATCAACCTAAGATCTGGATACCATCAAATAAAAATCAAGCCCGAGGATGTTCCCAAGACAGCATTTGTCCCAAGATATGGACACCATGAGTACCTGGTAGTACCATTTGGTTTGACCAATGCACCAGCAATATTCATGAATTTTATGAACAAAATCTTCATGCCATATTTGGATAAGTTCGTCATAGTCTTTATTGATGATATTCTGATATATTCCAAAGATAAGGAAGAGCATGCTGATCATTTGAGAATAGCATTGCAGACTCTAAGGGAACATAAACTTTATGCTAAGTTCAGTAAGTGTGAATTTTGGCTAGATGAGGTAGAACTCCTCAGCCATGTGATCAGTAAAGCTAGAATTGCTGTAAATCCATCTAAAGTCCAGTCAGTACTAGAGTGGACTGCACCAACCAATGTGAAGCAAATTCGAGGTTTCTTAGGAATGGCTGGTTATTATCCGAGATTCATTGAAGGTTTCTCCAAAATAGCTGGACCAATGACCAAATTTTTAAGAAAGAATACACCATTCAATTGGGATGAGAAGTGTGAAGCAAGTTTTCAGGAGTTGAAGACTAGGTTAACCACAGCTCCAATCTTAGCAGTTCCTGAAACAGGGAAAGACTTCACAATATATTGTGATGCATTTAAAGAAGGTTTGGGTTGTGTGTTAATGCAAGATAGGAAGGTGATTTCTTATGGTTCAAGACAACTGAAACCACATGAAGTCAATTATCCAACTCGTGATTTAGAATTAGCAGCAGTAGTCTTTGCGCTAAAAGTATGGAGGCATTTTCTTTATGGAGCCAGATGTGAGTTATACACTGACCATAAAAGCCTTAAATATTTTTTCACTCAAAAGGAATTGAATATGAGACAGAAGCGTTGGTTGGAATTAATCAAAGATTATGATTTAACAATCAACTATACTCCAGGAAAAGCAAATGTTGTAGAAGATGCTTTAAGTCGTAAAAGTGTAGATATTCAGCCTAGCAATCGGGAGCTACCAAAAGAGTTACAAATGGACTTGGAAATATTAGAGCTTCAATTCATTAGAACAGAGGTTCTTGGAGGATTAGCTACTATGCAGGTAGTTGCAGAGCAGGACAGTGATCTTAAGCACGAAATTTTTAGACATCAAGCTGAAGATCCTTTCATTGTTGAGGAAATTCGGAGGATATCTCAAGGGAAAAAAATCAGTTTTTCTCCTTGGAGATTATGAATCTTTATGGTTTCAAGACCTTCTTTGTGTTCCAGATGTGACGGAGATTCGTGATGTCATACTCAAAGAAGCACATGAAACACCATATTCTATACATCCAGGAAGTACTAAGATGTATATGGACTTGAAAGAACTATTCTGGTGGAATAACATGAAAAGAGACATTGCTAGATATGTATCAGAATGCCATACTTGCCAAAGGATGAAGGCTGAACATCAAAGTCCAGCAGGACCATTACAACCTTTGAAAATTCCCGAATGGAAGTGGGAGGGAATAGGTATGGACTTCATCATAGGATTGCCCATGACACCTAAACAGAAGGATATGATATGGGTAATTGTGGACAGACTCACTAAAAGTGCACATTTTATTCCGGTCAACCAGAAGGATAATGCTGAGAAGTTAGTAGAAGTTTACATCAAAGAGATAGTAAGTAAACATGGAGTGCCCAAAAAGATCATAACTGATAGGGGATCAGTGTTTACTTCAGCATTTTGGAAGCAATTGAATGAAGCACTTGGTTCAAAGTTAGATTTCAGCATAGCCTATCATCCATAAATAGGAGGTCAAAAACTAGAAGACATTTTAAGAGCTTGTGCATTAGATTTTGGAGGTACATGGGAAGATCATCTACCATTGGCAGAATTTTCCTACAATAATAGCTATCAGAGTAGTCTAAAGGCAGCTCCATATCAGGTTCTGTATGGAAGGAAGTGTAGATCACCAATATGCTGGTATGAGCCTAGAAACAGCAAGGAATTTGTGCCAGACTATATCAAGGAAAAACAAGATATCATTGATAAGATCAAGGATAGACTGAAAATAGCTCAGAGTAGGAAGAAAAGTTATGTTGATCAAAGTCGAAGATCTTGGCATCTAGAAGAGGGAGACATGGTATATTTGAAAGTAAGTCCAATGAAAGGGGTGAAAAGGTTCGGAGTTAAAGGAAAGTTAAGCCCAAGATATATCGGGCCATTCAAGATACTGAGTCAGAACCGAACTATAGCTTATGCTTTAGAGTTACCATCAAGATTGGCTCAAGTGCATAATGTTTTCCATGTGTCAAAACTTCGTAAATGTTTGAAAGTTCTGGATGATGCAATCACACATCAGGAGATAGAACTACAAGCAGACTTGACCTATGTTAAAAGCCCTGTAAAATTTTGGAAGAAAACTGGAAAAGGTTGAGGAATAGGGCAATCTAATATTGCAAGGTACAGTGGGAACATCACCCCGAAAGAGAATCCACTTGGGAGAAAGAAGAGAATTTAAGAAAATCTTATCCAGAACTATTCAGGTACAACTCAACAAACTTCGGGACGAAGTATAATTTAAGGGGGGAAGTCTGTAATATCCCAACATTTAGGAACAAACGAAGGGTAGATTTAGGAATTTGTGATATTGCATGCATTCATCTATGAAAATGTGGGTAAATTTTTCACCAGATAAAAACCTAAAGTGATCAAAGTTTCTTTCATGCTTTGAGATTAGGTATAGTCTTGAAGGATGATTGTTATAGACTTTGATATAATTTTTGTGGATTAGAGTGTTTTGGGAAATGAAATTTTAATTTCAAACTTGAGTGTTTGAATTATAATTCAAAAGGATTTAGAATTATGTTTGAGTATTTTGATTTAGTCAAGAGAAGATGATTAGTAGCTCAAACCTTAAATAAATAACATAATCAATAAAATGAATATTTATTCCATAATTTTAATAAATAAGTTACAAAAAAATGTAACTTATGTAAATGAGCAACAAACTTTACAATAGTAAATAAATAAAATAATAATCTTTATATATTAAGTAATAGTACAATGTTTATTACAAAAGAATAAAATAAAAAGTACAAAGGAATAAAATAAAGATTACAATTGAATCAGAGAAATATTACAAGTAACTATCTATCAAGAAAAGGAAAATCTAATCTAAATCTTGATCTTCAAGTCTGGTACCTACAAAACAAACACAAACAAAAAAAGTTAAAGTTAAAAATGTTTTACTCTCGGAATTGACAGTGAAATGCTCTGTTCAAAGTTCATCATTGAGTATTCATTTAAGGGGCAAATTTCACCAAGACAAGTAAATGTAACCAGATAGAAGTAACTTCATATCTAGAGCATATCCACAAGGTGTGCAGTAGACACACAAGAAGCGCACACACCAAACTGCATGGTGTGTGCTGTCAGCCCAGCAGCAACAACTCAATCACACAAAACTGCTCAGCATAGCCGTGGGAAGCAAACCCCACACCATTCTCTGGTGCATACACACCAAGAACAGCAGCCCAGCTAAACCAAGCCAAAGCCAAGCAAGATCACATCAACTAAACCCTGGATCATCTCACCAAGATGGTGACATAAGGAGGGGGTAGAACAGGTGGATAGCAAGGACAAGATCAAGCCACCAGGACCAGGAGGTGGAGGGCTAGATCAAGGACAAGACAGAAACTAGAAGTACCAAGGGGAGCACCAGATCAAGCTAGACACAAGATCAACAACAACAACCAAGTGTGGTGAGTAGTAACAGACCATCACATAATCTATCTGTCTAAGCTAGACAAATATTTATGAGTTGTCTCATACTCCACTTCTTAGAAAAACACCCAAGTGGGGTGAATCCATCATGGAAGTTTTAAATATTAAAGCAACAAGAAAACTATATATATCTACCTAGGATCTCAGGACAACATCATTGATCCTAGTTATCAGGCTACAACTTAAATTTCAAGAATGAATATAGCCAAAAATCTAAACTTCTAGGCACGCCTCTTAAATAGGAGTAGCACCTTATAAATTCATCTTATGAATTCATATAATTCATCAAGCCTACAAATCATTTTTTTCCCAAACTTTAACTCAGGAATCAATAGCTGGTATCACTAACAGAACCAATCCATGAGAAATAATAAGAGAAGGGTCTAATCCCTAAACATCAGACCAACACCATAGGTCTTAGGGATTTAAGGAAAGAAGTTTCTACTTATCTTTAATGCCAAACTCATCTTAAGCTTGAACAAAACCAAGGTAAGGAATAGAATCTAGTCTTGTGTGCCATATTAGAATGGCGTCACAAGTACAGTTCTGAACTAAGCAGGTTAAGCATCCAATCTTCATAGATACAACCAACCAACTATAAATCATTTTCCTATTCTTAATCATAGGAATCATAACCAGGAATATTCATATATATATCATCACTATAATACACCATTTGATCTCAAACTTTATATGAATTTATAAGCCAATAACTAAATATACAATGACCTCATCACTCAGAGCTCACTGTCAACACCTAAGTAATGCTAGTGATGAGCTCTCAAACCACTAGAATCTCCAAACAACAAATCCAAATCAACCTTATCATCTGACCCATATCAAAGTTAACAATGGGACCCAGTTGATAAGCTACTAGCATCATCAAAGCTAACCATCAGCAGTAATCCACAACAAGTCACCACTCAACAGGTTCAAGGATCATCAATACATGATCCAACTCATCAGATATTCAATTAACAGAGGTATTTAAACCCTAAGCAGAACAAATAATCCTATTCAGGATATGACACTAGCCAGGAATGGCCACTACCAACATTTAGCATGGGATGGCCTAGCACAGAGAGCACAAGGGGGAGAGGAACAACATACCTATGGTCCTCGCTGAAGAATAGAAGAGGAAGCAGAGGAGGCCGACAAACATGGCGGCATGGGGAGCACCCCCAAGGGGGCGCTGCGACCCACACAATGCCACGGCGGTGACCATAGTACGCCTAGAGGCGAGGAGCACCACCACAGCACACGGCAGCAGCGGTGGTGACAGCAACTGCATCACCCCAAACCCTAGGGTCCGGGATGAGACTTGGACAGAAGGGTAGCGCGTGGTCGACAACCTCGCCCTGCATCATGGCAGTGGCCTGGGAGGACCACGGCAGCGAGCAGAGCACGACGGTGACGCTATCAACCACGGGGTCGAGGAGGAGAAGAGAAGGATAAGGTCGAGCGAGTGACAGAGGGAGTGGGCTGGACTAGGCCAAAACCCCTTCGGGGTGTGGTTTTGGTTCTATCCTATTGGGCCACCAGGGCCCAATAAACCAAACAGGCAGCCCATTTACCTAAAGGCTATTTTTAATAAATAGGAAAAGACCAAACTGCCCCTGAACTTAAATAAATTCTAGAAAATAAAATAAAAATCCAAAAATTATAAATAAAATATTTTTGGATTCACAATAATCCAAACTATCCAAATAAATTAAGAAATAAAATTTTAGACATATAAATTTTATTAAGAATTTTGTAATTTATATATTCCTTATGGAATTTTACAAAATTATTGAAAGTTGATAAAAATAAATAATTCACTTTCACTATATATTAATATTGTAGTATTTTAAGAAAATACTAAACAAATATTTAATATCAATTTTTGGTATTTAATGATAATTCTTAAAGGAATTATTAAGTAAATAAAATGCTAATAAATTGAAATAAAATAAAAGAATACAATATTCAATAAATATTAAAAAATAATATTTATAAATTCTTTATTATTAAAAGAATTTTTATAATTTAAATAAATGGGGGAGAATACACATAAAATTAAATAATGCATTACATTACTTTGCATAATCATTTTTCTTCTTTAAATATTGTCCTTACCATGCAATAATGATGTTTTTGTAGACATAGAGGCTCAAGGTCCAGCGCAAGCATGATACTTCACTACCTTGCAATCACAAGGCAAGTTCATCACTTGCTCATATCCTTTGAAGAGTCTTTGTCAAAGTATTTGCAAATTGTGTGTTATCATATATACTCCAAAGAAAGAAATTATTATTTTCACAAATAAAGAAATCTTAGATATCATCATAAGTGATGATATAATGGAGCAATAGAACTTAGGGTTCTATTTGCAACAATGATGATCAATTAGGGACTTAATAACCCATGACATTAGTGATTCTAGCGCTGTATATTACGCGTTAGCCATGAGATTTGGAATGGGACAGAGAAGTCAGATGTATCTTCTTCCTCTCTCATGAAGCCGAATGTGTAGGTCATGGTTGTTAGCCTCGTAGCGTGCATATTAATTGGTAATTCGTAGAGGATATGCAGCATATGGGTGGGAACCCTCAACATCCCACGATAGTTCTGGCATCTAACGGTATGTACAAACCATTGCCGTAATTCAATATGTGGGCATGGTGTACACCAAGGAGGCATGCGAGGTCGCGAAGGGGGCAGTGATTGGCTTGGACCAACTACTAGGCCCCACATCATGGAATTGTGGACGGGAAAGTACGCCCGGTTGTGCAACAAGGAGTTGATCTCTAATGGGTAAAGTAACGCACCTCTGTAGAGTGTAAGAATTGTAACTTGTTACTCCCTGTTCCAGGAAGGAGCTGCGAACGCGGAAGGAAAGGAACTCCATGAAAGTTCTGGTCAACCTGTGAAGGCTGATGGTCATAGATTTTCATAATAAAATCAATCTTTGAAAAAAGATTTACAAAAACTGCACAGTGCCAAGGAATTATAGTCAGAGGTGGTAGTTAGAGCATCAAACTTCCCACATTGCATATAATGAACTTGTTGGGTAACGCTGTTACTCATCCTTTCCTTTGATCCCTTGCTTAGACTCTGAGGATCCCGAAGACGT
Source organism: Avena insularis (assembly GCA_023614405.1). Lineage (NCBI taxonomy): Eukaryota > Viridiplantae > Streptophyta > Magnoliopsida > Poales > Poaceae > Avena > Avena insularis. The sequence continues at coordinate 97,215,009 of CM042691.1, forward strand.
GCCAATGTATGCAGCCGAATGCCAAGAAGATGTGTTCTATGCGGAGCCTGACCTGTCAGGAGGTGTTGAAGGAGTGGATTAGGAAATCTGCTATGGTGTCAATGATAATGAGTCCAACTGAGTATCCTAGTTAGTAGTAATCGACGGAGCCGAGCAGCATGAACTCTATAGAATAAGCTGCTGGGCTCAACTCCTAGTTGGAGTTGTTACTTTTAAATTCCGATGAAACACTTTATATTTTGGTTTGTAAGTTGAATACTTTTGAAGTCTCGAACTTCTGGTATTGTGATAATAGTAATATGTGAATGTCTGTAATATGGACCCGTAATGTTTCTGTTGTACCACTCTGAGGGATGTGATATTTATAGAACGGTGTTCTATGGATGTCATGTCAACGACTATAGTGTACTACACATGAAGTGGTATGTTGGGTCACCGCACTGTCCTCAACCATTACCGGGTTCAACCTCAGAACCTTTCCCCCAATAGCATCCTTGCGCTTAGCAACTATGCGGTGCTTTGTGAGGGTTACCTAGGGATTAGGCCTAGGTTAGATCTCTTTATCTACTTTTTTATCGTCAAGAGGGAAGCCGGAGCTGGCAAGGATGAGCTCAGGAACCGTGGGATGATTAGCTTTAAGATCTGGCCTGGCCGGCGGTTCCCCGGCATCGTCGGCCATGAGTCATGCAGAAACTGGCAACGGACATACTTCTACGGCCCAGATATCCCTCTGTCTAGCCGAGAAGCGACGTATCAGGACTTTGTCGATGGAGCCGCTGCCGAAGCCCCGACATGGATATCCCAGGCCACCCTTCCCTCTGACAACGATGCCTCTCGCGCCATAATGCGAATAGAGTGGTTCGTGGAGATGGGTCTAACCGGATTGGACCTAGCCATGTGCTGGTTCGTCAGGCGGATCCAGCCTCTGCAGCACCGCTCCAAGCTGATGCATGAGTACACCAAGGAGAGGAAAGATAGACTCCGCATCTCCGAGGACAACTTCTCTAGTGACTCCATCAAGCTCCTTCTTAAGGACATTGTCAAGGTGAAGGACAGGAAGCGTGGCTTCGCCATCACCTACGACATGTTCGAGGAGGGCAAGTGCCAGGAGGTACCTGTTTATTTTCCGTGTATGACATAAACTCTAGTTCTTCCGTCTTGCCTTTATCATCTTATCTAATACTTTGTGATTTCACTAAACAGCTCAAGAGTCTAGAGGAGGACGACATGGCTGTCCAAATATATGATCCAAAGATGAAGGAAGTCACTTTCGTGTCCGACGAAGATGCTCCGTGGTGCGTAAGCGGAAGAGCTCCACCTCTGATGCTGTCGACGGAGGCAAGAAGAAGAATACGGAGGGTGGAGCCTCCAAGAAGACTACTGCCACCCTGGAGGCGGAGAAGAGAAAGATTACCGGGATCCCTTTCACCAAAGCACCCACTATTGTGTAAGTCTCTCATCCTCTGACATTGTCCATTGCTCATCTTATTCTTGTACTTATACATTTTGCATGTTTCAGGAAGAAAGCTAGTGTCAGTTTGAACAAGACCTCCAAAACTTTGGGGGCTTCTAAAAACATTAAAGATATGCTGCATCGTGATGTGTCCCACCACGCATCTCCCGCCGTCGCCCTTGTCACTCCAAGCGCCTAGCCTACACCTGCTCCAACAAGTTATCTGGCTAAGGATGCATTTGGCCCTTCCACCATGGAAGTGGACTCAGCTGCCTCCGCGGATCTCGTCGTTTTCGGTGAAAAGGCGACGGAAGAAAGCACCGCAACCAAAATGGCTGAAGCTTCGGCTAAGGATGCCATCGGTAGTGGCAAAGCGATGGTGGTGGGTGGAACATCTGTTGAAGGCGGCGCCTCTGCACCTGGATAACCACAGAGCTCCCAAAGATAGTCTACCCGGTGCTTACGCCGAGTAGCTCCACTCTGGCTCCTGGTGCAGTGCCGACATGTCCAACCTGCGGTCTTGAGGAGCTTCTCCGACAAGCAGATATCTTGCGAGGGAATAGTCTTTCCTTCAGCAAGTTGTTTGCTGAGAGCGCTACTAACCTCAAGATCATTGCACTTGTAAGTTTTATTTGCCTTTTGCATTTCATATGAGTATCCCACTGTAGCCCCTGATGATTTAGACGGAAAACCATAGGTCTTTGCATCTGAATGCTCTAAGAGTAACTAAGCTAGAAAACTTCTCACTGTAGCCCCCAAGTATTTAGTTTGAATGAATTATTCTGACTAGATACTTTCAGAGTAGCATACGCAGTGTTTGTAAACTTCAATACTGTTGCCCCCAAGCCTCTAGTTGTAATTGAATTAGTTCCGACTAGATGCTTAAAGAGAGATTAAGCATTTGACCGAGTTAAAAACTTTATACTGTAGCCCCCAAGCTTCTAGTTGAAAACTGAATGAGTTCCGACTAGATGCTTAAAGAAAGACTAAAGCATATTCCTAAGTTAAAAACTCTCATTGTAGCCCCCAAGCCTCTAGGTGGATAGTTATCCGGCTAGATGCTTTATGTAGACTCAGTGATTTTGATCTTCTTTCCATAGAATGAAAATGCTCGGAGAGGTGTCGCCAATGAGAAGTTCCACAAGATGCAAGCGGAGTTGGAAGCTGAAAAGGGTAAAACTGCCTTCTTGAAGGATCAAATCACCAAGAGCAAGAGTCTGTTTTTCCTTTTGTTTTCGTACTTCGACTTGGTATTGTGCCAGCACTCTCCGAGTATTCACTATGTATTGTCATTTCTCTGACTTGCAGAAACCATTGCCAAGGCCAAGGATATTGTTGAGCAATCCAGGCACATTGAGTTGCTGGATAGCGAGAAAAAGATCCTTAAGCAGGAGAGAAAGGATACACTAAAGATGCACGAGGACTCCATGAAGGCCCTGCAGGAGTCCGCCAACATGGAGATGAATCGCTTGAAGGAGGAGATTGCGATGCTGAAAGAGCAGAAGAAAGCTGCCGATGATCAAAATCAACGCAATCTTGAAGCGTACAAGATCCTCCGACAAGAACGGGACTCCATGGTGGAGACGCTCCATCAAGCTGAGGCGAGCATCTTTAGTAAGTGAATCTCCGTCTTGTACTACTGTAAGTCAGGTACTTTGAATTTTTGTGTTATTGAACTCATGTGCTCCCTTGTCGGAATTGCAGATCCTATTGGTTTAACCCAATCGCCTCCTCCGCCTAAGGAATGCATGGTCCTCGCTGGCAACTTTATCAGCACCGACATCAGGCAGGCCAAGGAAATATCCAAGCCCCTCCAGATCAATATCAAAGTGGTGGATTCCGTGATGAAGTTCTCGGAGATCCTGCGCCAAGCCCCCAAGCATATTTTAAGCTGGAAAGATTCATGTACACGTGCTGGTGCAAGGATGGCACTATCGATGGTCAAGGCACACTATGAAGATACCGACATCAATGTGGTAACCTCCAGTCTTCCCGACATAGATGATGATGGTCAGAAGATTGACCATAAGGCTATCTGGTCATCTCTCGTGGGATATGACGCAAGGGTTGCCGAGTTGGTCGACCACAATGTCTTCGTGCCGCTCGAGATCATTGACAGCGATCATCCAGGCTCCTCCGAGTCCCTCAAGACCACCGACTTCAAAGAGGATGGTTCTCCTGCCGCCGATGACGCTGCTTCCAAGTCCCCTGCGCGAGAGGAATGAAAAAACATGATGTAATATTTGTTTCCTCTGGTTTGATGTATGCGGAAAAACTACTAAGTTATCTTAAGGCGTAAAAACAATAGGTGTAATTTCTTGCTACTTAAGCACTGGTTCCATCATGTAATTATTTTTTAAGAAAGTGTTGGCTTATCCATTACTCTAGTTTATATGCTTGACCTTTCATGAGTCGAAAAACTTGTAGTCGAAACCATGCGCTCAGGTGATGATGCCCAATGGTACCATAAAAAACCTAAGCACAAAATCGCCGACAACAAGTGTCAAAAGTCACTACTCAGAATCCACATAAAAACAACAAAGAACGTGTAGACCAGAAAACTTAAGCTAACGCCCGTAGGCGGAATTTTCACAAGTGCAAATACAAACTTGTGCATAAAGGTTTTATACGATCTAAAAATAAACACTAAAGGAGGTAAAAGACTCAGAAATATGAGTGAACTAGAGAGATTTATTTCATTAATCATATAAGAGGTACACAGTAGATAAAAAATATGCTAAGTGTAAAAAGTACGTAGATGTGTTATGTTCCATGGCCGATCAAGCTCCGGGTAGTCATCATCCGGTTCACGTCGCTTACGCTTATGATCTTTGCTGGGTCTATCCTCAAGTTTACGATTGTCAACGTGGTAGTAAGACCCATTGAGCAGTGCCTTGCTTATGATGAACGGTCCTTCCCATGGCGAGGATAATTTGTGTGACTTCTTATGCTTAAGTCGGAGCACCAGATACCCCTCTTTAAACGAGCGATGCCTAACGCGGTGACTATGGTAGCTACGTAGCTTCTGCTGGTAGATGGCGGATCTTTGGCATGCCAAAACACGCTCTTCCTCGAGAAGGTCCACATCTAGGCGTCAAGATTCTTCAGCGTCATCTTCGTCGTTGGCGGCAACTCTTGGTGCATTGTGAAGGATGTCAGAGGACAAGATGGCTTCTGCACCATATACCATGAAGTAAGGGGTGTAGCCGGTAGATCTGTTGGGTGTAGTTCGTAAACTTCACAGCACAGATGGCAATTATTCCGCCCAGGCCCCAGCTGCTCTATGTAGTGGTGCTTCTAGACATGGCTTGATTCCCTGCAGAATTAATCCATTGCCTCACTCAACTTGGCCATTGTACTGTAGGTGTGGCACAGATGCTAGGTCAAGTCGGATGCCCTTGTCCCAATAATAAGCTTCCACTTCTCTGAGTGACAAGTTGCTGCCGTTGTCGGTGATAATGCTATGTGGGAGACCAAATCTCACCACTAGATCTCGGACAAACCTAAGGGCAGTTGCCCCATCAAGCTTTCTAATGGGTTTAGCTTCTATCCATTTGGTGAATTTATCAAATGCTACTAGCAGATGCGTAAACCCACATGGTGTCATCTGTAATGGACCAACCCCATGTCTAGCCCCAGACTGCAAATGGCCAAGTTATTGGTATTGTTCGCAATTCCTCAGCTGGAACATGGGGTTGTCGGGCATAATACTGGCATCCCATGCATGTCTCAACCAGCTTGTCGACGTCCCCCTTCGCGGTCAGCCAGTAGAATCCTTGCCGGAAGGCTTTGGAGACCAATGACCGAGGAGCGGCATGATGCCCGCAATCTTTGAGATGGATCTCAATACCTTCTTGCTGGGAAACACACTTAAGGTATACACCAGTGGTGCTTCTTTTGTAGAGTTGTCCATTGATTATGGTATAGCCCTTTGCTCGACGTACTATTTGCCGTCTTTCGACTTTGTCGTCGGGCAAAGTTCCATGTATGAGATATTCCATGAACGGTAGTGTCCAAGCCGGAGGGACCTTTGTCACTGTGTGAATGAAAGAGTCAACTCTATCTGGGTTGTCAATGTCTGCTCCCTTCACGGATGGTGTCCGTAGATGCTCCAAGAAAACGCCAGGCGGAATTTGTTTGCGCCCTGATCCAAGCTTAGACAGTAGATCATCTTCCTCGTTTTACTCCCTAGGGACATACTTGACTTCGTAGCCCAAGAAGCTCTTGGCTATCTCGTCCACTTCGTCTCGATATGACGTCATCATAGGGTTCCGTGCATTCTAGGTGCCAGCCACCTGCTGGGCAACCAAGTCGAAATCTCCAAAGCAAACTATGCGCTTGATGCCAATATCCTTGGCTACGCGTAGTCCGTGAATGAGTGCTTCATACTCCGCCATGTTGTTTGTAGCCTCGAAGTGGATTTGCAGAACGTAGTGTAGCTTTTCCCTATTTGGTGACTGTAATAGTACACCAGCCCCCGTGCCATTGAGTAGCTTTGATCCGTCAAAGTGCATCACCAAGTATTCTGGCTCCGACATTGGGGTAGCATCTGGCATCTCCGTCCAATCTGCGATAAAATCCGCCAAGGCTTGTGACTTGATAGCGTCGCGTCTCTTGTAGGTGATCTCGAAGGCAGCAAGTTCAGTGCCCCACTTCGCGACCCTTCCTGTAGTGTCGCTATTGTTGATGATGTCAGACAGTGGAGCTTTGGTCACAACTGTGATAGGTTGCTCCTGGAAGTAGTGCCTTAGCTTCCGAGAAGCAAGGAACACTCCATAAGCTATCTTTTGGTAGTGCGGGTAATGCTGCTTGGACTCCGTCAAGACCTCGATTACATAGTAAACTGGTCGTTGAACTCCGTACTCATGCCCTGGTTCTTTCCGCTCTACTACGACGACGATGTTGATTACCCGGTTGGTTGCTTCCATGTAGATTAACATAGGCTCCCCAGGCTCGGGTGCTGCAAGGATAGGCGCCGAGGATAATGTCTCCTTTAGCTGCTTCAGTGCTGCATCTGCCTCGTCCGTCCATATAAATTTGTCTTCCTTCTTCAGCAACTTGTATAGTGGCAGAGCCTTCTCTCCAAGTCGGCTGACGAACCGACTAACTTCTGCAACACAACCTATTAGCCGTTGTATGTTCTTCAAGAATGTCAGACGGTTTATGTTTAGGATGGCCTTGATCTTCTCCGGGTTGACCTCGATTCCACGCTGGGAAACAATGAAGCCGGCTAGAACCCCAAAGATGCACTTCTTAGGGTTAAGCATCATGTTGTATTTCCGGAGATTATCAAAGGTTTCTTTTAAGTCAGAGATTAAGTCATTTGACTTTTTAGACATCGCCGCTATATCGTCCACATAGGCGTGAATGTCCCGACCAATTTGATTGTGTAGGCAACGTTGCATTGTCCGCTGGTACATAGCACCTGCGTTTTTCAGCCCAAAGGGCATCGCGACATAGCAAAATGTGACGTAAGGTGTGGTGAACGAAGTGGCCAATTGGTCCTACTTCCTCATCTTAATTTGGTGGTATCCTGAGTATGCATCAAGAAAACACAAAAGTTCTGATCCAGTCGTCGAGTGACTTGGTCAATGCGAGGCAAAGCGAACGGATCTTTGGGACACGCTTTGTTCAAGCCGGTGTAATCAACGCACATTCTTAATTCTTTGGTTCCCCTTTTTGGGGACAAGTACAGGATTGGCCACCTATCGGGTGTGAAGGACTTCTCGGATAAAACTAGCCTTGAGTAACCTAGCTATCTCCTTGCCTATGACGCGTCTCTTCTCGTCTCAGAAACATCGTAGAGGTTGTTTCACCAGTTTGCATTTTGGATCAATATTCAAGCTGTGCTCGGTAAGTTCCCTAGGTACACCTTTCATGTCGGCAGGTTGCCAGGCAAAGATGTCCCTATTCTCATGGAGGAACTCAACAAGCGCGCTTTCCTATTTGGGATCCAGGTTCGTCCCAATGGCGGTGGTCTTGGAGGCATCGCCTACCACAAGTTCCACCGGCTTGGTTTTGATGGCGGCCTTGAAAGCTGGGGCGGAGTCAGAAATCTGCTTCTTCGACACCGGCATCTACGAGGCATCGACCTTGCTCTGGATCTCCTTGAATTCTTTGTTGTAGAGGACAGCTTCAGCAAAGGCTGCTTCTCCAATCTCGCAGTCCCTTGCCTTGGTAAAGCTTCCGGATATGGTGATGACACCGTTTGGTCCAGGTATTTTGAGCATGTTGTAGATGAAGCATGGCTTGGCCATGAAGGCGTGGAATATGTTGCGGCCGAATATGACGTGGTACATGCTCTTGAAGGGGACCACCTCAAAGGTCGTGCATTCTTGGCAGTAATTATTAACATCGCCAAAAGTGACCTGAAGCGTGATGCATCCAAGGGACCGAGCCTCCCGACCAGAAACTACACGGTGGAAGATGGTGCTGGTCCGCCTTAGGTTAGCCTCCGTCAAGTTCATCTTGTGTATCCAGGTACATGATGTTTATGCTGCTTCCACTATCCACCATACATTTTGTGAACTCATTGCCATCAATCAGGGGTTGATGACCATGGAGTACTAGTTCTCCATAGGGATGAGGTCTGGGTGATCCTTCCTGTCCCAAATAATTGGAATCTCTGACCAGCGCAGGTATTGGGGAACTGGGGGTAGAGTAGCCATCAGTATCCTCATGGAGTTCTTCTGTTGTCGGACAGTGGGGGTGCCAAGGAAAGTGTGGAAAACTATCGCCTTCTTCTTGAAGGGGTTCTTGCCCTTGCCATCGCTCTTGGCGGCATACTTGGGGTCAACATCTTCATCCATGTCACTTGAATCCTTGGACTCCTCTTCCTTCTTCTTCCCCTTGCCCTTGCCTCGCGGTGTGGTCTTCCAACTTTGCTTATATCCGGACTCCGGGTCCTCCTTGAGATCGTTGACGAACTTGCAATGGCGATTGGTGTGTGTTGCTTTGTCGTTGGTGTCGAGGTGTACGAGACACGGCATATCACGGTACTCTTCATAGGTCTGGGGAACACAGAGCGCTGCCGAGCTAGTTTCACTGCCTCGTTGTTGCCCACGACCAGCTCCCCGTCCTCGGCCACGCTGTCCGCCATCACCTCGTCCTGCAAATGTCATAGAGACCATGTCGGAGTTTTGCTTTTCTTCTGGCGGGGTCTTCTGCTTGGTGTTGTTATTCCTCCGAGCCTGAGTTCGAATGGACGTTGCCGGCAGGGAGCCGCGAGCATCATCGTCGGTAGCCGCGAACTCACTGGCCAACTGAATCATCTGGTTGAGATCTAGCTGGTGATTGTCCTGCAGGCGCTTCAACTTATGTCGGAGCAACGTGCCCCTTTCCAACCCATCAATGAAGGTGGCCATGGTGCTCTGAGTGTGCACTCCTGCGCAAGAATTCTTCATATCCAGCCAGCAGGAGAGGTAGGCGCGAGATGTCTCGTCTTTCTCCTGCACGCACCGCTGTAGATCGCCAACAGTACAGGGATGTTTGTACGTACCCTCGATGTTCTTGGTGAACTCTTCTTGCATGTCCAGCCAATTGCAGATGGATCTCTCCGGCAAGTCATCAATCCATTGTCGGGTCGTGTCCGCCAACATCAGTGGGAGGTACTTGACGGCAATGTTGGGGTTACCCCCGGCGATATCCACCGCGTTATCATAGTCCTTCAATCATGTAGCTGGCTTGGCAGTGCCGTCATAGGGCTTGATGGTATTGTCAATCCGGAAGCCTTTGGGGTAAGTTGCGGACCATATCACAGGTCCAAAGCAACATGGTCCCACGTATGGTCCTTCCCGGGCCTCGTGGATGTTGTCCAGAGGTGAACATGCATCGTATGGCTCCGGGCTTCTTTTCTTCTTCTTGCCATCAGGGGATGGGCTGCGTGAACGATGTGGGCCTCCTCCGCCATGGTGGCTGCTGGGTGGCGGTGGGTTAGCCTTCTTGCTATTACCCTCCTGCGATGCCTCACGCTTGTCGCGGTTGCTTGTCGTACATGGAGGGTCATGGTGCGACCTACTCTTGTGTCCTTGGTTGCGCTATCTGTCATGACGAGTCTGCTCCGCGTTGTCGCGGATGATGATGCCGCTCTCCCTTTGCGGAGGCATATCCGTACGACGGTGAGCCTCGGTGTCTTTGCAATGTCGGGGAGAGCAGGGCGATGGAGATGGGCGACGAGTTTGAGCCTTGCCTCCATGGTCGGAGGATATGGGAATAGCGTCCTTCCTGTTGCACGCATCCCTCCATCTTTGTTCTGACGAACCTGTTTGTGACCCGACATCATGGGGAGATATGTTCCTTGGCGGCTTATGCTGGCTAGACTGGCAGAACGCTGGATCAGACTCAAGCCTCTAAGAGGTTGACTTTTCCTACTGTTTCACCGCCTTGGTCACTAGGTCATAGACCTGATCCATAGCTGCAGGTGATCTATCCTACTCCAGAAGGGTTTTTGCAATGGCGAGGTTGAGAAGAGGAGTGGGCATCACCTGCCTGCCTTCACTGTCAATGTATAGCTGGCTTGTGCCAGCTTCGAGGGAGCCCATCCTAGGTTTCGCCGTACACCAGGATCATTCATGCCGCGAGCCGGAGCTTTCTTAGCCTTCTGCTATTGTAGCAGAGTCTTGTACTCAGCCTCCATTGCTCTAGCTTTCTCTATTGGCTTCTGCGCGCTGGCCAGATATCGATCTAGCTTAGCGTATTGCTCCGCGATGGCCTGCGCTTCCTCCAACAGCTACTGGCGCTTCTCATCAAGCTGGACTACATTGTGAATTTGAGCCACGGTCATAGGCTCGACGAGGAGGTTGATGTACATCACTCTATCAGCTGGAATGACTTGGGCGGCAGCAGACGTAGATGCCGAAGGCGGCGGGTTTGAGGTGTTGTTGTTTCTCGGACCGGTGCCGAGTTCCTGTGGCTGCTGTACTGGGTTAGGTGGAGGGGCATGACCTTTGCGTGATCATTGTCGGCAGCAACGGGTGGTCCCTTCCCCTTGTTTAGCATTGTAGGCGAAGCTCGACCAGGTTGATCTTCATCCATCGCCGTCTCAATGTCGACGAATACCTCTCAGGACGTGACGGTGTTATTGCCCTGCTCGTCGCGCTTGTAGTCCTCCTCCATCTCCTGCATGGCACAGTCTAGCTCCTCCGGGATGAAGTCTATCTCCTCTGAATCTGCGCTAATGTCGGCGTAGAGCACGTCAAGAACGGAGACAGGGGTGGAGGTGCAGCAGCAGCGATGATGACTGGTGGTGGTGGCACAGCCGCGGTGATGACGACCGGAGGCGGAGGTGGCGGTGGTTGAGGCGGAGGGGCTCCGCCAATGAGCGCAAGTTCTTTCTGAGCTTCCTCCTCAGCCTCCGCATAGATGTTGACGGTGTTCACCAAGATTTCAAAAGTGAGGCGTCCTAAAGCCTGCTGCCGCCATAGCGTATGCCGGAGAAGCGTACCTTGGTCCAGTCCTTCCACAAAGTGATAGATAGCATCATAATTGGGGTAATGAGCCAGATCGGCCCGTATACGGAGCCACCTAGCAAGGTAATCGCGGGGGTTTTCGCCCTCTCTCTGAACGCAACGTGCCAGATCGAGGATGGTCACCACACCGATGAACTTGGATCTCTGCTGTCTAGAAGCGTGAACGAGGCCGGCGGACTTGCAGCGATCTTCCACCATTATATCCTGCACAGGGGCGGTTTGGGTGGTCCTTGAATTTTTCCGATCTTTGCCAGCAAACTCCAAAGAGAGATCTGACATCGATCCTTCCGCGAATGTATCCTGCCCGTAGGCGATCCGTGCGGGTCTTGATGCTCCTCTGACTCCCAGGGAATTAGTGCCCGAGTCGGTTTCGCCGATGAAGAGGTGGATATCTCCGATGGGGACGATTGAGCACCGCGTAGAGTTCGTCTTCGCTGGGATCAGGAACTCGCCAGGAGGGACGATCGGAATGTTGCCGGAGAAGAGAACGCGACCGATGGCTATGGTTTCGCCGATTCCCGCGAAGATCTTGGACCTCGCCCGCTGCAGAGCCTGAAGCGCCTCTTGCCCCACGGTGGGCGCCAACTGTCGTGGTATTGCCGACGAGTACGTCATGAAGGGGTCCTCACGGTGCGTGTTTCGAGATGTGGGTTAAGGCAGAGGGTTGACGGGTACAAGTTAACACAGCTTACCTAGGTTCAGATCCCACAATGATGGCGGAATCCTACTCCTGCTATAAATCACTATAATGGCAATACACCGAGTTACAGGGATTGGTTCGCTGTGCGAGGTGTATGTTAATCGATGCTAGGTTGTGCCCTAAAGGCTCCCATAGGCCCGACTTATGTAGTTGCCAGGTCCTAGGGTTACAGGGAAAGTCCTAGCCGGACAGGTTATAGAGTCCTACACAGTATGCAATTAGTCTAACATGTCTTGCACTCCAAGGCTCCGGGTAAGTCGGTGACTCCTCCGTAGCCTTCCTTTATCCGGCATGGGCCTCCCTTCTGGATCCATCTAACTGGGCCGCCCAGCAGCCCATGGTCCATGCTACCAATGGTGGGCCACCCGGGTTATCCGGATAGGAGACATGCTATGAGGATACCCATATAGCATATCCCCAACATGTTGCTTCACAAACCCGCTCTTTTTTGCGCTCGGGAAATGGAAAATGGATTTTTGGTGTGAGCAAAACGAAAACGTCCTCCTGCAACATTGTTCGTCATCCCATGATGCACATGCATGCACAATATGGGTACATTATCACAAACTATACCTTGATTCTAGCAATAACGTTGGTCATTTGACCCGAAAACCAGGAAACCTCGAATGAGATAGGTCATTTTGTGAAGGTTTTTTGAGACATAGTCAATATACCAAGTATGATATTTTTCTTCCAACTATGTCCATAATATGACACCACGTGAAGGTTTCGCATTATTCAATCATTTTTAAAAAATTTAATGCCTGTTTTAAACTATCGGAAAACTTTGTCGAACGGCTGGCATGAAGATTCTTATCTCGGGACTGATCCTCGCTAAACTTGCATTAGATCTCTGATAAAATAGAATATTTTGAACCTAAAAATGATTTTCGTAAAAAATCATGAGCATCAGATCATGTACATGTAGTTCATATCTGACCCACTTCCTACTGATTTGGTAGGAATTTGTCTTTTTCACCAGGGGTGGACGGAAAGGTTTGAGATCCCCCTGTTGGGACATTGTACATATAAGGTGGTCTAGTATTTTTGAAAAAATGGGGTGGTAGCATTTTGAATTAGCCATTTGGTGGTTTCTTCACAAAAGCCCCTAGTTTTTGCACTCGAAAAATGGAAAATGGTTTTTTGGTGCGATCAAAAGGAAAACTTTCTTATGCAACATTGTTTGCCATCCCATGATGCACATGAATGCACAATATGGGCACATTATCACAAAATATGCCTTGATTATAGCCATAACATTGGTCATTGGACCCGAAAGCGAGGAAAACTCGAATGAGATAGGTCATTTTTTGAAAGTTCTTTGAGACAGAATAAATATACAAAGTTCGATATTTTTCCTTCCAACTATGACACCACGCAAAGGCTTTATATTGTTTCGATCATTTTTGAATTTTTAATGCTCGTTTTAAACTATCGTCAAACTTTGTTAAACGGTTGGTGTGAAGATTCTTTCTCGGGGCTGAGCCTCACTAAACTTGCATTGGATATCTGATACAATAGCAGATTGTGAACCTAAAAATGATTTTTGGAAAAAATCATGAGCATCGGATCATGTACATGTAGTTCATATCTGACCCACTTCCTTTAGATTCAGCAGGAATTTGTCTTTTTCAGCAGGGGTGGACGGAAAGGTTTGAGATCCCCTTGTTAGGACATTGTCCATATAAGGTGTCCTGGTATTTTTGAAAAATGGGGTGCTAGAATTTTGAATTATCCAATTGGTGGTTTCTTCATAAAACCCCCCATTTTTTGTGCTCAGAAAATGGTTTTTTGGTGCGAAAAAAAGGAAAAATTCCTCCAGCAACATTGTTCGCCATCCCATGATACATATGCATGCACAATATGGGCACATTATCACAAAATATGCCATGATTCTAGCCATAACATTAGTCATTTGACCCAAAAGCCACGAAACCTCGAATGAGATAGGTCATTTTTTGAAAGTTTTTTGAGACATAATCAATATACCAAGTTTGATATTTTTACTTCCAACTATGTCACATAATATGACACCACGCGAAGGTTTTGTATTGTTTCAATCGTTTTTAAATTTTTAATGCCCGTTTTAAACTATTGTCAAACTTTGTCGAACGGCTGGCATGAAGATTCTTAGCTCGGAGCTGAGCCTTGCTAAAATTGCATTGGATATATGATAAATAGGATATTGTGAACCTAAAAATGATTTTTGGAAAAAATCATGAGCATCAGATCATGTACCTATAGTTCATATATGACCCATTTCCTACCGATTCGGCAGGAATTTGTATTTTTCACTAGGGTGGACGGAAAGGTTTGAGTTTGGAAATTTTCCATAAAAGGTGGTCTAGTATTTTTTAAAATTGGGTGGTAGCATTTTGAATTAGCCATTTGGTGGTTGCTTCACAAAACCCCCCATTTTTTGTGCTCAAAAAATGGAAAATAGTTTTTTGGTGCGACGAAAAGGAAAACTTTCTCAAGCAACATTGCACTCCATCCCATGATGCACATGCATGCACAATATGGGCACATTATCACAAAATATGCCTTGATTCTAGCCATAACATTGGTCATTTGACCCAAAAGCCAAGAAACCTCGAATGAGATAGGTCATTTTGTGAAGATTTTTTTAAGACAATCAATATACCAAGTTTAATACTTTTCCTTCCAACTATGTCACATAATATGATACCACACGACGGTTTTGCATTGTTTCAGTCATTTTTGAATTTTTAATGCCCGTTTTAAACTATCGTCAAACTTTGTCAAACGGATGGCATGAAGATTCTTAGCTCGGGATTGAGCCTCGCTAAACTTGCATTGGATCTCTGATAAAATAGCATATTGTGAACCAAAAAATGATTTTCATAAAAAATCATGAGCATCGGATAATGTACATGTGGTTCACATCTGACCCACTTCCTACCGATTCGGCAGGAATTTGTCTTTTTCACCAGGGGTGGACGGAAAGGTTTGTGATTCCCCTGTTGGGACATTGTAAATATAAGGTTGTCTAGTATTTTTGAAAAATGGGGTGGTAGAATTTTGAATTAGCCATTTGGTGGTTGCTTCACAAAACTGTCTTTCATTATAATGCTACCTCTTTGGCCGTGTGGCTTTATTAATTTAAAGTTAGGTGCCGTCGTGGTGACTGTTATCTATTTTTTTAATTTATAACATTTTGTAGGGCATAAATGTTAGACATTCTACTCTTAACTCCTTGAAGGAGACACTAAGCACATATAAGATTCGATAAAGGAAGTATTAAATGATACTAATTACACCTGATCTATGTAACAACATAATAACTGGACCAAGTGTAGAGATTAACAATGCACAAATCCCAAAAAACAAAACAAAAAGAAAGAAGAAAACATAAGACCCCACTAAACCAATCAATGACTCGTAGCAGCAAGAGCACCACCAATGGTGACGACATCTAGAATCTGAAAAAGTTTATTCAAAATGACACGTCGAGAAAAGTAACAGGGTAAACACCCCATCATTGTCCGGTCTAGTTAGCATGGTTAGATCCTTGGTTTTCACGTGAAGAAGGGTCCAAACTCTAGACAATTCCTTCAACAAGAAAACAACTAGGTAACCATCATTGCCTAGTACAACCACCGAGGGTCAGATTAGGGTTTTCACCCTTGAAATTGAGACTGCCAAGGACAAAGTCTTTGCCTTCCCCACTCGTTGAGAACAATGTTGCAAGAACATTGATCGTCTGACACGCATACTTCTCCCAATCCGTTGACAGTACCGGCTCTCAACTCGACTTGAGCATGTGAGATCGGAAGACGACCACATCTCCCGTTAATACCTTGGAAATCGTAGAAAATAAGGTTACATGGTGTTTCCAAAGTGCATGGAGGGTCGCCACTAGCCATAGGAACATGGATCTTCATGTCGACGTCGATGAAGGCGTCACAAGGGCCGAACTCCTGCAGCAAAGGCAGATTAGGCGAAAAAGTCCAATGCTATAACTAGCTCAGATGTCGATCTGGTGCATGTAGATCCCACACGTACGCCTCCTTGGCGCGATTCAGTGCTCATTCCCGACCGAAGCAGCCCCCGAGAGGACTCAGCGCATGCTCTGGAACCATCCCCTACCCTGACCATCACCCATGCCTGCAGGAGACGGCACCGTCAAGCTTGTTGACCCCGACGAATGGTGATGGAGCTGGATCGATGTCAATAGCAACAACAAGCCCGTGCCGGAGATGCATATCTCTAGAACCAAAGTCAAGGCATTAGGTCTCCACATGCTATGATAGAAAAGCTAGAAAACAAAAAATAAAAAAGGAAAAAACAGGGCACCAAACCGTTGCCATCCGCCGGCAGCCTCCTCCGGATGGCAGGGTGCAGAGGAGTGGCGCAGAGGTGGTTTTTGTGGGGGAGGCGAGGGAAATGCTATAAATCTCCATTAAAATGAGTCATTTCATAATTCAATAAAAAGAGGAGCCGCAGATTCTAGGGAGACCTTCTCGTGGTATTTTTTTGTTCATTTTCATTGATTCAAAGAGAATCCGATCTTTGGAGTCATCGAGGACGACCCGGGAGGTAGGTACAAAATTTGTCGATAGGCCTCGAACAAACAAAACTTCATGAAATACAGCATCCTCTTCTCGGTTGACTTGTTCGATCTCTTTGGATCGCTAGTTTTTTTCTACGTGAGTAGTTTTCTCTCTCCTCCACGTTCATACTAAGTGTAATAGGTTTCTCTCAAACATATCTCAATTTGAGATGATAGTTTACTAGATTGGTCAGACAATTATGCCTTATTTACTGGATTATATTAAAATATATGCACTTTGAATTAAAATTAAGATTAAAATAGATCTAATAATACCCTTAGTCCTACAACTTCTCGCCACGTGCAAATTAGTCCTATAAGTTGCAAAGCGTGATACCGTGGTACACAAACTTGTCCCAAGTGAATAAACTAGTCCAAATTCATTCACGAGCAGCTGACACATAGCATTGTAATTTTCATTAACACCACTATATATATTTTTCTCATGCAAAAGTAACCTTATTCTACCTCATGAGTGGCCCCTACCTGTCGGTTGGCGAAAAAAGAATTAAAAAATGTGCATGGGATGTGGGATTTGGAACACAAAACCTAGTGCTCTTAGTAACACGCGAACACCACTACAACCTACATCGATCAAGGCTTTACGTTAGGCCGCACTTTTTTATAGCATATTCAAAGGAGGCACGCAGAAAAGGCTGTGGCAAAACGAGCTTGTTGTTCCAGCGACTCTGGTCGCATTGGTCTGAACTCGTCACCTTATCATTAGAGCTTGCTAGCCTTCGCAATGAGAACTTGCACAACATCTTTTGTCCTGCCAGCCCGTTGCGGCGGGGCCTCAAGGGAATCTACTAGCAATTAAGGTACTCCTTTTAATAGAGTACCGGAGAAAATCATTAACACTCCGTGAACACACGTGATCCTCATATCATAGCCACCCCCTCCGGTTATCCCCTCGGGTTCCAGACAATGATATGTGTAAACAACTTGCAGATAAGCTCACAAACAATACTATCATCATGAATCAATAACATGTTCATATCTGAGATCATGGCACTCGGGCCCTAGTGACAAGCATTAAGCATAACAAGTTTCAACAATGTCAAAAAGCACTAACAAAGATACTAGGCACCATGCCCTAACAATCTTATTCGATTACATGATAGATCTCATCTAATCCCTACCATCCCTATAGCCTAAAGCGGGGGATTACTCACTCATGGATGGGGGAAACATGGATGGTTGATGGAGAGGCATCGGTGATGATGATGGCGATGATCCCCTCCAATTCCCCGTCCCGGCAGAGTGCCAGAACAGATTTTCTGGTTCTGAATCGCGGTTTCTGGTGGTAGTGGCACAGCAGAACTCTCTCTGGAAAATCGTCGAACCCACCTATGTTTTTAGGTCAGGGGGATTATCTAGGCGAAGGGGGAGACCGAGGGGTGACCAAGGTGGCCACACCAACCCCAGGCGCGGCCTGGCCTGGCCCGCGTGTCCAGGTGGTGTGGGCCCCTCGTGGCCCTTCTCCATCTCGTCTTCTGGCTCCGTGAGTCTTCTGGTAAAATAGGAGTTTTGCGATATTTTCCGGGATTTTCCTGAAAGTTGATTTCCTGCACAAAAACTAGACACCAAAGCAATTCTGCTGAAAACATTCCGGTGCATAAAAAGACAATTAGTTCAAGAGCAATCTATCGCGCTTACTACTAGCTAAGGTTTGACCTAATTTCATTAAGTTGTCAAGATGCAAAATCTCAGCAAGAAGTCGAACATGTTGTCAAAACCCTCGACGGTGTGTTTTATGATACGTATATTAAATGACCCCCCATGGTTACCTCCAAAAAATATTCATAAAACTTTCAACGCAATCTACACTTTACTTGTAGTTGAAGTTTACCTAATTTTTATAAATCGACATAAAGTCATTCAAGTGGACATAGTTAGCTAGGATGAAGTTTGAAAACTCATAAAATAGGGGAATCGTAAGTACAACATGCCGGTCCGCTATATATGTCTGAAAGATTAGCTTTTGGCATTCAGATTCATATTCTTTAGACTTTATTTTCAAAAAGGAACAATATCGTCATCACTGTGGAAATTTAGAATGTTATTTCCTGATAATTGGAAACTCACAGCGACGGTGTTATTACTGCGAGAGATGCACTCATCTACCCATGAAATGATATTTAATTCTAGAGCAATCCATCGCGCTTACTTGTAGCTCAAGTTTGACCTAATTTCGTAAAATTTACAAGATGCAAAATCTTAGTAAGAAGTTGAAGCTGTTGTCAAAATTATCGGTGGTGGTATATGATATATTAAATGACCCATCGATGGTTACCTCCAAAAATTTCACAAATATTTCAAAGAAACCTACAGTTTACTTTTAGTTCAAATTTGACCTAATTTCGATAAATCGACATAAAGTCATTGAAGAGGGCAGAGTTTGCTAGGACGAAGTTTGAAAACTCATAACATTAAACATGGTAATCGTAAGTAAAACATGTTGGTCCACTTAATATTTAAGGAAGCTTGGCTTGTGTCATTCAGATCCATATTCTTCGGGCTTTGTTTACGTAAAATAACAATCTCGTCATCACTCGACAAATTGAGAATGTTCTTTTCCAGATAGTTGGAAACTCACACCGACAACATTGTTTTACAACAAGAAGATGCACCCATCTATCACAGAAAATACATATAATTCAAGTACAATGTAGTGAGCTTACTTGTAGATCAAGTTTGACCAAATAAGTCCGTTAAATCGGCAAGAAGTTAGTGAAGCGTGCGAACTTAGCTAGGAAGCTTAAAAATTAGAGAAACCATGGTCCACTTCGTGTGATAATTGGGACGGTTGCATTTTCTTCTAAAGTCGTTGGTCCCGTAGGAGCGAGGTGCTTCAGTTAACACACTATCGGTGGAAGTACGAGTTCCATCGAGGACCTCATAACAAATGAAAATTACATCCAAGTCCATGCAGTTAGCACAAGATCCATGAAACTATGCATTGAAGTGTGTTTTCAGGTTTGTACATACTAGCAATCTATCACGCTTACTCGTAGCTCGAGTTCCATCGAGGACCTCATAAAAATGAAAATTACATCCAAGTCCATGCAGTTAGCACAAGATCCCTGAAACTATGCATTGAAGTGTGTTTTCAGGTTTGTACATACTAGCAATCTATCACGCTTACTCGTAGCTCAAGTTTGACCTAATTTCATTAAGTTGTCAAGATGCAAAATCTCAGCAAGAAGTCGAACCTGTTTTCAAAACCCTCGATGGTGTGGTTTGTGATACATATATTAAATGACCCCCCATGGTTTCCTCCAAAAAATATTCGTAAAAATTTCAACGCAATCTACACTTTACTTGTAGTTGAAGTTTGACCTAATTTCGATAAATCTACATAAAGTCATTCAAGTGGAAAGTGTTAGCTAGGACGAAGTTTGAAAACTCATAAAACATGGGAATCGTAAGTACCACGTGCCGGTCCATTATATATGTCTTAAAGATTTGCTTGTGGCATTAAGATCCATATTCTTCAGACTTTCTTTTTGAAAAGGAACAATCTCGTCATCACTTGGAAATTTAGGATGTTATTTTCAGATAGTTGGAAACTCACACCGATGGTGTTGTTTACTACGAGAAAATGCACTCATCTACCCATGAAATGACATTTAATTCGAGAGAAATCCATCGCGCTTACTTGTAGCTCAAGTTTGACCTAATTTCGTTAAATTATAAAGATGAAAAATCTTAGTAAGAAGTTGAAGTTGTTGTCAAAATTCTCGGTGGTGGTATGTGATATATTAAATGACCCCTCGATGGTTACCTACAAAAATTTCACAAAAATTTCAAAGCAACCTACAATTTACTTTTAGTTCACATTTGACCTAATTTTGATAAATCGATATAAAGTCAGTCAAGTGGGCAGAGTTTGATAGGACGAAGTTTGAAAACTCATAGCATTAAACATGGGAATCGTAAGAAAAACATGATGGTACACTTAATATTTCAGGAAGCTTGGCTTGTGGCATTCAGATCAGTTTTCTTCGGGCTTTCTTTAAGTAAAAGAACAATCTCGTCATCACTTGAGAAATTGATAATGTTCTTTTCCAGATAGTTGGAAAATCACACAGACGACATTGTTTTACTACAAGAAGATGCACCCGTCTACCTCAGAAAAGACATCTAATTCAAGTGCAATGTATTGCGCTTACTAGATCAAGTTTGACCTAATAAGTCCATTAAATCGGTAAAAGTCGGTGAAGCATGCGAACTTAGCTAGGAAGCTTCAAGAACAGAGGAATCGTGGTCCACTTCGTGTGATAATTGGGGCGGTTGCATTTTATTCTAACTGTGGTAGGTCCCGTAGGAGCGAGGTGCTTCAGTTAACACATGGTCGGTGGAAGTACGAGTTGCATCTAGGACCTCATAAAAAATGAAAATTACATCCAAGTCCGTGCAGTTAGCACAATATCCCTGAAACTATGCAATGAAGTGTGTTTTGAGGTTTGTGCATACTAGCATTCATTATGATAAAGACTACCAATAGAGTCTTATAGATGCTAAGTACGAAAAAGAAGGTCCAACGGTTAGCAATGTTTGGATTTGCTTGTCTTGATCCAACGGATCATGTTCAAAGTTATCAGTACACTATATAGTTTTTTGATGAAAAATATAAGATAAGAAGTACTACTGCGCATGGCCGGTCTTATTGAATAACCTTTCCCTCCCGATGTTTGGGAGCAAGTGAAAATTTCGAAACCTGAAAAGTTTGAATATTTT
This sequence comes from Avena insularis, assembly GCA_023614405.1. NCBI lineage: Eukaryota > Viridiplantae > Streptophyta > Magnoliopsida > Poales > Poaceae > Avena > Avena insularis. Next base: position 97,235,945 of record CM042691.1, read on the forward strand.
TGCCACCAAGGACCAAAGTGGTTTCCATCCTATGTACTACTCCTAGGGTGTCAAGTGGGATCTCACCTAAATCCCACTTCTAATTCATTTGTTAAAATCTAGTTCAAATTTTGAGCAAAATTGTACATTAGATTTTGGCAAATGAACTAGAAGAGGGATTTTGGTGGGATCCCACTTGACACCCTACCTACTCCACACCAATGCGGCTGCCGAACACACCATAGAAACAAAGCCTCGCCCTCTAGAAAAAGAAGAAAACTGAGTCGTCGTACCAAGGCACACGTGTGCAGCGCCACGCTATGGAGGAGAGGGGTGGGGAGAGATGAGAGGCAGCGAAGGAGAGAGAAAACACACTTTTCTTTTTTTGCGTGCATAGGTCCTAATATTTACTACTACTATACTAGCAGAGTGAGTACAATGTTAGGCGGTAGGAGTACATCGTGTCAGGAACCCATCATAAATGCTCTGACCTCGAACCGCCTTCAACTCCTCTTCTCTCTTTGCTGCTGCCATCTTCCCCTGCCTACGTTTTATTCTCTCTGCATGTACAACGCATGGACAGAGGTGAGCATATGTACAACTACGAGTAAAAAGTTCCACCATAACGAGATGATTCGTGGGACCCACTAAACTGAAGAGGCTAACTTCTGCTTAGGAGTTTTATACTGCCAAGTGGGCCCATTATTTGCTTTTTTCCTTAGAGCATTGGCAGTGTGGAAAAAGGATAAAAGTACACATTAAGTCACATAGTAGTACATTGTGGAGAAAATAAAGTTATACCTCAAGCTTGTGGGTTGCCCATAGTGAATAGAAAAATCATTTCCCCTATCTCCTATCTATTGCATGGAGCAATATGACCAAGCTATGTGGGTCCTACCTTATGGCAAATGTTGACCTTATCTGCAATTTGGCAAACATTAATTTGAATAGGAGGGAGTAGTGTAATTTAAGTGGGTTAATGTAACAACGGACCTTGAAAACTCATAGAACACAGGAATCGCAATACAACATGCATGGTCCACTATGTCCGGAAAATATGCACCCATCTACCTTCGAAAAAGTTAATTAGTTCAAGAGAAATCTATCGCACTTACTGGTAGCTAAGGTTTGACCTAATTTCGTTAAGTTGTCAAGTTGCAAAATCTCAGCAAGAAGTCGAACCTATTGTCAAAACCCTCGATGGTGTGGTTTGTGATACGTATATTAAATGACCCCCCATGGTTACCTCCAAAAAATATTCGTAAAACTTGCAACGCAATCTACACTTTACTTGCAGTTGAAGTTTGACCTAATTTCGATAAATCGACATAAAGTCATTTAAGTGGACATAGTTAGCTAGGACGAAGTTTGAAAACTCATAAAACATGGGAATCGTAAGTACAACATGCCGGTCCACTATATATGTCTGAAAGAATTGCTTGTGGCATTCAGATCCATATTCTTCAGACTTTATTTTCGAAAAGGAACAATCTCGTCATCACTGTAGAAATTTAGAATGTTATTTCCGGATAGTTGGAAACTCACACCGAAAATGTTGTTTACTGCGAGAGATGCACTCATCTACCCATGAAATGGCATTTAATTCGAGAGCAATCCATCGCGCTTACTTGTAGCTCAAGTTTGACCTAATTTTGTTAAATTGTTATGATGCAAAATCTTAGTAAGAAGTTGAAGTTGTTCTCAAAATTTTCGGTGGTGGTATGTGATATATTAAATTACCCCTCGATGGTTACCTCAAAAAATTTCACAAATCTTTCAAAGAAACCTAGAATTTACTTTTAGTTCAAATTTGACCTAATTTCGATAAATCGACATAAAGTCATTCAAGTGGACAGAGTTTGCTAGGACGAAGTTTGAAAACTCATAACATTAAACATGGGAATCATAAGTAAAACATGTTGGTCCACTTAATATTTCAATAATCTTGGCTTATGGCATTCAAATCCATATTCTTCGGGCTTTCTTTACGTACAAGAACAATCTCGTCATCACTCGAGAAATTGAGAATGTTCTTTTCCAGATAGTTGGAAACTCACACCGACAACATTGTTTTACTACAAGAAGATGCACCAATCTACCTCATAAAAGACATCTAATTCAAGTGCAATGTACTGCGCTTACTTGTAGATCAAGTTTAACCTAATAAGTCAGTTAAATTGGCAAGAAGTCCGTGAAGCGTGCGAACTTACCTAGGAAGCTTGAAAAACAGAGAAACTATGGTCCACTTCGTGTTATAATTGGGGTGGTTGTGTTTTATTCTAACTATTACAGGTCCCGTAGGAGGGGGGTGCTTCAGTTAACACATGGTCGGTGGAAGTACGAGTTGCATCGAGGACCTCATAAAAATGAAAATTACATCCAAGTCCATGCAGTTAGCACAAGATCCCTGAAACTATGCACTGAAGTGTGTTTTGAGGTTTGTGCATACTACCGTTCATTGTGATAAAGACTATCAATAGTGTCTTCTAGATGCTAAGAACGGAAAAGAAGATCCAACGGTTAGCAATGTTTGGATTTGCCAGTCTTGATCCAAAGGATCATGTTCAAATTTATTCGTACACTATATAGTTTTTTTGACGAAAAAGATAAGATAAGAAGTACTACTGCGCATGGCCGGTCTTATTGAATAACCTTTCCCTCCTGATGTTTGGGAAGCAAATGAAAATTTCGAAACCTAAAAAGTTTGAATGTTTTTGCCGCCAAGGACCAAAGTGGTGTCCTTCCTATGTACTACTCCTAGGGTGTCAAGTGGGATCTCACCAAAATCCCACTTTGAATTCATTTGTCAAAATGTTGTTCAAATTTTGAGAAAAAATTTACACTAGATTTTGGCAAATGAACTAGAAGTGGGATTTTGGTGGGATCCCACTTGACACCCTACCAATGCGGCTGTCGAACACACCAGTGAAACGTAGCCCCGCCCTCTAAAAATAATAAAATAGAGTCGTCATACGTAGGCACGCGTGCGCAACGCCACGCTGTGGAGGACGGAGAGATCAAACGAGCAGATGCGCGAGGGGAGAGGGGTGGGGAGAGATGAGAGGTAGTGAAGGAGAGAGAAAACACACTTTTTGCGTGCATTGGTCCTAAAATTTTACTACTACTATACTAGTAGAGTGAGTATACTGTAAGGCGGCAGGAGTACCTCTTGTCAGGAACCCATCATAAATTCTCTAACCTCGAACCACCTTCAACCCCTCTTCTCTCTTTGTTGATGCCCTATTCCCATGCCTATGATTTATTCGCTCTACATGTACAACACGTGGACAGGGGTGAGCATATGTCCAACAATGAGTAAACATCTTCATCGTTTAGGCAATGTCTAAACAAGATGATTCATGGGACCCACTAAACTGAAGAGGCTAACTTGTGAATAGGAGTTTTGCACTGCCAAGAGGGCCCTTTATTTGCTTTTTTCCTTAGGGCACCGGCAATGTGTAAAAAAAGTACACATTAATTCACATAGTAGTACATCGTGGATAAAATAAAATTATACCTCAAGCTTGTGGGTTGCCCATAGAGAATAGAAAAATCATTTCCCCTACCTCCTATCTATTGTATGGAGCAATATGACCAAGCTATGTGGGTCCTACCTTGTGGAAAATGTTGACATTATCCATAATTTGGCAAACATTAATTTGAATAGGAGGGAGCGGTGTAATTTGAGTGGGTTAATGTAACTACTGACCTTGAAAACTCATAGAACATAGGAATCTCAATAAAACATGCATGGTCCGCTATGTCTGGAAAATATGCACCCATCTACCTTCTAAAAAGAAAATTAGTTCAAGAGCAATCTATTGCGCTTACTGGTAACTAAGGTTTAACCTAATTTCGTTAAGTTGTCAAGTTGCAAAATCTCAGAAAGAAGTCGAACCTGTTGTCAAAACCCTCGATGGTGTGGTTTGTGATATGTATATTAAATAACCCCCCCATGGTTACCTCCAAAAAATATTCTTAAAACTTTCAACGCAATCTAAAGTTTACTTGCAGTTGAAGTTTGACCTAATTTTGATAAATTGACATAAAGTCATTCAAGTGGACAAAGTTAGCTAGGACGAAATTTGAAAACTCATAAAATATGAGAATCGTAAGTACAACATGTCGGTCCACTATATATGTCTGAAAGATTGGCTTGTGTTGTTCAGATCCATATTCTTCAGACTTTCTTTTCGAAAAGGAACAATCTCATCATCACTGTGGAAATTTAGATTGTTATTTCCTGATAGTTGGAAATTCACACTGATGGTGTTGTTTACTGCAAGACATGTACTCATCTACCCATGAAATGACATTTAATTCGAGAGAAATCCATCCCGCTTACTTGTAGCTCAAGTTTGACCTAATTTCGTTAAATTGTCAAGATGCAAAATCTTATTAAGAAGTTTAATATGTTGTCAAAAAATTTGGTGGTGGTATTTGATATATTAAATGACCCCTCGATGGTTACCTCCAAAAATTTCACAAATCTTTCAAAGCAACCTATAATTTACTTTTAGTTCAAATTTGACCTAATTTCCATAAATCGACATAAAGTCATTCAAGTGGGCAGAGTTTACTAGGACGAAGTTTGAAAACTCATAACATTAAACATGGGAATCGTAAGTGAAACATGTTGGTCCACTTAATATTTTAGAAAGCTTGGCTTGTGGCATTCAGATCCATATTCTTCATGCTTTCTTTACGTAAAAGAACAATCTCGTCATCACTCGAGAAATTGAGAATGTTCTTTTCTAGATAGCTGTAAACTCACATGAATGACATTGTTTTACCAGAAAAAGATGCACCCATCTACCTTACAAAAGACATCTAATTCAAGTGCAATGTACTGCCCTTACTTGTAGATCAAGTTTGACCTAATAATTCCGTTAAATCGGCAAGAAGTCAGTAAAGTGTGTGAAGTTAGCTAGGAAGCTTGCAAAATAGAACTATAAGAAACCGTGGTCCACTTCGTGTGATAATTGGGGCGGTTGCATTTTCTTCTAACGGTGGTGGGTCTCGTAGGAGTGAGGTGCTTCAGTTAACACACGGTCGGTGGAAGTACGAGTTGCAGCAAGGACCTCATAAAAATGAAAATTACATCCAAATCCATGCAGTTAGCACAAGATCCCTAAAACTATGCATAGAAGTGTGTTTTGAGGTTTGTGCATACTAGTATTCATTGTGATAAATATTATCAATAGAATCTTCTAGATGCTAAGAACGGAAAATAAGATCCAACGGTTAGCTATGCTTGGATTTGCCAGTCTTGATCCAACGGATCATGTTCAAAGTTACCAGTGCACTATATAGCTTTTTTTGACGAAAAATATAAGATAAGAAGTACTAATGCGCATGGACGGTCTTTTGATTAACCTTTCCCTCCCGATATTTGGGAAGCAAGTGAAAATTTTAAAACCTGAAAAGTTTGAATCTTTTTTCCGCCAAGGACCAAAGTAGTTTACTTCCTATATATTGCTCCTCTTACTCCACACCAACGCGCCAGCCGAACATGCCAGATAAATAGAGCCATCCACTCAAGTAAAATTTAGCATGGTGAAGAAGCAAAAGTTTTTTTAAGAAGGAAGTATGGTTAATATGGCTAAATTAGAGTTCATAAGTGCCATTTATTTTATATTACATAAAGTGGTTGGATAATTTACATGTTATATTTTTCAAGCATAATTTTCTACCTAATTTTACCCACTCAGACGAATTTATGTCGATATGTTGAATTAGGTCCAATTTAATAATCTACAAGAAGTGCGCGAGAGGAAGTTCAATAGTATAACTGAGTCTTAGGTATAACAAAGAGACACGTCATCTACTGCCGGCCTTATACTAGCATATACAATACCTAGATATTAAACTATAGAACAACTAGCATCACGACGCAACAACCTCGTCAAAAAGTAAGAAGATTAAACATGAATAAAATGAAAAACCTTTCTATGCCCGCTTGAAAAATCCTAAAGCTTGGGAATTGTAAGAGAGCATGGTACACTTTGTCTGAAAATTGGGGTGCTGGCATTCTTTATTTAATTTTTGGATACGGACTACCATAGGTCCTAGAGGAGCGAGACGCTTCAATTATCGTGCTAGGGCATGTAGTCACTGCAAGGTGGTTTGTGGACCTATATGTAATTATTGTTACGATTTGAGCATTTTTGAAACTTGTGTTTATGGTTATTAATAGTGGTTGAATTTTGGAAGAATTTTGGAAATTTTCAAGAGTAATAGTCTATCATGCTCACATGTATTCATGTTTTGCCTAATATTGTATTATTGACATACAATCATTTAAGTGTGCGAAGTTTTAGTTATAAATCTTGAAAATCCTAAAATTTGGCATGGTATACTTCATATGAAAATTGTGGTGGTGGAATTCTTTTTATTTTTTAACCAGGGTAGGTCTCAAAAGAGCAACATGCTTCAATCAACATGGTCAGTGAAATTAAAGGTTACATCAAGGACATAAAAAATAGAAAATTACATCCAAGTCCATACAATTGTCACAAAGGGACTAAAATTTAGCTTGGAAAAGTAGTCCATACTCTTCGTACAACTTCTTGCCACACACAGAAAAAAAGCACCCTCGTTACTGTTCATCATAGTCAAAGGGACAAGGTTGCTCGCAAGGATTAGAGGAGCACACAAGGATGTGAAGAAATTCCAAGGATTGAATTCACTGTTGTACCTTGTTAACGTCAAGCGAAGGTCCTGAAGAGGTCGACCTGCCCCCCTTCCGAGTCGATTTCCCTAGCCGAACGTCCACCGGCCGCAAGTTTCTCGCGCTTGAGCTCGAGCATGCCCTACTCATAAGCAAGGGCCAGCATAGGATTGATAGGTTCGAGGGGACCAGGAGCGGGTCGTCTGCCACGGCCTGGGTGACCTGGCGCCCACCCGAGTTGTCTGCCCTGTCGCATGCTCGCTGGCCGAAAGTTCCTGGCAGAAGGATTGCTTGTTGTCTTGCACGTGCTTAACTTGGCCATGGTTGATGTCCATCCGGAGCACCCCCCCTGACGCAGCTCCATCGCAGTGGAAGTGGAAGCACACTGGTGCTTTGTTGTAGAGGTCCACTTTTCTTCGGCTGCCATGTTGACGCCTCCGTGACGCGGCCTGCGCAGGATCAGTACCCTTGAGGGGGCCCAAAATCGCGTCGTTGGCCGGCACGGCCATCACACGTTTACCGCGGGCGTCCAGGCTCCCTACAGAGGAGGCTCCAACGACGGCATGTTCCGGCGGATGAACTGTTCCTGGGACTGGCCTCGAGCCGAAGCATACTTCCGAGGACGATGCAGCCAATCCACCAGGATTCTTCAAGTATTTGTGAGGGGAACATGCCTTTCGAGGAACAAAGAAAGTTTGCTAGAGAGTAGCACAAAGGAGAAGTTGAACTGCTTTTTGCGAAGGAGAAGTACGGAGTACTACTCAAGTACCCCTACTCCCTTTGTTACAATGAATAAATAAGGGGACCTCATTTTCTGTTTTCTTTCTTTGACCAAGGCACCAAGTTTCCCCTAAAAAAAGACCTGTGCATGAGCTACAAGCGTGGGAAAAAATGAAACAAAGGGAGAGAATTATGGTGCAGTTAAGAGGCTGGCTCAAACGTTCCCAAGATTTTCTCACCAAATTTCTAGGCCAGTTCTTGGTACCACTAGAACGGCCACAAACAGACGGAGTAGTAATTAGGAGTACTACTAGTACTATCAATGAGTAGAAGTGTGAATTTATGTACCCTGCAAGAGTAGATAAGATAAGATAGAGATAAGATAAGAAGTACTACTACTGTGAATGGCGGATCTTTTGAATAACCTTCCCTCCTGATGTTTGGGAAGCAAGTGAAAATTTTGAAACCGGAAAAGTTTGATTTTTTTGCCGCCAAGGACCAAAGTGGTTTTCTTCCTAATATGTACTAGTACTACTATATTAGTCTTGCACGTAGCCCTAGGTCGTGAAAGCGTCGTGTACACCGGGTCAGAGATTAATTAGAAACTAGAGTAACTCCGCACCTACTCCTACTCGAGAAACACAACGCTTTCCTAGTTTTCTCCGTGCCACTCTTTTTCTCTTTCACCTCCCTAGAGTGGGATGAGGAGTCTACTAGTAGTAGAACTATTTAACTTGCAAGTGTCTCCCGCTCCCTCTCATTAACCCTATCTCTTTCTCTCTCCTCTCTCGCTCGGTCTCAAAAATCCCTCTCAGATCCTCAGTTGAAGCTACGATTGACATGAGTGGCGGCCCTATGGAGGACAAATGGGTTAAAGTTATGATTAACTAGAGTCATACAGTTCAGTTCTTCACCTGTAGACTTTGTTCTCAAATTGTTAGTCGTCTTGCGTACATGGTTAAGTACTTCTTTCTTCAGGATGTTTTTCTTTAGTGTCACAATGGTTCGATACAACTATTGTTTTTTTGGACTAAATCTCTTTTTCTTACATGAGAATTGCACTGGCTATAGGAACATGGCATGCCCAGAATGCGTTGTAAAATTATCTGATGGAAAATTCCCGGGATGTGAGCACGGAGGCGTCTTCGAACCAAACACTCTAGTGTATCGGCTGTCCTTGAGACCGAGGTTAACTTCCAGGAACAAAGGGTGTGCCATGAAGGGCAGCTTCTTTGAGTACATCGAACATGCGAGGGCATGCCCGCACGCGGCAGAGGGCGCCGTAGGTTCTTGACGGAAAAGAACCATATGATATGTGGTTGTCCATGTGTGTGCTGATTCCGTCTAGAGTATGGTATTGAGTTTCTGCCATGGTTGTGGAGTACCTGTACTAGTAATATTATAAATAAATTGAATCATCATCGCATCCACATAGTTTCTCCCTTTTACCGATAATAAGGGGATTTGGTTTTGTGGTTCGAATTGAAGCTATGATTGATAAGGAGTGCCAATTTTAAGGATTTGGTTTTGGGGTTTGAATTTACATTTTCCCCTAGAGATTCAATGTTTATTTTGGAATTTCCCCTATAAATAGAACCATGGAGCCCCTGAAAAAAATAATTAAAAAATAGAACCATGGAGCCCCGCAAAAAAATAATTAAAAATAATACAGTAGAACCATGGAGAGAGGACGAGCCAGGGCTGATGTTGGGGAGTGACGAGCTACTGAGCCCTCTCTCCCATTTCCCCTGGCCTCTTCGCCCCTCATCCAGGCTAGCGCTAGACAACCCAAAACTAAAAAACCAACTCCTCGCCATCGACTAGCCATCCACCCACCCCACCCCACCCCTCCCCCCACCCACACCAAAAAATCCCCAAATGGCGGCGCCGTCGGAACTCAAGCGATCCTAACATGAGTGCATCATCGAGTCTGGCCCCCATGTCTTCCATGCCTGCTGCGTCTCCATAGCCACAACCGACTTCTCCGTCATCGAGCCACAGTTAGTTGACGAGGCATACCGTACACAATGACACCATAGATCTTCTTCTCGAGGACGTATGAGCTTAGGAGGATGCCTGGCTCCCTCCCAGCCCCTCTAGAGGAGGACGATGTCGTGTCCACTCCCTGCAAAGAGGAGTTGTTGAATCTCAGCCTGCCTCCCAGCAAGCTGCGAAGAGCGAGCAAGGTCGTGGGAACTATGCGGAAGGTTCTTGGCCATGTATGTCTGCTGTAGAACCTGCAACTAACGACGGAGGAGTGGGACATCATCATTCCTTACGACATTCTGCACCGGCTCTGGCATGAGGCAAGTGTGTGTCGACGTGTTCCACTTCCACCTAACCCTCAGCATCAACAGTTGGTACCTGGTTGAGTAGGAGGATGGCCACTGCAGCATATGCATGTAGGCAACGTTGAAGCGCACAACGATGTGTCTCCGGGGATGCAACCATCTGTACCACCGCAAGTGCATCTTCACTTGGTTTGAGACCAACGCCAGCTGCCCTATCTGGCGAGACAATGTTCTCCTCCATCTCTACTAACACGAGGTGCATATGCCCACTCCTGTATAAAACTAGGTCATGTTGTTGCTAATTAATTAATGTACTGAACCTGTTCTACATATGTTTGCACTTGTCAAACTAAGCTTAATCCAATTTAGACAGGGAAAACAATTAGTCTAGGATTACAATCCAATAGGAAAATGTCATCATGTCTCATAAATTTTAAAATGATAAAACCAAAACGAATCAATGTTCGCCACCTCACTACATAATTTAGAACAACGGTCTAATCATCGTTACCATCATCGCTTTCAGCACAGCCGCATTCTAGATCCGCATATTCCTATTGGGTTGGATCTTCTTCCTCTTGCCATTCATCATACATGTCCCGAGTTTCATCAGGTAGAACTAGTTTATTCTTGTATTTGTCCACTACACTTACCTTGACAGTGAAATCTACTTGTCCATCATGCGTCGGGCCGCCTCTAGCAATCAAAGTTTCATCGACGTCAGCCATTTCAGTTACCATACAAACACTGGGATCATCTTGGTGGGTAACATCAATGGTGACTAGCTCGTCATACTCATTCACATCATAGGTGCTCCTTGCTTGAAACTTTTGCACATATTTCCAGTCGTTATTATCTCTGTCATCCAAGAATATTACATTGGAAGCTTGACTTACCAAAATATAAGGTTCCTCCTTGTACCACTCAGCAGTAGTATTGATCGATATGAAATTATCATCATTTCTAGGGCCTCTTTTCTTGTTCGGATATTGGTCATACCAGTAACACTTGAATAGAACCACATATCGACCACCAGTCTTGTCGTTATAGTTCAAATTAATAACCTGTTTTATGCGACCATAATGATCATAGTCCTCTGATTTATTCATTTTGGCTGTCAAGTGCTCTCCACTGGTCGTGATGCCACTATTTTGTGTCTTCAAATGTTTCTCACGCTCATAGGTGCGGTAGTGGATATCATCATCATCGCAAGCTGAAGCTGTCTACACCCTTTGTGCAGGACCACATGATAGGGCATAGAGACCATCACTAACATCGCCCGGGTTCTCTTCACGCAGCTTCATGATATGCGGTTATAATCAAGAGGTGATCTCATGTGCACAATTCAAATGCAATTCAAAGTTCAGTTGAACATCTTACATGATTCCTAAACTATTCCTGAAACCCACCCCTACATACTGGTGCAACATAATCTTTTCTTTCGTTGCTTTAAATAACCTACAAAAATGATACTCAAGTTAGACATCTGAACATATCTTGCTACAAGTTTCATTTCATATATCTGAGGATATGTATGAATAGTACTCATGGAACAAAGTTTTCAGCCTCATCAGCGTTATTCAGAGCATACCAAGTGAGTTGGTCATATTCGTGCTGCATGAATGTTCCATGTTCCTTCTTTCCTACTAGGAGAACACCATGGTTAAAAACAGATTTTTCAACTTCTTCAGTTCTGCCACCCAGATTGGAACTCGTTTTATGATCAGGAATGTATCTTGAAAAAAATGCAAACTCTTCAACAACAATATCTACCTCTACAATGCAATCCTCTACTCTAGCCTTGTTCCTAACAGTACCCTTGAAAGTGCAAAGTCGATGTTCTATCGAATACATCCATCTGTACTGTACGAGACCTCTAGAAAGTGCATCTTCAAGCCGATGATAGCCAAAATACACCACCACATCAAAGAAGGATGGTGGATATAGCAGCTCAAGCTTGCATAGGATTTCTGTTATGTCTGTCTGAAGACGCGCTACAACTCTTCTGTGTAGAGTTTTGCTACAAAGGTCCCTTAAGAACTTTCCCAATTATGCAAGCACATTGTAGAAATCCTTGTTCACTAAACCTCTAATGCCAAGAGGTAAAAGCCTTTGTAGTAGGATGTGGCAATCACGAGTTTTCAACCCTTGGAGCTTGTTCCCCTCTGCATTGATACAATTTGCAATGTTGGAGGCAAACCCATATGGGAACTTCACACCACGTAGGAAGTCACAAAATAGTACCCTTTTATTCATCGGCAAGGTAAATTCCGCACCTTGAAATTTGTAATATTTTTCACCTCCCTTATCAACCGTATCTTCAGGATACAACTTCAAGTTGTTGTTAACATTGAGTTTTTCGCAGTCAAGTCTAGCATTATAGCTATCTTTTTTCTTGGTTGGAATGTTGAGTAATGTGCCTATAATGTTATCACATATATTTTTCTCCATGCGCATGACATCAATATTATGTCGAAGCGTCTTACCATCCCAATATGGCAAGTCCCATAGAATGGATCTGCGCTTATAAAATATTCTTGGTTCCTTTTCCTTCCCTTGGGCAGCTGCTGCTATGATGCAACCCGTCCTAGGGACGTCCCTCCATCTACACCACCTAGTCCCCCAAGTGGACCAATGACTCGCGCCCGAACGAAGCTCCTACAAGCTAAGGCTAACTCACTCCTTTCCTCGTGTGACTATGGTATGCCTTTGGATGGCTTGCTACGTCATGCAACTATGCTATGTATCCTCAGCTATGAAGCACCAGTACCTCACCAAGCCCCCCAAGGAAGTAGGACAAGGAGAAGCCGCTCCTGGAGCTCATCACACCGGAGTCTCCGGCCAAAACCCAAGTCTCGCCCTGCCCCCGAGTCTCCTGGACCGACCCCAAAGCGACCCGGACAGTGTGCCCTCCTCAAGACGGGACCGAGATTGACTGAGTCTCGTTCGACCGGAGTCTCCGGACCACCCACCGGAGTCTCCGACCTGCGCGACAACAGGCATGTAAAGGCCTTTTAGGCCTCGACCATGTAACCCCCAGATTCACCCCAACTTCCAGTTTTATCCCCAAACTACCCATGTTTATGTGGCTGGCCTATATATAGTCGCACCCTCTTTTGTAAACCCTAGACTTGGATAATTGTAATTGAAGACAGCCCTAGAGGATCTATCAATTGCTAGTCTCATGCTCCTTGACAAGGAGCACCAATTATCCCCCACCTCTTGGATTTTGCCTCATGCGTTCAAGTTGTACAAGTCCTCGGAGTTCGGTGTCTCGTCTCCAAGTACTCAATATCTCAACAAGCCTCTCATCCCGTTGTTGGTCGTGGGAGAGTGTCTTGCCCAACGCTGATCCTAGGGATTGTGTTGGACCGGTTGCCACCGGCGTGAGCTATCGGCTTGTCGTGTTTTCATGTGTGTGTGTTCATCGAGTTCTTCGCATGTGAGTTCATGGATTTCATCCCCCTCCTCCTCCCACTCATTCCCTCCTCGATTTCCACAGGATTCGTGAAAGATCAGGCCTCCCTAAGGGGTCAACCCTAACATATTGGTATCAAGAGCAAGGTTGATCACGGATTTCCCCTCAATTTTTCTTCTATCCACCATAAATTCGAAAATTCCCCAAAAATATTCCTAATTTGCCTTTGGATCATTCTCTCATTTTGAAGTGTTATTTGTGGTTTTGATCTGACCAAATCTTGTCTAAGGTGTTGGTCAAGCTTTTGCCTATGTTTCCCAGCCTGATTTTGGCCAAATTTTCACGGATTTGAGGACTCTTGGCGTGGATTTCTGCTCAAGAACACGAGTTGTTTTCCCCACACCGGAGTCTCCCGCCCTGACCGAAGTCTCCGGCCCTAGACACCTGTTTTCACTTCTGCCTCTTATTCCGCATTGGCTAATTTGTCTTCTTGTTGTTTGTGTTCCATGTGCGTGTCATCAACTAACAGAAAGCTTCCGCAATATCACCTGTGCTCTTCGACACCACGGACCCCATACTCCTCCCTGCTCCATCGACACAAGCTCATCATCAACACATAAGGTATAACTTTTGTCAACCCTTATAGCCATATCTTCCTTTGTGTGTACCTATCCTATGAGAGCAAATCCTTTTGTGTTTGCCTAAGCATTGTGCACTTGTCCTTGTAAAGTGAGTGTGTGGAAGCAAAGACAAAAGTTAACTTAGTAATATATAAAGGGAGAAGATAATCACAAAAAAAAGGAGAAAAATAGAAAGATACATAGTCTCAATACAAAGAGAGTATCAAGCTTGTAAGCAACAAGAGATAAAAGAAAGCGCAACCGAGGCAAGTGCACAAATCGGTTGCTTTTCCTATCTTGGCGTACGAGTTGTGGTCTCTCCTTGTGTTGGCACGACAACCGAGCGTAGTCTTCGTTAGGACATTTTGTGCTCATTTTCATAGTCGTGCTAACCCCATTTTTCCTCCACGAGTGTGTGTAGTCGTAGTTTCTCGTCACCCTTCGAATTGACCATCTCCTTTTGACTTGAGATTTTTTGGATCTTACCCACTTTTGACTATCATTTTCGTTTGGTTGGTTCTTTGGCTTTCCACCATACCCACCTTCCACCAAAAGCTTTTGAGCGTTTAGTTTACCTTTAGTGTCAGTTTTCTTTGCGATTTCACTTTACAAGCTCTTAGTTGTCTTGTGTGGAAATTGGTTTGATACAATCTCCAAGGTGAGGTCAAATGCTAACTCTCCAAGTATTCTCCTCCATATACAATCCTTGTTGGCTTTGCATCATGGACAGGAATGGCGATTCGTCCCAACCAACGCCACCTCAAGAGGAAGGCGCACAATACATGACAAGGTTGGATCATTGGAATATCCAAGGAGAATTCAACTACCGTTGTGACTCCCTTGAGCAGCGCCAAGACGAATAATTTATCGAAACCCGAGTGGAGTTGAAGAGCATCGACAACCGCTTCAAGGAGGTCTGAGGACAAATGCATGCCATGCAACACAATCTCGGCCATCAAAATGAAGCTCTTCATCGCGCCCTTGCCGCAATGGATGACAAGCTTCAACGCCTCATTGATGGGCTAGCAAGGCCGTGATATCGTGCCTCCATCTCGTCACGACACTCCTCAAGTGAATCAAGCTCTTCACGCCACCCGCGCTTCAAGGCACAACGATGGACCTGTCCTCCACTCCATGAGTTCTTCTCAAGCGGTACCATCTCCGCGACACGCCGCAACGTCAAGCTATGATGGTGACCTCTCCGCCAGACCTCCAAGAAGCAAAGCGCACCATCCACAACTAAGAGCACTAGTGATCCAACAAGAGCAACCTCAAGTGGACCCCTAATCCCATCGTCACCGACACATTCCTTCAACAACAAGTGAAGCCTCTGAATTGGACGAACAAGATAGCCGTCGACGTGAAGCACTCAAAGATCCACCAAGGCATCATCATCGACATGAACGTCAACGCTGACAACATGATCACCATGACGAGCCTTCTCCGCATCATGAAGAAAGGGAGCGGTCCATTGCACATGCGGCACGTCGTCCTCCTCGCCACATGGCTCAATACAATGCTTGTTGTTATGATGGCCAATGGCTGAACCAACCTTGTGAGGACCAAGCACCTCCTCCTCGTCAACAACTGCACCAAGAACAAGAGCAATCTCCCCAAGCTCGTCGTGAGGACCAAGTTCCACGACTAAATTCGGCACCAAAACAACCGCAAGGGCAACACCACAATCACCAAGCAAGACGTGAGAGCTCGGATGATGAAGATGAACACCAACATCATGGTAACCGCCGATACCGGAACCGCAATGAAGAGGAAACTTTCGGCAAGCTCAAATTCACCATACCCAATTTCACCGGTTCCATTGAACCCGAAGAATATCCCTCGTAGGAACTCAAGGTTGACAAGATCTTCCGCATGCACAACTATAGAAATGAGAAGATGATGTCCATGGCGTCCCTAGAGTTTCATGATTATGCCAACCTTTGGTGGGAACAAATCCAACTAGCTCGTGAAGCAAAACAAGATCCTTCAATCACCAATTGGAAAGATATGAAGGCTCATATGAGATCCCGCTTTGTTCCTTCGCACTACACGTGTGACCTCTTCAACAAGCTCCAAACGCTTAGTCAAGGAACAAAGACCGTGGAAGAGTACTTCAAGAAAATGGAGCTCAACATGATCCGAGCATACATCAAAGAGCGTGATGAAAAAACAATGGCACGCTTCCTCAATGGATTGAACCATCCAATCAAGCGCATCACCGAGTTCCAAAAGTACAAGAACATGGTTGAGCTTGTACACATAGCAACAAAAGCCGAATGTCAAGTGCAACAGGACATCAAGTACAACAAGCCAAAGACGTACTTCACCTACAAGCAAGCACCAAACACTACATCAACAACCCCAAATGGAAGCTCATCAAGTACCACCAAGCTTCCCTTAAAGCCAACACTTCCTCAAGGAAAACCACCCCCAAGTGGCCAATATATAAAGGATGATCAACCATTCAATGGTGAATGCTACAAGTGTGGAGGCAAAGGACACAAGTCGGTCACATGTGGAAACAAGAAAGTTTTGTTCATCCACGATAATGGCGATGAAGAATACTTGAGTGAAGATGAGTTTGATGAAGAGTCAAGGAAGATTTGGCAAGGCAACACTTGGGAGATGACCAAGAACTACTTGTGTATGAGCATGACGCAAGTCCATCGCTTGTTTTCACAAGGGTCTTAACTACTGAAGTCCATGAGCATGAAGACCAAAGATCAAACATCGTTCAAACACGTGCCGGTATCAATGGGAAATCCATCAAAGTTGTCATCGATGGAGGGATTTGCCATAATCTTGCAAGCACGGAATTGTGTGAGAAGTTCAACCTCACCCTACATCCGCACAAGCACCCCTACCATATACAATGGCTAAGTGACCAAGGGTCTGTCAAGATCAAGCACACCATCTAGTAACATTCTCAATTGGACCATACAAGGACACGGTGGAGTGTGATGTGGTTCCCATGAAGGTTTGCCATATGTTGCTAGGTAGGCCTTGGCAATATGACAAGAGTGCTTTGCATGATGTTCACACAAACACTTATACCTTCAAATGGTTTGACAAGACTTGTGTTTTGCAACCAATGACTCCTTCAAATAATTGCGGACAATGAAAAGGCTTTAGCGAGGGTGCAAAGCACAACAACATCGTGTCAGAAGAGCGGTGATCGAGAGAACCACCATATAGTGAGTGAGAGCCATAAGCCAAACTCGAGTGGAAAAACTAAGAATGTTCTTCTTGCCACCAAAAGTGAGATGAGAGAAGTGCGGAAAAACCCATCAATTTTGCACTATGTCCTTATATGCAAGGGACTAGCGCAAGGAACTAATCACTTGACAAATGTTCCTCCCTCTTTGATGGCAATTTTGCAGGAATTCCAAGATGTGTTTCCTGAAGAGCTTCCTCATGGCCTACCCCCTCTTCGTGGAATCGATCACCGCATCGACCTCATACCTGGCACACCTCTCCCAAACCACGCTGCATACCGCACGAACCCGGAAGAGACGAAGGAGATAGAACGACAAATCAATCAACTCGTCTCCAAAGGTTTGATCCAAGTAAACACTAAGCCAAGCGCGGTACCCGTGATTCTTGTACCAAAGACGGATGATACATTGCTGTTATGCATGGACCGCCGTCCAATCAATGCTATCACCGTGCGTTATAGACATCCTATACCATGTCTTGATGACATGCTTGATGAGTTGTGTGGATCCACTGTGGTTACCATCAAATACGCATGGCCGAGGGTGATGAGTGGAAACCCGCCTTCAAGTCCAAACTTGGTCTCTATGA
Source organism: Avena insularis (assembly GCA_023614405.1). Lineage (NCBI taxonomy): Eukaryota > Viridiplantae > Streptophyta > Magnoliopsida > Poales > Poaceae > Avena > Avena insularis. Next base: position 97,253,447 of record CM042691.1, read on the forward strand.
ATGGTTGGTTATTCCTTTTGGCTATCTAATGCCCTATCCACCTTCATGCGCCTTATGAACCATATTTTGAGATCTCTCAATGGAAAAGGTGTCGTTGTTTACTTTGATGATATTATTGTCTATAGCAAGTAACTAGAGGAGCATGTCATGTTAAGGAGGTTCTCCAAATCCTTCATCATGAAAAGCTCTATGCTAATATCCCAAATTGCCCTTTTGCCAAAGACAAACTGATTTTCCTTGGATTTGTTGTTTCTTCTAATGGCATTGAGGTTGATGTCTCAAAAGTTAAGGACATACGAGATTGGCCCGTCCCTACCAATGTTAGTGAACTTCGTAGTTTTCATGGGTTGGGTTGGCCGTTTCACCGCTTAGTGAAAGACTTTTCTACCATTGCTTGCCCTCTCAAAGAGTTGACCAAGAAAAATGTCACATTTATTTGGGGCAAAGCACAACAAAAGGCATTTGATGAGCTCAAAAAGAGGCTCACCGAAGCACCACTCCTTGCTTTACCAGATTTCACAAAAACTTTTGAGATCAAATGTGACGCTAGTGGTATTGGCATTGGAGGCGTCCTTATGGAAAATGGAGTCCTATTGCATACCATAGCGAGAAACATGATGGCGCACGCCTTAACTACCCGATTTATGACAAAGAGCTTTTTGCCTTAGTTCGTGTCCTTCAAGTGTGGCAAGACTACGTTTGGCCCAAAGAATTTATTATACATTTCGACCATGAGTCGTTGAAATATCTTAAGAGTCGAGATAATTTGAGTAAACGACACGCCAAGTGGGTTGAGTTCATGGAGTCTTTTCCTTACATTGTCAAGTACAAGAAGGGCAAATAAAATGTAGTGGCGGACGCCTTGTCCCTCAAAACACGAGCCTTCTTACGCGCCTCGAAGTAAATGTCTTGGGACTTGATAACATCAAATCTTTGTATTCTTCTGACCCATTCTTTGGATCAATTTTCGCAAAGTGTTCAATAGACAAAGGGGTTGATGATTTCTATTTTCATAAGGGTTTTCTATTCAAACAAAACAAGATTTGCATTCCAAAGTCATCTCTCCAAATTTTGCTTCTTCAAGAGTCACATGGTGGAGGCCTTATGGGTCACTTTGGCCGTGACAAGACATATGACATGCTCTCCACTCACTACTATTGGCCCAAGATGAAGCACGACGTGGAGTGCCACATCCAACGATGCACTACATGTGTCCAAGCTAAGTCTAAGTCTAACCCTTTTGGTCTTTATATGCCATTGCCTATTCCTCATGCACCTAAGTCAGACATTAGCATGGACTTTGTGTTAGTCTTGCCTAGGTCTAGACATGGTCATGATTCTATATTTGTTGTAGTGGATCGTTTTTCCAAAATGGCACACTTCATTCCGTGCCATAAGACCGATGATGCTTCACATGTCGAAAATTTGTTTTTCAGGGAAATAATCCGTCTTCATGGTGTACCAAGAACAATCGTTTCCGACCACAAAGTCAAGTTCATGAGCTACTTTTGGAAGACACTCATGGCCAAGCTCGTCATCTAGCTACTTTTCTCGTCCGCATCACATCCCCAAACTGATGGACAAACCGAGGTTGTCAACCGAAGCCTCAGAACACTACTCTGCATGTTGATCAAGAAGAACCTTAAGGATTGGGAGGAATGCATTCCCCATGCCAAGTTCACCTACAACCGCGCCAAACACTCCACCACCATGATAATCCCGTTCATGATTGTCTATGGATTCGAGCCTCTCACCACGCTCGACATCCTACCTCTCCCTCTCCATGACCGCACCAACATGTACGTCGACAAGCGTGCCCAAGCAATGAAGAAACTCCATGAAGACACAAGAGCTACGATCGAGCAACAAGTACTTCGCCAAGCATCAAGGCTAAACAAGAACAAGAAGGAGATAATCTTCGAAGAAGGCAATCTTGTGTGGATACACTTGAGCAAAGACCGTTTCCCAATGATCGCGACTCCAAGCTCAACCAAGGGGATATGGCCCCTTCAAGGTCCTTAGAAGAATCAACAACAATGCGTACATCATCGACATCCCAACCTCCTAGTACCTAGTGAGCAATATGTTCAACGTCAAGGACCTATCACCGTACCATGGAGAGAATCAAGATGTTAACCATGAAGAGTCGAGGACGACTCTTTCCCAAGGGGGGAGCTGATGCAGCCCGTCCTACGGACGTGCCTCCATCTACACCACCTAGTCCCCCAAGTGGACCAATGACTAGCGCCCGAACCAAGCTCCTACAAGCTAAGGTTAACTCGCTCCTTTTCTCGTGTGACTTTGATATGCCTTTTGATGGCTTGCTACTTCATACAACTACGCTATGTATCCTCAGCTATGAAGCATCAGTACCTCACCAAGCCCCCAAGGAAGAAGGACAAGGTTAAGCCGCGGTTGAAGCTCATCACACCAGAGTCCCCGGCCAAAACTAGAGCCTCTGGACCTGACCCCCCTCCCCCCCTCCCCCGGAGTCTCCGGACCAACCCCAGAAACCGACCCGCGGACAGTCTGTATGCCCCTCTGGAGACGGGCCCAGAGATTGACCGGATTATCCGGCCTTGACCGGATTCTCCGGACCACCCCACCGGAGTCTCCGGTCTACATGACAACAGGCATGTGAAGGCCTTTTGGGCCTGGCCCATGTAACCCCTAGATTCGCCCCAACTTCCAGTTTTATCCCTAAACTACACCTGTTTATGTGGCTATCCTATATATAGCCCCACCCCTCTTTTGTAAACCCTAGACTTGGGTAATTGTAATTGAAGACACCCCTAGAGGATATATCAATTTCTAGTCTCATGCGCCTTGACAAGGAGGACCAATTATCCCTCGCCTCTTGGATTTTGCCTCGTGCGTTCAAGTTGTACAAGTCCTTGGAGTTCGGTGTCTTGTCTCCAACTAGTCAAGATCTCAACAAGCCTCTCACCCGCGTTGTTGGTCGTGGGAGAGTGTCTTGCCTGACGCCGATCCTATGGATTGTGTTGGACTGGTTGCCACAGGCATGAGCTATCGGCTTGTATCGTGTTATTGTATGTGTTTTCATCGAGTTCTTCGCGTGTGAATTTGTGGATTTCATCCCCCTCCTCCTCCCACTCGTTCCCTCCTCGATTTCCACGGGATTTGTGAAAGATCGGGCCTCCCTAAGGGGTCAACCCTAACAAGCTATCTCTTCCGCTCTCTTCCTTGTGGATGCTTCTCCTACTATCGGTGCATCTTCTGTATTCTTTCTTTTATCTCCTTTGGCAGCTGGTTGTTTTCCTGGTTTAACATTTCTAACCTTTTCTAGATGCGCTTGCAACTCAGCTTCAGTGAACTTTCGTGGTGCAGTGCCATACTCAGTCCTCTTTCCATAGAACTGCAATTTTTTTAAGTTTTTTTTGGAATTTGTGGACTGCGGGAAGGAAAATCCAGTGGCCAAGGTAACCAGTCTTATTTTGTAGCCTCACTTTGACCTGTTTTGACTCACATCGAACACATACATTGTAACCTCATGTCACTCTGCCTGACATAGTGCCAAGAGATAGAAAATCATGGGTGCAGAACAACACAGTAGCACGCAGAGGGAACTTGGCATCTTCAGGTTTGCTTGCAAGGATATCAGGAGTCATGACACCCTTCCATAGTTTCTGCAAGTCTCGTATAAGAGGCTGCATGAACAGATCAAAATCCTTACCAGGTAATTTGGGACTTAGGATGAGTAAAGTCAGCAAGCAGTTCGACTGATCAGTACATGCCCAGGGAGGCAGGTTGTAAATTGTAACAAGTACTGGCCACATGCTGTACGATTTACTCATGTTGCCAAATGGGTTAAATCCATCTGTAGCTAGGCCAAGTCTCAGGTTCCTTGGATCCACAGCAAATCCTCGATGAGCCTTGTCAAAATTCTTCCATTCATCGCCATCAGCTGGATGTCTCAGTAAGTAATCGTCTGGCTTGAGAATCTCTTTATGGCATCTTGTTTCCTTAGATGTTTGTTCTAACTAAAACAACCTCCGCAATCTATATATAATTGAAAAATATCTCAGAACCTTACAAGGATCTTTCTTCTTTTTATCACCATTTTTTCATCTTGATTCTGATTCGTTACATACTGGGTATTCATCGAGGTTTTCATAATCCTCCCAGAACAATACATAGTTATTTGGACAAAAATGGATCTTCTTATATGATAGTCCGGGTACCTTGATGTACTGTTTCATCTCATAAAAGGATTTTGCCAGTTCTTCCCTAGGGATTGACTCGTTGTACACCTTACTGCATCAAAAGCTTTGTTGGTAACCTTGTTGGACGACTTTTCCTTTAGTAATTTCATTACCATTTTGAATCTTGAGATACTAGAATCAGGGTCCACTGAACACTTGACATCTTCTATCAGGTCAGAGAAAGGTGATCTTTTAAGAGAAAGGTCGTCCTTTTTGCTTGTAGTGGGGTACATGTCCCTTAACAAACCAGAAAGGTCCTCATCCTCGATCTGATGAGCTTCAGGCGGACTAGCATTAGCTAGAGGATCAAGAACAGGCTGATCATATGGTTCACCATGTTTGGTCTAGCTAATGTATGTGCGTTGCATCCCATTAATGAATATATGGTCTGCAACTATGCTCTGACTCAGATTTTTATAATTAAAGCATTGTTGGCATGGGAAAAACACATCAGACTCGTCGTTATGCTATTAAACAAACTTCATGAAGTCATTAATACCTGCCCAATATGAAGGTGTTTCTTTTTGTCTGTTCAATATCCAATATCTGTCCATCTGTTGAGGATAGAGATGGCCACAATCTTTCATGATATTTCAGCGAACAGGTTGATTACAGATCTAATTAAGCCAAGATATCTGAGCAAACTAATGGAATATAGAACTATAAATGCCACATAATATTAGCCTATTTTAGAAATTGAGTGCAGAACTATGTTACATGTTTAAGAGAACAGATGGACCGAGTGCAATAACATGCTAACCAATTCGAACAAACACTATGATCAAGTACAAAACAATGTCAAATGAACTGATCGAGTACAAAACGACTTCTAGGGAATGATTCGAGTGAACTAAGGAAATTATAAGCGTACTGTTGGGATCGACCAGCTGGCCACCGGTCCGTGTTCGTCTCGAGAAGAAAGTCGCCGCTAGCAATGGTGTCAGCCGCCTCGGCTGGTAGATGGAGGGTGAAGGTTTTGGAACGCGGCATGTGGTTTTCACGGCTGGCGCGTCTCTAGAAGAATGGCGCAGAGACAGTAGCTAGCTTCTGGAGTGAATGCTCGAGCAGAAAATTTTTGGCGCGCGCGGGCTATGTGGTATGGTTGCAAAACAATTGTCACGCGAAATATCTGTCAATTTTTTCCGCCCTTGTGTTTTTCTTCCTTGTTGACGTCTGAAATTTTTATTACTGAGCCCATGAAATTAGCCTATGAGGGCCAAACATAGCTGAAAACTTTCTAATTCGGCCTTTTCATGGTCTTGTGGCCGTCGATCATAGCCCATTCAGTTTAGGAGTGAGCCCATTGAATATTGCCCATGACGATAAAAAAAGCTCACCCTACCTATTTTTTTGTGTAAAAACTACTGCATTATGTAGCAGTTTGCAGTTTTTAGTTTAGCTGCCAAGAGCACCGCCATATTATTTAAAAGGAGATAAACATGTTCAAAGAAAGTATTTTAAACTTATATAAGGAACCGTTTAACGTTTCTGTTGTATTAACTTTTTCTTTTGAAGTGGCAAGGCAAGCCCTTTTCCGGTTCTAAGGTCTCGAGTTCGAATGGTAGGCAATATTTGTTTTTCTTGTAGTCATATTTTTGAACTCTATGGCTGACATCTCGGACCCAGGAAAAATGATGTTACGACTAGCAATGTTGCCAAGGTTAGAACGGCGGACTTGATCCAAAAAAAATAGTCCAACACATACACGTTTCTTTCAAATAGAGGCTGATATCTGGGACCCAGCATAGACACGTTTCCCGCATAGAGGAGGCTGACATCTGGAACACAGCAACGGACCAAGGTAAAAATAGTGGTCGTGGCAATTTCTGTCGTTATATACTAACGCTGACGTGTGATACCCAGCAACGGAGTATTGATTAACTTTAAAAAAGACATATACCTGGGTCTCGATAAACTGATGCTGCATCAAGCAATGTTGCCAAAATCACAATGGTGGACTCGAACTGAAAAATAGTCCAACATACACACATTTCTTTCAAATGGAGGCTAACATATGGGAACATCCTACACACGTGTCCTCACAGAGGAGCCTGATATCTGGGACCCAGCAACGGACCAAAGTCGGAACAACGGAGACGGCCGAAAAAAGTCCATCATAGCACATTTCATTTACGGAGACGCTGACATGTGTGACCCAGCAGAAAAACCTTATATAGGTGTTGCATCGATCAATATTGCCATGTTCGAATAAGATAGGCGCGATCGAGAAAAAATTCCAACATGCACACGTTCTTCTAATGAGATGCTGACATGTGGGGCCCTGCACATGTTCTTCTAATGAGATGCTGAAATTTGAGAAAGGACCCCATGGAGAATATCCTATGGAGTATAGCCCATGTAGAGCAGCCCATGTAGAATAGCCAAACTTTTTTTAATTCGGCCTTTTGGGCATTGCCCCCCACCTCTCAATAATTTTTAAAAACTATGCCTACAGATTTTCTTTACAGCGCCTGCAGTTTTTAGTTTAGCTGCCAGGAGCCCTGCCTTATTATTTGATGGGAGATAAATTGTTTAAAAAAATCTTTTTAAGGAGACAAGTCAATAAGTTATAATAGAAAAACTTAATGTTTTTATTCAATTAGCTATTTCTGTCGTAGTGTCAAGGCATCCAGCCAATCGATGGTGAGGTCTCGAGTTCGAATCCTAAGCAGTTTGTGTTAATGTAGAGTTACTTTTTTCTACTCTTAGGCTGACATCTGGGACCCAGATAAAATGTTGCTGCATCTAGCAATGTTACCAAGGTCAGGACGCGGACTCGACCCGAAAAAATAGTCCAACATATATACACACGTTTAATATAAATATTGGTTGACATGTGGGACCCAGCATGGACACGTTTACTTCAAATAGTGGCTGACATGTGGGACCCAGCATAGACACGTTTTCTGCATAGAGAAGGCTTCAATATGGGACCCATCATAGACATGTTTCCTATACATAGAAGGTTGACATGTGGAACCCAGCATCGGAGTGTAGATTAACATTTTTTGTACTCTATAAGGCTGACATCTAGGGCCTAGGTAAACTGTTGTTGCATCATAGAAACATTTCCCCTCAAAAAATCCACCAATATTGCCAATGTCATAACGGCGGACTCAACCCGAAAAAACATTCCAACATACACACGTTTCTTTCAAATAGAGCATGACATCTGGGACCCATCATAAACACGTTTCCTGCACAGAGGATGCTGACATCTGGGACCTAGCTACGGACCAAAGTAAGAACAACGGAGGCAGCCGAAAAAAGTCCATCATGGCACGTTTTATTTACAGAGAGGCTGACATGTGGGACCCACCAGAGAGACCTTATAAAGGGGCTGCATCGAGAAACAGTGCCAAGTTTGAATCAGGTAGGCGCGAGCGAGAAAAAGTCCAACATATACACGTTCTTCTAATGAGATGCTTACATGTGGGACCCAGCAGCGTGACCAAATGGCAGATTCATCAAGAAACGCTATCTAGTTCGGAAGAGGGTAGCGCTAGAGAAGAAAAAAATTCTATCATATACACACTATTCTTCTAATGTGAGGCTGACATATGGAACCCACCATCCTGTATAAACGGCTGATGTGTCGAGTAACATTGCCAAGTTCAAAACACGGAGGTGCGAGTGAGAAAAAAAAGTCCTACATGCACACATTTCTTCTAATAAGATGCTGACATGTGGGACCCAGCAGTTTGACCAAACAGAAGATTCATCGAGCAACGCTATCTAGTTAGGAACAGGGTACCACTAGAGAAGGAAAAAATTCAATCATATACACATGATTCTTCTAATGAGATGCTGACATATACGGCTGATGAAGTGAGCAACTCTATCAAGTTAACACGGAGGCGCGACCGAGGCCAAAAATTCCATCATACACACATTTCTTCTAATGAGAGTATGACACGTGGGGGCCAGCTGCGTGATTATGCATCTGACAGCGCTATCAAGTTCGGAACAGGGTAGCGCGATCGAGGGCAAAAAATCCATCATACACACGTTTCTTCTAATGAGACGATGACAGGTGGGCCTAGATGCATGTTTAAATAGGAGCTCAATCAAGTTTGAAACAGGGTAGCACACGTTTATTCTATAAGGCATGAGCCAAGATGAGAGACTGGCATGTGGGACCTAGAATCGTGATTAACGGCAGATAGATCGAGCAACATTATCGACTTCATATTAGGAAGGCATGAGCCAAGGAAAAATATCCATCATGCACATGTTTCTTCTAGTGTGGGGATGACATGTGGGACCTAGCAGCCTGATTAAACGGAAGATGCATCGAGCGATGCTATCAAGTTCTAAATAGGGAAGAAAAAAATTCCATCATACACACGATTCCTCTAATGTGAGGCAGACATGCGGGAACCAGTAGCCCGACTCACGGAAAAAGCATCGAACAAGGTTATCGAGTTCAAATCAGGGAGGCGCGACCGAAGAGTTTGGTCTGCTAGAGTCACTAACGTCTGGGACCCACACACAAAAAATACTTCGGCGAGTCAATATCTTGCAAGGAAGCGGAAATCTTACTTCTCCCACGGGTCCGATGAGCTTCCTCCATGTTTTTAGCGGTTTCGTCATAGTAGACGGGCGCGAAACCGGAAAAAAAGTTTTGCATCGGCCACGGTCGAGCCGAGATTTTCGTTGCGGAAGAGGCGTCTTCTACGAGGACCGACAGGCCCAATCGTTGCGAAAGAAAACATTTCTTGTAGTGTCTATGGCTTTTAATGGGAAATGCGTAGGAAATGGCCCGTGGTATGGCATAGCTTGTCAGAAGGATGCCATATTGGGAACGTGTGTGTGCCCTGGGATAGGAAGCAAGGCCCCGAGTGCATATTTCCAATCCGACTCACGGGTGATCTGTTTTCCATTTTTGGGATACCGAGACGGGTTTTTTATGAAGTATCAATAGGGGTGCATTCAAGGTTTGGGCGAGACCCCTGCATAGTGATAGGAGACTGCCTACGCACCACCTATCACATGCCATACGCGTGCATTCGCATTTTAGGAGTGCATACGGCTTCTGGCAGTGTCCCGCTGAATCCGGTAGAAACTGGCCGGATTTAAACTAGGGCTCAACTTTCCATCGCGTCAAAAATTCCAAGAAAAAGTTTTTAGGTCTACGACGTGTTATTTTATGTGCTATTTTTTGCCAGTACATGTTCCTATGGCATAAACAAACTCAAATAATGCAAAAATTCCATTAGGACACCTCCGTTCGGATCAATGGGGTAGACCACGCGGTCAATAGATTTTGGTTTTGCCGCATCCCTCATCGTGCTACAATGAGTGTCAGAATCCCTCCAAAATTTCCATGTGCCATTATGATAATCATAGAATTAGTGTGTGGGAGGTGGCAAGTACATAATTTGATCTAACCAAACATTTTCTGGTAGTTTAATTTATACGTAATAACCCAATGCATTTGTGTAATGTATAGTACTACTACAAATAATTTTGATATGAAAATTAAGTAAACGTTTCTAGGTGTGGTTATGGTATTTATCCTTATTTTTCACACTCAAAGTTCACCAATAACAAGGTTATTCACACATTGATTATTGATATGAAATATTTTTATATAATTTATTAAGAATTCGAGAGATTCATATCTCAATATTATCATTAAAGGAAATAAATGAAATGTTTAATCATAATATATTTTGTTTTCCTCATATTCTAACCTACATCAAAGAATACACTATGCTTTGTTTCACATTTTATTATTATTTTTTGCCCAAAAAACCCCAAAACTTCCCTCCCACTTACATGAAATGATAGGCCCCAAAATTCTCCCGCCTCCAGCTCCCTCCTCATATTCTCCTGCCTCTAGCCTGAAAACCCAAATTCATTTGAATTGTCCCGCCACTCACAAAATCCATGCAATGACCGAAACACCACTAACCTAAGCTAGAGAGGAGGACATTTCGGACAAATCCACACAACCTCTAAACATCATTCAATCTACACACTCCCACCTACCGGCCTGATCCAATCCCAAATTCGCCACCCACACCACACATCCCCACCCGACGTCGGCCACCGACAAGCGGACAAGCGGAGAAAGACGCTCTAACAATGGTTGCATATGCGTAGACGCATGCGACATTGGCTACAAGATCTACAGGCGAGTTCCCTCCTCATCCCGACCCCTGCTCCCTCTTCCATGGCTTTTTCTTGGCCTGTTTAGGGTTTGCTCGGGCTAGCTAGGGTCCATGGCTAGGGTTAGGGTTTGCTTGGCATGGCTAGGTTAAGGATTTCCTAGCATGGCTTGTTTGCTCGGCCTACCTAGGGTTAGGGTTTGCTCGGCTAGGCATGGGTCTTGCTACAACCATTCCATGATTGTTGCAGATCTTGCTTGGCTTAGGCTCTATAGATTCTAGATCTCGTTTACTATAGTCCATATATGATTACCTGCTATGGATCTTGCTTGTTGCAACCAGTACATATATGATTACTTGCTACGGATCTTGCTTTCTATAGATCTTTACCAAGGCATGCCCTTTTATAGTTCGTAGATGAACCTTTGTATTGCCCTGTTATACTGCTTTGATGAACCTGCTCTCAAACAAAGTTTGGTTACCCTATTTATCTGTACATACCTACCGATTTATCGGTACATGTCTATTGTTATATGAAGGGATTTGTGTAATGATTCCAACCTGCTATTTTGTTAGGTAATACTATCAAGGTATTATCAGCTTACAGGAGTAAGGAGAACCAGGTGATGTTTGATCAACATAAACCTATGTTGCTTGGTTCTTTAATTGGATCCATATGTTGTATCTGTTGTCACTAATTTGTATTCATTTTATTTTGCCAACACATATCCAACCCCTTAACATCAGGCATGGCAAAGACTGAGAAGAATCAGCTCGCTGGTATGCAACTTCATCCTTTAAAACCATTGTGTCTAATTCTCATAATCTGATAACTGAAGTTTAGTGTTCCAGTCTGAATAATTGTGTACCTAAATACTCTACCAGGATTAAATGAAACTAAAAGATTATAGTTGCTATGATTAAATAATTTACCTTAGTTGTTTTAGTTGTGTCTTGCTTCCCTATGCATTTCAACCATTCATCTAATGGTTACATTTTTTCTTATACATGTAAATAAGTGCCCCTCACTGAAATAGATAAGATCATGGCTACCACAATAATGTGGAACAACCAAATCTTACAGTCCCTTGGTATTTCTGCCGTGGTGTCAATGATTAGGAAGACACAGGATGGTCGAGGTGGTAGCACACTTTCAAGTGACGAGTAATCTTACATAAGACAAGGCGAGAGCTCTTACTATAACCTAGAAATGACCAAGTAATTGATGATGAGGACGAGGAGGTTCAGGGAAGTTTAGGGCAGGAAAGTACTATGCATGTGCATACTCATCATCATTTTTGGAGGGCTAGGATTACTTGTATCTATTTGCTTATTTTTTTTTGTTATAACATGTGTTGTAATGCCATTGTTTTTGCTATTTGTATGAGCTATTGAAAGATTCCCAAGAGTAGAAGGAAGAAGGGTGCTATTAAAAAGACAAACCCAAGGAGGAGTAGGAGGTTCCAAGAAACACCAAGTTCAATGCCTCCTGGAAGAGTGTTTTTTGATGCTCCAGGAGGGTCAAAGAGGCCTTTGGAAGTTTTTGATGAACTTCCTCCCAAAAGAGTTGCCAGGAGGACAGCAATGGAGGTGCCCGCAACCAAACATGAAGAAGCCCCGCTCCGCAACAATCACAGCAACTCAGTGCAGATGGATGAAGGATCTGAGTCAATCGATGAAGGAACACTTACTCTGCCAAAAGTATCAATAAAGCAAGGGTGATTACAGGGTGTACTCTGCAAGACTTATGGCTGGTGGAGTTGTTTTGCATAAAGCTATCTTTGTTTGTAAAACAAGAGGGAGAAGAAGCTCGTCTAGTCAGAGTATTTTAATAGGGATAAGTGAGCGACATATCTGAAATATTGATCATCATCTCTTGATATCCACCAAGTCATCATCATCTACCAACTAGGATCACCCCCTCTTAAGCACAAGTTGATCTGCCAAGTTTTATGATTAGGTTATAGTTCTCTATGATCTTCGAATCTGGTCACCAAGCATTCATAACTGTGAACACGGCTTTCCGAAAAGATTTAACCCTACAGGGGTGTACAACTTTACCCACACATACCAACCGACTCTTAATGCCAACGTTTTAGCCCTCTTCCTTGGAAGGCTGACAGAGAGTGGTTGGCCACGACCTTTACCTTGCTTTCGTCGACACCACGAGTCATGCAATAAGGATGGTTCCGCCGTAACGGGTCAAGTCCCAAATCCGGTCCTTAAAGATGTGAGGCGAGGTTGGTTCACCAAGGGCTCCATCGACCCCAAGCAACCGCGGTCACGCTTCCCTACCTGTTATGAATGCACCTCCTTCACCTCCTTCGAGAAGATCCAGAATGCATGTCGAATGGAAAGCCCGAACTATGTGACTCATGGAATCTAATAGGCAAGTTAATCAGGCGAGGGGTTCCCAAGCCCCGTGTGGCTGTACGCTCAACTAGGTTCCAAAGGAAAGAACTTGGTTCCTAGTGGTGGCGAGCATGGGACTAGAAAAACCACATCCCACCGTGGCCTCTGATACAAGCCTTAACATGTTTAATATCATATCACCTCTGATCTCATCTCATCATGTTCTCCTGTCATACTAGATTATCTGCATCTGATACATCATCTGGATGAACCAGCACTGATAGCTATGCATGGCTAAGCAGGACACAAATAAGCTTTAGCAGTGCACACAAGCCAAACCTAGTTATGCTAGGAGCAGTGGCTCGGGTAATATAAGCTCAAAGGGAGTAATGCAACAGATAGGATACTCTATCTATCGATAAAAGATCACAGTAGAATCGTATGCATCATGGTAGGAATTGAAATTCTTTCGAAATCATAGGATTATATCATGGTGGGACTATGCTTCCCTTTGCCTGTTGATAACCAATAGACAGTTCTTTGGAAGCCTTGTACTTGACTTGATTATAGTTGGTCAAGTATTGGTCTTCGAGCTTCGATGGTGCTGACCTCGGGCTTCGATCTCGATATCGATATCGTATTCTACCGGAAAGAGAGGGAAACAATCAACACATGGCATCGATGCAATGCTCAATCAATAATGATGATATGACAAGTTGATTCGTACTTAAATGTAACCCTAAGACATGCTCGACCATTTAATCGGGGTTCCGAGGGGTACAAACCCTAACTCGGGGAAACTCTGGAATCACCTGTGAGGGGTTACTATGTTCTTCTAATTATACTTGATTGAAGTTGTTGATCAATGCATGATTATAGCTTAAATAGCTATATTTCACTTTTCTGAACATGTTGATATATTATTTATATTTTTCTGAGTTAATATGAATTAGTTATTGAATTTACAATATTTAAACCATTTTCTGGAATTATTTAAAAAGGTTTATTGTAACATTATGACATCAGCTGGGGGGGTAACCTTTTTACCCCGCTACTAGACCTAGCCTATGTGGTCGATGTGGCATCGCCACCTCAGCCTCCACGCAAGGTGGTGGAACCCACCTGGTTTGGACTGGCTTGACAAGGCCAAGAAGGCCACTTGACGTCACCCGTCGGTGAGCTCACAGGCGGCGAACGGGGACGGCGAAGGAGCGCGTGCGGGGCTGCGATACCTAGCACACTAGAACGAGCTCACCGAGACAGACCTAACCCTAGCGGCGCCGCCTCGTTTTGGTTGCCAGAGCGGCGGCACGGACGGCGTCTGGAAGCAGAGCTCACAGGTCGACGGCGCGACTCCAAAGCATGGTGAAACGGAGGCAGGGAGATGGTCCACGAGGACCGCGAGATCACGTAGAAGTGATTGGTTATGATGACAAGGAGCGAGGAAGCTGGAATCGACGAGGATGGCGACGGAGGTCGTCGGAGACCAAGGTCTCGATTGAGGCAGAGCGGACCACGCCAGCCTTCTCTGCTAGGGGCAAACGAACGAGAGGAGCAAGGGGATCACGGCGGTACCCACGGCTAGTCGAGGGGAAGCCGGAGACGGCGGGCGGTGAGATGCCTGACGGAGCTAGGGTTTGTCCGAGCAAGAAATTGGGGATAAGGAGAGGATAAGGCTCGTCTAGCGGAGGCAGGGGGTCTTATAGGCGTCGACGATGTCGGTAGCGAGCATCTTGGCGGGGCGGGAATCTCGGCGAGGCGGGGACAGCGCCAGCATCACCACAGAGCAGCTTCGGTCGCTGGCATCCTTCTAGCGAGAGGAGGAATAAGAAAGAAAAGAAACAAAGGGGTATGGGCCAGCTGTGGGCTTCGGTTGGAACAAGGTGGGCCGAGGGAAAAGGAGAGAGGAGAGGGAGGTTGCTGGGCTATGGCCTGGCTGCTCTGCTGCTTTTACTGAAAACCCTTTTCTATTTCTATTTTCACTTTCCCTTTTGTATTTGAATTTCAAAACTGTTTTGAAACATTTGAAAAATACCAGAGAAATTTTAAAAGTATTTACAATACTGTGGGGCTCTTTTACTCAGTTTGGGCTCCGAAAGTTTTGGTAGCTTTCATAATACTCAAGACATTTTGAGTTTCTTTGAGAGAGAGGGAGTTAGGTTTAGGGTTTTTGTATTATTTTCTAGGCATGCATTTTTAAATTATGATGCTCATCAATTCACAAACAAACCCCTAATTAAGGATTAGCTAAAACTGGGGTGTTACAGCTCTATCCCCCTTACGAGAATCTCCACCCGATATTCCAAAGGTGGGAAGAGAGACAGAGAGAAAGAAATAGGGTCACTCTAAGATAAGAGGGAAACACACTAAACATCACACATAGTATCTCATGGTCAACTCACGGATGGAGTGTTTAGAACAACTCTGAGATGAGGAACATGAAACAGGTCAAGGTAACAGAGGAAACAAGAGGAGATGGTTCCAAGTTGTTAGATAGATGGTCTTCATAAGGATTGAGACCATGGAGCTCACAGAAGATATAAGCTTCTGAGAAGGGAGGTTTCAACAGAAAGAACATGACCACAGACTTCGGTAAAGAACCTCTACTAAAATACTTAAGTAGAGATTTCAAGTTGCAGAGATATGTATCAACAAAACCAAGTTGTTGAACTACTTTTGACATAGAAGGGTCACTCTTTCATTCAATAGAAGGCCAAGAAGGAAAGGTGTTTTGGTGGAGAGGACTCGTAAGAGTCACAAGGAACATATATCAAGGGAAACTTATGATTACCAAAATCTTAGTCTCTCTTAAAACACAGTTGAGAACATGAAGGAAACTCTTTATTCATCCAGGTCCATCGAAATCTTTGCCAAAGGTTGCGGTATCACTTTACACCACTGATATGAATTGGTAAGAAGATTCCTAATGACACGAGAAGAAAGAAACTTCATTTTCAGACTTCAATTACTTGGCACAAAAACAGTTTCCAAAATAAAAGGGTCTAGAGGATTGACCGAGAGACATTTAGCAACACTACTTCAATGTTCTCCTTGATGTTCGAGAAATCAATCATCAAGTAAAAGTCAAACTTCGTAGACAAAGGAAACCATAAGCATAACTCCTATAACAACTTATAGAAGGAGCCTCATGAAGAGTGGTTGTTATTGCCGAATCAAGAGAATATGGCAAAAGGTCTTTCTGGCTAAGTGTGCCAACCGTTACATAAATCTTGCCAGATTTATGGAGAGACTTATGTCAAAACCTTTAGGAACACCAACCATCATTGCTGCTTGAGATTCATCTTTGGTTAAGTGGAATGATAGTTCAGACTCAGCATGTTCGAATAGAAAGTTTGCAACATTTACCACAAAGGTAAAGTTAATAGATTCTCAAGATAGGGACTATAGTGTTAAGCTCCAAAAGATGAGATAGATTGCTAGACCCATGTATTTAGAAATTTGTCGAAATACAATTGCATACACATAAGGTACTAACAACAAAACACACATATATCCTTAAGGAACGGAGATAACTCTACTGGAATCCACGGCGACATCTTTCAACAGTTTCTCTTGAATCAGAGAAGGTTACTTCTAACATCTGAAACGCATACTTCCAGATGACATGAAGATGGTTCTTAGAAGTTTCCAACATTAATGCCAAATGTTTCATATGAATCCAGTCTAATATGGAAAGGATAAGGATATCGTCGATGGGCTCAACAACCAACTTATCGGGGCACTCCAAGAAGATGGACTCATATGTCATATGAACAAGGCAAATGTATTGGTCAGAACAAAGAACATGAGGATGCACTAAAGTGAAACATCACAAGTAGCAACATCATCAAAATAGTCCTTGGAACTGAGTTTGATTTGACGATAACCCAAATCAAATCAAAGGTGGAGGAGATAACATATCCGCAAAGGAAATACTATCTTTCTTCAACACGAACAAAATTAGACATCCCTTTAAGGATGAATTGAGTGGGATAGAACTTTTGTCTTACAATTCTCCAAGTTGTTGTTTAAGCTCGACCAACTAGTTCAGGGGTATCCAGTACGGATCCTTGGAGAAAAGAGCAGTTCAGAGAACTTGCTTGCTCAAGAACTTGACAACACGGTCATGTGGCAACAAGGTGATACTTCTAGTAGATATCTAGAACACCACGAACCACCGATATATCACTTAGTTCGAGAGGGAACTTGCTTAGTAAGGCAAGAAGACATAGTCTCAGAGTTTTGGCACAAGCCTAACTCTTTGACCGAAGAAAGTGTACCAAAATAATGGACTTGGTAGCATAGTCATTCTTCGCTTAGTGATAAGGTTAACCAATCATGCTAAGAATGACACAAATGTCCTTGGAGTTCAAAATAATAATAATTGCTAAGAATATCAAATAACCACATTGGTATGCACACGCATCACTCATGAGTGCCAAAGTTCGAGGAAGGGTGGGTAACTATGTGTAAGAGTATCACTTCATTAAGGGGTCATGGAACTCGACACGACCTCTTAGTATAAAAGAGTGTGATACCTTAAGGTAGAACGGATGAAAGACACTCAATGCCTCTTAATCTGTGGATTACAACACTTTGACCTGGTCCTAGATATGACGAGGTACTGGAGTTTGTTTCTCCTAGACATTCTGAAATGGTTTGTCTTGGTGGACCACAAGAGTATCTTGCTTCGGAATACACCGATGCACATTTACTACTTGGATACCAACTGGTATGAAAAGGTTGGAAAACAACAAGGGAAAAGGAACATACTCAGGATAGAATCCTGATGTGTGGATGCATAAGTCAACAATCTTCCGAAAACCAATGCAAAGAATGGGTAAGGTGTGGCAGAGTCACGACTATAGATGCGAGACTCACGAGGAGTACTCTTGTCGTGATCTATTTGGTTCCATTAAAGAACATCTGCCATAGCTGGTGGTAGGGGAAATCCTCAGTTGTCACAGATCAATCGCGACAATAACCACAAGCTTGAAGGCTAGAATTGTATTACCAGCCATCATAAGGTAATGTATGAACATCAACAAGAGGGGTCAAAGGAAGGATCTTGGGTTAAAGGTCAGCTTCATGTACAAGATTCACAACACCAGAATCCAGCACAATCGGGGATCTTCGGTTCAAGTCCAAGGGTTAAAACCCGAGAAAAGAATAACTACTACTAGGGTGACATAGCGTACACTACAAGGTAGTAATCACGAGGTGGCTTCTAAAATAAGGAACACCTTCTGAAGTACCCAAGAAATGAAAAGGAGACACACGAGGCGAAAGGAAACCTCGAAGCCTAGAACAGAACACTGAAGATCCAACAATATAATATTGTGGGTCCAAAAGATAGAGAGATCATGATAGAAAGGAAACTCTCAAACAAACAAGAGCAAAGGGAAACAGGGAATTCACAACAAACACAACTCTAGAGAAATTAACACTAGGTCAACTGGCTTAGAAACGGCATGCCCAAAAGGCACCTAAGCTTTGAAACACTAGAAGAGATATCAAAACTTTTCCAAAGTCAACACAAGGTAATATGGACCAGAATTAGAGCAAAACTGGATAAGGAGTAAAAGATGCATACTAGAGTTTTTCGCAAATACTTTTCAGTTTTAAAATAGTTTTCACAAACACTAGACTCAACATCGACCAATAGCAAGGTTTTCCTATGGTCGGTACTGCTCTGATACCAAAACCTGAGACACCCCCGGGATCAGGGCTAAACAAATCCCAGACCTCCGTCTGACATAAGCTTAACCTTGAGCTCGAGGATATCTAGTAAAGAATCGATAACACAACAGTGACCCTACAACACAAAAATTTATTACAGCAAGCTCATAATTAAGCAGAGAACCAAATTATTATAAGCAGAGGTCACTGACCACAAATATCAAACAACGAAAGGAAAATTATGCTATTAAATATAGCAAACTTAACAAATGGCCTAAGAGGCCTGAAGCATAACGATGACGTCCCAGCCCATAGATTCCAGGCTGCCGGCCGGGAACCCCAAGCTAGTCGTCGGTGTCGATGTAGTACGGAACTCGTCTTCAGGGGAACACTTACTCTGCCAAAAGTATCAACAAAGCAAGGGTGAGTACAGGGTGTACTCCACAAGACTTATGGCTGGTGGAGTTGTTTTGCATAAAGCTATCTTTGTTTGTAAAACAAGAGGGAGAAGAAGCTCGTCTAGTCAGAGTATTTTAAAAGGGATAAGAGAGCGACATCTCTGAAATATTGATCATCATCTTTTGATATCCACCAAGTCATCATCATCTACCAACTAGGATCACCCCCTCTTACCCATGAGGAAGCATCCTTAAGCACACGTTGATCTGCCAAGTTTTATGATTAGTTTATAGTTCTCTATGATCTTAGAATCTGGTCACCAAGTGTTCATAACTGTGAACACGGATTTTCGAAAAGATTTAAACCTGCAGGGGTGTACAACTTTACCCACACGTACCAACCGACTCTTAATGCCAACGTTTTACCCCTCTTCCTTGGAAGGCCGATAGAGGGTGGTTGGCCACGACCTTTACCTTGCTTTTGTCGAGACCATGAGTCAAGCAAAAATGATGGTTCCACCATAACGGGTCAAGTCCCGAAGCCGGTCCTTAAAGATTTGAGGCGAGGTTGGTTCACCAGGGGCTCCATCGACCCCAAGCAACCGCGGCCACGCTTCCCTACCTGTTATGAATGCACCTCCTTCACCGCCTTCGAGAAGATCCAGAATACATGTCGAATGGAAGGCCCGAACTATGTGACTCATGGAATCTACTAGGCAAGTTAATCAGGCAAGGGGTTCCCAAGCCCCATGTGGTTGTACGCTCATCTTGGTTCCAAAGGCAAGAACTCGATTCCTAGTGGTGGCGACCATGGGACTAGAAAAACCATATCCCACCGTGGCCTCCCATACAAGCCTTAGCATGTTTAATCTCATATCACCTCTGATCTCATCTCATCATGTTCTCCTGTCATACTAGATTATCTGCATCTGATACTTGGATGAACCAACACTGATAGTTATGCATGGCTAAGCAGGACAGAGATAAGCTTTAGCAGTGCACACAAGCCAAACCTAGTTATGCTAGGAGCAGTGGATCAGGTAATATAAGCTCAAAGGGAGTAATGCAACAGATAAGATACTCTATCTATCGATAAAAGATCACAATAGAATCGTATGCATCATGGCAGGAATTGAAATGCTTTCGAAATCATAGGATTATATCATGGTGGGACTATGCTTCCCTTTGCCTTTGATAACCAATAGACAGTTCTTCGGAAGCCTTGTACTTGACTTGATTATAGTTGGTCAAGTATTGGTCTTTGAGCTTCGATGGTGCTGACCTCAGGCTTCGATCTCGATATCGATATCGTATTCTACCGGAAAGAGAGGGAAACAATCAACACATGGAATCGATGCAATGCTCAATCAATAATGATGATATTACAAGTTGATTCGTACTTAAATGTAACCCTAAGACATGCTCGACCATTTAATCGGGGTTCCGAGGGGTACAAACCCTAACTCGGGGAAACTCTGGAATCACATATGAGGGGTTACTATGTTCTTCTAATTATACTTGTCATTGAAGTTGTTGATCAATGCATGATTATAGCTTAAATAGCTAGATTTCACTTTTCTGAACATTTTGATATATTATTTATATTTTTCTGAGTTAATATGATCTAGTTATTGAATTTACAATATTTAAACCATTTTTTGGAATTATTTAAAAAGGTTTATTGCAACATTATGACCACCGCTACTGGACCTAGCCTCTGCGGCTGACGGGTGGGGCACTGGCCACCTCAGCCTCCATGTGGGCAGGGTGGAACCCACCTCGGGTTTGACTGGGCTTGACCACACACGTGCTGGCGTCACGGTGACGTCACCCGACGGTGAGATCCCAGGCGACGCACGGGGATGGCGAAGGAGCACGCGGGGGGCTGCGAGACCTAGCGCACTAGAACAAGCTCACCAAGATGGACCTAAACCTGGCGGCGCCGCCTTGTTTTGGTTGCCGGAGCGGCAGCACGGACGGCGTCTGGCGGCAAAGCTCACAGGTCGATGGCACAGCTCCAAAGAAAGGTGAAAGGGAGGCAGGGAGATGGTCCACGAGGACCACGAGCTCACCTAGAAGCGATTGGTGACGACGAGGAGGAGCGAGGAGGCCGGAATGGACGAGGATGGTGGCGGAGGTTGTCGGAGACCGAGGTCTCGATTGAGGCAGAGCGGACCACACCAGCCTTCTCTACTAGGGGCAAACGAACGAGAAGAGCAAGGGGATCACGATGGAACCCACGTCTAGTCGAGGGGAGGTCGGAGATGGCGGGCGGCGAGATGCCTGACGGAGCTAGGGTTTGGCCGAGCAAGAAATTGGGGATAGGGAGAGGATAAGGCTCGTCTAGCGGCGGCAGGGGGTCTTATAGGCATCGACGATGTCGGTAGCGAGTATCTTGGTGGGGCGGGCATCTCGGCGAGGCGGGGACGGCACCGGCATCGCCACGTAGCAGATTTGCTCGCTTGCATACTTCTGGCGAGAGGAGTAAGAAGAAAGAAAAGAAACGAAGGTTTACGGTTGTGGGCTTCGGTTGGGCCAAGGTGGGCCGAGGGAAAAGGAGAGAGGAGAGGGAGGCTGCTGGGCTGCGGCCTGGCTGCTCTGCTGCTCCTTTTTTTTACTGAAAACCCTTTTCTATTTCGGTTTTCACTTTTCCTTTTGTATTTGAATTTCCAAACTATTTTGAAACATTTGAAAAATACGAGAGAAATTTGAAAAGTATTTAAAATACTGTGGGGCCCTTTTACTCAGTTTTGGGCTCTGAAAGTTTTGGTAGCTTCAAAATACTCAAGACATTTTAAGTTGCTTTGAGAGAGAGGGAGTTAGGGTTAGGGTTTTTGTATTATTTTCCTGGCATGCATTTTTAAATTATGATGCTCATGAATGCACAAACAAAACCCTAATTAAGGATTAGCTAAAACTGGGGTGTTACACACAGCGACCTCAGTCCTATTGCATCTACTGATAGGGGTCATCAGCACTTTGATTCTGATGGGTTTCTTGATCTTGCGGTTCAATTCAGTGATGCAGGCAAGTTTTGTTTTGGACAGTTGTCCACACTATCTACTGTATTTGTTATCCTTCTAGACTCGTTTGGATGTGTGTTGTTTTCTGACATTATCTGTCTATGTATGCTATTCAGGTGCAACCACTACTACTATCAAGCGTAAAAGTAAGGGCACATGGATGGAGAAGATTACCCAATGGTTGGGAGGCAAGATTACCATTGAGATTCCTGAAGGGATGAAACATCCTGAGAAGCCTTTGCAGGGTGCCAAGTTTGCATCGGAGGGTGGAATGATTGCAAGAGCCCAGATGCCAATCTTGCCGCATTTCAAGAAGTATAAGAAGGACAAGAATATGGTGTCCAAATTCATTGGGGAAGTGGGGGCAATCTTCTTGATCACGAGTTCATTGGTTAACCGATAGGAGTGCTTGCTTGCTTGATTGTTAAAAGTTCATGATAACTAACCTTGTCCTTCCCCTTGTTTGCTTTGTAGGCAAATTTCAACATGGAAATAGACTCGAAGGTCATCCACAATGCTTGTTGTGACATACTAAAGAACGTGTTGAAAAACAGGCGCTACATCCTTAAGGGATTATTTTGACAAAATGCAAGCAAATGAAGTCAGCATCAAGTCCCCTGCTAAGGGTGTCTCAGAACAAGAATGGCAAGCTTTCACTGCTATGTGGGAAACCCCAAGACATAGGGTATGTTTTTGCTTCAGTGAAAGAAATGTATGTATATTGTTGTGACAGGGCATCTTTGTATGTATGCTAGACATATTGCTCATCTTTATAGTGTGCATACTTTTAGATATCTTACATACTTGTGCCCATCTACAGAACACATGTATGAAGAACAAGGATAGTCGTGTTGCGTCAAATTTCCCCAAAAGACTGGCTTTCAGAGCTATGTTGCTCATGTGTATGCAACTGTAAGAACCCTCTTACAGAATTTCCTTTTGCATTTTACTCTTGTCTCCACAAGCTTATGTTCTGATTCTTGGTGAACATAATTTCCAGAGGGAGGAGCGCAAGGTGAAGAGCTTGATGCAATCGGACTCTTTAAGGAGACCCATCACAGCAAGACATATGGTTTCTCTGAGGAAGCTAAACTGCAATAGTAAGTGACTTGTGTATTTCACAGTTGTGAACCATTCTTGCACTTGTATTTTTATAAATCCATGCATCTTTCGGAAACTGATCTCCGGGCTGATATGGAAGCTGAGATTGCTATTCCTATGCTAGAAGGTGCACCGCCAAAGTCTTCTATTGAGGTGGTTTAAAAAGTTCTTACCAAGGATTGCCCAAGAAGCACATTCCTGAAGAATGTTGGCATTTGGTCCGGTTCCAGTAGCAAGCTGAACAAGTCCAGTGCAACTGTTGTATCTGCTCATGTTCTTCATCTAGATGATAAACTCAAGAGATCCTTGGATCAAGGTGCACACATGAAAGAGGAGTTGACTGTCATCAAGAATAAGTCAGAGGAAGAAGTGGCTGCCATCAAGAAGAAGGCAGATGTAACTGAAGCCGCACAAGCTCAACGTGACTTGGATTACCAGGCGCTGCTCAAGCGGACTGAATAAAATCATGCCAGAGTTTCTCACATGATGGCCTTGTTTGGAGCTAACAACAACTCTGCTAGGAATTAGAGAGGGTTTTGCTATGAAGC
Source organism: Avena insularis (assembly GCA_023614405.1). Taxonomy (NCBI): domain Eukaryota; kingdom Viridiplantae; phylum Streptophyta; class Magnoliopsida; order Poales; family Poaceae; genus Avena; species Avena insularis. The sequence continues at coordinate 97,276,884 of CM042691.1, forward strand.
TGCTGGTGGCCGTATGTCATTTTGGTGTGAAACTTGGTCTTATGTCCTGGGAGGTTTCTCATTTTGATGAATCTATGAACTTGTTGCTCAACATGTTGGTGAATCTGTGAACCTATGAACCTGGTAATTTTGCTATATATGTTGTGATGCTGCTGTGAATTTTGCAGATTTGCAATGTTGTTTTTTATATTCTAGATGCTGAATTTCCTAATTTAAATATTGTGCTTTCGTGCTATTGTTGTATGTTAAAATGCCAAGGCCCAAAGTAGCCTGGAAATATATGGGCTCATAAAAGTCTACAGCCGAACCAAAAATTTATTAGTAAATGCGTGCATTTTTTAAAAGGAAGGAATTAAAAAAGGTTGAAAAAGGCGAAATCCCAAATAATAACTTGACTGTAAAAAAATGCCAAAGCCCAAAACTAAAATGGACACAAAAAAGGCCAAGGCCCAATTCGAGATGCTCGCGAAAAGGCCGAGGCACAAAAACCTAAAAAGCCCAGGCCTAGTAAGAATTGGGCTCGCAATAGGCCGAGGCCTAAAAACCTAAAAAGCCCAGACCTAGTAAGAATTAGGCCCGTAACAGGCCAAGGACCATAAAGAAAATGAACCTAAAAAGGCCAAGGCCCAGTAAGAACTAGGCTCGTAAAAGACCAAGGCCCAATAAGAATTGGACTCGTAACAGGCCAAGGCCTAGTAAGAATTGGGCTTGTAACAAACCAAGACCCATATAACAGACCGAATGGACCGGGCTAATTTTAGATAACGATGTTTATAAAACGTCCCAATTTTTCCATGTCGGATTTACATGTTGGACCTAACATCGTGTGGCCAGATCGACAGTGATGTTTTAAAAACATCGTAAAACCTATGACGATTCTAGAATGTCGTAAACGTCTATGACGTTCTTGTGAAAACGTCACTATCGGTCATTGTTGATGCTCAACTTTCGACGTTATGGAAAACATCACAAAAACATCACAAATTGATTATCGTGACGATTCAGTGACATTTTTGAAGTGTCATGTAATGCAGGATTCCTTGTAATGGCTTAAGGGCTTGAAAAAGCTTGGAGATCATTAATGGCTAGTTTGGAATCACTGAAGAAGTGAGAAGAGAGAGACTTGAAAAGTTCTAGGAAGATACGAAGTCGTTCGAAGAAATGATAAGGAAAAAGGGACCAAAAGGGTTTTTGGATAAATGGTTATTTAAATATTTTTATTATATATTAACTATGAATTAATATATATTGTAAATAATGATTTATAAAAGCGTCTTAATAACTAGGCAAAATCCCTGTGGGATTTTACCTAAAAAGAAAACAGACGAAAAAGGCAAAGAGGGAAGCTATTTTTAAAACTGCATTTTACGTGGGCGCCACTTGGCAGGTGACCTGCCCACCCGGGTTGCCGCGATGACGCTGCTGGGTAGCTGCTGGCGGGCCACCACGGGCTGGTGGGCGGCCCACCTGGGCCTCGCGAGCTAGCTGCCGCCGTTGTGCCTTAATAGGCAGCGCGGGATTGGGGCCAGGCCCACCCGGTTGGCTGTTGCTTTTTATCCTTTTTTCTATTGGTTTTAGTCCCACATGGGAACCCTAAGGTGGAGGGACCCCCTCCCTATTCCTATATAAAGAGGTGCCCATAGGAGGACTAAAGACACACCAATTTCCACCTGAAAATAATTAAAAGGCATGTGTTGCCTATCTCTTCTCTCTATTGCGATTGTGGCCCCCTTGTCAGGGTTGTGCAAGCGAGGAGTTCTTCACCGTGGAGCATTATCGCGCTGCGTGATTTGGAGCCAAGAGATCTACTTCCGCAATATCGGCTGGATCGGAGAGAAGCGGGGGTCGTCGTCAAGCATCGTACGTGTGTGACTCTCTCTGTGGCACAATGCTTTCGGTGTTAGGAGTTGTTGGAACCGCGGGACTTCGTGGCCTTCAGGTCAGCGTCAGGGCATATTCTTCATCCATGTTCCTCATGGTACGTTAACCGCGCTTGGTCTTTAAAGGTATGAATATTGTATCCCTCCCGTTATTGCATTATTAGTAGATAGATCCTGGCATTAGGGTTTCAATCGTATGAATTCTTTTTCTACCCTCATTACCCTACAGTGATAGCCCATTGAATTAGGACCACACTCCCCCTATCTCCATTCCCGCACCTAAACCAAATACGGATAAAGATATAGGTCAGTATGCAAGATGATTAAGTCAAACTCCTTGAATTTATGATATTTAGATCATTCCTCAAATAGCAAAACCTTGCTTCATCAAGTGGCTTCGTGAATATATCGGCAAGTTAGTCTTTGGTTGGAACATAAGATAGCTCAATATCTCCCTAGGCAACATGATATCTAATGAAATGATGACGAATCTCAATATGCTTCGTCCTTGTATGATCCACCGGGTTGTAGGCAATCTTTATAGCACTTTCATTGTCATATAAAAGAGGCACTTTGTCATAATGGACACCATATTTCTTTAAAATTTGCCTCATCCATAGCAATTAAGTGCATGCACCAGCGGCTTCCACATATTCGGCTTCGGTGGTGGAGAGATATATACAATTTTGCTTCTTGGAGGACCAACACACCAAGGACCTAACAAGAAATTGGCAACCCACGGAGGTTAATTTCCTATCATCCTGGTCACCAGCTCAATCTGAATCCGAGTACCCAAAGATAGAGAATGTTGAGCCCCTAGGATACCACACACCATAGTTTGGGGTATGAACCAAATATCAAAATATTCTTTTGGCCACCATCAAGTGGCTTTCTTTAGGAGCCTCTTGATATGTTTCACACACTCCTACACTTTACACTATATCAGGTCTAGATGCACAAAGGTAAAGCAAGAAATGATTCATAGACCGATATACCTTTTGATCCACATCTTTACCATTTTGATTTAGTTCAAGATGAGTCTTGATTGCCATGGGAGTAGGAGCTCCATTTAGTTCTTTCATGTTGAACCTCTTGAGCATGTCTTGAGTATACTTGACTTGATTGAAGAACGTTCCTCCTCCTACTTGCTTGATCTCAAAACTAAGAGCATCTCCACTCGTTGGGCGACCTAGCTCGAAATCCGGACCTTTTTTTGGCCGGACGAAACACGTTTTTGTCCTAGGTCCGCCGAGCTTCCCACTCGCGTACCCAGGCTGAGTTCCAGGTTTCGGTGAAATTCAGTTATACTCGGCGAAATTCAGTTAAACTTGACGAAATATGGGCGAATATAGGAGGATTTCATTAAGTAGGGCAAGGGCGCACATATTACATCGAATTTAATAACTAGGAAAAGGCCGCCGCCGTTGTGGCCGACGTCGGACGCCGCAACTATAGGCCGAGACGGGGGTGGTTGCCGGCCTGGATGTGCTCCATGACACTGGCGAGAGTCTGCTCTGGAACGCTCCACCAGCGGCAGCGGAAAGCCGCATTATGACGTGGCGGCGACAGCAAGCCCGGCGGTCCGTCATGTCGGGCGAGTTCCTCGAGGCGCCTGTTGGTGAAGAACTGCCTCCAGAAGACGAGGTTGCCAGGATCCTTGGCGAGATCCGGGTCTTGCATGGCGGTGATAGCTGCCTGGATCTCTCTGGCGAGGTCCTCTTCGGCCGGCACCGGCAGAACAGGAATCCCGCCGGCGCTGAGTTGCCAGCCTAAGGGGAGACGAGTGTCCGGCGGCGCCGTATAGCGTACCTCATGAAGCAGCCAGGCTTCCCATGGCGGCATCGTGCGTCGGCCCTCGGCCATGGCTTCTCGGCAGAGTTGAGGAGGAAGAAAGGTGTGAACGTCCGAAGTTCGCCGGAGTTGGGGGTGGTGTGAGAGACTGTGAAGAGAGACAGCGAGTTGTACGCCTTTTATAGGAAGAGTTCGGCGGAGAGGGCGGGAGGGGTGTAGTGGCGAGGGTGGGAAAGGGAAAACGGCAGGAAGGATGGCGGTGACTCAGCTTCTGTCGCTGACAGGCTGGTCCACTTGTTGGAGATATGCCCAAGAGGCAATAATAAAGTAGGTTATTACCATATCTTCATACTTATGATAAATGTTTACATACCATGCTATAATTGTATTAAAAGGAAACATTAATACTTGTGTGATTTGTAAACATAAAAGAGTCCCTAGTAAAGTCTCTTGTTAAACTAGCTTGTTGGTTAATATATGATCAATGTTTCCTGATCATGAACATAGAGATGTTATTAACAACAGGGTCATATCAATAGATGAATGATGTGATGGACATACTCCTATAGTTAAGCGTAGCATAAAGATCAAGTCATTTAATATAGTTCATTTGCTATAAGCTTTCTGATACATAGTAACCTAATTCCTTCGACCATGAGATCATGCTTATCACCATCACCGGAAGGATGCTTTGAAGACATCAAACACCACACCGTAACTGGGTGGCTATAAAGGTGGCATTGAGTGTTCGGAAAGTATGGGTTGAGACACATGGATCAAGAGTGGGATTTGTCCATCCATATGACGGATAGATATACTCTGGGCCCTCTCGGTGGAATGTCATCCAATTAGCTTGCAAGCATATGACTGGCTCACAAGGGATCACATACCACAGGAACGAGAAAAGAGTACTTATCGGTAACGAGGTTGAACTAGGTATGCAGAGATACCGACGATCAAAACCTCGGATAAGTAAACTATCGTGAGACAAAGGGAAATTGGTATCATATGTAAGTGGTTCATTCGATCGCAAAGTAATCGTATAAATATGTGGGAGCCATATGAATTTCCAGATTCCTCTATTGGTTATTGATCAGAGAAGTGTCTCGGTCATGTCCGCATAATTCACGAACCGTAGGGAGACACACTTAAGGATTCGATGTTGTTGAGTAGTTATGGAATGATTAGTAAGAGACCGAATGTTGTTCGGAGTCTCGGATGGGATCCAGGATATCACGAGGAGATCCGGAATGGTCCAGAGAATAAGATTCATATAAGGAAAGTCCTATTTCGGAGTTCGGGAAGTTTCCGATGATTTCATCGGAGAGGTTCTAGAAGGGTCTAGAAGGTTCACCGGTCCGAAAGGAGAATGGTCCATGAATGTGTCATGGGTAAGTGGAATGATTGGATCATGTCCAAGGTCACTTGGTGTTGGAATATGCAAGAGAGAAATAAAACTCTAATTGAAAGTCAAACGGGAAGTTTGAAAAGTCAAACTGGAACAATGGTTTCCTAGTGGGAGAAGAAACAAGTCCTTCTCTCAATCCAACTTGGGTTTGGGTTTGGATTCAAACCCACCCCTCCCAAGGCTGCCCTCCCTCTCATAAATAGAGGAGGGCTCAAACAACACAAGTTCCAAGCCCTTCCACGAGCCGCCGACGCCGCTTCGGCCGCCGCCGACACTTCCTCCTCCTCCGGATCTCTAAACCCTAGTTTTCCGGGAAACCCTAATCCAACATACTGCCTTTGCTTAAGGCGAAGCCTGCGAGATCTCCCTCTACTTCGATACCACGCCGTCGTCAGGCCGGAATCGCGAGGAGAGTGCTACAACCTCCGCTCATTGGAACAAGGAGAGGAAGGTCTTCATCGAAAATCAACGTGTGACCGATCAGAAGCGCTGCCGAACACAACGCCGAAGGATCGCTTCACGCGATCTTGAGATCGGCAAGTGTACGACTACATCACCCACGAGAATCTGCTCTCGTTAACCGCTTTGGATCTTCGAGGGTTAGTACTGTATTGACTCGTTGCTGCAATCTAGTAGATAGATCTTGGCTTGATCATAGATTAGATCTTGATTGTGTGTTCATGCGGTAGAATTTTTTTGTTTTCCATGCTACGAACCCCTACAGTGGTATCAGAGCCGTGTCTATATGTAGATCTGTTGCACGAGTAGAACACAATGGTCATTGTGGGCGTTGATGCTTTTGTTGTTGATTGCTTCTTGTGTACTTTGCATCTTGCGGGATGGTGGGATGAAGCGGCCCGGGATAACCTTACATGACATCGTTCATGAGACTTGCTCCACGCTTGACATGCAACTTGTATTGCATAAGTGGCTTTATGGTGCCTGTTTCTCCCAACATAGTTAAGATTCAATTTACAACGGGTGATTGACAATACTAGTATCAATGTTGTGGTTCTTGTTCATAAATTAGAACGACACTTATTGAAAGCCCCAAACCACGTAAAATATGCAAAGAAAATTAGAGGCGTCTAACTTTGTTTTGCAAGGGTGTGCTGTGATGTGATATGGCCATGATTGTGATTATATTTGATGTATGCAATGTTCCTTATTGTAAGTTGGCAACCGGCAGGAGCCATATGGTTGTCTTTAAATTCTGTTAAGACCCGCGTGTCTATTCAAAATAGTTGTAATAGTTGAAGCTGGTGGACGACAACCATGGAGCCGCATCATTGACCTTGATTCAATGCCGGTGATGATGGAGATCATGTTCGTGCTTGAAGATGGAGATCGGAAGCACAAAGAAGAAAGGCCATATCATATCACATATTATGAATTGCATGTGATGTAAATCCTTTTATGCATCTTGTATTGCTTAGTTCACAACGGTAGCATTATAAGATGATCCCTCAAGCACAAAATTTCAAGTTTTAAAGTGTTCATCCTTAGTAAGCACCATTGCTAAAGCTCGTTGTTTCGAAGCACCACGTGATGATCGGGTGTGTTAGATTCTGCGAGTGTATACAACGTGAGCAAGCCAGATTTTCTCATGCGGAAGCTAAGGTTTTATCTTGACGAGCCTAGCATGTACAGACATGGTCTCGGAACACGGATCACCGAAAGGTAAAGAATGAGTCATATAGTAGATATGATGAACATGTTGATTGTTCGCCATTGAAGCTACATCAACTCTCGTGATGATCGGTTTTGATGTGGTGGATTTGGTTCGTGTGATCACTAAAACAATGTGAGGGATATTGTTTTGAGTGGGAGTTCAACGGAAATATGATTAAAAGTTGAACACTATTTATCATAAATTAAATCAAAGTGAATTTGCATAGTTGTTGTAGTCATTGGCATCCGTTTACCACCTTGCGCTTAGTTTTAATTGAGATGATAGAACTATAGAATTCTGGTTAGTTACTTTATGAACTGGTATCGTATTGTTTTGAAGTGTTAATCTAAAGTTTAAAAGTCCTATTGCAAACTTTCAGTAAGTTCCGGTTACTCCATGAAGTTTAATAACTGGTATTAAATCGAGAGTGAAAATTCCAAGAGTTGGTGTATGAGTATCATGTTTGTCTCCATGATTCTTGATATTCAAAGAATTGTCTTAATATCAAGGTTATCTAGGATCTGAAAGAGTTGTTTCAGAAACCATGATGTGTGGAAGATATTGTGATATCCGAAACGAAGTTTTGGTTGCAACATGATAGAGTATAATATGGCAAAAGTCATGTTCTCATATTTGATGAGAATTTGCAAAGGGTTGGAGACACTAGTTGTCCTAATCCACCAAAAGGTTTTGGAGAGCAACATTATACTCGCGATTCATATTTATAAGCTAAAAGTAGCTTGATCATGAATAATTCCATGATAAGGGTGAATATTTGATGTAGGTAAAATATTTACCACACCAAGAGATTACTAAAGAATGGAATTTGAAAGCACACCAAACATTTGATGATGGTGATCTACTTCAAAGTGCAAGTCCAAAGACATTGGTATTTAATTATACACGCTTTGGACTATGTGTCATATGTATGACTCCACTATTGATGTTGATAGATTCTTTCAAACAGAAAAGGAAATACTGAAAGAGAATCTCATAAATATATGACAGAAAAGAAAAGACTAGAATTGTTCAGTTTAAGTATATAGATGATATACATGTTATGGCTATATTCTTTGCTTATTAAACAATGTGGTTCTTAAGTATTTGATACTGAATTTGTTGGTGTGAATCGTCATACGAAACAACACAATTCATGAACTACAATGGCCTAAGTAACTAGCAAAAGAATATGTGATGATGTTCATCGAGAACAAATAAAGGGTTATTATGTTGCTCGTTAAACATCAAAGCTTGCCTTCAAGATTTGTTTTATCAGGTATTATGAGAACAAAAGGGTTGTTCAAATAATTGCCGTAATCCATAAAAGATGGATGATTCACAAATCTCGTTGGAGAAATCACATCCATAAAACTAGTGCTAAAAATGTCGAAAGACAAATTGATTGAAAGATCACTTAGGAAGTGACATCGCCGTTTAAATTATATTGGGAAGAAAACATGAAGAAACTCCATGTGGATGGAATTTTGGAGTCTTTGATTTTTGATCACATGACGCTTGTGACACTTTCCTAGAGATAATTAAAACTTCATTCATAGGCCAAAAGGGAACGAATGACTAGCTTATTGGAACTTGTACATATTGTTGTACGAAGTCCATTATGTGTAGTCAAGAGCGATGGATTTCAACTTCATATGCTTTCTCCGAAAATTTGAGTGAATATATGAATATTTACTTAATAAGGATGAAGTATGAAACATTTGAAAAGTTCAAAGACTTTCAAGATGAAGTGCAAAATCATTGTAACAAGAATATAAACAGTTTATGATAAGATCATAAAGGAAGATATTTGAGTTACAAGTTTAGCATAATACCTAAGATTTAAGGAATCGTTCTATGAATTTGCATGTCCCGAAACACCATAAGAGTATGGAGCGTTCGAGATATGTAATTAAACCTTGTTTGACATGGTAAGATCGAAGGTGTAATTCATAAAACTGCCATTATATTTTAAAGATTAAAAGCTTTAGAGACTTTCGTTTTTCCACTGAAAAGAGCTTCATCATAATCCGTTGAAATGACACCATATAAAGTTATGGTTTGGGATAAAACCCAAGTAGTCCTTTCTTAAACATTGGTATGCTATGCATAAGAAAGATGTTTGCAACCAAAGTCGGATGAACCTGTCTTTGTATGTTATTTTGAATAACTGTTCCTCCCTAACATCGGAGACAAAAGTGTTTGTCGCTTAGAACGTCAAGTTTCTTTGAGAAGGAATTTTCGTGAAAAGATAAGTGGGAGGACAATAGAACTTTGATAAGGTTAAAAGAACCTTAGCTATATGTGCAAAGTTACGCAGCGCCGAAAAGTGTTCCGGAGGCAGCAACAATGCTCATGGCTCACGTGCCTCAAAGGTTGTGGTTACGAAGGTCAAAGTTTCTATTGAACCAAGTAGGTCGAGTAAACAATCAAATACCAAGATTTGAGGGTTGAATCATTATTTGAGAATAATGAACGTACTACATGCAAAGAAGCGATGATGGGCCCTGACTCCGTAAAATGGCTTGAAGCCATAAAATTCATGATAGTTCCATACACGAGAAATCAAGTTTTGAACTTGAAGGACCCTCGAGAAAGGTGTAAGACCTTACCGTTGTGTTTGGATCTATAAATAAATAGACATGGATGTTGCACATCTATGAAATAGTCGACATGTTGGGAAAGAGTTCACAACAATGTTCAAAGGTTGACTATGACAAGATTTGATCTTTCATAGCGATATTTAGTCTAGACGGATTAATGTAGCAACCACTACATATAAATTTGTTATGTGGTAGTTGAATAAACAAAACAAGTTCTTCTAATAGAATTGTTACCTAGGACATGTGCATAACACGGTCCATAGGGTTTTGTTAATTCAAAGGATGCTAAAAGCATATGAAAACTTCAATGGTTGAAGTGAGCATCGCGGAGTTGGAATCTTCACTATGATGAAACTGTGAAAAGTGTTTAATTTCATCAGAGACAATGAAGATGCTTGCATTTGCAAAAAATTAAGTGGGAACGCTAAGACATGTTTCTAATACATTATGTGGAAGACATATTGTTGATTGGAAATGATGTATCTTTCATTAACACATATTAAGAATTTCATCCCGATGAAAGACTTAGGCAAAACCCAAATATTTGGCATCAATAGACGCTAATATGGTTGTGCCAAAAGTACATTGATGATGTACTGAATGAGTTCAATATAGAAACTACAAGAAAGGTTCTTGTCATACAGAAAGGATTGAATGATTTCAATATTGATGTTATATTCAAGTATATTGACACTTGGTAAGTGAAACAAAGATTCAGGTATAGATTGATACTTGATGTATGAAATCACAAAAGAGTATTTATATCAATCATACTGTGATATGTACAAATCCAGATATGTCCTATGCTCTAAATGTTATGAGCATATACCAGAATGATTTATAAGATGATCATTGGACGATAGTAAGGATATTCTTATGATCTTTTGGAAGAACTAAGATTATATTATTTTGTAGAAGTGGCAAATAGATGGTTAGTTCATTGTAAAAGTATTACATTGATACTAGTTTTGTCACAAAATACAAATTAAGTTTATCTCAATCTGAACTAAGGGTGGCACACTGTAATGGAAAGTAAGTTCCATAACGGATTTGGATGAGTTCCAAAGTTAAGACATTGTGACAGATACTACAACAAAAGGCTAAGTATATGACTGCTATTATAGCAGCAAAAGAGGGCATTTGTGTCAAGTAGTTTGTTATCAAACTAGGTGTAGTTCACAGTGGGACAGTACTATGAAGATATATTGTACGACAATATTATCAACGTGTTTTAACCCCAAAGAACTAAAGGTCACACCAAAGGACCAAATTTGTACGAAGCCATCTCATTAGAGAATGAGTGATGCGTAGAGACGCAAAGACATGCAATTACACACGGACTTGGAAGTGTCAGATCCGGAGATCAGTTGACCACTAGCAATCGTGTACATACGACACCAGAAAGCCATAGGTTTTGAATACACAAAGGTTTGAAACTAGATTATTGACTCTAGTGCAAGTGGGAGACTGTTGGAGATATGCCCAAGAGGCAATAATAAAGTAGGTTATTACCATATCTTCATACTTATGATAAATGTTTGCATACCATGCTATAATTGTATTAAAAGAAAACATTAATACTTGTGTGATTTGTAAACATAAAAGAGTTCCTAGTAAAGCCTCTTGTTAAACTAGCTTGTTGGTTAATATATGATCAATGTTTCCTGATCATGAACATAGAGATGTTATTAACAACAGGGTCATATCAATAGATGAATGATGTGATGGACATACTCCTATAGTTAAGCGTAGCATAAAGATCAAGTCATTTAATATAGTTCATTTGCTATAAGCTTTCTGATACATAGTAACCTAATTCCTTCGACCATGAGATCATGCTTATCACCATCACCGGAAGGATGCTTTGAAGACATCAAACACCACACCGTAACTGGGTGGCTATAAAGGTGGCATTGAGTGTTCGGAAAGTATGGGTTGAGACACATGGATCAAGAGTGGGATTTGTCCATCCATATGACTATAGATATACTGGGCCCTCTCGGTGGAATGTCATCCAATTAGCTTGCAAGCATGTGACCGCTCACAAGGGATCACATACCACGGAACGAGAAAGAGTACTTATCGAGAACGAGGTTGAACTAGGTATGCAGAGATACCGACGATCAAAACCTCGGATAAGTAAACTATCGTGAGACAAAGGGAAATTGGTATCGTATGTAAGTGGTTCATTCGATCGCAAAGTAATCGTAGAAATATGTGGGAGCCATATGAATTTCCAGATTCCTCTATTGGTTATTGATCAGAGAAGTGTCTCGGTCATGTCCGCATAATTCACGAACCGTAGGAAGACACACTTAAGGATTCGATGTTGTTGAGTAGTTATGGAATGATTAGTAAGAGACCGAATGTTGTTCGGAGTCTCGGATGGGATCCGGGATATCACGAGGAGATCTGGAATGGTCCGGAGAATAAGATTCATATAAGGAAAGTCCTATTTCGAAGTTCGGGAAAGTTTCCGATGATTTCATCGGAGAGGTTCTAGAAGGGTCTAGAAGGTTCACCGGTCCGAAAGGAGAATGGTCCATGAATGTGTCATGGGTAAGTGGAATGATTGGATCATGTCCAAGGTCACTTGGTGTTGGCATATGCAAGAGAGAAATAAAACTCTAATTGAAAGTCAAACGAGAAGTTTGAAAAGTCAAACTGGAACAATGGTTTCCTAGTGGGAGAAGAAACAAGTCCTTCTCTCAATCCAACTTGGGTTTGGGTTTGGATTCAAACCCACCCCTCCCAAGGCTGCCCCTCCCTCTCATAAATAGAGGGGGGCTGCCCCAAACAACACAAGTTCCAAGCCCTCTCCACGAGCCGCCGCCGCCGCTCGCCGCCGCCGCCGCGCCGCCGCCGACACTTCCTCCTCCTCCCGGATCTCTAAACCCTAGTTTTCCAGGAAACCCTAATCCAACATACTCGCTTCGGCTTAAGGCGAAGCCCTGCGAGATCTCCCCTCTACTTCCGGTACCACGCCGTCAGCAAATCGCGAGGAGAGTGCTACAACCTCCACGTCACTGGAACAAGGGAGAGGAAGGTCTTCATCGAAAATTTCAACGGGATCGATCATGAAGCGCTGCCGGAACGCAGCGCCGGAAGGATCGTCTACGCGATCTTGAGATCGGCAAGTGTACGACTACATCACCCACGAGAATCTGCTCTCGTTAACCGCTTTGGATCTTCGAGGGTTAGTACTGTATTGACTCGTTGCTACAATCTAGTAGATAGATCTTGGCTTGATCATAGATTAGATCTTGATTGTGTGTTCATGCGGTATAAATTTTTTGTTTTCCATGCTACGAACCCCTACACCACTTGGCCAATTCACTACGTCCGGCGTCCCCAGGGTGTACCCGGGATCCTGGGTTCGGCCTGGGTAGTCCGGACCAAAGTTGGACCAGATCCGGCCGAAAAGAGGTCCCTAGGTACGCGACTGGGCCGATTTTCGGCATCCAGACGTAATTTCGGTGTCCGGATCGGCCTCCTGGGTAGGCAAGTGGAGATGCTCTAAGGAATAACCTCAACTCACCCATCATAGACATCCTACACCTATCATTCATAAGATTTGAGAATTCATCATTAAATGCTTTGTTAGACGAACCAAAGATTATATCATCAACATATATTTGGCAAACGAAAAGCTCCCCATTATCTTTCTTAGTAAAAAGAGTGGGATCAATTTTCCCAACTTCAAACCCACGGTCAAGCAACAACTCTCTAAGGTGCTCATACCACGTGTGTGGAGCTTGTTTAAGCCCATATAGCTCCTTATCAAGTTTTTAGATGTGATTTGGGAAGTTGGGATCCTCGAACCCTAGGGTTGCTTAACATAAACCAACTCTTGCAATGGACCATTTAGAAAAGCACTTTCCACATCCATTTTTTGTAATTTAAAGTTAGGATGTGCAGCATATGCAAGAAGGATACGAATGGACTCAAGGCGATCCACGGCAGCATAGGTCTCTCCATAATCAATGCCTTCAATTTGAGAGAACCCTTGAGCTACCAATCTTGCCTTGTTCCTCACAACAATTCCATGTTCATCTTGCTTATTCTTGAATATCCATTTAATGCTAATAACATTGTGACAATCTTTGGGCTTTTTTACAAACTTCCAAACATTGTTTCTCTTGAAGTTATTGAGCTCATTATGCATGGCTTCTAACCAATCCAAATCTTCAAGAGATTCCCACACTTTCTTGGGATCCACCATGGATATATGAACTTTATGCTCACCAAAATGCTTCAATTGATCTCGAGTGGACATTCCACTCCTTGGGTCACCAAGAAAATTCTCAAGAGTGTGATTTCTTCTTTCCAACATTCTATCAACTCTAGCTTTGCAATGAGCTTCGATATCCTTGTTGTTTCTTGTGGGGATCTCTTCATCATTTTGGCCCTCGTCTTGACCTTCATATTGACCTTGATCATTAATGGGTTCATTCTCATCATCATGAGGAATAGGTTGATCTTGGTCTTGATCAGGCATACTCCTTGAGAGGCATCGAGATGATATTGACGATGACTCAATGAATCATCCTTATGTAATTGACTGCGCAGGGCTGGACAAACTTATCAATGGAGAGGCCGGATAATCTAGCATGCAGCTTCCAGCTTGATCAACTTGTTGAGGGTTCTCATCTTGTCGTTGTCTTGAGTCATCATTGGCTTCAATAGTAGGAGCTTGTTGATGCTGTGAAGATGAGGGCTCCACTTGAGTAGAGCATAGTTCCTCTAGATCCGCCACAAGGGGTTCCTCAACGGGACGGATGAATCCCGCACCCATTCTTCTTATGGCATCTTGAGGTATTTCATCATCTACATCACAAACATCAACTCGCCCCGCTTGGGGACATTATATTCTTCGAAAACCACACTACAAGACTCTGTGAAGATCCCTAAGTGTCTATCATATTTTCTATAAGTGTGGGAAACGAGACCATAGCCAACAAAAATATCCTATAAAGATTTGGAATAAAATTTGGACAAATGAACACCTTTTATGAGGTAGAAACACTTACAACCAAACACTCTAAAGTATGAAACATTGGGCTTGTTACCGGTAAGTATTTCATATGGAATCTTGATCAATTTTTTGCGAAGGTAGAGCCAGTTCGATGCATGGCATGCGGTGGAGATTGCCTCAGACCAAAAGTTGTATGGAAACTTAAAATCTGCCAAAATGGACCTTGCCATATCCATTAAAGCCTGGTTCTTCCTCTTAGCTGCACCATTTTGTTGAGGGGTATAAGCAGCGGAATATTGATGTTTTATCCCCACGTCACTAAGAAATCCATTCAATGTGTAGTTCTTAACCTCGGTGTCGTTTTCGCTTCTTATCACCAACACAGGGACATTGTATTAACGTTGAACCATATTGACAAATTCAATGAAGTTTTGTTGGGTCTCACTCTTCAATTTGAAGAAGTATACCCATGTATGTATTGAGTATTCATCAACAATCACCAAACAATATTTCTTCCCACCAAGACTCGCATGACATGGAGGACCAAAGAGGTCCACATGAATGAGCTCCAAGATCCTCTTGGACTTTACGATGTTATTGGGTTTTGGGGGAGAATCATCCATCTTTTCTTCAACACAAGCCCTGCACACATGATCTTTGGCAAAACAAACATTTTCTTTTAGTCCAACAATATGGCCACCCTTATGGAGACTTTGCAAAGTTCTCATATCGACATGGGATAGACGGCGATGCCATAGCCAACCCACATCATCCTTTCTGAATAGGCACATCGCACTTGTAGTGGTTTTCCCTGAAAATTCCACCACATACAAGTCATTTTCGACGTACCCAACAAAAGTGACCTTTAGAGTCTTGCTCCACAAGAGAACCACAATATCATTATCAATAAAGATGACAAAGACCATCTTGCATGGACTGAAAGTAAACTATACCCAAGGGTCTTGACAACACTACAAGAAATGTTTTGATTTGTGACCTTCTCATTGTGACAGGGAATGAAATCATCATAGATTTCGCACAAGATGGTCATGGACCATTTCGGGAGGCCAAAACCATGCCGAATTACGACGTTTTTGTCCAGATCGTCGTAATTTCATCAGATGAAATCGTCATAAACTACCTAATACAGCACATGTCCTTATTTTTAGCCGGTTATGACTAATTCAAATTGCCATATAAATTGATTGGTCGGCCACATCAGTAATTACATTTACGTGGCATATCTATATGTATACGTGTATGTCCATGTGTCAATATATGTCTACTAAGACTACCAGACTAATAGGACGGACCCACCACCGACCTGACCAGTCACAAAAAATTGCGGGTTTATGGGATCGTGGGGATCGAACTCATGATCGGACTCACTCTGTTGTGATACTAACCACTGCAATGCACCATTGTTTTAATTAATATAGCATAAGTTCGTTAGGCTCTGCCGAAACCGGCGGAGACGCAAAAATTGAATGGTCACAGGGTCGAACCGCGGACCTTCTACGGGAAACCAACAACTCTAACCATCGCACCAATACTTGAGTTATGTCTCAATACCGCGCTACGTATTTAAGAACATGCTACATTTTGTTGGGCCTTGGCGGACGGTCCTCCTCCTTTCTTTTTTTTTCTAGGTGGCATGGGCCTTGGCGGAGGAGTCCTCGTCCTTTCCTTTTTTTTCTTGGTGGCATGGGCCTTGGTGCACTTATATAGGACAGGTCGGCCAGTCCATTTAGTTTTTTTTTTCTTTTTTTCTTAATTCTTTTGTATCTTTTTTCGTAAGAATTCCAATGAATTGATTTTTGGCTCTAAATTCATATAAAATTCAGTAGATCCTCTTAGAGTGTTAATTATCAATCTTTTTATTATGTTAAAATAGTTTATTTACTAATCCCACATTAGTCCATGATAGGGATAATATCATAACTAAAAATATGATTTTGAAACTAGTGTTTTAAATTCAAAAAATTTGGACTTGAGTCTTGGAAAACTATTAATGGATCTCTAAAGAAACATCATATTGTGAGTCTAAAAATGTTTTTTTTTAAAAAATCTCGAGCATTAGATTATGTACATGTAGTTCAATCGGAACCACTTCCTACCTATTCAGCGGGATTTTTTCTTTTTCACCAGGGATGGACGGAAAGGTTTGAGAACCCCTAGTTGAGAAATTGTACATTTAAGGTGGTTTAGTATATTTGAAAAATGGGTTGGTACCATTTTGCAACTTTCATTTGGTGGTTGCTTCATAAAATGCCCCGATTTTGACGCTCGGAAAATGGGAAATGGCTTTTCTATGTGACGAAAAGGAAAACTTTCTTCTGCAACATTGTTCAACATTCCAAAATGCACATGCGTGCACAATATGGGCACATTATCATAAACTATGCCGCTAGTCTAGCCATAATATTGGTCTTTCGGCCTGAAAGCCATGAAACCTCGAACATGATAGGTCATTTATGAGAAGGTTTTTTCAGACGCAATAAATATACCAAGTTTAATATTTTTCCTTGCAACTATGTCACATGATATGATGCCATGCGAAAGATTTACATTGTTCGGACCATTTTTGAATTTTTATGTCCGTTTCAAACTATGGTCAAAACGGCGGGCATTAAGATTCTTTGCTTGCTGCTGAGGCTCGCTAAAATTGCGCTGGATCTCTGATTAAACATGAATTGTGAGTCTAAAAATGATTTTTAAAAAAATTATAAGCATTTGATCATGTAACTGTAGTTCAAATCGGAACAACTTTCTACTAATTCGGCAGAAATTTGTCCTTTTCTCGACGGACGGACGGAAAGGTTTGAGATACCCCGGTCAAATCACTGTGCAAGTATGGTGGTCTAGTATTTCAGAAAAATCGGGTTGTACCATTTTGAAACTTCCATTTGGTGGTTTCTTCACAAAACACCCCGATTTTGGTGCTCGGAAAATGGGAAATGGATTTTCTATATGACGAAAAAGAAAACTTCCTCCTGCAACATTGTTCGCCATCCCAAGATGCACATGCATGCAAAATTGGGGCACATTATCACAAACTATGTCACGATTCTAACCATAACATTGCTATTTCGGCCTAAAAGCCATGAAACCTCGGACATGCTAGGTCATTTGTGAGAAGGTTTTTTCGAGACACAATAAATATACCAAGTTTAATATTTTTCCTTGCAACTATGTCACATAATATGATGCCACGCGAAAGATTTGCATTGTTCGGACCATTTTTGAATTTTTTATGCCTGTTTCAAACTCTGGTCAAAACGGCGGGCATTCAGATTCTTATCTCGGGGCTGAGCCTCGCTAAACTTGTGCTAGATCTTTGATGAAACATGATATTGTGAGTCTAAAAATGATTTTTGCAAAACAATCATGGGCATCAGATAATGTACCTGTAGTTCAAATTGGACTCAGTTCCTATCGATTCGGCAGGAATTTGTATTTTTGCCGAAGGTTGATGAAAAAGTTTGAGATAGCCTGGTTGGTACATTGTCCATGTAATTTGATTTACTATTTTTGAAAAATCGGGGTTATTTGTTGGTTGCACTCGGATAATCAGGCGTTTTTTGCACTCGGAAAATGGAAATGGATTTTCCGTGCGTTGAAAAGGAAAACTTCCTCTTGCAACATTGTTTTTCATCCCAAGATGCACACGCGTGAACAATACGGGCACATTATCACAAAATATGCCCTCATTCTGGCCATAACATTGTCTATTTGACCCGATAGCCATGAAACCTAAGACATGATAGGTCATTTCTGAGAAGGTTTTTTCGAGACGCAATCAATTTACCAATTTTGATATTTTTTTATTGCAACTATGTCACAAAACATGAGACCACGCGAAGGTTTCACATAGTTTGGACCATTTTTGAATTTTTTATGCCCGTTTCAAACAATGGTCAAAACGACGCGCATAAAGGTTCTTAACTAGGGGATGATTCTCGCTAAAAATGCATTGGATCTATGAACAAATAGCATATTGTGAGTCTAAAAATGATTTTTGCAAAAAATCATGGGCATCATATAATATACCCGTAGTTCAAATCGGACACACTTCCTACCGATTCGGCAGGAATTTGTTTTTTTTTCCGGAGGTGGACTAAAAAGGTTTGATCTCTCTAGGTTGGTACATTGTCCATATAAGTTGATCTAGTATTTTTGAAAAATGTGATGGTAGCATTTTGATTTAGCCATTTGGTGTTTGCTTCACAAAACAGTTCGTTATTTGCGCTCGGAAAATGGAAAATGGATTTTCTGTGCGACGAAAAGGAAAACTTTCTCCTACAACAATGTTTGCCGTCCCAAGATGCACACGTATGCATAATATGGGCATATTATCATAAACTATATCATGATTCTGGCCATAACACTAGTCATTTGGCCCGAAAGCCATGAAACCTCGAACATGATAGGTTATTTCTGAGAAGGTTTTTTCAAGATGTAATCAATTTACCAATTTTGGTATTTTTACATGCAACTATGTAACATAACATGACGCCACACTAAGGTTTTACATTGTTCAGACCGTTTTTAAATTTTTTTATGCATGTTACAAACTATGGTCAAAACAGTGGGCACGAAGGTTCTTAGTTAGGAGATGAGCCTCGCTAAACTTGCATTGGATCTCTAAAGAAATAGCATATTGTGAGTCTAAAAATCATTTTTGCAAAAATTCATGTGCATCAGATCATGTACCTATAGTTTAAATCGGACCTAGTTCCTCCGATTCAGCAAGAATTTGTCTTTTTCGTCATGGGTGGACGGAAAGGTTTGAGATACCCTGATTTGGACATTGTCCATATAAGGTGGTCTAATATTTTTGAAAAATTGGTTGGTAGCATTCTAAAACTGTCATTTGGTGGTTACTTCATAAAAAGCCCCATTTTTTGTGCTCGGAAAATGGAAAATGGATTTTTCGTGCGTCGAAAAGGAAAAGTTCCTCCTGCAACACTGTTCGCCATCCCAATATGCACACGCGTGCATAATACGGACATATTATCACAAACTATGCCTCGGTTGTAACCATAACATTGACCATTTAACCGGAAAGTCATGAAACCTCAGACATGATAGGTAATTTTGAGAAGGTTTTTTCGAGACACAATCAATATACCAAGCTTCATATTTTTCATTGGAACTATGTCACATAACATGACAACACGCGAAGTTTTCGTATTGTTCGGACCGTTTTTGAATTTTTTATGCACGTTTCAAACAATGGTCAAAACGACGGGTATGAAGGTTCTTATCTAGGGGATGAGCCTCGCTAAACTTGCATTGGATCTCTGAAAAATAGCATATTGTAGTCTAAAAATCATTTTTGAAAAAAATCATGGACATCAGATCATGTACGTATAGTTCAAATCGGATCCACTTCCTACCGATTCAACAAGAATTTGTCTTTTAGTTTTGAGATCTCCTGGTTGAGACATTGTCCATGTACTATGGTCATGTAATTTTGAAAAATGAGGTGGTACCATTTTAAAACTTTCATTTGATGATTGTTTCACAAAACAATCCATTTTTGGTGCTCGGAAAATGAAAAGTGCCTTTTTTGCGACAAAAAAGAAAACTTTTTACTGCAACATAGTTCGCCATTTTCAGATACACATGTGTGCATAATATGGACACATTATCCCAAAATATGCTATGATTTTGGATGCACTCTAGATCGAGGGACACTTTAGTGATGAAAAAACCCGTGAGGTCATCTACAACCAATCAAATTACAGAAAACCACCACCCACGGATTGTCCATCTCAGCCTAATTGGAACCGTTCAAGAACACATCGAACGTGTCTCGTCGCTCGCCAAAGAAGCACACCTCGTCCACCACATCCCACCAACTCCCCATTCCATAGCTCCAAACCCAACTATTTCCTCCAACGCTGCACTTGTTCTGTTCTTATCCACACCATGCCCATCCAAACCTTGACCAGATCCAGCAAGGGCACCGCAGAGCCGTCTCCCCAACACCGCCGCACAGACCACTCCCTCCTCTCTCCTCCGCCACCCCACCTCTATCACTCCTATCCCATCCGGCTGATCTCCACTCGCCCCGATCACTTCTGATCCCATCTGCCAAGATGTTGGACATCAATATCTTCCGTAGGGAGAAGGGCGGCGACCCTAAGCTCGTCCACAGCTCGCAGCACAGTCGCTTCGAGTCCGTCGAGCTTGTCGACGAGGTCATCGTCCTCGATGAGGCGTGGCAGCAGAGTAAGAACTCATCTCGTGGCCTCCCTGAAACATTCCCGATCTGCGGCCCCCCTGACTCCCAGGTTTGTTCATCGCTGCAGTGTAGTTCGAGCTCGACAAGATCTGCCAGGATCTCAACAAGACCAGCAAAGAGATCGGCAAGATCAAGGCCATAAGTTCGCGTAGATTTTTCTTTGATTTTGTAATGCACCTTACGAGAGCCCTGGATTTGTGTGTGACGGTTGGCGTGTCGCTGTGCAGAAAAAGCTAGACGCGACGGAGCTGATCGAGAGCACGGAAGAGATTAAGGGAAGGTTAGCCGCCAAGGAAACGGAGGTACATGAGGCCAAGACCACCCTCGATGCAAAGCTCGTCACCATTGGCAACATCGTCCACGAATCTGTGCCTGTCAGCAAAGGCGAGGTGTGTTCAAAGTGCAAACCTTGCATTTCGTGGTTCTATAGATAAACCAACGGAATATTGGTTTGATTAGTAACTTTGTGAAAGTTCACTCTCCTGTTTCTGCTGCCAGAATTTCTACTACAATTTAGGATAATATATAGTAATACAAGAAGTATCATTGCATTATGTCTGAGTTAGGTTGAATTTACTTGTATGATTATTCTGGATGGCTAATTCACTAGCAAGTTGGCTTCAGTGCCTAGTGTCACCCAATCCATATGTCCAATATAAAAATATCAGCATCTGGTAGGTTAGATTTTGGTTGCTCTATTATCTTTATCCTTACTCCTATAAATATTGCAGCACAATTATTTTACCTGATTATTTTACAGTAGTAGCAGAAGTAGAAATTGGATTAGAACTCTACATTATGATTGGGGTAGTTTTCTGTGTTGTATGATTTTCAGTAAAATGGTGGTTAAATGTGTTGAGGAGATTTTATTTACATGCTACACCATTGAACTATCTTAAACTGAACTTTTATTAGTGATGCTTATGTTATCTAGGATATCTGCATTTGGCCTCCATTTATTGAACATTTATCTTCTCAAGAAAAACTAAGATCATGGCTTCTGCCGGGACAACGACAAAGATGACGAGGAGGTCCTGCTCTTGGACACCAAGGCCACGCCATTCTTGCTTCCGACCACATCTTGAGCGAAAGGTACACCAACAACCACGATCATTTACCGATTCTTCGACACATCACCTTGCGCCTGTTTGGAACCTATTTTGTTCCCAAGAGAGGTTTAGCCAGATTGTTTGATAGGCTTTGCTAGACCTATTGCTTGCATGGGGATATATCAGAAATATAATGAATACTAACCATGCTTGATTACGATTGGACATGATTTATAGTTAGACTGAGCTAGCAGTAGCATTGCTTAGATTCCAAATTATATATTTGTTTGCTATTTGAGACTAGGCTAGTTGATTGATTCTAGTGTACATATGAGCTCAATCATTTGGATATCGTTATAGTTATAAAGTTGCACTATAAGTTATTTTTCTTGTGTTTGATTGTTCAACTATAAGTTCATGTAAGCTAGACATGTTGGAGCAAGAAATTGTTTTTCCTATTCCTAAATTTGGCTTGATGCAATCTACAATGTATTAATATATGTGATTTGTCCCTTAATGCCACATGCTTCTTAGAAAGGTGTTGGAATCACAGATTTCTTCTTGGTCACATTTCTATAGTTGATGTTGGTTTGTTTAGGCCAGTGTGATGTGTTCCACGCTCGAACATTGTAACACCCTCGAATCGGCCCTATGCAAGTTTCAGCGCTTCCCGCCAAACCCGCATAGAAACGATTCAAGGACGCCCACCAGGCACTTTCGTGCGGGTGGAAAACGAAGTAGTAACATTACACAACAGTCCTCGATGGGACCCACAAACCAGATATATATACAACAGCGACTCAAAGAGTCAAGAATACAGATATACAATACAAAGATCCAAATCACCTTGAAAACGATACATCATCCGACTACGGACAAGAAGCAAATCGAGCTAAGAGCCCTGAAGAATAACCAATAGCGTCCATAACCCTGCCCAGGCCAAGCCGGAAGGGTAACCCTGCTAACGACGTCGACCTCAAAACCTGCTTAAACAAAAGGGGTACCGACAAAGGGCAAAGGAAAAAGAGAGAGCGGTTAAGATCTTGAGGCCGAAGACACTACGAGGCTAGAATTCGGTCCTCGCCACATAGGTATGGTGGGATCAAGCGGCGAAAGATGCACTAAACAACCTATAGAGACTCGATATAACCGCTTGGCCATCGAGAGGGATAAGAAAAAAACCTATTCGAACCAACTGGTGCTACCACCAAACAAACCCATCTCGCTATTTCCTCGATACCAATCGAGGAAGTCCACCGAGGAACTCACACGCTTGGCGCTTTATTTATTCGTTATCGTTGCACCAACTACTAGTCGCACAGATAGTCATCCCGATATAATAAGCGATGGCTTTTAATTAACCATTCCGTTGTGGTTGTATTACTTACTAGTCGATACATATAGCATGAGATATCCCAAAACCCAATAGCTTGTTGGTACTTTTATTTAGCCATTCCGTTGCGTGAAGCCGATTACTAGTCATATCGGATACAAGTCAATTTATAACAAGAACTTTAGTTATAGTTGTCTATGATCGAGAACGTGCTCTAAGTCGTCCATAACCGCGGACACGGCTTTTGAAAAGATTTAACCTAGGGTGCACCAAAGTATCCACACGCAATTAGCATGAGATATCCACACGCGACCCTTTTGCCGATCAATTAACATACACCCATCGGTATGTCGGCGGGCCTAAGTCATGACGCTTCCTGCACCCAAAGCAAGTACATGGGGCCACCCCACTAAGTCTACCCGCGAAGTCACGGACTCGAGACGACTTCGGTTTGGGTGAGCCAGAACGATCGGGAACCCGAAAAGATGATCGGCTTGTCGATCTGAAAACGTGTCCCGATCCTAAACAGACACGTGCAAGACATCATACAATTTAAATAAAGCAAGAAAGCATGGCATAAGTGCAGGATAGTAAATAAAACCTCAAACTAGTTGTGGCCCCAAGACAATACTTGGAATCAGTACTAAATCGATGGGGTGCCCACACATCCCACATGTGGTTAGCGCTCGATCTCGAACAGTGTCAAGAACTCGGGTCCCACGGACACCAAAGGAGCTTCGGAAACCAAATATTGTCTATCACCCACAGCTTCACGCATTTACCTACTTCAATTTTAGTTATTAAACGAATTAAAGTCATGATCATCTCCAACATTAAACATGCGGCAATACTCCAACAAGCTGTGGTACTTGACGACACGCAATAAAGACTTGAGCAAGCGACTACGACGCATAAGTCCAACTATCTACCAAACAATGTAATAGGATGTGTCCAAGGCAATATACGGTACCGCAAGGGATATCACGGCACGAAAACTAGAGTATCGCAACACGATAGCAATAGATCAACAGAGGGAATAAATACTATAAATGTAAGATAGGTAGAAAGGGGGAGATGCTCGCCTGAAAACATTGCCGAAGATTCATCCAAAAGTCGGGGCGAAGCTCACATCAACTCATCGGCCTTATCCGCGAAGAAGCAAAACACTAGAATAAACACCGGATGCACTATTTAATACTATGACAGAAGATCGGGCATGATGCATGTATGATGTATGGCATGGCAAAAATGCGATGCAATTAGGCCATATATTAACCGGGGTCCCGACATTTAATTAGGTGACTTATGTTGTTTAGAAACCCCGCAACTTAAATGTTGTATTATCAAGCCAAAACATGTCACCGGTTCGCTACACAATTTTAATTGGGACCAATATACGACTAGATTTGCCCGCATATGGGTCCCATATTTAATTATATGGTGAATCGGCATAAGGCCCCCAAACCACATGACAAGTATGCATGCATGAACAATTAATATGCGACAGTTTTATATCTAGCATTTATAAAATAGGGGCTCGGGAAAAAGGTTCACACATCCGGTTCGAAGATCTTGGTTCCGGGTTCGGGTTCGGTCTCGTGGTTCGACGGGAGCGGCGAGGTTCGACATAAGAGGAGAACTTGGGTCCAAGCGGTCGATCTTGCCGTAGCGAAGATCTTGTCGGGTCCGCGTATCGGGTCGGTCTTGGCGTTCGGGACGAAGAACTTGGCGTCCGGGATCTCGACGAGCTTGGCGTCCTTGTTAGAGTTCTCGGGTGACGATGTCGGTCTTGGGTTTGGCGCCGGTGGATCTTGGCGATTCCATGAAGGAGGCCTTGATGCTTCAGTCCTGTGTCGATCTCCGGGTACCGTGGTTTCTCGGTGTGGTTCCCTCGGGTGGTCGGCGAACTTGGGTCTAAAGTCGAAGTTTCTTCGAAGATCTTGGGGTTCCTTCTTGGTTTGCCGATGCCGATCTTGGATTGGACTCGGGCGTTTTTGGGGAAACGTCGCATAAACACATATGGGTGCATGTACACTAACGTCACCGTGGTACAGACTTGCCATCGGGGTCGTCCATCAATTCTCTTCACATCACGCCAGGATGTCCCCAGATTCCAGAGCACCGCTGCGTCGGGAGAGGCGTCGCGCACATGAAGTGGCCTGCGGTGGCGAGCTTGGTCTCGGAAGGCGCAGAACGGTGAGGTGGCCGACGAAGGCATCCAGGGAAGGAAAGGATCGGCAGGAGGCGGGGCCTGCAGGCGCTGCGGTGGCAGCGGGCGACACCTGCAGACGAGGGCCGGCAGGTAGAGGCGAGGGAGGGACCAGGCTCGGCGCTAGAGGCGAGGAGGCGGTTGACGCGGTGGAGACAAAGGCCGGGCGAAGCCAATGCGCGGCGGGCTCTGCCGCAACCGGAGAAAGCGGCGATGGCGCGACGCTCGGGGAGGTGGTGGCCGACGAGTAGGACGGGGACGAACGAGGTACCGTGGCCGGCGGCGAGCACGGATGAGGCGGAGGCGCTGCAGCGGCTTGACGTCCTCGCTGGCGGCGGTGGCATCCTGGGGTGCCAGCGGCGGCGACGGGAGGTTGCTCGGGGGCGAAGGCCGAGAAGACGGAGACGAAGCCGGCGGGGAGGAAGGGGTCGTCGGCGCCGGAGACGCGGGGCTCGCATGGAGGCGGGAGGACGATACGGCGACGCCTGGGAACCGGGCGGCGGGGTCGAGATGCGGGCGCGAGACGGGGCAGACGGGGAGGACGCGGGGTGGTGGCTCGGTTGGTGGGCGGGGATCGCGGGCGGTCCGAGCGGGTGGACGGGGTCTTGGTGGGGGGCCAGAGAACGAGGTGGATGGAGGGTGCGTGCAGGGGGGTGGGGTAACGTGGGTTGGGTCCAGGCGTCGCGTGAGTGGTGGTTGGGCCGTGAGGAGCGGGCAGTGGGACCAAGGGGCGTGTGGGGTGGGGTGGCTCGCCGCTACGGGTGGGGCCAGGGGAGGGGCCCCAGGGTGTGGGTGACTGCGTGCTCTGGTTGGAGGGAGGATAGGGCCAGGGTGAGGTGGCGACCAGCGATTGGAGGGGGTGATGTGGCTGGTTGGGTGGGTAGAAATAGGGTAGGTAGGAAAAGATTTAGATGGTCCGGTTTTCGTACTGGGGGTGGCCGACTGGGTCGGATCGGCCCGGTTTGGCTGCCCTAAAATAAAAATAAATATTTTATTATTTAAAACGGGCGTTTGAAACCGTTGGTAGACAAATAAAATATTCGGAGACCTGTGTTTTGGATATTGAAATAAAGGCGGGGTATTTAGAAAACAAAAATATATTTTTTCGAAAATAGTTTCAGACAAACAAATGCATGATGATGACGATGCTCAAATGCAATGTGGCATGATGACATGAGCATGCGGTCATGATGATGCAATGCACAAAAACAACGCGATTTTCTAGTAGTGGTTTTTGCGGGGCGCCACAATTCGACACTACTAACAATGGATCTCGCCCTCGAGATCTGCCTCATGGTACCGGAAGGAAGGTCGGCGATCTGCGTCTTCTCGCTTCGCGTAGGTCCTCGCGACACCACTAACAAGAGGTCGTTGTCCGTGATCGACAAGAGAACACTCCGGGAACAAAGGGCGAAGGTAGAGGTATCCACAATTAAAGCCACCTCTAGCTTTGTTAGAAAGAGGGAACCGATGCATTCTCATCCACTTCAATGTACACAAGCGAATAGAGTGAGTAGTCGGCATGGGGGCCAATCCATCACGCACCCAAACTATTACTCTACACAATCGAGAAAAGCTGCAACCATTCTCGAATCGGTCAAGATCTCGACAACCGAGGTTCGAAACAAAGGAGTGACGCAGACTCAGATCGGATCTGGCGAGATGATGTCGCCGTCGGAAAACACCTAAGGCACGAGAAGGAACCAAGAGAAGTCCACCGACGAAGGATTCCTCGGATAGCATGAAGACCAGATGTAGCAACACCGTTACCAAAGGAGGAAGCGAAACCACAAGGTACGATGGAACCCAACCACGAGAAATCGGACTCAAGAGAGAGAGAGAGCGGATTCAAGACACGCAGAGGTGAGAGGAGAGCAGAAAGGGGTAAGGAGTAAAATCAGACCTAATCGTAACTATCCAACCGATTTTGCAAAATAGTTTTGACACTCTACTTCCGTTAGCTAGGTTATCCTACAGTCTGGACTTGTGGGTATCGCAATCGCTGAGCTCGATACCATCAGAACACTCGAATCGCCCTATGCAAGTTTCAGCTTCCCGCCAAACCCGCATAGAAACGATTCAAGGATCGCCACCAGCACTTTCGGCGGGTGGAAAACGAAGTAGTAACATTACACAACAGTCCTCGATGGGACCCACGCACAGATATATACAACAATGACTCAAAGAGTCAAGAATACGATATACAATACAAAGATCCAAATCACCTTGAAAACGATACATCATCCGACTACGGACAAGAAGCAAATCGAGCTAAGAGCCTCAAGAATAACCAATGGCGCCCATAACTCTGCCTGTGCCAAGCCGGAAGGGTAACCTCGCTAACGACGTCGACCTCAAAACCTGCTTAAACAAAAGGGTACCGACAAAGGGCAAAGGAAAAGAGAGAGCGGTCGATCTTGAGGCCAAGACACTACGAGGCTAGAATTCGGCCCCTCGCCTACATAGGTATGGTGGATCAAGCGTGCAAAGATGCACTAAACAACCTATAGAGACTCGATATAACCGCCGGCTATCGAGAGGGATAAGAAAAAACCTATTCGAACCAACCTGGTGCTACCACCAAACAAACCCATCTCGGTATTTCCCCTCGATACCAATCGAGAAGTCCACCGAGGAACTCACACGGTTGGCGCTTTATTTATTCGCTTATCGTTGCACCAATTACTAGTCGCAGATAGTCATCCCGATATAATAAGCAAAGGCGTTTTAATTAACCATTCCGTTGTGGTTGTATTACTTACTAGTCGATACATATAGCATGAGATATCCCAAAACCCAAAGCTTGTTGGTACTTTTATTTAGCCATTCCGTTGCGGTGAAGCTGATTACTAGTCATATCGGATACAAGTCAATTTATAACAAGAACCTTTAGTTATAGTTGTCTATGATCGAGAAGCGTGCTCCAAGTCGTCCATAACCGCGACACGACTTTTGAAAAGATTTAACCTCAGGGTGCACCAAAGTATCCACACGCAATTAGCATGAGATATCCACACGCACTTCGACCCTTTTGCCGGATCAATTAACATACACCCATCGGTATGTCAAGGGCCTAAGTCATGACGCTTCCTGCACCCAAAGCAAGTACATGGGGCCACCCCACTAAGTCTACCCAACGAAGTCGGCCGGTCTCCGAGACAGACTCGTGGTTTGGGTGGACGGTCAGAACGATCGGGAACCGAAAAGATGATCGGCTTGTCGCTTGTCGACATAGCAAAACGTGTCCCGATCCTAAACAAGACACGGCAAGACATCACACAATTTAAATAAAGCAGTAAAGCATGGCATAAGTGCAGGATAGTAAATAAAACCTCAAACTAGTTGGGGCCCCCAGTATAATACTTGGAATCAGGTACTAAATCGATGGGGTGCCCACACATCCCACATGTGGTTAGCGCGCTCGATCTCTAACAGGTGTCAAGAACTCGGGTCCTACGGACACCAAAGGAGCGGTCGGAAACCAAATATTGTCTATCACCCACCGGTGCCTCTGCATTTACCTACTTCAATTTTAGTTATTAAAGAATTAAAGTCATGATCATCTCCAACATTAAACATGCGGCAATACTCCAACAACTGTGGTACTCGACGACGCAATGCAGCACTTGAGCAAGCGACTACGCGCAAGTCCAACTATCTACCAAACAACAGGTAATAGGATGTGTCCAAGGCAATATATGGCTGCAAGGGATATCACGGGCACGAAAACTAGAGCATCGCAACACATATAGCAATAGATCAACAGGAGGGAATAAATACTATAAATGTAAGATAGGTAGAAAGGGGGAGATGCTCGCCTGAAAACATTGCCAAAGATTCATCCAAAAGTCGGGGCAAAGCTCACATCAACTCATCGGCCTTATCCGCGAAGAAGCAAAACACTAGAATAAACACCGGATGCACTATTTAATACTATGACAGAAGATCGGGCATGATGCATGTATGATGTATGGCATGGCAAAAATGCGATGCAATTAGGCCATATTAAGCGGAACCGGGGTCCCGACATTTAATTAGGTGACTTATGTTGTTTAGAAACCCCGCAACTTAAATGTTGTATTATCAAGCCAAAACATGTCACCGGTTCGCTACACAATTTTAATTGGGACCAATATACGACTAGATTTGCCCGCATATGGGTCCCATATTTAATTATATGGTGAATCGGCATAAGGCCCCCAAACCACATGACAAGTATGCATGCATGAACAATTAATATGCAACAGTTTTATATCTAGCATTTATAAAATAGGGGCTCGGGAAAAAGGTTCACATCTGGGTTCGGAAGATCTTGGTTCCGGGGGTTCGGGGTTCGGTCTCAGGGTTCGACGGGAGCGGCGAGGTTCAGATACAAGAGGAGAACTTGGGTCCAAGCGGTCGATCTTGCCGTAGCGAAGATCTTGTCGGGTCCGCGTATCGGGTTGGTCTTGGCGTTCGGGACGAAGAACTTGGCGTCCGGGATCTCGACGAGCTTGGCGTCCTTGTTAGAGTTCTCGGGTGACGATGTCGGTCTTGGGTTTGGCGCCGGTGGATCTTGGCGATTCCATGAAGGAGGCCTTGATGCTTCAGTCCTGTGTCGATCTCCGGGTACCGTGGTTTTCGGTGTGGTTCCTCGGTGGTCGGCGAACTTGGGTCTAAAGTCGAAGTTTCTTCGAAGATCTTGGGGTTCCTTCTTGGTTTGCCGATGCCGATCTTGGATTGGACTCGGGCGTTTTTGGGGAAACATCGCATAAACACATATGGGTGCATGTACACTAACGTCACCGTGGTACAGACTTGCCATCGGGGTCGTCCATCAATTCTCTTCACATCACGCCAGGATGTCCCCAGATTCCAGAGCACTGCTGCTGTCCGGAGAGAGGCAGCCGCGACATGAAGTGGCCTGCGGTGGCGAGCTTGGTCTCGGAAGGCGCAGAACGGTGAGGTGGCCGACGAAGGCATCCAGGGAAGGAAAGGATCGGCAGGAGGCGGGGTTTCAGGCGCTGCGGCAGGTGCAGGCGACACCTCGCGCATTTGAGGCCGGTAGAGGCGAGGGAGGGACCAGGCTCGGCGCTAGAGGCGAGGAGGCGGTTGACGCGGTGGAGACAAAGCCGGGGCGAAGCTCAATGAAGCGGCGACGGCTCGCCTGCAACCGGAGAAGGCGACAGGGGCGCGCGACGCTCGGGGAGGTGGTGGCCGACGAGCAGGACGGGGACGGACGAGGTACCGTGGCCGGCGGCGAGCACGGATGAGGCGGCGCCGCGGCTTGACGCCTCGGGCGGCGGTGGCATCTCGGTGCAGCCAGCGGCGACGGAGGTTGCTCGGGGCGGCGAAGGCGAGAGGCGAGACAAGCCGGGAGGAAGGGGTCGTCGACGCCGGAGACGCGGGGCTCGCATGGAGGCGGGAGGACGATGCGGCGACGCCTGGGAACCGGGCGGCGGGGTCGAGATGCGGGCGCGAGACGGGGGCAGCCAGGGACAGGGGGTTCCTGGCGGCGGATGGGGACGGGCGAGCAGGGGCCAGACGAGGGGGAGGACGCGGGGTGGTGGCTCGGTTGGTGGGCGGGGATCGCGGGCGGTCCGAGCGGGTGGACGGGGTCTTCTGGTGGGGCCAGGAGAACGAGGTGGAAGGAGGGTGCGTGCAGGGCGGTGGGGTCACGTGGGGTGGGTCCAGGGCGTCGCGTGAGTGGTGGTTGGGCCAGGGTGAGGAGCGGGGGCAGGTGGGGACTGGGGCAGGTGGCGTGTGGGGTGGGGTGGCTCGCCGCTGCGGGTGGGGCCAGGGGAGGGGCCCCAGGGTGTGGGTGAGTGCGTGCTCTGGTTGGAGGGAGGATAGGGCCAGGGTGAGGTGGCGACCAGCGATTGGAGGGGGTGATGTGGCTGGTTGGGTGGGTAGAAATAGGGTAGGTAGGAAAAGATTTAGATGGTCCGGTTTTCGTACTGGGGGTGGCCGACTGGGTCGGATCGGCCCGGTTTGGCTGCCCCCTAAAAATAAAAATAAATATTTTATTATTTAAAACGGGGCGTTTGAAATCCGTTGGTAGACAAATAAAATATTCCGGAGACCCAGGTTTTGGATATTGAAATAAAGGCGGGGTATTTAGAAAACAAAAATATATTTTTCCGAAAATAGTTTCAGACAAACAAATGCATGATGATGACGATGCTCAAATGCAATGTGGCATGATGACATGAGCATGCGGTCATGATGATGCAATGCACAAAAACAACGCGATTTTCTAGTAGTGGTTTTTGCGGGACGCCACAAACATCGGCCTGATTATATAGAGCAGCAATATTGCATGATTTTGGTTTACTTTTCTTATATGATCATCACTGTTTTAATGATACAAGCGTAAACTCTCAACGATTGTTGCTTTTCTAGTACATATTCATGTATATCAACAAGAATGCTTATTTGTTGCATGTCTGATATTGAAATAAATTTTCTGCTATGGTAGTCCGGGAAATTATTTCTGGAGCTCAAAGGGTGCACATGCCTGAGTTGCGTATGAAACATACAATCTGAGTATATCATTGATACGAGTACCATATCATCATACATTTAATCATTCAGGTTGTTCGATGCCCATCGTATGATGGTAATTGTTTAGTATTGCAGTATCTACTTGTGTATAATTATTTAATTATTATTGCAACGATCCAATGGAATGTTGTTAGCCTAATGTTTTGAATTGGATGCTGCTTAATTAGTGAGAATACGGAACTTATTAGTGACACACCACCTTGTGTAGCAGTATGTAACACCCTCAGAATCGACCCGATGCAAGTTTTAGCGTTTCCCGTCAAACCCGCATAGAAACGATTCAAAGGTGTCCACCAGGCACTTGCGTGCGGGTGGAAAACAAAGTAATATCATTACACAATAGTCCTCGATGGAACCCATAAAACATATATACAACAGCGACTCAATGAGTCAAGAATATAGATATACAATACAAAGATCCAAATCACCTTGAAAAACGATACAGCGTCCGAGTACGGACAAGATGCAAATTGAGCTAAGAGCCCTGAAGAATAACCAATGGCGTCCATAACCCTGCCCAGGCCAAGCCGGAAGGGTAACCCTGCTAACGACGTCGATCTCAAAACCTGCTAAAATAAAAGGGATGCCGACAAAGGGCAAAGGAAAAAGAGAGCGGTCAGTACTAAGGCCAGTACACGACGAGACTAGAATTCGGCAGTCCTCGCTTACATAGGTATGGTGGACTGAAGCGGCAGCACAACATGCACTAAACAACCTATAGAGACTCAATACAACTGGCGGCTATCAGATAGAGATAAGAAAGACCTATTCGGAACCAACCTGATACTACCACCAAACATACCCATCCTGGTTTTCCCCCCTCGAGACCAAATGAGGAAGTCAACCTAGGAACTCACACAGTTGGCAGTTTTATTTATTCAGTTATCGTTGCAACAATTAATAGTCAGATATAGATAGTCATCCTGATATAATAAGCAGTGGCCACTTTTAGTTAACCATTCTGTTGTAGTTGCAACACTTACTAGTCAGATACAATTAGCATGAGATATCCCAAACCCAGCAGTTGTTGGTACTTTTATTTAGCCATTCCGTTATAGTGAAGCTGAGTACTAGTCATATCGGATACAAGTCAAATTATAATAGTAAACTTTAGTTATAGTTGTCTATGATCGAGAACTGTGCTCCAAGTCATCCATAATCACGGACACGGCTTCTCGAAAAGATTTAACCCTGCAGGGTGCACCAAAGTTTTCACACGCATCTACACCCTTGTTGTCAGATCAGGTAGGTACAAGATCACAGAACATACACCCAACGGTATGTCGACGGGGTTTCAGACACGACGTTTCCCAGACCCAAAGCAAGCACATGGGGGGCCACCCCACTAAGCTACCCGTAACGAAGTCGGCCGGTCTCCAAGATGCACCTGTGGTTTATGAACGGTCAGAAACGATCGGGAACCCGAAAGTATGACTAGGCTTGTCGACAATAAATCGCGTGATCCAAAATAGACAAAGGCGCTCCACGCACAATAGTAAATAAATCAGTAAAACATGGCATAAGTACAGGATAGTAATAAAGCCCAAACTAGTTTGTGGCCCCCGATACAGTACTTTGAAATCAGGTACTAAATCGATGGGGGTGCCCACACACCCCACCTGTGGTTAGCGCGCTCGATCTCGGAACAGGTGTCAAGAACTCGGGGTCCTACGGGACACAAATAGGCGGTTAAAAACCAAATAACATCTATTGCCCACATGTGCCTCTGCATTATTTACCTACTTCAATTTTAGTTATTAAACAGTAATTAAAGCCATGATCATCTCCAACATTAAACATGCGGCATTTCTCCAACAACGGTGGTACTTGAGAACATCGAAACAACACCTGAGCAAGCAACTATGACTCGCAAGGCCGACTATCTACCAAACAAAAGGTAATAGGAGGTGTCCAAGGCAATATAACGGCTGCAAGGGATATCACGGGTACGAAAACTAAAGCATCGCAACACAGTCAGCAATAGATCAACAGGAGGAAATAAAGACTATAAAAGTAAGATAGGTAGAAAGGGGAAAATGCTCGCCTGAAAACATTGTCGAAGCTTCATCCAAAGATTGGGTCAACACTCGCATCAATTCATCGGCCTAATCCGTGAAGAAGCAAAGCACTAGAAGAAACATCGGATGCTCTATTTAATACTACGGCAAAAGATCGGGCATGATGCATGTATGATGTATGACATGGAAAAGATGCGATGCGATTAGGTCATATTAAGCGGAACCGGGGTCCCAACAATTAAGTATATGGTTATAGTTGTTTAGCTACCCCACAATTTAAATGTTGTCTTAATAAGGAGAAATTATGTCATCGGTTCGCTACACAAATTTAAATAGGGCCAATTTAAGACTAGAAAAGCCCGCATATGGTCTCCATATTTAATTATGAGGTGAATCGGCATAAGGCCCCCAAATCCACAGTATGTATGCGAGATGAATAATTTATATGCAATAGGAATATATTATATATTATAAAAATATGGGGCTCAGAAAAAGGTCACACATTGGGTTGCGAAGATCTTGGGGTTCGCCGAGGGTTCGGGGAATCGGTCTTTGGGTCCGGAAGGAGGTATTGGCGATCCAAAGGGTGCGGGGTCCGAAAGAACTTGGTTCGGCATCAGAGTCGAGGTACTCGTTCATACTTGAATGTTTGTCCCATAGACAGATGGTAGTCGAGATTGCGTAACACCATCTTCACATGAGTGCTAACACGAGGCAACCTCACCAGACCATCGATCCCAATACTGTCATTGAAACACAACGGCATACACAGACCACATTAACACCACCAGATATCATAGGAGCACACTAGCAGAAGCATGCGCGCTGGCGGTTAACGGCGCCCACGTATGGAAGGCATGGATCGAGGTGGGGCTGACCTAGGGTTGCTGGGAACTGCGGTGCAGGGGAAGGCAGCAAGGACGACGACGACGAACACTGCATGCTGGCGGCGGGGAGACGAGCTCAAGAGGAGGGCAGAGCACGGCGACCAGCGGGTGCTGCAGACGAGGCGACAGCGAGCGGGCCAGACGCGGGCCGACGAAGAGGAGGCCCCAGGCGGCGGTAGTGCTGGGGCACGCGGCCAGTGGTGGGGGGCCCGAAAGGTGGGTCCGACGGCGCGAGGAGAGGCCGGCGCGGCGACGGTCACGAGATGCAGGGTCAGCGGAGGTGCAAAGATCCAGTGGCGGCAGCGAGCACTGGAGACGGGGAAGGCATACGGCGACGGCGGTCGATGGTGGTGTGGCGAGGCCGACGCAGGGCGCCTCGCTATGCTACAGCGGTGGCTCGGGGAAGGTGAGGCCGCGGGCCACGACAGGGTTCCTGGCGGAGGAGGAGCGAGGCGAGAGGAGACGCTGTGGAGAGGGTCGCGGGCGAGCAATTGGCCAGGGATTGAGCGGGGTGGTTCCAGGGAACAGACGTGCGGGCATGTGGGGTCGGGTCCGCTAGGGCCAGGCTGCGTGTGTGTGTGGCTTTATAGCGGGCAAGCATAAGCGGTGTCTTGGCCAAGGGTGGATGGGGAGGAGTGGAGGTTGTGGTAGGTCTAGGGTTTGGTGGAAGGGAAATTAGGGTTAGGTTTGGAGGTGGCCGGCTGGGATTTTGGTTTTGGCTGGCTGCCTCGTAAAAATAATATAAAATTTTATGTATTATTTAAAAGACCTGTGCAATTTGTTTTTAGACAAACAAAATATCCGGAAGGGTTCGGGGATTACTTTTGAAATAGAGAGGGATCTTTGTAGAAAGCAAAACTAGGTTTTAAGAAAAATAGTTTTAGTCAATTAGATGCATGATGATGTCATAATGATGCACAAAACAAAAATACCAAGAAATTTTCTAGTAGTGGTTTTACCCGGGGTGCTACACAGTATGTACTTGTTACTGAATCATGTGTTAGTTAGAAGCTCATAATAATATTCTTATTTATGCTCAGCATGCCCAGCTCCCATAGATCTCTAAGAACAAGGAGCCTTGTGCCCCCATTGGCCTGAGGCTCAACGTTCTTCATCACCTGCGGAGCTTGCAACTATAGTATTGTTTAACTATTACATATTCTTTCGTCTTGTTTTGTTCATATTGCATTTGAGATTAAGGTAGAGATTCAGCTCTTGGTCTGCTCTTGTTCCCAGATTCTGACACACGTGAAGAAGCTCTTGGTTCATCTCCTGGTGGTCCAGGCTGAAGAAGCTCGAACACACGTGAAGCCCTACTCAGAAAGGAAACAGTAGCTAGTTAGTGTCTAGAGCTTGTTATATTTTGATAGCTTATCTAGGATATTATCTATATTTGTGACTTAAAAGGTGGAAATATTGTAAGAAATTTGATTGTTGTTGTTGTTGTCAAAATAGTTTTATATATTCTGCTAGTTCTGCTTAAATTATTATCTTTTAATTCCTATGAAAACATGAGAGAATAAAACACTAAACTTTGACCTGTTTTAAAATGAATAACTGACAAGATAGACCGTTGACTTGACAAACCTGACAACTGGGACCTCTCTAAATAGTGGGACCAGCTCAAAATAAAAAGGCCAAAAATGAAAAGAAATTGTATGTTAGAAGGCCAAGGCCTAGAAAATAGAAAGGCTAGAATGTTGGGCTTAGCCCATCTAGATGACAAAAACTGACAAGAAAAATAAATAGAAAAAGGCTAAATTAATGGGCTCGGCCCATATAAGCTACCAAAGTGGACAAGGCTGAATTTGCACTATGACGATCTCATTTCGTCACAATTTTGCCACGTAGGATTGGCCACGTAGGATCTGACCTGGCCTAGCTATAGGCCCCGTGATGACATTGGATCGTCATAACGGTTATGACGATTTCATAGAAAACGTCGTTGAGTGCAATTACTAACGCTCAGTTTTTGATGATCTGTTTTCGTCATAAGATCGTCATATATTGTAAATAATGATGATTCTGTGACGAAAATGGAGGGTCATGTATCAGCAGATTCCTTGTAGTGCAAGCATGAGAGTAGTATCGTGTGCAACCACAACCTTGCCAAGACCTATTACCTGAGACTTTGACTTATCAACATATGTGACGGTTATTTCATCATGATTTGGCCTTATCTTCATCATTATTGCCTTGCTTCCGGTCATATGACTTGTGCATCCACTATCAAGCACCCACTTTGACCCGCCAGAAGCATAGTTCTACAAAAGTTCAAAACTAGTTTTAGGTACTCATTTTTCAATGGGTCCTCTTTTGTTAGTGATAAGGGTCTTGGGAACCCAAATACACCAAGCAATATAACCATCAAGTGGGAGCACATATTCTGCATAAAAATCACCATAATAATCATGCATTAAAACATAGTTAGGGTTAGCAATTCCTGCAAAGTCATCTTGTGACATAGTTTTGCCACTTGTGGTATTACTACCCATAATGATCTTGTCTTTTGCTTGTGCGGGCTTCAACATCATATTCTTGTTCTTCTTCTTCTTGGCCTTGGACACATAGCCAATGCCTCCTTTCTCATTATTTGACCTTTGCTTACTCAAAAGGTCATCAAGAGACTTGTTTCCTTCGGGGAAGGTGGCCTTTGCAAGATCCCCCTTCAACCTAGAATTTTCCTCAAGGATGTTTGTAATACTAGAAGGAATGAAAATACTAGGTGAAGCAACATTAGTCAATTGAGTTTGAAGTTGTTCATGAGACTTTGTGAGAGTCAAGAGTTCACTTTCCAAGGCCTTGTGAGCCTTGTAAAGCTTCTTAAAGTCCTCGGCAAGTTTTTCATGAACAACACCAAACTCAATCTTATTCTTTTAGCCTTTTTATACTTAGCAATGGCATGATCTTGTTCCTTAATGAGTTTAGTGACAATTTGATCATTTGCCTCATCGAGTCCTTCAAGATTTTTCTCAAAAGACTCCCTAGTCTCTTGCTCTTCTTCTAGAGCATTAGTTAGAGAGTCCATCTCAAGAATGTGCTCTCTCCCAAGTTTGCATCTCTCATCAAGAAGCTCTTGTGTGTGAGAAAGTTGATTCAAGATATTCACAAAATTCTTCTTGTTCTCCCCTTGCAAGTTAGTCATATAAACATCTAAAGAAACTAATTACTCCTTCACCTCAAGAGTTATATCATCATTCAATTCATCATTGATCATAGAGGTGTACAGAGAACATGATGATACCTACGATGCTCTTGCCATAAGGAAAGTGGCGTTCTTGTTGGAGATATTCTCATTTGGAGAGTCGAAGAGTGAGAATGTGGATGTAGAGGTGGTGGCTATGGCTTCCACACCATTTGATGTTTCTTCTTATTCTTCCTCATCTTCATCATCAGATGAGTACTCTTCATGTGCTATCAACGCAATGTCAAATGGTTTCTTGTTGGTGGCATTCTTCTTGATGAAAGGCTTATTGGAAGGGACCTTTGACTTTTTCCTTAGTATAAGTGCGCCACCATGATCTTCTCTCTTCTCATATGGACATTGGGCAACAAAATGATAGCGGTCGCCACAGTTGAAGCAAGTTCTCAATCTTGAACCATTCTCTTTTCTACCACTTGGGTTTCTTCTTCGTTGCATCTCCATTTTGTCCTTGGCGGGATCTTTCCAAAAGTTCCTTGCATAGAAGTCCATGTATTCACCATAAGAAACATTGACATCTTCGGGGTGGCTTATAGTCAGGACTTCATCACCCCCTTCTTCTTCCTCATGCTCCATTACCTTGGCCTTCAAGGCAAGACTAACACCATTGCTCATTACAAGGGCACGAGATTGGGAATCTTTGGGATTCTTGGCAGCAACCCTGAAGGAGGACATCTCTTGCATAACTTCATTGGAGGTCATGAGATGGCAGTTGTATCTTCCTTGGAGACTCTTCAAGTCGGTGGGATCGAAGGGAATGAGCGCACTCACATACTTCCTTTTTATCCAAGAATCATCCACATGAGAGGCACCAACATTTCTGAAGGAGGTGGCAGTGGATTTGAGTCTTCGATACATGTCTTCATGGTCCTCACCATCCTTCATATAGAACCTTCGGCTTCATTGCTCAAAGCATCATATCGGTTTCTTCTCATGCTCTCATTTCCAACAAACAAATCAATGAGAGCATCACAAGCTTCCTTAGAGGTGTTGAGGTGTTCAATGTGATGGAAATCTTTTGGCCCCACACCAATTTGAATAATGTGCAATGCAGTGGCATTGAGTTGACTATTGACCTCTTCTCTTCTTGTCAAGTTGGTTGGATCCTCAATTTTAAGTCCTTTTTCAATAATATTCCACAAGTCAACGCAAGAGATGTGCACATGAGATTTCATCAAAACTTGCCATTGAGCAAAATAATGTGTAGCTATCAAAGGTGGGTCACCTCTATTATTTATATGTGGATGAGGGATCGGAGGGTCGGGAGAGTACCACCCGGGAACCACATGGTGCTCTTCCTTCCCATCGCCTTTTTGGTGGAGTTAGTGGCATTATGCTCATCCTCCACTACATCAACCGTTGGTTTAGCCAAAGCTTCACCTTTAGAATCGTAGAGGGTTCCTCTTGAGAAGGAGGTGATGAGGCTATCTTCACCTTAACAAGTTGCTCAAATAGTTGACGCAACTTTTGGATTTTGTTGCCCAGGGAGGAGCTCAAGCTTGATTCCAATTTCTTGAGATCCTCCATGGTCACCGAGGTGCTAGCCTCACCCCCTCCATCTCCATCCTGGATACCCATACACTCTTAGGCGGTTAAGCCCAAATAAAGAGATGTGGCTTTGATACCAATTAAAAGGATCGTATGGGCACCTAGAGGGGGTGAAGAGGTGCTACTTCAAAATTTACTATTTTTCAAATTAGGGTTTGACATAAAAGGTAAATTCTCTATATATGCAACTA
The DNA here is from genome assembly GCA_023614405.1 of Avena insularis. Lineage (NCBI taxonomy): Eukaryota > Viridiplantae > Streptophyta > Magnoliopsida > Poales > Poaceae > Avena > Avena insularis. The sequence goes on from CM042691.1 coordinate 97,316,440, forward strand.
AGGTGAATTTACCTATATGTCACACTAGCACAACTAACTAAGAAAGAGGAATATATAAGTAAAGTGTGGTAAAGGATAGAGGTAACCGGAATGGAGCACGTGGAGACACGATGATTTCCCACAGTTCCTTTCTTTTGAGGGGAAGTACGTCTATGTTTGGAGAGGGGTGGTTTAAAACCACCAACGCCACTAAAGGGCTCCCTTGTTCTCTGATGAACCTCACCCCAAGGGGATCGATTCACTCTTCCACTATATCGGTAAACTTCGAAGTGGAAACTGACACCTTTACAACAAGTTCGAGGCACACATCCACAACTGAATTGGAGGCTCCTGAATGCAAGCAAGTTGTCCCAACAATCAAACACAAGCTTATAAGAACCAAATCAAGGACTAGGGTTTTGTAACATCCTAGCATTAGAGCTTAGAAATAAGCTGGACATAGATGTGTGCATTGCATTCATGCATAGAAAATCCGAATAATTTTCACGCCTTTGAACAAAACTTGTCAAAGTGATTGAAGCTTCTCTCAACTTGATGGAATTGAAATAGATCATCAAGCTGATTGTGATAAGTTTCAGTATGACCTTTGCTAAAACCTTATTTTTGGGTAAAGATGATTTGATCTAAGGGTGGATCAAATATAATAAACTAAACCACAACACATTACTTAATGATTATTATCAGATCCTTAAGAGATCATATCATAGTATTCATTACAACAACTCTTGAATCCTAAGTTAAGGATATAACTCAAGTAACAATAATTTAATAACTAAATCTTAAGCTATCTTATTCTCATATATTTTTACCATGAGTATCATGATAATACTTAACTCTTCAGTTACATGGAGTAGGAAGGAAACCAATTCAAGACCATTCACCACATATCTTTCTTTCCATATCAATCCTTATTATCTCTAACAAACCTTATTCTAATATCTGTTGATCATCAACGTTGAGTAATCAACTATTGATTTCCAATTCTTAACCTATCAATTCTTGATTTATTAACTCTTGTCCTTTCATAGCATTCACTTAAGGCCTAGAAAGAAATAAGTAAGAATAGGTAGGTGGTAATGCTAGCTTTAGATATCATCTATAGATGTGAGTGTTTGAAGAGAATCAAATCAATAGGATACTTGATGGAGTTAACTCACTCATGAATGGATAGAAGAGTTATCTGTAAGAAATAATTATATGTGGTAACAAAGAGGATTATAAGGATGAATTCTAAAGATAGTTACCAAGGAGTAATCCTATTGGATCAAGTAGGTATAGTCAATGAATAAATATCCTAGATAAAAAGAGATACTAAGAAGATAATTATAATACAACTATAATGTTGTATTGATGAAACCTTTATTAGCCAACTGGAAACCTAAGCCATAAATGATCAAAGGATTATAATGATCATACTCAAGGCACTAAGAGTGAATAATTATATCATGTATAAGTGACATTGGTAAATAGAACATGATTAAACCCTAGTGTAGATATGTTATCCTAGGTTAGTCATGACAAGTCACATTAATATAATGTGAAGTTGGTGAATGAGTTACTAAGACAAGTAAAAGAAAAGATAGTACAATAAAGCTGATATTAGAGCAACATTGAGATGTAGAAGTAGTATTGTTCCTCTTAGAGAATAGTAAGGATTTGAGAAAAGTAGAATTTGATATATAAATCAATTGGAGATTATTATCATTAGTAGAGTAGTTGATATAACCAAGTATAGAAATGAGAATATTATGAAAAGCTTCAGTGACAAGCTTCTGAGATTTATAAGTGAGATTGCAGATTAATTATGAAGTAAGAGAATAATCAGACAAGTGGAATTGGAGTCATTAGAAGCATTCTAGAAGTGGGAGATATTCTTAGGAGGAAAGTATTTAGAGCTTTATTGTCAAGCTCATTGGATCTACAAATGGATTTAGGAGGAGAAATTATTAGTAAGAATATTCTTGTAAGGTAAAGCTCATCATGTTAACGCATGATGATGGATCTGAAGTAGTATATCTAGGAAAGGAATTCCTTAAGTAGAAAGCAAGAATTGTGAAGTATAGGAAGATAGGAATTCTTAGTAAATACTAAACCTTAAATCTATAATCAAACTTAATATATATTTCATCTGTTTGATCTATCATCCTATTTCCCATTGGTTTATAGGAATATTTTCCTATAGAAAATCATTTAAGCACATCTTTGTCATTTCCAATTATCATAATCACATATGCTTAGAAACTATCCTTATCATTTCTTTTCCTTAAGCCATACCAAAGAACAACTCTATTATTTTACTTTAAATAGTGGTATCATTACTAATCACAAGCACAAAGACAATATGTCTTACACCTTAAATGTTATTCCTATCTATAAAATAATATATATATATTAAATCTCCTAAAACTCATAGTAAACAATTATAATTTTAAACCCTAACTTATATGCAAGTTATAACAAACCATTTATCTTAATATCATTTAATCTCATGGGAATAATATTAACCATACTAATTCTTTAGAACCTTAGGTGTCATATAATAATGAAGGATCACCATATAAAAGTTCCTTTAATATTATAAGTTAATAAGAATCAAATCTCATAAATTAATAGTAATGCATCCTTCAATAAGTTATTGTGTACATGGGTAAATCAAATTCATCACAAAAGCCTCTACAAAATATTAATAGAAAAAGGACCTATATAAATAAAATAAAGAAGCTATAACATTGTATAGTAAAAATTCACCAAATGATACTAAATATGCTTTATTTATGCTGCATGTATTTAGCAAGTAAAATTCTATAAGGAATATTCAAAACAATTGTCTAAATACAAAAGTTAAAAAAAGAAAACAAAAATAGAAAGAGGAATGAAAAAGAAAAACAACCAAGAACAGTTTTCCTAGCCCGAGGCCCATTTCCTCATTCCTCTATTTGGCACTCACGCGCAACCCACAGTATCCCACTAAGGCCCAATAACCAGCCCGACTCACTTTTCTCTCTAGCTGACAGGAGGGACACTGCCAGGGACTGTGGGTTTAGATTGAAGGATTTCCAAGGGGTTTTCCGAAAAGAGCACGTTGTCATCTTCCTTGCCTACTGGAAGCAGCTCGCTGGCCGGAGCTCCGCCGTTGATCCTCCACAGCGCTGCGATGTGTGTCGCTGCTTCTACGAGAGGGGATAAGAATGCCACCGTGATGTCCTCTCGTCCTCATCCTCTCACTCGCTCGCACTCTCTCTTATCCTCTTTATTCCGCAAAGGTCTGAAACCCTAGACGGCCATAGTAGACCACCATCGTCAGTTGAGGTCGTCCCGGAGGCCGTGGAGTACTCAAGGAGAAGCGCCTCGTCGTCCTTATCACTTGAGGGGTAGCAGTGAAGCAAGGGGTGCTCGTAATCGCGATGATTTTGTCGTTCCCTTTCACCGATGATCGTCAGAGTTTGTGAAAATCAGGCCATATCGGAGCGCCATCATCACCGTCAACCACCGCAACACCATCAGGGCAAGCTACCGGTCCCTATGGACCTCTCTACTCTCTTCAACTCGCTGTGTAACATCATTCCGCCGTGCACCGTCATCGGCCAACACTGTTGTTGGTCGTCGGAGTAGTTCCGATGACCAAAAGTGGGCGGCGCCACCACAGCCACGATCCTCGCGATGCCCTCTTTCCAATAAAACCAACCACAGCTTCGTGCGAGCACCCTAGAGATCGATCGGTCTTTGATCGGTGAGGTTGCTCTCTGATGATGTCATCGCGAGGTCATGCTCACGTCATCCCTCGCCAGGTCGACATGTTGATCGGGCCCAATATTGACTAGTCTTCTGCTTAGGTGGCCTATGCGTGGTACTGACCCCACTGGTCAGTAACTCTGGGTAGGTTAGGTCTGTGTGTAAAAAGTAATTTACTATTTATAATTTAATTAGAAAATGATATAATCTTATAAGTTTCAAATCTTTTGTTTTATAATTCAGAAAAATATGTTTAATATATGAAAATGTTTAGAAAAATAAAATCTACACTTTAACTATATTATCAAACATTATTATGTTAGTTATTTAAATAATAATTATTTAATAAAGATTTTATAAGTAATAAACTTTGAAAATTCATATTTTAATAATGGTAAATGATAAAAAATATACCAAAATTCTTAGAAAAATAAGAACTATAATTTAAAACTATAATCATGTATTATTATTATTTCACCTAATTAAATATTTAGTATTTATTAAGTATTTATAAAGTAATAAATCTTATAAAAATCATATCTTATTATTTAAAATTCATAAAAATACATATAATATACCAAAATGATCACAAAAATATTATCTACATGTTAAAAATATAACATTTCACTTTTGAAATAACTAAAAGTTTAACAATCTAATAACTTGAAGTTAAATCTAATTCCTTAATTGATAATTCATATAAGGATAAATAAAAAAATTGCTAATAATTCTAAAAATTATATATCTAAGGCATAATAATAGTACTTAACTTAAATATTAATAGTATGAAATTCATTTAATCCAAAAACATCTTAATTACAATTTTTGAAGAATTGTCATTCATCTATAAGTTGTAAATAATATTGTTTACTTATTCATAAATCATAACCACACTTTTATAAGGAGATAAATGTTTCTATCCCATTATAATATTAAGAAACCACTACCCAAATAGAAGTAATATCACTCTTAAAGTATCTTTAAAGAAGCATTATGAGGTTAAAAAAGTACAAATACCATTAGCATTACATCTTAAGTCCATCTATGTCCTTAAAGTTAAACTTTAGTCTACAAGACTATAAACACCATGTTAAAGGCTTTATTATGTGTTTAATAGTTTACTTTGGTCTGTTTCAATTAATACCTAATGTATCTCAACACCAAACTAACCGAATAAATACCAAGAGACATCGACCATATTCTATGAACCATCAGGATTGTTTAAACCTTAGAAAAGAAACCTTTTCTTTGAAGGTTATCCTTTTTTCCACTTCAAACAACAGATGACAATCAATAATAATCACATTAATTTATATTTTACTTGTATACTTAGGATTGTTAACACCTATGCTCCTTATAAATGTCATTACTTGTAAAGTAAAATTTAAATGATCTTACTATTATATGTTGTTTCACACACACTCACAAGCCTTAATAAGAAGCACAAGTGTGAAGCTTATCTAAAAGTATAACACATTCTAAAGGAACCATTTCTAGTTTCCAAACCCTAGATCAACGCTTATTCTAGGGATACGAGTTTACCAAATTGCATTACATTACTTATGCATAATAGCATCCTACTTCTTTAAACATTAGTCCTTACTAGACCAATGATGCTGATTTTCAGATATTGGATCTTATGTTGTCTCAAAGACCGTGATTGCATAATCTTGCAATCACAAAAGGCAAGTTCACACTTGCTCATGTCCTTTGATTATTTTCTATAACGTATTTTTCAAATCCAGTGTTGTCATCACCTACATTTCCAAAAGGTCAGAAAACACTATTTTTATAATAATATGATTATAGGTTATTTACCATGAGTTAATAACCTGTTATGGGAGTTCCGGTGGTAAAGGGACATATTATCTAGGACTTAACAACCAATGTCGCCATTGATTCTTGCACCGTATATCACGCGTTAACCATGAGATTTGGAATGGGACGAATAAGTCAGCTGTATCTTCTTCCTCTCGCATGTAGCCGAATGTGCAGGTCATGGCTGTTATCCTCGTAGCATGCATTAAATGGTAATTCGTAGAGGATATGCAGCATATGGTTGGGAACCCTCAACATCCCACGATAGTTCTGGCATCTAACCGTCTGTACTAACCATTACCATAATTCAATGGGTGGGCATGGTATACACCAAGGAGACATGTGGAGTCGCGAAGGGGGCAGTGATTGGCTTGGATCATCTACTGGGTCCCACATCACGGAATTGTGGACGGGAATAAGCTGCCCGGTTGTGCAATAAGGATTTGATCTCTCATGGGTAAAGCAACGCACCTCTGCAGAGTGTAGGAACTGTAACTTGTTACTCCCTGTTCCGGGAAGGAGCTACGAACGTGGCAGGAAAGGAACTCCATGAAAGTTCTGGTAAAACTGTGAAGGCTGACGAACATAGATTTTTAGAATAAAAGCAACCTCGGAAGAAATGTTTACGAATACCTGCATTGCCTATGACCTATGGTCTGTGGCTGTAGATATAGTGCATCAAACACTCCTTTATTTTTGTGAACTTGCTGAGTACGCTCGTACTCAACGTATCTTCTTAACCCTTGCTAGATTCTAAAGCCAATATAGATGACGTCTACATCAACTTGTGCTCAAGCGAATCTTCATCAACATCTCAAGCTCTTAATTGAAGTTAAGGAAGTCAACATATACATCAATTCAAGTGAAGACGAAGTTGCGGATTAGATAGAAATATAATCTCTAGCCATAGAACATACTTCTATAGAGTATTGCAATAGCAGCAATACAAGCCAAATAGTTAGATGTTAATCTAGTTAACATAGTGGTTATGAGTTGATTTTTTCTGATTCTTATTTGTAAGAAGTTTATTCTCTCTCTTTAACCTAGAGTGTTCTTTGGATCTGTCGAGTTGTAACCTATAGTCTTGTCTTGGACATGTTGTGTTTCTGTTGTACCACTCTGAGGGATATAATACTAGTGAACGGTGTTTCATTGGTGTTATGTCCATGACTGTAGTGTACTACATCATGCAGTAGTATGCTGGGTCACAACAGTTGGTATCAGAGCATATGCTTTGACCTTGGGTTGGAAACCTAGTAAATGGGTAGAACCTGTAGGAAAGATATCCGCAATGATAAAGAGTTCTTTAGTGATATGATGGATATTCAACTGAGAATAATCCTGTCATGTTGCTAGTGCGATAATTCTTTAGTAAGTTGCAATTCAAATAATTACCGTGAGATTTAACTCTACATGACTGATGATAATTTCTTATCTACAGTTTTAAATGGCACCTCGGTATCCACCCCGGAATGTTCAAGTGTTGAACAGGACGTTAGATGACTACAGAGGGGATTGGACAAATACTCTCCGACAACTTCTATGGAGTTTGGATTGTGAATCAAGACTTTTGGTCAAGATTTATAGTTACTATGATGGGCATGTATTAGCTAAATACCATGTCATGATCATGTTACCCAAGAAGTTAGGACTTAATGGAGAAATGCCATCAGGAGAGGCAAGATGCATGGCATCTGCATATCAGATTGCAGTAATAGCAGCCATAACCATGATCCGAGAATAGAAATCCCAAGCTCTAGTAGGTAGTACTCACACCATTATACCCCATGAAACCTCAAGTATAGAGCATGAGCTAAATCACTCTACTATATTCCAAACCGAGGATCGTTATAGGTATTTACTAAACACCTTCCATAACACTCACCAAGTCCTAGTTTAGGAGCTGGATACGGTCATTGAGGATTTTACTAATCATGTCAAAGCAATGACACGTAGAAAGAAGTTAGATAAAGAAGCTAAGCATCCCAAAGACATCTTTTCAGAAGAAGTGTATGAAGCAACCGAATTCGATGATCCACAGTCAGAAACCTATGCCTATTATCAGAACAAACCTCAATCACCTGAAGATCCATGGACGAAGTATTCCTCAGAACAGAAAACTTGGGAATAGGCCATTTCAAATAATCCTGAGAAGGACTATTATGAATGGGGAGTAGAATCTAAGGATGGGACCATAGGAAATCATATACCATGTGATAGACGTGTCGGAGAAGAAATCAACTATAACCTTAGAGAGCCTTATGGACCATATGGGGGTAATACCAATCCAATCGACTTAGAATAATATTCCGGTAGTTATTATACCAATATGTATGAATGGATCCAAGAAAAGGCAAAGGAACCATCTTAATTTGAGGAAGCGTTGAAAGAAACACAAGAATATCCTTAAGAAAATCACGCCAACTCTAGTCATTTTTCAATGACTAACCTCAATCTAGGTACTTGTAATCAAGAATACGCACCTCCTGGATGCTCTTATGCTCCAGAAGGCAGTTGTAGGACTTCATGTCATCAACGACGGAACTCCAGGAAGCACTAGAAGAAGATGAAAGTAAGAATGGAATGAAGTCCGAAGGTATGAGTGCTTGAATAATGTACTTTTTGGGTAATGCATATTGTAGTTTCGAGAGATTTGTTGAAATAAGTGAGGATATACTCATAGGAACAAGAAGTTATTGTAAGATAGTTATGTAATGTATATGAGAGGCAAACAGTTGGAACGTTCAGTTCATCTATAATTTATCTAAAACCTATGTATAATACATGGTATATGTTTTGTTGTTTATCTACTTTTGGATTTTCTTGAATCTTCTTGATTGACTAGATCTATACATGAAGTTTGGCTTGGTGTGCAAATGCATGTTGCAACACCTAGTTATTACTTGATGTTATGGACCTAGATAGAAACGGAAATTCATGTAAAGTTGTGACGAGTTCCAGACATCAATATGAGAGCTTACATGAAGAGTGAAGCAAACTATAAGGAGCTTTGGAACAAAATAGTATTCAAGCTCTGACAATTCAGGGAGAATGACAGTGGTACGTCGAAAAACCATAGGGTAATACATACACCCTAGGATTGTCCACAGCTGGTATCTTGTCCGCAGCTGGTATCTTATCCATAGATGGTATTTGGTTGACTTAGTTAACTAGATCATCTTAGTATATCATAAAGAGTATAAAACTTGTCCTAAGTTAAGTAAGACATAAAGGAGTATAAAATTAAAGCGACTGTCTTTCGAGACTTTTTGTGAAAACTAGTCTACCAAAGGCAATGATGGAAGATTCACTATGGTGATCCACAATTGTGTGGGTATACTTAAGCTCTTTCATGAAACCATAAATAGGTAGAGTATAAGCTAGATAAAAACCAATATCCTAGTTATAAAGAAAATGGTTATTATATAGGAAGTTTAGAGGCTATTAGACATTCCCAAGGGGGAGAGAGTAAACAGTAAACGGAAGTTCTGTTATCTCAATCCCATAGTGAAGATTGGAGAAGAAATATTAACCTATGACAATATAAAGCTTTATTTTCATAAGATTAAAATAAGTCATCATTATAAAAGTACTCTTAGGAGTATGTCTGGATGAAAGATAGAAGTTTATTTCAAAATAGTAGGACTCAAATCGTAAGGTAATTAATAAATGAAGTTGAGAATTATTTAAGGTGATCATAAAAAGTTATCTAAAGTTTAATAAGGTAAAATCTTGAAGGAGATAAAATAGATTAGTCCTAACAAACTAATCCTAGAGGAAATAAAACACATCCAATTAAAGGATTTCTTAATAAGGACATATCCCTAGGGGATGGTAGTAAAAGGAACTTTGGGGTATTGGAGACAATAATTTGGAGAATGTCAAATATGATGAGAATTAAAGGAAAATATTTGGATATGGGATACTACAATTATTTACATCGAGGTTACCATGGAGCTAAGATGTTTTGTAAACAATACAGAGCAATTCCTCATTCAGAAACATGAGAATATACGAACTTCGAGGACAAAGTTTATTTTAAGGGGGAGAGTCTGTAACATCCCAGCATTAGAGCTTAGAAATAAGGTGGACACAGATGTGTGCATTGCATTCATGCATAGAAAATCTGAATAATTTTTGTGCTTTTAAACAAAACTTGTCAAAGTGATTGAAGCTTCTCTCAACTTGATGGAATTGAAGTAGATCATCAAGCTGACTATGACAAGTTTCAGTATGACCTTTGCTAAAACCTTATTTTTGGGTAAAGATGATTTGATCTAAGGGTAGATAAAATATAATGAACTAAACCATAACACATTACTTAATGATTATTATCAGATCCTTAACAGATCATATCATAGTATTCATTACAACAACTCCTGAATCCTAAGTTAAGGATATAACTCAAGTAACAAGAATTTAATAACTAAATCTTAACCTATCTTATTCTCGTATATTTTTACCATGAGTATCATGATAATACTTAACACTTCAGTTACATGGAGTAGGAAGGAAACCAATTCAAGACCATTCCCCACATATCTTTCTTTCCATATCAATCCTTATTATCTCTAATAAACCTTATTCTAATATCTGTTGATCATCAACGTTGAGTAATCAACTATTGATTTCCCAATTCTTAACCTATCAATTCTTGATTTATTAACTCTTGTCCTTATCATAGCAGTCACTTAAGGCCTATAAAGAAATAAGTAAGAATAGGTAGGTGGTAATGCTAGCTTTAGATATCATCTATAGATGGGAGTGTTTGTAGAGAATCAAATCAATAAGATACTTGATGGAGTTAACTCACTCATGAATGGATAGAAGAGTTATCTGTAAGAAATAATTATATGTGGTAACAAAGAGGATTATAAGGATGAATTCTAAAGATAGTTACCAAGGAGTAATCCTATTGGATCAAGTAGGTATAGTCAATGAATAAATCTCCTAGACAAAAAGAGATACTAAGAAGATAATTATAATACAACTGTAATGTTGTATTGATGAAACCTTGATTAGACAACTGGAAACCTAAGCCATAAATGATCAAAGGATTATAATGATCATACTCAAGTCACTAAGAGTGAATAATTATATCATGTATAAGTGACATTGGTAAATAGAACATGATTAAACCCTAGTGTAGACATGTTATCCTAGGTTAGTCATGACAAGTCACATTAATATAATGTGAAGTTGGTGTATGAGTTACTAAGACAAGTAAAAGATAAGATAGTAGAATAAAGCTGATATTAGAGCAACATTGAGATGTAGAAGTAGTATTATTCCTCTGAGAGAATAGTAAGCATTTGATAAAAGTAGAATTTGATATATAAATCTATTGGAGATTATTAACATTAGTAGAGTAGTTGATATAACCAAGTATAGAAATGAGAAGATTATGAAAAGCTTCAGTGACAAGCTTCTGAGATTTATAAGTGAGATTGCAGAGTAATTATGAAGTAAGAGAATAATCAGTCAAGTGGAATTGGAGTCATTAGAAGCATTCTAGAAGTGAGAGATATTCTTAGGAGGAAAGTATTTAGAGCTTTAGTGTCAAGATCATTGGATTTACAAAATTATTTAGGAGGAGAAATTATTACTAAGAATATTCTTGTAAGGTAAATCTCATCATGTTAACACATGATGATGGATATGAAGAAGTAGTATATCTAGGAAAGGAATTCCTTAAGTAGAAAGCAAGAATTGTGAAGTATAGGAAGATAGGAATTCTTGGTAAATACTAAACCTTAAATCTATAATCAAACTTAATATCTATTTCATCTGTTTGATCTATCATCCTATTTCCCATTGGTTTATAGGAATATTTTCCTATATAAAATCATTTAAGCACATCTTTGTCATTTCCAACTATCATAATCACATATGCTTAGAATCTATCCTTATCAATTCTTTTCCTTAAGCCATCATAAAGAACAACCCTATTATTTTACTTTAAATAGTGGTATCATTCCTAATCACAAGAACAAGACAATATGTCTTACACATTAAATGTTATTCCTATCTATAAAATAATATATATATTAAATCTCCTAAAACTCATAGTAAACAGTTATAATTTTAAACCCTAACTTATATGCAAGTTATAACAAACCATTTATCTTAATATCATTTAAGCTCATGGGAATAATATTAACCATACTAATTCTTCAGAACCTTAGGTGTCATATAATAATGAAGGATCACCATATAAAAGTTCCTTTAATATTATAAGTTAATAAGAATCAAATCTCATAAATTAATAGTAATGCATCCTTTAATAAGTTATGGTGTATATAGGTAAATCAAATTCATAACAAAGTCCTCTACAAAATATTAATTGAAAAAGGACCTATATAAAGAAATTAAAGAAGCTATAACATTGTATAGTAAAAATTCACCAAATGATACGAAATATACTTTATTTATGCTGCATGTATTTAGTAAGTAAAATTTTATAAGGAATATTCAAAACAATTGTCTAAATACAAAAGTTAAAAAAGAAAACAGAAATAGAAAGAGGAATGAAAAAGAAAAACAACCAAGAACAGTTTTCCTGGCCCGAGGCCCATTTCCTCATTTCTCTATCTGCTACTCACACGCAGCCCACAGTAGCCCACTAAGGACTAACAACCAGCCCGACTCACTTTTCTCTCTGGCTAACAGGTGGGACACCGCCAGGGACTGCGGGTTGAGGTTGATGGATTGCCAGGGGGTTTTCCGAAAAGAGCACGTCGTCGTCTTCCTCGCCTACTGGAAGCAGCTCGCTGGCCGGAGCTCCGCCGTCGATCCTCCGCCGCGCTGCGATGTGTGACACCTCTTCTAGAGGAGGGTATAAGAACACCACCGCGATGTCCTCTCGTCCTCATCCTCTCACTCGGTCGCTCGCACTCTCTCTTATCCTCTTTATTCCGCAAAGGGCCGAAACCCTAGCCGACCAGAGTAGACCACCATCGTCTGTCGAGGTCGTCCCGGAGGCTGTGGAGTAGTCGAGAAGAAGCGCCTCGCCATCCTTGTCGCTTGAGGGGTAGCAGTGAAGCAAGGGGCGCTCGGAATCGTGATGATTTCGTCGTTCCCTTACGCCGGTGATCGTCGGAGTTCATGAAAATCAGGCCATATCGGAGCGCCATCATCACCGTCAACCACCGCAACAACATGAGGGTGAGCTACCAGTCCCTATGGACCTCTCCACTCTCTCCCTCTCGTTGTGTAACATAACCGCCGTGCACCACCGTCAGCCACCACTGCTGTTGGTCGCCGGAGTAGCTCCGGTGACCAAAAGTAGGCGACGCCACCACAACCAGGATCCTCGCGACGCCCTCTTTCCAACAAAACCAACCACGGCTTCGTGCGAGCACCCTAGCGATCGATCGATCTTCGATCTCTGAGGTTGCTCTCCGATGACGTCATCATGAGGTCATGCTCACGTCATCCCTCGCCACGTCGACATGTTGACTGGGTCCAATATTGACTAGTCTTCTACTTAGGTGGCCTATGATGTGGTACTGACCCCACTGGTCAGTAACTCTGGGTAGGTTTGGTCTGTGTGTATAAAGTAATTTACTATTTATAATTTAATTAGAAAATGATATAATCTTATAAGTTTAATATCTTTTGTTTTATAATTCAGAAAAATATGTTTAATATATGAAAATGTTTAGAAAAATAAAATCTACACTTTAACTTTATTATCAAACATTATCATGTTAGTTATTTAAATATTTATTATTTAATAAAGGTTTTATAAGTAATAAACTTTGAAAATTCATATTTTAATAATGGTAAATGATATAAAAATAAATAATTTTACTAAAATTCTTTGAAAAATAAGAACTATAATTTAAAACTATAATCATGTATTATTATTTCACCTAATTAAATATTTAGTATTTATTAAGTATTTATAAAGTAATAAATCTTATAAAAATCATATCTTATTATTTAAAATTCATAAAAATACATATAATATACCAAAATGATCACAAAAATATTATCTACATGTTAAAAAATATAACATTTCACTTTTGAAAAAAGTAAATGTTTAACACTCTAATAACTTGAATTTAAATCTAATTCCTTAATTGATAATTCATATAAGGATAACTAAACAAATTGCTAATAATTCTAAAAATTATACATCTAAGGCCTAATAATAGTATTTAACTTAAATATTAATAGTATGAAATTCATTTAATCCAAAACATCTTAATTACAATTTTTGAAGAATTGTCATTCATTTATAAGTAGTAAATAATATTTTTTTACTTATTCATAAATCATAACCACACCTTTATAAGGAGATAAATGTTTCTATCCCATTATAATATTAAGAAACCACTACTTAAATAGATGTAATATCACACTAAAAGTATCTTTAAAGAAACATTATGAGGTGAACAAAGTACAAATACCATCAGCATTATATCTTAAGTCCATCTATGCCCTTAAAGTTAAACTTTAGTCTACAATACTATAAACACCATGTTAAAGTCTTTATTATGTGATTTTAGTTCACTTTGGTCTATTTCAATTAAGACCTCTTGCATCTCAAGACCAAAATAACCGAATAAATACCAAGAGACATCGACCATATTCTATGAACCATCAGGATTGTTTAAACCTTAGAAAAGAAACATTTTATTCAAAGGTTATCCTTTTTGCCACTTGAAACAACAGATGACAATCAATAATAATAACATTACTTTATATTTTACTTGTATACTTAGGATTGTTAACACCTACGCTCCTTATAAATGTCATTACTTATAAAGTAAAATTTAAATGATCTTACTATTATATGTTGTTTCACACACACTCACAGGCCTTAATAAGAAGAACAAGTGTGAAGTTTATCTAAAATTATAACACATTCCAAAGGAACCATTTCCAGTTTCCAAACCTAGATCAACGCTTATTCTAGGGATACGAGTTTACCCAATTGCATTACATTACTTATGCATAATAGCATCCTGCTTTAAACATTAGTCCTTACCAGACCAATGATGCTGATTTTTAGATATTGGATCTTATGTTGTCTCAAAGACCGTGATTGCATAATCTTGCAATCACAAAAGTCAAGTTCACGCTTGCTCATGTCCTTTGATTATTTTCTATAAAGTATTTTTCAAATCCAGTGTTGTCATCACCTACATTTCCAAAAGGTCAGAAAACACTATTTTCATAATAATATGATTATAGGTTATATACCATGAGTTAATAACCTGTTATGGAAGTTCCGGTGGTAAAGGGACATATTATCTAGGACTTAACAACCAATGTCTCCATTGATTCTTGCATCGTATATCACGCATTAACCATGAGATTTGGAATAGGACGAAGAAGTCAGCTGTATCTTCTTCCTCTCGCATGTAGCCGGATGTGTAGGTCGTGGCTATTATCCTCGTAGTCTGCATTAATTAGTAATTCGTAGAGGATATGCAACATATGGGTGGGAACCCTCAACATCCCACGATAGTTCTGGCATCTAACCATCTGTACTAACCATTGCCATAATTCAATGGGTGGGCATGGTGTACACCAAGGAGACATGTGGGGCCATGAAGGGGGCAGTGATTGGCTTGGATCATCTACTAGGTCTCACATCACAAAATTGTGGACTGGAATAAGCTGCCCGGTTGTGAAACAAGGAGTTGATCTCTCATGGGTAAAGAAACACACCTCTGCAGAGTGTAAGAACTGTAACTTATTACTCCTTGTTCCGGGAAGGAGCTACGAACGCGGTAGGAAAGGAACTCCATGAAAGTTCTGGTAGAACTGTGAAGGCTGACGGACATAGATTTTCAGAATAAAAGCAACCTAGGAAGAAATGTTTACGAAAACCTGCATTGCCTATAACCTATGGTCTGTGGCTGTAGATATAGTGCATCAAACACTCTTTTCTTTTAGTGAACTTGTTGAGTATGCTCGTACTCAACGTATCTTCTTAACCCTTTCTAGATTCTAAAGCCAATACAGACGACGTCTACATCAACGTATGCTCAAGGGAATCTTCATCAAAAGCTCAAGCTCTTCATTGAAGTCAAGGAAGTCAACATATACATCAATTCCAGTGAAGACGAATGTGCGGATTAGATAGAAATATAATCTCTAGCCATAGAACCTACTTCTGTAGAGTATTGCAATAGCAGCAATACAAGCCAAATAGTTAGATGCTAATCTTGTTAGCATAGTGGTTATGAGTTGATTTTTTCTGATTCTTCTTTGTAAGAAGTTTATTCTCTCTCTTTAACCTAGAGTGTTCTCTGGATCTTGTGTAAAGAGTCCACTTGTAACCTATAGTCTTGTCTTGGACCTGCTGTGTTTCTATTGTACCACTCTGAGGGATATAATACTAGTGAACAGTGTTTCATTAGTGTTATCTCCAGGAATATAGTGTATTACAGCATTCAGTAGTATGCTGGGTCACCACAGGTTTCCAATGAAACCGTAGAGCAAGGGGCCCTCAAGTGAATGAGGGGGAAATGAAGATCATTTTTGGTGAAGATGTAGATCAAGGCCTCCTCCTTCCATTCTCCAAAGGTCAAGCCATTGGATGGTTGGAGGGGGAGATTTTGTTGATTCGGTGGCTCTATATTGGGTGTTCTTCTATTCTGAAAACGACTAGCTTGAGGTAGGAGATGAAGTCCCCTTTTTATAGGCCCACGCAGCTCTGGTTGTTTTCTACCTGTTGGGGAAATTCCACACCTGAGACAGGTCATGGTATTGCCGATTAATACGCCATGGAGGGGTCCTCACGGTGCGTATTTAGATACATGGGGTAATGCGGAAGGTTGGCAGGTATGAGGTAACACATCTTACCCAGGTTCAGGTTCCACGATGGTGGCGGAACCCTAATCCTGCTATAAATCACTATGGGCGCAATACGCCAAGTTACAGGGATTGGTTCGTTATGCGTGATATGAGTTGTGTTGATGCCCTAAAGGCTCCCACAGGTCCGGCTTATAAAGATGCTAGGTCCTAGGGTTACAGGAAAAAGTCCTAGCCAGACAGGTTACAGAGTCCTACACAGAATACAACTAGTCTTACGTGTCTTACACTCCAAGGATCCAGGTACTTTGGTGACTCCCTCAAAGCCTTCATTTATCCAGCATGTGCCTCTCTTCTTGATCCATCTGACTGGGCCTCCCTTCGATATGTAAGTCGAAGAATTACCGAGTCTTCCATCGTACTCTTCTCGTAGCTGGACAGGATACGTCCATGCTGGAATCTTCAGATGGGACTGTTCGTCTGTACATGTCAGTGAGGCAATGTAGGCCATAGGTCAGCGATGCCTCATAGCTCACACATGCAGAGAACACAATCATAGTAGTTTTTTCCGCACAAGGCATCCGAAACGTTGGTGGCGGTGGTGGGAACATGGCGAAATTTCCGCGCACGTTCTCGCACGCGCTATCCACACATCAACTATTGGATCATCTTTGCATGAATCTTGACACCAGAGCTATACATTATAACTGTGGTGGTAATTTATCTTTTCACCTCATTCGCTCCAGTGTCATTGTCTTCCTATAGCCCTAGCTTCTCCTCGAGAACATCGCGCGCACAAAAAGGAAAAAACCCTAGCCTCCCCCAATCTTCAGTGCACCTCCTCAACTCCCAATGGCAAGCAGCAGCATTCTAGCGATGACGGCTTCGGGCGAGGCTTCCATCAATCCATCCAACACCATTCATGTCCCGCTAGAGGGCGTGGTGGTGCCACGATCTGCGGTGGTTGAATCCACCGGCAACGACCATATTCAGCGACGCTGGAGCCGTTGGAGGAGGAGGTCGATTCCCACAAGGGATAATGGCGAGGCTCGGACATCTCCGATAGAAACATCAAGGAGATGCTTACTGAGGGGTACCTCCCTACGACGGAGGGCCTGGTCAGCGGGCGGCGACGGCCGGCGAGGTCATCCCTTCTCCCCAACCAAGAGAAAAGGTATACCTCAAAGCTTAGGTCTTATGTGGCGTCTCCCTGCTGTTGTCTGACTTCTGCATCCAAGTCGTCAAGCACTTCCGATTTCAACCTCAAAACCTGTCCCCCAACAATATTCTTGCATTTAGCAACTATGCAGCTCTATGCGAGGGATACCTAGGGATTAGGCCTAGGTTATATCTGTTTATATACTTCTTCACCATGAAGATGGTAGATGGAGTGAGCTGAGAGGAGCTTAGGAATTGTGGGACCATTATCTTCAAGATTCGGCCTGGTCGGCGGTTCCCCGACATTGTAGGACACGAGTCCTACAAGAACTGGCAATGTACATACTTCCACGATGGTGGCGGAACCCTAATCCTGCTATAAATCACTATGAGTGCAATACGCCAAGTTACAGGGATTGGTTCGTTATGCGTGATATGAGTTGTGTTGATGCCCTAAAGGCTCCCATAGGTCCGGCTTATAAAGATGCTAGGTCCTAGGGTTACAGGAAAAAGTCCTAGCCGGGCAGGTTACAGAGTCCTACACAGAATACAACTAGTCTTACGTGTCTTACACTCCAAGGATCCAGGTACTTTGGTGACTCCCTCAAAGCCTTCATTTATCCAGCATGGGCCTCCCTTCTTGATCCATCTAACTGGGCCTCCCTTCGATATGTAAGTCGAAGAATTACCGAGTCTTCCATCGTACTCTTCTCGTAGCTGGACAGGATACGTCCATGCTGGAATCTTCAGATGGGACTGTTCGTCTGTACATGTCAGTGAGGCAATGTAGGCCATAAGTCAGCGATGCCTCGTAGCTCACACATGCAGAGAACGCAATCATAGTAGTTTTTTCCGCGCAAGGCATCCGAAACGTTGGTGGCGGTGGTGGGAACGTGGCGAAATTTCCGCGCACGTTCTCGCACGCGCTATCCACACATCAACTATTGGATCATCTTTGCACGAATCTTGACACCAGAGCTATACATTATAACTGTGGTGGTAATTTATCTTTTCACCTCATTCGCTCCAGTGTCATTGTCTTCCTATAGCCCTAGCTTCTCCTCGAGCACATCGCGCGCACAAAAAGGAAAAAACCCTAGCCTCCCCCAATCTTCAGTGCACCTCCTCAACTCCCAATGGCAAGCAGCAGCATTCTAGCGATGACGGCTTCGGGCGAGGCTTCCATCAATCCATCCAACACCATTCATGTCCCGCTAGAGGGCGTGGTGGTGCCACGATCTGCGGTGGTTGAATCCACCGGCAACGACCATATTCAGCGGCGCTGGAGCCGTTGGAGGAGGAGGCCGATTCCCACAAGGGATAATGGCGAGGCTCGGACATCTCTGATAGAAACATCAAGGAGATGCTTACTGAGGGGTACCTCCCTACGACGGAGGGCCTGGTCGTGAGGCGCCCACCGGGCGAGGTCATCCTTCTCCCCAACCAAGAGAAAAGGTATACCTCAAAGCTCATGTCTTATGTATGCCTCTCCCTGTTGTCGACTGCATCCAAGTCGTCAAGCACTTCCGAGTTCAACCTCAAAACCTGTCCCCCAACAATATTCTTGCATTTAGCAACTATGCAGCTCTATGCGAGGGATACCTAGGGATTAGGCCTAGGTTATATCTGTTTATATACTTCTTCACCATGAAGATGGTAGATGGAGTGAGCTGAGAGGAGCTTAGGAATTGTGGGACCATTATCTTCAAGATTTGGCCTGGTCGGCGGTTCCCCGACATTGTAGGACACGAGTCCTACAAGAACTGGCAATGTACATACTTCCACGATGGTGGCGGAACCCTAATCCTGCTATAAATCACTATGAGCGCAATACGCCAAGTTACAGGGATTGGTTCGTTATGCGTGATATGAGTTGTGTTGATGCCCTAAAGGCTCCCATAGGTCCGGCTTATAAAGATGCTAGGTCCTAGGGTTACAGGAAAAAGTCCTAGCCGGACAGGTTATAGAGAGTCCTACACAGAATACAACTAGTCTTACGTGTCTTACACTCCAAGCATCCAGGTACTTTGGTGACTCCCTCAAAGCCTTCATTTATCCGGCATGGGCCTCCCTTCTTGATCCATCTAACTGGGCCTCCCTTCGATATGTAAGTCGAAGAATTACCGAGTCTTCCATCGTACTCTTCTCGTAGCTGGACAGGATACGTCCATGCTGGAATCTTCAGATGGGACTGTTCGTCTGTACATGTCAGTGAGGCAATGTAGGCCATAAGTCAGCGACGCCTCATAGCTCACACATGCAGAGAACGCAATCATAGTAGTTTTTTCCGCGCAAGGCATCCGAAACGTTGGTGGCGGTGGTGGGAACGTGGCAAAATTTCCGCGCACGTTCTCGCACGCGCTATCCACACATCAACTATTGGATCATCTTTGCACGAATCTTGACACCAGAGCTATACATTATAACTGTGGTGGTAATTTATCTTTTCACCTCATTCGCTCCAGTGTCATTGTCTTCCTATAGCCCTAGCTTCTCCTCGAGCACATCGCGCGCACAAAAAGGAAAAAACCCTAGCCTCCCCCAATCTTCAGTGCACCTCCTCAACTCCCAATGGCAAGCAGCAGCATTCTAGCGATGACGGCTTCAGGCGAGGCTTCCATCAATCCATCCAACACCATTCATGTCCCGCTGGAGGGCGTGGTGGTGCCACGATCTGCGGTGGTTGAATCCACCGGCAACGACCATATTCAGCGGCGCTGGAGCCGTTGGAGGAGGAGGCCGATTCCCACAAGGGATAATGGCGAGGCTCGGACATCTCCGATAGAAACATCAAGGAGATGCTTACTGAGGGGTACCTCCCTACGACGGAGGGCCTGGTCAGCGGGCGGCGCCAGCCGGCGAGGTCATCCCTTCTCCCCAACCAAGAGAAAAGGTATACCTCAAAGCTCAGGTCTTATGTGGCCTCCCTCGTTGTCCGACTTCGCATCCAAGTCGTCAAGCACTTCCGAGTTCAACCTCAAAACCTGTCCCCCAACAATATTCTTGCATTTAGCAACTATGCAGCTCTATGCGAGGGATACCTAGGGATTAGGCCTAGGTTATATCTGTTTATATACTTCTTCACCATGAAGATGGTAGATGGAGTGAGCCGAGAGGAGCTTAGGAATTGTGGGACCATTATCTTCAAGATTCGGCCTGGTCGGCGGTTCCCCGACATTGTAGGACACGAGTCCTACAAGAACTGGCAATGTACATACTTCCACGATGGTGGCGGAACCCTAATCCTGCTATAAATCACTATGAGCGCAATACGCCAAGTTACAGGGATTGGTTCGTTATGCGTGATATGAGTTGTGTTGATGCCCCAAAGGGTCCCATAGGTCCGGCTTATAAAGATGCTAGGTCCTAGGGTTACAGGAAAAAGTCCTAGCCAGACAGGTTATAGAGTCCTACACAGAATACAACTAGTCTTACGTGTCTTACACTCCAAGGATCCAGGTACTTTGGTGACTCCCTCAAAGCCTTCATTTATCCGGCATGGTCCTCCCTTCTTGATCCATCTAACTGGGCCTCCCTTCGATATGTAAGTCGAAGAATTACCGAGTCTTCCATCGTACTCTTCTCGTAGCTGGACAGGATACGTCCATGCTGGAATCTTCAGATGGGACCGTTCATCTGTACATGTCAGTGAGGCAATGTAGGCCATAAGTCAGCGACGCCTCATAGCTCACACTTGCAGGGAACGCAATCATAGTAGTTTTTTCCGCGCAAGGCATCCGAAACGTTGGTGGCGGTGGTGGGAACGTGGCAAAATTTCGCACGCGTTCGCGCGCTATCCACACATCAACTATTGGATCATCTTTGCACGAATCTTGACACCAGAGCTATACATTATAACTGTGGTGGTAATTTATCTTTTCACCTCATTCTCTCCAGTGTCATTGTCTTCCTATAGCCCTAGCTTCTCCTCGAGCACATCGCGCGCACAAAAAGGAAAAAACCCTAGCCTCCCCCAATCTTCAGTGCACCTCCTCAACTCCCAATGGCAAGCAGCATTCTAGCGATGACGGCTTCCAAGCAGGCTTCCATCAATCCATCCAACACCATTCATGTCCCGCCGAGGGCGTGGTGGTGCCACGATCTCGGTGGTTGAATCCACCAAGCAACGACCATATTCAGCGGCTACTGAGCCACGGAGGAGGAGGCCGATTCCCACAAGGGATAATGGCGAGGCTCGGACATCTCCGATAGAAACATCAAGGAGATGCTTACTGAGGGGTACCTCCCTACGACGGAGGGCCTGGTCAGCGGGCGGCGCCGGCCGGCGAGGTCATCCCTTCTCTCCAGCCAAGAGAAAAGGTATACCTCAAAGCTCAGGTCTTATGTGGCGTCTCCCTGCTATTGTCTGACTTCTACATCCAAGTCGTCAAGCACTTCCGAGTTCAACCTCAAAACCTGTCCCCCAACAATATTCTTGCATTTAGCAACTATGCAGCTCTATGCGAGGGATACCTAGGGATTAGGCCTAGGTTATATCTGTTTATATACTTCTTCACCATGAAGATGGTAGATGGAGTGAGCTGAGAGGAGCTTAGGAATTGTGGGACCATTATCTTCAAGATTCGGCCTGGTCGGCGGTTCCCCGACATTGTAGGACACGAGTCCTACAAGAACTGGCAATGTACATACTTCCACGATGGTGGCGGAACCCTAATCCTGCTATAAATCACTATGAGCGCAATATGCCAAGTTACAGGGATTGGTTCGTTATGCGTGATATGAGTTGTGTTGATGCCCAAAAGGCTCCCATAGGTCCAGCTTATAAAGATGCTAGGTCCTAGGGTTACAGGAAAAAGTCCTAGCCGGACAGGTTATAGAGTCCTACACAGAATACAACTAGTCTTACGTGTCTTACACTCCAAGGATCCAGGTACTTTGGTGACTCCCTCAAAGCCTTCATTTATCCGGCATGGGCCTCCCTTCTTGATCCATCTAACTGGGCCTACCTTCGATATGTAAGTCGAAGAATTACCGAGTCTTCCATCGTACTCTTCTCGTAGCTGGACAGGATACGTCCATGCTGGAATCTTCAGATGGGACTGTTCGTCTGTACATGTCAGTGAGGCAATGTAGGCCATAAGTCAGCGACGCCTCATAGCTCACACATGCAGAGAATGCAATCATAGTAGTTTTTTCCGTGCAAGGCATCCGAAACGTTGGTGGTGGTGGTGGGAACGTGGCAAAATTTCCGCGCACGTTCTCGCACGCGCTATCCACACATCAACTATTGGATCATCTTTGCACGAATCTTGACACCAGAGCTATACATTATAACTGTGGTGGTAATTTATCTTTTCACCTCATTCACTCCAGTGTCATTGTCTTCCTATAGCCCTAGCTTCTCCTCGAGCACATCGCGCGCACAAAAAGGAAAAAACCCTAGCCTCCCCCAATCTTCAGTGCACCTCCTCAACTCCCAATGGCAAGCAGCAGCATTCTAGCGATGACGGCTTCGGGCGAGGCTTCCATCAATCCATCCAACACCATTCATGTCCCGCTGGAGGGCGTGGTGGTTCCACGATCTGCGGTGGTTGAATCCACCGGCAACGACCATATTCAGCGGCGCTGGAGCCGTTGGAGGAGGAGGCCGATTCCCACAAGGGATAATGGCGAGGCTCGGACATCTCCGATAGAAACATCAAGGAGATGCTTACTGAGGGGTACCTCCCTACGATGGAGGGCCTGGTCAGCGGGCGGCGCCGGCCGGAGAGGTCATTCCTTCTCCCCAACCAAGAGAAAAGGTATACCTCAAAGCTCATGTCTTATGTGGCGTCTCCCTGCTGTTGTCTGACTTCTGCATCCAAGTCGTCAAGCACTTCCGAGTTCAACCTCAAAACCTGTCCCCCAACAATATTCTTGCATTTAGCAACTATGCAGCTCTATGCGAGGGATACCTAGGGTAGGTTATATCTTTTTATATACTTCTTCACCATGAAGATGGTAGATGGAGTGAGCTGAGAGGAGCTTAGGAATTGTGGGACCATTATCTTCAAGATTCGGCCTGGTCGGCGGTTCCCCGACATTGTAGGACACGAGTCCTACAAGAACTGGCAATGTACATACTTCCACGATGGTGGCGGAACCCTAATCCTGCTATAAATCACTATGAGCGCAATACGCCAAGTTACAGGGATTGGTTCGTTATGCATGATATGAGTTGTGTTGATGCCCTAAAGGCTCCCATAGGTCCGGCTTATAAAGATGCTAGGTCCTAGGGTTACAGGAAAAAGTCCTAGCCGGACAGGTTATAGAGTCCTACACAGAATACAACTAGTCTTACGTGTCTTACACTCCAAGGATCCAGGTACTTTGGTGACTCCCTCAAAGCCTTCATTTATCCGGCATGGGCCTCCCTTCTTGATCCATCTCACTGGGCCTCCCTTCGATATGTAAGTCGAAGAATTATCGAGTCTTCCATCGTACTCTTCTCGTAGCTGGACAGGATACGTCCATGCTGGAATCTTCAGATGGGACTGTTCGTCTGTACATGTCAGTGAGGCAATGTAGGCCATAAGTCAGCGACGCCTCATAGCTCACACATGCAGAGAACGCAATCATAGTAGTTTTTTCCGCACAAGGCATCCGAAACGTTGGTGGCGGTGGTAGGAACGTGGCAAAATTTCCGCGCACGTTCTCGCACGCGCTATCCACACATCAACTATTGGATCATCTTTGCACGAATCTTGACACCAGAGCTATACATTATAACTGTGGTGGTAATTTATCTTTTCACCTCATTCGCTCCAGTGTCATTGTCTTCCTATAGCCCTAGCTTCTCCTCGAGCACATCGCGCGCACAAAAAGGAAAAAACCCTAGCCTCCCCCAATCTTCAGTGCACCTCCTCAACTCCCAATGGCAAGCAGCAACATTCTAGCGATGACGGCTTCGGGCGAGGCTTCCATCAATCCATCCAACACCATTCATGTCCCGCTGGAGGGCGTGGTGGTGCCACGATCTGCGGTGGTTGAATCCACCGGCAACGACCATATTCAACGGTGCTGGAGCCGTTGGAGGAGGAGGCCGATTCCCACAAGGGATAATGGCGAGGCTCGGACATCTCCGATAGAAACATCAAGGAGATGCTTACTGAGGGGTACGTCCCTACGACGGAGGGCCTGGTCAGCGGGTGGCGCCGGCCGGCGAGGTCATCCCTTCTCCCCAACCAAGAGAAAAGGTATACCTCAAAGCTCATGTCTTATGTGGCGTCTCCCTGCTGTTGTCTGACTTCTGCATCCAAGTCGTCAAGCACTTCCGAGTTCAACCTCAAAACCTGTCCCCCAACAATATTCTTGCATTTAGCAACTATGCAGCTCTATGCGAGGGATACCTAGGGATTAGGCCTAGGTTATATCTGTTTATATACTTCTTCACCATGAAGATGGTAGATGGAGTGAGCTGAGAGGAGCTTAGGAATTGTGGGACCATTATCTTCAAGATTCGGCCTGGTCGGCGGTTCCCCGACATTGTAGGACACGAGTCCTACAAGAACTGGCAATGTACATACTTCCACGATGGTGGCGGAACCCTAATCCTGCTATAAATCACTATGAGCGCAATACGCCAAGTTACAGGGATTGGTTCGTTATGCGTGATATGAGTTGTGTTGATGCCCTAAAGGCTCCCATAGGTCCGGCTTATAAATATGCTAGGTCCTAGGGTTACAGGAAAAAGTCCTAGCCGGACAGGTTATAGAGAGTCCTACACAGAATACAACTAGTCTTACGTGTCTTACACTCCAAGGATCCAGGTACTTTGGTGACTCCCTCAAAGCCTTCATTTATCCGGCATGGGCCTCCCTTGTTGATCCATCTAACTGGGCCTCCCTTCGATATGTAAGTCAAAGAATTGCCGAGTCTTCCATCGTACTCTTCTCGTAGCTGGACAGGATACGTCCATGCTGGAATCTTCAGATGGGACTGTTCGTCTGTACATGTCAGTGAGGCAATGTAGGCCATAAGTCAGCGACGCCTCATAGCTCACACATGCAGAGAATGCAATCATAGTAGTTTTTTCCGCGCAAGGCATCCGAAACGTTGGTGGCGGTGGTGGGAACGTGGCAAAATTTCCACGCACGTTCTCGCACGCGCTATCCACACATCAACTATTGGATCATCTTTGCACGAATCTTGACACCAGAGCTATACATTATAACTGTGGTGGTAATTTATCTTTTCACCTCATTCGCTCCAGTGTCATTGTCTTCCTATAGCCCTAGCTTCTCCTCGAGCACATCGCGCGCACAAAAAGGAAAAAACCCTAGCCTCCCCCAATCTTCAGTGCACCTCCTCAACTCCCAATGGCAAGCAACAGCATTCTAGCGATGACGGCTTCGGGCGAGGCTTCCATCAATCCATCCAACACCATTCATGTCCCGCTGGAGGGCGTGGTGGTGCCACGATCTGCGGTGGTTGAATCCACCGGCAACAACCATATTCAGCGGCGCTGGAGCCGTTGGAGGAGGAGGCCGATTCCCACAAGGGATAATGGCGAGGCTCGGACATCTCCGATAGAAACATCAAGGAGATGCTTACTGAGGGGTACCTCCCTACGACGGAGGGCCTGGTCAGCGGGCGGCGCCGGCCGGCGAGGTCATCCCTTCTCTCCAGCCAAGAGAAAAGGTATACCTCAAAGCTCAGGTCTTATGTGGCGTCTCCCTGCTATTGTCTGACTTCTACATCCAAGTCGTCAAGCACTTCCGAGTTCAACCTCAAAACCTGTCCCCCAACAATATTCTTGCATTTAGCAACTATGCAGCTCTATGCGAGGGATACCTAGGGATTAGGCCTAGGTTATATCTGTTTATATACTTCTTCACCATGAAGATGGTAGATGGAGTGAGCCGAGAGGAGCTTAGGAATTGTGGGACCATTATCTTCAAGATTCGGCCTGGTCGGCGGTTCCCCGACATTGTAGGACACGAGTCCTACAAGAACTGGCAATGTACATACTTCTACGGCCCCAAAATTCCTCGTGCCGGATGAGAAGCATCGTACTCGGACTTTATCAACGGGGCCGACGCTGAAGCCCCGACATGGCGATCACAAGCCCTTCTCCCCTCCGAAAACGAAGCCTCCCATGCCATAAGGCGGATTGACTGGTTCGTGGAGTCGGGTCTAACCGGTTTGGACTTGGCCATGTGCTGGTTCGTCAGGCGGATCCATCCTCTGCAGCACCATGAGAAGATGATGTGTCAATACATGAAAGATAGAAAAGATAGCCTCCGGATTTCTGAGGATAACTTTTCCAGTGACTCCGTCAAGCTCTACCTCAAGGACATTGTCAAGGTTAAGGATTGCAAGCATGGCTTCGCCATCACCTATGACATGTTCGAGGATGACAAGTGCCCAAAGGTAAATTTTATTTACTGTCTTTGACATATCCTCTAGTTTTTCTGACTTGAATATGTACTTCCGTCTAACACACTAATTTCACTTAATAGCTGGGGGACTTGGAGGAAACATGCATGGCTCCCCAATTCTACGACCCCAAAATGAAGGAATTCACTGTCGTGTCCGACAATGAAGTCCCACTGGTGCGAAAGTGGAAGGGCTCCACCTATGATGCTGCCGGTGGAGGCAAGAAGAAGAAGATGGAGGGTGGAGCCTCCAAGAAGTCCACCTCCTCCCTGGAGGCAGAGAAAATAAGAGTAACCAGCATCCCCTTGACCAAAGCGCCAAGTGTTTTGTAAGCTTCTCTCCCTTTGATATTGTCGTTTTACTCTACTTATTCCTATACTTATACATTGTACGTCTCAGGAAAAAGTCTAGCTTGAGTTTGAAGACCTCCAAGTCCTTGGGGGCTTCTAAAAACATCAAAGATATGTTTGTCCAAGCCTCTCCCGCCATCGCTCCTCCTAGCCCTGTCATCCAGCCATCTGACGCACCTGTCAGGTCTCCGACTAAGGTAGCATATGATCCTTCAGTCATGGAAGTGCACAACACTCCTTCGAAGGAGGACCCAGATGATGCCGTGGTGATCCCAGTTGTTGGCGAGCAGGCAACGCAGGAAAGCACGTCTTCTGAAGTGGCTGAATCTCCGGCTAAGGATGCCACTAAAAGCGGTAAGGAATTGATGATAGGAGGCAGACCTGCGGTGAGCACGAGCCAGGCGGTGGCTCCTAAGATTATCTTTCCAGTGCTCACTCCGAGCACCACTATCGTGGCACCTGGCACAACACCGACTTCTCCAACATGCGGCCTTGAGGAGCTGCTCAAACAGGCGAAAATCCTCCGGGTTAACACAGTTGCCTTTGGAAAAAAAATTGATGAGAGCACTAGCAACCTCAAGATTATTGCATATGTAAGTTTTCTATGCCTTTGCATTTCATATATAATATCCCACTATAGCCCTTGATGACTTAGATAGAAAAACCATAGGTCATTCGGGCTGAATGCTCTAAGAGTGACTAAGTAAGAAACTTTGTGTTGTAGCCCCCAAGTATGTAGTTTGAATGAATTATTCCGACTAGATACTTTTAGAGTAGCATACGCAATACTTGTAACTTTTCAATACTGTAGACCCCAAGCCTCTCGTTGAAACAAAAATAGTTTCAACTAGATTCTTAAAGAAAGACCAAGTATATCTTTGAGTTCAAAACTCGCACTGTAACCCCAAGCCTCTAGGTGGAACCAAATAATTTTGGCTAGATGCTCTAAGTAGACTAACTAATTTTATTTGCTTGTGCAGAATGAGAATGCTCGGAGGGTCACCGCCAACGATAAGTTCCAAAAGATGCGCAAGGATCTTGAAGCTAAAAAGGGTAAAACTGCCTTCTTGAAGGAACAGATCGCCAAGGGAAAGATTTTGTTATCTTTTCAGTTTCATTCTCAACTTGACCTTATGTTGTTATATTCCAAATACTCATTCTGCTTTGTTATTTCTCCAACTTGCAGAACCTATCACCCCATGCCAAAGATATTGTCGAGCAGTCCAAGCACATCTAAGAGCTGGACAGCGAAAACAAGATCTTGAAGCAGGAGAGGGCTGATTCCTTGAAGATGCATGAAGAAGTGCTTACTGCCATGCAATAATCTACAGATACAGAGATCTGTTGGAGATATGCCCTAGAGGCAATAATAAATATAGTTATTATTATATCTTTGTGTTTATGATAAATGTTTACATTCATGCTATAATAGTATTAACAAGGAAACATTAATACTTGTGTGATTTGTAAACTTAATTTGAAGTCCCTAGTAAAGCCTCTATATAATACTAGCTTGTTGGTTAATAGATGATTGTGGTTTCCCTATCATGAACATTGAGATGTTATTAACAACAAGATCATATCGTTAGGAGAATGATATGGTGGACATACTCCTATAGATAAGCGTAGCATAAAGATCAAGTCATTTTAATAGTTCAATTGCTATATGCTTTCTGATACATAGTAACCTAATTCCTTCGACCATGAGATCATGCATATCACCTTTACCGGATGGATGCTTTGATGACATCAAACACCACACCGTAACTGGGTGGCTATAAAGGTGGCATTGAGTGTTCGGAAAGTATTGGTTGAGACACATGGATCAAGAGTGGGATTTGTCCATCCATATGACGGATAGATATAATCTGGGCCCTCTCGGTGAAATGTCATCCAATTAGCTTGCAAGCATGTGACTGGCTCACAAGGGATCACATATCACGGGAACGAGAAAAGAGTACTTATCGGTAACGAGGTTGAACTAGGTATGCAGAGATACCGATGATCATAACCTCGGATAAGTAAACTATCATGAGACAAAGGGAAATTGGTATCGTATGTAAGTGGTTCATTCGATCGCAAAGTAATCGTAGAAATATGTGGGAGCCATATGAATTTCCAGATTCCTCTATTGGTTATTGTTCGGACAAGTGTCTCGATCATGTCCGCATAATTCACGAACCGTAGGGAGACACACTTAAGGATTCGACGTTGTTTGAGTAGTTATGGAATGATGAGAAAGAGTCCGAATGTTATTCGGAGTCTCGAATGGGATTCGGGATATCACGAGGAGATCCGGAATGGTCCGGAGAATAAGATTCATATAAGGAAAGTCTCGTTTCGGAGTTGGAGAATGGTTCCGGTGTTTTCATCGGGAATGTTCTAGAAGGTTCCGGAATGTCCGGCACTCCGGAGGGGAAGGGGTACATGAATGTGTCATTACAAGTTGGAATGATTGCATCATGTACTAGGTGTCATCGCTGTCCAAAATAAAGGGTTTATTCAAATCCTAGTTTGAAAAGTCAAACGGCTAGTTTGAAAGTCAAACGACAGTTTTTGGAAAGAGGAGGAGAGGTGGAAACCGAGTTGGGGAGGAGTTCCCTCCTCCAACCGACGGCCCACCTCCAAGCCGAGTTGGGGAGGGACTCCCCTCCCCTTGGCCGCGCCTCCCACCTATAAAGGGAGGGGCAGGGCTGCCCCTCCTAGCACACAAGTTCCCTGCCCCACAAACCCTAACCCTAGCCGCCGCCGCCCTCCATAACCGCCGCCTAGGGATCTCCTAGCCGCCGACTTGGGCACCTCCAAGCCCTAGCCACCGGCCCTAGCACCTCTTCCTCGACGTGTCTAAACCCTAGATCGTCGAGGGACTCTCTCATAGCCCACCATACTCGCTCCGGCTTAAGGCGAAGCCCTGCGAGATCTCCCCTCTACTTCCGGTACCACGCCGTTGTGCTGCCGGAATCGCGAGGAGAGTGCTACAACCTCCGCTGCCTGATAGAACATGGGAGAGGATGGTCTTCATCGAAAATTTAACGCAGGACCGATCAAGGGAGCGCTGCCGGAACGCAGCGCCGGAAGGATCATCTACGCGATCTTGAGATCGGGAAGAGTACGACTACATCACCCACGAGAATCCGTTCTCGTTAAACACTTTGGAATCTTCGAGGGTGAGTTATTCCATCGACTCGTTGCTACAATCTAGTAGATAGATCTTGGCTTGTTTGTTTGTATGCGATAGAAATTTTTTGTTTTCCATGCTACGAACCCCTACAGTGGTATCAGAGCCGTGTCTATATGTAGATCTGTTGCATGAGTAGAACACAATAGTCATTGTGGGCGTTGATGCTTTTATTGTCGATTGCTGCTTGTGTACTTTGTATCTTGCGGTATGTTGGGATGAAGCGGCCCGGGCTAACCTTACATGACATCGTTCATGAGACTTGCTCCACGCTTGACATGCAACTTGTATTGCATAAGTGGCTTTGCGGGTGCCTGTTTCTCCTAGCATAGTTAAGATCCAATTTACAATGGGTGATCAACAATACTAGTATCAATGTTGTGGTTCTTGTTCGTAAGTTAGAACGACACTTATTGAAAGCCCCAAACCACGTAAAATATGCAAAGAAAGTAGAGGCGTCTAACTTTGTTTTGCAGGGGTGTGCTATGATGTGATATGGCCATGATTGTGATTACATTTGATGTATGCAATGTTCCTTATTGTAAGTTGGCAACCGGCAGGAGCCATATGGTTGTCTTTAATTTATGTTAAGACCCGCGTGTCTATTCAAAGTAGTTGTAATAGTTGAAGCCGGTGGACGACAACCATGGAGAAGCGTCATTGACCTTGATGCAATGCTGGTGATGATGGAGATCATGTTCGTGCTAGAAGATGGAGATCGGAAGCACAAAGAAGAAAGGCCATATCATATCACATATTTTGAATTGCATGTGATGTTAATCCTTTATGCATATTGTATTGCTTAGTATACGACGGTAGCATTATAAGATGATCCCTCATGCACATGAATTTCAAGTCATAAAGTGTTCACCCTTAGTTAGCACCGTTGCTAAAGCTTGTTGTTTCGAAGCACCACGTGATGATCGGGTGTGTTAGATTCCGCAAGTGTATACAACGTGAGCAAGCCAGATTTGCTCATGCGGAAACTAAGGTTTGATCTTGACGAGCCTAGCATGTACAAACATGGTCTCGGAACACGGATCACCGAAAGGTAAATCATGAATCATATAGTAGATATGATGAACATGTCGATTGTTCGCCATTAAAACTATGTCAACTCTCGTGATGATCGGTGTTGATGTGGTGGATTTGGTTCGTGTGATCACTAAAACAATGTGAGGGATGTTGTTTTGAGTGGGAGTTCACCTAGGTTAATTTTATTATTAATTTGAACTCAATTTGTCATAAACTTAGTCTAAACTATTGCAAATATGTTGTAGATCAATGGCAGCCCCTACCATCAATTTTAATGCGTTCCTAGAGAAAGAAAAGTTGAAAAACAATGGAAGCAACTTCGTGGATTGGTTCCGCAATTTGAGGATTGTCCTCACAGCTGGTAATTTGACCTATGTGCTGGATGCACCATTGGTGACCCACCTGCAGCTGATGCTACCAATGAAGTAAAGAATGTTTACCTCGCTCGGAAGAATCAGTACTCCATAGTTCAGTGTGCTATCTTGTATGGTTTAGAATCGGAGCTTCAGAAAAGGTTTGAGAATTCAGACCCATATGATATTGTCGAGGATCTCAAATTGATCTTTGAGACTCACGCGGCAATTGAAAGCTATGAGGCTTCTGAAAAGTTCTTTAACTGCAAGATGGAAGAGGGCAACTCCGTCAGTGAGCATGTGCTTAAGATGTCTGGGCACGCAAACAAACTTCAAACTTGGGTATAGTGATTCCTAATGCTTTGGGGATTTACCGTGTCCTCCAATCACTACCACCAAGTTACAAGAACTTTGTGATGAACTACAACATGCAGAACATGAACAACAGTTGCCAGAACTGTTTGCTATGTTAAAGTCTGCAGAATTGGAGATCAAGAAAGAGCACCAAGTTTGTTGGTCAATAAGACCACCAAATTCAAGAAAGGCAAGTCTAAGCAAAAGGGACACTTCAAGAAGGGTGGTAAGAAAGTTACCGCGCCGACGAAGAAGACCAAGGCTGGACCTAAGCCTGATACTGAGTGCTTTTATTGCAAGGGAGAAGGTCACTGGAAGCAGAATTTCCCAAAGTACTTGTCGGATTTGAAGAACGGCAACATCAAGAAGAAAGGTATATCTGATATACATGTTATTGATGTGTATCTCACTAGTACTAAGTAGTAGTGCACAGGTATTTGATAATCGGTTCTTGCTCATATTTGTAACTCAAACAAAGGTGCAGAATAAACGGAAGCTAGCGAAGAACGAGGTGACGATGCGCGTGGGAAACGGATCAAAGGTTGATGTGATCGCGGTCGGCACGCTACCCCTTCATCTACCATCGGTATTAGTTTTATACTTAAATAGTTGTTATTTGGTGCCTGCGTTGAGCATGAACATTATATCGGGATCTTGTTTATTGCGAGACGGTTACTTGTTTAAGTCCGAGAATAATGGTTGTTCGATTTATATGAGTAATATGTTTTATGCACATGCACCTTTGATAGATGGTCTATTCTTATTGAATCTCGATAGTGGAAATACACATATCAACAACATTGAGGCTAAACGTTTGAAATCAAGCGATAATTCGACCTATATGTGGCATCGCTGCCTTGGTCACATTGGAGTGAAGCGTATGAAGAAACTCCATTCCGATGGACTTCTTGAATCACTTGATTTTGAATCACTTGATAGATGCGAAGCATGTTTGATGGGTAAAATGACTAAGACTCCATTTTCTGGTATGATGGAGCAAGCTACGGACTTATTGGAAATCATACATACCGATGTGTGTGGTCCAATGAGTGTAGCGTCATGTGTGGTTATCGTTATGTTCTTACCTTCACGGATGACTTGAGTAGATATGGGTATATCTATTTCATGAAACATAAATCCGAAACTTTCGAGAAGTTTAAGGAATTTCAAAGTGAGGTAGAGAATCAACGTAACAAGAAGATTAAATTTCTGCGTTCTGATCGTGGAGGTGAATATCTAAGTTACGAGTTTGGCGAGCATTTGAAGAAATGCGGAATACTTTCGTAGTTGACACCGCCGGGAACACCACAGCGTAATGGTGTGTCCGAACGTCGTAATCGAACTCTTTTAGATATGGTTCGTTCTATGATGTCACTTACAGATTTACCGCTATCATTTTGGGGTTATGCATTAGAAACAGCCGCATTCACTTTAAATAGGGCACCATCTAAATCCGTTGAAACGACACCGTATGAATTATGGTTTGGGAAGAAACCTAAATTGTCGTTCCTTAAAGTTTGGGGTTGCTTTATGTAAAGAAGTTACAAATGACAAGCTTGAACCAAAAGCGGAAAATGCGTCTTCATAGGATACCCGAAGGAAACTATTGGGTATACCTTCTATCATAGATCCGAAGGCAAAATCTTCGTTGCTAAGAATGGATCCTTTCTAGAGAAGGAATTTCTCTCGAAAGAAGTGACTGGAAGGAAAGTAGAACTCGACGAGGTTGTCGAACCTTCTCTCGAAATTGCGGGTAGCGCAACACCGGAAGAAGTTCCTGTGGTGCCTACACCAATAAGAGAGGAAGCTAATGATGATGATCATGAAACTTCGGTTGTAGTTGCTACAGAGCCTCGCAGGTCAACAAGAACTCGTACCACTCCAGATTGGTATGATCCCGTTATGAGTGTCATGTTGGTGGACAACACCGATGACCCTGAGACATATGAGGAAGCGATGATGAGCCTAGATTCCAATAAATGGCAAGAAGCCATGAAATCCGAGATTGGATCCATGTACGAAAACCAAGTATGGACTTTGGTGGACTTACCGGATGGCCTAAGGTCACAAGAACAAATGGATTTTCAAAAGAAAACAGATGTCGATGGTAATGTTATCGTTTATAAAGCTCGACTTGTCGCAAAGGGGTTTCGACAAATTCAAGGAGTTGACTACGATGAGACTTTCTCACCAAGAGCAAGCTAAAGTCCTGTGGAGGATTATGTTAGCAATCGCTGCATATTATGATTATGAGATATGGCAGATGGATGTCAAAACAGCATTCCTCAATGGAGACATTGATGAAGAGTTGTATATGATGCAACCCAAAGGTTTTGTCGATTCTAAAGATGCTAACAAGGTATGTAAACTTCAACGGTCCATCTATGGATTGAAGCAAGCATCCCGTAGTTGGAATCAACGTTTTGATAAGGTAATCAAAAGTTTTGGTTTTGTACAAACTTATGGAGAAGCTTGTATTTACAAGAAAGTGAGTGGGAGCTTACAGCATTCTTAATACTATATGTGGATGACATATTGTTGATTGGGAATGATGTAGACCTTCTTAATAGTGTCAAGGAATATTTGAATAATAGTTTTTCAATGAAGGATCTTGGCGAAGCAGCTTACATATTAGGCATAAAGATTTATAGAGATAGATCGAGACGCCTAATATCATTGTCACAAAGTACATATTTGGACAAAGTTCTAAAGAGGTTTGGAATGGAAGATAGCAAGAAAGGGTTCTTGCCCATGTTGCCCAATACAATCTTGAGTAAAACTCAGAGTCCAACATCGGCAGAAGATAGAGAAAGGATGAGTAAGACTCCCTATGCCTCAGCCATAGGATCTCTAATGTATGCCATGCTATGTACTAGACCCGACATTGCATATGCTGTTAGTTTAACTAGCAGATATCAAAGTGATCCAGGAGTGGATCATTGGACAATGTCAAAAACATCCTTAAGTACTTGAGAAGAACTAAGGATATGGTTCTTTCTTATGGAGGTGATGAACAGCTCGTTGTTAATGGTTACACCGATGCTAGTTGGAACACCGATCCGATGATTCTAAATCACAACTGGATAATGATTTATTTTTAATGGTGCAGCAGTTAGCTGGAGGAGTGCAAAGCAAAACGTTGTGGCGAGATCTTCAACTGAATCAGAATACATGGCTGCTTCGGAGGCTTCACAAGAAGCGATATGGATGAAAGAGTTCATTACAGAGCTGGGTGTGGTTCCTAGTGCGCTGGACCCAATGTCTATCTACTGTGATAACATGGGTGCCATAGCCAATGCGCAAGAACCAAGGTCACACAAGAAGCTGAAGCACATCAAGCTGCGTTTTCACGCTATTCGAGAACATATCCAAGATGGGGATATAAAGATTTGCAAAGTACACACAGATCTGAATGTGGCGGATCCGTTGACTAAACCTCTCCCGAGGGCAAAACATGACCAACACCAAACTGCCATGGGTGTTCGGTATATTACCATGTAATCTAGATTAGATGACTCTAGTGCAAGTGGGAGATCATGGAGATATGCCCTAGAGGCAATAATAAATATAGTTATTATTATATCTTTGTGTTTATGATAAATGTTTACATTCATGCTATAATAGTATTAACAAGGAAACATTAATACTTGTGTGATTTGTAAACTTAATTTGAAGTCCCTAGTAAAGCCTCTATATAATACTAGCTTGTTGGTTAATAGATGATTATGGTTTCCCTATCATGAACATTGAGATGTTATTAACAACAAGATCATATCGTTAGGAGAATGATATGGTGGACATACTCCTATAGATAAGCGTAGCATAAAGATCAAGTCATTTTAATAGTTCAATTGCTATATGCTTTCTGATACATAGGAACCTAATTCCTTCGACCATGAGATCATGCATATCACCTTTACCGGATGGATGCTTTGATGAAATCAAACACCACACCGTAACTGGGTGGCTATAAAGGTGGCATTGAGTGTTCGTAAAGTATTGGTTGAGACACATGGATCAAGAGTGGGATTTGTCCATCCATATGACGGATAGATATACTCTGGGCCCTCTCGGTGAAATGTCATCCAATTATCTTGCAAGCATGTGACTGGCTCACAAGGGATCACATATCACGGGAACGAGAAAAGAGTACTTATCGGTAACGAGGTTGAACTAGGTATGCAGAGATACCGACGATCATAACCTCAGATAAGTAAACTATCGTGAGACAAAGGGAAATTGGTATCGTATGTAAGTGGTTCATTTGATCGCAAAGTAATCGTAGAAATATGTGGGAGCCATATGAATTTCCAGATTCCTCTATTGGTTATTGTTCGGAGAAGTGTCTCGATCATGTCCGCATAATTCACGAACCGTAGGGAGACACACTTAAGGATTCGACGTTGTTTGAGTAGTTATGGAATGATGAGAAAGAGTCCGAATGTTATTCGGAGTCTCGAATGGGATTCGGGATATCACGAGGAGATCCGGAATGGTCCGGAGAATAATATTCATATAAGGAAAGTCTCGTTTCGGAGTTGGAGAATGGTTCCGGTGTTTTCATCGGGAATGTTCTAGAAGGTTCCGGAATGTCCCAAGACTCGGAGGGGAAGGGGTACATGAATGTGTCATTACAAGTTGGAATGATTGCATCATGTACTAGGTATCATCGCTGTCCAAAATAAAGGGTTTATTCAAATCCTAGTTTGAAAAGTCAAACGGCTAGTTTGAAAGTCAAACGGCAGTTTTTGGAAAGAGGAGGAGAGGTGGAAACCGAGTTGGGGAGGAGTTCCCTCCTCCAACCGACGGCCCACCTCCAAGCCGAGTTGGGGAGGGACTCCCCTCCCCTTGGCCGCGCCTCCCACCTATAAAGGGAGGGGCAGGGCTGCACCTCCTAGCACACAAGTTCCCTGCCCCACAAACCCTAACCCTAGCCGCCGCCTAGGGATCTCCTAGCCGCCGACTTGGGCACCTCCAAGCCCTAGCCGCCGGCCCTAGCACCTCTTCCTCGACGTGTCTAAACCCTTCGTCGAGGGACTCTCTCATAGCCCACCATACTCGCTCTGGCTTAAGGCGAAGCCCTGCGAGATCTCCCCTCTACTTCCGGTACCACGCCGTTGTGCTGCCGGAATCGCGAGGAGAGTGCTACAACCTCCGCTGCCTACTGGAACAAGGGAGAGGAAGGTCTTCGTCGAGTACCGAACGTGTGACCGACTGCGGGAGCGCTGCCGGAACGCAGCACCGGAAGGATCATCTACGCGATCTTGAGATCAGGAAGAGTACGACTACATCACCCACGAGAATCCGCTCTCGTTAAACACTTTGGAATCTTCGAGGGTGAGTTATTCCATCGACTCGTTGCTACAATCTAGTAGATAGATCTTGGCTTGTTTGTTTGTATGCGATAGAAATTTTTTGTTTTCCATGCTACGAACCCCTACAAGATCAGCCGCCTTAACAAGGAGATTGCGATCCTCAAGGAGCAGAACAAATCTATCGACGAGCAAAATGCTCGAAACCTTGAGGCATACAAAACCCTTCGGAAGGAACGGGACTCCATGGCGAAGGTTCTCCAACAGGCTGAGAGCAGCATATTTGGTAAGCTTTTCTCTGTCTTGTACTTCTATAATTTAGGTACTTTAGATCTGATATGGTGAACTCATGCCTTTTTGTCAAAAATGCAGCACCCATTGGGCTAGCCAACAATGCTCCTCCGCTAAAATAATGCATGTTTCTTGCCGGAAAGTTCATCGATACTGCGATCACCCAGGCCAAGGAGATTGCCAAGCCCCTGGACATCAACATCAAGGAGGTGGATTCCATCATGAAGTTCTCGGAGATCCTTCACCGAGCCCCCGAGCGTATTGTAAGCTGGAAAGCTTCATGTACCCGGTCTGGCGCTAGGATGGTTGTAGCCATGGTTAAGGCCCACTATGACAATGCCGACATCGACATGGTGACCTCTGGCCTCCCTGACGTGAACGAAGACGGGGAAAAGATTGATAACGATGCAATCTGGTCTTCTCTCACAGGATACGATGCCAGAGTCGCCCAATTGGTCAACACGTACGTCTACGTGCCCCTCAAGGCCATTGGCACTAATCAGGCTAGCTCTGAATCCTTGAAGACCACCGACTTTGCTGATCACCAAGATGGCTCCCCTGTTACTGACGACGCAGCTTCAAAATCCCCTACGCTAGAAGAATGAAAACATTTTGTAATACTTGTTTCTTCTAGCAATGTTATTTATGCGGAAAACAATGTGGTTCGCTTAAGGCAGAAAACTTGACTATAATTCCAGCTACTCAGGAACAAGTTACAGCATGTATGTTGTATATATTTTTAAGCAAGTGTTGGCTTATCCATCACTTTGGTTTTCATGCTTGACCTTTCATGAGCCAGAAGACTCTCAATCAGAACCAATTTCTTAGGTGATAATTCCCAATGGCACCGTCAAAAACCTAAACACAAAATCGTCGACTTCAAGTGCTAAAAGTCACTACTCCAAAATCCACATAAAAACAACGAAGAACATGTAGACCAGAAAACTTAAGCTAACGCCCGTAGGCGGAATTTTCACAAGTGCAAATGCAAATCTTGCGCATAAAGGTTTTATATGATCCAAAAATGAACACTAAAGGAGGTAAAAGACTCAGGCATATGAGTGAACCAAATGCTTTATTTCATCGATCATATAAGAGGTACACAATAGATAATAAAAAATGCTAAGTGTAAAAAGGATGTAGTTGTGCTATGTTCCATGGCCGATCAAGCTCCGGGTAGTCATCATCCGGGTCACGCCACTTATGCTTATGATCCTCGTTTGGCCTATCATCCAACTCACGATTATCGATGAGGTGATAGGAACTATTGAGTAGCGCCTTTCTTATGATGAACGGTCCTTCCCATGGTGGGGATAATTTGTGTGACTTCTTCTACTTAAGTCGGAGCACCAGATCCCTTTCTTTAAACGAGCGATGCCGAACGTGGCGACTATGGCAGCTGCGTAGTTTCTGCTGGTAGATGGCGGATCTCTGGCATGCCAGTACACGCTCTTCCTCGAGAAGGTCCACATCTAAGCGTCTGGATTCTTCAGCGTCATCTTCATCGTAGGCGGCAACTCTTGGTGAATCATGGAGGATGTCGGACGGTAGGATTGCTTCTGATCCGTATACCATGAAGAAGGGGGTGTAGCCGGCGGATCTGTTGGGAGTAGTTCATAAACTGCTCTATGCCCAGACTCCAACTGCTCTATGCAGCAGTGCTTCTAAGTGTGGCTTTATTCCCTGCAGAATTAATCCATTGGATGTTCAACTTGACCATTAGACTGTGGATGAGCCAAAGATGCTAGATCAAGGCGGATGCCTTTCTCCCAACAATAATCCTCCACTTCTCTGAGTGATCAGTTGCTACCGTTGTGGGTGATGATGCTATGTGGGAGACCAAATCTCACCACCAGATCCCGTACAAATCTAAGGGCAGTTGCCCCATCGAGCTTTCTAGTAGTTTTAGCTTCTATCCATTTTGTGAATTTGTCAACTGCTACTAGCAGATGCGTGAACCCACAAGGTGTCGTTTTCAACGGTCCAACCATGTCAAGCTCCCAGACTGCAAATGGCCAAGTTATTGGTATTGTTCGCATTTCTTGGGCTGGCACATGTGGCTGCCGAGCATAAAACTGGCACCCAACGCATGTCTCAACCAACTTGTCGGCGTCCTCCTTCGTACTCATCTAGTAGAATCCTTGCCGGAAGGCTTTGGAGACCAAATATAGAGGAGCGGAGTGATGCCCGCAATCTCCGAGATGGATTTCACGAAGGATATCAATACCTTCCTGTCGAGAAACACATTTTAGGTATACACCTGTGGTGCTTCTTTTGTAGAGATGCCCATTAATTATGGTATATCTCTTTGCTCGATGTACTATTTCCCGGCTTTCGACCTCATCGATGGGCAAAGTTCTATGTACGAGATACTCCATGAACGGTTTCATCCAAGCCGGAGGGACTATTTTTATTGCGTTAAAAATGATTCCACTCTATCCGGGTTCTCGAGGTCCGCTCCCTTCACGGATGGGTCCGTAGATGCTCCAGAAAAACGCCTGGCGGAATTGGTTTACGCCCTGATCCAAGCTTTGGTAGAAGATCATCCACCTAATTTTCCTCCCTCTTGATGTACTTGACTTCGTATCCTTCAAAGCACTTGGCTATATCGTCTACTTCATCTCGATATGCCGCCATCATAGGGTTCCGCGCATTCCAGGTGCCAGCCAGCTACTGGGCAACCAAGTTGGAATATCGACAAAAAACTATGCGCTTGACGCCAATATCCTTGGCTACGCGAAGTCCGTGAATGAGTGCTTCATATTCCGCCATGTTGTTTGTAGGCTCAAAGTGAATTTGCAGGAAATAGTGCAGTTTTTCTCCTGTTGGTGAATGTAGCATTACACCAGCCTCCGAGCCATTGAGCAGGTTTGATCCCTCAAAGTGCATCACCCAATACTCTGGTTCTGGTATAGGGATGTCATTAGAAAACTCCGTCCAATCTGCAGTAAAATCCGCCAAGGCATGAGATTTGATAATGGCGCATCTCTTGTAGGTGATCTCGAAGGCGGCAAGCACAATGCCCCACTTTGCGACCCTTCCTATAGCGTCACTTTTGTGGATGATGTCGAATAGTGGAGCCTTGCTCACTATTGTGATAGGGTGCTCCTGGAAGTAGTTCCTTAGCTTCCGCGAAGTGATTAACACTCCATAAGCTAGCTTTTGGTAGTGCAGGCAACGCTTCTTGGACTCTGTCAAGACCTCACTTACATAGTAAACTGGTCGTTGTACTCCGTATTCATGTGTTGGTTCTTTCCACTCCACCACGACAACGATGCTGATAACCCGGTTGGTGGTCGCCATGTAGATCAACATAGGCTCCACTGGCTCAGGTGCTGCAAGTATAGGGGCAGAGGAGAGTATCCTCTTTAACTCCTTAAGCGTAGCGTCCTCCTTATTTGTCCATACGAATTTGTTTGCCTTCTTCACCAACTTGTATAGCGGCAGAGACTTCTCCGCAAGTCGACTGACAAACCGGCTTACTACTGCAATGCAGCCTGTGGGCCGTTGAATGTACTTTAGGCATGTCGGACGATTAATTTTAAGGATGGCCTTGATATTATCGGGGTTAACCTCGATTCCACGCTGGGAAACAATGAAGCCCAACAATTTGCCGACTGGAACCCCAAAGACACACTTTCTTAGGTTTCCTTTAAGTCGGAGATTAAGTCATTTGATTTTTTAGACATCACCGTGATATCATCCACGTAGGCGTGAACTCTCCGACCAATTTGGTCGTGTAGGCAACGTTGCATGGTCCTCTAGTACGTAGCACCTGCGTTTTTAGCCCAAAGGGCATCGTGACATAGCAAAACATGCGATAAGGTGTGGTGAACGAAGTGGCCAATTGGTCTGACTTCCTCATCTTGACCTGGTGGTATCCTGAGTATGCATCTAGAAAACACAGAAGTTATGAGCCAGCCATCGAGTCAATGACTTGGTCAATGCGAGGCAAATCAAACAGATCCTTCGTACACGCTTTGTTCAAGTCGGTGTAATCAAAGCACATTCTTAATTCTTTGGTTCCCTTTTTGGGCACAAGTATAGGATTGGCCACCCATTGGGTGTGAAGGACTTCTCGGAATAAACTAGCCTTAAGTAACCTATCTATCTCCTTTCCTATGGCGCGTCTCTTCTTGTCCCCAAAGCATTATAGAGGTTGTTTCACCGGTTTGCATTTTGGATCAATATTCAAGCTGTGCTCGGCAAGTTCCATAGGTACACCTTTTATGTCAGCAGGTTTCCAAGCAAAGATGTCCCTATTCTCACGGAGAAACTCGATGAGCGCGCTTTCCTATTTGGGATACAGGTTCGTCCCAATGGCGGTGATCTTGGAGGCATCGCCTACCACAAGTTCCACCAGCTTGGTTTCGATGGCGTCCTTGAAGGCGAGACCGGAGTCAGAAATCTTATTCTTCGATGCCGGCATCTCCGAGGCGTCGACCTTGCTCTAGATCTCCTTGAATTCTTCGCTATAGAGGACAGCTTCTGCAAAGGCTACTTCTCCAATCTCGCAGTCCCTTGCCTTTGAAAAGCTTCTGGATACGGTGATGACACCGGTTGGTTGTCACATCCCAAGATTTTCCAAATCTTGTAATGTGAAAAATAAATAAAATAAATAAATTATTGTTGAATTTTAGGGTGAAAAGAAACTTTTGTTTTTAAATGGAAATTAAAAATCCCATCTTGAACAAACTTTAATTAGAGTTTGAATTCAACAAAATCCAAATCAAGAGAAATGCATTCCTCATAAAATGCATCTAGAAATTTAAACACTTGGAAAATAAATCCAAACCCTAAACCCTAATGGAATAAAATCATTTCCAAATTATCTCTAAGACCATATAAATTGGTTTCACTTAATTTGGAACCATAGATAAAATCTTATGAATTTAATAAGATAAGGAAATTGATTTCCCAAAGCTAATAAAGCAACCACCTAGAAATCCATACCAAATGGTGAGCAAATAATCCTAAAGATATTTAAAAGGATAAATAAATCTCAAATAAGATTTTACAAATTGGAATCACCAAGTTTGGATCTATAAATAAAAATATATGGATTTTATAAGATGAAGAAAGAAATATTAAATAAAGAATATTCAAAGACCAAACTAAATCTTGGCCTAATCCATAAGCAAATAGAATGAATATAATCCCAATCCAAATAAAATAAAGGGATAAAGAATAGTCCAAATAAAATAAAAATGACTTTGACCAAATCCTATTTTATTGGAATAAAGATAAAAATCGCTATTAGAAATAATTGATTAAATCATGGGAAAATAGTATTTTGGAAGTTACCCAAGTGGAATAAAAGTGAATCAATTGACCTAAATAAGATCAAAGAAAACTTCCAAATAAAATTTAGGGAATTAAAACTATATTAAATTCCATTGGAATTAAAACAAATACCCAATTCAAATGAATTATGAATCATATTAAATATTTTCCAATTAAATTCAAGGTGAATATTTTGACACCCTATTAAGTAAATAAGACTTACTGAAAGGTTTTGGAAGGATTTAGAATTCAAATGGAAATTAAAAACATTATTAAATCTTGAAGGAATTAATACAAGGACCTACTTTAAATAATTAAAAAGGCACTTAAGGAATAAAAGTTTTATTCTAAATTTACATCAGAATGTGGTAATAAACAGTGTTTGATTATTCACAAAATTTGGCAAAGGTTTAAATTCAAATGAGTGTTTGAATTAATTAAACAAAATCAAAACAGAATAAAAGAAATAGAAAAAGAAAAAGAAACAGGAACAAAAAAATATAAAAAGGACCTCAGCCCAATTAACCATTGTAACCCACTCCAGCAGCCCAACTAACCTCCCCGAAACGTTTTTCTTTCTCACTCAAACACATACCCGCGCCCTCACTGACTACTGGCCCCCACCTCTCCTCTCCCCCTCATGCTGACAACGGACCCCACCGCCACATCATCATCTTCCTCACCCCGCTGACCCCGCCCCTCACCTCGCCGGCCGTTGCAGGCGATTAAAGCTCGCCTTAACACAATTAACCATGCCATTAAACGACCCCACAATCACGCATACTAATTCGCCTACGCCCCCTCTCTCATTCCCCTCACTCGCCAGAACCTCTACGCCCCAGGCCGTCCTAATTTCTCTTCGAAACTCCACTTCCCCGACGAGTTCCGGCGTCGATTCCGGCCAACCCACGCCCCCCCTTGCTCCCTGGCGCACACGAGCTTTCTCCCCATCTCCTGGCGGACCCCCTCGTATCATCGGCTCGCCCGCGCGTGCCCTGCAAGCTCGACAACGTCCCCGCCAGAGCAGCGCCGCCGTCTGCCTTTTCTCCGACGACGCCTGAAGGTAGTCTCTGACCGCGCCGTCCCTTCTCTGTGATGCTCCTGCACTCCCTAATCTTCTATGCATCTAACGCTACCGTTATTTTGCCTTC
The DNA here is from genome assembly GCA_023614405.1 of Avena insularis. Classification (NCBI taxonomy): domain Eukaryota; kingdom Viridiplantae; phylum Streptophyta; class Magnoliopsida; order Poales; family Poaceae; genus Avena; species Avena insularis. The sequence goes on from CM042691.1 coordinate 97,360,603, forward strand.
TCGTGTGCTGTAGCCTCGCCCCCGTCGACGTCTGAGAGCACCCAACGCCTTCGCGAACTCCGGCGAGCAATCGCTAGCACATGCGAGTGCCCCTTCGTCTACAACCAGCACGTTGAGCTTCCCCACGTCACTGCGATCATGGTGAGCCATCCCTCTTCCCTTCTCGCTTCCGGCATCGCCAGCTCCACCACCGTCTGACCGCGCGCCTCCACACGCCGCGGCCAGCGTCGTTGCTTAATGGTCAGAGCGTTGATAGCCGTTAGATGCAGATCGTAGGGGTGCGATAGAAACTTAACTGAAGCGGTTTGGAGCCACCTGTGCCACTCGATCTAAATTAGATCCAACGCACCAGAGAGCGCGATCCAGCCGAAGCGGTACCGGCGAATAAGAACACGCCACGTGGCCCTGCCTGTTTATAAATAAACAGAAACTTGTCTATTAGATGTTCTAATTTGAAAAATTCATAACTTTCAAACCACACGTCCAAATTTTGCAAATTTTATATCAATGGAATCAGCAATACAAGTACTTTCTGACCATGCACTTTGTTTAGTAAAATGCTTCTGTTAAATTGATTGTTTTTGCAGAAACTTGTGTATGCATGTTTAGAATATAAAAATTGTTCTAAAATGATTTTAGGGATAAAATCTTTGGCAAATGGTTTTTTTGAACCTACTGACCATAGGAATCAATTTGTGGTTTTAATAATATATTTGGTGAAGCAAAAGAATAAACTTTTGATTTAAACCATTTCTAGTCAAATAAAAATAATGTTTATTTATTAAAAATGCCTTTGGGAGAAAATCTTTGGAAAATGTTTCGGAATAAACTCTCTGACCCCAAATACCAATTTTTATGATTTGAAAATGTATTTGGTGAACCCTATAAAAATTATTACTTTGCTAAAGACATTTTCAACCACATAAAATAATGACTTGGTTTAAAAATGGTTTATGAAGTGAAATCTTTTGCAAATGATTTTGCCACTTTATAAAATGATCATTAGGTGCTTTCAAATGTTTATAACCTTTTATAAACCACTTTTGTAAATAAAACAAAGTTTAGCATGCTTGCATGCATTGTTTTGATTCTATTAATTTATGTGATGATGCTTGATTTGTAGATTGAAATATTGCTTGCTTGATTGAATTGTAGTGATTTGAAGAGTGTGAATATTGCAAGATCAAAGAGTGAACTCATATTCTCTACCAAAAAGGCAAGTGATGCTTCATACTTTTGTCCCATTATTTTCACTATGCATTAGTGATATTTCTAAGTAGGACTTGCATGGAATTGTGCTAAGTGTAAACTATGCCATGGGAAATCCTAGTAGATGAAACCTTAGTAAAATTTCCTAAGTTAAGATTCCTACTACTATCATTGCTTAGCTTAGCTAGTAGAAAACAAGGGTGGAATATATATTCATGCTATGAAAAATTTCTAAGTCTGTGGACTTGTGTTTTGTTTAATAAAACAACTAAGTGAATGAATCACCTGGGTGGAATGGAAGGAATGGTTTGTGTTCAGTGGTTACACAAGGCCAGGGGACTGGTGAACCCTGTGTATCACACTTGTGGAATGCCACCCAGGAACAAAGAGATTTGAGATGTCAAATGTTGAGAAGCTTCAACTGCAGCCACTTGGCAATATGGGCTCTGCCTGGATCATATAGGTTGCAATAACTTAGCCAAATGGACAGTTGGTGGTAGGGGTTTGATAGGTTGGAGCGCGTCCATTTTGGTCTATGGGAAGGCTTATGAAAGATCTTGTCTTGGGAAACCAAGTCTTGTGGGGAAAGTGCACCACCTCTGCAGAGTGAAAAATCTAAGTACTTAGCCATGTCCCTGGCAAAGGATAATTTGAGCATCAAGACTTGGAAGCTGTCAAGAATCTCCTCATCCCAATTTCTAAGTAAAAATTTGTGGTTGAACAAGGGTTGAAGGATCACCAATTTCAATTGGGAGATGCCTTGGGAAAGATTTTGTCAAGCAAAAACTTAGTGTTTTCAAATGATAAGGGAAATCTATTTTGAGCAAAGCAAGCCTAAGCTCCACTTTGCCAAATGCATATAGATGATAGACTCCACTATACTACCATAGTATCACTTGCCAATACAATTCAAATGTATTGACCCTTGTGGCTGTAACTTGTTATGTTGCAGGTTTGTTTGATATTAGTGAAGTTTAATGATTAGGATTACAAGTCTACAACCAACATGTCTGCCTGTGGTACTTTGAAGATGAAGGACCCCATGCTATTGTTATATTCTGCTGCATTGTAATGAGATAGCCAAATGAGCTATGTAAGATGTAATAAATTATTTTATTCCTGGTTATAAAGTTGTATTATGACCTTTGTTTCTTGATATTACATATTAACTGTGGATGCTAGCTATTGATCCAGGGACTAGCATTGTAAACACAGGGATCTCTACCTTATTAAAGGTTGGGAACCTTACATTGGTCCAGGTATCTTGATCTTGTTGTAGACGAAGCATGGCTTGGCCATGAAGGAGTGGAATATGTCGTGTCCGAATATGACATGGTACACACTCTTGAAGGGGACCACTTCAAGGTCATGTGCTCTTGGTGGTAATTGTTAACGTCACAAAAAGCGACCGGAAGGGTGATGCACCCAAGCGAACAAACTTCCAGGCCAGGAACTATGCCATGAAACACGGTGATGGTCTGTCTTAGGTTGGCATCCGTCAAGTTCATCTTGTGTAGTGTATCCAGGTACATGATGTTGATGCTGCTTCCACTATCCACCATGCACTTGGTGAACTCGCAGCCGTCAATCAGGGGGTTGATGACCATGGCATATTGGTTTTCTATGGGAATGAGGTCGGGGAGATCCTTCCTATCCCATGTGATTGGAACTTTCGACCAGCACAGGAACTGGGGAACTGGGGGTAGGGTGGCCATCAGTATCCTCGGAAAGGTCTTTTGTGCCCGGTCAGTTGGGGTGCCAAGTAAAGTGTGGTAGACAGGGGCCTTCTTCTCGAAGGGGTTCTTGCCTTTGCCATCTCCCTTGTCGACATGCTTGGGTTAACATCCTGTACATGTCACTTGAATCCTTGGACTCCTCTTCCTTCTTCTTCCCTTTGCCCTTGCCTCGCGGTCGGTTCTTCCGGCATTGATTGTAGCCAGACTCTGGGTCTTCCTTGAGGTTGTTAACGAACTTGAAATGGTGGTTGGTATGAGTGACTTTGCCATTGGCGTCGAGGTGTACAAGGCACGACATTTCACGGTACTCCTCGTACGTTTGGGAAACGTGGGGCGTTGCTGGGATAGTTTCACTACCACGCTGCTGCCCACAACCAGCCCCCTGGCCTTAGTCGCGCTGTCTGCCATCACATCTGCCTGCAAACTTCATGGCGACCATGTCGGAAGCTGGCTTTTCTTCTGGCGGGTTCTTCCACTTAGTGTTGTTGTTCCTCTTGGCTTGGGTTGGAATGGCAATTGCCGGCAAGGAGCCGCGAGCATCATCGTCGGCGTCCATGAACTCACTGTCCAAGGAGATCATCTGATTGAGATCCAGCATGTGATTGTACTGCAGGTGCTTCAACTTATATTGGAGAAAGGTGCCCTTTTCCAAACCATCAATGTAGGTGGCCATAGCGGTCTGATCGTGCACTCCTGTGCAGGAATTTTTCATATCCAGCCAGCGGGAGAGATAGGCTCGAGATGTCTCGTCCTTCTCCTGGATGCACCGCTGTAGATCACCGATAGTGCAAAGACGTTTGTACATACCCTCGAAATTATTGGTGAACGCTTCTTGCATGTCCAACCAATTGCATATGGACTTCTCTGGCAAGTCGTTGATCCATTGGCGAGCCATGCCCATCAGCATTAGTGGGAGGTACTTGACGGCAACGTTGGGGTTTCCCTCGGCGATCTCGACTGCGTTGCCGTAATCCTATAACCACGTAGTTGACTTGGCGGTGCCGTCATAGGGCTTGATCATCTTGTCAATTTGGAAACCCTTTGGGTAAGTTGTGGTCCGTATCACAGGTCCAAAGCAACATGGTCCCAAGTATTGTCCTTCTCGGGCATCCTAAATCTTGTCCAAGCATGAACGTGCATCGTATGGCTCCAGGCTTGCTTTCTTCTTATCGCCACCACGGGAAGGGCTGCATGAATGACGCGGTCCTCCTCCGCCATGGTGACTGCTAGGGGGTGACGGAGGCAGAGGTGGCGGTGGGTGAGCCTTCTTGTTGTTGCCCTCATGCGACTCTTCACGCCTGTCACGGTTGCTTGTCGGACGTGGAGGTTCATGGCGCGACCTGATCTTGTGTCTTTGGTTGCCACTGCACTCTCCACCATGATGAGGTTGGTCCATGTTGTCCTGAATGACGATGCCGCCCTGGGGGCGTCTAGGCAGACGCATGCTCGTACGATGGTGAGCCTTTGGGTCTTCGTGATGCCGTGCAGATCGGGGCGGTGGAGGCGAGCGATGAGGCTCAGCCTTACCCCCATGGTCAGAAGATATGGGGATAGCGCCTTCCCTGTTGCATGCGTCCCTCCGTTTTTGTTCTGATGAACCCGTCTGCGATCCGACATTGTGGGGAGACCTTGCCCTCTGCTGTTTAGGAGCGCTAGACTGTCAATATGCTGGATCATACTCGAGCCTCTGAGAGGTGGCATTTTCCTGCTGTTTGACAGCTTTGGCAATGAGATCATAGACCTGTTCCACAACTGCGGGTGATCTATCCTGCTCTAGTAGAGTCTTGGCGACGGCCAAGTTGAGGACGGGCATGGGCATAACTTGCTTTCCATCACTGTCAATGTATGTCTTAGCTTGCGCCAGCTTTGAAGGTGCCCACCCCAAGTTGCGTCGTACACCAAGGTCATTGACAACGTGAGCTGGAGCTTTCTTAGCCTTCTGCTGCTTGAGCAGAGTCTTGTACTTGGCCTCCACGGCCCGAGCCGTCTCGATCGATTTCTATGCCTTGGCTAGATCTCGATCTAACTTTGCGCCTTGTTTTGCGATGGCCTGCGTTTCCTCCAGCAGCTGCTGGCGCTTCTTGTCAAGCTGGACAATGTTGATATGGGCTACGATCAGCGGCTCGACGAGTAGATTGTCGTACATCACCCTATCAGCTGGAGTGACTTGGGTAGCTGCAGACGTAGATGCTGGTGGCGGCAGATTTGGGGTGTTAGCGTTGCTTGGACCGGTAGGGAGTTCCTATGGCTGCTTCTCTGGGATAGCCATAGGGGGTATGGCCCAAGCACGATCATTGTCGGCGTAATCAACTGGCCCCTTCCTATTGTTCCACGGCTTAGGAGGAGCTTGTCCGGATTGGTCTTCTTCCATCACACTCCCAATGGCGACGAACACTTATCAGGATGTGACGTCCTTGTCATCCCGCTCCTCGTTATTGATTGATGTCTACTCACTTCTATTCTTATAGACAGTTGTTGGGCCTCCAAGTGTAGAGGTTTGTAGAACAGCAACAAGTTTCCCTTAAGTGGATTACCCAAGGTTTATTGAACTCAGGGAGGAAGTGTTCAAAGGTATTCCCTCTCAAGCAACCCTGCAATAAAGATACAAGAAGTCTCTTGTGTCCCCAACACACTGAATATAGGTGCACTAGTTCGGCGAAGAGATAGTGAAATACAAGTGGTAACGGTGCCAGAAAAGAGCTTGACGGTGAGGTAAAGACTAAAGACAACAAGAAGGAAGCAAGCAACATGCAACAGATCTAGTAGCAAACGGTGTTTCAATGCTTAGAAACAAGGCCTAGGGATCATACTTTCACTAGTGAACACTCTCTCATATAAATATCCTCTCTTCATGATACTACTCTTAACTACTCTCTGGTTGAACACTCTAATCATTGGTAGGCTTATAACAGCACTCCTCAAAGTCCGCCTTCCCCAATCTAGATAACCCCACACTATCACCTTGACCACTAGATGGTTCCAAAAAACACCACAATTTCATAGAGACATCCAACTCCAAATATAACTCATAACAAATATTCAATCTAGCCAAAGTGCCACACACGGTATGCCCGCTGTCACTTTCACACACGTGGGGAAAATCTTAGATCTATTAAAGCACAAAGAGTATTTATGTAGACTCAAGCCTAAGTGCCACCATGGCATGCACGCTGTCACTTTCATACACATGGGGAGATCATAGATCTAATAAAGCACTGGAGTAGCAAGGTAGATCTACTTGATTACAAAGCTCATGACCACAACAAGATCATGCATAGAGAGAGACATGAACCATAGCTACCGGTAGAGCCCTTAGCCTCGAGGAAGAACTACTCCCTCCTCATCATGGGAATCAGCAATGGTGATGAAGGTGGCGATGGAGATCAATGGAGATGGCTCCGGGGGAACTTCCCCATCCCGTCAGGGTGCCGGAACAGAGACTTTCTGTCCCCCAAATCCCCTTCGGTGGCGGCAGCGCAGCGTAGGTTTTCGTGGACTTCTGATGGATGTTTTTGGGTTTTCTCATCGGAGGCTTCTTGTAGGCGCAGGAATCAAGGTCGGTGGGGGTCCAGGGGGCCCACACCCCCTGTGGGTGCCCCTAGGGCTTGCCCGTGCCTAGGAGGGTGCGGCCACCCTGTGCCCCTCCTACGGCTCTGCTTCGTGGTTCCGTGTTGCTCCAGGAAAAATAATGACTTTGGCTTTTGTCCCGTCCAATTCCAAGAATATTGATTTTCTGCCTTCCTGGAACCAAAAACAGAAGAAAACAGGCAACTGGCACTATGGCAACTTGTTAATAGGTTAGTTTCAGAAAAGATATAAAAACACCTCCAAGTAAAGACAAAGCAAAGCAAAGTAGATACAAAACAAGCATGGAGCATCAAAAATTGTAGATACGTTTCTGACGTATCAAGCATCCCCAAGCTTAACTCCTGCTCGTCCTCGAGTAGGTAAGTGATAAAAAGAATAATTTTTGAGGTGACATGCACCATCAAAACCAAGATCAAACCATTTGCAAGCATTGAAAGCTGGGATCAAAGAACTCTAGACATGTGAATGAAATATGGAGTTCTAACAATAGGACATAGTAACTATGCATGCAACATGAAAGGCTACAAACAAAGATCATGAATAACATGCATTGAAAAACGTTTGTTTGTTTCACATACAGAAAACATAGCATAGTGGCAATCAGCTTGTCCCCCATAGAGTAGCAATACAGATGCATAGGACACCTTCAAAGTTCACAAGGGTGACTAGAAACAAATAGCACAAGAACAAGTAATATCACAATATGCATCAATCAATAAGCTTTGGAACATTGCACACAGAATGACTACTATGCTCACTTCATGGTGCCTAAAAGTAGAAGGTGGAGACTCAATAATGGTGGAAGAAAGGCCTTTTTGTAAAGGAAGTAGGGATTACAAGTTTCAAAAAGAGCTTCCAAAAATTATGGTACTTATTAGCTTTCATCCCTCATCGCCCCTATCATAAGCATCTTGAAGTGGTTAAGGTTAAAGTGGCAAAGATGTAGTATATGCTTGACGAAGTATAAGTTGGCAATCTCAAGTCCCTTGAATATGAGGGCCACCTCATGCATACTCAACTTTGGGCCCAGGCAAGTTCTTGTCATTGTAAGTATTTGCATATCATTGAGAACCGCCAACGGGGTACCCCTTGCACATGGTACATGAGCTTTCCCATAACCAAAATGACAAGGCAAGCAGACAATCAGCATCTCAGCAATCTTTTTATTTACCATATGCATAGCTTTTTATTGAGGATGCTTCATAGATAGCTCAGTATGGTGATGCTGCAAGTTTCCACCATGATTAGGCATGGCTTAGGCTAGCGGCCCAGGCGTTTCTCTAACACAGAATACAAACTCCATGGACTTACAAGTTCCCTCTTTATTTCACATCGGTGACATCCATAGAAAAAATAGCATGATATCAACTGAGTACAAAGTACAAGTGCAATGTTGAAAACGTTCCCCGTGACAGCACGGTTCTGCTAATTCCAACTTATAAGTGCAAGCATATACAACAAAGTTGTCACAATGGTTCCACTTTATGAGGGGCAAAGAATATAAAGTGTGCCATCAAGTTCGTGAGAGCTTTAATCACCAAGTTTTCACATAACAAAATACTTTTTAATTGGAAGATAGATGAAAACAAGAATATACTTGGAATGGTGTAACACGCCATGCATAGGAGTTTATAGTGGACACTTTGGAATAACTTGGTTTCTTGGGAGTTGGAAGCATGAGTAGAGCTTATCATACAAGTGGAGGCTAGCAAAAGACTGGGAGCAACCAACTAAGAGAACAATAATGGCCATAATCATGCAGAGCGATAAAACATTACTAATCAAAGCATAGAGTGGTACTACAAGTCAAGTACTAAATGATCATAGAGGCTATGGTGACTTGTCATAGTCATAACATGGTGTGAGCATGTACCAAGTCAACCCAAACAAAGCATCAAAGGATAATACCACAATACTATGCTTTTGTATGCTAAAACAACGCATGATTCCTTCAAGGCACACTAAGCAACCCTAATTGTTTGAAACAAGTCATGCTACAGCAATAATCACTAAGCATAAGGTCAAAACAACACCTATCATGACATGATAAAGTCTAATCCATAGTCAAAACAAGCTCCTTTTGTACCACTTAAGCATGAAGCTTTCTACTCCTTTCCAACACCAAGCAACTTATTTGAAACAACTCACAAGGATAATAATCAATAAATAACAGTGAGCATGTCTCACAAATCCACAAATAAGAACTAAAAATTTCTAAGCTGAAAGCACAAGAAAACTAAGCCTAAACACATTGCTAGCAAAAGAGAACACTCACAAAACAATAAGAGTGAAAACTAGAGTGTTCTAGGCAATGGAAACAGAGTGTGTCTCTCTCCAAAAGAAGTGTGGTGTAACCAACCAACTTAATCAAGCAAACTAAGCAAATGAAAACCAAAAACGAAAACTAAGATGCTCCAAGAACAACACAACTGTGCATGAAACAATAAAAACGAAGTGTCTAGACAGACCTGAGCTTTTTATTGATGAAGAAGGGGATGCCTTGGGCATCCCCAAACTTTGACGCTTGTACCTCTTGGATATTTCTTGGGGTGACACCATGATGGCATCCCCAAGCTTGAGCTTTTGTCCATTCTTTATCTCATTACATCATTCTTTCTCTACACCTGAAAATTTTCCTTCATACAAAACTTCACACAATCTTCATTAGTAACCTTAGTGTATTCAAAAGATAATAGACCTTTAGGAAAAGCTTTGGAACACCAAAAAATTTCACTAAAAAAACACAAGCTACTGTAGCAATTCCCTCAAAAAGCTCAATTTCCCAAAAAAAAACCCAAAAAGGAATCAATAAGAAGCAAATGCAAATAATGGCAGAAATCTGTCAAAACTGACCAGCAGGTAGAAACCTATTTTTTAGAAGACCTTCTGTTGCTCAAATAAAAAAGTTTTGAACTAACGAAAGTTATATAACATACTGGTGGATTTATTCATACATTTTCAGCTCAATCCGAGTTACAGATACTCCTCACGAATTTTTATGGTGGAGGACAGAAATCTGTTTCGGGACAGCAACTCCCCAAATCTTACTTCCCTCTCATTAGAGGTCATTCCTGGCACAAAAAGCAAACAAAAAGGATAAGGAGAGGTCATTACTGAAGTAATAACTTCCAAGACTCAAGAAAACTCTTGGGTTATCTCTCAACAAGTACTTTTCTTTAACGCCTTTAAGTTAGGCTTGATAGTTTGAAAAGATGCTCACATAAGAAATATGAATTGAAGTAAAAGAGAGCATCAAGAAGAAAATTCAAAACACATTTAAGTCTAACCCACTTCCTATGCATAGGAATCTTGTAAATAAACAAGTCATGAAAGCACAAAGCAACAAGCATAGGAAAGCAAAACAAGTGCAACTTCAAAATCTTCAACATAAAGAGGGGAAACTTAATATTTTTAAGATGCATAAAACCATGTTTCCCTCTCTCGTAATAACTTTCAGTAGCAACATGAATAAAATTAACAATATAACTATCACATAAAACATTCTTATGATGAGCCACATGCATAAAATAATTATTACTCTCCACATAAGAATAGTCATTCTTATTAATTGTAGTGGGAGCAAATTCAACAAAATAGCTATCATTACTATTCTCATCACCATAATTATCAAATATAGGAGGCATATTGTAATCACAATTAACTTTCTCATCAATAGTAGGTGGACTGAAAATATCATACTCATCATTGTAATCATCATATCTTGGAGGTTTGGTATCACCATAAGCAATAGAATAACTATCTTCCCAAGTGTGTTCATTTGTAAACATATCATCATTGGAAGGAACATGGATAGCACTAATAGACAACAACTATTAATATCATCATTTTCAAAATTGGTACCAAAGAGATTTTCAATATCAAAAGTGGTGTGCTTTTCCCAATCATGATCACTACTATAGGTAACAGGCATAATAACATCATCTAGTTCAGACTCATCAGCAAAAACTATGATAGGAGCAACATGATTAGAGGAAGATACTGTTTCCTCTGTCCTTTTACTCCTCTTCTTCTTCTTCTTCTTCTTACCCTCTTTAGGAGGGAGAGGCTTGAAAGGAAGCTTCTCCACATACCCTGGTTTATTGTTAGAGACAATAGAAGAAACTTTGGAGGATTCCTCCTTTTCATTAATAAGATCAAAACTCATATCAGCCATGTCATATTTTGGTAAAATATCATCTTTTATAAGATTTTGTATGTAAGTATTTGCGTGGAAATTATCAACACAATAAAGATGACACCCATGCAGGACACAATTCATACCAAAAGCACTCATGTCTACCAAATAAGTTTTTCTTGATAACTCTTCACACCCCAAAAACAATGTAAGTTCATCATGTTGATTATCAGTGATCGCGTTATCACAATACAAGTTTGCAGTACTCATTGGATTAGAAGAGTTATTGTTATGGCTAGAGCATTGAAAATTGAAATAACCCACTTCATAGCAGAGCTCACAAATAAAAGGATAGAGGGCACAAACTTTTTTTACCAAGATCATTTAGAGCCTTCTACCACGTTCTAGTTCTTTCATTCCAGTGGGTGATACAATAATCTTCTTCATTTTGATTCTTTTCACAAGGTCTATGCATACCACAAAAATTAACATGCTTATAAGAAATAGTACTTTCAGAAGTTTGAGCATGTTTATTGCAATCACTAATAACATTTTCATTTTCCATGCAAGTGTCTTTAAAAGGTTCATGATACATGTCCCATTTTTCTTTAGGAGCATTAATATCGGAAGCAAAGGCTCTATAATATCTAACAAGAATTTGAGGATCAAGACCATATTTAGCACTAAGCTCTTGAAAATCAGCAGTTTCAGCGAAAGACTTAATGCAATCATACTCATAGTTTATACCTGGTTCTTTACCTTTGTCATTATCCCAACCTTCAGTATTGCTTTGAATTGTTTCAAGAAGATCCCACTTAGCTTTGACCTTCTTGATTGTGAAGGATCCCTCTGAACGGGTATCTAGATAGTCCTTGTAATGTCCTGAAAGCCTTGCATAAAAATTATTGATAATAATATTACTGGGGAGCTCATGAATGGGACATTTGAGCATTAGTGACTTCAATCTCCCCCAAGCTTCAGCAATACTTTCTCCCTCATGAGGATGAAAATTATAAATATAGCTCCTATCTTTATGAATTTCATGAGGAGGATAAAATTTAGAGTAAAAGAGAGATTCAAGTTCCTTCCACTCCAAATGATGAGGATCATCTAGTAGCTCATACCACTCCCTTGCTTTGTCCCTAAGTGAGAAAGGGAATAGCTTCCTCTTAACTTGGTCCATTGAAATACCTCCACACTTGAACAACTCGCATAATTCATGTATAAAGAGTAAATGATCACTAGGATGGACAGTTCCATCTCCAAAATAGCAGTTAGTCATAACACGTTCAACAATTTCAATAGGTATTTTAAAAGGGACACTTTCAGTATGTGGATTTAAAATATCACAAGTATCATTAGAATTACCACATATGGGAGATAAAGTATCATCAGAGAAAAATTTCTTCCCTAAAGCCGGGGAACTAAAAAGATCTTTCTCATAAAAACTAGCTTCCCCAAGATTAGACGTTTCTATACCATTAGTAACAATGGTGTTCAAAAAATTCATACTAATAACATTTATATTAGCATGCAAGGAAAGTTCCATAGGTTTTTTAATTTTCTTTTCAAACCACTCAAGTTCTAACTTAGGAAAAATACTAAAAAGCTCACTAATTTTTTTGTTGTTTTCCATTAAGCCTAAGTAGTGAAAACAAGAAACAAAAAGAAAAAACTGCAGAATCTAAAGGAAATAACTTCGATCACTCACACCGGAGGATGTGAGTACCTTTTACCTTACCTACCCGGCAACGACGCCAGAAAAGAGCTTGATGTCTATGCACTTCTATTATTGTAGACAGTTGTTGGGCCTCCAAGTGCAGACGTTTGTAGAACAGCAGCAAGTTTCCCTAAAGTGGATTACCCAAGGTTTATCAAACTCGGGGAGGAAGTGGTCAAAGGTATTCCCTCTCAAGCAACCCTGCAATAAAGATACAAGAAGTCTCTTGTGTCCCCAACACACTGAATATAGGTGCACTAGTTCGGCGAAGAGATAGTGAAATACAAGTGGTAACGGTGCCAGAAAAGAGCTTGGCGGTGAGGTAAATACTAAAGACAACAAGAAGGAAGCAAGCAAACATGCAACAGATCTAGTAGCAAACGGTGTTTCAATGCTTAGAAACAAGGTCTAGGGATCATACTTTCACTAGTGAACACTCTCTCATAAAAATATCTTTTCTTCATGATACTACTCTTAACTACTCTCCGGTTGAACACTCTAATCATTGGTAGGGCTATAACAGCACTCCTCAAAGTCCGCCTTCCCTAATCTAGATAACCCCACACTGTCACCTTGAGCACTAGATGGTTCCAAAAAACACCACAATTTCATAGAGACATCCAACTCCAAATATAACTCATAACAAATATTCAATCTAGCCAAAGTGCCACACACAGTATGCCCGCTGTCACTTTCACACACATGGGGAAAAGCATACATCTATTAAAGCACAAAGAGTATTTATGTAGACTCAAGCCTAAGTGCCACCATGGCCTGCACGCTGTCACTTTCATACACATGGGGAGAGCAGATATCTAATGAAGCACTTGAGTAGCAAGGTAGATCTACTTGATTACAAAGCTCATGACCACAACAAGATCATGCATAGAGATATAGAGATGAACACATAGCTACCGATAGAGCCCTTAGCCTCGAGGAAGAACTACTCCCTCCTCATCATGGGAATCAGCAATGGAGATCGATGGAGATGGCTTCGGGGGCACTTCCCCGTCCTGGCAGGGTGCTGGAACAGAGACTTTCTGTCCCCTGAATCCCCTTCGGTGGTGGCGGAGCAGCGTAGGTTTTCGTGGACTTCCGATGGATGTTTTTGGGTTTTCTCTTCAAAGGCTTCTTATAGGCGCAGGAATCAAGGTCGGTGGGGGTCCAGGGGGCCCACACCCTCTGTGGGCACCCCCAGGGCTTGCCCGCGCCTAGGGGGTGCGGCCACCCTGTGGGCCCCCTCCGGCTCTGCTTCGTGGTTCCGTGTTGCTCCAGGAAAATAATGACTTTGGCTTTTGTCCCGTACAATTCTGAGAATATTGATTTTCTGCCTTCCTGGAACCAAAAACAGAAGAAAATAGGCAATTGGCACTGTGGCAACTTGTTAATAGGTTAGTTCCAGAAAAGATATAAAAACACCTCAAAGTAAAGACAAAGCAAAGAAAAGTAGATACAAAACAAGCATGGAGCATCAAAAATTATAGATACGTTTCCGACGTATCATTGATCTCATCCTCCATCTCCTTCATGGCAGAGTCGAGTTCTTTTGGGTTGATATCCATCTCCTCCGATTCCACGCTGATGTCGGCGTAAAGCGCATCTAAAATAGAGTCGAAGGGTGCGGAAGCTTCCTCGATGATGGAGGATGATGCCGAGGCAGCAGGGCCATTGGCTGGCGGCGGCAGTGGCAGTGGTAGTGGCAGCCCGGGTTCAGCGATAGGCGGTGCCTCGATGACTCCGTCAGCAGCGGTGAAGCTATTGAGGGTGCTGATCATCTGCTCGAAAGTAAGGATAACCGCGGCCTGCTGTCGCCTTAGCGTATGCCAGAGAAGTGTGCCGCGATCCATCCCTTCGACGAAGTGGTAAACGGCGTTGTTGTCTGGGTAGTTCTCCAGATTGGCTCGTATCTGGAGCCATCTGGCGAGGTAATCTCGGGGGCTTTCACCCTATCTCTAAACACAACACGCCAGATCGAAGATGGTCACCACGACGACGAAGTGCGATCGCTGCCTTTCATACACACGGGCTAACCGGCGGATTTGCAGTGATCTTCCACCATTATATCCTACACAGGGGCCGTTTGGGTGGGCCTTAAATTTTTCCGATCTAAGCCAGAAAACTCCAAAGAGAGATCCGACTTTGATCCTTCCGCGAACGTGTCTGCCTATAGGCGGTCCGTGCGGGCCTTGACGATCCTCTGACTTCCAGGGAGCTAGCGCATAAGTCGGTTTCGCAAATGAAGAGGTGGATGTCCCTGATTTGAACGATCGAGTAGCGGGTGGGGTTCTTCTTCGCCGGGATCCAGAACTTGTCGGGAGGGATGATTGGAACGTTGCCGGAGAAGAGAACACGGCCGATGGCTACGGTTTCGTCTATTCCCGCGAAGATCTTGGACCTTGCCTATTGTAGAGCCTGAAGCGCCTCTTGCCCCATGGTGGGCGCCAACTGTCGTGGTATTCCCGACGAGTACGCCATGGAGGGGTCCTCACAGTGCATGTTTAGAGACGTGGGGTAAGGCGGAAGGTTGGTGGGTACGAGGTAACACGGCTTACCCAGGTCCAGGTTCCACGATAGTGGCGGAACCCTAATCATGTTATAAATCACTATAAGCGCAATACGCCGAGTTAAAGGGATTGGTTCGCTATGCGCGATATGATTTGTGTTGATGCCCTAAAAGCTCCCATAGGTCCGGCTTATAAAGACGCCAGGTCCTAGGGTTACAGGGAAAAGTCCTAGCCGGACAGATTACAGAGTCCTACACGGAATACAACTAGTCTTACATGTCTTGCACTCCAAGGCTCCCGGTACGTCAGTGACTCCCTCGTAGCCTTCCTTTATTCCGCATGGGCCTCCCTTCTGGATCCATCTAACTGGGCTGCCCAGCAGGCCATAGTCCTTGCTACCAACTGTGGGCCACTCGGGTTATCCGGATTAGAGACATGCAATGGTGATACCCATTTAGCATATCCCCAACAAGACTCCGGTCCGAAGACCGGAGATTCTGGTCTAAAAGCATTTCACACCAGAGATTCCAGCCCATCTCTGGACCCTTATACAGACTGGCACGGACTTGGTTTCGATGATCACACTGGAGACTTGTGCTAAAACTCTGGTTCTGGGAACACCGGAAACTCTGGTCTTTGCACACCGGAGATTCTGGCCTGAGACTTTACACTGGAGATACCGGAAAAAATCCGGTCTGTCTCCGGACCCCTATATAGAATGGCACGGGACATCTGCTCTGATACACACCGGAGACTTGTGCCAAAACTCCAGTTCTGGGAACACCAGAAACTCCAGTCTTTGCACATCGGAAATTTCGGTATGAACCTTCCATGAAGATTTTGTTTTAGCTAGGGATAATTACAAATGCCGCAGACTTTTCACTTTTCAGTAGATTAACCTGACACCATTAGCACACGGTAAAAAGGGTCCTCAAGTTGTTAACGAACACCAAAAACTAAGAAGGACAATAAATGTCCTTTCCCCTAGTGTTTTTTGTGTAAGATAACAATACCAAGAATTATTTAATGTGTGTTTAGTGCTGCAGATTATTATTCACTCAAAGAGCAGTTAAACTAGAGTTTGGGGGCGGATTATCCGCCCCTTCCTAGGGCCGGATTATCCGCTCCTATGTCGATCGATAAAGGGGGACAAGGCGCGTCACACGGTATGGGGGCGAATTTTCCCACGTATTTTCTATCTAGGGCTGGAGTTTTTTCCCGGGCCAGATAATCTGCCCCTCTAGGGGGCCGGATAATCTGCCCCCAGGAATATTTGTCAAAGGAATCCAAGACGTGTCATGTAGTATGGGAGCAGATTTTTGGCCCGGAAAATCCGATTTCAGGCCGGATGTTGTCCCAGCCAGATAATCTGGCCCCTCTTTTCTCCAACATCTGGGTTTTGGCGGGGGTAGAAATACCCCAATTGATCCTCCTATCAGATCGCTTAATTTATTCAAAAAAGTGTTGTGTTGTTCATCCTAATACTCGTGAGATCTCCACATTCGACCATCCAAAGACTTCGATCTTTGGGAAATCGAAGGAGGAGGCTTCGATCTACATCAGCACCAATCAAGCTCTTCAATTTCCCTCCATTCACTTGGAGGATTCTTTATCTAGTATTTCTTGCAAATATCTAGATCTCCATTTTTGGTTATTGATTAACTTATTCTTTTGGTATCTTGTTGTCATCATGGAAGCCTCCAATTCATTTATGGATGTGTGCCCCGCTAGTGTTGTAAAGGCACCGGTTCCCGCCTCAAAGGGTACCAAATAGTGGAAAGGTAGACCAGGACTTTGGTGGCGAGATCCATCAGAGAACAAGGTGAGGCCTATTGTGGCGTGGTGGTCTTAGTACCGCCCACCCCTCCAACACAGACGTACTTTCCTTAACAAGGAAGGAACTGCGGTCAAACGGATCATGTGTCTCCGTGTGCTCCACTATGGTTACCTCGTTCCTTGCCTTTACTCGCTGAGTAGATAGGCTTGCATATAGGAAAATTCTCCGTAGTTGCATATCTACAGAATTTACGTGTCAAGCCTAAAATCTGAAAAAGAATTAAAATTTGTAGTAGCACCTATTCACCCCCCCCCCCCCCGCCTCTAGATGCCCATACGGTCCATTTCAGCCGCCACCATCCTAGGGGAACACGTGGCTTCACCAGCACACCTCCGGCGATGGCGATGCGGGGGAGGGATTGGGAGGGGCTCCCCGGCCGGCGGCGCCTAGGGTTTCCCTCATGAGGGAGACGTGGGGGGAAGGGTATCGACTCTTAGATGGCAGAATTTAGAGAATACATCTGCAATAATATCGGTTTACCGCAACAATAATACAACAGTAAGAATTTATAGAATACATCAACAATCATATGAAGTTGCATAGCAGAAAATAAACAAGTTGGTCCACCGCATGTTCTTAACATCATACATATATGAAGTTGCATCGCTACGACTAGTTATTATGACATCAATGACGAACAACATTTGAAGGTCTTGGCATGAGGTGGTCCTACCGGTGACGAGTATGGCTTGCCCAACATACAGGTCTTGAAGTCAAGGAAGTTCATCGAGTCTTTTTTGTTGAAGACAATGTGGCCATCTGTCATTGTCTTGTACGAAACAACGCTAACGCCACCTCCTGCTCCAACCCACACTCCAACCATGCCTTCTTCAGGAATATGAAGAGAAAAAACCATTCTCTCTGGCAGTTTCTAAGATGCAGAAGTTAGATATCTCAATAGACACCATCACACAATATGAATAAAGTAGGAACTAAATAAAGAATGGTAAGTGAAAAGATACCATGTTGTGTAGCTCAATATGCCTCATTGTCAAGCGAGTGACAAATGACAGCCCGATAAAATACGCCATCAGAGGATAGATGTTGATCAAGTACTGCTCCTCACTATCCGTAAGATTGCATCTTTGAGCAATAATTGCAGAATCCAATGGGCCACCCTCCTCGATGTCACCCTCCTAGTCGTCACCCTGCTCATCGCCACCCTCCTTGCCATCACCCTCCTTGTCGTCATCCTTCTCGTCGTCGTTGAAATAGAGCACACTGATTCTTGGCCCATGATCTCCCCACATTGCACAATATAGATGCACACCTGCGTAGATTCAATTTTGGGCAATGAAAGTTCTCCATGATAAACCTTCAAGGCGAGTAATGCTCGCTCTTCGTGCACATCAACCTCATATGTTCGCCCAAGAGCATGAAATTCCACAAAATTTTCTATAGTTCTATTGAATTCTCTCCTTACATTGCATGGAATAGTCTATACATGAACATCAAAAATTAAATAAATGACTAGCAATAAAAGGAAAATTGAGTGAATTTATATGTCAAATATTATACATATCAAAAGAATGCTCAAAACGACCATGTATAAGCCGGACACTGAATAGTGAGCCTGACATACTTTCATCACTACAGTCAGAAAAACAAACTTGACAAAGCACCATGTCCTAAACAAAAAATATAGTCATTTGACTTTACAAAAAAGTATCTTATCTAGCACCATATCCTCTCCCTACTATATATGATCAATGCAGTCATTTTGTCTCTACGAAATAATCATTCATATGATCAATGTAGTAATTTTGTCTCTACAAATAGTCATTCATATATAAATCTCTAGCTACCATATGAATCTACACATACATATAAATCTCTAGCTACCATATGAATCTATACATACATATAAATCTCTAGCTACCATACAAATGTACACGTACATATAAATCTCTAGCTACCATATGAATCTACACATACACATCCAACACTAATCATAGTATACAAATAATCTCTAGATATGTGTATGGTTAATAACGAAATCGGATCGGAGACTCACCGCGACAATGGCGGGGCCAGCCAAGACGGAGAGCATGGCGGCGTGACAAAAACGGCGACGTAGGGGAAGGGGAAGGGGAGGAAGGGGAAGGGGAAGGGAAGGGAAAAGGGAGGAAGGGGAAGGGGAAGGGGAAGGGAAAAGGGAAAAGGGAGGAAGGGGAAGAGTAAACGGGCGGTACGGCGGCACGCACGGAGTGGCTACGGACGGAAGACAGATGAGTGATGTGGATCGAGAGTGTGAGAACTAGCAAACAGCGTGGCTAAATCGAAATTGATAGTCATTTTGGTAAGTAGCTAGTGGTGGCATTCGAAAGAACCAAACGCCGTCAGATGTGTCATAATTGATAGTGTTTATATAGTCCAAACGTCACTGCTAACTTTGTCCCGACTGCATCTTCGGAAACCATATACGTGTAGCGTCTGCTTCCGAAACGCCACTAAAAGGTGTTACTGGTGGCATTCGTTTAATTATACGTCATTACTATTTTCTCAGAAATTAGTGACGTATGATTTAGCCACTAGCAAAATGACTGCTATAGTCATTTTTCTACTAGTGTTGTTTACATTTTGGCTACTTGACAGTGGACAATATTATAGCCTATTAGATGCTTGATTACACTTTTGTACTTGATAGATGTTCCATGCATTAGAGATGATGTCACATGGGTATGGGTACTTGATATCTCCGCGAACATCAATGCAATAGTAGCATATAGACATTGTAATGCCCCCATGACGGACTTGCACAAGCATCTACTCCCTCCGTTTGAAAATATAAGATGTTTTAGGTTTGTGAATGAGATTTGAACCTATACACTAAAAGGTGTCTAGATACATCTCATTCACAAACCTAAAACATCTTATATTTCTAAACGGAGGGAATATTTGGTATCAGAACAAAATACCATTGTTCACATGGAAAGAAAAAAATGCCAAAACATATGAGTTGCTTTATCTTCAGAAAATTATAGCGTGACACAGATCAGCCTTAGTTTGTTACAGTGACATATACAACTCTGCGTGGGGTATATTCACTTTGTGGCACAGAGACAAATAGACAAATGATCAGAATATCACGTCCCTGATTCTCGAGTCACAGACTGAATCGGTATAATTATCCGATATTCTTATCACTTGGAGGTTTCAGCCTTCCAGGAAACCATCGCTTGAGAATCCAACTTTGCGTATACACCAGGCAGCAACAAAAATGGCTACACAAAGGGGCTGCTGCTGGGTCATTGCATGGAGGAGTCAACAGAGCTGGCCACGCGGTAACCCCAACATCTTCACGGCAGTGGCCGTCTTCTTCTGCGCGAACAAGAAGACCTGCTCTAGGTCTTTGTCTGACATTATTTTATGCGAGTGTTCTAAACCATCTGAGGACCCCCAAAAGACCCGTGTCTAGAATAGGAGACCTTTGTTCAAGATCTGCGAGAAGAGAAAATCAGCCAAAAAGATCACATTGTTCCAGTGTCTAACGTTCGTTGAGCTATAGAATAGAAGATGTCTCTACTTAGCAACTAAATTTATACTGTACATGTTAGAGACCCTTCTTTTGATAAAAATAATAAGACAGCTAAGAGACAGTGAAAACTCGGTTTTGTTCTTACCTATGTCTGCTGCAACTCGATGAGCACACATTACCCCTGAAAATGCCACAGCGATCACACCTTGCCCAGGAAAACAGCTGTCACCAACGCAGTAAAGGCCATCTATTGACTGTAAATCAGATAGAGCTTCAGTTCTACTAATCTTATATCACGAAGATATCACTTAGAACATTAGGTTAACCAAAAAATATTGATCTTGAAATCTGTATTAGCTATTAACTTACAGTAGTATTGAAAGGCATTGCCAGCAATCCCTTGGGTTTACCGCGTGGCATGGGACCATATGTACCATCATTCCGGGCAAGAAATCTTCGGTGAGTTTTTGGTGACCCTACCTGGCAGGCAAAACCAAATATTAATTGTATGTTGTATTACAAAACATACTAGTACTGCATATCAAAACACGCCCACTAAAGTTCACAGCACTGCATCAAAGGAATGTGTAATTAGCTCATGAAAGCACCCCTGATATATCGCATTACCTGGTTGGTGATGCATGGTGGTCTATCATGCACAATACAATCTCTTGCACAAGATGCACCAACAAACTGTTGAACACTCAAAATCTAACTGTGCTTTGGTTCAAAGACCAGATCTAATACCTGACTATCTGTTACTACCTCCGTTTAAATTGAACTGCTAGGACATCTTATATTTAGGAACAGAGGAAACACTAGATATGGTTTGTACCCACGATCCATTTTGTTCAATTGATGCCCTATTAGTGGATGTATCAAACACTCTTCACTAGAGGTCATTATAGTGATTGCGGTTCAGACTAACCTAGAAATATTACCGCGTACTTGCTGAGCTGGCTAGTGCTGAGAATATAGTCAAGAAAAAGTGATAACTACACGAGATGACATGTTCTGATGAGCTTCCAATAATAATCATATTAAGTACTGCATCCTCAATAGGCTAATCATGTTCGTGCTACTAATTAGTACAGACTTACTCATGCTCCCTTGTCAATCTGAGGAATGCTAGCCAGCACTTTCAAGTTCAAGCATAAAGTAGTCAAAATTAAGTAGTTGAAAAATATTTAAAGAATCCCAATATGGAAAGACTGAATATACCTCCTTGAGGACTATCGAGTCTTTAAGACCAGGAAACAACTTCTTTTCAAGCCTTCTTATGATCTCATTTGCCACAAGCTCCTTTTTCTGCTCATAATCCTTCCTAGGTAGACCCTGCCAAAGATGAAAGAAAAGCAGTAATATGAGCATCGGCCAATACTTACATTCATAGAAAATGCAGTTTGTCATATTTTTTGACAGAATTTACAATTCAGCTGGAGCACTGACATACCTCCCAATCTTCTATTCCTGCAGTTGTAAATATATGAAGTATGTGATGTCCTTCGGGAGCCAAGGATGGATCAAGAACTGTAGGGATACTTAAAAATATGCTTCCATAAGGATTCTCCAAGTTAGACCAATCATCCTGCCAGTTGCACTCACAATTAAACTCATTACAGACCAAACTGTTCATATCAATTTCACCATTAAAGTTATAGTGCCTCTAACTCTCAACGATGGCATTACCAATAGTGTAAAACCTAGTGTTTACCTCCAGTAAAAAATGGTGGCAATCAGTACCAGCAGGTAAAACAGACGCTTTGACACCCAGATGAATAGATAGGAAAGATGGCGCCTTCACATAGTTCTTCTGGAAGTTTTTCTCCTCTTCTGGAAGCTCTTCAATCTTCACGAGTTTGCCTGTAAGTTCACGTATTTGTTAACTCCTGACGAACGAAACGGAGTCCATACTTAAGCAGGTCTCAGGAAACTGTTCACATTGACAGAATAAGAACAGCAAGTTACCAACCCAAGGTTACAGTTTTGGATGTTTGTAACACGAGCAATAAAAGTACGGCAAAGTTAAAGCGAATGAAGAACATTGTAACAAGTAAATATGAAAGAGATACTTTTTATAGCTTGAAAGTTCCATTGAAAAATCTATATGCAGAATTACCAAATGTGTCCCATCTCGTGGCATTTGATATCACTGTTTTAGCAAAGAACTCCTTCCCATTTGATAACCTCACTCCAACCTATAGTAATGAAATTTTTAGCTGAGAAATCAAAACGAAACTCCATATATTGAAAGACAGTAATATGAACTCACAGCTTTGCCATGTTCAAGAATAACATTGGTCACATTTGCCCTGTAACGTATTTCACTGCCCTTTTCAACAAGGCCATTTGCCAAGGACACAGCAATGCCACCAACCCCACCAACTGGATAATTAATTCCTCCGAAGTGCCTATCGCACAAGACCTGTCATGTTGACTATGAGATAACTGAAGGTTGAATGAATTTGAAACAAAGGTCTGGCTGATTAAGGTCAACTTACCATGCTCGCATTGATCATGGGTGTTTGCAAGGCATTGACTGTGCTCACAATAAAACACTACAGACGCCATATGTTAGTTTAATTCTTCAATTAACTAAAAGTTGAATGAAAATGTATGTGAGTGGAAGAATTTTTTTAACAAGTGAGTAAACTCACAAATATATCACACCTCAGCATCTATGAAGGATAGCAATTGCTGATCTTTTATGAACTTGCGAGCAATATCCCCAGCATTCTGTGGCAGATAATATGCTGCATCACAGGAAAATATATATGATTTTATTGTATCAAACAATCTGATTAAACATTAAATCAGATGGAAAGCTTATTCTCTTACAGCAAATTACTTTTCTATTGCTCTTGAAATTACAATTATTTCAACTTAAGTTAACAAATTGTTCTAAATAATTTCTCTGTGGAAAAAATAAGAGTAAAACTTCTCATTGAAGAATATAAGGATGCATTTTTCATACCAAGAGTCAAGCATTCCAGAGGCTTCTTAAAAAACTGCCCGAAAAGGTAAAGAGGTTCCTCCAGGGACTTCAGTTCCAAAGAATTTAATGAATTGAAGATCTGTTCATATGAGACATAGCTAGAAGTTGTGAGGTTTGCATCACACAATAGTAACACAAAGGTGTCAGACACAGGCAGAGAATATAAAGACAGTACCTTCCAACATATGCCATAGAATTTCAGGATTCCTTCTTTTTCATGAGGGAATTTATTAATCAGCTCTTTGACGAAGTCATTATACTCCCTATGCACAAGAACGGAGAGATCACCAGGTAGATGGAAATGCACCGTAGAAGGGTCTGGTATGACTTCCATCTTACATCCAACTGCTTCTAGTGCTCGCGTAATCAAATTTAAGTTTCCCTATATAACAGCACATGTCATACTTCTTACCAAATATCTTTAAAGAAATGCAATGGTGAATGGTCTGACAAAATTTGATAACGATATCAATATTTACTAACAAGAAACATGTGAAAAGCATAAATCGACATCCGCTAGCCCAACGCCATAAGCCAATGTGCGAGCATATTCATGAGAGGCACGGACGAGTACAGCACTGGCCCACAACATATTATAGCTCGCACCATGGAGTGCACACCCTGAAAGTCCAGACATTTGCACTTTGTCATACTCATTGCCGATACGCTGCTTGATCTAAAAACAAATGTTGATAGCTGCACAATGGTCACTCCCCCACTTCCCCGCATAATACCGTCCATAAACATGGCCTTAACCTGCAAACTAGATTTCTATATTCAAGCAAAACAGAACCAGTGGAAACATCCGATCATGGCATCTTCAGGCTCTAGATGTCCTCATAACTCCCCCTGTCAGTTCACGCTCACATCCTTACCACACGAAAATAGTAGTACTACAAATTTGCAGTACAACGCACTTCCAGTTCACCTCACTAGGCACAATAAATCAAACGCGCAAGCAGATGAAATCAACAAATTCACTGGTCGGAACCAAACTGTTACCGCGCAGCCGCCCACTTGCACTCATAATAATTTGTGTTAAAAATGCAGCAAATCAAAAGCCCCCGACCACAGTTCAGCAGGAGTGGAACGCCGGCGCTCAGCCGGTGCTCTGTCTCGCTCACCTTTTCGGAGAATCCGAACATGACGGAGGAGCCGACGTCGAAGGTGAAGCCGTCGCGGCGGTAGTACCCGGAGCTGCCCCCAGGTATGATGTACTTCTCGAGCACCAGCACCCGCGCCCCTTTCGCCGCCAGCTGCGTCGCCGCCACCAGCCCCCCTATCCCCGACCCGACCACTATCGCGTCGTATCGCGCCCCTTCATCGCTCCCTTCCCCCGCCAGCGTCTTCTCTGTCACCACCGCTGCCGCTTGCTTCTCCGACACCACTGCCAGTCGCCCCCTGATTCCTCCTCGGGGTTCACCACCGAGAGAACGG
Source organism: Avena insularis (assembly GCA_023614405.1). Taxonomy (NCBI): domain Eukaryota; kingdom Viridiplantae; phylum Streptophyta; class Magnoliopsida; order Poales; family Poaceae; genus Avena; species Avena insularis. The sequence continues at coordinate 97,385,242 of CM042691.1, forward strand.
AGGCGATAGGGTTGCGGTGCGGAGGCGGCAGAAGCGGGGAGGAGCGGGGCGTGGAGGCTCCTCGCGGCGAGGGGCGAGAGGAGGAGCGGCATGGAGGCGAGGCGTTGGAGCGGATGCGGCTGGCTCGTCGTTTTGTGTGGCGTCAGCTCGAGGTATTTATAGGGGAGGGGGACTCTCCTCGCCGGCTTGGGTAGAATCTGGCGGGGAGGGAGGAGGGTTTGATTCCCCGGCGGAAGGAGACGAAGAAGGGGAGGAAGAGGGAGTGGCGGTTAGCGGAGGGAAGGGATGAGGGCGCACGTGTGCTCGCTGACGGTGGGCCAGGGTGACTGGGATCACACGAGCAGTGGTCAACCGTGGCCCCTCGAGAGTTAACCACAACTCAAGCCAACTATAGATTACACCCTCTGTTTCAAAAAACTAAATATGTTTGTCAAAAAGAGTGTACCTATGCCACTTTTAGCGTGTAGGTTTATTCTAAATCTAAACATTAAAAAAGTCTATATACACTTTTTCGTAAAGTTAAAATATTTTATATTTTAAACGGAAGTAGTACTATTTTTGAAGGTTTTTACACCAGCGGTATAGGAACTTTTCCACTAGATGCAGTTTCATACAACAACATTGAGGGTGTGTTCCCGTGGTACAGGAAGGTGCACCGTCCAGAGGCTTGACACGCGTCCGCGTCGTTGCTATTTCCGTCAGCTCGAGTCGTTTAGAGCATATTTACATAAACCCCTTGTTAGAAATCAAACGATATAGACTTCTCCCGCTGTTAGAAACCGAATGATACAGACTTCTCCCCCTATGTTTGTCACGAAACCTAGCACAGAGCCGCCGCCGCTGCTCTCGGACATCCCAGATTCCCTCGCAAGATGGAGACATCGACGGAGCTGGAGGACCATGGCTTCGTCAGAGGATTGCATCGAGAGCACGGGTCGATCACGGGCGGCTGCTCCCGGAGGAGGGCCGCGGTGGAGGGGAAGACCCGTGCCCGCTACCACTCACTTCCAATCGCAGCGGGTGCTGTATGCGGCGGCTGCAGAGGCGATGTTGCGGCACGAGAAGCTTTACCGGAAGGCGATGATGCTTTATTGCGCCATCGTGTTGGAGGAGGAGAGGGAATCCATGGCCGAGCCCAATGGCTAGAGGCCTGTGCTGGACTCCGACGTGAGCATGGAGGATCATGTGCGCATCCTCCAGGCGCAGGTTAACGAGAGGTTACCGCGGGCATCCCCGCCGCCACCGCCCCTATGTATGCACTTTGAAGCTCGAATCAGATGGTGCCGGGGAAATCTGGAAGAAGGGTGATCCCTGGGAGAGGTTGACTGCAGGGTACTCCTGGAATGATGGCTTGACGATGGCGATGACACCAAGAGGATCTTCTATTGCTCTGTAGGTATGTGTATATGCTCCCCTGACTCTGCTCTGGAAGTAACTACACATGATCTTCCATGTTAACTGAAAAATGCATTTTTTCTTTGCTCAATTTCAGAATAATGGATGAACAGAAGGGGGATTACATTATAACAATGCAATGCTGCTGAGGAAGATTGTTGAATTGGAGCAATATGTAGAGAAATTGAAGGCTTAGAAGAAGGAAATTGTGAAGAAGCATTTGGTAGAGATGATAAATAGGGACAATAAGGACATTAGGGTAGTGATTGTAGTGTCCACTTGTGTACTGGTGTATGCATGTGTAGCTATGATCTCTAGGATCATAATGTGATGTTTGTGTTTGCTCTTATCTGCTACATGTATTGGTATTGTCTACACAAGAAGGAATAAAATGTGTTGCTTTTGTCAAATCATGTCTATATTTTTATTTTGTTTGCACCTTTGCACTGGTACTTGTGATAACTTGAGAGAAATTCTTTACCTTTACATGATTGAACATTGTCTATCTCTTTCCCCTATATAGGATGCTTGCCTTCTCCAGTTTTGGCAAGGCAACATGGAGATCCAACCACAGACTTGTAGGAGGAGCACTGGTACTAGGGATGGAGAGTTCCTTATCTACAGAAGGAGAACTAGGGAGGAGAGGGATCATGCAACTTCTAGGAGAAGGGAAAATAAATATATGATGGCAGTGGAGGGCCTGAAGGGGCTAGGAGATGGAAGGGAGAGAGTTGGATTGTTGAATCAAACATACCAAACAACAGAAGACTATATTCTGCCAGCATTTATTCTAGGAAGCTATGTTCCAGAGTTAGAAGTGCTGGTGCATTGTGCAAGATCAAAAGGGAATTAAATTTTTGTCCATCATGTTTAGGAATGAGAAGAATAACAAGGGTAAGAATCTAGTGGACATTTAGTTCAAAGTCATTTGAATATTTGTAGCTTTTCCATTCAAGCATGCCCATCCAGTATGTGCACCTTTTCTATTTAATAATGGAATAAAGCTATGTTTTATTTATGTCTAAGCAAAAAATAATAATTGTTACAACATACTTCACTAGCCAGATTACATAGTTATCACTCATTTAGGTTAGGAGCATTTTGTGTTATATGAATCTCTTCTTCCCCTACTACATGCACCACTTCATTTAGATCAAGAATGACTATTTGCCCATCACCAAAAAAGAGGTGATGTGCTGATCTAGGCCCTGTGTTGTAGGTGTTGTGCATGTTCCTTACAGGTTGTCTGGGCTGTTGCTCATGTGTTGAACCTTGTGCCTTTCTTTTGGAACTTGATCCTCTTTCTCTCTATGATGTACTTGCTTCTACATCTTCAGTTATTTTATTCTTCTTTCCATTTCCATTTCCTCTTCCCCTTCCTCCAGTTGAATCTACACTTGCTACTCTACTTCTCCCTCTTGAAAGGCTTTCCCTACCCCGTATCATGGTTGTGGTCACTCTTGCACTAGGTTCCCGGAGTGCTTCTCTTGTAGCTACCACAAAGGTGCTCTCATCAGGTAATGGTTCTTCTACCATTGGTAGAGGGTGCAAAGTTGTAGTCTCTGGGAACTTGCAAAATATAATAACATCTAGGATAAGCGTTGTAAATCACCTCCTGTCCCATCTTGTAAACCATGCTTTTTCTCTAGAAACTTGGATCATTCCTAGGCTATGGATTTATAGGCATTATGTGCTACAACATAGAAGGGTCATCATAGTTGTATGGGTCAACTAGATCATCATGTTCTGTTGCAGAACCCAATTGGCATGTCCTTTTTTGTTATGGTTTAGGTTTCCACATATAGAACAATGCATGATGACCCGTGATATTGTAAAAAACTTGACTCCATTATTTTCCTTTTCTTCTGGAGTTTTCCTCATATTCTTCTTTGGCATGGACATTACCTTGGTAAAAAGAGGTGGGGCACAACTACAACATTCATCTTCTCCCAGAATACTCTTGATGTTAGAGGAACCAAATTGTAAGCATAAGCTTTCTTGTAGGTCTCAATGTTGTAGCAACTATGCACCAATTTCTCTGGGTTTCTTTTGTCAGTCCTGCAACAGGCAATAGCATGGTGGAAATGAATTCCTAACAGTTGGCAACTTTTGCAATTATAAGTTCTCTCATACTCATGTGATTTCATAGGGTAGAGGCCACCACAAACATGTTCTGCATCTAGTTTCTTTGCTCACTCTATCAATTTGTCAAGATTCTTCTTTATTTTAGGACAAACTATCCAATCCATTTCTCACATTCCTTCTGTTCACCAACATTCCTATGCATGATCTTGTAGAATATAGCCTCTAGCATGGATGACATTGGGAATTATCTGGCTTCAAGAATGTATCTATTGAGAACTTCATAGTGGTTGTTGAGCAACATATCACATTTGGGAAAATCACTAAAAAATCTTTAATCCATATGTTTGGTTGTAGTTCCTCAACCCAAGCATGTGCTTTTGGACTGTTGTAGTGACCTCGGATCGGTAAGGATCCTAAGTCCCTGTGATTAACATGCTAGTCCCTGGATCAATAGCTAGCACTCACAGTCGATGAAATATCATGTAAAACACAAGTCTTTATTACATGAATCGAATAATCCAGAGTTTACATTATTACAACAGAAGCGATATAAATACAACTTGGAGTCCCATCAATGCCACAGGCAGGTTGAGTGAAGACCCGTGATCCTAGCGCACCTTTCAACGATCTCTGAAATTCTGCACATGAAACGTGCAGCCAACAAGTTGGGTCAATACTTTGAATGTATTGGCAAATTACACCAAGGAAAAAAAAGACTATCTCTACATGCAAGGCTAGTTTAGGCTGTAGAGTTCATTTGCTCAAAGCTAGTTTTCTTAAGTAGAGAGAAGAGAAGATTGTCCTACTTTGTAAACATTTGCTTAGATAAAATAAGGTCGAGTGGCACACGAGGATATTACGCACCAAGTGTCCAACAACCAAACACTTGGATATTACGCACCAAGCGTCACTTGGATATTACACACCAAGTTCCCAAATTCCCACCCATTAGCGATATTACGCACGCCATGGGGTTTTCAAAACTTTGTTTTAGAAAAGAGAGGAAGATCCTTCAGAGGCTCCATCCTTCAGATGCTCAATGTTGTTCTGTTTCCGTGAACACGGCTGATCGATCAGATTGCAATACTCTCGAGAGTTTGTGCACTTTACCCACAATCCACGATCAAGTCCTCTTACAGACAAGACCATGGCGAGGCTTTCCCTTAGTAGCCCCTCTACCTTCTGGATCCAACCGTGCCAAGAACCTCCAAATGTTGGTACCCAGGTGAGGTTTCCCACTAAGTACTAGGCCAAGACAGAGCCCATAATGTATTGTGGTTGCCTGAAGCTTCTGAATTCAAACATGGCGGACTTCTTTGATTCTGGGGCCGCCCTCCACCAAAATCACACTCGTTGACCGACAACAATTCCCGGAAGAAAACTTAGTTTTATTTTGAAGTGGATTTGAGAAGAAAAGTTTGCTCTAGAGAGCCTTTATACTTAGAAAAATTCTTTGTCTTTCGAACCCCCCAACGGTATTTTGTATATATAGCATAGCAAGCAATACTTAGCAAAAACAGGGGTAACCTATTAGGATGGGAAATCCTAAGTATAGAGCTACTCATGGCATACTACAAAATCATCGCACTTGCAAAATAATACTAAGGAAAAATTCTACTAGAATATCCTACACATGCACACTACAGAATTTTGAAGATCACATGCATAGAACCAAAACTGGGACAAAATTATGAACAAGTGGTGTAACTTGCCTTATGTTGATAATATGGGTGTTGATTGTATTTCTCCGCAGCAATCGCACTCTCCGAACAATCTAATACGAGGACAAGGTAGTTCCAATCACAACAATTGCAAACATAGCAAACACAACAAGGATGATCGAAAACATGCATGATGATTTAACATGACACAATGGTTATAATTAGTTTTATGAACATTAATATATCATATGATGCATGTACGAGTTCATTTAATGCAATAGGGTACTTGTTATTAATAATTACTTGCCAATATAAGGGTTTTGATAGTTCTGTTGTAACGCCTGTTCTAACTGTAGAATTAAATTTTTTTCTTGGGTTTACTGGATAGAGGACGTTAATACGAACCAGTAGGCATTGGATTCACCCTAATCGGAGTTATAGATCTTTTTATATGATTTAAATAGTGTTTTATGGGTTTTAAGTGATTCATACAGTTTTTGTTGCCTAAAAATCAAACAAAAATTATATCTGTAATCTCCACGGAATTGTGATTTCAGGGACATATTATTTGTAATTTTCTGAATAGTATTTATTTTCTTATGAATTTATTACTCTAAAAGGCTATTAAACCATTTAAACCTTCACGGCAAATCCTTAGAGTAAAATTCTGAACTAATTGCATATTGATGATCTACATGGAACCAGCTTTCCATCGGTATATCATTTGTATTTTTTTGACAAGCAATTAATTTGCTATAAATTAAATGATTTATAAAGCCATTAGAAGTAATTAAATTGCTACGGGTTAAATAATCTGCAAAGGACAGATCCAACCAGATATTATTAAAGTACATTACAGTAGCTTCAATTTGATATATTATTCATATTTTTCGGAGTTATAGATAATATCCTATGAATTTATTAACCTAAAAGACCATTAAAACTAATTAAATTACTGCAGTAACCACGTACAGTAAAACTTGGATCTATTCTTATAAGAAGATTCTACGTGAAATTATCTTCAATTTGGTATATTATACGCAATTTTTGGACATGGTATGAATTTCTAATGAATTTTACAAGTTAGATCTATAATATGCAAATTTAAATTCGAACGGAATATTTCAGGGAATATTCCGCTGACTGGACAGGTTGACTTTGCATGCTAACTGGGACTAGATGTTGACCTTATATTGACGTGGCGTTGATGAGGAAGATGACCGGGATGACGACATGGCACGAACCGGTTTGATTGGATCTCGACCGTCTGGATAGGATCTGGTGGCTAGAAGAAGAGATTGACCCGATTTTGGCTCAGAATAGACAAGAAATAGATCTGTGTTAGAGAGACAAATACGTAGGTCAAATCGAAAAACTCAGAACATGAAAGTTGTGGGGAATCATTATTCCTACCTTCTCAGCAAAGGAATTTGGATTTGAAGAAACGAGCGCGAGTACATCTTGGATTTACACCGTAAGATCTGAAATATTGCGATACGAAATTCTCCGGCTGTGGTGGATGAAAAGAGGTGAGGTTTGTCGGGATTGAAAGATTTCGACGCGATCTTCAACTTTCGTTTTTTGACCGAAAGCAAACGACGAAGTCTAGATGGGTTAAAAAGCGAAACAAGATTCGGGAATAGGTAGATTCGGGATTTCGAGAATAGAAACTCGTACAGCCATGGCTCCACGAGTTTATATGGAGATTTATGATGGTGTAGAGATAGGGCTTGGAGTAGAGAAAAAGTAGAAACAAACGGAAGTCAATTCGGAGTTGTAGATAAAAAGTTATAAGAGTTTGAATAGAGATAGGTATAGAAAATCAGTTTTTGCACGCTTTTTAAAGTAACCAACCGATCGATCCTGGCTGGCTGGCTCGTCCGGTCCATTGGCTGGCCGTTCAGTTTTTTTTTAATACTTGTTTCCCTCATATCTTTTGCATACGAACTCCAAATGACATGATTCTTGTTTCTAAATTTTTCTAAAATCGAAAGGATTATTATAGGATTAAATTTGTAATCTTTTTACTAGTTTGGAAGTAGTGGGTTTATAAATCCTTGTATATCTCATTTTATTTATATCTTTATGTGTTTGTATTTATTCCATAACTTCTTCATACTAGCTCCAAATGAGCCCAATTTTGTTTCTAAAATTTTGTAGTATTAATTGGATCTCTTTAGGCTATAATTATCAATAATTTATGCCTTAACAACAATGGGTTTTATAAAGTCAATTTAATTACCCTTAGAAACATTTGGGCGAATCAACTATAGGATTTAGATACCAGGATTTGGATTCAGTTTGTGGGAACTTTGCATGGATGAAATTCTTATGAATGCTTCATGATTTTCATTTTGAAATCTTGCACACCAATTCCACAATCCATAATCAATCCATGCCCTTTTGCCCATATGGCTACTTAGGTCATAACAAAAGAATATAAGATTTTGAATTCAAGGTTGAGAGGATTTTCTATTCAAAAGTTTCTTCTCTTTGAGAATTTTCAACATAGTTAAACAATCAATCAACTTATTTATTTATTTCACACTTCAAAATTAGGAGAATTTTGGGATGTGACAGACTACCACCCTTAAAAGAAATCTCGTCCCGAGATTTGGGAAGGCTAGAAAGAATGAAAGGTTCGGGGTACTTTAGGATGCTACCACCCTTAAAAGAAATTGACTAGGTCACTTCTCGAGGATTCACTTAGCTCAGATTGGTTCTCCTAATAGAGGTCTTCTATTGCTATTACCATCGTCGTTTTTATCCTTTCCAGCTACATTTACATGTTTTGGACAATTATCAGCATAATGCCCAGGATTGTGACACTGGAAGCATAGGACCTTTGCTTAGATCCTTCCTCCTTTTTGGCAAGGATATCCCGTCTTGTGGTTCTTCATGCTCTACCTCAACATTTGGAAGCCTTGATCGTTTCCTTGAGCCAGTTTGGGGAAAATGGGCATTCCTTTCATATGTCGAGTATTGCGAAGTGATGACTTTGGGTGCGGTGTCTAGAGTCTTGAATCCATCTCTTGTATTTGTCGTGTCCTCGCGGAGCTTCATGAGGTCTTGGCGCATTCCGTCTCTGACTTGTTGATTCAGTTGATGTTCCACCGGGTGGAGGTGCATTGAGCGGGGTTGTGATTGGTCCCTTCGCATAGGAAGAATGTAACTTGAGAGGTGGGACATTCTTCTGATGGGTGCCTTCCTTCATAGTAGGGGCGCTGATCATGATGCTCCTTGGTGATATGCCCTATTTCTCCATAGATCGTGCAAGCTAAATGTTTTGGGACTTCAACTTCTTGGATTTTTGGTATACGAGACAAGATTGAAGTAGAACCACTTTAAATTCTTCCTAAGATATCACCCCTTGATGATCATCAATGGTGTGTTGCATCTCCCACCAAGTTGGAGCGTCGTCCTTTAGGAATTGGGTGGCATAATGAAGCATTCTGTTGACTTCAATGTTGGCATCCTTCATTCTTTCTTCAACCTGGAGCATCCACTTCTTTGCATCGGCGTGGCTCTTACGCTTGGTGGAGTTGAGTTCCTTGTCCTCCTTATTGATATGGTCCATCCGTCGAGTTGACCAAGGTTTAGAGTAGGAACGAATGGAGTATGGAAGAAGAAGAATAACCCATACAAGAATTTTTATTTAGAAAACAGGTTTTTATTAGCTAAGGTAATAAACCATACAAGATAGCAAACAATTTGTCGCATCTATATTTAGCGGAATCTTATTCGGGTTTGGTTCCTAATAGGTCACTTGGAATCTTGAGGCTTGAGTCTCCAAAAGTCTTCGTGCTCTTGATAGTCTTCATGTTCTTCATAATCTTCAATCTTTCGAGTTCTTTAGTTAATAACATTGACTTAAGGCCTTTGAAGTCTTTAATCTTGTATCATCAGTCTTGGAACATCTTTCATGGAGGTCTTCAAGTACCAACTTAATCGAAACATTGAGATGATCTTCTTTGAAAAGGTAATCTTGAGAAAAGTTTCTTCTTGAAGTGTGTGGTGGTCATTTTCTAATGTTGAAAAGATGAGACTTAAGAAATTTTAAAACCCAAAGGTAGATGATCAGAAGTATAAGAGTTTTCTAAAATAACTTAGAAAATATTTGTCCTAAGGTTTTTCCATGTCTAGGGTCACGATCTACGTCAACTTATGCTCGATACCATCTAGTGACCTCGGATCGGTAAGGATCCTAAGTCCTGTGATTAACATGCTAGTCCACTGGATCAATAGCTAGCACTCACGATGAAATATCATGTAAAACACAAGTCTTTATTACATGAATCGAATAATCCAGAGTTTACATTATTACAACGTTTATATAAATACAACTTGAGTCCCATCAATGCCACGAGGTTGAGTGAAGACCCGTGATCCTAGCGCACCTTTCAACGATCTTCAAATTCTGCACATGAAACGTCAGCCAACAAGTTGGGTCAATACTTTGAATGTATTGGCAAATTACACCAAGGAAAAAAAGACTATCTCTACATGCAAGGCTAGTTTAGGCTGTAGTTCATTTGCTCAAAGCTAGTTTTCTTAAGTAGAGAGAAGAGAAGATTGTCCTACTTTGTAAACATTTGCTTAGATAAAATAAGGTCGAGTGGCACACGAGGATATTACGCACCAAGTGTCCAACAACCAAACACTTGGATATTACGCACCAAGCGTCACTTGGATATTACACACCAAGTTCCCAAATTCCCACCCATTAGCGATATTACATGCGCCATGGGGTTTCAAAACTTTGTTTTAGAAAGAGAGGAAGATCCTTGAGGCTCCATCCTTCGATGCTCAATGTTGTTACATTTCCGTGAACACGGTGATCGATCAGTTGCAATACTCTCGAGAGTTTGTGCACTTTACCCACAATCCACGATCAAGTCCTCTTCAGACAAGACCATGGCGAGGCTTTCCTTAGTAGCCCTCTACCTTAGGATCCAACCGTGCCAAGAACCTCCAAATGTTGGTACCCGGTGAGGTTTCCACTAAGTACTAGGCCAAGACAGAGCCCATAATGTATTGTGGTTGCCTTTGGAAGCTTCAATTCTGAAACATGGCGGACTTCTTTGATTCTGGCGGCGTCCTCCACCAAAATCACACTCCTTGACCCGACAACCATTCCGCCCAGAAGAAAACTTAGTTTTATTTTGAAGTGGATTTGAGAAGAAAAGTTTGCTCTAGAGAGCCTTTATACTTAGAAAAATTCTTTGTCTTTCGAACCCCCCAACGGTATTTTGTATATATAGCATAGCAAGCAATACTTAGCAAAAACAGGGGTAACCTATTAGGATGGGAAATCCTAAGTATAGAGCTACTCATGGCATACTACAAAATCATCGCACTTGCAAAATAATACTAAGGAAAAATTCTACTAGAATATCCTACACATGCACACTACAGAATTTTGAAGATCACATGCATAGAACCAAAACTGGGACAAAATTATGAACAAGTGGTGTAACTTGCCTTATGTTGATAATATGGGTGTTGATTGTATTTCTCCGCAGCAATCGCACTCTCCGAACAATCTAATACGAGGACAAGGTAGTTCCAATCACAACAATTGCAAACATAGCAAACACAACAAGGATGATCGAAAACATGCATGATGATTTAACATGACACAATGGTTATAATTAGTTTTATGAACATTAATATATCATATGATGCATGTACGAGTTCATTTAATGCAATAGGGTACTTGTTATTAATAATTACTTGCCAATATAAGGGTTTTGATAGTTCTGTTGTAACGCCTGTTCTAACTGTAGAATTAAATTTTTTTCTTGGGTTTACTGGATAGAGGACGTTAATACGAACCAGTAGGCGTTGGATTCACCCTAATCGGAGTTATAGATCTTTTTATATGATTTAAATAGTGTTTAATGGGTTTTAAGTGATTCATACAGTTTTTGTTGCCTAAAAATCAAACAAAAATTATATCTGTAATCTCCACGGAATTGTGATTTCAGGGACATATTATTTGTAATTTTCTGAATAGTATTTATTTTCTTATGAATTTATTACTCTAAATAGGCTATTAAACCATTTAAACCTTCACGGCAAATCCTTATAGTAAAATGCTGAAAAAATTGCATATTGATGATCTACATGGAACCAGCTTTCCATCGGTATATCATTTGTATTTTTGTGACAAGCAATTAATTTGCTATAAATTAAATGATTTATAAAGCCATTAGAACTAATTAAATTGCTACGGGTCAAATAATCTGCAAAGGACAGATCCAACCAGATATTATTAAAGTACATTACAGTAGCTTCAATTTGATATATTATTCATATTTTTCGGAGTTATAGATAATATCCTATGAATTTATTAACCTAAAAGACCATTAAAACTAATTAAATTACTGCAGTAACCACGTACAGTAAAACTTGGATCTATTCTTATAAGAAGATTCTACGTGAAATTATCTTCAATTTGGTATATTATACGCAATTTTTGGACATGGTATGAGTTTCTAATGAATTTTACAAGTTAGATCTATAATATGCAAATTTAAATTCGAACGGAATGTTCCAGGTAATATTCCGCTGACTGGACAGGTTGACTTTGCATGCTAACTGGGACTAGATGTTGGTCTTATGTTGACGTGGCGTTGATGAGGAAGATGACCGGGATGACGACATGGCACAAACCGGTTTGATTGGATCTCGACCGTCTGGATAGGATCTGGTGGCTAGAAGAAGAGATTGACCCGATTTTGGCTCAGAATAGACAAGAAATAGATCTGTGTTAGAGAGACAAATACGTAGGTCAAATCGAAAAACTCAGAACATGAAAGTTGTGGGGAATCATTATTCCTACCTTCTCAGCAAATGAATTTGGATTTGAAGAAACGAGCGCGAGTACATCTTGGATTTACACCGTAAGATCTGAAATATTGCGATACGAAATTCTCCGGCTGTGGTGGATGAAAAGAGGTGAGGTTTGTCGGGATTGAAATATTTCGACGCGATCTTCAACTTTCGTTTTTTGACCGAAAGCAAACGACGAAGTCTAGATGGGTTAAAAAGCGAAACAAGATTCGGGAATAGGTAGATTCGGGATTTCGAGAATAGAAACTCGTACAGCCGTGGCTCCACGAGTTTATATGGAGATTTATGATGGTGTAGAGATAGGCCTTGGAGTAGAGAAAAAGCAGAAACAAACGGAAGTCAATTCGGAGTTGTAGATAAAAAGTTATAAGAGTTTGAATAGAGATAGGTATAGAAAATCAGTTTTTGCACGCTTTTTAAAGTAACCAACCGATCGATCCTGGCTGGCTGGCTCGTCCGGTCGGTCCGGCTGGGCCGGCCCGTTCAGTTTTTTTTAATACTTGTTTCCCTCATATCTTTTGCATACGAACTCCAAATGACATGATTCTTGTTTCTAAATTTTTCTAAAATCGAAAGGATTATTATAGGATTAAATTTGTAATCTTTTTACTAGTTTGGAAGTAGTGGGTTTATAAATCCTTGTATATCTCATTTTATTTATATCTTTATGTGTTTGTATTTATTCCATAACTTCTTCATACTAGCTCCAAATGAGCCCAATTTTGTTTCTAAAATTTTGTAGTATTAATTGGATCTCTTTAGGCTATAATTATCAATAATTTATGCCTTAACAACAATGGGTTTTATAAATTCAATTTAATTACCCTTAAGAACATTTGGGCGAATCAACTATAGGATTTAGATACCAGGATTTGGATTCAGTTTGTGGGAACTTTGCATGGATGAAACTCTTATGAATTCTTCATGATTTTCATTTTGAAATCTTGCACACCAATTCCACAATCCATAATCAATCCATGCCCTTTTGCCCATATGGCTACTTAGGTCATAACAAAAGAATATAAGATTTTGAATTCAAGGTTGAGAGGATTTTCTATTCAAAAGTTTCTTCTCTTTGAGAATTTGCAACATAGTTAAACAATCAATCAACTTATTTATTTATTTCACACTCCAAAATTAGGAGAATTTTGGGATGTGACAACTGTCCACTTTCAATTTTTCCATGTTCCTCTGCCAAGTTGGAACATTAGTTGATCAATAGCCAATAGATCATTTTCGCTGTCTCTCCTTTGTGTTTTTGTGAAAATTTTGGTATAGATGCCTAACACAAAATCTATGCTCTGCATTAGGCCATATTTTCTTCACTTCTTTTATTAGTCCATTTTTCTTGTCACTCATGATGGTGAAAGTTGAAGAGTTTGTGATGTTTAGGTCATCCCAAAGTGCGGTGAGGAACCATTCCCAAGATCTTGTGCACTCCGCCTCTACTAGGCCCATTACAATTGGGTAAATGCAGTCATTACGGTCAATCCCCACTATTATCAACAGATTTCCTTTGTACCTGGTCTTAATGTGACATCCATATATGCATATGAGTGGTCTACATCCTTCTAGAAACCCCCTCTTGCAAGCATCATAGGACCAATTGAAAGTTGCCAAGTGCTCTTTTGGAACTGGATCCGATTGCTCCTTTGCTTGATTTGTGCTAAGAAAAAAAATCTTGAGTTAAGGGTTGATCTCCTCAATTCTTGGCCATAGTCACACAACAGTATGAATTGTTTTGCTTCATCTCCATGTATTATATTCAGTGCATCCTTTCTTGCTCTCCCCAATTTAAACCTGTTTGGACACATGTTAAATTTCCTTCTAACCTTGGCTGCAAATGACTTCAAATCTAATTTCAAGTTATCTCTGAATTCAACAAATGAAACATTGTGTCAGAAATGGAGCTGTGAGTGTCTTCGGGTCCCACGGTCTTTCACATTAGTGATCATAACATAACTTCCTCACTACAATGACTTCTGTCCTACTATCCCATGAAGCACTAATCCTCCAAGGAAAACCTTCTTCTTTATCACACAATACAACTATGATAGTTGATTCATTCATTGGCTTCCTAATCTTTACTCTTTCATTCACACTGTATAAATTTAATGCTTTCCTGAATTCTTCCATGCTAGAGAACACCATTCCTAATTTGAATATAGGTGTAGCCATATCAACTCAGGGTTGGATTATTTGAACTTGTACTGTAGCTGCATGTCTGCTCCTTTGTGCTTCTTCCATGTAGATTCAGATCATCATGTTAGAGCCCTGCATCATCCTCTTCTTCAACAATTACCGACATCTCATTTTTTTCATTCACATACCTATCAGTGTACTCAAGAAAAAGGTCATCATCACCATTCTCCACATCATAATCACTATCATAAAATTCAGAATCAGTTTCATTATCCTCTCCATCAACTTCATGCTCACTCACAACCTCCTTCAATCTGTCTCTACTTGAGCTAGGAATTTCAAGATCAGCACCTCCAAACTCTATCTCTGAGACACTTCCAAATTTTGGCTATTCTCTAGTTGCTTCTACTTGTATATCTAATGTAACATCATGGTTTCTATCCTCTCCTCTGTATATTGTTGGAATCTGTACAATGACTTCTTCTCTCAATCCTTTCAAGAAACTAGTGTGATCAACCATTAGGTGCAAGCTCTTCTCTTCTTTATTAGCTTTCACCATTGCAATAATGTCTGCATCTGTCTCAATCAAACATAGGCCATCAAAAATTGTTTTCCCAGGTAAACACAAATACACATTTGTCTTGGGTGGGACATGATTCCCTTTTGCCTTATGAATTCCTCAATCCACAATTTAGAGAAAATGTCGGCGTTGTAGTTGTCCCAATGATCAACACCGCTGCTAATATAGTCCAAATTGTCCTTTAGTCCACAAAAAATTGTGCTCCAAAACCACAGTGAATCTATATGGATCATCTGCAGAACTCAAGCAGCACACAAGAAAATATAGTCAGTTATAGCATTCGAACTCTGAACTCACTCTCAACAAGTTAAAAAATGCAATTATTTAGTTAACTATCTCTTTGAAACATGACAACTTGCAAATCAATTAAAAGGTGGTTCCTTTGCTGAAATTTCTACTTGAATACCTAGTGCAAACATACCTTATGTAATTCTAACACTAATATGACATTAAAACATCCCAAATCGATGAAATTCATAACCTTTGCGGTAGCAAAACCATCTCAGAATAGGACAAGATCAAGTAACCAATTTCATGCAGATGAATGATGGCTCATATGATGTAGAACTCGTTGGGAACCCCAAGAGGAAGGTATGATGAGCACAGCAGCAAGTTTCCCTCAGTTATAGAACCAAGGTTATCGAACCAGTAGGAGAAAGGAAACAGCTCCCAAGGTGTTGCTAGCAACTTGGAACCTGCACAACACAACCACAATACTTTGCCCTCAACTTACAGTGAGGTTGTCAATCGCACTGGTTTTGCTGAAAACAAAGGATTAAGCGTATAGTGTGGAAGATAATAATTGCTTGTGGTAATTGCAGAAAGTAAACAGTAAATGGTAAACAGTAGATGGAATATCAATGGGAAGGAATGGACCGGGGTCCACAGTTCACTAGAGGTGTTTATCCATAAGATAAATAGCATGTTGGGTGAACAAATTACAGTTGGGCAATTGACAGATTGAGAATGCATAACTATGCATGTACATGTCATGATGATTTCTATGAGATTCGTTTGGGCATTACAACATAATACATAGACCGTAATCTGTAACATCCCAAAAATCATGAATTACAAAAGCTTTCATATCATTCATGCATTCATAGCATCCTTGACTTGCACAAAAAATTACAAAACAAACTTCCAAATAAAACCATTTTTATGCCTATTATCTATATACCAATAAGGCATGTTTTTATTTTATTTTTAAAAGTGTCAAAGTGCATTTGACTAATCAGTAGTGTTTTATACACAAATAAGTACAAGGTTCACACTACAAAAATCTAGAGGAGGTTTGAATTCAAACTTATTTGAAATAGGGTTTGAAATTGATTCCTGAAAATCAAAATAGAAAAAGAAAAAGAGAAAGGAAAAAAGAAAAAGAAAAGGCTTGCTACCCTTTTGTTGACCTTGAGCCCATCCCATCCTTTTCCCTCTCCCTCTCTCACCCACACCCACTCTACCCCGATCAGCGACCGGTGGACCAGCCCACCAAATCTTCCCCCAAATCATGCGGTATACCACGTCGCCGCTACCGTTGCTTCCATTGATGGCGCGGCGTAAATGCCATTGATTCAGTGAGCGATTCTTGCCGTGTCTCTGCCTACTTAAGCCCCTCCGCACCGCGAGCCTTTCTCCTCACTCGCCACCCCCTCTCCGCCACCAGGCTGCCAGTATTTAGACTTGCAACGTTGTTGCCCGAGAGACTCCAGCGAAACATTACGGTGAGCTTCGGCCACCCCGCCCCTTCTCGTTCATGCTATATTGATCCTCGTGCTCGTGCGCTTCTTCTCATATGCTTGGTTCGTCTGCTCGTGACCTAGGTCATCGGATTCATACACCACCGCAAGCACCCGACGCCACGCTCGTCTCTGGCGAGAAATTCTGGTAATGCGCGACCACCCCCAACCTCTAGATCAAACGGAGATGACCGCCTTGTCCTTGTGCACACGCTGATGTTGTTTGTTTGTCCTAGGAAGGCCTAGAACATCGTCGTCGTCTCCGACAAGTCGTGCCCGACGCCAGCTAGGTTTCCGACGACCTCTTCCGGCCACCACAGCATGCCCCCACCCACGCCAGCGACACGTTAAGCTTCCACGTGACCTCGCGAGTCTGGTAAGCACCTCTGCAACCCCTAGCCCCCTCTGCATTCGCCGGAGCATCGCCGCAAGAGCGTCGTCGCCGCGCAGCCGTCGCTAGCGCCGCCAGACTATGGTTGCGTGCACAGTAGCTGTTAGATCCAGATCCAGTGGCTAGGATAGATCACTTAATCAAAACGATTTTGTTTGATCTGAACCGTACAGAGTCACTTAGATTCAACGCTCTACGTTAGCCGATCCGCGTGAAGCGGTATCGACCAATCAGACATAGCCACGTGTCTAGGGGTCTGATTTAAAATATGTTTTTATATCTATTAGAGATTCAAACTTGTAAAATTCATATCTTGAGTTCTGTTTATCCAAAAAATACAAATAAGATATTATTGGAATCAGAAAAGTGAGCTCTACACTACTGTGTGCTTGAATTTGTATTTTGCTTCTGTAAAATTGGTTTTATTTGCAAAATCAAATGTTGGCTTATTTTGACTATATAAATTATATAGAAAATGTTTTAAAAGCAAATTTAAGTTTATTTAGACTATAAATAGTTAGTTTTGTGTTCGGTACTGTTTGGTTTGAATAATTTAGTGTAGAAAATTCATTTCATTTCATTTGCATGCATTCATATGTTTTTGCTTGATTATTTGAATGTAAATTTGGTGCTATCATTTTATGTGTAGATTTTGGTGCTAGTGGTGATTGTGATTGTGAGGATTGTTACTACTCCCCCAACTACCAAGGCAAGTGGTGCTTCATTTATTTGTCCTATTATTTTAAACTATGCACTAGTGATATTTTGTATATGGCTTGCATGAAATTTTGCTAAGTATCTATATGTTATGCCATGGGAAATCCTAGTAGTTGTAGTCTTGGTAGAAATTATTCTCTAAGTTAAGATACTCGTTGATATCATGCTTAGCCTAGCTAGTAGTAAACAAGGGTGGAATATATAGACATGCTATGGAAATTTTACTAAGTCTTTTGACTTATGTTTTTGCTTAATAAAACTACTAAGTGAATGAATCACATGGGTGGAATGGTATGAATGGGTTATGTTGAGTGGTTACACAAGTCCAATGTCTATGGTCTACCTTGTGTATCACACTTGTGGAAAGCCACCCAGGAACAAAGGGATTTGAGATACTTAGTGTTTAGAAGCTTCTAGTGCAGCCACATGGCATATGGCCTCTGCCTTGATCATATAGGTTACAATAACTTAGTCAAATGGACAGATGGTGGTAGGGTGATAGGATGGAACACGTCCATTTGGTATAAGGGAAGGCTTCTGAAAGATCTCGTCTCGATGCATGTCGAGTCTTGTGGGGAAAGTGCACCACCTCTCGAGAAGGAAAAATCTAAGTACTTAGCCGTGTCCCCGGCAATGGAAAATTTGAGCATCAAGACATTGAAGCTATCAAGGATCTCCTCATCCCAATTTCTAAGTTAAAACTTATGGTTGAACAAGGGTTAAGGTTCACCAATGTCTATTGGTGGTTCCTTGGGAGTTTTTGACAAACAAAAACTTAGTGTTTTCAACTGATAGGAAAAACCTATTTTGAGCAAAGCAAGCCTAAGCTACACTTAGCCAAACTCATATAGATGTTAGATACTGCTAATCTACTATTGTATCACTTGCCAATACAATTACAAATGTATTGACCCACTATGGCTGTAACTTGTGATGTTGCAGGTTACTCCGATGAGGATTAGGGTTATGAGTCTACACTCAACATGCTTGCCTGTGGCACATGAAGATGAATACTTTACTTTATTTACTTATGTTATGAACTCTTGTACTAGCCTTTGGCTATGGAGTTGTAAAAGACTATGTTTATCTCTAGAATGACGATTTAATAAAGACCTTTGTATCTGTGTACTTCATCTTAAACTGTGGATGCTAGCATTTGATCTAGGGACTAGCATTGCAATCACAAGGACCTTTAACTTATAAAGGGGTGTCTTGCAGATGGTATCAGAGCACTGTGTTTCCTGTAAGATTATGACCGTAGGTTGGATTAGACTAAGAAAACCACTAAGGAAAATGTAACTCTTTGCAAATTCCACACTTGTCTTTTTATTCTCATAAACCTTTCCTAATATTCTTTCTCATCTCTATTTGTAGATGACCGCCATCAACGAAGCCGTCAAGATAGGACCAATCATGACCATGACTTTAGAATGTGAGACGGAGTTTCCCAAAGCACTCAAAACCCTTATGGTTAGCTTGGGGATACATGGTGAGGCCGTGTATAAAGGATTTCCAGTAATGGATGAAGGAGAAGAATATTGGTGGGTGCAACTTCACTTGTACAAAAACAAGGGAGACAACCACAAAGAGTCGGGATTCTACATGGGCACCAACTCAGAAATGTATAAAACATTCTTTGACTCTGCAAGAAATGCAGCTTGGAATGCTATCAAGGAGCTTGGTGAAAGATTCAAGTGTAGAATGCTCAACACTAAGAATGACCTTGAAGAGGATAAGAAGTATAACCAAGATTTAGAGACCGCCATAAAACGTCTAAGGGAGGAAATCATAGACTTAGCATGTGAGTGGGAATTGTAACATACTTCGCTAGTTGGATCACCACACTTGTCGTTTTTCTCGCAAAAATCTGTCTAAGTTATGTTTGGACCTTAATGTTTGTATTGGATTTTTGTATGCCATGACTTGTGTGTTTATTGTTGAAAATGTGCCTTGTGTTTTTGTTGTCTTATGATTTTTCTCTACTTGTATTGATACTAATCTTTCTATATCTTATACAATCGATGCCTAACATTGTTATCAGCACTGCCGAGGAGTTCAAGGGAACTCATTTTGGTTCTTGTCTTGTGGAGCTCACTAGTGTGCTCAACCTCCCAATTCCTAGAATCAAGGCACTCCAGCTCACCAAGTTTGAGAGGAAGTACCTTTGGGGCTTTAGAGTAACACAACCAGGACGCCAGACAAAGCCACCCATGGAAGAGATCACCTTCAAGATGATGCACGATGACAAGGAGAAGGGATTAGATGTAGTCATGCAGAAGTTACTTGGACGCCTTGTTGGATGACACTCCACTGAGCTCAGTGGCCTCTACTTTCACCCGTTCGGGAGACGTGACGAGCAGGGTGAGGCTGTAGTGTACAATGACGCTACTAGAGAGACGATTGAGTTAGTTCGTTTGTACCTCCAGGACCTCGATGGACTTATTAGACACCTCGACACCGATAGGACCAACGTCATGCTTAGCAATGACGAGCTCCAGGTTTAGTTGAGGGAGAAGGACAAGCTCTTCGCAGATCAAGACGAGATCGTCAAGGAGATGGAGGCCAGATTCGAGAGTCAGGACAAGAAGTTCAAGAATCAGGAGAAAAGGTCCAAGGCAGAAAAAGAAGATCAAGGACATGAAGGCTGAGATAGAGGCCAAGGACTTCGAGCTCGAGACACAGTAGGGAGTGAATGAGAGACTTCGCTTACAGAAGAGATCTCTCCATGCGAAGGTCGAGGCCTTGACCACCAATGTCGAGGAGTACAAGACAACCATGGAGTCATCCGGATTTACACTTGTTGACGTGGAGGTCGACATGGAGGAGTAGTGTAGACTACTCAACTATCTTTTATCTATCATACTTTGATTATTGAGTCGCAATGACCATCTAACATGTGGATGGCTTGCTATTGTGTGTTTACTTTTTCCAAAACTCGTTGTTTACTTTGTCAAACTCTATGTTTTATCTCGTGTTTGTTATTTGTGTTTGTTGCTATATGATGTATTGTGCATTGCATCTATGGGTTATCTCATTTCTTATCCTTATTGAAAACCAAAGATGCCTCCCCGTCGTGCCAATCCCAACCCAAACAAGAACAATAACGTCACCCCCGAGATGCAGCAGTTGATGACAGCTCAAGCTCAACTAATGTAGATGACGACTCAGTTCATGCAAAATCAAAATCAAAATAACAACAACAAAAATAACAACAACAACAATCAGAACAATCCTCCAGCATTTGACATGCTTACCAGATTTTTGAGGTTGAGGCCGGCCAAGTTTTCTGGAACAACTAATCCAATAGTAGCCAATGGCTAGTTACGTTCCGTGAACAAGGACTTGGTCACTGTTGGCTACACCGACGAGGAAAAAGTCAGGTTAGCAGCACATCTGCTCGAAGGACCATCAGCAACATGGTGGGACAACATTCAGATCACCACTCCCCTTGAGGATGTGACATGATCTATCTTTGAGGATGGGTTTCGTATAGCTCACATCTCATCTAGAGTGATGAACTTGAAGAAGAAAGAGTTCCACAATCTGAAACAACGTCACCGCAGTGTGGCAGAGTACATTGAGGAGTTCAACAATCTGGCATGTTATGCACCGGATGAAGTTGATACTGATGTTAAGAGGAAGAAGTTCCCCGAAGGATTGAATGATGAATTGAACCTGTAGCTATCTGTTGCCTATGTCCCAACATATCAATCACTTTGTGACAAGGCCAACATCTTGGAAAACAAGATGAAATAGGTTGAGGGCAGGAAGAGGAAGCATAACTTTGATAAGCACAGCTCGAGATCGTCTCACAAGCGTTCCCATAATGATGATAGTGGAAGTTTTGGATTCCACAAGCATGGAAAGTATAACAGCCACCACAACCACAACCGTCACCATGACAACAAGCATCATCGCAGTCATGACAATGACAAGTATAAGATCCACAAGAGTGGACACAAGAGCCACCACAGTGGAAGTGGTAATGGGAGTCAGCCTACAAAGAGAGACCTCAGTCAGGTTGAATGTTTAAGTGTAAGAAGATGGTGCACTATGCAAATGAATGCCTAGAAAAGAAAGTTGAAGGAGCCAACAAGCCCAACCCTTTCCAGAAGGGACAAGTGAACCACATCAATGTGGAAGAAATATATGAAGAGTCTGATGCTGTGGCTGGTAAGTTCAAGCTCAATTCTTTTCCAGCACTTGTTCTTTTTGATACTGGCGCATCGCATTCATTCATATGAAGAGCATTTGTTGATAAAAATGGACTTCCAACTGAAACTATTGGGTGTCCTATAAAAGTAAGCTCTCCTGGTGGAGAGATGATAGTGAACTTGGGATGTCATGATCTAGTGATAGAATTTGGAAAGTATAAGTTTCCAGTTAGTTTGATAATCCTAGATTCCCAAGGATTGGATGTAATTTTGGGCATGGATTGGATGAATAAATATGAAGGAGTACTAGATTGTGCCAATCGCACTGTCACACTCACTACCCCAGATAAGAAACGGATTAGGTTCAAGTCAAATTTTGAATCTAAAGAGAGAAAGTTAAATTCTCTTGAGGGGTTTAGCATAGATAGTGTGCTAATTGTGAAGGAGTATCCGGATGTGTTTCCGGAGGAATTTCCTGGAATGCCACCAGATAGTGATGTAGAGTTTCTGATTGACTTGTTGCCAGGGTCAGGACCAATAGCAAAGAGACCCTACAAGATGTCAGTTGATGAGTTGAAAGAACTCAAGAAACAGCTTGGAGAGCAGTTGCAAAAAGTATTTATTCAACCAAGTTCTTCATCTTGGGGTGCACCAGTTTTGTTTGTTGAGAAGAAGGACAGAAGTCAAAGGTTGTGCATAGATTACCATTCACTCAATGAGGTGACTATCAAGAACAAATATCCTTTGCCTAGAATCAACGATATGTTTGATCATCTAGAAGGAGCCCGTGTGTTCTCAAAGATCGATCTCCGATCAGGCTATTTTCAGCTTAAGATTAGAGAGCAAGACATACCTAAGACTGCTTTCACCACTAGGTATGGTTTGTATGAGTACACCGTGATGCCATTTTGTTTTACAAATGCACCAGCCTACTTCATGAATATGATGAACAAGGTGTTCATGGAATTTCTTGACAAGTTTGTTGTCGTATTCATCAACGACATTTTAATCTATTCCAAGAGCAAAGAAGAGCATGAAGAGCATTTGTGTTTGATACTTGAGAAGCTTAGGGAGCACAAGTTGTATGCTAAGTTTAGTAAGTGTGAATTCTAGCTGAATGAAGTCAGATTTCTCGGACATATTGTGTCGGGAGATGGTATAGCTGTCGATCCCGCAAAGGTGTCAGCTGTGACTGAGTGGGAATCTCCTAAGTCAGTGAAAGAAGTACGTAGTTTCCTCGGCTTGGAAGGATACTATAGAAGATTCATTGAGAATTTCTCAAAGGTAGCTAAGCCAATGATGAAATTACTCAAGAAAGAAAAGAAGTTTGATTGGACTAAAGGATGTGAACTCAGTTTCCAAGAATTGAAGAAGAGACTAGTGACAGCACCATTCTTATTTCTGCCAGATTTGGAAAAGGATTTCCAAGTATATTGTGATGCATCTCACCAAGGATTGGGTGGAGTTTTGATGCAAGAAGGTAAAGTTGTGGCTTATGCCTCGAGACAACTCAAAACTCATGAAGTGAATTGCCCTACTCATGACTTAGAGTTAGCCTCTGTTGTCCATGCACTCAAAACAAGGAGACATTATCTTTTGGGAAAACGTTATGAAGTGTTCACAGATCACAAAAGTTTGAAATATATCTTCACTCAGAAAGAAATCAACATGATACAAAGAAGATGGCTAGAGCTTATCAAGGACTATGACTTGAGTTTGTAATACCATCCCGGTAAAGCAAATGTTGTAGCGGATGCTTTAAGCCGTAAGGTTTATGTCAATAGCCTTACTAAGGGAGAATTGCTACATGATCTGTGTGTCTAATTTAAAGATCTCAGATTGGAGATAGTACCGGAAGGACATCTCATGTCATTGTATGTGCAACCCACATTGTTGGACAAGATCAAAGAAGCCCAAAAGTTGGACAAGGAAATTGAGGAAATTAAGGGAAAAATTAGCAAAGGGAAAGCCAAAGGATTCCATGAAGACGAACATGGTACTTTATGGTATGGAAAACATATCTGCATTCCGCAAGATCCGGAACTTCAGAAACTGATTTTGCAAGAAGCACACAACTCGCCATATTCCATTCATCCAGGTAACACAAAAATGTACATGGATGTGAAGGAAAGATTTTGGTGGAATAACCTCAAGAAGGATATTGCGGAGCATATTGCCTTGTGTGATGTATGTAGTTGAGTGAAGGCGGAACATCAGAAACCTGTAGGATTATTGCAACCACTACCTATTCCTGATTGGAAGTGGGACAAGATTGGTATGGATTTCATCACTGGACTACCAAGGACAAGATCGGGATATGATTCTATTTGGGTTGTTGTTGATCGCCTAACTAAAGTGGCTCATTTCATACCTATGAAGACAACCTATACAAGTGCTAAGTTAGCCAAGATTTACATGAACAGGATTATGTGTCTGCATGGAGGACCCAAGAGTATTGTGTCTGATAGAGGAACTCATTTCACCTTGCATTTTTGGTGACAACTACATGAGTCGTTGGGAACGAGACTAGAGTTCAGTACAGCTTTTCACCCCCAAACTGATGGACAAACATAAAGGACCAACCAGATTTTGGAGGATATGTTGAGGGCATGTGCCCTAGACTATGGTGCTAGTTGGGATGAAAGTTTGCCTTACGCAGAATTCTCTTACAATAATAGCTATCAAGCCAGTATTGAGATGCACCGTTTGAATTTCTCTATGGCTGAAAGTGTACTACACCATTGCTATGGAGTGGTGTGGGAGAAAGAAATTTGTTCGGACCTGAAATAATCAAGGAAGCTGAATAGAAAGTCAAATTGGTAAAGGACAGATTGAAGATAGCACAGTCCCGACAGAAGAGCTACGCAGACCCAAAGCGTAGAGAAGTCACCTATGAGGTGGGTGATAGAGCTTATCTTAGAGTCTCACCACTTCGTGGCATGAAGAGATTTGGATTCAAAGGAAAATTGGCACCAAGATATGTGGGACCATTCAAGATTTTGAGCTGCAAAGGAGAAGTGGCTTATGAGATTGAATTGCCTGAATCACTGTCTGCAGTTCACAATGTGTCTCATGTGAGTCAGTTAAAGAAATGCCATCCGGAGATGGAAGAAACTTCTTTGAAGGATACTATACCTTTGGAAGAGGTTCAGTTGGAAAGTGATCTCACCTATGAGGGGAAACCTATCAAGATTCTTGAGACTGCAGAAAGAGTTACTCGTACCAAAACTATCAAATTCTACAAAGTTCAGCGGAACCAACATTCCGAAGAAGAAGCAACTTGGGAAAGAGAAGATGACCTTCGGAAAGATCACCCTCACCTATTTTCTAGCCAAACCGAATCTCGAGGGTGAGATTCATCTTAAGGGGGTTAGATTTGTAACATCCTAAAAATCATGAATTACAAAAGCATTCATATCATTCATGCATTCATAGCATCCTTGACTTGCACAAAAAATTTCAAAACAAAATTCCAAATAAAACCATTTTTATGCCTAATTATCTATATACCAATAAGGCATGGTTTTATTTTATTTTTCAAAGTGTCAAAGTGCATTTGACTAATCAGTAGTGTTTTATACACAAATAAGTACAAGTTTCACACTACAAAAATATAGAGGTGGTTTGAATTCAAACTTATTTGAAATAGGGTTTGAAATTGATTCCTGAAAATCAAAATAGAAAAAGAAAAAGAGAAAGGAAATATAAAAAGGCCGGCGCTACCCTTTCGGCCCAGCGCCCACCCGCACCCACTCTACCCCGTCACTGATCGGTGGACCCGCGCCAGCTCAGCTTCGTCTTCCCCCAAATCACGCGCCAGACCACGTCGCCGCTGCCGTTGATGGTGCGGCGTAAATGCCATTGATTCAGCGAGCGATTCTCGCTGTGCCTCTGCCTACTTAAGCCCCTCCGCTCTGTGAGCCTTTCCCCTCACTCGCCACCCCCTCTCCGCCACCAGGCTGCCAATATTTTTACTTGCAACGCCGCTGCCGAGCGACTCCGGCGAGACATTACAGTGAGCTCCGTCCACCCCGCCCCTTCTCGCTCATGCTATATTGATCCTAGTGTTCGTGTGCTTCTTCTCATATTCTTGGTTTGTCTGCTCGTGACCTAGGTCATCGGATTCGTACACCACCGCAAGCACCCGATGCCACGCTCGTCTCTGGCGAGAAATTCTGGTAAGGTGCGACCACCCTCGAACCTCTAGATCAAACGACAATGACCACCTTGTCCTTGTGCACATGCTGATCTTGTTTGTTTGTCCTAGGGAGGCCTAGAACATCGTCGTCATCTCCGACAAGCCGTGCCCAACACCAGCTAGGTTTCCGACGAGCTCTTCCGGCCACCACAACATGCCCCCACCCACGCCAATGACACGTTGAGCTTCCGTGTGACCGCGCGCGTCTGGTAAGCACCTCCGCAACCCCCAGCCCCCTCTGCATTAGCCGGAGCGTCGCCTCCAGAGCATCGTCGCCGTGCAGCCTTCACTAGCGCCGCCAGACTATTGTCGCGTGCACAGTAGCCGTTAGATCCAGATCCAGTGGCTAGGATAGATCACTTAATCGAAACAATTTTGTTTGATCTGAACCGTACAGATTCACTTAGATCCAACGCTCCACGTTATCCGATCCGCGCGAAGTGGTATCGACCAATCAGACACAGCCACGTGTCTAGGGTTCTGATTTAAAATATGTTTTTATATCTATTAGAGATTCAAACTTGTAAAATTCATATCTTGAGTTCTGTTTATCCAAAAAATACAAATAAGATATCATTTTAATCATAGAAGTGAGCCCTACACTACTGTGGGCTTGAATTTATATTTTGATTCTATAAAATTGGTTTTATTTGCAGCATCAAATGTAGGCTTATTTTGACTATATAAATTATATAGAAAATGTTTTAAAATCAAATTTAAGTTTATTTAGACTATAAATAGTTAGTTTTGTGTTCAATACTGTTTGGTTTGAATAATTTAGTGTAGAAAATTCAATTCAATGCATTTGCATGCATTCATATGTTTTTGCTTAATTATTTGAACATAAATTTGGTGCCATCATTTTATGTGTAGATTTTGGTGCTAGTGGTGATTGTGATTGTGAGGATTGTTGCTACTCCCCCAACTACCAAGGCAAGTGGTGCTTCATGTATTTGTCCTATTATTTGTAACTATGCACTAGTGATATTTTGTATAGGGCTTGCATGAAATTTTGCTAAGTATCTATATGCTATGCCATGGGAAATCCTAGCAGTTATAGTCTTGGTAGAAATTATTTTCTAAGTTAAGATACTTGTTGATATCATGCTTAGACTAGCTAGTAGTAAACAAGGATGGAATATATACACATGCTATGGAAAGTTTACTAAGGCTTTTGACTTATGTTTTTGCTTAATAAAACTACTAAGTGAATGAATCACCTGGGTGGAATGGTATGAATGGGTTATGTTGAGTGGTTACACAAGGCCCATGTCTATGGTCTACCTTGTGTATCACACTTGTGGAAAGCCACCCAGGAACAAAGGGATTTGAGATACTTAGTGTTTAGAAGCTTCTAGTGCATCCATATGGCATATGGGCTCTTCCTTGATCATATAGGTTGCAATAACTTAGTCAAATGGACAGATGGTGGTAGGGTGATAGGATGGAACGCGTCCATTTGGTCTAAGGGAAGGCTTCTGAAAGATCTCGTCTCGATGCATGTCGAGTCTTGTGGGGAAAGTGCACCACCTCTTGAGAAGGAAAAATCTAAGTACTTAGCCGTGTCCCCGGGAATGGACAATTTGAGCATCAAGACATTGAAGCTATCAAGGATCTCTTCATCCCAATTTCTAAGTTAAAACTTGTGGTTGAACAAGGGTTAAGGTTCACCAATGTCTATTGGTGGTTCCTTGGGAGTTTTTGACAAACAAAAACTTAGTGTTTTCAACTGATAGGAAAAACCTATTTTGAGCAAAGAAAGCCTAAGCTACACTTAGCCAAATTCATATAGATGTTAGATACTGCTAATCTACTATGGTATCACTTGCCAATACAATTCCAAATGTATTGACCCATTGTGGGTGTAACTTGTGATGTTGCAGGTTACTCTCATGAGGATTAGGGTTATGAGTCTACACTCAACATGCTTGCCCGTGGCACATGAAGATGAAGACTTTACTTTATTACTTATGTTATGAACTCTTGTACTAGCCTTTGGCTATGGAGTTGTAAAATACTATGTTTATCCCTGGAATGACGATGTAATAAAGACCTTTCTATCTGTGTACTTCATCTTAAACTGTGGATGCTAGCATTTGATCCAGGGACTAGCATTGCAATCACAGGGACTTTTACCTTATAAAGGTGGGGTCTTACATCATCCAACTGCATCTATGACTAATAATCCACCTTCAGGTTATCATCAGAACCCCTTCTAGTATTAAGTTGCAAGCAAAAGATAATTGCGTTAAGCAAAGTGTGTAAAGAAACAATACAATTTCCCTTGGACAAAGGATTGTTGTTTTCTCCCTAGTAGCAACAACACATCTACAACCTTAGAGATTTCTGTTACTTCCCTAGATTACTAGAGGCATGAACCTACTATCGAGCATAAATACTCCCTCTTAGAGTTACAAGCATCTACTTGGCCAAAGCATCTACTAGAAACGGAGAGCATGCAAGATCACAAATAACATATACATGATAGAATCAACAATCAAGCTTGACGTAGTACTCAATATCCATCGGATCCCAACAAACACAACATGTAGGATTACAAATAGATGATCTTGATCATGAACAAAGCTCACAAGATCAAAACATGATAGCACAAAAGAGGAGAAACAACCATCTAGCTACTGTATGGACCCATAGTCCAATGATGAACTACTCACGCATCACTCCGGAGGCTGGCATGGTGATGAAGAAGGCCTCCGGGATGATCTCCCCTCTCCGGCAGGGTGCCGAGAAGAGCTTCGGATCCCCCTGATCTAGGGATGGAGATGACGGCGGCTACGTACTTTTTCGTGGATTTCTGATTGGGTCCTCAGGGTTTCTACCTCGGGGTGTTTATATAGGCGAAGGGGCAAGGTCGATGGACGCCCGAGGGGCCCACACCATAGGGCGGCGTGACCTAGGGTGGACCTGCGCCATCCCTAGGTGTGGCCGACTCGTGGCTCCACTTCATCTCTCCTTCGGGCTCCGTGTTGCGTCTAAAAAAATAGGAACTTTGAATTTTGTTCCGTACAATTACGAGAATATTTCTTTACTAGCTTTTGTAAAACCAAAAACATCAGAAAACAGGCAACTAGCACTGCGACATCTTGTCAATAGGCTAGTTCCATAAAATGTATAAAAATGCCTCAAAGTGTAGAAAAAACATAAGATAGGTGGTACAAAACAAGCATGGAGTATCAAAATTATAGATACGTTTATGACGTATCAAGCATCCCCAAGATTAACTCCTGCTCGTCCTCGAGTAGGTAAGTGATAACAAGAATAATTTTTGAGGTGACATCCACCATCACAATCTTGATGAAGATATTGTAAATCATTGATAGCTGGGATCATAGTACTCTAAACATGATCATTAAAGATATATTTCTAACAATAAGACATATCAACTATGTTGTAACATGAAAGGTAACACAAACAAAAGATCATGAATAATGCTTTGAAAGACGTTTGTTTGTATCACATATAGAAAACATAGCAAGAGTGGTATTCATCTTGTCCTTCATGGAATAGCAAAACATAAATGCATAGGACACCTTCAAAGTTCATAAGTGTGACTAGATACAAATAATTTAAGAACAAGCAATACCATAATTATGAATCAATCAATAAGTTTTGGGACAATGCACATTGAACTAAGAATGACAACAATGCTCTCTTAATTGGTGCATAAAGATAGAAGATGGAGACTCAACATAAAAGTAAAAAAGAAAGGCCCTTCATAGAGGGAAGTAGGGATTTCAAGTTTCATAAAGAGCTTCCAAAAATTATGGTACTTACTAGCTTTGAGCTCTCATTGCCCTATCATAATAATCTTGAAGTGATTAAGGTTAAAGTGAGGAAAATATGAGTTATATGCTTAACAAATCATAAGTTGAAAATCTCATGCCCCTTGATAACAAGTACCAAAACCGCATGCTACTCAACTTTGGTCACAAGCAAGTTATTGTCATTGTAAGTGTATGTGTATCATAGAGAACCGCCAATGGGGTACCCCTTGCCCCATGACACAGGATCTATCCCATATCAAAATGACAAGGCAACCGACAGTGAACATATCAGCTATCTTTTTATTTACTATTTGCATAGTTTTTATTGAGGACTCTTCATAGAATGCCACTATGGTTATGCTGCAAGTTTCCACCATGATTAGGCATGGCTTAGGCTACCCACCAAGGCGTTTCTCTAAGACATATACATACTCCATGGACTTACAAGTTCCCATCTTATTTCACACCATCAACATCCATAAACAAAAGTACATGATATCAACTGAAAAAATAAGTGCAATGTCAAAAGCGGACCCCATGAAAGCATGGTTTTGCTAACTCTGAAAGAACATTTCATGATCCCTAGTGTTTTGTGTGTTAGATAACAATACCAAGGATTATTTAATATGTGTTGAAGTGCTGCAGATCTCTACCTTGAAAAGGATTCGAAAACTGTTTTTGGGGGCGGATAATCCGCCCCTCCCCAAACTCAGAAGGGCGCAACCCTCAGAATGGGGGGCAAAATATCCCATGGATTTTCTGGCCTGGCTGGATAATCTGCCCCTCCAGGGGCCGGATAGTCCGCCCCCCAGGATCTGTCTCCAAGGTTTCCAAGGTGCATCACTCAGAGAGGGGGCAGATTTTCCCTTGGACTCTCAGTCTCTGGGGCGGATTTTCCCCAGGGGCGGATAGTCCGCCCTGTGAGGGGGGGGGGATAATCCTCCCCCTCGAGGATTTTCACCAAGTCAAGACCGGCACGACCTTCTATATGGGGGGAGGATTTCCCCCGGACTTTCCGTCCAGGGCGTGGATTTTCCCCCCAGGGCGGATAGTCCGCACCTAGTGGGGGGCGGATAATACGCCCCAAACTTCACCAACGACCAGATCTGTGCAGGGGGTATTTAAGCCAGCCTTCTCCCTCCTGCCAGAACTCTCGGTTCATTCAAAAAAGTCAAGATTTGTTCTTCAACCTTCATCCAAGAGAACTCCACCTTCATCCACCTAAAGGCCCTGTTTCTTAGGGAATCGAAGGAGGAGAACTCGATCTTCAACAATTGCAATAAAGTGCTTCATCTCCTCTCCATTCATTTGGAGAATCACCGATCTAATATTTCTTTCAAATATCTAGATCCTTGCTTTTGATTATATTGATAATCCTTGTTCTTGTGACAGCTTGTTGTCATTACGGGAACCCCTAATTCAGTTGTGGGTGTGTGCCCCGGTAGAGTTGTAAAGGCATCGGTTCCCGCCTCGAAGGGTACCAATAGTGGAGAAGGTGGATCAGGCCTTTCGTGGTGAGATCCATCGAATAATAGGGTGAGGCCTATTGTGGCGTGGTGGTCTTAGAATCGCCCACCCCTCCAACACAGATGTACTTCCCTTAACAAGTAAGGAACTGCGGTAAAAAAAATCCCTATGTCTCTGCGTGCTCCACTACGGTTTCCTCGCTCCTCTCTTTACGTGCTTAGTAGCTAGGTTTGCATATAGGGAAATTCTCGTAGTTGAATATCTAGAGAATTTACTTTGTGTCAAGCCTAAAATTGAAAAAGAACTAAAAATTGAGTAGCACCTATTCACCCCCCTCTAGGTGCCCATACAATCCATTTCAATTGGTATCAGAGCACCGGATCTTATTTCGGGCTTAACCGCCTAAGAGAAGTATGGGTTCCAAGGGAGATGGGAGTGATGCTCCGGAGGTAGTCACCATGAACGATCTCAAGACGTTGGAAATAACCTTTATTAGTTCTATGGAGACTAAGATGGAAGAGATGCATCAAATGATAATGCGTCTCTCCCCATCCACATCATCACCCCCATCTGCCTCAGAGGCTACCACTCCACAATCGAAGGAAACGGGTAAAACCGATTCCAAAGATAACAAAGTGGTTGGTGATGGAACTAGCAAAAGCACCTCCTCGAAAAAGGATAGTGGTAAGGAAGGATACAATGAGGTTTCCCATGTGTATTCTCCTGATTCACCTATTCCACATCCTCATATACATAATAGGGGTGATCCACCCAAACTTTCAGCATCTACTTTTAATCAACGACAATTTCTGATGAAGTCTCATGTGTGTAGCTCCTCCATTGAGTTGTGGAAAATCATAGAGAATGGTCTTCATGTTGGAGATCCCCACAACCTAACAAGAAGAGAGGTTGTTGATAGTCAACTCAATGCTATGACTCTACACATGATTTAGCTTGGTGTGGGTGACAAAGATATGCCACACATTCAGCATCTTAACACAACTAAGGAAGCTTGGGATGCCCTCACCAAGCTCTTCATTGGAAATGAAAGAATGAGAAGAAATAGATATGATGCTTTGAGTAATGAAGATGAAGGATTCTATATGTTGGATGTAGAAGACCACAAGGACATGTATAGGAGGCTCAAGTCAATAGCCACCACTTTCAGGAATCATGGTGCCTCTCATGTTAATGATGTTTGGATTGAGCAAGTATGTCAGTTCTCTTATGCCATTTGATCCCACAAATTTGAAGAGTCTCCAAGGAAGGCATAACTACCACCTAATGACATCCAATGAAGTAATGCAAGAAATGGCAGCTTTCAAAGTGGCTGCCAAGAATGCCGAAGATGCTCGTGCACGAGCTATGGGGATGCAAAAGGGAGTCAACATGGCCTTGAAGACAAGTGTGGCTGATCATGATGAAGATGACATAGAAGTTATGGACTGTACCAAGGATGTAAAAAGAATTCATGGACAATACATGGCCTTCTATGCTAAAAACTTTTGGAAGGATCTAGCCAAAGCCAAATCTGAACTAGAACGCAAGAGTGGAGCATATGGAAGAAAGGAAAACGGTCCCAAGCTAAGAACTTGTTTCAACTATGGAGACCGGCTGCACTTTGTAGCCTAGTGTCCGTACCAAAGTAGGGATGATAATGGAGGAAGACTCATTCTCAAGGAAAAGTCAAAGGCCCCATGCAAGAAACAATTTGTAAAGAAGAATGCTCCTTTCAAGAAGCAACCAAAGATTGTTCTAGTGGCTCAAGAAGAATATTCTTCGGGAAGTGAAGATGAAGACGAGGATGATTGCTCTCGAGAGGTGGCTGCTATAGTTACCACATCTACACCAATATCTCTCTTCGACTCTCCGAATGAAAATGTCATCAACAAGAACGCTACTTGTCTCATGGCAAGAGGTTCCGAGGTATCAACTTCCAACACTCCTTTTCCTAAGACTATGATTGACATGGATGAACCTACTAGTCTTAAGGTTAAAGAAGAGATTATTGCTTTGGACTATTCTTCACTAACTTGCAAGGTGAGCAAAAAATACAATTTGAGGCTCTTATGGACCAGCTGGCCCAAAATGAAGTGCTTCTTGAAGAAAAGGGCAGGATTGAAAGGGAGGATGCAATGGAAATTGCATCCTTAAAAAATGCTCTATAAGAAGAAGAGGCTCGGGTTTCTCTTGAAGAGAGGCTTGAGTCTATTGAGGAGTCACATGAATAAATGATGACAAAGATTGTTAAGGAACGTGAGAATGCAGTAGCAAAAGCAAAGAAGCTAAAGAAAGAAAAAGTTGACTTTGGGGCTGCTCATGCTAGACTCTCCGAGGAATTGGAGAAACTTGACATTGCTCACAAGGATTTGAAAAGTGAATTCTCTATTCTCAATGAGTCGCATGATCAGCTCCAAATTCGATTGTCCAAATATTATGTTCCTAGCACATCTAAATCAACATATATTCACAAGGAAAACTCTAGGGTGGTTGATGAGCTTGTCAATGACTTCACACCTAAAGGTAAGGGTGTTCTTGATAATATTCTTGGCAAGCAAAGATCAAATCTTGGAAAAGAGGGACTTGGATATGTCACCAAGTCCAAGAAGAAGAACAACAACAAGAAGAAGACCAAGATTGAACAAGTAAAGACAAACACCGCTGAGAAGAATGCCACAAAAGACAAAACTAACCATATTGGTTTTACATGGTCTCACAATCCAAATTATGAACTCTTTTGTGATTATTATGGCGTTGTGTATGCTTATTATGTTGGTCCTTTTGATGAATATGTTGCTTGGTCTATTTGGGTTCCAAAGTCCCTTGTTACTAACATGAGAGGACCCATTGAAAAATGGGTACCTAAAACCAAGAAGTAATTCTCTTGCAGGGTTATGCTTTCGGTGGGTCTAAATGGGTGCTGGATAGTGGATGCACTAGTCATATGACCGGAAGCAAGGAGATCATCACAAAGATGCAACCCAATCATGATCATATTACTGTCTCCTATGGTGATAAGTCTAAATTTGAGGTATTGGGTCTTGGCAAGGTTGTGGTCGCCCACGATATCTCCCTCGTGGACGTCATGCTTGTCAAGAACTACACGTTAAATGAATTTATAAGTGAAGAGGGGATAAGACATCAATATTCCACTGCGTACTGTAACATCCCAAAAATATTGATCAATGATTTTCCTATTCCAATCATCAAAATTAGGGTTAACAAAAACTTTTGTTAATTTAATCATATGAATGCATGTGTGTAAGTGATGATTGTATGAATGCATGAATGGACTTGTGTGATTGTTCTAAATAGCAAGGAATGGTTTAAAGATGAAAACAACATTATCTAAAACATTTCCAAGCAAAAATAAATCAAGAGAAAATAAAAAACAAACCAAATAAAGCAAATGGTCATTTTTGCTAATCTTTCTCACTAGGCCACTTTGAGTGTTCCTAGTACAAGATTTAAAACAAAAGCATTTCCATTTCTTTTCACCCCTTGCTAGACCAAGTAAAAGTGAACCCACGCCCACCTTTCAAACTTAAAGAAACATTTGGCAACTTGATTCAAATGACAATTCAAAATTGAATCTTTAACATATGTGAAGATCACCCATTTTCAAAAACCAACCAAACCAGTACCCCTTAACCTTTCCAATTAACCAGATACTACCTAGTATGTAACTAATCCACCCACCAAGTTTGAACCAAAAATTCAAATTCAAATCTCTTTTGGACATTTCATCAAACACCTTGCAAACACCAAACAAACAAACAAACATAAAACACTATTGTGAGAAGTGATTTGGCCTAACTTGTTCCCTCTCTAGCTCACAGAACACCCTTAGTAGATCATCTAGCTCAATTAACAAGCTCTAGCACCACTGCGAGCTTGCCATTGCCATCAATGGTGAGCATGCCGATCTCAACTTGCCATCCCACTGTCGACAGCAAGCTAGGAGGAGCTTTAGACTCGCCAAACTTGTATGGGACACTGACCACCGTCCACCTCCACCCCCTATCCAACGGCAACGAACTACCAGCCCCGGGGCCACTCAGCCCGAGCGTGCCCAACCTCTCCGCGAGCATGCCGAGAGCGCGCCAGAGCGGCGCACTCGACACACGCCCACAGACCGCGCATCGCCCTTGCCGCGTGCAAGCATGATCACCACCATCCCAGGAGA
This sequence comes from Avena insularis, assembly GCA_023614405.1. Lineage (NCBI taxonomy): Eukaryota > Viridiplantae > Streptophyta > Magnoliopsida > Poales > Poaceae > Avena > Avena insularis. The sequence continues at coordinate 97,420,597 of CM042691.1, forward strand.
CCGCCAGACAACCCCGTTCGCCGCCACGTGACCCGTAGCCGCGGTGCGCCATTAAAATGCCCGTTGGACCGGCCTAGAGCACCGCAACATTCCGACCGTCTCGCACCGCCCCACGCCTCGTGACCATGCCGTTGAGCTTCATCAGGGAGCACAACACCGCCCCTACCATCACCCATGCCAGTAGCTCACTGTGCCGACGACCACGACGAGCTTCACCCGCACCCTTCGGTCCCCTCGCTGCACTATAAATAGAGGCCACCCCCGCTCGATTTCTTCACACCAACACACTCCCCTCTCTCTCAGAACCACCCCACCTCACCCCCGGAGAAAGGCGAGCAGCACATCACCGGAATTTGGTCAGAGTCTATCATGGAGGAGGAAGAAAGGATCAAGCGATTAGAGCCGCCCCAGGAGAAGCCGTCGGTACCAGGAGGTTCGCTGTCATTGACTTCGTCGTTCGCCCCCATCACCGACCCTCGCCTAAGCCCCCGTGAGAACCCGTAGACCCCCACTGGAGGGTTCTGTCTCACCGGAGTTGCCCGATGGAGACGATAGGTCACAACTGTTCGACTAGAGTTTGATCGCACCGTCCATATCACCCCGTACTGCTTCGCACCCCCCTGTCTCGCTGACTGGTGGGGTCATCCACTTAAACTCACCCGTGCGCGCTATGCGTAGTGGGCCGGCCCAGTTAACCTCCCGCGCAACCCAGTTAGTTTGAATTTATATTTTCCAATTTAGTTTCAAACCTAGTTCTGTAACTAGATTCAAAAATCAACCCAAGTCGATTCACTAAACCAAATTGCATGAAACCAATTGTGTTAGAAAGGTACTGGAATTCTTGATCCAAGCCCATTGGATTCAATCCATTTAGATGTGTAGATCATCTATAGTAAAAATAACAAGGCAGAAGCTTTTCTGCATTCAAATATTTTTCAAAATTCAACCACAAAAGCTTTTGAGTTGATTCCAACTCTCAAAACTCACATTTAACAAGACCTTTCTGAATATATAAAAATATCTAGGTTTACTTGCAGAAATAATGAACAAGTAATAAAAGAATGCCTCATTGGCAATTCTAGTCACTTTATTTAATTAAAATAAAAAGGTTAAACCTTATTAAATTGTGACACCACTTTAAATCACATTCCCATGTACTGAAATATGTGGTGATGACATGTGTTAATATGATCCCATGTTTTTAGTTGGAGAGTATTAAATCTTAAGTAGTTTTTCAATGAGTAGAAATTACTTTTCTAAAATAAAATAAATAAGAAAGTAGTTGGATGATTGTAATGTTTGTGATGATCCTAGATCATCTAGTGAAAACATTGGTGTGATCAAGAGAAGTAGTAAAGTATTGTTTGGTGATTGTGTACCTCGTATTTATTTATAGACGCTAGTACCGACCAAGGATACGAGGAGGAAGGAGAATACTACGAGGAACAAGCCGAGGAGAACTCGAACCACTTCTCTACACAAGGCAAGCTAACACTTGCAACTATGAAAACTATGTGATCTATGCAATGCATTAGGCATGCCTTGGTTATACCCCTTGATGACACATAATCCTAGTTTTACTTGCAAGCTTAGTTATTTTATTTCTTTATCAAATCTTTCTATTAGAGTTTACTTAGTGACTTGTAGATTTTAGAAAGATATTTAAAGGTAGCATAAAGAGCATAAAACTTGGCCTAAGTTAGATAATCTTGATGTCTTCCTAAGGCATGAGATTGAACTTAGATCATCCCCATTGGGTTACCAACCCTCATTAGTGTTTAACACCACTTGTAGATGCTAGTGCTAAACATAAAACTTGATCAACTTTAGATGGGAATACTTGGTGAAAATGATTATGAAAACCTTAGAATGATGATTCATTATAATGAAATGTTTTGACATATGTTCTAGAACACCAGATGATTTTTATGACAAATTTTTTAAGGGATGAGCCTTAGCCCTTTATAAAACTGATGGTTGTCTGGATGCGATACCATTCCAATCTTATCGTACAACCACAATAGCCGAAATTTGGGTAGGGATTGACTGGAAATTTATATACCTTAGTATGGGTTCCCTTTCGGCCAAGGTTTGAGCTGAGGCTACCTTGTGAAGATTGTCCACCTGTGCAGTTCCCAAGATGACAGTTGGTCATGGTTGGGAGGCCAAACTCACAGGAGAGGTGCCTATACTAGGGCGTGTAATTGAAAGGTTAGGATTGATTATCCGCATACTGAGTATGGTGAATTCAGGATTGTTCCGGACGGATGTATCGAATATTGTGGTGAAAGTGTACCACCTCTGTAGAGTGTCAAACTATTCAAATAGCCGTGCCCGCAGTTATGGACAGTTGGAGTGGCCATACTGTTCCGTCGTCAGATGTTTTCAAAATGACTTGTGAAATGATTCGTGACTTTGACTTGACCACAACAGGGTTGTGATATGAAATTCAAGTTCCCACTTAGGTGTTATAAAACTTCAACTAGCTTTCTTTGCTTGTGAACTCAGGATAGATAAATCTGGATTTTTGCAAAACAACCTAGACCTTAGTATCTCCTACTCGAAACCACTTCACTTATCAGTATTAGTTTGCGAGTACTTAAAGAGTACTCATGGCTTTGTCCCTGGATATTCCCGTGGCCAGACTATGAAGAGGACTATCAGGAAGACGAACAACAGGAAAGTTACGACAACTAGGATCATCTCCCATCGTCAGCATTGCCTGTGACCATGAAGATGGAGTCTCGCCTACGCTACCGTTATTATTACGTTATTCCACTACTATGATTGTATTAAGACTGGATCATGAGATCCTTTATTTGTTGTAAGACCATGTTTCGAATGTATGGCATAACATGCATCTGAGATTAAAAATCCGGGTGTTGACAAGTTAGTATCAGAGCCATCCTGACCATAGGAGACCCTAGTTTAGAATGGACGTTTGAATCAAAAACTTGGTTTGAAAACCAAGGAAGTGAGTATTTATGAAAACTTATTCTCATTCTTATCACTTAGACTCTTTCATGTAAATTCATGTTCCTAAAAAAAATCTTGCAAACTTACATAAAATTTGACACATTTGATCACTATACTAACTTACTCATCCTATATTCTTATAGATGGACGTGAAGTATAGAAAGTTCTATCAGTTGGGGAATGGAGGAGATCTCATCTTTGAGCGTGACTTGGACCAGCTGTCGGAAATGCTGGAGCGCCTGCACCCCGAGTTCTTCGGAGCTCAGCGCAACAATCAGGAAGGAGAGGAGTTGTAATGGCTGATTGTTGAAGTCTCCAAGGAAAGATCAAAGTCCCCACCTCCGAGGGAATTCAGTTTACCATCAGAGAGAACAACTGGCTCGATGGACTTGCTAGAGCAATGCAGGAATCTCTCTCCCGTCTGTGTGGGCAGAGTATCAATAAGATCAAGGGTACCTTCTTTGAGTTCTATCCAAGGCGTGATGTTATGGACAACCACTAGAGGCCCCGTATCACCATGAGCTGAAGACTCAGTTGGACCACCTCAGTTTCATGATGTATGACCGTCAGAAGGAGTTGGACAATGCCCGCTCCTACGCCAACCACAAGTACGCCATTGCTGCTCAGAAGGATCAGACCATTGCCATGCTAGTGAAGGATTGCCAGTCTCTTCGCCATCAGCTCGACAATAAGGAGCGCATCATTGCCCGTCTCTGCCACATGATCACAAAGTTGGAGGAGACAGTCCACGAGAGGGATATGCCGCTTGAGGAGAGGGAGAATGTAGGGGAGAACATTCGTGGAGACCCCTACTCCTATCTCATTGATTATGATGACTTTCTGGAGGATCAGGCCATGGACTTCTTCACCGATGAGGATGACTTCACCTTCATTGATGATGATGATGATGAGGACACTGACTCCCAGGAGTAGTAGCACTTGAGCACTAGCGTTAGTGACTTGTATCCGGTCCCACTGTATCGTAGTTTCCCGAATGGTTCTTAAAACCATCTGTTTTTCTTTGTTGTGGTGTGTTTTTGTATCATGTTTGATGAATGAATGAAAAGCAAGTTGCTAGAAAAATCTAAGTCAAACTTTAAAAACTTTTGAAAACCCTGAATCTTAGAAACTTCCCCCTTTTCTCATGATCTATCTCAATCTTCAGATGCCTCGCGGAGGAAGCACTTCATCCCCGGACCCGATGTTGCAAATCTTGCAAATGTTGGTTTCTGACCGCGAAGCTGAAAGAGCCGAACGTCAAGCCAACCTAGCCACCCTTCAACAGATAGATCAGATGGCCAACAACAATCAAGGCCATGGAAATCAGGACAACCATGGATCCAAGCTCAAGAACTTCCAGAACACCAACCCACGCATTTTCACTAAGTCTAAAGATCCCCTCGATGCCTATGATTGGCTACAGACCATGGAGAACAACCTAGAAGTTGCACGAGTGGAAGCCAACGAGATGCAAGAACATGGTGGAATAGTGTTCGTGCCATGAATGGAGGACAAATGATGACTTGGGAAGAATTCAAAGTCAAGTTCAGCAGAACCCATGTACCACCGGGTTTGATCAAGAGGATGAGAGATGAATTCAGGGAATTGAAGCAAGGGAGGATGACAGTAGTTGAGTATCGTGACAAATTTTTGTCATTGGCTAGGTATGCACCGGATGAGATTGACACTTAAGCTAAGAAGAAAGAGAGATTCTTGAATGGTTTGCATGATGAGATAGAGACAGTGTTAGTCAATATCCCATTTGCTGATATTGAAGCCTTAGTGGATTCTGCCATTCAGATGGAAGGCAAGATCAACCAAGGTAATGAGAACCGCAAGCGTCGCATGATGCATCAACCAGGAACCCACCATACCCCAAAGTATCGCCCCAACCCATCTCCGGGATTTGCCCCAAGAAACAACAGACCCTCGATGAAACGTCCAACCTATCCCAACCGTGGAGGAGGAAACCCAAGGCCCGGAGGAAACCACAACAACAATCCCGGCAACCCCAGCAATTTCAACCGTGCACCACCCAAGTTCAATAACAACAATGTCGCCACCAACACCAATACTGCCCCAAGGAATGGAAGCAATGCTGTGCATGTTGTAGCAAAGGATAAGTCTCAGGTGACTTGTTATGAGTGTGGAACCAAGGGTCACTATTCCAATGAGTGCCCTAAGAAAATTGGCGCAGCCCCCAATGCAAATTCCCAGGCTTAGCAGCAGCGTCGTGTTTAGCCCGGAAGAAGGTTTGCCCCAGGGAACTCGCTCAACCGCAACGGCTGTCTCTTTCTCATGCATGCTGAAGAAGCCCAAGAAGCGCCAGATGTCGTGCTGGGTATGTTTTCTGTTAACTCAGTACTTGCAAGAGTGTTGTTTGATTCTAGAGCATCGCACTCGTTTGTTACAGAAGAATTTGCATGCACTAGTAAGATTCAACCAACAAAATTGAAGCATGTTATGATAGTTCAAATATCTGGTTCAGCCACCAAAGCTAGACAAATTTGCAAGACCGTACCTATCCGAATCCATGGCATAGATTTTTATGCTAATCTAATAGTACTTGGAACTAAAGGTTTGGAAGTAGTACTAGGAATGGATTGGATGTCGAAACATAAAGGATTAATCGAGTGTGCCAAGAAAGCCATAACCATGACCAGTACAGCAGGAATATCAGTAGAGCATGTATCTGAAACATTGCCCTGTCAATTCAAGTGCAACAAGAGTCTAGCCCAACCAACCATTGACCAAGTCAGAATAGTCTGTGAATACCCCCGATGTATTTCTAGATGTTTTACCCGGTATACCCCCATATCGGGATATCGAGTTTATCATCGAACTAATCCCTGGAACTGGACCCATAGCCCAGAGACCATATAGTATGAACCCGTCTGAATTAGTGGAGCTGAAGAAGCAATTGGATGCTATGCTAGAGATAGGATTGATCCAACCAAGTGCGTCGCCATGGAGATCACCTGTTTTATTTGTGGATAAGAAAGATGGAGGTAACCATTTGTGTATGGATTATTGGAAGATAAATGATGTCACTATCAAGAACAAGTACCCACTGCCGAAGATCGAAGACCTGTTTGACCAGTTTACTGGTGCCAAAGTATTTTCTAAGATTGATCTTAGAACTGGTTATCATTAAATCAAGATTCACGCAGAGGATATTCCAAAGACTGCCTTTACCACCAGATATGGATTATACGAGTATACTGTCATGTGTTTTGGATTAACCAATGCCCCCGCTTACTTCATGAACCTCATGAATAAGATATTTATGGACTTCCTAGCTAAGTTTGTCGTTGTTTTCATCGATGACATTCTGATCTATTCCAAATCATAAGAAGAACATGAGCTACACCTCAGGACCATCCTTGGAACCCTTAGGGAGCATCAGTTGTATGCCAAGTTTAGCAAATGTGAATTCTGGTTGCATGAGGTAGGATTTCTCGGGCATATCGTATCAGCCAGAGGAATTGCTATTGACCATGCAAAGGTGAAGGATGTTGAAGATTGGCTAGCCCCAACCACTCAAACCCAAGTTCGTGCATTTCTCGGATTGGCGGGATATTACCGCAAGTTCGTAGAAGGATTTTCGAGTATTGCCAGACCCATGACCCAATTGCTGAAGAAGGATAAGAAGTTTAAATGGACGGACAAATGTGAAGCGAGTTTTCAGGAACTCAAGAGGAGATTGATTTCAGCCCCCATCTTGATCATTCCGGATATTACGAAGCCGTTTGATGTGTATTGTGACGCATCCAAGATAGGTCTCGGATGTGTGCTAATGCAAGAAGGCAAAGTTATATCTTATCTATCCCGAGAACTGAAGCAACATGAACAGAATTGTCCAACCCATGACCTTGAACTAGCAGCCGTAGTTCTAGCCCTGAAGACATGGAGGCATTACCTGATGGGAAACCATTGTGAGATTTATTCGGATCACAAGAGCCTGAAGTATATATTCACTCAGAAGGAGCTGAATATGAGGCAGAGAAGATGGATAGAGATAATCAAGGACTATGATCTGGACATTCACTATCACCCCGGTAAAGCCAATGTGGTAGCAGATGCACTTAGTAGATTGCTGTGCCGCTTGAACTCCATGATTCTAAAGGAGCAACTAAGTTTGCACAAAGAGATGGAAGATTTCAGATTGGAATTAGTAAGTGAAGTATTTTTGGCTAGCATAGAACTTGAACCCACTTTGATCAGTCAGATCAAGGAGGCCTAGAAAGGAAATGCTAGTATCGACAGAATCAAACGTCGCATCGATACAAGCAAGGTACCCGGATTCATAGAAGATGCAGATCAAAAGGAGTGTTGTGGTACAAAGTACGTATCTGTGTACCAGCGGACTTAGAGTTGAAGCAAGCTATTTGAAAGAGGCCCATGATACTCTTTATTCTATCCACCCCAGAGGAACGAAGATGTATCAAGATCTAAAGGAACAATTTTGGTGGCATAAGATGAAGAGAGAAATCGGAAGCTACATAGACAACTGTGATATTTTCCATAGAGTTAAGGAGGGACATCTGAGACCCACAGGACTGTTGCAACCACTGCAGATCCCCGAATGGAAATGGGATTCAATTGGAATGGATTTTATCACCGGTTTTCCTACTTCTAGTAGGTGAAATGACTCTATTTGGGTAATAGTTGATAGACTGTCCAAAGTCGCTCATTTCTTACCCGTCAAGACCACCTATCAAAGTTCGAAGCTAGCAGAGTTGTACATCGCTAGAATCGTCAGTTTGCACGGAGTCCCCAAGAACATCGTGTCAGATCGAGGAACTCAGTTTACCTCGAGATTCTGGAAGAAAGTCCTAGAAGGATTGGGAACACGATTGGATTTCAGCACATCTTATCACCCTCAAACAGATGGACAAACAGAGCCAGTAAATAAAATACTCGAAGATATGTTGAGAGCCTGTGTGCTAGAGTATGGATCTAAATGGGAAGACTGTCTACCTTTCGCAGAATTTTCTTACAACAACAATCATCAAGCTAGTTTGCAAATGGCCCCATTTGAATTCATGTATGGAAGGAAGTATCGTACCCCTTTGAATTGTTCGGAAGTAGGAGAGAGTCAGATTTTCGGACCGACATCCTACGAGAAGCAGAACAGAAAGTTCACAAGATCCGTGAGAACCTCAAGACCGTCCAGTCAAGACAGAAGAGCTATGCCGACAAGAAACGTCGCGACCTTGCTTTCAATATCGGAGATTTTGTGTATCTCAAAGTGTCGCCTTTGAAGGGAATGCAACGTTTCCAGTTCAAGGTAAAGTTATCTCCCAGATATATCGGACCCTTCAAGATTCTGAATCGTCAAGGAGAAGTATCGTATCAACTGTAACTATCAGAGGAGATGTCAGTAGTGCATAATGTGTTCTATATATCGTTACTTCGCAAATGCCTAGAAGTTCCGGAGAAGACTGATGTTTTCAAAAACATTGATCATCAAACCATAGAGATCAACGATGACCTGACGTATCCCGAAGTACCCATTCGTATTTTGGAGGAAGCTTTCAGAACCACCAAGACCCGAAGCATCAAGTTTCTCAAGATCCAGTGGAGTAACCACACTGAAGAAGAAGCTACCTAGGAACAAGAATACTACATCAAGACGGAGTTTCCCGATCTCTTTTAATCCTAGTTTTCTTCTTTCTTCTTTCTCAAATCTCGGGACGAGATTTTGTTTAAGGAGGGAAGGTTTGTAACATCCCAAAAATATTGATCAATGATTTTCCTATTCCAATCATCAAAATTAGGGTTAACAAAAACTTTTGTTAATTTAATCCTATGAATGCATGTGTGTAAGTGATGAATGTATGAATGCATGAATGGACTTGTGTGATTGTTCTAAATAGCAAGGAATGGTTTAAAGATGAAAACAACATCATCTAAAACATTTCCAGGCAGAAACAAATCAAGAGAAAATAAATAACAAACCAAATAAAACAAATGGTAATTTTTGCCAATCTTGCTCACTAGGCCACTTTGAGTGTTCCTAGTACAAGATTTCAAACAGATACATTTCCATTTCTTTTCACGCCTTGCTAGACAAAGTAAAAGTGAACCCAAGCCCACCTTTCAAACTTATAGAAACATTTGGCAACTTGATTCAAATGACAATTCAAAATTGAATCTTTAACATATGTGAAGATCACCCATTTTAAAAAACCAACCAAACCAGTTCCCCTTAACCTTTCCAACTAACCAGAGACTACCTAGTATGTAACTAATCCACCCACCAAGTTTGAACCAAAAATTCAAATAAATCTTTTTCAGCCATTTCATCAAACACCTTGCAAACACCAAACAAACAAACATCAAACACTATTGTGAGCAGTGATTTGGCCTAACTTGTTCCCTCTCTAGCTCACAGCACACCCTTAGTAGATCATCTAGCTCAATTAACAAGCTCTAGCACCACTGTGAGATTGCCATTGCCATCAATGGTGAGCATGTCGAGCTCAACTTGCCATCCCACTGTCGACAACAAGCTAGGAGAAGCTATAGCCTTGCCAACCTTGTCTAGGACACTGACCACCGTCCACCGCCACCCCCTGTCCAACGCCAACGCACTGCCATCCCCTGGACCACTCAGCCTGAGCGTGCCCAGCCTCTCTGCGAGGATGCCGAGAGCCAGCCAGAGCTCCGCACTCGACACACGCCAAAGACCGCGCGCCGCCCCTGCCGCGTGCAAGTGTGATCACCACCTTCCCAGGAGACCGCCAGACAATCCCGTTCGCCGCCACGCGACCCGTAGCCGCGGTGAGCCATTAAAATGCCTGCCGGACCCGCCCAGAGCACCGCAGCGTTCCGACCGTCTCGCACCGCCCCACGCCTCGCGACCATGCCATTGAGCTTTGCCAGGGAGCACAGCACCGCCCCCTACCGTTGCCCATGCCAGTAGCTCGCTGTGCCGACGACCACGACGAGATTCACCCGCGCCCTTCGGTCCCCTCGCTGCACTATAAATAGAGGCCACCCCCGCTCGATTTCTTCACACCAACACACTCCCCTCTCCCTCAGAACCACCCCACCTCACCCCCTGAGCAAGGTGAGCAGCACATCGCCGAAATTTGGCCGGAGTCTACCATGGAGGAGGAAGAAAGAAGTCGTCGTCGACTTCGTCGTTCGCCCCATCACCGACCCTCTCCTAAGCCCCAGTGAGCCCCCATAGACCCCCACTGGCCGTGCAAGGATTCTGTCTCGCCGGAGTTGCCCGACAGAGACGATAGGTCACAACCGTTCGATTAGAGTTTGATCGCATGGTCCATATCACCCCGTACCGCTTTGCACCCCCTGTCTCTCTGACTGGTGGGGGCATCCACTTAAACTCACCCACGCACACTGTGCATAGTGGGCCGGCCCAGTTAACTTCCCGTGCAACCCAGTTAGTTTGAATTTATATTTTCCAATTTAGTTTCAAACCTAGTTCTGTACCTAGATTCAAATATCAACCAGGTCGATGTTGGAATTATGCCCTAGAGGCAATAATAAAGATCTTATTATTATAATTCTTGTTCATGATAAAGTTTATATTCCATTCTAGAACTGTATTAAGCAGAAACTTTGATACTTGTGTGGTTTATGAACAACACCGTGTCCCTAGTACGCCTCTATGGACTAGCTCATTGATTAATGATGGTTAAGGTTTCCTAACCATAGACATGAGTTGTCAATTAATAATGAGATCATGTATTAGGAGAATGATATGATGGACAGACCCAAATCAAGCAGAGCAATTAGATCGTGTCATTGTGTTCATCTTTGCGAAGCTTTTTCTTATGTCAAATATTGTATTCCTTAGACCATGAGATAATGCAACTCCCTGGTATCGGAAGAAATCTTTAAGGTCATCAAACGTCATCCTATGAGAGGGTGATCATAAAGGTGTCTCTCAGGTGATCGAAAAGTACTTGTTGGGTTGTATGTATCGAGATGGGATTTGTCCCTCCCAAGTCGGAGAGATATACTTCGGGCCCACTCAGTAATCGATATCAACACCGCTTGCAAGCAATTGGTTAAGGAGTTAATCACAAAGTGATATCGGATTACGGAACGAGTAAAGTACTTGCTGTGAACGAGATTGAACTAGGTATGCCGATACCGACGATCGAATCTCGGGCAAGTAAAATATCGCGCGACGAAAGGAATATATATATGGGATTAATTGAATCCTGGCATCGTGGTTCATCCGATATGATCATCGATGAATATGTGGGAGTAAATATGGGTTTCCAGACCCCGCTGTTGATTATTGATAGAAGATCATGTCTGCATATTCTCGAACCCGTAGGGTCACACACTTAACGTGTCTCAACGCTAGGATAGAATGGATAATTGGTTTATGAGTTTTTGTTCGGAGTCTCGGATGAGATCCAGGACATCACGAGAGGTTCCGGAATGGTCTGGAGAATAGGTTTCATATAAGGGAAAGCAGTTTTTGGATTTTGGAATTGTTTCGAAATGTTCGGTATTGTACCGAAAGGTTCTAGAAGCTTCCGGAGTGGGACCAACGTGGCCCCACTTGTCGGGAGGGGGCGTGGGCCTACGAGGGAGTGCCCTGGCCGCATTGGGCCAGGGGCACAAGGCCCCATAGGCCAAGCCGGCCAAGCCCTAGGGGAAACCCTAGGGAGAGCTTCTAGAAGGGGGGGAAACTTGCCCCCCACTCCACCCCATGTGGCCGCCGGCCCTAGGTTTTGGAGGAGGGGCAAGGGCAGCCGTCCATCCCTCTATATAAAGAGGGTAGGGGCGCACCCTCCCCCCACACCTCCTCAAACCCTAGCCGCCTAGTTGCTGCCCTCGTCTCTCTCTCTCACGACTGCGCGTAGGCGAAGCCCAGCCGCAGAAACTCTCCACCTTTGCACCACGCCGTCGTGTTGTAGATCCAATCTATCTCTCCACCCCACTTGCTGGACCGAGGAAGGAGGAGACATCAAGGTGCCGTACGTGTGCATCTCTTGGAGGCGTCGCCACTTGCGGCGTTGGATCGGATCGGATCGCGAGGAGGAGAAGGCTAGTACAACTACATCAACCACGTTCCGCTGTGCGATTTCTTCAAGGGTATGAAGATCTCATCTATCCCCCTCATTGTTTGCATCTCCTAGATTAGATCTTGGCTTTCCCATTCACATCCGTAGAATTTTTTTGATTTACTATGCTGCGAAACCCTTCAGTGGTATCAGAGCTAGATCTATGCGTAGATGTGTTTCACGAGTAGAACGCAACATGCTTGTTGCGGGCGTTGATGTTTTCTGTTGCAAGCCTCTTGTTGTGTACTTCTTATGATGCGGGAAAGTGAGATCGAAGCGGTCCAGGCCAACTTTACGTGACCTCGTTCGCGAGACCGGCTCCGCACTTGACGTGTGGCTTGTTCCACACATGTGGCTGGTGGATGCCAGTTTCTCTCACTATAGTTGTCATGGGATTTACACCGGATGTTGGCAACCATAATATCACCGTTGTGGCTTTCTGTAGGTAAGAATCGTTCTTATCTTGTTACTCCCATAAGCCACGTAAAACATGCAACAACAAATTAGAGGCGTCTAACTTGTTTTTGCAGGGAGTGTTTCTGTGATATGGTATGGCCCAAGATGTGATGTGTATGTTGTATGCAATGATCATGTTTTGTAATATTTCACGACTTGCATGTCGATGAGTACACAACCGGCAGGAGCCATATGGTTGTCTTTATAATTGTGTATGACCTGTGTGTCAACTTCTTATACGCCATGTAATAGCTTTACTTTATCGCTAAGTAGTTAGCAATAGTTGTAGTTGCTATTCGTGGTGGATGCAATCATGGTGGAGTGATGGAGATCATGCTGGCACGCACAAGATGGAGATCATTGCGTGGAGATTGGCTGTACCATGTCACATAAAATTATATGCATGTGATGTTTATCCTTTTATGTATCTTATTATGCTTAGATCGTGACGGTAGCATTATAAGATGATTCCTCACTTAAAGATCAAGATAAAGCTGTGTTCTCCCCATGTATGCACCGTTGCGAAAGTTCGTCGTGTTCAAGCACCACGTGATGATCGGGTGCTATAAACTCTACGTTCACATACAACGGGTGCAAGCCAGTTTTGCACACGCGGAAATACTTGGGTTTGACTTGACGAGCCTAGCATGTACAGACATGGCCTCGGAACACACGAACCGAAAGGTTAAGCATGAGTCATATGAATGATATGATCGACACTTTGTTGTCCACCATCGAAACCACATCTCTTCTCCTGAAGATCGGATTAGGTGTGGTGAATTTGGATCATGTTCACTAAACAACTTGAGGGATGTTGAATTTAGTGGGAGTTCATCTAGTAATTTGATTAAGTTGAACTAGTTATCATGAACATAGTCTAAATGGTACTTGCAAATTGTGTAGATCAAATGGCTAAGTCCAACTTCAACTTCAAAGTTTTTGCTGAGAAAGAAAAGCTTAAGAACAATGGGTCTAACTTCACCAACTGGTTCCGCAATCTGAGAATCATTCTCGCTGGCGGACAAAAGGACTATGTCCTTGAGAAAGCGCTAGGTGACGCCCCTGCTGTAGATGCGCCGGCTGATGAGAAAGCTGTTTATCAGTCGTGCAAAGATGATTATGGTGTGATTAAGAGCACCATGTTGTTTGCTATGGAATCGGACCTTCAAAATCGTTTTGAGGAGTTCGCCGGGCCCTTTGAGATTCTTGAGGAACTGAAAACCATGTTTCAGACTCAGGCCCGTTCTGAGAGATATGAGATCTCTGAGAAATTATTTAACTACAAGATGTAGGAAGGGAGTTCTGTTACTGAGCATGCCATTAAGATGTTAGGCTACACTCAACGCCTTGAGAAACTGGACTGCAAGATTCCAGAGGAGCTCAAGATTGACAGAGTTCTGCAATCACTCCCTCCTAGATACAAAGGTTTTGTAGTTACTCATAATCAGATTGGTTCCACTGATATGATCACTGAGCTCTTCGCTAAGCTGAAAGCTCCGGAGGTGGACATCAAGAAAGATAATCATGTGTTGATGGTCAACAAGCCCCCCAGCTTTAAGAAAGGTAAGGGTGCAAAGAAGTCCTTCAAGAAAGGCAGCGGCAAGCGCGTTGCCCCTGCTGAGAAGAAGCTCAAGTCTGGACCTAAGCCGGACACTGAGTGCTTCTATTGCAAGGACAAGGGTCACTGGAAGCGCAACTGTCCGAAGTACTTAGCGGACAAGAAGGCTGGCACCATCAAAGGTATATTTGATATACATGTTATTGATGTTTACCTTACTAGCGCTCGTTGTAGTGCCTGGGTATTTGATACTGGTTCAGTTGCTAATATTTGTAACTCGAAATAGGAGCTACGGAATAGATGGCGGCTAGCGAGGGATGAGGTGACGATGCGCGTTGGCAACAGATCAAGAGTTGATGTGATGGTCGTCGGCACGCTCTCCTTAGTTTTACCTTCGGGATTAGTTTTAAACCTTAATAAATGTTATTATGTGCCTGCGTTGAGCATGAACATCATATCTGGATCGTGTTTATTGCAAGACGGTTATTCATTTAAATCGGAGAATAATGGTTGTTCTATTTATATGAGTAACATCTTTTATGGTCATGCACCTGCTATGAATGGTTTATTTCTTCTGAATCTCGAAAGCAATGAAACACACATCCATAACATTGAGGCTAAGAGATGCAAGGTAGATAGTGATAATACGACTTATTTGTGGCACTGCCGTCTAGGTCATATTGGTGTAAAACGCATGAAGAAACTCCATTCTGATGGACTTTTGGAGTCTCTTGATTTTGAATCATTTGACACGTGCGAGCCATGCCTCATGGGCAAGATGATCAAAACCCCGTTCTCCGGTATAATGGAGCGAGCAACGGACTTGTTGGAAATCATACATACCGATGTATGCGGACCAATGAGTGTTTCGACGCGCGGTGGTTATCGCTATTTTCTCAATTTTACTGATGACTGAAGTAGATATGGGTATATCTATTTAATGAAACATAAATCTGAAACATTTGAAAAGTTCAAAGAATTTCAGAATGAAGTGGAAAACCATCGTAACAGGAAAATTAAATTTCTACGATCCGATCGTGGAGGTGAATATTTGAGTTATGATTTTCTCACGCATCTTAAAGCAAGCGGAATAGTTTCGCAACATCGCAATGGTGTGTCTGAACGCGGGAATCAGACTCTATTAGATATGGTGCGATCAATGATGTCTCTTACAGATTTGCCGTTATCATTTTGGGGTTATGCATTAGAAACCGCTGCATTCACTTTAAATAGGGCACCATCTAAATCCGTTGAGACGACACCGTATAAACCGTGGTTTGGTGCTAAACCTAAGTTGCCGTTTCTTAAAGTTTGGGGATGCGAAGCTTACGTCAAGAAGTTGATGCCGGACAAGCTCGAACCCAAAGCGGAGAAATGCGTCTTCATAGGATACCCTAAGGAAACTATTGGGTATACCTTCTATCACAGATCCGAAGGCAAAGTGTTTGTCGCAAAGAACGGATCCTTTCTTGAGAAGGAGTTTCTCTCAAAAGAAGTGAGTGGGAGGAAAGTAGAGCTAGACGAGGTTATTGAACCTTCTCTTGACTTGAAGAGTAGCGCAACACATGAAATTGTTCCAGTGCCGTCTGCACCAACAATAGAGGAAGCTAATGACAAGGATGATGAAGCTTCGGACGATGCTACTACTGAACGTCGCAGGTCGACAAGGTCACGTGCCCCTCCTGAGTGGTACGGTAACCCTGTCTTGACTGTCTTGTTAGTAGACAACAGTGAACCTGCGAACTATGAGGAAGCAATGATGAGCCCAGACTCTGAGAAATGGCTAGAGGCCATGAAATCCGAATTAAGATCCATGAGCAAAAAACCAAGTATGGACTTTGGTGGACCCTCCTAGTGACCGAAAGGCCGTTGAGTGCAAATGGATTTTCAAGAAGAAAACGGACGCAGATGGTAATGTTACTGTCTATAAAGCACGACTTGTCGTGAAAGGTTTTCGACAAGTTCAAGGTGTTGACTACGATGAGACTTTCTCTCCCGTAGCGATGTTTAAGTCCATTCAGATTTTATTAGCAATTGTTGCGTTTCATGATTATGAAATATGGCAGATGGATGTCAAGACTGCGTTCCTCAATGGCAACATTGATGAAGAGTTGTATATGATGCAACCCGAAGGTTTTGTCGATCCTAAGGATGCTGATAAGGTGTGCAAATTTCAGCGTTCCATTTATGGACTGTAGCAAGCATCTCGGAGTTGGAACCTTCGTTTTGATCAAGTGATCAAGAGCTTTGGATTTGTTCCAAATTGCTACGAAGCTTGTATCTACAAGAAAATGAATGGGAGCTCAGTGACATTTTTAGTACTATATGTGGATGACATATTGATTATTGGAAATGACATTGACATGCTTAACGATGTGAAGGGTTATTTGAACAAATGTTTTTCAATGAAAGACCTAGGGGAAGCTGCTTATATATTGGGCATCAAAATCTATAGAGATAAACAAAGACGCCTGATAGCTTTAAGCCAAAGTACATACCTAGACAAAGTTCTGAAAAGGATCAGAATGGATAAGGCAAAGAAAGGTTCAGTGCCTATGTTGTCAGGTAAGATATTGAGCAAGGCTCAGTGTCCAACTATGGTAAACGATAGAGAAGCTATGAGCAAAGTGCCTTATGCCTCGGCCATAGGTTCTATCATGTATGCCATGTTGTGTACTAGACCGGATGTGTCCAATGCTCTTAGTTTGACGAGCAGATACCAAAGTGATCCAGGAGTGGAACACTAGACAACCGTGAAGAACATCCTAAAGTATTTAAATAGGACTAAAGAAATGTTCTTAGTCTATGGAGGTGATGAACAACTCGTCGTAAAAGGTTACGTCGACGCTAGTTTCGACACTGACAAGGATGATTCTAAATCTCAGACAGGATACGTTTATATTTTGAATGGAGGAGCTGTGAGCTGGAGAAGCTGCAAGCAAAGCGTGATCGCGGGATCTACAGTAGAAGCGGAATACATGGCTGCTGCAGAAGCGTCAAGTGAAGGAGTTTGGATCAGGAACTTCATCACTGAGCTTGGTGTGGTTCCAAGTGCCTTGGACCCACCGGAGATATTGTGTGACAACACTGGCGCCATATCACTGGCTAAGGAACCAACATATCATCCAAAGACCAAGCACATCAACCGCAAGTTTCATATAATTCGAGATTATATAACAGATGGAGATCTGAAGATTACAAAGTACATACGGATCTGAATGTCGCAGATCCATTGACTAAACCTCTTCCACGAGCAAAACATGATCAACACCTTAGTGCCATGGGTATTAGATTGTTGCCAGATGTAAACTAGATTATTGACTCTAGTGCAAGTGGGAGACTGTTGGAATTATGCCCTAGAGGCAATAATAAAGATCTTATTATTATAATTCTTGTTCATGATAAAGTTTATATTCCATTCTAGAACTGTATTAAGTAGAAACTTTGATACTTGTGTGGTTTATGAACAACACCGTGTCCCTAGTACGCCTCTATGGACTAGCTCATTGATTAATGATGGTTAAGGTTTCCTAACCATAGACATGAATTGTGAATTAATAATGAGATCATGTCATTGGGAGAATGATATGATGGACAGACCCAAATCAAGCAGAGCAATTAGATCGTGTCATTGTGTTCATCTTTACGAAGCTTTTTCTTATGTCAAATATTGTATTCCTTAGACCATGAGATAATGCAACTCCCTGGTATCAGAAGAAATCTTTAAGGTCATCAAACGTCATCCTATGAGAGGGTGATCATAAAGGTGTCTCTCAGGTGATCGAAAAGTACTTGTTGGGTTGTATGTATCGAGATGGGATTTGTCCCTCCCAAGTCGGAGAGATATACTTCCGGCCCACTCGGTAATCGATATCAACACCGCTTGCAAGCAAGTGGTTAAGGAGTTAATCACAAAGTGATATCAGATTACGGAACGAGTAAAGTACTTGCTGTGAACGAGATTGAACTAGGTATGCCGATACCGACGATCGAATCTCGGGCAAGTAAAATATCGCGATTTAAAGGAATATATATATGGGATTAATTGAATCCTGGCATCGTGGTTCATCCGATATGATCATCGATGAATATGTGGAGTCAATATGGGTTTCGCACTTCGCTGTTGATTATTGATAGAAGATCATGTCTGCATATTCTCGAACCCGTAGGGTCACACACTTAACGTGTCTCGACGCTAGGATAGAATGGATAATTGGTTTATGAGTTTTTGTTCGGAGTCTCGGATGAGATCCAGGACATCACAAGAGGTTCCGGAATGGTCCGGAGAATAGGATTCATATAAGGGAAAGCAGTTTTTGGATTTTGGAATTGTTTCGAAATGTTCGGTATTGTACCGGAAGGTTCTAGAAGCTTCCGGAGTGGGACCAACGTGGCCCCACTTGTCGGGAGGGGGCGTGGGCCTATGAGGGAGTGCCCTGGCCGCATTGGGCCAGGGGCACAAGGCCCCATAGGCCAAGCCGGCCAAGCCCTAGGGGAAACCCTAGGGAGAGCTTCTAGAAGGGGGGAAACTTGCCGCCCACTCCACCCCATGTGGCCACCGGCCCTAGGGTTTGGAGGAGGGGCAAGGGCAGCCGTCCAGCCCTCTATATAAAGAGGGTAGGGGCGCACCCTCCCCCCACACCTCCTCAAACCCTAGCCGCCTAGTTGCTGCCCTCGTCTCTCTCTCTCACGATCACAGAGGCGGCCCAGCCGCAGAAACTCTCCACCTTTGCACCACGCCGTCGTGTTGTAGATCCAATCTATCTCTCCACCCCACTTGCTGGACCGAGGAAGGAGGAGACGTCGAGGTGCCGTACGTGTGCATCTCTCGGAGTCGTCGCCACTTGCGGCGTTGGATCGGATCGAATCGTGAGGAGGAGAAGGCTAGTACGACTACATCAACCACGTTCCGTTGAATGTTCCGCTATGCGATTTCTTCAAGGGTATGAATATCTCATCTATCCCCCTCGTTGTTTGCATCTCCTAGATTAGATCTTGGCTTTCCCGTTCGCATCCGTAGAATTTTTTTGATTTACTATGCTGTGAAACCCTTCAGTCGATTCACTAAACCAAATTGCATGCAACCAATTTTGTTAGAAAGGTACTGGAATTCTTAATCCAAGCCCATTGGATTCAATCCATTTAGATGTCTAGATCATCTATAGTAAAAATAACAAGGCAGAAGCTTTTATGCATTCAAACATTTTTCAAAATTCAACCACAAAAGCTTTTGAGTTGATTCCAACTCTCAAAAATCACATTTAACAAGACCTTTCTAAATATATAAAAATATCTAGGTTTACTTGCAGAAATAATGAACAAGTAATAAAAGAATGCCTCATAGGCAATTCTAGTCCCTTTATTTAATTAAAATAAAAAGGTTAAACCTTATTAAATTGTGACACCACTTTAAATCACATTCCCATGTACTGAAATATGTGGTGATGACATGTGTCAATATGATCCCATGTTTTTAGTAGGAGAATATTAAATCTTAAGTAGTTTTTAATGAGTAGAAATTACTTTTCTAAAATAAAATAAATAAGAAAGTACTTGGATGATTGTAATGTTTGTGATGACCCTAGATCATCTAGTGAAAACCTTGGTGTGATAAAAAGAAGTAGTTAAGTATTGTTTGGTTATTGTGTACCTCGTATTTATTTATAGACGCTAGTACCGACCAAGGATACGAGCAGGAAGGAGAATACTACGAGGAAGAAGCCGATGAGAACTTCAACCAGTGCTCTGCACAAGGCAAGCTAACATTTGCAACTGTGAAAACTATGTGATATATGCAATCCATTAGGCATGCCTTGGTTATACCCCTTGATGACACATAATCCTAGTTTTACTTGCAAGCTTAGTTATTTTATTTCTTTATCAAATCTTTCTATTAGAGTTAGTGACTTGTAGATTTTAGAAAGATATTTAAAGGTAGCATAAAGAGCATAAAACTTGGCCTAAGTTAGATAATCTTGATGTCATCCTAAGGCATGGGATTGAACTTAGATCATCCCCATTGGGTTACCACCCCTCATTAGTGTTTACCACCACTTGTAGATGCTAGTGCTAAACATAAAACTTGATCAACTTTAGATGGGAATACTTGGTGAAAATGATTATGAAAACCTTAGAATGATGAGTCATTCTAATGAAATGTTTTGACATATGTTCTTGAACACCAGATGATTTTGATGATGAAAATATTAAGGAATGAGCCTTAGCCCTTTATAAAACTGATGGTTGTCTGGATGCGACACCATTCCAATCTTACTGTGCAACCACAATAGCCAAAATTTGGGTAGGGCTTGACTGGAAATTTATATACGTTAGTATGGGTTCCCTTGTGGACAAGGTTTGAGCTAAGGCTACCTTGTGAAGATTGTCCACCTGTGCAGTTCCCAAGATGACAGTTGGTCATGATTGGGAGGCCAAACTCACAGGAGAGGTGCCTATACTAGGGCGTGTAATTAAAAGGTTAGGATTGTTTATCCGCATACTGAGTATGGTGAATTCAGGATTGTTCCTGGCGGATGTATCGAATATTGTGGTGAAAGTGTACCACCTCTGCAGAGTGTCAAACTATTCACATAGCCATGTCCGCGGTTATGGATAGTTTGAGTGGCCATAATGTTCCGTCGTTAGATGTTTTCAAAATGACTTGTGAAATGATTCGTGACTTTGACTTGACCACAACAGGGTTGTGATATGAAATTCAATTTCCCACTTAGGTGTTATAAAACTTCAACTAGCTTTCTTTGCTTCTAAACTCAGTAGAGGTAAATCTGGCTTTTTGCAAAACAACCTAGAGCTTAGTATCTCCTACTCGAAACCACTTCACTTGTTAGTATCAGCTTGTGAGTACTTAAAGATTACTCATGGCTTTGTCCATGCTATTCTCGTGGCCAGACTATGAAAAGGACTATCAGGAAGACGAACAACAGGAAAGTTACGACAACTAGGATCATCTCTCATCGTCAGCATTGCCTGTGACCATGAAGATGGAGTCTCGCCTACGCTATCGTTATTATTACGTTATTCCGCTGCTATGATTGTATTAATACTGGATCATGAGATCCTTTATTTGTTGTAAGACCTTATGTATGGTTTGTAATGGATGATGTACTGTGATATCCAATCCGTTATGTCTCGCAAAAATGGTAATCCTAGGATTGCGATGTATGGCATAACAGGCATCTGGGATTAAAAATCTAGGTGTTGACACGTACACCCCTCAACAAAATGGTGTAGCCAAGAGTAAGAACCGCACTTTGATGGATATGGCTAGATCAATGTTGGCTGAATTCAAGTCTCCTTACAACTTTTGGGCTGAATCCATATCCACCGCTTTTCGCTCATCAAATCGGATCTACCTCCGCAAGATCTTGGACAAAACTCCATATGAAATACTTACCGGTAACAAGCCCAACATTTCGTACTTCCGGGTATTCAGTTGTAAGTGTTTCTTTCTCATCAAAGGAGTCCGCTTGTCTAAATTTGAGTCTAAGGCTTTAGAAGGTATTTTTGTTGGTTACGGTGCCGAATCCCACACTTATCGAGTCTACAACAAGATCTCCGGAATTGTTGTAGAATCTTGTAGTGTGGAATTCGATGAAAATGATGGCTCCCATGTGGGGCAAGTTGATGTTTGTGATGCAGATGTTGAAATACCCCAAGATTCCCTAAGAAGAATGGGCGTGGGATTTTGCCGCCCCATTGAGGAACCCCATGTGGCAGATCGGGAAGGACAATGCTCCACTCAAGTGGATCCCTCATCTACACAAGATCAACAAGCCCCTACTGCTGGAGAAACCTCTACACCAACACCACAACCTGCTGAAGATCACCCATCTTCTGGGAAAAATGATAGTCCCAAGCCGGACTATCCACCCCCTCCAAGGGGTGGACAGTCCGCCCCTGGCACTCCAACTCGCTCCAGGGGACATCATGAAGAGCAAACCAGTCAAGAAAATCCCAGGCCGGATTATCCGGCCCTGGATCTCCAAGTCCCACCAGGGTTGTTTAGGAAGAAGAAACTGTGGCCACTTCTCCCAGGCCAGATAGTCCGGCCCCACCAAGGGGTGGATTGTCCTCCCCTGAAGAAACTAAACATCAACAGTCACCTGTTTCAAGCGCAGATCAGAACCAAGAGCAAGGTAGTGGCCAAGACAAGGATCCAAATGCTGAATCGACTCCTTCTATAAACAACAAGGAAATTGAGGCTCGTCGTAAAGCTCGCGCTGATCGAAACCTTGAGTTAAGGGGCCACACTCTTGACAAGGTTGTCGGTGATCTAAGAAGAAGAGTGTCTACTAGAAGAGAACTTGCTAGCTTCTGTGATCATCAAGCTCACATTTCAATGGTTGAACCAAAGAAGGTCTTTGATGCTCTTGAAGATCCCGATTGGGTGGTTGCAATGCATGAAGAACTCAATAACTTCGAGCGCAACAAGGTTTGGAAGCTCGTAGAGAAACCCAAAGAGTGTTGTAATGTTATCGGCACCAAGTGGATTTTCAAGAACAAACAAGATGAAAATGGCATTGTTGTAAGGAATAAATCAAGGCTAGTGGCTCAAGGATTCTCTCAAGTGGAAGGCATTGATTTCGGCGAAACTTATGCTCCTGTAGCTCATATTGAGTCCATCCATATCCTTCTTGCCTATGCCGCTCATCATAATTTTAAATTACAGCAAACGGATGTTAAGAGTGCTTTTATTAATGGTCCACTACATGAGTTGGTATACGTCACGCAACCCCTGGGATTTGAGGATCCCAAATTTCCGAACCATGTCTACAAACTCGATAAGGCGCTCTATGGCCTTAAACAAGCCCCACGTGCGTGGTATGAGCACCTTAAAGAGCTTTTGTTAGACCGTGGATTCGAAGTTGGGAAAATCGATCCCACTCTTTTTACTTAGAAGGTTAATGGGGAGCTTTTTCTATGCCAACTATATGTAGACAACATTATCTTTGCCTCTACTAACCAAGCTTTTAATGATGAATTTTCAAAGCTTATGACTGACAGGTTTGAGATGTCTATGATGGGAGAATTGATGTTCTTTCTTGGATTCGAGATCAAACAACTTAGAGAAGAAACTTTCATTAATCAAGCTAAGTACATCCAAGACATGCTCAAGAGGTTCAAGATGATGGATCTCAATGGCGTTGCTACTCCAATGCAAACTAAGTGTCATCTTGAGCTTAATCCAAAGGGTAAAGACGTGGACCAAAATGTATACCGATCCATGATCATCTCTCTCCTTTACCTTTGCGCATCTAGGCCTGATATTGTGTTGAGTGTAGGAGTGTGTGCAAGGTACCAAGCCGCTCCTAAAGAAAGCAACTTAGTGGCGGTCAAGAGAATCTTCAGATATTTGGTTCATTCCCCAAATTTTGGTTTATGTTATCCCAAAGGCTCCAGTTTCTCTCTATGTGGTTACACTGATTCAGATTGGGATGGTCACAAAGATGATCGAAAGTCAACTTCTCGTGCATGTCAATTCTTTGGCAGGTCTCTAGTGTGTTGGTCTTCGAAGAAACAAAATTGCATATCACTCTCAACCGCCGAAGCTGAATATGTTGCTACTGCAAGTGCTTATACGCAATTATTATGGATGAGGCAAACTTTAAAGGAATATGGTGTCAATTGTGACAAAGTACCTCTTTTATGTGACAATGAAAGTGCTATTAAAATTGCTTACAATCCGGTGCAGCATACGAGAACAAAACATATTGAGATTCGCAATCATTTCATTTGGGATCATGTTGCTCGTGGCGATATTGCACTATATTTTGTGAGCATGAAGAACCAACTTGCTGATATCTTCACGAAGCCTCTTGATGAAGCAAGATTTTGTTATTTGAGGAATGAGCTAAATATCATAGATTCAAGGAGCTTGGCTTGACTACCCTTGCATACTCACTTACTCTTCTTCATGTATTTGGTTTAGATGCAGTCATAGACATAGGGGGAGTGTGGTCCTAATTGATTGGGCTAACCCTCCCCCCATAATGCCGAAAGCAAGAAAAATCATTTCCCTTAATATCATTTTGTGATATGTGGGTCATCGATGAGCATTGGTTTTGAACTCAAGATACATCTTCAAGGTGTCATGCCATGCGCTCCAACATGGTGGCTTCGGCCACCGCCCTCTTCCTTGAGAAGAGTTGGTTTCTATTGGGCCTCTTTGGTTTTTCTCGCATATCTCTTGTTGTTATGGAAAGCACACCCAATTTTGGACTTTGGTTGATTTGTTCTTGCAACTTTGGGTGTGTAGTACCATCTTCTGGGACTCTAGTACCACTCTTCTTCCTTTTTGGCATTTCGATGCAAAAGGGGGAGAAGGAGTTCTATTAGGTCACGGATTTGCATGGGTCGGGCGCAAGCACTTGCCTCTTTTTTAGCACTTGCCTCTTTTTCATTCGTTTTATTTTCTTGCTTGTGCCCTTTTAGCGTTGAACTTATTTGTGCTTGGTTTGTATAAGACTATGTCGTGTGTTACTTTGTGCTCGTGTATGGACCTCTAGAATTCTGGACTTATCTTGTGGAACTACTCATATGGAATTCTGGATTTATCTATGGATTATGGTATTCTATTGATGACATATGGAATTATGGAATTATCTATTGATTGCATCAATATGTTGGGATGTGTTTGAGGCCTAATTCTCGCATTATTCACATTGGCTATTTTCACATCCTGGTGGTATGACTATGTTTCCTAACTCACCTTGTTTTAGTTGTCTTTGTTATGAAATTGGCTTGCTCTTTAGTGTGTGCATTTGTATTCAAATGCAAATTTTAAATATGCACACATTTAGGGGGAGACTGTTTCATTTCCTTAAGGTGTTTTTAGTAGGTTTCATTGCAAATCCTAGTATTGTCATCTAACACCAAAAAGGGGGAGATTGAAAGAACATTTCATGATCCCTAGTGTTTTGTGTGTTAGATAACAATACCAAGGATTATTTAATGTGTGTTGAAGTGATGCAGATCTCTACCTTGAAAAGGATTCGGAAACTGTTTTTGGGGGGCGGATAATCTGCCTCTCCCCAAACTCAGAAGGGCGCAACGCTCAGAATGGGGGGCAAAATATCCCACGGATTTTCCGGCCTGGCCGGATAATCCGCCCCTCCAGGGGCCGGATAGTCCGCCCCCCAGGATCTGTCTCCAAGGTTGCCGAGGCACATCGCTCAGAGAGGGGGCAGAGTTTCCCTCAGACTCTCAGTCTCTGGGGCGGATTTTCCCCAGGGGCGGATAGTCCGCCCTGTGAGGGGGGCGGATAATCCGCCCCCTCGAGGATTTTCACCAAGTCATGACTGGCACGACCTTCTGTATGGGGGGCGGATTTCCCCCGGACTTTCTGTCCAGGGTGCGGATTTTCCCCCCAGGGCGGATAGTCCGCACCTAGTGGGGGGCAGATAATCCGCCCCAAACTTCACCAACAGCCAGATCTGTGCAGGGGGTATTTAAGCCAGCCTTCCCCCTCCTGCCAGAACTCTTGGTTAATTTGAAAAAGTCAAGATCTATTCTTCAAGCTTCATCCAAGAGAGCTCCACCTTCATCACCTAAAGGCCCCGTTCCTTGGGGAATCGAAGGAGGAGAACTCGATCTTCAACAACTGCAATCAAGCGCTTCATCTCCTCTCCATTCATTTGGAGAATCACCGATCTAGTATTTCTTGCAAATATCTAGATCCTTGCTTTTGATTGTATTGATAATCCATGTTCTCGTGACATCTTGGTGTCATTACGGGAGCCCCCAATTCAGTTGTGGGTGTGTGCCCCGGTAGAGTTGTAAAGGCACCGATTCCTGCCTCGAAGGGTACCAATAATGGAGAAGGTGGATCAGGCCTTTCGTGGCGAGATCCATTGGAGAATATGGTGAGGCCTATTGTGGTATGGTGGTCTTACAACCGCCCAACCCTCCAATGCAGATGTACTTCCCTTAACAAGGAAGGAACCGCGGTAAAACAAATCCATGTGTCTCCGCGTGGTCCACTATGGTTTCCTCGCTCCTCTCTTTATGTGCTTAGTAGCTAGGTTTGCATATAGGGAAATTCTCTTAGTTGCACATCTAGAGAATTTACTTTGTGTAAAGCCTAAAATTGAAAAAAACTAAAAATTGAGTAGCCCCTATTCACCCCCCTCTAGGTGCCCATACGATCCATTGCAAACTCCCAACTTATAATTGCAAGCATAGAAGCATCATAAGATTGTCACAATGGCTCGATTTTATTAAGTGCAAGAAATAAAATGTGCCATTAAGTTTGTGAGAGCTTAATCACTAATTTTCACATACCAAAAGATTAATTTGGAAGATAGATAAACACATGAATATACTTGGAATGGTGTAACACACCATCAATAGGAGATTGTAGTGGAATCTTTGGAATAACAAGGTTTCTTGGGAGTTGGATGCACGAGTAGAGCTCATACTCAGTACAGGTGGAGGCCAGCAAAAGACTGGGAGCAACCAACTAAGAGAGCAATAATGGCCATAATCATGCAAAGTGACAAAACATTATTAATCAAAGCATAAAGTTATATTACAAGTCAAAAAACTAATTGACCATAGAGGCTAAGGTGACTAGTTCATAGTATTAACATGGTGTAAGCATGTGCCAAGTCAACCCAAATAAAGCATCAAAGGAGAATACCACAATATTATGCTTTTGTATGCTAAAACAATGCATGATCCTTTCATGGCACATTAAGCAATCTCAATTGTTTGAAACAAGTCATGCTACAACAATAATTACTAAACATATAGTCAAAGAAACATCTAACATGACATGATAAAGTCTAAGTCACAGTCAAACAAGCTTCCTTTTGTACCACTATAAGCATTAAACTTCCTACTCTCTTCCAACACCAATCGACTTATTTGAAACAACTCACAAAGATAATGATCAATAAAGACCAGTGAGCTTGTCTCACAAATTTACAAAGAAGAACTAAAAGTTTCTAAGCAGAAAGCATGAGAAAACTAAAGCTAAACGTACTGCTAGCAAAAGAGAACACTCACAAAATAATAAGAGTGAAAACTAGAGTGTTCTAGACAATGAAGAACAAGGTGTGACTTCTCCAAAATAGGTGTGTTGGGGTCCGACCAACTTATTGCAGCAAACCAAGCAAAAGAAAACTAATAACAAAGACAAAGACGCTCCAAGAACAATATATAGTGCATGAAGCAATAAAAATGAAGTGTCTTGAAAGAAGACTTGAGATTTTATTGATGAAGAAGGGGATGCCTTGGGCATCCCCAAGCTTTAACGCTTGTACCTCTTGAATATTTCTTAGGGTGACACGGTTAGCATCCCCAAGCTTGAGCTTTTGTCCATACTTCATCTCATCGCATCATTCTTCCCCTACACTTGAAAATTTCCTTCATACAAAAGTTCACACAATCTTCATTAGCAACATTAGTGTATTTAAGATAATAAGCCTTTGGGTTCAGTTTCAACTAAAGTAAATCATCCATTAAAACATAGGCTACTGTAGCTTATCCTTTTAAAAGCTCAGGTAATCAAAGATAACTCAAAAAGAAATCGATTAAGAGGCAAATTCAAATAATGGTAGAAATCTGTCAAAACAGACCAGCAGGTAAAGACCGATTTTTTCAAAAATCTTTCGTTTCTCAAATCGAAAAGTGAAAAACTAACAAAAGTTAGATAATAACCTGGGGCATACGCAGAAACAATTACAGATCAATCCGACGTACTGTGATTGTTCACGATTTTTTACAGAGAAGCACATAAATCTGTTTCGGGACAGCAACTTCCCCAAATCTTACTTCTCTCTCATTAGAGGTTATTCTGGGCACAAAAACCACACAGAAAGGATAAGAAGAGGTTATTACAAAGGCGAGAACTTCCAAGACTCAACAAAAGAAAATCTTACTTAAAATGAAATTGGGTTATCTCCCAAGAGTGCTTTTCTTTAACGCCTTTCAGCTAGGCATAGGAAGCAAGAATCAAGTATTTTCGAATGAAGAAGCCTTAACATAAAATTTCTTGTCTCTACCTTTCTTACCTTTAGGGAACGTATGATTGTTTGGTGGAGAAGCGAAATGCATGGTGCCTTTTTGTCAACACCCGTATTTTTAATCCCAGATGCCTGTTATGCCATACATCGCAATCCCAAGATTACCATTTTTGCGAGACGTAACAGATTTGGATATCACGGTACATCATCCATTACAAACCATACATAAGGTCTTACACAAATAATGATCTCATGATCCAGTTCTTAATACAACTCAAGCAACAGAATAACGTAAAGATAACGATAGCGTAGGCGAAGCTCCATCTTCGGGGTCACAAGCAATGCTGAAGATGGGAGATGATCCTAGTTGTCTTAACCTTCCTGCGGTCCATCATCCTGGTACTCCTCTTCATAGTCTGGCCACGGGAATAGCCAGGGATAAAGCCATGAGTACTCTTTAAGTACTCGCAAACTAATACTAACAAGTTAAGGGGGGGGGGTTGTAGTAGGATACTAAGCTCTAGGGTTGTTTTGCAAAAAGACAGATTTACCTCTACTAAGTTCAGAAACAAACAAAACCAGTTGGAAGTTTTATAACAACTAAGTGGGAACTTGCATTTCATGTCACAACTCTGTTGTGGTCAAGTCAAAGTCATAAATCATTTCATAGGTTGTTTTGAAAACATCTGACGGGGGCACAATATGGCCACCCCAACTGTCCATAACCGCGGACATGGCTATTCGAATAGTTTGACACTCTGCAGATATTGTACACTTTCACCACAAAATTCGATACATCCGTTAGGAATAACCCTGAAGTCACCATACTCAGTATGCGGATAATCAATCCTAACCTTTCAATTACATGCCCTAGTATAGGCACCTCTCATGTGAGTTTGGTCTCCCAACCATGACCAACTGTCATCTTGGGTACTACACATGTGGACAATCTTCACAAGGTAGCCTCAGCTCAGACCTTGGCCGCAAGGGAACCCATACTAAGGTATATAAATTTCCAGTCAAGCCCTACCCAGTTTTCGGGTATTGTGGTTGTATGGTAAAATTGGAATGGTATCGCATCCAGACAACCATCGGTTTTATAAAGGGCTAAGGCTCATGCCTCAACATTTTCATCATCAAAATCATTTGGTGTTCAAGAACACATGTCAAAACATTTCAGTAGAATGAATCATCATTCTAAGGTTTTCATAACCATTTTCTCCAAGTATTCCCATCTAAAGTTGATCAAGTTTTATGCTTAGCACTAGCATCTAGAAGTGGGGGTAAAGACTAATGAGGGGTAATAAATAAGTGGGAATTAGTTAAGTTCAATCTCATGCCTTAGGATGACATCAAGATTATCTAACTTAGGCCAAATTTTATGTTCTTTATGCTACCTTCAATTATATTTCTAGAATCTACAAGTCACTATGTAAACTCTAAGAGAAAGCTTTGATAAAGAAAATAAAGTATTAAGCTTGCAAGTAAAACTAGGATTGGGTATCAAGTGGTATAAGCTTGCTAAGTTAATAGCTTGCTCATTCAACTAGTAGTATTAGGCTTGCATAAGTAGGGTATCTTGCAAGTGTTAGCTTGCAAGTGTTGGCTTGCCTTGTGCAGAGCAGTGGTTGAAGTTCTCCTCGGCTTCTTCCTCGTAGTATCCTCTTTCCTCCTCGTATCCTTGGTCGGTACTAGTGTCTATAAATAAATACGAGGTACACAATCACCAAACAATACTTAACTATTTCTAAACATCACTCAAAGGTTCACACTAGATGATCTATCATCATCACTATCATTACAAGATTAAAGCAATTGTCTTATTTATTTTAATTTGAGAAAAGTAATTTCTACTCATTGAAAAACTACTTAAGATTTAATATTCTCCAACTCAAACATGGTATCATGTTGACACATGTCATCACCACATATTTCAGTACATGGGAATGTGATTTAAAATTTGTCACAATTTAATAAGGTTTAACCTTTTTATTTTAATTAATTAAAATGACTAGAAATGCCTATGAGGCATTCTTTTATTACTTAAACATTATCTCTGCAAGTAAACCCTTATGGTTTTATATATTCTGAAAGGTATGATCATATGTGATTTTTGAGAGTTGGAATCAACTAAAAACTTCTTATGGTTGAATTTTGAAAAATGTTTGAATGCAGAAAAGCTTCTGCCTTGTTATTTTTACCATGGTTGATCTATACATCCAAATGGTTTGAACCCAACGGGCTTGGATTAAGCATTTCAGTACCTTTCTAACAAAATTAGTTTCATGCATTTTGGTTCAGTGAATCGAGCTGGATTGATATTTGAATCTATGTATAGAACTATGTTTGAAATTAAATGAATAAAACTAAATTTGAATTGTTGGGTCACGCGGGAGGTTTTACTGGGCCGGCCCACTACGCACAGTGCACACGCGGGTTGGTTAAGTGGCTGTCCCCACGTGTCAGTGAGACGGCGAAGTGGTGCGGGGCAATGGGGACCGTGGGATCTAGTTCTAATCGAACGGCTCTGGTTTATCGTCCACGTCGGGCAGCACCGGCAAGACAGAACCCTAGCGCGACAGGTGGGGGTCGTGGGAGGATCACTGGGGCTCAGGCGATGGTCGGCGATGGGGGCGAATGACGAAGTCGATGATGGCGATCCTCCTAGTACCGACAGCTTATCCTGGGGCGGCTCCAATCGACGGCTCCCTTCTCCTCCAACAGCGGCGGGCTCCGGCCAAATTCCAATGATGTGCTACTCGCCTTGATCTGGGAGTGAGGTGGGGTGGTTCTGAGGGAGAGGGGAGTGAACTGGTGTGAAGAAAACGAGCGGTGGAGGCCTCTATTTATAGTGGATGAAGGGGACCGACGGGCGCGGGATGAGCTCGTCGTGGTCGATGGCACAGAGTGCTACTGGCATCAGCGACGATAGGGGCGGTGCTGTGCTCCCTGGCGAAGCTCAACGACGTGGTGGCGAGGCGTGGGCGGTGCTGATCGGTCGGAATGCGTCGATTCTCTAGGCGGGTCCGACAGCGATTTTAATGGCGCACATCGTGTGTGGTCCGCGCGGCGGTGAACGGGCATGTCTGCGGGGTTGCTGGGGCGGTGGTGATCATGAACGCACGCGGCGAGGGCGGCGCGCGATCTGTGGGTGCTGGTCGAGGGTGGCGCACTGGAGGGCTCTCGTCTCACACGCAGAGAGGTTTGGCATGGTCTTGTTGTGTGGTCCAGGGGCTGGCAGTGCTCGGGGCTGGGACAGGGAGTGGCAGTGGACGGTGGAGTGCCTGCTAGACACGCTTGCTAGGCTTGGTGCCGCTCCTAGCTTTCTATCGACAATGGGGTGGCAAGGTGAGGCTCGGCATGCTTGCCATTAATGGCATGGTCTGGTTTATAGTGAGATAGAGGGGTTAAACAAGTTAGATGATCTACTGAGGGTGCAGAGTGAGCTAGATAGGGAACAAGTTAGGACAAAATTACTGCACACTATAGTGTTTGATGTTTGTTTGATTTGTATCTGCAAGGTGTTTGATAAAATGGCTGCAAGATATTCAAATTTGAATTTTGCATTCAAACTTGGTGGGTTTGGTAGGCACATACTAGGGAGTGTCTGGTTAGTTGGATTAGTCAAGGGG
The DNA here is from genome assembly GCA_023614405.1 of Avena insularis. Taxonomy (NCBI): domain Eukaryota; kingdom Viridiplantae; phylum Streptophyta; class Magnoliopsida; order Poales; family Poaceae; genus Avena; species Avena insularis. The sequence goes on from CM042691.1 coordinate 97,452,257, forward strand.
CACTGGTTTGGTCGGGTTTTGAAAATGGGTGATCTTCATATATGATAAAGATTCAATTTTGAAATGTGATTTGAATGAGGTTGCCAAATGTTTCTGTAAGTTTGAAAGGTGGGCTTTGATTCACTTTTACTTGTTCTAGCAAGGGGTGAAAAGAATTGGGAAAGTTTCTGTTTTAAATCTAGGACTAGAAACACTCAAAGTGACCTAGTGAGCAAGATTGGCAAAAATGACCATTTGCTTTATTTGATTTGTTTTTGATTTTCTCTTGATTTGTTTCTGCATGGAAATGTTTTATATGATGTTATTTTACTCTTTAACCCATTTCTTGCTATTTAGGTTAATCACACAAGTTCATTCATACACTTATCAAATCATCTCATTCACACATGCATTCATATGATTTTAATTAATCAAAGTGTTTGTTAACCCTAATTTTAGTGATTAGAGTTTGATGATCATTGTTTTATATTTTTGGGATGTTACACTTTTCCCACATCTATTGTTGCACCAAGGAGTTTTAGTAGTGATCTTCCAAGTGTAATTTGTCCTTCTCCTACACATTCAATAACAAGATAATCAATAAATACCATTTTCCCTAGGATTTTTGTAAACACTCCTTGATCTATTCCAATGGATAATATAGTGGCATTATTGGTAAGAGATATTTCTTCTCCGCCCTTAGAAAGTTCCCAAAGATTTAGAGATTCATAAATATCTTTAGGCATAAGACATAACTCAGACATAATATCACAACGAGCATGAAAAGTTTCATTATTTATAGCAACTTTCACTATAGGCAACCATTTTGATGGTTCATAATTTATTGAAATATAATCATGATGCTCTCTAAGCATATTGTAGCACTCTTTTAAACTAGTTGTACTTGTCTCAAGAGGGTTTAATCTAGCATAAATACTTATTAGGGATGGATCAAGTTTACTAGGCAAGTTATATGTTGCAATCAACTTTTTTATAGCATTTAAAGCTTCATCCCCATCACAATGAAGGAAATCTCTTCCTGCTACAGCATCCAAAGCATATCTATAACAAAGAGCAAGACCAAAGTAGAAACTTCTAAGAAGCAAGCCTAGAGTCATTTTAGGTTCAGTTTTTTCATAAGAATCAGAAATTCTAGACCAAGCTTCTTTGAAACTCTCCTCACTTCCTTGTTTGAAAGTGAAGATCATTTCCTTAGGTGACATAGTGATTGGAGCAATGCTAGACATAAAGGCAACTTAAACTAGGAACTAATTTTTTTTCGTGTTTTTGATAAAAAAGATTAAACAACAGAAATAGTAACTGTAACATCCCAAAAATACTAAACTTGGATCATCAAACTCTAATCATCAAAATTAGGATTAACAAAAACTTTTCTAAATAAAATTATGAAATCATGCATGTGAGTATGCATTTCATTTTGAATTCTTTTGAACCACCTTGTTTGTGTGTTCCATTGCTTGTAAATGGATGCTTAGGTGAAATAAACATCATCTAAACATTTCCCAAAGAAAAGTAAATCAAAACAAATAAAATAAGGGAATGGTCATTTTGACCAATTTAACTCCCATGCCTACTTTGGCTGTCTCAAACTCTCAGAACCCAACAGAAACTTTTCTGGATCTTTGCACCCCTTGATTGTACTCATAATAAAGTATCAAGGCCCACTTTGTGATCATCCAGAAACTTTCAAATGCATAGTTTAAATGACAATTCAAAATTGAATCTTTATCATATGGGAAGATCCCACTTTTTCAAAAACCACTCAAACAAGCTCAACTTTCAAAACCCAAGCATCTGCAGACTCACCAGCACCAACCTAGCACACCCACCAAAAATCTTTTCAAAATTCAAAACTTGAGTTCTAGCGGCCATTTCATCAAACACTTTGCAGACACAAATCAAACAAAATCCAAACACTATTGTGAGCAGTGATTGAAGCCTAACTTGTTCCCTCTCTGGTTACAACTAGGTTTTAGTAGATCATCTAGCTCAATTGCACACCCTTAGCATCACTGTAAGCTTGGCATTGCCATCAATGGTGAGCAGGCCGAATGCACCCTTGTCACCCCCATGTCGACAGCAAGCTAGGAGGAGAAACAAGCCTAGCCAGCATGTCTGGGAGCAAGCCAACATCCCACCGCCACTCCCTGTCCAGCGCTTGAACGTTGCCAGCCACTGGACCACACGCACGAACCATGCCAACCTCGCTAGCAACCATGCCGAGAGCACGCCCCGTGCGCCACGCTAGACCGACGCCCACAGACCGCGCGCCGCCCTCACCGCGTTCATACGTGATCACCACCGTCCCAGCAACCCCGCACACACGCTTGTTCGCCGGCTTGCGGACCACGCGCGCTGTGCGCCATTAAATTCTCCGTCGGGAACGCGCAGAGCACCGTCGCATTCCGACCAAGCCGCACCGCCCCACGTCTCGCCACCGTGTCGTTGAGCATCGCCAGGGAGCACCGCACCACCCCCTACCGTCGCCCATGCCGATAGCCGTCTGTACTATCGACCACGACGAGCTCACCTTGCGCCCCGTCGGTCCCCTCTCGCCACTATGAATAGAGGCCACCCCCAGCCGAATTGAGCACACCATCTCACTGCCCTCTCCTCACTGATCATTTCACCCCGTTCCCGGAGCAAGGTGAGCAGCACAGCGCCGGAATTTCACCGGAGCCCACCGCTGCTGGAGAAGAAGGGAGCCAGCGATTGGAGCCGCCCCAGGAGAAGCTGCCGATACCAGGAGGTTCGCCGTCATCGACTTCGTTGTTCGCCCGTCTCGCCGACCCTCGCCTGAACCCCAGTGAGCCCCCAACGACCCCCACTGGCCGCGCTAGGTTTCTGTCTCGCCGGCGTTGCCCAACGTCGACGATGACCCTCAGCCGTTGGATTAAAACTAGATCGAACGCACCACATCGCCCCATACCGCTTTGCACCCCCTGTCTCACTGACGCGTGGGGACAGCCACTTACGCAGCCCGCGGAAGCGCTGTGCTTAGCAGGCCGGCCCGTTAACCTTTCCCGCGCAGCCCAATTATTTGAATTAAACCTTTTCCATTTTATTTCAAACACACTTCTGTACCTAGGTTCAAAAATTAACCCAGATCGATTCATTGCACCAAATTGAATGAAACTAATTTTGTTAGAAAGGTCTTGAAATGCTGAATCCTAGCCCGTTGGATGCAAGTCATTTGGATCTGTAGATCACCCTTGGTAAAAATAACAAGGCAGAAGCTTTTCTGCATTCAAACATTTTTCAAATTAAAACCATAATAGCTTTTGAGTTGATTCCAACTCTCAAAAATCACATTTAACCATACCTTTCAGAATATATAAAAATATATAGGTTTACTTACAGAAATATTGACCAAGTAATAAAAGAATGCCACATAAGCATTTCTAGCCACTTTAATTAATTAAAATAAAAGGGTAAAGACACTACTTTAAATCACATTCCCATGGACTAAAATATGTGGTGATGACATGTGTCAACATGATCCCATGTTTGGTTTGGAGAATATTAAATCTTATGTAGTTTTTCAATGAGTAGAAATTACTTTTCTAAAAATAAAAAGGAATTAAACCAAGCTTTAATCTTGTAATGTTAGTGATGATGCTAGATCATCTATAGGACCCTTTAGTGTGATGATTGCAAGTAGTTAAGTATTGTTTGGTGATTGTGTACATTGTATTTATTTATAGACGGTAGTACCGACCAAGGATATGAGGAGGAAGGAGGATACTATGAAGAGGAAGCTGAGGAGAACTTTAACCACTGCTCTGCACAAGGCAAGCCTAATACTACTAGTGAATGTGCAAGATAACACTTGTAAGATACTCTACTGATGCAAACAAACCCTTACTTGTTGCCATGCCCACTATATGCCTTAATCATATGTGATCATATCCACTTGTTACCCCCTCCTAGTTTTATTTGCAAGTTTTATATTTTATTTCCTTATCAAATCTACTTCCATAGAGAGTACTCAAGTGACTTGTAGATTCTAGAAAGATATATTTGAAGGTTGCATAAAGAGCATAAAATTTGGCCTATGCTAGAAAATCTTGATGTCATCCTAAGGCATGAGACTGAACTTAGTTAAACTCCACTAGTTTACCACCCCTCATTAGTACTCACCCCCACTTGTAGATGCTAGTGCTAAGCATAAAACTTGATCAACTTTAGATGGGAATACCTGGTGGAAAATGGTTATGAAAACCTTAGAATGATGGATCATTCTACTGAGATGTTTTGACATGTGTTTCCGAACACCAGATGATTTTGGTGATGAAAATGTTGAGGCATGAGCCTTAGCCCTTTATAAAACTGATGGTTGTCTGGATGCGATACCATTCCAATTTTATTGTACAACCACAATACCCGAAGATTTGGTAGGGCTTGACTGGAAACTTATATACCTTATTATTAGTTCCCTCATGGACAAGGTCTGAGCTAAGGCTACGTTGTGAAGATTGTCCACCTGTGCAGTACCCAAGATGACAGTTGGTCATGGTTGGGAGGCCAAACTCACAGGAGAGGTGCTTATACTAGGGCGTGTAATTGAAAGGTTAGGATTGATTATCCGCATACTGAGTATGGTGAATTCAGGATTTGTTCCTGACGGATGTATTGAATGTTGTGGTGAAAGTGTACAATCTCTGCAGAGTGTCAAACTATTCAATAGTCATTCATGTTATGGACAGTTGAGTGGCCATACTGCTCTGGCCACCGTTTTCAAAATGACTTGTGAAATGAATTGAGACTTTGACTTGACCACAACAGGGTTGTGCTATGAAATACAAGTTCCCACTTAGGTGTTATAAACTTCAACTAGCTCTCTTGCTTCTGAATTTAGTAGGGATAAATCTGGCCTTTGCAAAACAACCCTAGAGCCTAGTGTCCTATTATCCAAAAACCCTTTTACTTGTTAGTATTAGTTTGCGAGTACTTAAAGAGTACTCATGGCTTTGTCCTTGGCTATTCCTGGCTGACTATGAAGAGGAGTACCGGAGGATGGACCCTGGAAGGTTACGACAACTAGGATCATCTCCATCACAAGATTGCCTTTGACCCCGAAGATGGAGCTTCGCCTACGCTACCGTTATTATTACGTATTCCGCTGCTTGAAGTTGTATTAAGAACTGGATCATGAGATCCCTATTTGTGTAAGACCTTATGTATGGTTTGTAATGGATGATGTACTGTGGTATCCAATTCTGTTATGTCTCGCAAAAATGATATTCCTGGGATTGCGATGTATGGCATAACAGGCATCTGGGATTAAAAACCCGGGTGTTGACAAGTTGGTATCAGAGCCATCCTGACCATAGGAGACCCTAGTTAGACTGGACGTTTGAATCAAAAACTGAGTTTCAAAACCAAAGGAAGCAATTATTTACAAAAACTTATTCTCATTCTTATCCCTTTGATTCTTTCATGAAAATACATGTTCCTCAAAAATTCTTGCAAAATACATAAAATTTGACACACTTGATCACTCTACTAACTTACTGATCCTTTATTCTTATAGATGGACGTGAAGTACAACAAGTTTTATCAGTTGGGGAATGGAGGAGACCTTATCTTTGAGAGGGATTTGGACCAGCTTTCGGAACTTCTAGAGCGTCCGCACCCCGAGTTCTTCAGAGCTCAGCTCAATGATAAGGAGGAGAAGATCTAAAGTGGCTAATTGTTGCAAGTCTCCGAGGAAAGATTGAACCTCCCACTGCTGAGGGAATTCAGTTTACCTTGAGAGAGAACAACTGGCTCGATGGACTTGCCAGGGCCATGCAGGAAAGTCTTGCCCGTCTGTGTGGGCCGAGCATCAATCAGATCAAGGGAACTCGCTTTGAGTTTTGCCCGAGGCGTGATGCAAATGGACAACCACTAGAAGCACCATACCACCCCGAGCTGAAGACTCAATTGGACCACCTTAGCTTCATGATGTACGATCGTCAGCAGGAGTTGGATAACTACCGTGACTACTCCAACCACAAGTCTGCCATCATCAAGACGAAGGATCAAACCATCGCCATGCTGGCAAAGGATCGCAAGTCTCTCCTCCGTCAGCTCGACAAGAAGGAGCGCATCATTGCCCATCTTCGCCACCGCATCTCATCTTTGGAGGAGACCATCCACGAGAGAGACATGAAGTTGGAGGAAAGGGAGAATGCCGGAGAGGACCTTCGTGGAGACCCCTACTCCTATCTCAGCGATGATGATGATTTTCTGGAGGATCAGGCTATGGATTTCTTCACCGATGAGGATGATTTCGCCTTCATTGATCATGATGAAGATGATGAAGCCACCGATTCCGAGGAGTAGTACCACTTGAGCACTAGCGTAGTGAGTAGTATTCGGTCCCCCTGTATCGTAGTTTTCAGAATGGTTCTTAAAACCATTTGTTTCTCTTTGTTGTGGTGTGTGTTGTATCATGTGCTATGAGTGAATGAATGAAAAGCAAGTTGCTAGAAAACTCTGAGTCAAACTTTAAAAACTTTTCAAAGTCCCTGAAACCTTAGAAATTTCCCTCTTTTCTCATGATCTATCTCAATCTTCAGATGCCACGCGGAGGAAGTGGTTCATCCCCGGACCCGATGTTGCAGATCCTGCAAATGTTGACTTCTGACCGTGAAGCTGAAAGAGCCGATCGTCAAGCCAACCTAGCCACCTTGCAACAGATAGCTCAGCTTGACCACAACAACCAAGGCCACGGAAATCAGGACAACCATGGATCTAAGCTCAAGAATTTCTAGAATACCAACCCACCTGTTTTCACTAAGTCAGAAGAGCCCCTAGACGCCGATGATTGGTTGCAAACCATGGAAAATAACCTAGAAGTCGCCAGAGTGGAAGCCAATGAGAAAGTTCTGTTCGCCACCCACTATCTAGCCGGAGATGCCAGGGCATGGTGTAACAATGTTCGCACAATGACCGGAGGCCAGATGATGACCTGGGAGGAATTCAAGGTCAAGTTCAGCAGAACCCATGTGCCACCAGGTTTGATCAAGAGGATGAGAGACGAGTTCAGATAACTGAAGCAAGGAAGGATGACTGTAGTGGAATACCGTGACAAATTCTTGTCATTAGCTAGGTATGCCCCGGATGAGATTGACACCGAAGCCAAGAAGAAAGAGAGATTCTTGAATGGTCTGCATGATGAGATGCAGACGGTGTTAGTCAATATCCCCTTTGCCGATATTGAAGCCCTTGTAGACTCTGCTATCCAGATGGAATGAAAGATTAACCAAGCCAACGAGAACCGCAAGCATCGCATGATGCATCAGCCAGGAACCCATCAGACCCCAAAGTATCGCCCTAACCCATCTCTAGGATTTTCCCCAAGGACAAACAGACCCCCGATGAATCATCCGACCTATCCCAACCGTGGAAACCCTAGACCCGGAGGAAATCACAACAACCCCGGCAACTCTAGCAATTTCAACCGTGCACCACCAAAGTTCAACACCAACAATGCTGCCACCAACACCAACACTGCCCCTAGGACTGGAAGCAATGTGGTGCCTATAGCAGCAAAGGACAAGTCGCAAGTGACTTGTTATGACTGTGGAAATAAAGGCCACTATTCCAATGAGTGCCCCAACAAGAAGAATGCCGCAGCCCCCAATACCAATGCCCCAGCTCAGCATCAGCGTCGTGTTCAGCCAGGAAGAAGATTTGCCCCAGGGAATTCGCTCAACCGCAACGGCCGTCTTTTCCTCATGCATGCTGAAGAAGCTCAGGAAGCGCCAGACGTCGTGCTAGGTATGTTTTCTGTTAATTCAGTACTTGCGGGAGTGTTGTTTGATTCTGGTGCATCGCATTCATTTGTCACCGAAGAATTTGCATGAACTAGTAAAATTCAACCAACCAAACTGAAGCATGTCATGATTGTTCAAATTCCCGGATCAACCACCAAGGCTAGGCAAATTTGCAAAGCCGTCCCTATCCGAATCCATGGCATAGATTTTTATGCTAATCTGATAGTACTCGGAACTAAAGGTTTGGAAGTAGTACTAGGAATGGATTGGATGTCCAAAAATAAAGGATTGATTAACTGTGCCAAGAAAGCCATAACCATGACCAGTACAGCCGGAATATCAGTCAAGCATATATCTGAAACCTTACCTCGTCAATTCAAATGCAACAAGAGTACAACCCAACCTACCCTTGACCAAGTCCGGATAGTCTATGAATACCCCGATGTATTTCCAGATATTTTGCCCGGTATGCCCCCAGATCGGGATATCGAGTTTATCATCGAACTAATCCCCGGAACTGGACCCATAACCCAGAGACCCTATAGTATGAACCCGTCAGAGCTAGCAGAACTGAAGAAGCAACTGGATGCCATGCTAAAAATTGGATTGATTCAACCAAGTGCGTCACCATGGAGATCACCTGTCTTGTTTGTGGACAAGAAAGATGGAGGTAACCGTTTGTGTACGGATTACCGGAAGTTGAATGATGTCACCATCAAGAACAAGTACCCCTTGCCCAAGATAGAAGATTTGTTTGATCAGTTGACCGGTGCCAAACTGTTTTCTAAGATTGATCTTAGGACTGGCTATCATCAACTCAAAATTCGTGCAGAGGATATTCCAAAGACTGCCTTTACCACCAGATATGGATTATACGAGTATACTATCATGTCTTTTGGATTAACCAATGCCCCCGCTTATTTCATGAATCTCATGAATAAGATTTTTATGGACTTCCTGGATAAGTTTGTCATTGTTTTCATCGATTACATTATGATTTATTCCAAATCAGAAGAAGAACATGAGCTACACCTAAGGACCATTCTTGGAACCCTTAGAGAGCATCAGTTGTATGCCAAGTTTAGCAAATGTGAATTCTGGTTACAAGAGGTAGGATTCCTCGGTCACATTGTATCAGCCGGAGGAATTGCCGTTGATCCTGCCAAAGTGAAAGATGTAGAAGATTGGCAAGCCCCAACCACTCAAACCCAAGTTCGTGCATTTCTCGGATTGGCAGGATATTACCGCAAGTTCGTAGAAGGATTCTCGAGTATCGCCAGACCCATGACCCAATTGCTAAAGAAGGACAAGAAGTTTTAATGGACCGACAAATGTGAAGTGAGTTTTCAAGAACTCAAGAGGAGATTGATTTCATCCCCAATCTTAATCATGCCGGATATCACGAAGCCCTTCGACGTGTATTGTGACGCATCCAAGATTGGTCTCGGATGTGTGATAATGCAAGAAGGCAAAGTTATATCTTATCTATCTTGACAATTTAAGCAACATGAGCAAAATTACCCAACCCATGACCTCGAACTCGCAGCCGTAGTTCTAGCCCTGAAGACATGGAGACATTACCTGATGGGAAACCGTTGTGAGATTTATTCGGACCACAAGAGCCTGAAGTATATATTCACTCAGAAGGAGCTGAATATGAGACAGAGAAGATGGATTGAGCTAATCAAGGATTACGATCTGGACATTCACTATCACCCTGGTAAAGCCAATGTGGTACCAGATGCCCTTAGCAGATTGCCGTGTCGCTTGAACTCCATGATCTTGAAGGAGCAACCAAGTTTGCACAAGGAAATGGAAGATTTCCGAATGGAATTAGTAAGTAAAGGATTTTTGGCTAGCATAGAGCTTCAACCCACTTTGATCAGCCAGATCAAAGAGGCGCGGAAGGGAAATGCTAGTATCGACGGAATAAAACGTCGTATCGGTACAAGCAAAGTACCCGGATTCACCGAAGACGAAGAAGGAGTTCTGTGGTACAAAGGACGCCTTTGTGTACCCGTAGATTCTGAGTTGAAAGAATTTATTCTGAAGGAAGCTCATGATACTCTTTATTCTATCCATCCCGGAGGAACTAAGATGTATCAGGATTTGAAAGAGCAATTTTGGTGGCATAAGATGAAGAGAGAAATCAGAAGCTACATCACCAAGTGTGACATATGTCAGAGAGTCAAGGCAGGACATCAAAGACCCGCTGGATTGTTGCAACCCTTACAGATTCTGGAATGGAAATGGGATTCCGTTGGAATGGAATTTATCACCGGACTGCCTACTTCTAGTAGGGGAAATGACTCTATCTGGGTCATAGTGGACCGATTGTCCAAAGTCGCCCATTTCTTACCCGTCAAGACCACATATCAGAGTTCGAAGCTAGCAGAGTTGTACATCGCTAGAATAGTTAGTTTGCATGGAGTCCCCAAAAACATCGTATCGGATCGAGGAACTCAGTTTACCTCGAGATTCTGGAAGAAAGACCAAGAAGGTTTAGGAACCCGCCTAGATTTTAGTACCGCGTATCACCCTCAGACAGATGGACAAACGGAGCGAGTAAATCAAATACTCGAAGATATGCTGAGAGCATGTGTGTTAGAATATGGATCCAAGTGGGAAGACTGTCTGCCGTTTGCAGAATTTTCTGACAACAACAGTTATCAGGCTAGTTTGCAAATGTCCCCATTTGAATTCATGTACGGAAGAAAGTGCCACACCCCTTTGAACTGGTCGGAAGTAGGAGAGAGTCAGATTTTCGGACCCGTCATCCTACGAGAAGCAGAAGATAAGGTTCACAAGATTCATGAGCACCTCAAGACTGCCCAATCCAGACAGAAGAGTTACGTCGACAAGAGACGTCGAGACCTCACCTTCAACATAGGAGATTTTGTTTATCTGAAAGTGTCGCCATTGAAGGGGATGCAGCGTTTCCAACTCAAAGGAAAGTTAGCCCCCAGATATATCGGACCTTTCAAGATTTTGAACCGTCGAGGAGAAGTGTCGTATCAATTGGAACTTCCCGAAGAGATGTCAGCCGTGCACAATGTGTTCCATATCTTGTTACTTCGCAAGTGTCTCGAAGTCCCAGAGAAGACCGAAGTGTTCAAGCACATCGACCACCAGACCATAGAGATCAACGATGACCTGACCTATCCCGAAGTACCCATCCGTATTTTGGAAGAAGCCTTCAGAACTACCCGAACCTGAAGCATCAAGTTTCTCAAGATTCAGTGGAGCAACCACACAGAAGAGGAAGCTACCTGGGAGCGCGAAGATCACATCACGACGGAGTTTCCCGATCTCTTCAAAACCTAGGTAATCTTTTTCGTCCTTTTTCAAATCTCGGGACGAGATTTTGTTTAAGGGAGGAAGGTTTGTAACATCCCAAAAATACTAAACTTGGATCATCAAACTCTAATCATCAAAATTAGGATTAACAAAAAAATTCTAAATAAAATTATGAAAGTATGCATGTGAGTATGCATTTCATTTTGAATTCTTTTCAACCACCTTGTTTGTGTGTTCCATTGCTTGTAAATGGATGCTTAGGTGAAATAAACATCATCTAAACATTTCCCACACTTTTCCCAAAGAAAAGTAAATCAAAACAAATAAAATAAGGGAATGGTCATTTTGCCCAATTTAACTCCACATGCCTACTTTGGCTGTCTCAAACTTTCAGAACCTAACAAAAACTTTTCTGGATCTTTGCACCCCTTGATTGTACTCATAACAAAGTATCAAGGACCACTTTGTGATCATCCAGAAACTTTCAAATGCATAGTATAAATGACAATTCAAAATTGAATCTTTATCATATGGGAAGATCCCACTTTTTCAAAAACCACTCAAACAAGCTCAACTTTCAAAACCCAAGCATCTGCAGACTCACCAGCACCAACCTAGCACACCCACAAAAAATCTTTTCAAAATTCAAAACTTGAGTTCTTGCGGCCATTTCATCAAACACTTGGCAGACACAAATCAAACAAAATCCAAACACTATTGTGAGCTGTGATTGAAGCCTAACTTGTTCCCTCTCTGGTTATAACTAGGTTTTAGTAGATCATCTAGCTCAATTGCACACCCTTAGCATCACTGTAAGGTTGACATTGCCATCAATGGTGAGCATGCCGAATGCACCCTTGTCACCCCCATGTCGACAGCAAGCTAGGAGGAGAAACAAGCCTAGCCAGCATGTCTGGGAGCAAGCCAACATCCCACCGCCACTCCTTGTCCAGCGCTCGAACGTTGCCAGCCACTGGACCACACGCACGAACCATGCCAACCTCGCCAGCAACCATGCCGAGAGCACGCCCCGTGAGCCACGCTCGACCGACGCCCACAGACCGCGCGCCGCCCTCGCCACGTGCATACGTGATCACCACCGTCCCAGCAACCCCGCAGACACGCTCGTTCACCGCCGCGCGGACCACGCCCAGTGTGCGCCATTAAATTCTCCGTCGGGCACGCGCAGAGCACCGTCGCGTTCCGACCAAGCCGCACCGCCCCACGTCTCGCCACCGTGTCGTTGAGCATCACCAGGGAACACCGCACCATCCCCTACCGTTGCCCATGCTGATAGCCGTTTGTACCATCGACCACGACGAGCTCACCGCGCGCCCCGTCGGTCCCCTCTCGCCACTATAAATAGAGGCCACCCCCAGCCGAATTGAGCACACCATCTCACTCCCCTCTCCTCACTGATCATTTCACCCTGTTCCCGGAGCAAGGTGAGCAGCGCAGCGCCGGAATTTCACCGGAGCCCGCCGCTGTTGGAGAAGAAGGGAGCCAGTGATTGGAGCCGCCTCAGGAGAAGCTCCCGGTACCAGGATGTTCGTCGTCGTCGACTTCGTCGTTCACCCGCCTCGCCGACCCTCGCCTGAACCCCGGTGAGCCCCCAACGACCCCCACTGGCCGCGCTAGGTTTCTGTCTCGCCGGCGTTGCCCAACGTCGACGATGACCCTCAGCCATTGGATTAAAACCAGATCAAACGCACCACATCGCAATTCCAACATGGCAATTCTAAGAAGAAAGACATTATCCAGTTGCAGTGCTATAATTGTAAGGAACCTGGACACTATGCATCAGACTGTCCTGAGAAGAAAAAGAAAAAGGATGCTAGAAACTCCAATGGAAATGACTCCAATGTGACCCACAAAGGACATTTGAACCACATTGACATGTATGGAACCCTTGATGAAATAGAGGATGTGGATGTCAGGAATTAGTTAACTCGGATGAGTCAAATAAGGATTTCTTGTTTGGATATCAATCATTAAACCCATAGTCAAGTGGACCATCAATGTAACCCTATAAGACTTTCTTTTAAGGGTGGTAGTACCCTAGTTGTCTTCAAGCCAACTTGTAACCCTAGCCTTCCCAAATCTCAGGACGAGATTTCTTTTAAGTGTGGTAGCCTGTCACATCCCAAAATTTTCCAAATTTTGAAATGTGAAAAAAATAAATAAACAAAATAAGTAATTGATGAAAGTTAGGGTAAAAAAAGAAACTTTTTGATTCCAAATGGAAACATAAAAGACCCATCTTGAACAAACTTTGAATGAAAAGGGATTTAAAAAGATAAGCAAATAATAAATAAAATTATAAAAGTTGGAATCACCATTTTTGGATCTTTAAATAAAAAGATATGGATTTTATAAGCAAAGGAAGAAATAAATAAATAAATAAGGACTACTTTAAAAAGCCAAATTAAATCTTGGCCAAACGATTGAAATAAAATATTTTTGTTTAATAAAAAGAGTAAAGGATTATTTAAATAAAATCATAAGGATTTATTAATATCCAATTTCATTTAAGTAAAGACATTTCCCAATTTAAATGAACATTAGAACATATTAAAGTATTTTAAATAATAATTCAAAGTGAATTATTTTTAAATAAAACCTACTAGAAAATATTTGGTAGAATTTAGAATTCAAATTGAGTTTGAAAATCATAATTAAATCTTATTTAAATTAAGACAAGGGCCTATTTTAAATAATTAATATACCCTAAAAGAATATAATAAATATTCTAATATGGGCTTTAGAATATGTTAATAAACAATATTAAAATATACACAAAGTTTAGCAAAGGTTTGAATTCAAATAGTGTTTGAATTATTTGAATAAAAATCAAAACACAAAAGGAAAAAGAAAAAGATCAGGAATAAAAAAAGGGGAAGCAAAGCCAGCCCAGAATTAGGCCCGGTCCAGCCCAGCAACTAGCCCATCTTTTCTCCCCGCAGGGAATCGTTTTTCATCCGGCAGAACACCCGCGCAGTCGCTGATAGCAGGACCCCACACCCACTCCCCCTCTCTCGCTGTCAACGTGACTCCACGCTGTCAGTCGTCATCAACCTCGCGACCCGTTCTCGCTGCCGTTTGCACCGATCAATGCCAGCTTCAATTCGCCTAAATGCCGCGAGTAAATCCATCGGCAATCATGCGTACATAATCGCCCACGCCCCCTCTTCCATTCCCCCCAAACATCGCCTCCTCTCTGCCACCGGGCTGCCGCAATCGCGATCTTGAACCCCCTCTGCTCCGACGAGGTCCTTCTTCGATTCCGGCGAGGATAGCCACCCCCTCGACCCCTGCTTCACACGAGCTTGACCAGCAGTTTCGTGCGCATCTTCCAGCACCTTCACCTTGCCCGCGCGCGTTCCCTAGGCTCGACAACAACCACACCCGAGCACGCCGCCGCCTCTGCTCCAACTCCGGCGACGCCCTGGTATCCTCTAACCTTCCCCTCCTTCTCCAGTTGATACGACTATGATCTCTAACACCGTATGCACCTAACCCCACTCTCTGTTTGCCTTAGCGCACCCTCAAACCTTGTCTCTGACAACGACCAGACGAACCCGACGCCGACGCCGTCTCTGACGAGCAATCGTTGCTACCCCCAAGGGCCCCTCGACGAACTGACCCCACCTCGAGCATCAGCGCTTCCCGGCGAGTCTGGTGAGCATCCTCTCCCTCTCCCGCGCCTCCTGGTTCGTCGGCAACCTCACCCTCTGAGCGCGCGCCGCCGTCCACCGCAGCCAGCGCTGCCCATCTGTGGTCGAGCTGCTGTGAGCCACTGGATCTAGATCCAAGCGTCACGATAGATGACTTAGCGAACAGGTACGAAGCAATCAGCACCGTGCGACTAAGTTAGATCTAACGGCCTGCATAGATCCACCCGAAGAGGTATGGACCAATAAGATTAAGACGCGTGGCACCGACTTCGATTTAAAAACAGAAAATGTTCTATTAGATGTTCAAAATTGCAAAATTCATAACTTTAAATCCACACGTCCAAATTTTGCAAACTTTATATCAATGGAATAAGAAAGAAGAGTACTTTGCAACCATGCACTTTGTTTAATGAATTGTTTCTGTAAAATTGGTTGTTTTTGTAGAAACTTGTTTAGGCCTATTTTGGATATAAAATATATTCTAAAAATGTTTTTAGAGTAAAATCTTTTGTAAATGGATTGTTTTGAACCTACTGACCCTAGGAACCATCTTGTAGATACAAAAATATATTTGGTGACACTTAGGAATTAAATCTTTGAATAAAAGTAATTCTAGCTAAATAAAAATATTGATTATGGTTTAAAAATGCTTTTAAAGTGAAACCTTTTGGAAAATGATGTGGTTTAAACTCTCTGACACTAAACACCAAGTTTTGGGACTTGAAAACATATTTGATGAACCTTAGTAAATTATTAGCTGTTAAAAACATTTCTAGCAAATAAAAATATTGTTTGATTTAAAAATGGAATTTAGGTGGAACCTTTTTGCAAATGGATTAATATTAAACCCTTAAATCATAAACACTAACATTTGTGTTTAAAGAATATTTGTGGCTAACCCTACAAATTATTACTTTGATTTAAACCATTTTTAGCAAAACAAAATGATTTAAATGGCCATTTTCACCAACTTGAATTTAAATGGTTTTACCACTTTTGTAAATGACCAATATGAGCTTTAAAATGTTTAGAGCCTAATAGAAACCACTTTTGCAAATAAAACCATCTTTTGCATGCTTGCATGCATTGCCTTGTTTTTGTTATTTTATGTGGTGAATTCTTTGAATGCTAGTTGAATATATGTTTGCTTGATTGAATTGTAGTGAAGTTATAAGAGTGTGATATTTGCAAGATCAAGGAGTGAACAAATATTCCCTACTAAAAAGGCAAGTGACACTATCATCCATGTCCTACTATTTTCACTACACTTAGTGGTATTTTTGTAGTATGCATGGTAGGGCTACTATATTTCTATGCTATGCTATGTCCTATTAGGAATTCCATCTTCCTTAGTGAAAACATCATAGTTGTAGTATGCTTAGCCCTGCTATAGACTTGGGGTGGAATATCATATCATGATTATATGAAGTGTTGGAAAAATATATGTTTTATATAATAAAACAAGTACTCAATGAACCACCTGGGTGGAAAGAGGATACTCAAGTTTTGGACAAGGTGGCAACAAAGGTAACCATGTTTATATGGCTATCTTTTTGTATGTGCACTAGAAGATAACCACCCAGGGACTTAGAGATTGAACATGTTTCTCGTACAGTGGCTTCCGTGTACAGCCACATGCTAAATGGGCTCTGTCTTAGTCAACTACATAGTGGAAGACCTTTGCATTGGCATCTTCAGGTTAACTAGAATTGTGTATGGAAATATATCCCTACATTGGTGCCTGGTAGACAATCTAGCATTGTGTATTGGAAGGACTGCTATGGAAAGACTTTGTCACATTCTCGATCTGCCGGTACTCCATTTGGTGAGTACTTATCGAGCAGCCACTGGTGGCATTAAGACGAGATTGTGTCATGTGGGTAAAGTGTACAACTTCTGCAGAAGATCAAAATTATAAGTACTTAGTCGTGTCCCCGGTAATGGACAACTCTGAGCAACTAGGGCCTGAAGCTATGGAAGATCTCGACATTCCAATTTCTCAAAGTAAAACTTGATGGTGTCAACAAGGGATTAGAAGCACTTGGAGTTTTCCAAGGAGTTCAAAAAGATTTTCAAAAATATCAAAGCTATTTTGAAAAGATAGGATAAAACTATATTGCTTTCTGCAAATGAGCCTAAACCCTACTTAGCCAAATATGCATGTAATGATAGGATCCACTTATTTATACATATTAGTGAAACTTGCCAATACAATTCAAATGTATTGACCCTTGTGGCTGCAACTTATTATGTTGCAGGTTTGTTTGATGTTAGTGAAGTGTGTTGATTAGGATTACAAGTCTACAACCAACATGATTGCCTATGGCACTTTGAAGATGAAGGACTCCATGCTATAGTTATTTCTACTGCATTGTAATGAGATAGCCAAATGAGCTATGTAAGATGGAATAACTTATTTTATTCCTGGTTATAAAGTTGTACTATGACCTTTGTTTCTTGATATTACATCTTAACTGTGGATGCTAGCTATTGATCCAGGGACTAGCATTGTAAACATAGGGATCTCTACCTTATTGAAGGTTGGGACCTCTACACCATTTCATCAAACACCTGGAGACACAAACCAAATTCTGCCAAACTTCAATGTTTTGAGCAGTAATCTTTCCAAACCTTGTTCCCCATTGATCATCCTTGTCTCCCCCAGTGACAACCAGTGTATTAAACCTGCCTAGACCCCTACCAATGCACCATGTCGTGCATGCCCGAGCCAACCCTGTCCAGCCGACCATGGAAAGCTAGAACGAGCAATCGCCGCGCCTAGCCACCATGTCCAGGAGGCACGCCACCGTCCATCGCCACCCTCTATCTAGCCCTCGAGCCTTGACAAGCAGTGGACCACCAAGAACACATGCTCCCAGTCAGTTTGTCTCTGCCATGTCTAGAGCGCGCCAGCTCGCCGCGCTCGCACAGACCGCGACTCGCCTTCGTCGCCCGTGCCTGCGATCACCACCGTCCCAGGTGACCAACATACATACCCGTTCTCCGCCACGCGACCAGGGGTGCCTTGTGGCGCCCCGCCAAAACCACTACTAGAAAATCGCGGTGTTTTTGTGCATTGCATCATCATGACCGCATGCTCATGTCATCATGCCACATTGCATTTGAGCATTGTCATGTCCTCATGCACATGTTTTGTCTAAAACTATTTTCTAAAAACCTATTTTTTGTTTTCTAAACGCCCCGTCTTTTATTCAAACCATAAAACCCCCGGTCTTATCCGGATCTTTTATTTGCCTAAAATTTTTTACAAAATCTTTTAAAAATAAAAATCTTTTAAATAAAAAAAAAGTTTTACCGGGGGAGGCCGCCAGCCTGCCAGGCCAAAAGCCCGACAAGCCAACAGCCTACTACCCCGGCCCAGTTAAAACCACCTCCAAACCCTAAAAACCACCTACCCAACCTAACCCTAAAGCCCCACCTACCCCCACCTAGAAGCACCCCGCCGCCACCAGCTAACCACCACCCTTGACCCGCTCCATAGGTGCCCACAGCCGCGCACGCCACCTACCGCTCCCGGGCCACCCGGCCACGTCACCCGCCCACCTGCCGACAACGCCACCCCGTCGCACTCGCCCACACGTACGCGCACGTCTCCTGCCCACATCCCCGCGCGCGTCTGTCCTGGCCCCACCACCGAATCCCAGGCCGCCTCCCGTGCTTCCTCTCTCCTTCCTTCCTCACATTGCTCCACCGCCGCCGCCACCAGCACCACCCCCGCCCGACCTTCTCCTCCCCTTCCCCGCAGACGCCCTCCACGGGCGAGCCTGCCTCTCGGCGCCACCCGACCATTAACCATCTTGGCGCCCGCGCCTGCCTCCTCTCACACGGCTCGTGCTTCGCCCCTTGAGCTCTCCTTGCCACAGGCCTCGGCTCTCGACCCGCGCTGCCCTCCGTCCTCGGCCCATCACCGACCCCGCCTCGCGCAGAGCACCTCCCCCACTTGGCCCCTTCCTCCCGCTTCCTCGCCCACCTCGCCTCTCTCCGCTTGGACCTCGCCGCCAGACCCAGGACGCCGCCGTTGACCTTGTCGCTTCCCCGCCTTCCTCCGCACCTCCGCCATCGCCGGCCTCCGCTCTGTCCGCCCAGGCCCGAGCTCCCTCCGCCGTCCTGCGTGTTCCCCTCGAACTCCTCCCCTCGCCTCCTTCCTGCCACTCGCTGCCGCCAGCCGGCATTACCACGACGCCCACTGCCATTGACAGCGCTGCTGGCCTTGCTCTGCCGCTCGCCGCCTCGACGCCTCACACTCGCCTGCCCGTCCGCGGCACCTCCTAGGCCCCCCGCCATCGCGCCCTGCCTCCTCTCGCCTGCCCGTCCTCGCCGCTTCGCTGCCAGAAAGACTGCGGCCGCTCCGCTATGGAAGCGCAAGCGCTGGCTGCAGGACCTGCCACTCTGTCCCAGTGCGCGTGCCCGGTGGTTGCTTGTTTATGTCTCTGCATGTTTGTTTCATGAGGGTAGTGTTACACTTGTAGATGATCACAATCTTCCTTTGGTCTTTGGTCCAGATTGCTGCCTGTGATCTATGTCAGTTTACCTCTATGGCTATGATCTCCGGTGGCGTGTTGAAGCCTGAACAACTGACAAGTTGTAGACCGACTACATCAGTTACTCCTACCCCGAAGGCCCGTTCCCGAACCCGAAGACTGATCCCGGCGAGACCAGGCCTGATTCCTCGAACACCTCCGAACCAACAAGATCTCCTTCTTGGATCCGAATCCGATCCTGGACCCGAAGACCGATTCCCGAACCCTCGGAGCCACCAAGATTGTCGAGCCCCCTAATGTGTGACCCTTTCTCTCGAGCCCTATTTTATAAATTGATACCTATATGAATTGTTGCATATCAACTTGTTCATGTCGCATACATATTTGTGTGGTTTGGGGGCCTTATGCCGATTCACCTCATAATTAAATATAAAGGCCATATGCGGACAAATCTAGCCTAATATTGGCCCCATTTAAATTTGTGTAGCGAACCGGTGCTATCTTTTGCCATGTTAAGACAACATTTAAAATGTGGGGTATCTAAACAACATGAACCATCTATTTAATTGTCGGGACCTCGGTTCCGCTTAATATTGCCTAATTGCATCGCATCCTTGCCATGCCATGCATCATACATGCATCATGCCCGATTTTCTACCGTAGTATTAAATAGTCCATTCGGTGTTTCTTCTAGTGCTTTGCTTCTTCGCGGATTAGGCCGATGAGTTGATGCGAGTGTCGACCCGATCTTCGGATGAACCTTCGGCAGTGTTTCCAGGCGAGCACCTCCCCCTTTCTACCTATCTTACTTTTATAGTATTTATTCCCTCTGTTGATCTATTGCTATCTGTGTTGCGATGCTCTAGTTTTCGTATCCGTGATATCCCTTGCAGCCTTATATTGCCTTGGACACATCATATTACCTGTTGATTGGTAGATAGTTGGACTTGCGCGTCGTAGTCGCTTGCTCAAGTGCTGTTGCGTGTCGTCAAGTACCACAGTTGTTGGAGTATTGCCGCATGTTTAATGTTGGAGATGATCATGGCTTTAATTATTGTTTAATAACTAAAATTGAAAGTAGGTAAATGCAGAGGCACCGGTGGGTAATAGACAATATTTGGTTTTAACGCTCTCACCATGGTGTCCCGTAGGACCCCGAGTTCTTGACACCTGTTCCGAGATCGAGCGCGCTAACCACAGGTGGGGTGTGTGGGCACCCCCATCGATTTAGTACCTGATTTCAAAGTACTATACTAGCGGCCACAAAGTAGTTTGGGGCTTTATTACTATCCTGTACTTATGCCATGCTTTACTGCTTTATTTAAGATTGTGCGTGGAGCACCTGTACTGTTTAGGACCGTGACACATTTTCGCTGTATCGACAAGCCCACCACACTTTCGGTTCCCAAATACATACCACGACACAAACCCTGAGTCCGTCTCGGAGACCGGCCGACTTCGTTACGGGTAGCTTAGTGGGGTGTCCCCCTGTGCTTGCTTTGGGTCTGGGAAACGTCGTGTCCGAAACCCCGTCGACATACCATTGGGTGTATGTTTTGTGATCTTGTACCTACCTGATCTGACAACAAGGGTGTAGGTGCGTGTGGAAACTTTGGTGCACCCCTGCAGGGTTAAATCTTTTCGAGAAGCCGTGTTCGCGGTTATGGACGACTTGGAGCACATTTCTCGATCATAGACAACTATAACTAAAGTTTACTGTTATAATTTGACTTGTATCCGATATGACTAGTAATCAGCTTCACTTCAACGGAATGGCTAAATAAAAGTACCAACACCTGCTGGGTTTGGGATATCTCATGCTAACTGTATCTGACTAGTAAGTGTTGCAACTACAACGGAATGGTTAACTAAAAGTGCCCACTGCTTATTATATCAGGATGACTATCTATACCTGACTAGTAAATGCTGCAACGATAATTGAATAAGTAAAACTGCCAACTGTGTGAGTTCCTCGGTTGACTTCCTCGTTTGGTCTCGAGGGGGAAATACCAGGATGGGTATGTTTGGTGGTAGTATCAGGATGGATCCGCATAGGTCTTTCTTATCCCTCTCTGATAGTCGCCAGTTATATCGAGTCTCTATAGGTTGTTAGTGCATGCTGCGCTGCCGCTTCAGTCCATCATACCTATGTAGGCGAGGACCGCCGAATTCTAGTCTCGCCGTAATCGCCTCAAGATCGACCGCTCTCTTTTTCCTTTGCCCTTTGTCGGCACCTTTTGTTTAAGCAGGTTTTGAGATCGACGTTAGCGGGGTTACCTTCCGGCTTGGCCTGGGCAGGGTTATGGACGCCATTGGTTATTCTTCAGGGCTCTTAGCTCAATTTGCATCTTGTCCGTACTCGGACGCTGTATCGTTTTCAAGGTGATTTGGATCTTTGCACGGTATATCTGTATTCTTGACTCATGGAGTCGTTGTTGTATATATCTGTTTTGTGGGTTCCATCGAGGACTATTGTGTAATGATATTACTTCGTTTTCCACCCGCACGCAAGTGCCTGGTGGGCACCTTTGAATCGTTTCTATGCCGGTTTGGCGGGAAGCGCTAAAACTTGCATAGGGCCGATTCTGAGGGTGTTACATGCCTGTGCGTCGTCAAAAACATCGTCGGTGGCACTCAGATCACCAGCGCGTTCCGACCAAACCGCACTGCCCCTTGCCGCGCCATCAAGCCGTTGAGCACCGCTAGGAGACGGCGCAACGTCCCCTAGCATCAGCCATGCCCGTATCTCGCTGTAACACCGACCCCGACGATCACTGCACATGCCCCTCGGCCTCTCTCGCTCGCCTATAAAAGGAGCCCCCCTACTCATTTTCTTCACACCAGTTCACTCCCCACCTCTAACTGATACTTCCCACCTCTTTCCAGAGCAAGGCGAGCTCTCCCTCCCTAGAATTTTGCCGGAGCCTACCGCTGCTGGAGGAGAAGGGTGTCAACACCCGGATTTTTAATCCCAGATGCCTGTTATGCCATACATCGCAATCCCATGATTACCATTTTTGCGAGACATAACATATTGGTACCATAGTTCATCATCCATTACAAACCATACATAAGGTCTTACAACAAATAAAGGATCTCATGATCCAGTATTAGTACAATCAAAGCAGCAATAATATCATAATGGTAGCGTGGGCGATGCTCCATCTTCATGGTCACAGGCAATGCTGACAATGGGAGATGGCCCTAGTTGTCGTAACCTTCCTGCGGTCCATCCTCCTGATAGTCCTCTTCATAGTCTGGCCACCGGAATAGCCAAGAACAAAGCCATGAGTACTCTTTAAGTACTCGCAAACTAACACTAACAGGTAAATGGTTTGAGTAGGAATGCTAAGCTCTAAGTTGTTTTGCAAAAAGCCAGATTTATCTCTAACTGAGTTTAGAAGCAAAGGAAACTAGTTTAAGGTTTTAAAACACCTAAGTGGGAACTTGAGTTTTCATATCACAACCCTGTTGTGGTCAAGTCAAAATCATGATTCATTTCACAAATCATTTTGAAAACATCTCGGCGGAACAAAGATGGCCACTCCAATACCTATAATCATGGACGCGACTATTCGAATAGTTTGACACTCTGTAGAGGTGGTACACTTTCACCACATTATTCTATACATCCGCCAGGAACCATCCTAAATTCACCATACTCAGTATGCAGATAATCAATCCTAAACTTTCAATTACACACACTAGTATAGGCACCTCTCCTATGAGTTTGGCCTCCCAACCATGACCATCTGTCATCTTGGGAACTGCATAGGTGGTCAATCTTCACGAGGTAGCCTCAGCTCAAACCTCGGCCGCAAGGGAACCCATACTAAGGCATATAAACTTCAAGTCAAGCCCTACCCAATTTCGGGTATTTGGTTGTACGTTAAAATTGGAATGGTATCGCATCCAGACAACCATCAGTTTTATAAAGGGCTAAGGCTCATGCCTCAACATTTTCATCATACAAATCATCTGGTGTTCAAGATCACATGTCAAAACATTTCATTAGAATGACTCATCATTCCAAGGTTTTCATAACCATTTTCACCAAGTATTCCCATCTAAAGTGATCAAGTTTTATACTTAGCACTAGCCACTAAAGTTGGGGGTAAACACTAATGAGGGGTGGTAATCAAGTGTGACTTATCTAAGTTCAGTATCATGCCTCAGGGTGACATCAAGATATATCTAACTTAGGCCAAGTTTTATGCTCTTTATGCTACCTCTAATAACCTTTCCAAAACTTCACAAGTCACTAAGTAAAAGTAATAAAGAGCTTTGATAAAGAAATAAAAATAATCAACCTTGCGAGTAAAACTGGGATTTGCTGTACTTAAAGGGGGTATAATCACATATGCCTAATGCATCTAGTTTGCATAATCCACTTGTAGTGTTAGGCATGCAAGTTGCAAGTGTAAGCTTGCCTTGCAGTGGTTGAAGTTCTCCTCGGCTTCTTCCTCGCAGTAATCTCCTTCCTCTTCGTATCCTTGGTCGGTACTAGCGTGTATAAATAAATACGAGGTACACAATCACCAAAAAATACTTAACTACTTATATTTATCACACCAGGGTTTTCACTAGATGATCTAGCATCATCACAATCATCACAAAGATTAAGGCACTAGTTTCATTTATTTTATTTTAGAAAAGTAATTTCTACTCATTGAAAACTACTTAAGATTTAATATTCTGCAATCTAAAACATGGGATTATGTTGACACATTTCATCACCACATATTTCAGTACTTGGGAATGTGATTTATAGTGGTGTCACAATTTAATAAGGTTTAACCTTTTTTATTTTAATTAATTAAAGTGACTAGAAATGCCTATGGGGCATTCTTTTATTACTTGTCCATTATTATTGCAAGTAAACCTAGATATTTTTATATATTCAGAAACAATAGCAAAGTTTTTGAGAAAGTAGATACGTTTTGGACGTATCAACTCCCCCCAAGCTTAGCTTATTGCTTGTCCTCAAGCAATTCAGTTGAAAACTGAGTGCGATAAAATAACTTTCACGAACACTTTGCTTTATATGATGTAAATATTATCAGCACAGGAGTAGATGCTTAGACAATTCATAATAAGCAGTATGCAACTAAGTCTACTCAACAATCATTGCAAGATATGAAGATAAACCAACTCAATAATAATAAGTAGCATGAAACATAAACATAAGCAACATTGCAATGCTCATAATAAGGTATGATATCTCGCTTGCCTTTGTTTGAAGAGCACAATATAAATGCCAAGGCACCTCTGAAGTTCACATGAAGACTAGAAGTAAAGATATCAGAGATAAAAGCATCAAAGTCATGATATAATTAACCAAGTTTTGGAACAAACACAAAAATGACAACTATGCTCTCAAGAAGGTTCTCATAGAATAAGTGGTGACTCAACAAATTTGTGAAAACGGTTTTGTGAAGGTTTGAAAGCCTTCCCAATGCTGAAAGGAAGGTACTCATTAGCTTTGAGGTCTCATTGCCCCTATCATAGGCATCTTCATGTGGTTAAGGTGAAAGGGAGGTCCACTCTGAATCATATGCTTGATAGACCATAGATTGGAAATCCCAAGTCCCTTGAGTACGAGGGTCGCTCCGCATGCTACTCAACTTTGGTCACCTGAAAGTTCTTGTCATTGTAAATACATGCATATCATCGAGAACCGCCAACGGGGTACCCCTTGCACATGGTACAGGAGCTTTCCATAACCAAAATGACAAGGCAAGCAGACAATGAGCATTTCAGCAATCTTTTTATTTACCATATGCATAGCTTTTTATTGAGGACGCTTCATAGATGCTCATTATAGTGATGCTGCAAGTTTCCACCATGATTAAGCATGGCTTAGGCTAGAGGCCCAGGCGTTTCTCTAACACAATGTATAAACTCCATGAACTCGCAACCTCCCCTTTTATTTCACATTGTCGACATCCGTAAACAAAAGAGCAAGGAATAAACTGGATGAGATATCCATAAAGTGTTGAAAGCGTTCCCCATGGCAGCACGGTTCTGCTGACTCCTAGTATATGATTAGCAAGCATATAACTTTCATGGACTAGTCACAATGGTTCAGAATTATTAAGCGCAAGGAATAAAGTGTTCCATCAAGTTCGTGAGAGCTTTACTAACTAACTTTCTCAAAACAGACAAACATTTTATTTTGGAAGAAAATACGGCATATGGAATATGCACTGAAAGAGAAAATGATGCTAATAGGTAGGTATGGTGGACACAGCTGGCAATATTGGTTTTGGGGAGTTGGAAGCACATGTAGAGCACGTACTCAGTGCAAGTGAAGGCTAGCAAAAGAGAGGGAGCGACAAACGAGAGAGCAATAGCTGTCATAATCATGCTTGCAACAAAACAGGAGTAATTATGGCATGAAAGTGATAAAAGAGCTCTGAGGCAAAATAAATCATCGAGGCTTACTGACTATTGATTAGCCATATGCATGCGTGAGCATGTGCCAAGTCAATTCACATGCACAGCCAGAGGAGGATACCACAATTTCATACCAAATTATGAATAAAACAATGCAAGCAAACATTCATATGACATGCTACAAACTATTAGCAAACTGGAGCTAATCATGGACAAGCAAGAACTACTAAGCATCCATAATGACATACACCTTACACAAACAGGCTAAGCATGCTCACAATGATGAGTATATATACAAAAATGAAACAAATAGAGTTTGTTACCAGCCTCTTACCACACCTCGAGTTGTCTTAATCTTCATTATTGCCCTTCACTTGTGTGACTTGAATAATTAACATGAAACCAAAATCCACTAAGGACGGCTAAACCCTGCAAAGAACTCACAAAACCAGAGAAGAACAACAAATATTTTTGGTGTTTTCGATTTTTTTGGAAACAAGCAAACAAAGAAAAACCAAACAAAAACAAAGCAAACCAAACAAAGCAAAATCTTTTTGGATTTTTCTTTTAAGGAAAACCAAAGCAAAGAAACAAACCAAGAGAAACAACAAAAATATTTTTTGTATTTTTGGGTTTTTAGAAAGAAGCAACAAAAAAAAGAAATAAAAAACAATGGATATACAAAGAACCGACCGAACATGATATATAGATGAGTGTGATGTCAGTATACCTCCCCCCAAGCTTAGGCTTTTGTCCTAAGTGGGGCTCAATAGCACAGATAGTACCCCCATGCTGGTGGGTCATCATAGGAATGATCATAGTCATGCACATGCGATGAAGAAGACGACATGGCCCAATCAAATGAGGGCTGCTGGTATGAAGACTCTCCCAAGTTGGAGGGCTGAACCGAATTGTCTTAGGCATCCTCTTCAACATTCTCCTCTTGCTGCGAGAGTTCCCCCACATAAGTGTCAACCTCCTCCTCTGTAAGTGACCATACTTGCCTGTTATCAAAGTTAAACAAAGCAGGTGCACGCAAATAAACTATTTTCTCAGTCCTACCCTTTCTCCTACCTTGCTGGGAAAAATATAATTCATATGGCAAAATTCTCACATTAGCCCCCAAGGAAACAAAACCATGCTGAATCATGGATTCAGTATCAAGCCTCTCTATGGGGAACTGAAAATCTGAATAATGAGGCTCTAAATCATGGAAAGCTAGCAACCTAGAAGCAATGAGACCTCCACAAATTCCACCCTTCTCACGATTGGTGGTGATACGGTGAGCTATCAAAGAACCCAAACTATAAGAACTATTCCTATTCAGAGCAGCTGCAATAAAAGCTAGATCAAAAGAAGACAACTTCCTAGCAGTCTTTCTAGCAAGAACACACTTGGTAATAAAATAGGCAAAGTATCTAATAGCTGGGAGCTGAATGTTCCAAATTTTACCACTTTCCTTTGAGAAGTCGAAACCTTGGCAAATCTCAGTATACAATTCCAAAAGTGACTTGGCCTCTCCTTGATCTTCTCACAAGACCCCCACTAAGTTACTCTGATTGCTGCACAGAAATCAGCAAAAGGCAGGTCGACAGGTATATTATATATTTTATAATGGACCATCGGATTAGAAGTAGACCAAGTGAACCGGAAGTCCTGCACAAAAGCCATGGTTATCTTAAAATATTGGATTGGTTCACCTTCAACAAAGTGTTCCAACCCTGCATTTGTAACCATAGTTTGGAAATCTTGGAGGATCCCCGTAGCCCTCATAAATTCATGGCATGGATATATGGAAGGAAAAACTGCCTCCTCACGATGAACCTTCATTGGCTCATGCACCATCAAGTCATATTGATTCAGTGGATAAGAACTCATCTTCCTTGCTGAAATTTTTAGACAACCATCAAACCAAGTGATTTCTAAGTTGATAAATGATGAGCAACTACTATAGGAACTTGCTAGAGGACTACAAATGCATCAAAATAAAGTTTCTAAGCATAGAACAAGCATGCAAGCTCAAACAACCTGTCACCTATAGCAGCAAAATACTCAAGATACAATCTACCAATCACAAATCTAATTGGACAAGTGGAGGAGGCACATACCAAGGAACAATCCCTCCAAAAATCAGCACTTGAGATGGGCTGAACAAGGAGATCAAAAATCGCGAGCAATAACAGCAAGAACTCAAGCTTGAGCAAGTTTTTCAGTGTTTTTCGGGAGAGAGAAAGAAGGTGGCTTTGAGGAGGCAGCCTGGAGGGTCCTAGGTGGGTCAAACCCCCCTAGGCGCCACCCCTAGGTAGGCCGCGCCTACCCTAGGTGTGGTGTCCTGGGGTGGCCCCCTGGGTCACCTCAGGTACCTCTCTGCCCCTTTTTTCGAGGAAAAATTTATTTTGAATTTTATGGGATTTTTAGGGAAACTTTATTTTTGGCCAATTTTCAGGGTATGAAAATTGATTTTCTCGTAGAAACAGTTTTTCAGAAGAAGCAAAAGCAAACCAAAAGCCAAGCTACATGAGTTCTAAGAAACTCAAACAAGCAAACAACTAGCAAAACTAAAGCTAAAGCAAAGACTAGGAAGGAGAAAGGGAAAAGAAAGCAAGTATAACCACAGTGGAAACATTATTTTGTTCATTAAAATCCTTTTGTTAACAAGGTTGATCAAGTATTGTTACCAAAACAATCTTATATAAAATAAAACTTTGCATTCCACAAGGTGATTATGTTACTTCATACTTGATAGCAATTGTCCCAATCATAATACTTTCAAAATTTTCTTGTGGAATGGGACAATATATTTCTCCAACCTTGATGCTCTCAATATTTTCAATGGAATTCAGGCAATAGCTTCTAACAACCTTCTTGGGGAAATAAATAGTGTGCTCTTTGTCATTAATATTGAATGTTACTTTTCCTTGATTGCAATTGAAAATAGCACCTGCAGTATTAAGAAAAGGTCTCCCAAGAATAATAGACATATTATCATCTTCAGGCATTTCAAGCACAACAAAATCAGTTAGAACCATGCAATTATGAGCAACTTGAACAGGAACATCCTCACATATACCAACATGAATAGTAGTTGACTTATCAGCCATTTGCAAAGAAATATCAGTTGGTATCAACTTTTCTAGCTAGAGTCTCTTATAGAGAGAAAAAGGAATAACATTAACTCCAGCTCCCAAATCACATAAAGCAGTTCTAACATAATTATTCCTAATGGAGCAAGGAATAGTTGGTATACCTAGATCACGAAGTTTCTTTGGAACCTTACCATTGAAGGAATAATTAGCAAGTAGAGTAAAAATCTCCTCATTAGGAATCTTCCTTTTATTAGAGACAATATCCTTCATATACTTTGAATAAGGAGGCAACTTAATAGCATCAGTCAAAGGAATTTGCAAGAATAAAGGTTTCATCCACTCACCAAACTTGTTGTAGTGTTCTTCCTCCTTTGACTTGTGTTTCTTACCTGGAAAAGGCATAGGTTTCTGCACCCAAGGTTCTCTTTCTTTACCATATTTATTAGCAATAAAATCTTCCTTAGTGTACCTAGTGTTCTTAGTGTGCTTTTTAGGTTCTTCCTCGCCTTCCTCCTTATCAGGAGCATCATTTTTATCATTTTCGCTCTCAGTTTCAGCATCAGAGACAGATATACTATTAGGATCTACAATAGGTTCAAGTTGTTCCTCAACTATCTTATGTTTCTTTTTCTTCCTCTTACGAGGACTACCACTCTCTTCACCTTGTTGGGAATCCTGCTCTATTCCTTTAGGGTGTCCTTCAGGATATAAATGATCTTGAGTAGCTATATCACTCCTAGTTCTAATTCCATAAGAATGTTTATATCCTGAAGCATTAACTAGCATATCCTTTTGTACCTTAGCAAGTTGATCAAGTTGGGTTTGAACCATTTGAAAGTGTTTACAAAGCATTTTAATATCATTAGAAGTTATTTCCACAATATCTTTCAACTCATGGATAGCTGTAGAGTTTTCTAATAAATCATTCTGAACTTATTTATTAAAATGACCTTGTTTAATAATAAAAATGTCAAGTTCCTCTAAACATTGATTAGGAGGCTTACCATAAGGAATATCACCTTCATCAAAGTGTTGGAGAGAGTGTACCTCAATAGTAGATGAGTGGGAAATTGGCTTGCATAATTCTTCTATAGGAGGTAGATTCTTCACATCTTCAGCTCTAATACCTTTCTCCTTTAGACAATTCTTAGCTTCCTTCATCACTTCATCATTTAATGCAATAACTCCCCTCTTCTTTGTTGTTGGTGTTGGAACTGGTTCATGAACATCTGGTTCAGGAGTAATAGGCTCAGTTGAAGTCCAATCATCATAATTCTTACTTATCTTGGTCATTAATTCTTCAGCATCTGTAGGGGTCCTTCTCCTGAAAACACAATCAGCAAAGCTATCTAGGTATGTCCTAGAATCATTAGTTAGTCCATTATAATAAAGATCAAGAAGCTCATTTTTAGGTAATGGACATCCAGGATGTGCATGAATCAAGGCACATAATCTTTTCCATGACTCAGGCAATTTCTCTTCTTCTCCCTATTTAAAATCAAAAAGTCTCTGCAAAGCAGCATGTCTAGCACTGGGAGGAAAAATATTTATGGAAGAAATAAGCAATCAAGCAATCAAGTCTATCAATGGAACCAGGAGGTAATCTATTAAACCAAGCCCTAGCTTCTCCTTTTAGTGAAAAAGTGAAGATCTTAGCAACAAAGTACTTCCGCATCTTAAAATCATCAGAGAATAAAGCACTCATAGTAGAAAGCTCATTCATATGAGCCACAACACTCTCATTTTCAGTACCACAAAAAGGTACTTTCTCAACAATATCTAAATAAGTCAAATCAAGAGAGAAATCATAATCTTCATCTTTAATATCTATGGGAGAGGTGGCAAACTTAGGATAAGAGGACAACTTATCCATAATAGTACGTCTAGCAAGGAGAATCTTCATAGCACTAGTACTGTGTGTGTTTCGGCACTCTTCAACAAAATCATCAGTGAGTTCAATGTAACCATCATTAACATCATAACTTTCACTAGACTCAGGTGAGCTAATAGGTGTAACAGTGCATTCACTAGGAGTTTTGGTATTTCCTATACTAGCCATAGTAGCATCTAGAAAAGGACCTAATGAACCACTTGCATCAAGCACAGTAGAAGTAACATCATGAGCATCAAAAGCAGTTTCAGACTCAGCAATAGTAGCAGTGTGTGTAGCATGTGTATGTGGTGGTGGTGAACAAGCTTACTTATAACAGACGGTGAATCAAGAGCAGCAAAGGTGTTTAGGACTGTACCTCTTCTTGTAGTGGATGGTAAAATAGGGAACTTTACATCACGAGACTTCCCCATGATGAAAGGAGTAGTAGTGAACAATAATATATCCAAGTGAACTTACAAATAAATCTATGCTCCCCGGCAACGGTGCTAGAAAATAGTCTTGATAACCCACAAGTATAGGGGAACGCAACAATCTTCGCAGGTAGTATTCCCCAATTTATTGATTCGACACAAGGGGAGCCAAAGAATACCTGCAAGCCTTAACAACTGAGTTGTCAGTTCAGCTGCACCTGGAAATTGTTCTTGCTCATAGAAGTTTATTAGTAGCAACAGTTTGTAGTAGCAACAACAAAGCAACAGAAACAACAACAACAAAAGTGAAACAGTAGCAATAGTAATAGTAACGGTAACCGTGGGATTCGAGTGCGGTAGGCATAGGGATGGATGACGGGCGTTGCATGGACGAGTCTAAACATGTAACTTCAAGAACTAGGGCATTGCAGATAAATAATAATAAGCATCCGAGTACTAAACAATCCTAGGCATGTGCTCCATATATAGTCATACGTGCTCGCAATGAGAACTTGCACAACATCTTCTGTCCAGCCAACCCATGGCAGCGGGGCCTCTAGGGAAATACTGGCAATTAAGGTGCTCCTTTTAATAGAGCACCGGAACAAAGCATTAACACTCCGTGAACACATGTGATCCTCACACCACAACCATCCCCTCGGTTGTCCCAATTATTGTCACTTTGGGGCCTTTGGACCCGGACAATGATATGTGTACACAACTTGCAGATAAGATGACAAACAATACTATCATAATGATTCAATAATAAGTTCAAATCTGAGATCATGGCACTCGGGCCCTAGTGACAAGCATTAAGCACAACAAGTTGCAACAAAGTCAAATAGCACTAATATTCGATTACATGATAGAACTCATCCAATCCCTACAATCCCCAAGCCTACAGTGGGGGATTACTCACTCATGGATGAGGGAAACATCGGTGGTTGATGGAGATGCGTTGGTGATGACGATGGCGATAATCCTCTCCAAATTCCCCGTCTTGGCAGGGTGCTAGAACGGAGTTTCTAGATCCGAATCTTGGTTTCTAGGGGCGGCGGTGGAGCGGAACTCTTTCTGGAAAACTATCGAACCCCCTCGGTTTTTAGGTCGAAAGGCAACTTATAGTCGCAGAGGGACGCCGGGGAGCTGCCTGGGGTGGCCAAACCCTCACCAGGCGTGGGGTCAGGTGGGCCTACGCCTAGGGTGGGTCTGGGACCCCCAGGCCTCCCCTCCGTCTCTTCTTCTGGCTCCGTGGATCTTCTGGTGAAATATAATTTTTGGCATATTTTCCGGGATTTTTCCTGATAGTTCATTTTCTGCACAAAAAATAAGACACCAAGGTAATTCTGCTGAAAATAGCGTCAGTCTGTGTTAGTTTTATCCAAATCACACAAGTTTAGAGAAGAAACCATAGCAAAGTGTTCGAGAAAGTAGATACGTTTTGGACGTATCAAGGGGACGGTGCGTGGTCTCCTGGCGAAGCTCAACGTCTTGATGGCGCGGCAAGGGGTGGTGCGATTCGGTCGGAACGCGTCGATGCTCTAGGCGGCACCGACGGAAGGTTTGATGGCGCACAGTGGCTACGGGTCGTGCGGCGGCGAACGGGGTTGTCTAGGAGGTTCATGGGGTAGTGGTGATCACATACGCGGGCAGCGAAGGCGGGGCACAGTCTGTGCGAGCGTGTTGAGCGTGACGCTCTGGTGCGCTCTGGACATGGTCGCAGAGAAATGGGCGCATGCGTTCTCTATGGTCCAGTGCCTGGCAGGGGTCGAGGGCTGGACAGGCGTGGCGTTGGACGGTGGCGTGCTTCCTAGACACGGTGGCTAGGCTCGGCGCTTGCTCTGGCTAGCTAGCTATGGTCGGCTGGCAAGGGTGCTCTTGGGTTGGCACGACATGGTGCACTGGGTAGGGTCTAGGTGTGTTCAAGGCATTGGTTGGCACTGGGGGAGACAAGTGTGATCGATGGTGAACAATGGTTGCAAAGATCATTGCTCAAAACAGTAAAGTTTGGCCAATTTGATTTTCTATCTCCAAGTGTCTGATGAAATGACCGCAAGAAACTCAAATTTGAATTTTTTGATGAAATTTGGTGTAACATACCACCCTTTTGTGTAATATAAATAAGGACATGTTTTAGCATTGCATGCATGCATAACACTTGCACTTGATTCAACTAAAGAAGGACAAACAAAACCCTAGACCCTAATAGCTTTTTCCTCTCTCTCTTTAAATCAATTCAAATGGTTTCCATATTTTGAAAATTCTCAAAACAAATGGATCCCAGTCAGTACTAAGGGTCCCTTAGTGTTTTCAGTTATATCACAAAAATCTCTGTGATTTGAAATCATTCAAAAACAAATTTGAATTCAAAATACAAAAAGGAAATCAGAAAAAATAAAAGAAAAAGGATTTCCTAGAAATAAAACTATCTCTAACCCTCCCTGGGCCGAGCCCACCTCTCCTTTTCTCTCCCTGGCACCAGCAGGAAGCCCACCCGAGGCCCAAGAGCAGCCCATGAGGCCCGTACCCCTTCGCCTGTCGTCTTCCTCGAGACAGAAGCAGCTCTGTGTCAGCTGCTACGCCGCTCGCCGTCGCCGCGATGCCCGCCAACGCTGCGATGCGCGCCGCCGCCCCCGAGCGTCTACAAGTAGCCCTGGCCGCCGTCGACGAACCCTAAAACGCCACTTCTTACAATCCCTATCTCTCTCGCTTCATAGCCGAACCCTAGCACGGCCAGAGCTTCACGCCGCCGCCACTTGAAGCCTCCCCGTGCCCCGTTGAACCCGCCTTGAGCTCCGCCTCGTCGCCCTGGTGCTTCTCCTTGAAGGAATCGGACGCGGGCGCTCAGAATCGTCGCCCTCGACCTCATCTCTCTGAGCTCCGGACGCCGCGTTGTTTCTTCGATCCCGACGTCTCCCGTGCTCGCCTCGCCTCGTCGTCATCACCACCATGCTCAGGGTGAGCTTGTGGTGCTCGAGCGCCCCTCCGTTCTCTCCCTCTCCCTCTGTACCGTCACCCCCGCGAGAGCCCGACGCCGCTGCCGCTGTTCGTTGTCACGCCGCCATCTCCGGCAACCCCCTTCAGTCGCGTCGCTAGTTTCTGGCTCAGTGCGATGCGCTGAGTCCAGTGCACACAACCTCGCATCCGCGCGCGTGCTCGATCGACAGATCGAGCATCGATCTGAAGATCAAGCCCCATGTGACATCAGCATGATGTCATGCTGATCTCATTTCTCCTTTTTCTTTTCTGTAATTGTTTTATTTAAATGAAAATGTATGACATGTGGGCCATGCTTGTTAGGGTATTAATCAATTTTGTAAATATTTTCTGAAAATAATAAAAGTCTGTCATGTGGGCCCAAGTTTGGAAATTAATTTAAATATTCCAAAAATGTTTAAAATGAATTAAAATTTGGGAAATTTATAACTAATTCATTTTAAATCAGAAAAATACAAATAATATACCAAAATGTTCATAAAAATGAAACCTATCTAACTAAGCTAGAATCATACATTGTTTCAACTTTGATATCAAGTTCAACTAGAAGAACCAATTGAACCCCATAGGTGATTCCGATGATTCCCCTGTTATAGGGTTTGGATCCTCGGAACCCCCTCTATAGTGATCAAGAATGTTTTAGGGTTCAATTCAACACCATTTAACTTGTCACATCATCCATATTGTATGAGCATTGCACATGCCATGTGTTGAGTGTTGCTTTCTCTTTTCCGGTGATTGGTTCTCGCGAATAGGAACCGAACTCGAAGCTAAAGTCAACGCCACCGAAGAGCAGTACCAGTCCAACAACGGACAAGGCAAGCGAAGCCCCACTCATACATTTGAATCCTACGATCACAAAGTATTTCATTCTTGTCATATGCATTCGGTTCAAACAGTCTTTTATCAGTAGACAGAGTAATCCTATCTGACGCATGTTTTCCTTTGCGAACTATACTACCTGATCCACTGCTCCAAGCATAACTATGGTTTGGCTTATGAGCGTCGCTAGTGCCATAGTTCAATCAAGTTTAGCCATGCTTAGTGGTCTAATGTTGATCATTCATGTGAAGCACCGAAGATGCGAATGAATCTAGTATGGTAGGATGTAGTGATGTGATCAGATATGAATGATAAACATGCTAAGGCTTGTATGGGAAGCCACGTGGGTTGTGGTTTTTGTAGTCCCATACTTTCCACCCTTAGGACCTAATGTTCTCGCCTCTTGAACCAAGACGAGCGTACAACCACACGGGGGCCTGGAAACCCCCTCGACCAACTAACTTGCCTAGTAGATTCCATGAGTCACATAGTTTGGGCTTTCCATTCGACATACGCATATTGGTTGTTCTTGAATGGAGGTGAAGGAGGTGCATTCATACATGTAGGTAAGTGTGGCAGGGAATGGGAGATGCCCGGCATCCGTAATCTCAAACCCTGTTCACATCGCTAGGGACCGACTTTGGGACTTGACCCGTTACGACGGCATCTCCTTAGTGCGTGACTCATGGTCTCAGAGAAAGAAAGGTAAAGTTCATGGTCAACCACTCTCTGCCGGCCTTCCAAGGAACACGGCTAACATATTGGCATTAAGAATCGGTTGGTACGTGTGGGTAAAGTTGTGCACCCCTGCAGGGTTAGTAATCTTTTTGAAAAGCCGTGTCCACGGTTATGGACGACTTGGGAACGGATTCTGTGATCATAGAGAACTATAACCGAATGATAAAACTTGCCAACTAAAGTGAGATCCGGAATACTTCCTCGGGGTTGTTGAGGGGGTACTCCGGGAAGAGAGGTTCTGTTGATGATGGTACTTGGTGGATATCAAAGATGAATTTAAGAGCTAGAGTTGAAGTCTTCTTATCCCCTTTTGAAAATGATCTGACTAGACGAGTTTCTTCTTCCTCTTGTTTTGAAAACAAAAGATGGCTTTATGCAAAATAACTCCACTAGCCATAAGTCTTGCAGAGTACACCCTGTACTCAGCCTTGCTTCGTTGATGTTTTCTACAAATGATGTTATCCCAACTGAAGGTGGTTTCTACGTCGAGGTCGACGAGTAGTTGGGGTTCCCGGGCAGCAGCCTAGGATATATGGAAGGGTCGCTACTTTTTCTATGGCCTCTTAGGCCCTTTGCTAAGTTTGTTGTTTAGAACAACTTGTTTGCTTCCGTTGTTTGATGTAATGATGGGTCTGTGACCCCTGGCTTGTATGACTGGTTTGTAACTCTTTTAACAGTTTACCTTATTATTGTATGGTTCGTATGTTCTGTAATGTTACCGATCTTCCCTACGCGTTTCGGAATTTAGGTTAGGCTTATATCAGATGAGGATCTGGTATTTGTCTAGCCCTGATCCCGGGTCGTGACAGATTTTGGTATCAGAGCAGGACTGCCTGTAGTAAACCCTTCTAGCTGGTCGATGTTGACTCTAGAGTTTGAGAAAACTATTTGAAAGCTAAAAACTATTTGCAAAACTCTGAATAGGACTCTTTTTACTCCTTATCCAAGATTGTTCTATTGCTGAGTTATCTTACCTCGTTTGCTTTGCAAGGTTTTCACTTCCTGTCTACCATTTCAAATTCTTAGGATATACGGGTTTGGGTTGTTTAACCTAGTACTCCGTACTTGGTTGCAAGGCTCAGAGTTTCTAAGATATATCTGTGCAACTGAAGCATTGTTTTTCAACTTTGCTAAGTATGCCTTCACTCCCGCTCTCAATTCTTTTGTGACTTGTTGGTATCATATCATGCTTGCATTCCATTGTTATGGTTTGTATCTAAGTTGGTAGCGTATATGTTTCGTATGCTTGTTCTACTGCCATACTTAATGCATTGATATAGTTCTCATCCACATGTTCACCTCTACCATGATCTTTTGATAAGGTTTTGCCATCCTTTGTAGTAACCTTTTTGGTGAATCCATTCTCATGGTTTCTGTTTTCTCCTTAGGATGCCGGCTGGTACTCGTGGATCTGTTGGCCGTTGAGGCAACAACGATGCGGATCAGGAACTTCCGCCACCTCCCACAATGGCCGAGGTTCTCAACAACATTGAGACCAACCGTCTGCGGAATGAACGCCTTTTGGAGCGTGTGGCTCAGAACACTGAACATTGTCCTGACGACTGTGTCACACTTGGAGATTTCATCCGCTCTTTTCCTCCAATCTTCATCCACTCCAAGGAGACCCTTGAAGGTGATGATTGGCTCCGCACCATAGAGCGCAAGTTCAGTGCTCTCCGTGTTCGTCCCGCTGACCGTGTCAACTTCGCCACCTATCAACTGGAAGGTGAGGCTGGTGTTTGGTGGGAAGGTTTTCAGAATCTGCAAGCTCAGGGACATGTCATTACCTGGGAGGAGTTTGTTGCAGCATTTCGTGCCTCATATATCCCTAAGCCCGTCATGGATCTCAAAAGGAGGGAGTTTCTGGATCTGACTCAGGGGCGCAAGGATATTGAAACCTATGGGCGTGAGTTTACTCACCTGGATCGCTATGCAACCAGGGATGTGACCAATGATGAAGATAAGCAAGAGTTGTTCAGTAAGGGACTTAACCCTGCACTTCACTACGAGTTGCTGCCCTTCAAGTTTCAGTCTTTCCAGGACTTGCACAATCAGGCTCTTACTCTGGAGCATGGAAGGAAGGATATGGAAGTTTCTCAAAAGCGTGAAGAAGGAAATTCTCGTGCTTCTTCCTCTGGCAATAAGAAGCGTTGTGTCTTTGTTCCATACAGTGCTGTGTCTCGTGCTCCTTATGCACCCAAGTCTTCTGGCAATAATTTTCGTCAGCCACAGTCAAATGCTGGTGGATCAAACTATCACCCTCCTGCTGGTTCTCACACTAGGGTTACCTGTTACTCCTATGGTCAGCCTGGTCATTACTCAAGGGAGTGTTCTCAAAGGGATGCCGGACGTAATGATCAGCAGGCAAAGAAGAATGATAAATCTCAAGGTGCTGGACGTGGTCGTCTGACCCATGTCACTGTTGAGGAAGCTTAGGAAGATCCACGCGTCATTCTGGGTATGCTCCGTGTCAATTCAATTCTCGCAATAGTCTTGTTTGATTCTGGAGCATCGCATACATTCATGTCAACTCTGTTTGCTCAAGACCATGGGGTAAATTTTGAACCCTTGTCCACCCCTTTGACCATCCATTCCCCGGGTTCTAGCTGGTTCACCACTATGGTTAGTCATGGGAATGAGATTGACATAGCCTACCAGAAGTTCCCCACCTTTTTTGTTGCACTCAAGACATGTGACATTGATGTCATTCTGGGCATGGACTGGTTAACCAAGTATCAAGCCTTCATTGACCGTGCACTCAGAACAGTTTCTGTAACCTCTCCTGCTGGCATAACTATCAAGTATTGGACTGATGGTTCAAAGTCTCCATCAGCAGTTCTTAAACCTTGCTCGGAGTTGTATGCCATGGACGTCCTACCTGCTCTCGAGGTCCAAGATGTCCATATAGTCTGTGATTTCCCGGATGTCTTTCCTGAAGAGTTGCCTGGCATGCCACCTGATCTAAGTGTGGAGTTTGTCATAGAGCTAGTTCCTAGAACTGCTCCTATCTCTAAAAGACCTTATCGCATGCCTCCTCATGAGTTGGTTGATTTGAAGAACCAACTTGAAGAGTTAGAGGGTCTAGGATACATCCAACCTAGTACATCCTCTTGGGGTTGCCCTACCATCTTTGTCAAGAAGCGGGATACAAATATTCCTAGATTGGTGGTTGATTACCTTCCACTCAACGCGGTGACAATCAAGAATAAGTACCCACTTCCTCAGATAAATGACCTCTTTGATCAAATAAGTGGTGCCACTGTCTTCTCCAAAATGGACATAAGATCAGGGTATCATCAAATCAAGATCAAAAAGGAAGATATTCCAAAGACAGCATTCACAACTCGTTATGGTATTTACGAGTATACAGTGATGTCCTTCGGGTTAACCAATGCCCCTGCCACATTTAAGAGGCTCATGAACTCCGTCTTCATGGAGTATCTAGACAAGTTCATCATGGTATACATTGATGACATTCTAATCTACTCCAAGACCGAAGAAGATCATGTCGAACATCTACGTTTGGTATTGACTAAACTTCGTGAACATCGTCTCTACGCCAAGTTTTCCAAATGTTAGTTCTGGTTACAAGAGCTCGTCTTCCTTGGTCATGTTGTGTCTACAAGTGGTGTTGCTGTCATACCGGATAAGGTTCAGACCATTCTGGAATGGAAGTCACCTACTTCAGTCAAGGAAGTCCGAAGTTTTCTCGGAATGGCTAGATATTACCGCCGATTCATCGAGAACTTCTCCAAGATAGCCAATCCTATGACTAATCTTCTTAAGAAAGATAAGAAGTTTGAATGGTCAGAAAAGGCAGAAGAAAGCTTCCAAGCTTTGAAAACTAAGCTAACCACCGCTCCTGTGCTTGTTCTTCCGGACACAAGCAAGGACTTCGTCATCTATTGTGATGCTTCTCTCCAAGGGCTCGGTTGTGTGTTGATGCAAGATGGTCATGTAGTGGCCTATGCTTCTCGGCAGTTGAAGCCACATGAGAACAATTATTCAACCCATGATCTCGAGCTCGCTGCTGTCGTTCATGCTCTTAAGCAATGGCGACATTACCTCATCGGTAACCGTTGTGAACTTTACTCGGATCATCAAAGTCTGAAATATCTCTTCACCCAGCTAGATCTGAATCTCAGGCAAAGACAATGGTTGGAACTCATCAAAGATTATGATTTAGGTCTCAACTATCAACCCGGCAAAGCCAATGTCGTAGCGGATGCGCTAAGTCGGAAGTCTTATTGCAACAATCTGATGATTTCACAATCCCAACCTGCTCTCTACGAGGAAATCAAGCGTCTTAACCTTGAAGTAGTTCCTTGTGGATTCCTTGCTAACCTTGAAATAAAATCTTCTCTAGAGGATCAAATCAAGGAATCTCAAAAGCAAGATGATGAAGTTACCAGATCAAAGAACGTGATGCAAGCGGTGAAGCTAAATGTTTCTCCGTTAATGATCAAGGTATTCTATACTTCAGTAACCGGCTAGTGGTTCCAAACAGTCGGAAAATCAAAGATCTAATTCTTTTGGAAGCTCACGAATCCCCTCTGTCTATCCATCCTGGTGGTACCAAGATGTATCGAGATCTCCGTCAAAGATTCTGGTGGAGTGGAATGAAACCAGAAATCGCCC
This sequence comes from Avena insularis, assembly GCA_023614405.1. NCBI lineage: Eukaryota > Viridiplantae > Streptophyta > Magnoliopsida > Poales > Poaceae > Avena > Avena insularis. Next base: position 97,492,474 of record CM042691.1, read on the forward strand.
GCTTTGTTGCAGAGTGCGACGTTTGTCGTCGTGTAAAGGCTGAACACCAAAGGCATGCTGGACTCCTGCAACCGTTGAAAATTCCTGAGTGGAAATGGGATGAAATTGGTATGGATTTTATCACTGGACTCCCAAAGACACAATCTGGACATGATGCCATATGGGTAGTTATTGATCGACTATTCAAAGTTGCTCACTTCCTTGTTGTTCGGGAAAGCATTACTGCAAGACAGTTGGCAGAGCTATACATATCCCGGATAGTTTTCCTCCATGGTGTACCCAAGAAGATCATATCTGATCGTGGAAGTTTGTTCACTTCCAAATTCTGGGCTAGTATCCAACAAGCAATGGGAACTCAAGTTTCCTTCAGTACAGCCTATCATCCTAAAACCGGTGGTCAGACTGAAAGAGTGAATCAAATTCTTGAAGACATGCTCCGAGCGTGTGTCATATCCTTTGGAAAGAACTGGGAGAAATGTCTTCCTTTTGCGGAGTTTTCCTATAACAACAGTTTTCAATCCAGTTTGGGCATGGCACCTTTCCAATTCCTGTATGGGAGAACATGTCGAACACCGCTGAACTGGACAGAAACCAGCGAAAGACAATTCTTTGGTCCGGACATGATCCAAGAAGCAGAAGATCAAGTTCGCATAATTCGAGAGCATTTGAAGGCCGCTCAATCTCGTCAGAAGACCAATTATGATCGTCATCATCTTGATGTTCATTATGAAGTTGGTGATCAAGTTTACCTCCGGGTCACTCCTCTAAAGGGTGTCCATCGATTCGGTATCAAAGGCAAATTGGCACCTCACTACGTTGGTCCCTTTCGCATTCTCTCCAAGCGGGGTGAGCTTGCCTACCAATTGGATCTACCTTCAACTTTTCCAGAGGTACATGATGTTTTCCATGTGTCTCAACTCAAGAGTTGTTTCAAAGATACCATCCGTGTTGTGGACCATGAAACTTTGGATCTCCAATATGATCTAACCTACCGAGAATACCCTATTCGTATTCTTGATGAAACCGAGCGCAAGACTCGTCGGCAAACCATCAAGTTCCTGAAAGTTCAATGGTCTCATCACTCTGAGTCAGAAGCAACCTGGGAACGCGAAGATCGTCTTCGATCTGAGTACCCTACCTTCTTTCCTAAAAACTAGGAATCTCGGGTCGAGATTCTTGTAAGTGGGGTAGAGCTGTAACATACCACCCTTTTGTGTAATATAAATAAGGACATGTTTGAGCATTGCATGCATGCATAACACTTGCACTTGATTCAACTAAAGAAGGACAAACAAAACCCTAGACCCTAATAGCTTTTTCCTCTCTCTTTAAATCAATTCAAATGGTTTCCATATTTTGAAAATTATCAAAACAAATGGAGCCCAATCAGTACTAAGGGCCCCTTAGTGTTTTCAGTTATATCACAAAATTCTCTGTGATTTGAAGTCATTCAAAAACAAATTTGAATTCAAAATACAAAAAAGAAATTAGAAAATATAAAAGAAAAAGGATTTCCTAGAAATAAACTATCTCTAACCCTCCCTGGGCCGAGCCCACCTCTTCTTTTCTCTCCCTGGCGCCAGCAGGAAGCCCACCCGGGGCCCAAGCGCAGCCCACCAGTCCCGTACCCCTTCGCCTGTCGTCTTCCTCGAGACAGAAGCAGCTCCATGTCGGCCGCTCCACAGCTCGCCATCGCCGCGATGCCCGCCAGCGCTGCGATGCACGCCGCCCCCTGGAGCGTCTACAAGTAGCCCTGGCCTCCGTCGATGAACCCTAAAACGCCACTTCTTCCTCTCCCTATCTCTCTCGCTTCATGGACGAACCCTAGCACGGCCAGAGGTTCACGCCGCCGCCACTTGAAGCCTCCCCGTGCCCCGTTGAACCCGCCTTGAGCTCCGCCTCGTCGCCCTGGTGCTTCTCCTCGAAGGAATCAGATGCGGGCACTCAGAATCGTCGCCCTCGTCCTCATCTCTCCGAGCTCCGGCCGCCACGTTGTTTCTTAGATCCCGACGTCTCCCGTGCTCGCCTCGCCTCGTCGTGATCACCAACACACTCAGGGTGAGCTTGTGATGCTCGAGCACCCCTCCGTTCTCTCCCTCTCCCTCTGTACCGTCACCCCCGCGAGAGCCCGACGCCGCCGCCACTGTTCGCCAAGAGCATAAAACTTAGACTAAGTTAGTTAGAACTAGATGTCATCCTAAGGCATGAGATTATACTTAGATAAGTCACACTTTATTATCACCCCTCATTAGTGATTACCCCCAACTTTAGTGGCTAGTGCTAAGCATAAAACTTGATCACTTTAGATGGGAATACTTGATGAAAATGGTTATGAAAACCTTAGAATGTTGAGTCATTCTAATGAAATGTTTTGACATGTGTTATTGAACACCAGATGATTTTTGATGATGAAAATGTTGAGGCATGAGCCTTAGCTCCTTTATAAAACTGATGGTTGTGTTTGGATGCGATACCATTCCAATTTTACCATACAACCACAATACCCGAATTTGGGTAGGGCTTAACTGGCAGTTTATATATCTTAGTATGGGTTCCCTTGCGGCCGAGGTTTGACCTGAGGCTACCTCGTGATGATTGACCACCTGTGAAGTTCCCAAGATGACAGATGGTCATGGTTGGGAGGCCAAACTCATAGGAGAGGTGCCTATACTAGGGTGTGTAATTGAAAGGTTAGGATTGATTATCTGCAAACTGAGTATGGTGAATTCAGGATTGTTCCTAACAAATGTATCGAATATTGTGGTGAAAGTGTACCACCTCTATAGAATTTCAAACTATTCGAATAGCCGTGTCAGCGGTTATGGACAGCTGGAGTGTCCATACTGTTCCATCGTCAGATGTTTTTAAAATGACTTGTGAACTGAATCATGACTTTGACTTGACCACAACAGGGTTGTGAATATGAAAACTGATTTACCACTTAGGTATTATAAAACCTTAAACTAGTTTTATTTATTTCTGAACTCAGCTAGAGATAAACCTAGTTTTTTTCAAAACAACCTAGGGCTTAGTATTCCTACTTGAACCACTTTACTTGTTAGTGATAGTTTGCGAGTACTTAAAGAGTACTCATGGCTTTGTCCATGGCTATTCCGTGGACAGACTATGAGGAGGACTACTAGGATGATGGACAACATAAAGTATACAACAACTAGGATCATCTCCCATCGTCAGCATTGCCTGTGACCATGAAGATGGAGCTTCGCCCACGCTACCGTTATTATATTATTCCGGTGCGTTGATTGTACTAAGACTGGATCATGAGATCCTTTATTTGTAAGACCTTTATTATGGTTTGTAATGGATGATGAACTATGGTACCAATCTATTATGTGCGGTGATCCAGCATACCACTGCATGATGTAGTACACTATAGTCATTGACATAACACCAATGAAAGACTGTTCACTAGTATTACATCCCTCAGAGTGGTACAACAGAAACACAGCAGGTCCAAGACATGACTATAGGTTACAACTCAACTCTTTACACAAGATCTAGGGAACACTCTAGGTTAAAGAGAGAGAAAGAAATTCTTACAAAGAAGAATCAGAAATCAACAACTCATAACTAATATACTAATAGTCTAGTACCTGAACTATTTGGGCTTGTATTGCGGCTATTGCAATACTCTACAGAAGTAGGTTCTATGGACAGAGATCATATTCCTATCTAATCAGCAACTTCGTCTTCACTTGAGTTGATGTATATGTTGACTTTCTTGACTTCATTGAAGAGCTTGAGCTTTTGATGATGATTCCTGGAGCATAACTTGATGTAGACGTCATCTTAATGGCTTCAGAATCTAGCAAGGGTTAAGAAGATACGTTGAGTACGAGCATACTCAGCAAGTTCACTAGAAAGGAGTGTTTGATGCACTATATCTACAGCCACAGACCATAGGTCGTAGGCAATGCAAGTTTTTGTAAACATTTCTTTAAAGATTGCTTTTATTCTAAAAAGCTATGTCCGTCAGCCTTCACGGGTTTACCAGAACTTCCATGGAGTTCCTTTCCCGCCGCGTTCATAGCTCCTTCCCAGAACAGGGAGTAACAAGTTACCATTCTTACACTCTACAGAGGTGCGTTACTTTACCCATGAGAGACCTTAGGCTTTGTTGCACGGCCGGGAGTATGTTCCCATTCAAACATCCTTGGTTTGAGGCCCAACCTAAGATCCAAGCCAATCACTGCCCCCTTCGCGAACTCGCATGCCTCCTTGGTGTACACCATGCCAACCCATTGAATTACGACAATGGTTTGTACAGACCGTTAGATGCCAGAACTATCGTGGGACGATGAGGGTTCCCACCCATATGCTGCATATCCTCTACGAATTACCAATTAATATGCACGCTACAAGTGATAACAACCACGACCTGCACATCCGGCTACATGCGAGAGGAAGAAGATACATCTGACTTCTCTGTCCCATTCCAAATCTCATGGTCAACGCGTAATATACGGAGGAAGAATCACTGGCGACATTGGTTGTTAAATCCTAGGTGATATAGTCCTGAACAGTGGTATTCCAACTGCCAGATTTAATAGATTAGCTGATCACCCTGGATCAGTAACCAATAGTTCACATTATTATCAAAAATAGTGTTTTCTAACCTTTTTCAAATGCAGGTGATGACAACACTGGTTTTGCAAAATACTTTACAGAAAATAATCAAAGGACATGAGTAATTGTGAACTTGCCTTTTGTGATTGCAAGATTATGCACTCACGGTCTTCGAGACAATATAAAAGATCCAATATCTGAAATTAGCATCATTGGTCTGATAAGGACTAATGTTTAAAGAAGCAAGATGCTTTTATGCATAAGTAATGTAATGCAAGTTGATAAACTCGAATCCCGGGGATAACGTTGATCTAGGGTTTGGATACTTGAATGGTTACTTTTAGAATGTATTGTCCTTTTAGGTAAGTTTCATACTTGTGCTTCTTATTAAGGCTTGTGAGTGTGTGTGAAACAACATATAATTATAATATCATAAAACAATGCGATACACATAAATGTGAAATGCTACTCAAGATTGCTTATACTATAATTGTTTATCTTCAAATTTTTATTTTACAAGTAATGTCACTTATAAAGAACTTAAGTGTTATCAATACAAAGTATACAAGTAAAGGATAAAGTATTGTGATTACTATTAATTGTCATCTGTTTTCTGAAGTGGCAAAAAGAATAACATTTGAAGAAAAGATTTCTCTACTTAGTTTTAAACAATCGTGATAGCCTTTTGAATATAACTGATATAATGTGGTTGATGTTGTTTATGCTTGCTTAAATAGTCTGGACTTGAGATGCTTTAGGTCTTAATTAAAATAGACCAAATTTAACTATAAAAACACATAACAAAGTCTTTAGCCTTATATTTGTACCTTGTTCACTTTATAATGTTTCCTTAAAGTTACTTAAGAATGGTTATACTTTTATTTGAATAGTGGTTTTCTAACATTATAATGGAATAGAATCATTTACCCTTTTATAGATGAGTGGTTATAGTTTGTAAACAAGGAAGTAATATTACTTAACAACTTATAGATTCATCGTGTTTGGATATGTTTGCAAACTTGTGGTTGAAGTAATAGAAAAGATTTAATTTAGTCACAATTTTATTCTTGGAGATTTCATATTGGACAAGGATCCTTTTATAAAATAATCTATACTTATTGTTGAAGGATAATTCAAATAAAATTGTATTTAAAATGTGTTGAACAATTTTGACTTCACATTATCAATATTTAAGACCAATATTATTTATTAGACTTTAATTAGCTAATTCTAGAAATATTAACAATTCTTATTTATCCTAATATGAATTATTAGTTAAGGAAATAGGTTTAAATCCAAGTTATTAAAGTGTTTAAATTTTCATTTACCTCAAAAGTGGAATATCATATTTTTAACATGTAGGTATTATTTTTGTGATCATTTTGGTATATTACATTTATTTTTTTGATTTATAAATAATAAGATATGATTTTTATAAGATTTATTATTTTATAAATACTTAATGAATAACAAATATTTAATTAGGTGAAATAATAATGCATGATTGTAGTTTTAAATTACATTTCTTATTTTTCTAAGATTTTTGGTATTTTATTTATATTTTTAACATTTACCAATATTAAAATATGAATTATCTAAGTTTTATTACTTATAAAATCTTTATTAAATAATAATTATTTAAATTGTTGGCATAATAATGTTTGATAATAGTTTTAAGTTTTAGATTTTATTTTTCTAAACATTTTCATATATTACACATATTTTTCTGAATTATAAAACAAATGTTATTGATTTTATAAGTTTTAATAATTTTATTACATTTCAGGAAATGTTTATATTTGATCTTATTATGTTTTATCTATTTACTCAATAGAAATACTTTTTGTACCGAAGCTAAACCTACCGTAGTCACTGACTAGTGGGCCCATGACCACATGGCATACCCAGCTTAAATAATGACTTTGTTACTAAACTTGTTTCTACTCAGAGACAATGACGGATGGGACCAAGGCCACGTCGAATGCCACATAGGAAAGAACTGGGTCAACATGTTGAATGGGTCAAGGATGATGTGAGCACGACGTCACAGTGACGTCACTTCATCGGTGACGCACAGACGGTGAACGACGGCGATGATCTAGTGACTTATAGCGAATGTGATGACGATGGTTCGAACCAGTGCACGCCGCGGAGGCTAATAGTGGTGGCGCCGCTAGCATATGGTCACCAGAACAGTGACCACGACGGCGACCAACGGAGGCGCACGATGGTGCTTCTTGAAACTAAGGCTACAATAAACAATAACACAAAATAGGAGGTCCAGGAGATGTGTTAGCCCACCCAGGGACTCATGCGGTGGTCAACGAGGGCCTGCGTGGTTGGAGGTGAGCGCTCGGACATGAATTCCGGCAAACTATAACAAAAGGGAATGATGAAATTCGCATCACCCCGAGCTCCCCTTGATATATCCTTGGCCCAGGGTTGTTGAGGATGACGGGGCGCTTCTTCCAAGTCACACGACAAGCCCTGGGATGGAGTCTACCGACTGTTTATCGGTGACCACTAGAGGCGGAGCTTCGGTGGGGTGGAGAGATAGAGATCATTTGAGGGTAAATTGAGGAGAGAGGCATGAAGCTGAGGCTCGGGCGATCCTTATCCTGCTTCTTATACGGTGAAGCGAGGTCGGACATGGCGGCTCGGTGATGACGATGGCCGAGATGCGGCGGCGCTACTGAAGCTCGTTCTGGGCACGAATCGAGGCACAACGCCTACTGGCAGACTCCTAGCGGCTAGGGCAAAGTTTGGAGGGGTCAACCGCGTCCGCGACAGTCCAGAATGACGACGGTGAGGTGGAATCACTGTTGGCATGTCGACCATGCGAAGGAGGACGAAGACGATGGTGCTCTCTCGCGTGGGACCCGCTTGCCAGTGAGACAACGAAGGGGTATCCCGGCTGGGCCGATATTGGGTCACTACTGGACTGTAACTAGGTGCAGGAGGCAGTAAATAAGAGAGAGGAGTATCTAGGCCGGCCTGTTGCTCGGCCAGATCCCTTTTTTTTCTTTTTTTCTACCTTTTTATTTTCTGCTTCATTCTTAGATTTGAATTTTGCACAATTGGTTAAAATTTTCTTTATAGAATTTATTGGTTAAATAATTTCAGCAATAATTAATGATATTGAAAGTCATTTTATGAGCTTTTATCAAATAATGTTGTATTTCTTTATTTTGTTTATATAGATCCTTCTAATATTTGGTAAGGGACTTTGTTATTTATTTTATTTCCATAATAAACCATGGATTTATTTTAGGATATTTCCTTATTTGTTTATAAAACTTAATTCTAGTTATCTCATAGTTTGGAGGGAAAGTTTTATATAATGATCATATATCATTATTTGATGCATGATATTCAAAGGAAATCATCTAGTTAATATTACTCTCATAAATCTAAGGAATAATAATATATATATATTTTATTATAACTAGCATAAGAGTTAGGGTGTGAATTGTAAATACTTACCCTAGGGTTTAGGGTTCTTAATATACTTATATTCTTTTGTTGATGTGAATAAAGATTAATGGCTAAACATATTGTCTTCATGTTTATGATCATTAATGATATCACCCTTTAAAATAGAACGTTATTTTCTGGAATGAATTATGAGAGAGAATGGATAAATATAACTCCTAAGCACATATGGTTATGATAATTGGAAATGACACAGATGTGCTTAAGTGATTCGCTATAGGAAAATATTCCTATAAAGCATTGTGGAAATAAGATGATTGATCCAATAGATAAAATAGATAATGAGTTTGATTACCGATTTAAGGTTGAATGTTTTACCAAGAATTCATATCTTCCATAATTCACAATTCTTGACTTCTACTTAAAGAATTCCTTTCCTAGATATACTACTTCTTCCTATCCATCATGATGTGTTAACATGATGAGCTTTACTTCACAAGAATATTCTTATCCACCTTTTATTCTTCTAAATCCTCTTGTAAATCCAATGAGCTTGACACTAAAGCTTTTTCCTAATCTTTTCATATCTATACTTAGTTATCAAACTATTCCACTACTAATAATCTCCAATCCAACAGATGGTTACTTCCAACTCCATTCAAACTCTTCCTTAATCATCCATCACTAATATTTCTCCAGTAGATGTATATATCAAACTACTCTCCTCAAAAGCTTACTATCCTTTAAGAGGAATAAAACTACTTCAATAACTCCATGCTACTCTAGCTTCAGCTTAATTATACTGTCTTATATCTACTTAACTCTAGTATCCTATATACAAACTTTACATCATATCATGGTGACTTGTAAAATCCCACCTTTATAAAGGTAAAGATCCCTGTGATTGAACTGCTAGTCCCTGGATCAAATGCTAGTCCCTGGATCAAATGCTAGCATCCACAGTTTAAGATGAAGTACACAAAAACAAAGGTCATTATTACATCGTCATTCCAGAGATAACATAGTCTTTTACAACTCCATAGCCATAGGCTAGTACAAGAGTTTAACTTAACAATAAAAAATAGAAGTCTTCATATTCATGTGCCACAGGCAAGAATGTTGAGTGTAGACTCATAACCCCTAATCATCATCAGAGTAACCTGCAACATCACAAGTTACAACCACAGTGGGTCAATACATTGGAATAGTATTGGCAAGTGATACCTTAGTAGAATATTAACATCTAGTTACTACATGAATTTGGCTAAGTGTAGCTTAGGCTTGCTTTGCTCAAAATAGGTTTTACCTATCAGTTGAAAAACACTAAGTTTCTGTTTGGCAAAAACTTTCCCAAGGAACCACCAATAGAAATTGGTGAATCTTCACCCTTGTTCAACCACAAGTTTTAACTTAGAAAATTGGGATGAGGAGATTCTTGATAGCTTCCATGTATGGATGCTCAAATTTTCCAATACCAGGGACATGGCTAAGTACTTAGATTCTTCCATCTGCAAAGGTTGTGCACTTTCCACACAAGACTTGATTTTTACCAAGACAGGACCTTTCAGAAGCCTTCCCTTAGACCAAATGGACGCGTTCCAACCTATCATCCCACTACCACCAACTATCCAAATGGATAAGTTATTGCAACCTATATGATCCAGCAGAGTCCATAATGCCATGTGGCTGCACTAGAAGCTTCTTAACATTTGGCATCTCAAACCCCTTTGTTCCTGGGTGGCTTTCCACAAGTGAGATACACAAGGTAAACCATAGAAATGGGCCTTGTGTACCCACTCAGCACAAACCATTCTTTCCATTCCACCCAGGTGTTTCATTCACTTAGTTGTTTTATTAGGCAAAAACATAAGTCAAAGACTTAACGATATTTTCCATAGCATGAATATATTCCACCCTAGGTTTCTATTAGCTAGGCTAAGAATGGTAATAACAAGTATCTTAATTTAGAGGAAATTCTAACATTTGTACAACTACTAGGATTTCCCAAGCATAGCATATAGATAATTAGAAAAATATTTATGCAAGACCTTTACAAAATATTTATAATGCATAGGCAAAAATATTGGGACATAAATATGAAGCACCACTTGCCTTGGTAGTTGGGGGAGTAGCAACAATCTTCACAACCGCAATGACTATTAGCACCAAAATCTACACATAAAATGATCGCACCAAATTCACATATCAAAAATATACAAGCAAAAATATATGAATGCATGCAAATGCCATGTGATGATTTTTCCTAAATCAAACAAGACAAGTATACAGTACTGAATTACAAAAAAGACAAATACACACTAAATAAGCTTTATTTAGCCTTTAAATCATTTTTCTAATAATTTCTATACTCAAAATAAGCCTATGAATGTCTTTGCAAAAATAACCAATTTTACTAAAGCAAACATTAAACAAATTGCATGGTTGGATAGAATTCTTTCTCCTGATTCGAATGATATAAAATTTGCAAAATTTGAACGTGTGGATCAAAAGTTATAAATTTTGCAAGTTTAAACATCTAATAGATCTAAATTCTGATTTTAAATCTAAACTCAGGCTACGCGGCGTGTTCTGATTGGCTGATACCGTTTCGGCTGGATCGATCAACAAGAGCCGTAGGATCTAAACGAAAACGCATGGGCCAGATCTATCCGTACCCCTTCGATAAGTGATCTATTCCTATGCGCTGGATCTAGATCCAACGGTTTCCAAGCATGCGACCATGGATGGGCGGCGCTAGCGATAGCGGCGCGGCGGTGGCGCACTGTCAGCGGTGTTCCGGCGGCTAAGGAGGGGGCTGGGGTTGGTCGAGATGCTTACCAGACTCACGAGGTCGCGCTGATGCTCAACGACTCACTGGTGTGGACGGGGGCGTGCGGTGTTGGCCGGTGAAGCTCGTCGGAAAGCTTGCAGACATCGGGTGCACGGTGACGGAGACGTAGGCGACGCTCTGGATCACCCTAGCAGAAACCAAGTGTATCAGGAGGTGCGCAAGGTTACAGAGAACACTACAGGGTCAAGGAGGAGACAAGGGGCGGTCGGTTTTTACCTCAATCGCTCGTCGGAGTCGAGCGACGGTTCTGACGTTTGCGGGCGTGAACGGGGATGGCATCCTAGGTCACGAGAAGACAAACAAATGGCATCAGGAGAAGCGCAAGAACATGCTGGTCACGCTCATTTGAAGCAGAGGCAAAGGGGCGCTCGAAACTCATCGGAATCAGTCGTCGGAGGTCGTCGGTACCGCGGTGGTTTGAGCTCGAGTGCGCGCAGCCTGGTGGCGGAGTGAGCGAGGAAAGTGAGGGGAAATGACCGCGGTGGCGAGGTGATTAAGTAGCCAGGAGCGGGGCAAGAATTATGTGCTGATTCAATGGAATTTAAGCGAGGTTTAACGCGCGGCATCGCTGGGGTGGTAGCAGCAGGCCAGCGTCTGTCTTGTGGCGGTGGTAGCAGCAGTCTGCCTGGCAAGAATGGGGAAGACGACGCTGACGTGAAGAGGGCCCAGTGTCAGCGGTTGCGGGGTATGCTTCGCGCGGGTGAGAGAGGGTGGAGGGGGAACTGGCCCGGGTGGGCTTAGTGGGCTGGATTCTGTGCTGGGCCAAATCGGCAGCGCCGGCCTTTTCTGTTTTCTTTATTCTTTTTCTATTTCTATTTTGATTTTCAGGACACATTTTCAAATGATTTTCAAACCAAAATGAATTCAAATTTGTTCTGAATTTTTTTGTAGGATGGGTCGAGATCTTAATTGAGCATTTAGCACTGTTGTCCACTCAAACTTACTTTGGTCATTTGAAATTTAAAAGAAAACAGTGCCTTTACCATTGTTTAATAAAGATAAAAATGGTTTTAAATTCATATTTTGTTTTGAAATTTTTGTCCAAGTTTTGGAAAACATCAATCAACCATAGGGTCAAATATCTTTGGTTTAAAACAGATAATCTCTTATTAGAGAATAGCATTGGGGCAATGCCTTGCTTACATAAAATAATAGACACTCAAATGCCTCTGTTTTGAAATGATATTGAATATGATCCTAAAATGATTATGAATGCATGGATGATATGCAAACTTTGAAATCATGATTTTTGGGGTGTTAAAAATCTAACCCCCTTAAGGTGAATCTCGCCCTCGAGATTCGGATTGGCTAGCAAATAGGTGAGGGTGATCTTTCCGAAGGTCATCTTCTCTTTCCCATGTTGCTTCTTCTTCAGAATGATGGTTCCACTGTACTTTGCAGAATTTGATAGTCTTTGTCCGAGTAACTCTTTCTGCAGTCTCAAGAATCTTGATAGTTTTTTCCTCGTAAGTGAGATCACTTTCCAATTGGACCTCCTCCAAAGGTATAGTATCCTTCAAAGAAGTCTCTTCCATCTCTGGATGGCATTTCTTTAGCTGACTCACATGAAACACATTGGGAACGACAGACAATGATTCCGGTAATTCAACCTCATAAGCTACTTCTCCTTTACGACTTAGAATCTTGAATGGTCCAACATATCTTGGGGCCAATTTTCCTTTGACTCCAAATCTCTTCACTCCACGAAGTGGTGACACTCTAAGATAAGCTCTATCACCCACCTCATAGGTGACGTCTCTATGCTTAGGATCTGCGTAGCTCTTCTGTCGGGACTATGCTATCTTCAATCTGTCCTTTACTAGCTTGACTTTCTCTTCGGCCTCCTTGATTAGTTCTGGTTTGAACAAATTTCTTTCTCCCACACCATTCCATAGCAATGGAGTAGTACACTTTCTCCCATAGAGAAACTCAAACGGTGCCATCTCAATACTGGTTTGATAGCTGTTATTGTAAGAGAATTCTGCGTAAGGCAGACTTTCATCCCAACTAGCTCCATAGTCTAGGGCACATGCCCTCAACATATCTTCTAAAATCTGGTTGGTCCTTTCGTCATCCATCACCGGGGTGAAAAGCGATTGAATTCCAATCTCGTTCCCAATGACTCATGCAGTTGCCTCCAGAAATGGGAAGTGAATTGAGTTCCCCTATCTGACACAATACTCTTGGGTACTCCATGCAGACACACGATCCTATTCATATAGATCTTGGCCAATTTAGCACTTGTATAGGTTGTCTTCACGGGTATGAAATGAGCCACTTTAGTTAGGCGATCCACTACTACCCAAATAGAATCATATCCTGACCTGGTCCTTGGCAATCCGGTAATGAAATCCATGCCAATTTTGTCCCACTTCCAATCAGGAATAGGTAGTGGTTGTAGTAATCCTGCCGGTTTCTGATGTTCCGCTTTCACTCTACTACATACATCACACAAAGCAATATGTTCGGCGATGTCTTTCTTGAGATTATTCCACCAAAATCTTTCCTTCATATCCATGTACATTTTTGTGTTACCCGGATGAATGGAATATGGTGAATTGTGTGCTTCTTGTAAAATCAGTTTCCGAAGCTCCGGATCTTGCGGAACGCAGATACGTTTTCCATACCATAAAGTACCATGTTCGTCTTCATGGAATCCTTTGGCTTTTCCCTTACCAATCTTTTCTTTAATCTCTTCAATTTCCTTATCTGTCTTTTGGGCTTCCTTGATCTTGTCCAACAAGGTGGGTTGAACATCCAATGACATGAGATGTCCTTCAGGCAAGATCTCCAATCTGAGGTATCTAAATTGGGCACACAGATCATCTGGCAACTCTCCCTTGGTAAGGCCATTCACAAATACCTTACGGCTTAGTGCATCCGCTACAACATTTGCTTTACCGGGGTGGTATTGCAAACTCAGGTCATAGTCCTTGATGAGTTATATCCATCTTCTTTGTCTCATGTTGATTTCTTTCTGAGTGAAGATATACTTCAAACTTTTATGATCT